>CM070771.1:154422785-155672785 GCA_036346955.1 Dipus sagitta
CATTTACCATTTCTGCAGGCAGGCACAAGGTTGAACTGTATCCTTTCTTCTTACCAGTAGTAAGTTTGATTTATTTTATGACATTGCACTCTTGAAATATATACCACCTACTGCAGATAGAATGGGAGAATTTGTAGAGATGCACCACTTATTACTTCAGTGATTCTCTGAGTTCAAGTTTTCCTTCTTTGTATTTCTATTCATTATTTTACCCCTTGACTATTTGGACTATTTGTCCATTATTGTCATTGTCATCATAAAAATTTTGAACCTGATGTTTTTGCATTTTATTTGAAATTTATTGAATGTTGCTTTACTTCTTCCACTTTCTTTTCCCATATTTAAAATGATGCTTTATATTATATATATCATTCCTGCACAAAGTAGGCATTCAATATGGGAAGTGTTGTTTTTTAATACATTTTTTTTATTTATGAGAGAGAGAGAGAGAGAGAGAGAAGAAAACACTAGGCCTCCAGCTGTTGCAAATTAACTCTACCTGCAAACACCACCTTGTGCATCTGGCTTACGTGGGTCCTGGGGAATTGGGCTCAGGTCCTTGGGCATTGCAGGCAAGTGCCTTAACCACTAAGAAATCTCTCCAACTCAGGAAGTGTTATTTAAAACAAAGTCATCACTATTTTTATTATTTCTACCCTTGCTATAAATGAAACTTATAGCCTGAGAGGAGGGAAGAACTTGCCCACTATTCTCAGGTATGCCTCTCACATTCTGTAACAGAAATTATTTGTATTTTAAATTGATTTGGATACCTGGGTACATTGCCTAAAGAATAAGTTGTCAATAATCATATGGGTACCACAGCTAAAAGCCATAGTACTATTTCACAGTAAGTGACCATGATGAATTGACCATGCTTTTCTTTAGTTTATACTTCAAATGTCCAGGTCTTTCCAAGGTACTTATCAGAGAGTGCCTGTGTTTTGGAAGCAGGTGTAGCAGAGATAAATTTGACAAAAATCCAGCATCAGGGAGGCAATGAGATCAAGAGAAGAAGAAAGATTATCAAGGAGGAAACTAGTGGAACATTTTATATCAGGAGGTACAGGTGATTCAACCAGATAGGTTTCAGAGATGAGTTCAAATGTGGACCCAGGCTGTGCATGTTTCCTAGAATATCAAACTAGTGATTTTAAATATAAAAGATTAAAATTGATTACTCATCACCTTTCATCATTGCTGTCATAACTTCTGTTGGTACCTTGAATTTTAAACTCATTTCCTATACCTGCCAATACTCTGCCCTTTCTTTCTTTTTTTTTATTAGTTAGTTCTGTATTCAGCAAATACAGTCAGTTTGGTACCATTATTAGGCTCATCCGTGACCTACCCCTTCCCCTTGGCCCCTCCTTGTTGAGGTATACGGGTCATGCATTGTGGAGTTAGCCCACAGTTATGGGTAAGCTAAATGTCTCTGCATATCATGACCCAACATGTGACTCTGACATTCTTTCTGCCCCCTCTTCCGCAAAATTTCCCTGAGCCATGTTGGGTTCATTTTTGGTCTGCTTCAGTGATGAGGTGTTGGGGGGGGCTCTGAGGCTCTGGCTTTCTGATTTGGTAGGAGTTGATTTTTCTCTATGCTGATCTCCTTCCCCCTTGTGCTGGTGTCCGGTTCATCAGGAAAACAGCCCCCTTGCTTGTTTCTCCAAGTTTTCTTAGTTTCAGCCGGGGCCCTTTTGAGGTATGATGGGGTGGCTCTCTCCTTAGGGTCTACATCTATCTGAAAAAGAGAAGCAGATTCTCCAACGGAGAGTAAGTTACCACCAGGACAAATGAGATAACCCTTACTTTTTTTTTTATAGAGAATTTAATAGGTGTAGGCCCTCTTGTAGCCCACAATTGATAGTAGCTTGATACTGGAGAGTGGGCTTATGTTTGGATATGGTTCTGACTTGTTTCCCAGCTCCAGCTATGGGTCCCATACCAGTGAGGGGATCAGTTAGCCAAATTGAGAGCAGTTGGTTCCCCACTCTGGCTGTGTGCCACCACTGCACTTGTGTGGGCATCACAATAAGTTATTTGCTGCTAAGTAGGTTAGACCATGCGTTGCTTCGATAGATATTGGTCAATTTCCCCCAGTCGCCCATGTAGCACCTTCTGGCACTAGACGTGCTGACTGCCCTTTCTTATTAAAACATATAATGCTGATCTCATTCCCTCCATATTCAGTCCTACATAATTAATAAGTTATAATGTTATGATGTTGGAGTTATTTTCAATGACTACTTATTTTGTTGTAAGTTATTTGACGTTAATCATTGTGACTTTGTAATAGCAGTAAATTTGTTGCATATCAGGTTTGTAAAAGTAGATCTGTAGAAGTCATTGGGGACATTGGTTTTTAGCTTGTACCTGATTTCCCATAATGAGATTGGAAAGAGGAAGTCATGATCTTCAGTATTTATGAGAAAAAGCCAGTGTTGATCAGTGGATTTCATGTCTATATCCTCTCTTGCTCAATGGTAATCTTCTTACTAATATTTTTTCATAGCTATGGATACTTTTCTAGAACTTCCTGAAATATGATGGGGTTGCATTTTAAAGTGGAATTCTTGCTTTTATCTGTATACATATTTTTCTACTTTTGGCAAATGTTTTGATCATCACCTGACAGAATTAAAATTAGTGCAAAAGAAGAAAAGATGTCTGACACAGAATTGTTGTTGCTCATATCAGTGTCAAGTTGAGTGAAAATAACTCATTTTCATTCATTTAGAATGTAAGCAAATGATTGTGTTTAAAGTTGCAAATTCTGAACTTATTATATTCAGCCACCACTGAAAAAAGAAGAAAGAATACACACAGACACACACACACACACACGCACACACACACACACACAAATTTAGGCTTTGGGCTGAGAGAGATTTGAGTGCAAAAAAAAATCAAACACAGGTGATATGTGTCATTTTTTCTTTGCAGTATTTTTATTTATTTATTTGATTATTTATTTATTTATTTATTTATTTATTTATTTATTTATGAGAGGGGGGAAATCAGGACCTTCAGCCATTACAAATGAACTACACATGATGCATCTGGCTTATGTGGGTCCTCAGAATCTATCTTGGGTCCTTTGGCTTAGCAGGCAAATGCCTTAACTGCTAAGCCATCTCTCCAGCCCTGCAGTATTTCAATTTTTTTAAAACTTTTTTTATTGACAGCTTCCATATTTAATGACAATAAACCATGATAATTTCCTGTCCTCCACCACTTTCCATTCATAAATCCAGTATTTCTTAAAGGCAAGTAATCTATGTAAATTGTAGTATTTTCCTCATCAATAATATGACAATAGCTTTTACTAAAATGGCCATTTTAGAAATATTAGAAATAGTATATGGAAGGTTACTGGAAAGGGATTGTATACTTATTATTTATAAAGAGATGATTCTGCAGCATTATAAAGCTCCCTAAGATAATATTCCAAAAATAAATTCTGTAAGCTTACTGGATACAACCATTTTATTTGATTTGGTTTCAATATAAAATGTATTTGGCATGTATTTATTAATAATTCATTGATAGCTTGTTATTGTCAGAAATAAAAACATTAATTTTCCTAATCTTTAGTTTTAGTGAAGTTCTTAAATTAGCAAATTACTACACTGGGGATAATCTGCAAGAAATAATACATTGAATTAATAAAGCCAGGGAGCTATCGTAAGTCCACTTGAATTAAATATATGCATCAACTCAAGGAAAACTTGATTGATATGTGGATTTATAGGCTGCATTGCCTTTCATATGCAGAACTAGCCTGAAATGATGTTTTAAATGTGTCTATGTTTCATTCACACATATCCTTATTTAAAAGCTGATTCCACATTAACCTCCTAAATGCTGCACAATTGCCAAGGACTGTTGACCAATAGCCAACCATTGGAACTGCTCTTTGAAACTATAATTATAAACACACAATAAATAATGAAGAACTTGTGAAAACTAGATTCATTGAAATGATATATATGTATATATAGTTAAGGACATACTCCCAGCACATGTTGGTAAACATCCTTTCCCTTAAGTCTGCCCACTCTCCAAAGGGACCCTTCTCATTGGGGATGCAGGTCATCCCCATGGAGATTGTGGGTAATGCATTGTGTGGGCAGCCATCAGTTATGGGGAAGAGGCAATGTCTCTGTGCATAATGTCCCAACTTGTGACTCTAACAATCTTTCCACCCCTTCTTCTGTGAAAATTCCTGAGCCATGTTGGGTGTGTTAGAAGTCTACTTCAGTTATGGGCTCTTGGAAGCCTCTGGCTCTCTGGTTTCATAGGCGTTGAGTGTCCTCAGTGTCTATCTCTTTCACCCTTGTGCTGATATCAGGTTCACTGAGAAAGCAGCACTCTTGCTCATTTCCCCAATTCCTCTGTGATTTAAACTGAGGCCCTGGTGAAGTGCTATGGGTCATTTCTCTCCTCAGGTTCCACTTCCATATGAAAAAGAGAAGCAGAAATCAGTACAGGTTAAATGGGATAACCATTATTAGTTTAGAGAGAATTGAATGGGTGTGGACCCTCTTTTAGCCCAAGATTAGTGGGAGCTTTATGTTGCAAAGGAAACTTATTATCTGGGTATGATTCTGACTTGTTTCCCCAGGTCCAGATATGGGTTCCTTTCCACTGAGAAGATTTGTTAGCCAATCCAAGAGCAGTTGATTACCCACCATGGCTGTGTGCCACTATTGAACTTGGGTGAGCATCACATCAGGTTGTCTGCTGATGAGTAGCTTAAACCTCAAGTTGCTCAGAAAGATGTTGGCCACTTTCCCCCAGAAGCTCATGTAGCATATTCTAGCACTAGATGGGCCATTTGGGGACTGGCTCTCTTCTGAATTCCAACCAGGTCTCTCCACATTCTGTGCCAACAGAATATGGTATCTTTAGCAGTAGGGTCTTACCATTAACCTCTGGTGGGTAATCAAGTGCTATGAGAGAAGTCTGTCTTGTTTTGGGAAACCTATGCTGCAAACTCAATGACCCTCTCTTTTCTGCATTTCTTATACTCCATAATACCAGGTGGGGTGCCGATTTGTTAATCCAGGGGACAATAAAGCAGACTTTGAAGAACATGACACTCTTAGCATTCTGGCACCTTCAAAAGACTGCATTCTTTCTGTTGTCCAAATGCAGGTCAGGTGGCCCAATCTCAATGGTTGTAATCTCTCAATTGCACCTGAATGGGTAGCAGTTTCACCCAAAGATTTCATTTTTTTTTTCCCTCTGTGCCATATCCCTGTTCTCACCCCAGTCCATTTCTATGCAATGCAATCTTGCACAAGTTCTTAGGGAATGGGTATAACAACAAGCCTCTCACACAAACTGCTTCTGGCCCAGTCCAAGCAAAGCTCTTTTTCACCCTCATAAACCAAACCTCACAGTCCATAATTCTTACTTCATTCAGGTCTTTCAACTCTGGCCTGAATAGTCCATCAAGCTGTCCTTACAGCCCTGCAAGGCATCTGTTATGCCAAAGTTTTAAAACTTTCCATGTTCCTCTTGAAAATCAGATCCAAAAGGCCAAAACCACACTGTCAGGTGTCTAGCAGCAGTGCCATTCTTGGTACCAACTTTACTATTGCAGCCAGGTTTGCATTTCTGACAGAAATCACCTGACCAAGAGCAGAGTTTTGGGGGGAAAAGGTTTATTTTGGCTTACTGACTCAATGAAAGCTCCATGATGGCAGGGGAAAATGATGGTATGAGCAGAGTATGGACACCCCCCCCCCCCGGGTAACAGTAGGGGAACAATAGCAACAGGAGAGTGTGCCAAACACTGGAAAGGGGACACTGGCTATAATTCCTATAATACAGTATAATATAAGCCTGCCCACAACAATACACTGCCTCCAGGAGGTGTTAATTCCCAAATCTCTGTCAGGTTGGAACCTAGAATTCAGAACACATAAGTTTTTAGGGGACACCTGAATCAAACCGCCATGTCATATAAACTCCCTAATAAGAAATCTATTAATTAACCCTGGATAAAACCATTTAAAATAGGCTAGTGGTGAAAGTAGCACTCATGTTTAGAATGTTATTTCCTCTGTAATTTCTCCTGGGACATAGCAGATGAGAAAAATGGTGATAGACACTAAGGACACTCAAAATGCCTCAAAACAGATATTCAGATTGCAGAGAGCTTAACAATAAAATAGCCTTATAATGTATCCTCCAAGGATCATGGAACATTGCAGAATAGGGGATGGAAAAATTGTAAGAGTCACAGAGTGGGAAGGAGTATCCTTAGGCATTTTCCCCTCCCCTCAGGGAAACTGATGCATTTATGACAACCCCATGGGGAACACCAATAATAACCTCACTGAGGACGGCCCTCAGTGGATTGTGGAGGGGAGATATAAGAATATAACCTGATTGGAATATGACCAACACCTGATAGGCTCATACAATAGAATTCATAACCAATTAAAGTAGTAGAATGACTACTTGGTGTGAGGTAAGGGGTGAAGGAAGCAGTGGGGGTAGGGAAAAGGTGGAGGGTTGGCAATGTGATCAAAACACATTTTGTACATACATAACATTTGTCAATAGAAACAGCAGAAGAGGGACTAGCTTCAATGAAGTGGGTCAGTGGAGGGGCCATGCAATAGGGAGAGCAGAGAAAGTTGTGGGAGGGGGCAATGATCATGGTATATTGCATATATGTACAGATGTTGCCAATAAAGAGTTTTTTAAAAAGTCATTTAAAATATATAGCTAAATTACCTATATTATTAAATTTAATAAATTGAATTTACTTATATTATATGGGTAGATAGCCTGTGGATTATTCTTTTTCTTTCATTTATTGAGAAGTTATTAAATTCATAAGTAGTATTATTGGATTAGTCAAGTATGCCTCCCTCTCTCTCTTTCTCACACACAGACACACACACTCATAAAGACACACTTGTGAATGTTTTCCATTCAAAAGATTTACTAGACATAAGTTGAAACACTATGTTCACTTCATAACAATGTTCTTATGATAAAATTTGTATATTCTTAAAAATGTAGCATCAAACCAAATAAGGCATAATTTGACAAAAATCCTAAAATGAAATCAACTAGTATAGTCTGGGGTATCATAAACCCTTGCAATGTGTTTCAAAACATAGATAAAAATAAGTAGGGTGTGGTCAGACAGACCTTTAATCCCAGCAGTCTGGAGGCAGAGGTAGGAGGATCACTATGAGTTCAAGGCCTGAACCTACATAGTGAATTCCAGATCAGCCTAGGCTAGTGTGAGACCTTACCTCAAAGAACAACAACAACAAAAAGTAAGTAGGAAGTTATCACCAAACATAAGAAAACCTGAGAATACTTGAAGAATGTATTAAGAAACTTTTTTCAGTTTACTGTGAATTAATTAACAAATGCCTATAGCAACCAAGAAATCTTTTTGTTTGTTTGTTTCTGTTTTTCAAGGTAGGGTTTCACTCTAGCCCAAATTGACATGGAATTCCCTATATAGTCTCAGGGTGGCCTTGAACTCATGGTGGTCCTCCTACTTCTTCCAAGTAGTGTGTCCTTCCAAGTGTTGGGAACAAAGGCATGCACCACCACACCTGGTGCAATCCAAGGAATCTTTATTCAAAAAAGAAAAAAAAAAAAAAGAAAAGAAAAGAAAAAACAAAGAAAGGGAAAAGAAAGAAAGAAAAGAAAAAATTAAAAAATGGGCAAATTTCAATAAGTTCCCCTTCAGCTCTGGAACAACATTGGAAAACATGAATCCACAAATACAGTGCCAACTGGAAGTATGGCAGTTTCTGGAAATACCAGAAAATTGTTGGAGCTTGTCAGTCTCAATTCCAGACAGGTGCCATTCCATCATATGAAGGTGGTTCAAATTGAAAGGTTGTTGTGTGTCCTATAGTGTAGTCTTCCTTGTGTGAATCCTTTTTCAAAGGGGTGTCTTTTGAAAAAAATAAACAAAACAGGAAGTGGTTTAAGTTGGCTGTTGCTGAAGCCTATGAATAATATTTCAGGTAATAAATAATAGGTTATCTAAGAATAATTTTAAAAAGGTACATTCCATATTTCATTATTTGATGCCTGTATTACAAAGAACCTTATGCTATCACAAGACAATTCTAGGTAAACATATTTGTGAGCACATGTATAAAAATTCACAGACAACTATATTCTAGGACTGGAGATATGGTACAGAAGTTAAGGTAGTTGCCCGCAAAGCCTAATGTCGGGAACTGCAGCTGCTCTCTGACCTTGGGAACTGCAGGTGGTCTCTCAATACAAAGGCCTTATCGATAAGGTGCCTGATCCTATGCATTGTTTAGTATACAGTATAGATAGAGTAAGCACCGGATCCTAAAGCATTGTCTAGTATACAGCCTGGGTGGAGCGGGCACCTGATAGAGGGATTAACATACGACCCTGGACCCTGGTGATACTGACCTTAGGCATGTAAGCATTGTCAAACAAGTTCTATGTTCTAGATATAAGCTATGTCTGGCTGAATAAACTCGAGCCTTGATCAGAACTTGTCTTGGCTCCATTCCTTGTGTTCTTGTCTCAGATTCATTCCCACTCCCTCCTTTGAGGCCTGTTTCGACTTGTGCTGCAGGCCGGCACAGCCTAAGAATCCAGGTTTGATTCCCCAGTACCCACATAAGCCAGATGCACAAGGTGACTAATGCCTCTGGAGTTTGCAGTAGCTAGAAGCCCTGTCACTCTTATTTTCTCCCTCCCTCTCTCTCTCTCTCTTTCTCTCTTTCTCTTACTCTCTCCCAAATAAATAAATAAAATATAATTTAAAAGGTCTGTATTGCAGAAAAAAATCATGTACCATACCAAAGCTACTCCAGCAATGAGGTATGTTTGCATCCATGTGACACATTTATATAATATCCACTGTGTCAATGTAACACCAATCCATTTATGACACTGTATTAAAAAAGAAAAAATGTATATGATAAAATATTAAAATAACGCAAAATGATAAAAAATATTCCTAACTTACTAAATGAAATCTCCTAGGTAATAATGCAGAAATTAAAGAATACAAATCCAAATGTGAATGGAAGAAAGAAGTACATTATCTTTGAGGATGCCATAGTCATTTATACATAAAATTTAAGAAATTCCCTAAAATAATCATGAAATTCAATAATAGATTATCAGTCTTAAAGAGGATACAATGCATGTAAAGCATCAACTATAATTTTAAGTTAATTAATTGGGTAATAAAATTCAAAATTAAGAAAAACAGTTTATAAGCACATCAAAGGAAACAATATGCCTAGGAATAAAAGCAAGAAAATAAGCGTTTCACTTATCAACTGCAAAGTACAAGCATTTAAAGAAAATCTAAAGGAATGGAAACATTGTATGTTTATAGGTTAAAAACAATATTGCTGAGACGGCAATATTCTTAGCTGAATAAACAAATTTACCACAATTCCTTTGAAACCTCCTTCCTCAACTTTACTGACATTCATAAACTGATCACAAAATTAATACAAAAATACAAATGGTGGCAGTGGAGCTGGAGAGATGACTCCATGATTAAGGCACTTGTTTGCAATCCTGACAGCCTGGGTTTGATACCTGGTATCCACATAAAGCCAGATGCACAAAATGGTGTAGGCATCTGTAATTCCTTTACAGTAGCAAAAGGCCCTGGTTTGTCCATTCTCTATCTTCATTTCTCTCTTCTTGAGAATAAATTTTAAAAATATTTAAAAAATACAAATGGTCCGTGGAAGTTCAAACCATATTGTAATAAAATAACAAAGGAAGAGGATGCACACTTCTGACTTTTAAAGCTAGTGACAGAGTTGTTCTAGTTTTGGCTATTGTTCTGGTATAAAGACAGAGATAGACTTTAATGGGATGTAAAGGAGCAAAGCCCAATCATATTAAAACTAAGAAAGAGGAACTTCCGGGTAAGATGGCGGCTTAGTTGCCATGCCAAACCAGCCTAGGGAGGGATTTAAGCAAAACTCCAACGAATAGACTCTTCTTCTGAAAACTGAAGGAGTAGAGGTTATTCTTAGACACAGCAGAGAAGCCGGAGAGACCAAGATCCACCAGAAAGAAGAAAATTGTCAGAGTCCCACTGAGGTGATGGAGGCCCGCGATTTGTGTGCCCACCTGGTGCAGTCCTGCCAGGCACACCAGGTGGCAGCAGCAGCAAAGACCAAGCAACAGATGTTTCAACTCCATCAACCTTGAAAACTTAAGAAATCTGAAGGAAAGACAGCTGAAATCAACCAAAGAGCTACTGAAAGTGTGAGCAACTCCAGAAGTCTGAACTCTCTCATCTCCACCATCAGAACCGCGAACCTCCAGCATTCAGCCCCCAGTGGCAGCGCAGCCAGCAGAGCGGTTCAGAGGTCCAGCTGCACAGCACAACATGGATGGACAGAGGTGGGCACTCAGCATTGGTGAGACTGGAAGCCACCCCAAAAGGCAATGAGGCTGACTTACAAACAAACAAAAAACAGGTACACAGTCCTGCAAGAGCTAATCTCTCTTTCCTTGTCAGGGTAGGTTATGGGGTATATATTTTTGGTTAGCTTACCATTTTCAAATAACCTGTATTTGGGGGTTGGATTTTGTTGCCTTTGGTGCTTTCATATATATATATATATATATATATATATATATATATATATATATATACATATATATATATATATATATATATATATATATATATATATATATAGGGCCTTTGTTTTTTGGGGGCAGGGTCTGACCCAGATCCAGGTTGACCTGGAACCCAATTCAGAACAGAAATCTCTACCTCCCAGCTGACAAGATTAAGGGTGTAGAACAACACACATCCTTAGGGATTTGGGCTTTATATGACTATCTATTTGCTTTAATCCCCACAATTGCATACTTTGTACTGGCTTTTATTGATTGTGTATGTTACTTGGTTGAAGTTTAGAATTTGCCAGTAAATTATTCCACGCAGTCCACTAGAATAATTGCTTAGCAAACAAACTCAACACCTAGGATTACTTCTGTGGCTTGATTGGCAGACAAGTGCTACACCTGGCACCTTGAACTCATATTCTGAGGGTGTGTAGAGGTGGATTGCCATGTCTGGGAACACTGCAGAGAAGTAGAATACCCAAGCATCAAATCAATTCAGGTTGCAAAAGTCGCTACAATATAATACAAGAATCAAGACAATACAGTCCCACCAAAAACTAGAAATCCATCAGAAATGATCACCAATAAGACTATTTTAGATGAAATGCTTAATGTCAATTTCAAAAAATGATGGTATCTATGCTCATAGAAATCAGAGAAGAAATGAAGGGAATCAAAGAAGAAAACAAAGGAGTTAAAGAAGAAAACAAAATTCTGAAAGAGAACACAGGAAACCAGCTTAATGAAATGAAGAGGTCATTACAAGACATGAGTAAGGAAGTTGACATACTGAAGAAAAACCAGTCTGAAATCCTGGCTCTGAAGAATATAGTCAATGAAATAAAAAAAACAAAAACTCTGTGTCTCACCAGTAGAATGGATGAAGGAGAGAACATAATATCTAAACTAAAAGAACAGGTGGCAGATCTAATACAGTCCAAGAAAGAGAAAGACAAGCTAATAGCAAGGTATGAATGGGAATTTCAAGATATCCAGGATACTATGAAAAGATCAAACATAAGAATTCAGGGTATAACATAAGGAGAAGAATTTCAATCCAGAGGCTTAGTAGATGTTTTTAAGAAAATCATAGAAGACAACTTTCCTCAAATTGGGAAAGGAAATGCCAATGCAGATACAAAAAACTTTTAGAACACCAAACAGACAAAATCTGGAGAGACCTCTCCTCACCATGTTATAATTAAACTATTAAATACACAAACCAAAGAATATATATTGAAAGTAGTTAGAGGGAAGAAGCAAGTACCTACAAAGGCAAGCCCATCAGAATAACTGCAGATTACTCAACACAAGCTTGAAAAGCCAGAAGGGCTTGGAATGATGTATTCCAAGTTCTGAAAGATAACAACTGTCAACCAAGATTACTTTATCCTGCAAAGCTACCTATCCAAATTCATGGAGAAATAAGGACATTGCACAACAAAAACAGGCAAAGGAATTTATGACAACTAAACCAGCTCTACAGAAAATATTTGCAGGAATTCTTATTGCCAAAGAGAAAGCAAAGCACACACAGGATCAAATAGGAAAAAGTAAACCACACGCAAACAACAGTTAAAACAAATGAGTAAAGGGAAACAGGAAACACTACAAAATAAGAAGAATGGTGAGTATAACTGCATACCTTTCAATAATAACTCCTAATATCAATGTCCTCAATGCACCATCCGAAAGACACAGGCTTGCAGACTGGATTAAAAGGCAGGATCCTGCCATTTGTTGCCTCCAGGTAACTCATCTCTCAATAAAAGATAGACACTGCCTTAGGGTGAAAGGACAGAAAAAGTTATTTCAAGCAAATGGGCCTAGGAAACAAGCAGGGGTTGCTATCAAATATCTGACAGGATAGACTTCAAACCAATATTAATGAGGAAAGATAAAGAAGCTAATTTTAAACTGATTAAAGGAACTCTTCAGCAGGAGGACATTATAATCCTAAACATATATGCACTTAACATTGGGGATCCCAGTTTCATCAAACAAACACCAGTAGAGTTAAGGTCACAGATAACATCAAATGCAATTGTAGTGGGAGACTTCAATACCCCACTCTCATCAATTTACAGGTCATCCCAGCAAAAAAAATTAAAATAAAAATAAACAGAGAGACATCTGAATTAAATGATGTCATGGAACAAATGGACCTAACAGATATCTACAGAACATTCCATCCAAATGCTGCAGAATATACATTTTTCTCAGCAGCACATGGAACATTCTCTAAAATAGACCACATATTAGGATACAAAGCAAATCTCCATAATTATAGGAAAATTAAAATAATCCCTTATACTCTCCCTGTCCACAGTGGGATTAAACTCAAAATCAGTAACCAAAAACTACAGAGCATACATAAATTCATGGAGACTAAACAGTACACTATTGAATGATCAATGGGTCATTGAAGAGATCAGAAAGGAAATCAATAAATTCAGAGAATCAAATGATGATGATAATACAACATACCAAACACTTTGGGACAAAATGAAGGCAGTCTTAAGTGGGAAATTGATAGCTCTAATGGACTTTTTAAAGAAATTAGAGAGTTTAAAAATGCACAATTTAATGCTCCACCTTAAGGCCTTAGAAAAAGAAGAACAAGGCAAACCAAAAATCAGTACATGAGAAGAAATCACAAAGATTAGGGCATAAATTAATGAAATAGAAACAAAAAAAAAATCCAAACAATCAACAAAACAAAGAGTTGGATCTTTGAAAGGTTAAACAAGATTGATAAACCCTTAGCAAATTTGAAGAGAAGAAAGAAAGAACGAAGAACCAAAAATTAACAAAATTAGAGATGAAAAGGCACCATTACAACAAATACCAAAGAAATTCAGACAATTATAAGGACATACTTTAAGATAATTACCTTGATTCATATGACCTACCAAACTTAAATCAGGATGAGATAAACCATTTAAATAGACCTATAACAAGTACGGCGATCCAAGCAGTTGTAAAAAGTCTCCCAACTATAACAAGCCCAGGTCCAGATGGATTCACTGGTGAATTTTACCAGACCTTCATGGAAGAACTAACATAATTGCTTTTCAAACTTTTCCACAAAATAGAAAAGGAAGGGATTCTACCAAACTCCTTCTATGAAGCCAGCATAATCCTAAAACCAGAGACAGAACAAGAAAAGAAAATTTCAGGCCAATCTCCCTCATGAACATAGATGCAAAAATTCTGAACAAAATATTGGCAAACAAAATATTAGAATATATCAAAAAGATTATTCACCCTGACCAAGTGGGCTTTATCCCAGGGATGCAGGGATGGTTCAACATATGCAATCGATAAATGTAATATATCATATTAATGGGCTGAAGGACAAAAATCACATGATCATCTCAATAGATGCAGAAAAGGCATTTGACAAAAATCTAACATCCTTTCATGGTAAAATTATTACAGAAACTGGGAATAGAAGGAACATATATCAACATAATAAAAGCTATTATGAAAAACCTACAGCCAACGTAATACTATATGGTGAAAAACTTGAAGGTTTTCCGCTAAATTCAGGAACAAAACAAGGGTGTCCACTGTCCCCACTTTTATTGAATACAGTACTGGAAGTCTTAGCTATTGCAATAAGGCAAGAGACACTCATAAAAGGGATACAAATTGGAAAGGAAGAGTTCAAATTATCACTATTTTCAGATGATATGATTCTATACATAAAAGACCCTAAAAATTCTATCAGCAAACTGTTAGAGCTGATAAACACTTTTAGCAACGTAGCAGTATACAAATAATTACACAGAAATCAGTAGCTTTCCTATATACTAACAACAAGCATGCAGAGAATGAAATCAGGGAATCTCTCCCATTCACAATTGTCCTTGGAATAAATTTAACTAAGGAAGTGAAGGAACTCTATAATGAGAATGTTAGAACACTCAAGTGAGAAATTGCAGAAGACACAAGGAAATGGAAAGGTATCCCATTTTCTTGGATTGGAAGAATCAATACTGTGAAAATGTCTATCTTACCAAAAGCAATATACTCATTTAATGCAATCAAAATCCAATGGCATTCTTCACAGGAATAGAACAAAAAAATCCAAAATTTCATTTGGAAGCACAAAAAGATTTTGAGCAACAAAAATAATGCTGGTGGAATCACCATACCTGATTTTAAACTATATTACAAAGCTGTAGTAACAAAAACAGCATGGTATTGGCACAAAGACGGACATGTAGATCAATGGAACAGAATAGAGGACCCAGATGTTAATCCAGGCAGCTACAGCCATCTGATTTTTGACAAAAATGCCAAAATTTTCATTGGAGTCTTCAACAAGTGGTTCCAGGAAAACTGGATATCTATATGTAAAAAGATGAAAACAGATCCTTGTCTTTCTCCATGCAGAAGAACCAAATCCAAGTGATTAGGGACCGTAATATCGGACCAGAAACTCTAAAATTGCTAGAGGAAAAGGTATGGGAAACCCTTCAACATATTGGCATAGGCAATGACTTTCTGAATATAACCCTGGTTGCTCAAAAAACAAAAGCACTAATCAACTACTGGGATCTCATGAAATTACAAAGCTTTTGTATAGCAAAGGACACTGAATAGAACAAAGAGACAAGCTACGGAATGGGAGAAAATCTCGTTTGGCCAGACAGGCCAAATGACTGAATGAGTGCAACAGTAAATGTCTGCTCTGGGGGAAACCAACTGCTATATAATTGGACTTAAGGCCCACTCTATGGGAGGGAATACATGGTGGGTACTGAAAACCTAAAGTAAAGCCTATGGCAGGGGAGGTCATGATCCTTAGGGATATAAAGCCTGCTCTTGTCTGGATAAGTTCATATATTACTCTCATCAAATTTCCCTGAAAGCTGTACACCTAATGTTCATACTCATATATTAATGTATCCTCACTTCTGGTTAGAGAAGCTTCTCTTGCAGATGGAGATGACCACTGCGATGACCAAAAAGGCAACATAGTGCTGAGAAGAAGGGACAAAGGATTGTCCAACACTGAAACAACTCACACCTTCCAAGGCTCAGGGCCCATTGTGGAAGAGGTGGTGGAAAGAATGTAAGAGCCAAAGGAAGGGTACCACTCCTTGCATACAATTGTCCAGACGGAATTTGGCCTTGATATCCCAGACCTCACAGTGCCTAGCAATACCCACACAAGACACTCATAATAGGAGAAAAAGATGATGATATCAAATTAAAAGAAAGACTAGTGGAGAGAGGCAGGGGATATGACAGAGAGCAGAGTTATGAAGGAGAAAATATAAAATAAGGAAGATTCTTCCAAGAGCCCAAGTATTAAAATTATATTACAAAGTAAATGGGATAAGATTTTAGACTTAAGTGAAAATACTAGTCATAAATCAGTATTTATTGATTATAATAAAATTCATCAGTGGCTGGAAATATAGCTTAGTGGTTAAGGTGCTTCCCTGCAGAGCCTAATGACCCTTGTTCAACTCCCCAGATCCTGCATAAGCCAGAAGCCCATGTTGACACATGCACAAGATTGCACATGCACACAAGGTGGCACACATATCTGGAGTTTGAATACAGGGGCTGGAGGCCCTGGTGTGCCAAATATCTCTCTCTTGCTCTTATTCTCACTGTCTGTCATAAAATAAAAGACCAGTGTGTTGGGCTTGCCTCATTTTTTTTAAAGTCATCATGATCAGAGTAGAATCTCTTAACAATAAATGAAAATATAAAAGGAGTAAAGCCAATAAGCTTCTTATCAGTTTGAAGTTAATAGAGCAGGTAAAAGTGAGTAAAAGCACATAATGGGAAAAATAAACACAACAAAGTTAATGTGTGAAAATAATCTAAGAGGAATAGAGAAGTTGGTATTAATCTTCATAGCCATACAAAAATAGAAAGTATGTTTTACTATGCCTTGTATATGTGATCAGTAATAGCATATAGACAGTGGCACTAAAAAAAAGGCTGGAGGTATAGCTTAGCAGTTAAAACATTTGCCTATGAAGCCTAAGGACTTAGGTAGAATTCTCCAGAACCCATGTAAGACAGATGCACATGGTGGTGCATGCATCTGGAGTTTGTTTGAAGTGGCTAGAGGCCCTGGAGCACCCATTATCTCTCTCTCTCTCTCTCTCTTAAGTAAATAAAATTATTTTTAAAAACGAAGAGCCCTGGATAGAGTGAGATGAAACCTAACCACAAATTTCTCCTGTTTCTCTTTCTTTTCTGGCTTTTCATTTTTTCTTTTTCCCTTGTTGCTGGTGTATAATTCCCTGTACCAGGATGTGGTCTACATCCACAATGAGCTATTGATCAGAGAAACCAACTAGATCTCCTAAAACAAACAAGACAGACTTCTGTCAGAGCACTTGATTACCCACCAGAGGTTAATGGTAAGACCCTACTGCTGAAGGCACCAAACATTGTAAGCACGGACCATGGAGAGACCTGGTTTGGAATCCTTCAGATAATTAGCCTATCTAGTACTGGAAGGCATTATATGATATACCAGGGGAAAGTGGCCACCATCTATCTGTCCAAGCAACTCAAAGTCTAAGCAACTCAGAGGCAAACAACCTGATGTGATTCTCACACAAGTGCAATAGTGGCACACAACCATGGTAGGTAACCAATTGCTCTTGGATTGGCTAACAGATCCACTCAGTGGAAAGGAAACCATATCTTGAAATGGAAATCTGATTACTAAGCCATCATTCACTTTCAAATTATTTAAATAGTATGAAAATGATTTAGGTACTTCAGAAATATGCATAGTATTTATTTTATTTTTTAATTTATTTTTTCATCGACAGCTTCCTTAATTATAGACAATAACCATGGTAATTCCCTCCCTCCCCCTACTTTCCCCTTTGCAGTTTCATGCTCTATCATACACCTTCCCCCTATCAATAAGTCTCTCTTTTATTTTGATGTCATCATCTTTTTCTCCTATTATGATGGTCTTGTATAGGTAGTGTCAGCCACTGCGAGGTCATGGATATCCAGGCCAGTTTGTGTCTGGGGGGAGCATGTTGTAAGGTAGTCCTACCTTCCTTTGGCTTACATTCTTTCTGCCACCTCTTCCACAATGGCCCTTGAGCCTTGGAAGGTGTAATAGAGATGTTTCAGTCACTTCTTCTCATCACCATGGTGCTGTCGGAGTCATCCCAAGGCCCGACCACCTGAAAAATGAAACATCTCTAACCAAAAATGAGAGTAGCATTAATATATGGGTGTGAATATTAAGAGAAGTGCTTACTGGGCAGTTTGATGAGCATAATACACACATTTAGCTATATATCAGCAGATGCTACACACTTGGGGGCTCATGACTACCCCTGTCATAGGTTTTCAGTATCAGGCATTTTTCCCTCCCATGGAGCGGGCCTCCAGTCCAATTAGAGAGTGGCTGGTTACCCCATAACAGACATGCCAACATTGCACCTGTTGGGTTATTTGACCTGGCTGGTCAAATTTAAGGCTTGCAGTGTCCACTGTTGAGTATCTCCACTGGTTATTTCTCTCTCTCCCATTGAACTGCATGCATGAGGTTCATTTTCTAATTTTTAAAGACAACATTGTCATCTAGATAATACATGGTCTGCACATAAGGAACTATCAATATAATGTATAAATTTATTATGCAAAATGAAATTACTAATTATAATTTGCAACTGCAAATCCATGCAAAATTTACACAATTTTGGATGTGACACCATACATATATATAGCTTACAAGGTTTATATCATTTGTATCTATTCTTACATTTATTCAACTCCTGATGTGTTAATTACTTAATGTTTATGATATCACATTTTATCACTTGCAAAATTGAGGCAGAATTACATTCACAATTTAATTGGAAGATAGTGATATCCTCATAGAAATTCTGTGGTTATTGCATGAAATTAGCTTGGCTTTGTCTGGGGGGTGTTAATATGCTTCACTATACAGCATCAAATCTGAAACAACTTCACTTCTTTGTTCCATAAGATTTAATTACTACATCGTACTCACAACTCCCAGAACGAAGAGTTCTTTTAGTGATCGAATTTGAACAAGTCTATAGCTTAAAATTCCTGTAAACATTTTTTGGTATGCGCAAACCAAATATCATTCACATTAAATAATAATTATTAAATCACTTAAATAAAAAAGATCAATTGGTAATTTCTTAAGTTACATTATATAGAATTTGGCTCGTGGCTGTTATATTGAGAGGTACAGAGTAGAGGGAGATTAAGTCAATGAGCAAATAATGATAAGGGATAAATTATCAGATAGGCTAAATGGTATGAAAATAAAAGTATATATCTGACATGGATCAGACAACTCCCAATGAAGAGAGCTGGTACACTTGGCCCCTAATGTGCTGTTCTCAGAGTCAGTATTCATTTTACTATGTCCTGAACATGTCTGCATTATGTTATATGCATGTTCTTTATTTTGACACATATATTTGGCACTTTAGCTGGCTTGAGTTTGGGCTATAAAAATTGTAATGCTTTCTAATTATTTTGCAACAAATACTTGCTTTTAAGAAATGAATATTCTGAAGTAGATATGAGATCTGTTAATATGCTTTTTTTTTAACATATAATGTGTTTTTAAACTGATATTTTACCTTAATACTAATAGTTGTATTATATTGAGTATTGAAGACAAAAGAAAGTAGGAAAATTAATTAAATCTATAGCAAAAAAGATTAGCATATCCAAAAACTGAATGAGTTTTGCATGCATTATATTATCAAAAAATTTAAAACTAATTTTATATATTATTTAGAATGCTTTTGTCCAAGTTACAAGGAGCTAATTAAAAGAGTATTATACACTTGCAGTGCTAGAGATAGAACCCACAGCCTTATGTGTGGTAGGCATGTATTCCACCACTGAGCTGCAAAGCCAGACCTAAATTATAAGACTAGTTTTATAATGTTTTTATTTTTATATTTTTATTATTTATTTATAAGAAGAGAAAGGGATATAAAGCAAGAGAATTGGCATGCCAGAGCCTTGTGTTACAGTAATCAAGCTCCAGTTGCAAAGGGCACTTTGTATATCTGGATTTACATGGGTATTGCGGAATCAAACCCAAGGAGATAGGTAGCTCTAGAGGGCATGGTTGCCTCGTTCTTTTTCCCTATGCACTTCCCTATCTGTGCCAAGCCTCTCAACATGGACATCTTTGGCTTGTCAATGTTCAACCCTCCTGCTCCCATTACTATCTTCCTGAGAATTTCCTCAATTGTTGGGCAATGGCAGGCCAAAGTGAAGTCCTCAGTTGTCTGCCCCCATGGTAGCTTTTTATGTTATTTTAGAGAGAGAGAGAGAGAGGAGAGGGAGAGAGAGGGAGGGAGGGAGGGAGAGATATTTTGTGTGCCAGGGCCTCAGCCACTGCAATGGAATTCCAGATGCTTGTACCACCTAGTGGGCATGTGCGTCTTTGTGCTTGCCTCACTTTTGTGCGTCTGGCTAATGTGTGATCTGCAGAGTCAAACGTGGGTCCTTAGGCTTCGCAGGCAAGTGCCTTAACCGCTAAGCAATCTCTGTAGTCCAGTAGCTTTAACAGTAGATTCTCTGAAGTTGGAGCTCTACCACTGTCCTCTATGTCATTGAGAAGGTCACCTTATCTGAATGTGATGTTTGTGGGAGTAGAATTGCCCTTTGGAAGTAGCTTCTGCTTCCCTCTACCCAATCGTCACTGGATGTCCAGATGTGTATTTTTGAAGCTTCCCCTCTCTTCTTTCCTTGGAATAGACTATTTTTTTTCCTATTATTATGAAACTTGATATAATGCCAAGTATATAAAGGCATTTAGGTTAGAAAATTCTATGGGATAGTGTGGCTTTAATGTGAATAAAGTTTAGGAGGAAGTACTGATAAAACAATTTTATGATGGAAGAACCCATTTTCTTCTTATTTATGTTGATGTTTAATAAGATAAGATTAACAATTTCTCTACTTTTTGATATTTTTAAAGTTACCTTAATAATGTTATATTTTTTATTTTCCTGTAGGATTAGATGAAGTGACCAAACAGCTTATGATTTTTACAACAAAACCAACTTTTGGCCATCTGACAGATGTAAGAAAAATATTTAAGTTATTGTATATATCACTGTTTATAATAAATAATTGCTAATGATCATTTCCTGTTCATGAGCTCCCCTATAAAATAATTGTAATATTTTCAATACTATGAAATTGACAAAGTAGAAAATTTATAAAAGTTTTATGATTTATCCACTTAAGAATCTTTCTTTTGCATATTTATATTTTTGAACAGTAATATTTAAGCTACAAGACTATTTTAACCAGTCTCAAAATGTATATAAAAAGTCTTACTTAAAAGAGTTTTCTTTTTGTTGTTTTCTTTATTTTTCTTTATTTATTTGAGAGTGACAGACAAAGAAAGGGAGGGAGAGAGAGAGAGAGAGAGAGAATGAGAATGAGCACACCAGGGCTTCCAGCCACTGCAAACGAACTCCAAACACATGCGCCCCCTTGTGCATCTGGCTAACATGGGTCCTGAGGAATCGAGACTTGAACCAGGGTCCTTAGGCTTCACAGGCAAGCGCTTAACCACTAAGCCATCTCTCCAGCCCTATTTTTATTTTTCAAAGTACTTATTATTATTATTTTTATTTCACAGTGAGGAAGATGGAGAGAGATAGAAAGAGAGAAGGAGAGAGGGAGAGAGAGATTGGGCATACCAGGTCCTCCAGCCACTGAAAATGAACTCCAGTCACATGCACCACCTTGTGCATCTGGCTAATGTGGATCCTGGGGAGTCAAACCTGTGTCCTTCGGCTTTGCAGGCAAACACCTTAACCGCTAAGCCATCCCTCCAGCTCAAGAGTTTTATTTTTTAAGAAGAGTGTAAATAGTTATGTAAAAGGCTGTGGATGATTTTATTTTATTTTTTATTTTAATTTATATTTCTGTTTTTGGTTTATGAGGTAGGGTTTCTAATCCAAGCTGACATGGAACTCACTCTGTAGTCCCAGGCTGGTTTTGAGCTCATGGCAATCCTCCTACCTCTGCCTTTTGAGTGCTGAGACTAAGAGGGTGTGGTCCCATGCATGTTTTTTTTTTTTTCACTAACTTAATTATGTGTATATTTATTTATTTTAGTTGAAACATGTCCACTTTATGTGAATTGAAGTTATAGCTGCAGTATCTATATTTTATACAGATTTATAACATTTCTACTCACAATGTACTCCTGGAATGTATATATGCTTACTATGCATTAGTCCATATCAGTGTATTTAATAATTCCATAAGAGATGTGATTAAAGCTTGGAACATTAAAGTTGTAGTGGAGAATATAGCAATATGGAAAGTTCTGGCTAGGCCTAGATGTCCTGATGGTGTTGTTTTTCATGCAAAGAAGGCAAAACCCAGTGACCTAACAGTCCTGAGAATACATGTGTGAAACTAGTATTTGTAAAAGGTGGCAGACCTTATGTCACATAAATGTGATATGTGGAAACAGGTAGAGATTTTAGGACTAGCAGTACCCAAAGAGGATTCTTAAGGTTTGTATTTTATGTGAACAGATTGTTTTTAAATGTGGAGTAGAAAAAAATGTAACAGTTCCATCTTAAGGTTTGGGGAGACAAGACCAGTCACATAGTTTGATATGAAGAGCCAGACTCTGTCACTGTCTCCCGATAAATTTTACTGAAATCCATATGTTCCCTCTGATGCTTTCAATGGTTCCTTATGGCTGAATTTGGATACATGTTAAACTCTTCTTTAAGAACAAAGTATAGTGAGAACAGAAGGTTCCCTTACCCTTCACCCAAGGCAGCAACATCTGGAATACATTTTTGAGAACTTACATGAGATTTGTGAATTAAGGTGAAATCTTTGGAATATTTTGTGTTAAATCAAAATGATGAAAGTGAGATGAGTGTTTCCTCACCATAGTTGCCAAATGACAAGCCATGATAGTAGTTTGAATATGACTTTATATGAATACGAAGAGGATGTTAGTAGAGGTGTTAGTAGAGGAACAGTTGCAAATTTCAGTGCTGTAGTTCAGTATTGATAATAATTACATATTCCCTGAACATAAATCCTACTTCTGCTGACCTAGTGGGGTTTTGCCTCACTGAGCAGAAACGCACAAGTAACAGCTGAGGCTTCCCTCAGCTATTCCATTAGCCTGAGAGAATAAATGCTGCTTCCAAGGAGGGTGTAACAAACAGTTTCCTCAATTTCTTATTTTGGGAATTTCTTATTTAAACAAGTCAGTGGCTCCTCTAATATCACAGGTAAATCTTCGTTACTGCCTTCTCCTTGAACAAACTACTATATTATATCTAGATACAATAATCTATAACATAGATATTAAATATATATATATACACATATATGTAATCTATAACTAATAGGCATAGGTAAAGGGTCCTATATTTAGTTCCATAGGAAATATATCAATCGCATAAAAAATATATGTATATATATATTTTTGGCATTTCGAAGTAGGGTGTCACTCTAGCCCAGGCTGACCTGGAATTCACGATGGAGTCTTAGGGTGGCCTTGAACTCATGGCAATCCTCCTTCCTCCACCTCCCAATTGCTGGGATTAAAGGCATGCACCACCATGCCTGGTTTGAAAAATATTTTATAGTACCTATAAGTGTACATGAGTATAGGTCAAGAGACATAGATTTTTTTTTCTGTAGGAAATATTTCAATTCTAGAAAGAATGAATTTTACCAGGATTTGTATCACAGGAAGTGTTTGCAAGGGCTAACTGTTGGGAACTACTACTTTCCCAAGAAGAAATCTGGATTATTCTGTCCTAGGCCCAGGCATAATGGAGAAATGATGTATTAAAGGAGCTTTTATTTGAAAATCAATAAAAAGGGGTATAAGGAGACAATTCCAGGTTGGAAGTTTCTCCAGAAAAAAATTTAGAATAAAACACACATCTTCCAACCCTTTCATGGAGTTTGAGCATCAAGTTTGATTGAAATCAATCCTGTTTTCTCAAAATCTTTGATTGCTCGCTAGTGATTGTTTTATGTGAATAGATTGTTGTTGAAATGCTAAGCAGAAAAACATGCCAACACCATCTTCCACTTTAGCAGAGACAGACCGGGCCACATGCTTCATACTAAACCAGCTCCATCTGTGTTAAACGTAGCAATAATATAAGGAAACACATTTATGGTAGTGTCACTGATCTTGCAAGTGTTCATGTTTAACTCTGTATTTGTCAACATGTTGTTGTTTTCACAGTTTTCAGCAGCTCTTAAATTTGCCTCCTTCAGGAGGTTCTTTTCTGATTTTTGCACAGACCAGCATTATTTTGTTGACTATATTTCTGTAGAGTCAAAATTAAATGAGCAACTCCTATGTTTGAATCACATACACTTGTCGCTTTTATGTCCTTGACTTGCAGTAATAATCATTTCCCCCCAGATATGAAGCAATTCTGACTAATTTATCAAAAGGAGTTTCACTTGCCTATATGGTAATCAGATGGTTTCAGGGTTTCGCTCGCTAATGGTTTTTGCCTTGGCTTTTTAGGGGGAAACTTCATGATGGCAAAGGAAAATATGATATAAAATACAATGCATTCAGCCCAACTTCAGAAGTCCCTGTATTTTTTATCAATCCTCATGATGTTCAAACGTCCCCATAATCCAAGGTCTTTTAACTGAGCCATAATACCAAAAAAAAATTCTCCCAAAACCCATAATGGCACAGAATAAACATTCACACTGCGAAAGATGGCATTAAAATGGCATTAGGCATAGCAAAGAAATAGTCAACCAATACAAGATTTAAACAGGGAAAGCATCAAACTCTGTAGCTACAAGTCTAACAACTCTAGTCAATGACAAATCTCTAAGTCTGATAATTCTAACCGGCAACAACTCTCTGGAGTTTAAATCCACACCTTCAGGTAGGCTTCTCACAGTCCTGAAACGCTTCATCCAGGGCCAGCAACGCTTCGTACCAGCCATTTCATAATCCCGGCATTGCTACTGGGTCTCCACTGCAACCCACAGTACATCCTCACAGCTCCATCTGGTCTCCATGCAGGCATCCAGCAAACCTGCTTCACACTGCCCATGGCGATTTCCAAAACACAATACTGTGTTTCAAACTCAATGACCTTCTTTCTTGCATTTCTTATACTCCACAATACCAGGTAGGGTGCCAATTTGTTAATACAGGAGGTATAAAGCAGACTTTGAAGTACAGGACACGTCTTCAGCATTCAGGTCCTTTCAAGAGTCTACATTCTTTCTGTTGTCCTAATGCAGGCCAGGAGGCCCAATCTCAATGGTTGTAATCTCTCAAACAATTTTATCTGAACAGTCAGCAGTTTCAGCCTAAAGATCTTTTTCTGTGCCATATCCCTCTGCTTACATCAGTCTATTTCTATGCAATGCAATTCTGCACAAATTCTCAGGACACAGGCATAACAGCAAGCCTCTCATACAAATTGCTTTTAGCCCAATCCAGGCAAAGCTCTTTCTCACCGTCACAACCCAAACCTCATAGTCCGTAGTTCTTACTGCATTCAGGTCTTCCAACTCTTATCAGAATGGTCCATCAAACTGTACTTAACAATAGTGCAAGGCACCTCTTAGGCCTAGGTTTCAAATCATTCCATATTTCTCTTGAAAATAAGCTCTAAAAAATGCCAAAGCCATGCAGTCAGGTGTCTAGCAGCAAATGACACTACTCTTTAGTATCAATTGTACTGTTTCAGTCTGGTTCACATTGCTGGCAGAAATCACCTGACCAAAACAGCTTTTGGGGAAAAAAAAAGGTTTATTTTGGCTTACAGACTTGAGGGGAAGCTCCATGATGGGTCTTCTTGGTATAAAATCCTGTGGAGACAGAAGGGTTTGACTCTCTGAAAAGAAACTTGAGTACAAAAAATAAGGAAAAAACATTTTGAACATATTGCGAGTTCAGCTCAACATCACTGGTAACAAGTTCAGTCCTTAGTATATAAGGTTATATTCAGCTAAGCATGCTGGGAAGAGTAAAATGAGGTACACTAACAGTGGAAAACTACAGACAGGACATTTTTTATAATGATATGAAGCCAATGTCATGTTGGAGAGAAGACTTAGTGGTTAATGCACTTACCTGCAAAGCCTGAGGACCTAGTTTCAATTCCCCATTTCCCATGTAAGCCAGATGTACTAGGTGGTGCATGCATTTGGATTTCATTTGCAGTGGCTGGAGGCCCTGAAGCGCCCATTCTCTGTCTCTGTCTCTATCTGTTTCTGTATCTCAAATAAATTAATATTTTTTGTATAAAAAGAAGCTATTGTCTGCTTACTGTCAAGCAAAATCAGATTTGTAAAAGATCAGAATAATTAGAATAAACTTTTGAAAATATTTAACCCTCACAGAAATTTAAGAAGCATGGTAAGTAGAAAGGTGTTAGGAAGATCAAGACATTTCTTCTCACCTGGACCTTCTCTAGTCCCTATGTTCATCTGTCAGTAAATATTTTATTTCATGGAACTTTCTGAAATTAGTATAAAAGCATAGGTATTAAAAAACAACTAATGGCTCTTTGTAGCAGTCTACTTATGGTTGTGCTCCATGTCTTCTATCTTTATCTTTAGGCTCTGTAATGCTTGAATAGCACTCTGTTTTGGTGCTAGACAGTAATGAGAAAGGGAAACATGCAGTGCCAAGGGAACACATTCAGTCCCAAGGCTAGCTCTTGGCATTCCTCACTTGCCTAATGGTTGAAATGTGAAAGGCAGAAAAGGCAGTGCTTCAGAAAATGGAGGAGCTGGGGGAATGCCATATTCCCACAGTGAGTGTGGTAGTTGTACCCTGTCCAGTTTCTAATTTCATGGTAGACTGAATTGTTAAAGGAATTGTTATTTTCAAGAGATTTTATACTTTATTTTAAAACAAATATCGACTCTCCACACAGAATAGCTAACACAATAATTTAAAGTATATCTATTCTCATTTCACCCTTTCCAATGTCCATGTAAGGACATTTGAAATAGACATCAAGTAACTACACTATAAAGTGTGAAGAGATGGTACTAAAACTCTTTGAAAACTTCTAGGCATTTTCCTGGAAGTAGTCTCATACAATTAAAATAATTTTTTTTTAAAAAGTTCTACAAAAAGCTAGGCTAGTTTTTATGATGTTTGTCCAAGTTTAGATTTTCTATTCAAATACAGTATGCTCTTAGCTTATCAGAAACATTACTTTTAAAAGATGATGCCAATTCTATGTTAGTTCTTTTTGCTCTTAATTAATTTGATAAGAAAAAAACTAAAATTGTACTATATAGGAATGATAACAGAGATATAAGTGTTACATATTCTCAGATGAACATAATCAAGATAAATCTAAAAATTATTCTGCTTAACTCTGTGTTGAGATAAAAGGCTTTTCAAAATGCCTTCAAAGGAAGACCCAAATGTGAAATATTGTGCACTGTATATAAAAAAGCCAAAAATAATAATCATACTTGTGTGGAAATAAATATTGATCTTTTATTTACTACTATTTTTGGTCCTCTATTTTCTATTGTTTGTTTTCTTTGAACATGTAGCCTAATATGAATATATAATTATTAGAAGGGTCAGAGCTCTTCTGACTGCACAGTACAGATATGTGTAAAGTTGATTTCTCTTACCCTTTTTATTAAGACACATAGGACATGATTTTTTTTTTTCCATTTATACTGTGAGGAATGAATTTTCTCCTGAGTGATGATTTTTTTTTTCATTTGAAGACACTATGACTATTACTTGAATTATTGATCTTCCTTTATGCTTTTGACTAGAGTGTTGGACTGCATTTGTTACCCATCAATACCAGAGCTACAGAAGAGCTTGGCAATCTTTTTGTGTGTTTTTCATTCTGATATCATCTTATTTTCCTACATTAATTTTAACTTTGACCTATTTTCTCTTGTTATTTATTATATAACATAAAAATATTCAAAATTATTATCTGATAATATTAGGGAAAATTTTAGTTTTATTGATTTGCTTAATGAGTTAATAATTTATTATAAAGGTGAAATGGCACAGTGAATAATTAAAATGATAATATATTATAAGGTAATTTTCTTATGAAAATAAACAAGATCTTTGCTTTTAATTTTTTTGTTAATTGACTAATTAAGCATTTAAGTTAATTATTCATTTAATATAGTCAACTTATTACATTATTACATTCCATTCCATCCCATTTTAATGTTTGAAAACATTGATATTATGATGGATCATCTACTAAATGACACCAAAGTTCTAAATTTTAGTTTAAATTGAAATAATCTCCAGAATAAATATTAATAATAGGTAGAAATACAGTGGGATTTTCAAAATATCTCATGTGATTGTATAATTTTATATGTCTATCAAATTAATTATGAAAATAACTTTCAAGAAGTAAAAATAAAATTTATGTTATGTTGAAAAGGCTTTTTCTTCTATTTTATATATTATGCTTTGGTCTCTTGTAGCTTGTGGGAGAATATTTTAGCAACAGTGTTTGATAAAATATTATAAATATTCTTTAGATTTCTAAAGACATTTTACTAATTGTGACACCTGTTTCTTGAATAATAATGTAAACTTCAACATAGTATCTTATTTCAACAGTAATTTAATTTTGAAACAAGAGTCAGGTATTGAATTCACAACAAAATTTTTTCTCTTTTAAAAAAAATTATTTATTTATTTTTACTATTAGATATGGACATATTTTGTATGTAAACATCACATGTTGATACCATCCTTTCCCTCCTCCCTGCCCCTTTTCGGAAGAGGTCTTCCTCATTGGCGATGCAAGTCAACTCCATGGGGATTGTGGGTCATGCATTATGGGGGCAGCAGTCAGTTATGGGGGAGAGACAATGTCTCTGTGAAAAATGTCCCAAATTGTGGCTCTAAGAATCTTTCCATCCCCACTTCCGCAAAATTCTCTGAGCCATGCTGGGAGCATTTTAAGTCTACTTCAGTGATGGGTGCTTAGGTGCATCTGGATCTCTGGTTTGTTAGGTGTTGAGTGTCCTCAGCATGTTTATCCATCCCTCTTGTGCTGACATCAGCTTAACTAAGAGAGCAGCATACTTGCTCATTTCCCCAGTTCCTCTGTGGTTTCAGCTGGGGCTGGGGTGGAGTGCACTGGGTTGTTTATCTGTTCAAGTCCAGTTCCCATCTGAAAAGGAGAAGCAGATTTTCCAATGGAGAGTGAAGTCAGCATTGATTAACTGGGATAACCATTATTAATTTAGAGAGAATTAAAAGGGTTTAGACACTTTTACAGTCTAAGGTTATTGGGAGCTTGATAATGGAAAGCAGAATCATTATCTGGATATGATTCCGACTTGTTTCCCAGTTCCAGATATGGTTTCCTTTCCACTGAGTGGATCTGTTAGCCAATCCAAGAGCAGTTGGTTACCCACCATGACTGTGTGCCACTATTGCACTTGTGTGAGCATCACATCAGTTTGTTTGCTTCTGAGTCACTTAGACTTTCAGCTGCTTTGGCAGAATGATGGTGGCCACTTTCCCCTGGTAGCTGGTGTAGTGCCTTCCAGCACTAGATGGGCTAATTATCTGAGGACTGGCTCTCCTCTGGATTCCAACCAGGTCTCTTCATGGTTGGTTAATTTTGTTAAACAATATGATAGTAATTCATCAAAAGTGCTTTTGTTCAGGAAGATTTTTTCAATTTTCTTTTGAAATTTGGGTGATGAATATATTACTTTCATGTATATCTATCTGTAACATATGACCTTTTTCAAATTATTTTATGCTATTTTTTCTCTTCATTCAACTTGACTTTGTCCAGTAATATGCCTTCTAGTTTGTTGGTTCATATTTTCTTCTGTACAGTTTCTCTTTAAAAATTCACATTTTGTTTTATTATATTTTCATAACTTCTATTTATGATGTGTCATTCATATTTTATCTGTTAAATATTATAGCTATTTCATAATCTGTTTTAACACTAATATCTGGATATATAGTAGTTCTTGATTTTGTTGATATGTTCTTACAAGGAGTTAGAGGACGAGGATGAGAATATGGTAAAGGAGACAAGGGGATAAGGCAGTAACTGTGGGACCACCCACAGGAGGGAACTGGCTCTGGAGTGTAGAATAGATAGCCAAGGGATACTGCCTTACAACCGAGAATGAGAGTGGATCTCTGTTGACACCTTGAAAATCCAGAGAAGCAAATAATGAAACTTTGATACCTAGAAATGTAATAACTAGATATAATAGCCAATATGTGGTGATGTCTTAAGCAGTTATCAGAAATTAAACTGAAACATTTGTCTCAATGCTAGACTTTGTGTATAAAATATTATAGAGGCATTGAATTATATTTTTTCAAAAAATTAGTATTTTTAGTTGACCCAGTTAGGGTAAATTCTATTGATTGGATCAAAATTGGTCCATTTTGATATTGCTTTCTGTCTAGTCCATAGACATCTCATGCATCATTGCAAGGGCTAGTGTTTTAATAAAGTCTTACTTCTTGTCCATATTCATCAATAAGAAAACATGATACTGTTCATGACATCATGAAAAGATTGTTATTATTACAGTTCTTTTCTTCAAGCCTCAAATTCAGAGATAGACTAGATCACAACTAACATTACCTCTGATACAAAAGCAAAATTGATCAATTTTCTCAAAGTTGGGAAATATTCAGAAGTCACATCCCCACATTTTCATTCCATTTACTAGATTCTGAAAATGTTAAATTCTTACCTTCTCTGATTTTTTGTAGGCAGGGGAATCCAGTTCTAGTAAAGTAAATACTTTTAGATGCTCTCTACAGAAGGCTTGAGTTTTCATGGCAGACATAAAAGAATGCTTCAGCCTTTTTCATTTTTCTAACCTAGAACATAGGTTTGAATCACCTTGGGACCATATCCCCTCACCATAAACATGTTTCAGCAGCAATATATCAATAGCCTTTCTTCAACTACATCAGCAATTTATATACCCTACCACAGACGTTATGTAATCAATCTAATCAACCTTGGGGTTATTAAAGCACTGAAGTAGGGCTCTGTTGCATTCTTACACAAGCGAAGGGGTTAGGAAGAAGGGACATAAGGTCTGCTAGGTAGAAAATATAAAGAAGTATCCAAAGATTCAATCTATCTCAGGAGTATACCTTGTAAGCTAAATCTACAGACATGATCAGGTGTGCAGGTAATGAAGTTATTGAGCATTAAGGTGATCCAAGCAGGAGTCCTCTGTGAAAAAAAAAAATGATGTTGCTATGAGGAGAGGAGGGCGTGGGTGGGCAGTGGTAAATGGGAAATAATTTGGGATCCTATTTTACACTCCATAAAGGTGAATGACCTCTTAGCTTTACTAGTATTCTTCTTATGTAGATTCTTAAGTAGTTAAAAGGTATATGTAACCAGTTTTAGGAAAGTAACTCATGCAGTAATAAATGATATGTATGAGTATAAGAATTTGGTGCTTGTTTCTACTCCAGATAAAATTGCTTCAATGGCACTAAAGTAAGTGTGTAATTGATTGATGTGGGATCTTAAGTATAGGCTATAAACCATCATCTGGCTTGGACTTTGATATTTTTAGAGGTATATCTATATATCTATGTACATTTACAAAAGATAAAGTCAGCAAGAGTCTTCCTGCAAGGATCCCAAGGCCTTTAGTCTATGATACTAGTTTATTTTATTTTATTTTATTTTATTTTATTTTTCTTTGGATCTAACACAGCTATAGTTCACTGAGCAACTGGGCACAAAGCAAGTGATATCTGGTCAGTGGAGCCTTTTGTAATTAGTATGTTAATTAAAAATGACTTCTAGACCTTAGAGTGTTGTTTATTTTATTTAATACATATTCCCTGTGGCATTTCACAGAGGGTGTTTTCATATAAATATAAAATATAAATAAACAAGGCAAGTGATCCATTATTGCTTCCGGACTTCAAGTGGTACATGATGTACAACTAAGTGCTTTATTCACCTTGGTGTGGCTAGAACATTCTGGGATTTCCTCCAGGATAAAGATCAGCTCAGTGGGATTCATGCATCTGTCACATCTGGACTATCTCAATGTGCACACAGCCAGGGTATGAAGGGTGTAGATTTCATAGTTTAGCAGCCTGCTTATGTTTTGCAGCCAAAAGCACAACATATTATCCAATTCTCTTCTTTGCAAAGCAGGACTCTAGTGCTTTATTTTTCTTACTTGCACCAATATCAACCACAAAATAATCAGAACAAATTTATTTCATTCTAAAAAATCACCTCACTACTCTGGGGAATACAAGAGCAAAAAGATCCTTGGCTCGCCTGTATGAATCATGGCTTTGAACAACGATTGTATGAGGCTTATGAGAACAGACAGAGCTACCAGCACTCATAATTAATAAGTGTAATTGCAGAATACTACCAACTGCAATGAATCCACCTCAGCAAATGTATAAACTTTTGGGGTTATTGCTGTTTTTCTTTTTTATTCAGTCTGGCTCTGAAAATGCTGATGTTTGTTCAGTTGCTATGCAGTGAACAACAGAATTTTCAAAAGGATGAGGTGAAGAATACATTTTATAGATGTAGAAATAGATACAGATAAAGATAGAATTCTCCAAAGTATTGTATTTTATAATTGAAAATTTAACTCAAACCCAATGCTTAACATTTCTAAAAAATATTTTAATTAATTTATTTGACAGTGAGGATGAGTTTGTCAGTGCCTGTTGCCACTGCAAACGAACTTCCAAATGCATGCACGACTTTGTGCATCTAACTTTACATGGGTATTGGGAATTGAATCGGGGTCAGTGGGCTTTGCAATCAAACATCTGTAACACCTAAGCTGTCTCCCCAGCCCCATGATTAACATTTTCACATAGAAAAATATGCATTAGAACCTGTTTGATAGTATACATTGGAGAATAATGATGTACATAATGCAGAAATACAATGATATCTAATATTGTCAGGACTAAAATATTTTTACATAATATTTTTATAATTCTTGTCAATAAAGCAATGTGAATTTCATTTAATTTTCACATAATAACAACAATAATTTGACTTTAAAAAATAAGGTATGAAATAAATTATAAATTTTATACATTTGCTATACTACTTTTTATTTTTATTTATTTGAGAGTGACAGACAGAGAGAGAAAGAGGCAGACAGAGAGAGAGAATGGCCGCGCCAGGGCCTCCAGCCACTGCAAATGAACTACAGACGCATGTGCCCCCTTGTGCATCTGGCTAACATGGGTCTTGGGGAATTGATCCTCAAACCGACGTCCTTAGGCTTCATAGGCAAGTGCTTAACCACTAAGCCATCTCTCCAGCCCATTATTATACTAAATTTAATATCACATGATGAACCAACATGTATGTGGAAATAATGAATTTCTTCCTCTATCTTGCCTATAAAGGAAAAAAAGAAGAGTTTAAATCAGATCAATAATTTAAACATGCAATAGAACTACAGAACTTATACAATAAACACAAAAATACATTCATGATCTTTTTTGCATAAAAATTTATATTCAGGACAAAATAATAACAAATATAAGCATTCTCTAAAATTGAGACTAAAGTCAGTATGTAAAACAGACATTTATATTTCTTTGTTTATTGCAATATTCATAATAGGCAAGGAATGGAAACAATTTGTCTACAAATAAGTAAGTACAGATAGACAAAATATTTTTTGCTTATTACATTTTTTTGCTTTTTGTATTGAGTAAAAACTTTGTATGAATACATCATGTGTTGGCAACATTATTTCTCTACTCCTTGTCCCCATTCCACTGACAGCCTCCTCAATGGAATTGCTGGCATTCACCACAGAATTGTGGGTTAAGATTGTGAGAGCAGCAGCCAATCATGGGTATGGAGTAATGCCTCTGGATATTCCCTCACATCCTGTGGTTCTTAATTCTTTCTGCCCCCTCTTCTGCAAAATTTCCTGAGCCTTGGTGGGTGTGCTTCAAGTATACTTCAGGGTTGAGCTCTCAGCAGCTTCTGAATTTCTTCTTTGGTTCATTTTGCGTATCTTCGGTGTCTGTCTCCATCACACTGGTGCAGGTTGCCAGGCTTTCTGTGGAAGCAGCATTCTTGACCATCTTGCTATTACCTCTGTGGTTTCTCTTCAGCCCTTGCTGCCAAGATAGGGATGGCTAATCTGCTGACAGGGGATCAGCTAAATAGTTTTGTCTTGTTGCTAGATTTTTGTTGTCCTTGGTTCTCTTTGCTTTCTGAAAAATTAAAAACAGATTTTCCAATGGGGAGTAATAAAGCATAGGTTACAGGGGATAAACATTGTTAATTTAGAAAGATTTTGATGTGTGTAGACTCCCTTTGGTCAAAAAATAGTGGGAGCTTCTCATTGGAGTCCATAATCTTGGTCTCCATAGGATTCTGATGTGGTTCCCATTCCCAGCTATGGGTTACTTTCCACTGAACAGATCTTTTTGCCAATCAGAGAACCATTGGAGGTTACCTAGGCTGTATGCCACTATTGAACAGATGTGTACATCTTGTCAAGCTGGTTACTGTCATATAGCATGGTACTCTTCTGGCTCACATTTTTGGCTGTTTTACCACAGCAGCTCATGAAGCACTTTCCAGCACTATATGGGCTCACCATCTGGGAAGTGGCTTCCTTGCATATTCAGCTATGTCTCCCAGTGTTCTGTTTCACAGCACGTAGTTTCTTCAGTAATAGGGTCCTACCTTTCATCTCAGGTGGGTAACTAAGTGCCTTAACAGAAGTCAATCTTGTTGAGGGGACCTGGTGGGTCTCTCTGATCAACAGCTCAGTGTGGGTTGTGACCAACTTCTGGTGCTGGGAGTTATAAGCCAGAATCAAATGTCTTAGTGTTAGGCTTCATCTCATCCTCTACAGGGCCCTTCTTACCAGCAAATTCCTCCATGCTCCTATTGAGGGTTTTATCTTTTAGTCCACTATCCATGAGTAAGGTTTCTTTAGAACCAATTCATTTTGGATTTGGTTTTGTGTCTATCTCCCTTTGTACCCCTGTTCCCCTCCCCCAAACTCTTATATTCCTGTTATCTGTCTCTTAAGTTGCCTTTCCAGTCTGCCTGCAACTCAAGTTGTTCCAGTTTAGGAACAACAGATAAGGGAGGACACATGGCATTTGTCTTCCTGTGCTTGTGTGAGTTCACTTAGTACAATTGATTCCAAGTCAATCCATTTTCATACAAATGTAATTATATCATCTTTCCTTACTGCTGAGTGGAATACTATTGTGCATATGTACCACACTTTCCTTATCCATTCATCAAAACTATGGGCATCTGGGTTGATTCCAGTTCTTACCTATTGTGAATGGAGCAGCTATAAACAAGGCTGAACAAATATCTCTGTAGTGAAGAGTGGAGCTTTTAGGGTAGATGACCAGTGGACAAATGGCTGGATCAGTTGGTAGATTTTTTTCATCTTTTTCAGGAGACTCCATGTGGTGGTTTGATTCAGGTGTCCCGCATAAACTTAGGTGTTCTGAATGCTAGGTTCCCAGATGATGGAGATTTGGGAATTAATGCCTCCTGGAGGGAGTGCATTGTTGGGGGTGGGCTGATGGGTGTTGTAGCCAGTTTCCCCTTGCCAGTGTTTGGCACACTCTCCTGTTGCTATTGTCTACCTTATGTTGGCGAGGAGATGATGTCCACCCTCTGCTCATGCCATCATTTTCCCCTGCCAGTGTGGAGCTTCCCCTTGAGCCTGTAAGACAAACAAAATATACCTCTTTTTCCCACAAGCTGCTCTTGGTTGGGTGATTTCTACCAGCAATGAGAACCTGACTGCACCACTCCATATTGACTTCCATATTTGTATAGGTTTGCAATCCCACCAGCAGTGAATGAGGGTTCCTCTTTCCCTGTATCTTTTCTTTGTTTTGTTTTGTCTTGTTTGGTTTGGTTTGGTTTTTTTTTTTTTTGAGGCAGGGTCTCACTGTACCCCAGGCTGACCTGGAATTCACTATGTAGTCTCAGGGTGGCCTTGAAATCATGGTGATCCTCCCACCTCTGCATCCGAGTGCTGGGACTAAAGGCATGCACCACCATGCCCGACTTTTCCCTATATCTTTACCAATGTTTATTGTCATTTGATTTTTTAATGATTGCCATTTTTTCTGTGGTAAGATGGAATCTCATAGCTGTTTTAATTTGAAATTCTTTGCTGGTTAAAGATGTTGAACATTTTCTTATTTATTAGCCATTTGTACTTCTTCCTTTGAGCATTTACTAGTCAGTTCTCTGGCATTTTTGAGTGGATTGTTAGATTTTTTTATTGCTTAGTTTTTTGAGTTCTTTGTAGATTCTAGATATTAGGAATCTGCCAGTGTTATAGCTGTATAGATTTTTTTTTCCATTCTGTAAGTAGTATTTTGGTTCTGTTTATGATATGTTTTTCTGTAGCAAAGCTTTGTAGCTTTCATGAGATACCACTGGTTGAGTGGTTCTTTAAGATACTGGGCTACTGGGGTATTTTCAGGAAGTCTTTCCCCACTGATGTATCATGGAGAGTGCCCCTATTTTTTTTAATCCAGTAGTTTGAGAATTACAAGTGTTATATTGAGGTCTTTAATCCATTTGGAGTTGAGTTTTGTTCATGGTCAGAGGAGTGGGTCTAGTTTCATTTTTCCACATGGGATTATCGAATTTGTACATTACCATTTGTTGAAGATGCTATCTCTTCTCCAGTGTATGTTGTTGGTTTCTTTGTCAAACACTAAGTAGATGTAGTTACTTGAACTAAGGGCTGTGTTTTCACTTCTGTTCTATTGGTCTCTATGTCTGTTTTTATGTTAGTACCATGTTGTTTTTGTTACTGTGGCTTTTAGTACAACTTTAGATCAGGGATGGTGATACCTCCAGAGGTGTTTCTTTTGCTGAGGATATTTTTGATATCCTGGACCTCCTGGCATTATGTATGAATTTCGAGGTTATTTTTTCCAATCTCTGTAAAAAATGATTCTGGGATTCTTTTGGTATTGCATTGAATGTGTATATTTCTTTTGGTAGAATTGCCATTTTCACAATATTAATTCTACCTATCCAGAAGCATGGGAAGTCCTTTCTTCTTGTCATGCCCTGGTTGATTTCTTTCTTGCGTGTTTTTATGTTTTCATTGTATAGGTCTTTCACTTCCTTAGTTCATATTATTCCAACGTATTTGATTTTTTTTTTTTTTTGTGGCTATTGAAACAGGACCATTTCACTGACTTCACTTTCTGTGTATTTGTCTTTTGCGTAAGGAAGGCTACTGACTTTTGTGTATGGATTTTGTATTCTGCCACTTTTCCGAAGGAATTTATCAGCTTTAGAAGTTTTTGGTAGAGTCTTTTGGGTCATTTATGTTTAGGGTCATTTCATCTGCAATTCAGGCTTGTTTAATTTCTTCCTTTCCAACTTCTCCTTTCTCCTTTCTTATTGCTTGGGCCAGGACTTCTAATACTATGTAGAAGAGCACTGGGGAGAGTGGGCATCCCTGATTTGTTCCCAGTGTTAATGGGAACTCCTTGAGTCTTTCCACACTAAGTATGATTTAGGCTTTAGGTGCTCTCTATTATTATGTAGAGATATGATCCCTCCCTGCCTAGTCTCTCCAGTGTTTTGATCATGAAGTGCTATTGTATTTTGGCAAATGCCTTCTCTGCATCAATTGAAATGATCATGTTGTTCTCAAATTAAACAATTTCTGTATGTTGAACCATCCCTACACCCCTGGGATAAAGCCTGCTTGATTTAGGTAGATAATTCTTTTGATGTGTTGTTGAATTCAGTTTGTAAGGATTTTTGTTCAGGATTTTTGCATCTAATTTCATCAGGGATAGACACCTATAGTTTTCTTTTCATGTTGTATCTTTGTCTTGCTTTTTTTTTTTATTAGGGTGATACTAGCTTCATAGAACAGTTGGGGAGCAGTCCCTTTTTTCTGATTATGTTAAAAAGCTTGAGAAAAAGTGGTTTCAGTTCTTCAATGATGGTTTGATAGGATTCAGCTGAGAATCCATCTGTCCTGGACTTTTCCTTTGGAAAGATTTTTTTTTAATTTTATTTTTTATTGAAAACTTCACTTACAGACAATTAACGATGATATTTCCTCCTTCCTTAACTTTCCCCTCACAACTCTGCTCTCCATCATATTCCCCCCTCTTTCCATTAGTCTCTCTTTTAATTTGATGTCATCATATATTTCTCTTCTATTATGAGTTTCTTGTGTAGGTATTGGTAGGCACTATAAGGTCATGGATATTGAGGCTAATTTCTGTCTGGACAGTTGCACTATGAGGAGTTGTTCCCTTCCTTTGACTCTTGCATTCTTTCCACTACCTCTTCTACAATGGACCCTGAGCCTCGGATGGTGTGATAGAGATGTTTTAGTTCTGGACACTACTCAGTAGCATTGAGATTTTATTTTGATGGAGTAGATTATTTTTCAATATATAAAATAAGAATTTTATTGATAAAGTTTCTATTCTTTTATGATCATATAATGTACTTAAACAAATTATAAAATTAAAGAATTAAGTACAAAATTATTACTGAAAACAAATCAAGGTTCTAAAGTGGTTGCATAGCTCTTATGTTTTAACTTAGATAATTTGTAAATTAGGAAGTTTTTTTAATTTTCATTTTAAATTTTTATTTACTTTTTCATTAAGTAGAAACATTGTAATGATGTATCATGTATTGGTAATATCATTTACCTCCCCTCTGTCCCCTTCCACTGAGGTCTCTCCTAAGTGGGATTGCTGGTATTTGTATTGGTGTTGTGTGTTATGTATTGTGAGAGTAGCAGTCAGTTATGGGGGGGGGGTGTCAATGCCTCTGGATATTCTCTCCCACTCAGTGGGTCTTACATTATTTCTGCCCCCTTTTACCTGAACCTTGGTTGGTGTGCTTTAAGTCTACTTCAGTGTTGAGCTCTTAGCAGCTTCTGAATTTTTGTTTTGGTGTATGGTGAGTATCCTCAGAGTCTGTCTCCATCATCCAGGTGCAGGTTGCCAAGCTCACCATGGAAGCAGCACTCTTGTTTATCTCACCAATTCTTCTGTGGTTTCACCTAGCTGCTATGCTAGAGGTTATTCATCTCCAGCCAGGGAATCAGCTATTTATTCTTGTCTAGCTGATAGATTTTGGCTGTTTTTGGTTCTTGCTGGTTTCTGAAAAAGAAAAAAAAAAAAAAAAGAAACACATTCTCTAATGAAGAGTGAGATCAAGATAGGTTAAAGGGGATAAGCATTGTTAATTTTGAGAAATGTTGATGGATGTAGCCTTTATGTCAGTAATTTTCTATTACTTGAGAAAGTTTGGGTTAGCCTTCCTTTTAACTGAAGCTGGAAACACAGAGTAGGAAGGATAGAAGAACTTAGCATGAACAAAAGGACAGGGCTGTAATATCATCAGTGACTGTAGGAGTATCAAGTTTGTTCATCCTCTTCTGTCTTGTAGCCTCTGATGAATGAAGGCCGAAATTGTGGCAAACATAAAATAACATATTTTATGTTATAATTTAAGATATCCAAAGAATAAATATCCAAGACTGTAGCTACCACTACCCATTTCTAAAAGCAATGGCTGCATATTATGATTGAGTTCTATCTTGAAAGAAAGCGAATATTTACTTACATAGAAAAATAAAATGGATTCTCCATTGGAGAGTGAGATTAGGGTAGTTTAAAAGGGATAAACACTATTAATTTAGAGAGATTTTGATGGGTGTAGCCCCACTTTTGGCCAAGAACCTGTGGGAGCTTCTGTTTGGTGACCATGATCCTGTTCTGCATAGGATCCTGACTTGGTTCCTAATTGCAGCTATGGGTTGCATTTGATTGATTGGAAGTCTTAGCCAGTCAAAGAACCATTGGTTACTCATCAAGGGTGGGTGTCATCATTGCACATGTGTGTATATCTTGTCAGGCTGGTTGCTTTCATATAGCAGTGCCCCCTGCTTGCACGCAACATACTTTTTTAATACCACAGTCCTTTGGTTACTTTGCTTTTATTGTTTTTTTATTGTTGTTGTTATTTTTACTTTTGCAGTGCTAGGAATTGTATTGGTTACCATGTACAAGTTAAACAAATATTCTTCCACTGAGCTAAATCTTCAGCACTTATTTCATTGTTTTATGTAGAAGTAATATGAAAGTAAGGAAACTAGTTATGACTTTAAAGTTTTTGTGTGGTATTACTCCTGTTTCCTTGGGAGAAAGTACTTTTGGCACAGTGTGGAGGTGGTAATGAAGCAGGATACCATTATCTAATCCATGAATGAAATCCTAGTCTTGCAAATCTTGCAAACCAGATGCTGCTCCATGGCAATCCTGGGTGTGGCACTCAGCTTTGGCCCACATGTGAGAGGAGCTAGGATTTCCACTGCCTGCATATGCTCAGGGTGTCACCTTGGACATCTGCTAATGGTGAGCATCTGGTTTCTGTCTTCACTGGACTGCCAAAAGAGATTGGGGTCATTAGTTATTCTACAATGTGAAGTTATGCAAAACATAATCCACATATGACAAACAATAATGCCAGGAAAGCCACATTTACCACAATTAATTCAAAAGTTTGTTCATGTTCAGAATCACAAGATAATTTAAAAAGATTGCCAAACTTTCCAATATTCAAATAAAAACAAAAGTAGTTTTATATAGCATTTCCCACCAAGGAATAATTGCAATTTCATGTTTTCTGAAAGTAAAAACATGTGATGATAAAGAAAAGACACCCTTGTGTCTGGTGCATTACCTAATGTTTGAATTACGGTTATTGTTGTTTGTGTTCATTCATTCTTGCTAAGATGAGTAATCCAATGGATTTACCTCCCATTATATTTTTATTGACAATCAAATGCAACTATATAGTTATATTGAGAAACTAAATTTTTTCTGTATGACAGACCATATTCTAGAGGGTGTATGAAATTTATATTCTTTTATATGCAAGGTATGAAGCCAAATTCCCTCTAATTTGAATGCATCAATAATCCATTTGCCATATGGTCCAATTATAGCCACAATATGATAAGTTGAAGTAAGTGCGACACTCTTTTCCTGCTTAAAAAAATTGCTTTCTGGGCTGGAGAGATGGCTTAGCTGTTAAGTGCTTGCCTGTGAAGCCTAAGGACCCCAGTTCGAGGCTCGATTCCCCAGAACACACATTAGCCAGATGCACAAGGGGGCACATGCGTCTGGAGTTCGTTTGCAGTGGCTGGAGGCCCTGGCGTGCCCATTCTCTCTCTCTCTCAATAAATAAATAAAAATGAACAAAACAATTTTTAAAAAATTTGCTTTTGCCAGGCATGGTGGCTCACACCTGTAGTGCCAGCACTCAGGAGGCAGAGGTAGGAGAATTGCCATGAGTTTGAGCCCAGCCTGAGACTACAGAGTACATTCCCTGGTAGTCTGGGCTAGAATGAGACCCTCCTTAACTCTGAACCCCCTCCAATAATGTTTTTATGTTCATTGTTTAATTAAAGTACTTCTAAAACATGGAAAATTCAATATATGTACAAAATAGAAATATGCTACTATGCATTGACAAATAAGATCCCCAAGGGACATTGATAATGGTATAGTTTCATAGTTTTGTGTTATATAAATATTGTTTTATCATATGCATATAGACATATTCATGTATTATGCTCATAAATTTAATAAAAAGACAACAGAAGCCAAGTGAATAATTATACAAAATAAATGGAATCATAGTAGATTTAAAACTTAAAATCTTTGTCTAAAATATGGATAGTAGTTCTTCATCCATCTTGCTTTGTGTTATATAAAATTCTGATGTTATTAAATTTCAAGGATGCTTAGAAAGACTGGGGACATTTTGGTATTCTTATTTTATAAATAAATATGAATAAAACATTGATATACAATAATCATTTATTAAGTACCAACATAGTTTTATTTTCAGAAACTCAGTCTCTTTGAAGGTTTAACTATGTTCTTCCTATCTGATAGAATACTCACATAAGTTATCTCATTTTTTCCAGTTGGTGCTTATTCAACTCTCCTGCTATGTTTTCCCAGCTGTTCATACTTTTATGTGTTTCAGGTTTGCTTTAATTGTACTTATTGGTTAGAAGAGACACAGTTTGAACTCCTATGTAATAAAGAATTATTACTTATTTAATGTAATCTTATTTTTCTAGGAGGATGTAAAAAAGGAATACATAGCAAAGTCACAACAAAGGGAATGGAATAATTTCAAGGTATGATACTATTTGTTCCAACAAAATACATAGGACAACCAATAATTCTTTCCTTAAGGCAGTCTATGTAAATAAGTAAGTACATATATTAGGACAAACTAACACATACAAGTGAAATACACATACAAGAATGTTGAAGAAAATGTTTCTTAAGAAAGTATGTTAAGTAACTTAAGCTTAACACTGTTCAGTAAGAGATAGGTAACATGACTATGGTTATTATTGCTTCTAAATTTGCAGGAACAAGTAAGTATGAAGCACATGCCATGGGATAATCACTTTATATATGCAGTCTCTCTTAGGTATTTTAAATTTAGTCACTCTCTATGTATTTTATGCTAGATAACATTAAGGCCTGGGATGATGGAAGAAATAGGTACAAGAGGCAATTTGGTTGGAATCTTACAGTTTTCTCTTTCTAGGTCCAGAGGTTAGCAGAATGGGCCTACAGAGAGGATAAAACTACCTATTTTGTTATATGACCATCAAAGGAAAATAAATTTTTTTGTTTGGTGGTTTGTTTTTCGAGGTAGGGTCTCCCTTTAGCCCAGGCTGAACTGGAATTCACTACGTAATCTCAGGGTGGCCTCAAACTCATGGTGATCCACCTACCTCTGCCTTCCAAGTGCTGGGATTAAAGGCATGTGCCACCACACCTGGCTCAGAAAACGACTTCTTATACTACTGTGTAATCAGTCCAGATTTTTGGCACAGCAGTAATACTGTGTATTTCACTACCACAATTATCCAAAATACTCCCCTCACCATTACCCAACTTTTCTGTAAGATACATGGGCTGGGAAAAACCCTTAACAATCACATTAGTGTTCATCCTGCAATGTACTGGAGATACAAAAACATTGTTCACCTACTTTGGTATACTTAAGAAACACAGCCTCCAATATGAAGATGAAGAATAAACATCTAAGTCACTGGTGCTGCGTTTTACGGTAGTCATTTCTTCTTTTAGTTTCGATACTTGATATGAAAAAGTCCATTAGGGCTGCAGAGATGGCTTAGTGGTTAAGCGCTTGCCTGTGAAGCCTAAGGACCCTGGTTCGAGGCTCAATTCCACAGGACCCACGTTAGCCAGTGCACAAGGGGGCGCACACGCCTGGAGTTCGTTTACAGTGGCTAGAAGCCCTGGCGCACCCTCTCTCTCTCTCTCTCTCTCTCTGTCTCTCTCTCTCTCTGCCTCTTTCTCTCTCTGTCTGTTGCTCTCAAATAAATAAATAAAAATAAACAAAAACATTTTTTAAAAGTCCATTAATGGTAGAAAGTAAAAGTTTTAATTAAAGATTTTAAACAGGACATATTTAACCTGAAACCCCACTGAGGAGGGTCTCCAACAGGATGGGTGCAGAGATGAGGAGAAGAGGGTACCAACATATAATATGTTGTTAATAGTAATGATAATATAAAAGGGAAAAAAGCAGAAAGAGAAAAATAGAGAGGGTAGGATTATATTTTGGTAAACTGTTTGCTTTCCATTGAAGAAGTCATGAATGTAATCCTCAGTGCTGGAAAAAGAAAAAATAATATAAAACAAAAATTATCTCCTGAATTTTTCAGGTAATTTGAGAAAATGAGCATAGCTTTTTAATTGGATTAGCCCCAGATTCTGGGTCTAGGACAAACTAGAATACTGTGATTTTATGCTCATATGTATTTCTTTCCTTTTTGCTATAGATGTGTAGGATAGTTCGGTGATATTGACATATTTAATAAAAAGGAGTGTGTCACAATAGCTTTCCAAATATTTTTCTATGGTAAGAGGAAAACAGTGAAACAAAGAGTTGGACAAATGCCTTTGTGGAAATATTATTTCTCTGTAGCCATCTGCAATGACGCAGTGTTTGGCAGAACTGTGTTCTCTCTTGCCTTGATAAGTTCCACATTCTGTGTCTTCTTAAGTTAATTCTTATGAGTTTCACATGCTTGCCAATCAATGGTCTCTGATTTAGCTCCCATGTGGGACCTGCATTTTTAAAAATGTAGTAATGTATTAAACTGTGAAGGTTGTTGATTGTTGAAGTGTATTTTGTGTTTCCTTTTAATTTGATTTGTATCTAAAATAATACTTGCTAATGTTTTATTTCTATGTGTCAATGAAAATAAATTTAAAAATAATTTTAATGCTTTTCCACTTTTTTTTTTAATTCCAAAGATCACTGTTCTAATTATATGCACTTTTGTGGACTTTTTATCCCTCACAACCTTTCCCACTCTACTGAACTTATCTTTTTTCAGAAATCCAGTCTTGATTTTCTAAAATAACTTACAGTGCTTATTGCTAGTTTCAGTACTAGTCTATAAATTCAGTAAAGTAGAGATACAGTTATATTACTTATCCTGTAACAAACATTAAAAATTATATTTCTTTTTTAATTTTTTTTTTATTTTTGTACTCAGTGAATACAGTCAATTTGGTACCATTGTTAGCCTCCTCCCTGTCCTCCCCACTCCACATGGACCCTCCTTGTTGGGGTATATTGGTCGTGCATTGTGGTGTTAGCATTTACTTTTGGGTAGGAGGAAATGTCTCCATGTGTCATGACCCAACATGTGGCTCTGACATTTTTTCCGCCCCCTCTTCTGCAAATTTCCTTGAGCCATGTTGGGTTCAAAATAGGGTCTGCTTCTGTGCTGAGGTCTTGGGAGCCTCTGTGTCTATGGATATCTGGTTTGGTAGGGGTTGATTGTTCTCTGTGTCTATCTCCATCACCATTGTGCTGGTTCCTGGTTCACCAAGAAAACAGCATTCTTATATGTTTCCCCAACTATTCTTCATTTCAGCTGGGGCCCTTTTGAGGTATGATGGGGTGTTTCTTCCTTAGGATGTGTGTCTATCTGAAAAAGAGTAGCAATCTAATGGAGAGTAAAGTTAGTACCAAGTAAATGTTATAAACATTGTTTTTAGGGATAGTTTAATGGACAGTAGGCACATTTTGGATATGGTTCTGATTTCTATCCCAGGTCCAGCTATGGGTTCAGTTCCACTGAGCAGATCAGTTAGCCAAATCAAGAGCAGTTTGTTTCCCACCATGGCTATGCACCACTATTGCACTTGTATGAGCATCATGTTAGGTTGTTTGCTGCTAAGTACGTTAGACCACGCATTGCCTGGAGAAATATTGGTCATTTTCCCACAGTCACTTATGTAGCACCTTCTGGCATTAGATGTGCTAACTGTCTGGGGACTGACTCTCTTCCAGCTTCCAGCCATGTTACTCCATGATGCATGCCAACAGTGTATGGTGTCTTCAGCAGTAGGGTCTTACCATTAACCTATGGTGGGTCATCAAGTGCTCTGACATAAATCTGTCTTCTTTTGGGAGACCTTGTAGGTCTCTCTGATCAAAAGCTCATTGTGGATGATAGCCACATGCTGGTACGGGGAGTTACAGGTTAGTACCCAAGAAGAGAAGGAAGAAAAGGATAAGTAATATAAAAGAGATAGAGAGATGAGAGAGAAGAGGGTGAGAGAGAGAGAGAGACAGAGAGAAACAGACACAGGAAGAAATAATGGTCACTTTTCATCATACCCTCTCCAGGGCCTTGTGAATCCAGTGTTGCTTCTAAGGGCCTGGTGAAGGTTCAACCATTTGGTCTGTCTTTTAGGATGTAGAGTTTTATGGTACCATTGCCATTTGGGTCCAGTTTTGTGTCCCCCCTCCCTTCCCTACTCTTTTCTCCCTCCCCACCCTCCCTACTGTCTGGTCCTCAAGATGCTTGCTAGGTATGTTGGCAACTTGAGTAGATTCAGGTTAGGAGCTGTAGATGAGTGAGACTATGTGGTGATTGACATTCTGTGATTGGGTGAGTTCACTGAGCATGATCTGTTCCAGGTTCAACCATTTTTCTTCAAATTTCATTGTGTTGTTTTTCCTTACTGCTGTGTAGAATTCCATCATGTAGATATACCACATCTTAGTTATCCATTCATCTAATGATGGACATCTGGGTTGATTCCAGCTCTTGGCTATTACAAATTAAGCAGCTATAAAGATGGTTGAGCAAATATACCTGAGCTGAGCTGCAGAGCTTTTAGGGTACATGCCCAGTAAGGGAGTAACTGGGTCTGTTGGTAACTCTATAGTCAGCTTTTTTAGGAGTCTCCATATTGCTTTCCAAAGTACCATTGATATATTCTGAAATTGCTTACGTGACCTAACATAAATATGCCAGGACTTTGTTAATATCACTCTAAATAAAGTGCAAATCTATTCCCTGACAAATCTGAATGCTAAAAGTCCTCCTACTTTAATGATATCTTACAGTCAGAAAGTTGAAACATTGTACAAATGCCCTGGAGAAAAAGAAGTAAACATTTTGTACAACATACTAGTGTTTTGATAAGCACTGCATTCTGTCTGGCTAAGTAATGAGGCATACCTCTTCTGGATCTAATGAGATGTGTAAAAGTTATCAAAGTTATATGTAAATTAATAAGTAGTTATAAAGGATTGTGAGATGTGTTCTAAAGGATGTTGTAAAGGGGGAAAGGTAGGCATACTATATGACATCTAGTATTATTCATTGAAATGATCTAATTTTCTTCTCAGTGTTTAAGACAAAGACAAAGCCTAAAGTTTTTAGTTATGGATTATTTGTGAAAATTCTTTTGATTTCTTTTTGGTGCACATACACAAACACACACACTACATATATCTAGAATTATAAATTTATAACTTTATAAACTTATAAATTTATAAACTGTATCTATAGAAAAATAATTCTAAGTCATGAGATTTATGTATTTTCTATTTTATTAAAATTGCTTCAAATTCAAAATTTATTTAAGATAAACTTTTAAGAGCTGGTTATCTATTAGGTAATTGTCTTTGCTTTTTTTTTTTTTTTTTGTCTGCAGTGCTAGGAATCAAATTTAATCTCAAACATTCTCGACAAGAGCTCTTCTGTTGCCTCAAATCCTCAGAATGTATTTGTTCTTTTCTACACTACAATATTTAAATTTGGATAGATTAACGGGGGTGAAAAGGCCCAAAGTGAGGTCAGGGGAGGAGATTGAGTAAAGGAAAGGTGGAGAGAGGGATAATCAAAATCTATGAGGATATAAATAAATCATATGGAATCCTCTGGTTTTGGACAAAGGAATACTCAGGAGCCGTAGATCGTTGCTAGAAAATTTTCAGTGCCAGGGATGGGATACCTTCCAGTGAGTTAATGGCCAGGGAGGTCCATGATGCCCCCCAAACATTATAGACCATTGCCACAGCCCTTGGTTTCCCACCAAGAATCGATGGTAAGACCCTATTGCTGAAGACTCCACATACTTGGGCTGCAAGGCCACTGAGAAATACTGCTGGAACTGAACTGATAACCTCCTCCATGTAGACCAGCTGACAGAAGGCTGGAAGAAGCCAGTCTACATGAAGTTCAATGGGAGAAAGAGATACCACCAGTGAAGATACTCAACAGTGGACACTGCAAGCCTTATAATTGGCCAGCCAGGCCAAATGAGCCAATGGGTGCAATAGTGGCACATCTTATCATGGTGGAAACCAACTGCCCTCCAATTGGACTGGAGGCCCGCTCCATGGGAGGGAATACATCCCTGATACTGAAAACTTAAATGGGGTAATCGTGAGCCATAGGGGTATAACATTTGCTGATGTCTGGATAAATGTATCTACTATGGTTATCAAACTGACCAGTAAGCACTTCTCTTAATATCATACCCTTATATTAATGCTACTCTCACTTTGGGTAGAGAATCTTCTCTTTTCAGATGGCAGTGACCTTGGGAGAACTCAGAAGGTACCATGGTGCTGGAAAGAAGTGACTAGAGTACTGAGTAACATCTCAATCACACCTTCCAAGGCTCAGGTTCTAATGCAGAAGAGGTGGTGGAAAGAATGTAAGAGCTAAAGGAAGGGTAGGACTCCTTACAACGTGGTCCCTCCAGACATAAAATGGCCTCAATATCCATGACCTCATAGTGCCTGACACTAACTACACAAGACCATCATAAGAGGAGGGAAAGGTCATGACATCAAAATAAAAGAGAGACTGATTGAGATGGGGAGGGGATATGATAGGGAATGGAATTTCAAAGGGGGAAAGGGGAGGAGGGAGGGTATTACCATGGGATACTTTTTATAATCATGGAAAATGTTTAAAAAATTGAGAAAAAATAAAATAAAAAAGCAAGTAAAAATAAATAAATAAGTATAACTAAAAAATTATACACTAGAAAAAAATAAATTTGGATATTTCTAAATATTGTATAGATTTTCCTTTCAGAGAACAGAATTTTCTTTAAAGTTTTAATATTAGATATAGAAATTTTAGCATATTAGAGTATAACATTATGAAAACTCAAACATTCTAAAGAATTCTAAAGAAAAGTTTGTAATGTGTTTATTTTAATTTCTGTGAAAATAAGTTTAATGTTACTCGTGATGCTTACTCTTCACTGTCAATTTTACTGTGCTAATACCACCTCGGAGTAACACCTTTGTTTCATTATTAGGGCATTTCTAGAGAGAGTTATCTGAGAAGGAAAGATGCAGTCTGAGTGACTGTAGCCTCTCTCATAGTCTGGGATCATACACTGAAAAAAAAAAAAACACAAGGAAAAAGTAAGTTAGTTAGCTGAGCCCCATCATTCATTTCCTTCTGTTTCTAGACTGAAAATACTATGTGAACATCCATTGAACCTTCTCAGCACCATGCCTTCTCTCATTAATGGATTTTATCCTCTCTTAAACTGTGAGCCAAAATGAATCTTCCATTTTAAAGTTGCTTTTTTCAGTGAGGAAAGTAATACAGAAGATTGGGACAGAGAAGCGGGGCTGTTGCTCTGATAAGCCTATATGGTTTTTAAGCTTTTCAAACTGGTTTGTGGGAGGAATGTGAGTGTATGGAGCTGTAGGCTAGAGAAGCCCTAGAAAGTTGTAAGTGGCGTGTCAGTATGTTATACCAGAATGCAGATGGAAAGGCAGACAGAAATCCTGCTCATGTTTCAGAGGGGAAGAAGAGGTTCTATTGGGAAATGGACTAGAGGGTACTCACATTCCATTCTGCAAGAAAATAAATAAATAAATAAAATAAATCAGGTCTGGAGAGAAGTCTCAGCTGTTAAGGCACTTGCCTGAAAAGCCTAAGGGCCTAAGTTTTATTCCCTAGTACCACACTAAAACCAGATTAACTAAGTGGTGCATGATTCTGGAGTTCATTTGCAGGTGTAGGATGCCCTGGCACACCCATACTCACTCTCTCTTTGTCTGCCTCCCTCTCACTGCCCCACTTGCTCTTAAAATATATATATAATATACATATACATATATATATATATATATATATATATATATATATATATATATATATTACAATGACAAAAGCAACTAATACATTAATTTTCTACATTATACATAAAGATGTCTTATCTTGAATACACACACACACACACACACACACACACACACACACACATATATATATATACATATATATATATATATATATATATATATATATATATGGTGCCATAATTCTTCTTACAATAAAAAAAGGCCTAACAACTTCCAAGGTTTTTCATATAATGTATTTCTTTAAGGTATATTTTAAGAATTGTATGCAAGCAATTATCATTTTAAAGAATTTAGCATCTGACTAAATTGTACCCAGGCTAAATTCGTATGCAGTATGCAGAAGAATAGTGTCTATTTATCTTCAGATGATTTAGATGAATAGGAGAAATTTGAGATGAGAGCCAGGACCACAGGACACAGCAATTCATAGCAAGAGTGGCATTTCATGTGAAAGGGGTAATGAATGCCTTGTGCTCACAGGTTTTAAGATCAGAAGCTAAGATATGAAGCTCCAGTGGAAAGTTTAATGACCTTTTATATGCGGACAATTTCTGAGATTTTATTTTTCTAGTTGTTTTTATATTTAGAAACCCAAGCCTAACATTTAATTATATACAACACATACCTATCTATACCAATACCTATCTTTCTATGTATCTACCTATCTATCATCTATCTATCTATATTCTGTATATATCACATACACCCTATAGTTTATAAGTCAAGAGGTTAAGCTGTGGCTATGGAGTTTGGTCTCAGAAACCCTAAGCAGTTTTTTTTTTTTTAAGCTCCAAAATAGTAAAGTAGGTTTTCAAAATAGCATAAGTAGGGGGCTGGAGAGATGGCTTAGTGGTTAAGTGCTTGCCTGTGAAGCTTAAGGACCCCGGTTTGAGGCCGGTTCGAAGCTCAGTTCCCCAGAACCCATGTAAACCATATGCACAATGTGGCACATACATCTAGAGGTCGTTTGCAGGGGCTGGAGGCCCTGTGTGCACATTCTCTCTCTCTCTCTCTCTCTCTCTCTCTCTCTCTCTAGCTCTCGCTCTTGCTCTCAAATAAATAAATAAGAATTAGCAAATTTTTTTTAAAGTAGCATAAATATTCTTTTCAATAGTGAAAAGGGAGCAGGGGTGGCCCAGTTGTTAAAGCTTTTGTTTTATAAGCATAAGGACTTAAGTTTGTTTCACAGGACCCATCTAAGTGCCAGGCATGTATCTGCAATCCAAGCACTTGGGAGACAGAGATAAGTGTACCCTCTAGGTAACCTAGACTACCCAAACAGTGAGATGACTCTGCTTCAAAAAATAAGGTACACAACAGTTGATGCAGATACCAGTCCTCAACCACTAGCTTTCACATGCACATACATGCATGTACTTACATACATGTGTGACCACACACAAGCAAGTGCACATATACATACACATGTTACATGCAAACTACATAAAATAATGCATAATGAGTAAAAATAGGATTTTTTTTTTAGCTTACCCTGTGATACAAGGAGATCCTCAGATAGCCAATAAAAGTCTTAAGGATACAGGTGATAGCTTATAGTCAGTGTTAGGTACAGCATAGCACTTTCAGCAGATCATTAAGTCTGCTGTGTAGCCTTTAAATTTCCAATACATGTTATAATAATATGTTTATCTATGCACATATGTTTGAAATATGTATGAAATATTCATAAGTATTTATTAAGTGATGTCTATATTTTATGGCCTATAATTAGAGGTGTGTATGTATATGTACATTTATATAAATATGTTCTGGCTATATACATAGTGATTTAATTTTTTCATGTGTGTTTCGCATCTAGTGATGTATTTGTGTCATATATTTCAACAATACAAAAAAAAAAACAAAACACATAGGGCTGGAGAGATGGCTTAACGGTTAAGCACTTGCCTGTGAAGCCTAAGGACCCCAGTTTGAGGCTTGATTCCCTAGAACACATGTTGGCCAGATGCACAAGGGTCTGGAGTTCGTTCACAGTGGCTGGAGGCCCTGGCATGCCCATTCTCTCTTCCTCTCTCTCCCTCTTTCTGTCTGTTGCTCTCAAATAGATAAAGAAAAACAAAAACAAAAAAAAAAACACATAAACTAACCTTCTAAATAAATCCAGGCATAGTGGCTCATGCCTTTAGTCCCAGTACTCAGTAGGCTGAGGTAGTAGAAATCCCATGAGTTCGTGATTAGTTTGTGGATGCAAAGTTATTTCCTGGTCAGTCTGTGCTAGCTAGACCCTGCCTCCAATATATATATATTTGTAAATAAAGTAATTTCCTAAATAGATACTCACTTTTTGTCTGATGATAGCTGTTTTTTCTACCTACTTTTATTCTAGTTTTGAAATCCAAACCTCACCACTACCCTGAAATAAGTCCTCATCATTGGAATAATTTTCTGAAAATGGGCTTGACCTATGTGTTGTTTTTGATTAAGGACGTAATCAACTGGGAAATGCCAATGTAGATTCTAGAGAGAGCTAAGTCCTCTGAGAAAGAATTGTTTAGTGGGCCAAGTTTTGTCATCAGAAAGTCATATGCAATTAACACTGGAATAACTGTCTAAGGGTGTAGGAAATTGTGAACAGATTTTTCCCTTTGTGTTTAACTTGGCAATCTTTATACTCCCTGCTCACTGCATTGTGTTATAATAATGACATCTTCTTGAAGGATTTGTATGACTTGGTTTTTAATAGAAAAATCCTCTAGGATGGCTATAGTACAGAGTTTGTCTGTTTTTAAAATGGGCAATGAATCCACTATGTTCTGCATCTAGTGTGAAGCACAAATGGGAAAGTGGTGTAAAGTGTTCACATGAATTTGCAGCACGCACACGGTGAAAACGCAGTTCCTGTAACAAAACTTTCCACTGTCTCTACTTTGGATCCTTAGTCTGTCTTTCTCTGTGTTCTCTCTCTCTCTCCCTAGCCCACGGAACTAATTATAATTATAATTCCTTTATTCTGTTGTTTTACCACCACCACCATATGTTTTCAGCTGGAGAAACACACTGTAAGATAATTAAGTTATGTTTATGTGAAAATGCACTTGGAAGACTCACACTAAGAGAGATAGCCAGACCATATAAGACAAATGTTGTTCCTTTTATGTCATTTCATATTCACAAAGTATAATAGTACCTGCTTGGTCTGGAAGGAATGAATATGTGAAATTATTAATTCATTGGTATAGAATTTCAGTTAGGGGATGATGAAATTATTATGTAGATAGGAGGTAGTGATAGTGAAAACATAATATGAATGTGCTTAAGACTACTAAATGGTATACATTAAACATATGATATACAGAGAAATTAGAGAGAGTAGAATGAAGGTATTAGACTATTTAATATATTTTAGAATAGGTTCTAACTTCCTAATTTTTAAATTTTTTAAATTTTATCTTACAGTTTGATTAAATGGCCAAACTGAATAAAATGTAAAACTTTATATTCTGACCTTAATTTAACATCATTTGTTTATATATAACAAAATCAAGCAAAGAAAATTAGTAAAATAAAATAAAATAAAATAAAATAAGGAATGAAGTGAAGGACACTAGCACTGAATTCTCCACCTTCTGGCAATATCATGCTGATAATTGTAGCTTTAATGTTTACAATTGATCTGGAGAAAGAGAGGAAATTTAGAATGACTTCCTTTGCCTTAGGAAACAAGAAAGAATAGAGAGAAGGAAAGCTTCTCACAAAATATCAAAAGTCATTATTAAGAGGATTAGGACTCATGCCTTTTACCCCTTAGCATCATGGTTCAGAGAATAACTGTTTTGCATCTGGAGAAGGAACAGAAACTGTTCTCTCAGACTGTAGAGTCACCCAAGGTTGTGATAAGTGGGCTCAGAGTAGAGTATGCCATCAAGGAACATGCAAACAGACTAGATGTTTCTCCTTAATGGCTTAAACTGTAGTAGATCCATAGCATTGACAGTATTCTGCAATAAAATGATGTATCATCCAATAACGACTAAATCCAATTTCACTTATGTCCAGAGAGTGAATTTTTGGTGTAGATTAAATTTGACTTAGAAAACAATAATGTTACTTTTATGTAGTTCATAGTAGAATAAATTCTAGAACCACTAAATTAGTTTGTTTTTCTAAAAATCAGTCATTTTATGCTACATCTTGTAATGAATAGTGTACGTAAATTTTAATAATAAAATCTCTTTCACTAGGAAATGGGATCTCACCATTTTGTACAGTATCAGTGATGACAATTTTGATTGTCAATTTGAGTGGATTTAGAATCACTAAGGTAACTTAACTCTGGGAGTGTCCAGAAGCATACCTAGATAAAGAAGACACATCCTGGGTATAGATGGTACTGGCCCATGGAGGTGGTACCAGACTGAATAGAAAGGTGAAAACGAGAAATCAAGTTGTACACCAGTATTCATTTATAGTGCTTTGTTTCCTGAACAAGGACATGTGACTAGCCTATATGCCTGACACAAGGCATTCCTGTCATGATGGATTGAATGCTTCCTTATACTGAACCAAAATAAATTCTTTTTCTCTTAAGTTTTTTTTTTTTAAATCAGGTATATAATTACAGAGATGAGAAATGCAACAAAGAGTCACCATGATATGTTAACTGGCTCTGAAGTCAGAATTACGTTTAATGCCAAAATTCAATTACCGTTATAACAGTAGTGTTTCATTTTATACCTGTATCCTATGAACTCCCATTTTACCTGCCTTTTCTCAACTGTGTAACATTCATTGCAAGTTATCAGTAATCATTTTAACATAGATGAGGATGCAAATAAAAATGAGCCAATATGGACCAGTTTGACATTTGTTCCAAACATCTGGCATTTCTATTGATACCTGTGTATGAATGCTTGTTTTATTTTCTTTGTATAGATATAGTTCTCCCAGATTCTCTTTTTTTTTCAGTTTAGAGGTTTTTTTTTTTTTTTTTTTTTTTTTTTTTTAGTTTAAGAGATAGAAAGTAGAGAGTATAAAGAGTTATTGCTAATGAGAAGAAAAGTAACAGGACCCACCCCAGAGAATCAAATTGAGTTCCATTATATGTTCTGAATGGGGACTGAGCTAGGCTAACCAGCCACAATACCAGCTTCAGGTTTATTCACTCCAGGAATCTTAATTCTATGAAAGGGAAACTCCTTTCTGTGGTGGGACTCAGGTTGAATTTAAGGAAAAACACATCTAGGAAACTCACTTAGGCAGCAAGAGATAAGGAGTGGCAGTATCCTTCTCTTACCTCTAACAAATTGGAGACTGTGGGATTGGACTCAAACCCATTTCCTGCTTTTATATTTAGGGCCCTAGTCACTCAAAACTGCCTCAATATTCCCTCTGAAGAAGTAACTGTAGCTGCCATTAGAGCACTGGGGTGATGACCGATCTTGCTTCTTTAAGCTGAGGGAGGTGATTGGGTGTGGCAGCTGGAAAGAATCCCCAGTGAGTTTGAGGGACTCCAGGGACCCTGTAAGGGCATTGGTATAATGCAGGAAGATAATCCTAGATAATTATGTTGGGGAGGAAAAATGAAAGAGGGAATTGTGGAGAAGTAGGCAGTGAGCAATTTGGAGATTTGTAGGTTCTTGTAGACTTTCAGAACTTGGAGATTGATTGAGAGGATCCCAGGTAGATGGAGTTAGATTGCCATAAGACCATCTGAGTTCAATCTGACTGTAAATGAGAGGAAATAAAGTTAAAACAGCAGCTGGACACACAAGATCCCAAAATTCACAGAATTACTATTATTAGATATGGTAGCCATAATTCTCTTTCATCATGAAAATCTAGAAATCCATTTATAAAGCTGTACGTCAAGTGTCCAGCTGATGTCTGACATGGTCTGAATTGGTTTGTATAGATCATTCTTTTACTAGAAAACATGCTTCTTCTTGTTAAGCCATTAGTCACTACTATGAAGTCATAAGCTTTTAGGTCTTTGAGGTGTGTTTTTATTTAATATTAACATAAAAGAAGACTGAATTGAATTAAAATCTGCTTCTTGCACTATTAAGCTAAAAAGTTCAAATGGTCACTTAAATTCTTCAAGCCTTAATCTGGAAATTTTCAGTCTGCCAGACACTATTTGCATATCTCCTAGATGTTCCAATGTCAACTTTTATTTTTATGATATCATCAATAATATTATTATAAACATGTCTTATTGCTGTTTGTGTCTTTGATTGTTTGGAGAAAAAACTTATAGACAAATATCCTGAAATTATTGGATTAGTGTATCTAAGTATCTGTTACTACAGAGACCCTTTATAAACAATTGAAACATAATTCTTCAAATTTCAGGGGAAACAATATTTTTTAATTTTTTATTAATTGGTTTTGTACTCAGTGAATACAGTCAAGTTGGTACTATTGTTAGGCTCGTCCATGTCCTACCCCCTCCCCTTGACTCCTCCGTGTTGAGGCATATGGGTCATGCATTTTGGAGTTAGCCCACAGTTATGGGTAGAAGAAATGTCTCTGTGTATCATGACCCAGTGTGTGGCTCTGACATTCTTTCCACCCATTCTTCCACAAAATTTCGCTGAGCCATGTTGGGTTCATTTTGAGTCTGCTTCAGTGATGAGGTGTGGGGGGGCCTCTGGGTCTCTGGATCTCTGATTTGGTAGGAGTTGATTTTTCTCTGTGTTGATCTCCTTCACCCTTGTGCTGGTGCCCAGTTCACCAAGAAAACAGCACCCTTGCTTGTTTCACCAATTGTTCTTAGTTTCAGCTGGGGCCCTTTTGAGGTATGATGGGGTGGTTCTCTCCTTAGGATCTGTGTCTTTCTGAAAAAAAGAAGCAGATTCTCCAAAGGAGAGTAAAGTTAGCACCAGATAAATGGGATAACCCTTATTTTTTATAGAGAATTTAATAGGTATAGGCCCTCTTGTAGCTCACGATTGGTGATAGCTTGATAATGGAGAGCAGGCTCATGTTTGGATATGATTCTTACTTGTTTCGCAGCTCCAGCTATGGGTCACGTTCCACTGAGCAGATCAATTAGCCAAATCAAGAGCAGTTGGTTTTCCACCATGGCTGTGTGAGGAAGTGAAAGATCTATACAACAAGAACATAAAACCACTCAAAAAAGGAATTGAGGAGGACTTGAGAAAATGGATAGACCTCCTATGTTCCTGGATAGGCAGAATTAACATTGTGAAGATGTCAATCCTACCAAAGGCAATATACAGATTCAATGGAATTCCAATTAAAATCCCAACATTGTCCTTCACAGAGAAAGAAAAAATGATCTCAAAGTTAATATGGAAAGACAGAAGGCCTCAGAAATCCAAGCATATCCTCAGCAAAAGAAATATCTCTGGAGGCATCACCATACCTGATCTAAAGTTATATTACAAAGCCATAGTAATAAAATCAGCATGGTATTGGCACAAAAACAGGAGTATAGACCAATGGAATAGAATTGAGGACCCAGACTTTGGGTCAAGCAACTACAGCTACTTGATATTAGACAAAGGCCATAACAATATAAGTGGGGGAAAAGACAGCATCTTCAACAAATGGTGCTAGAAAAACTGGATAACCATATGCAGAAAATTGAAACTTGATCCACACATCTTGCCATGCACAACACTCAAGTCCAAATGGATCAAAGACCATTATGAGACCAAATATAATGTAAGACCAAAAACTCTGCTACTACTGGAAGAAAATATACTTTCCATGATATAGGACTGGAAAAACAACAAAACCCCAGTAGCTCACAATCTTAAACAGTCACTCAACCAAATGGGACCACATGATGCTGAAAAGTTTCTTCACAGACAAGCATACAATAAGCAAAAACAATAGATTACCCACATAATGGGAGAAAATATTTGCTGGCTATCCAACTGACAGAGGCTTAATCTCTAGAATCTACAAAGAACTCAAAAACCTAAACAATAAAAAGTCAAATAACCCACTCACAAAATGGGGCAAAGAGCTGGACAGGCAGTTCACAGAGGAAGAAATACAAATGGCACACACACACTTAAGAAAATATTCATCATCTCTAATCATCAGGGAAATGCAAATTAAAACAACTATGAAATTCCACCTTAACCCAGTAAGGATAGCAAACATCAAAAAATCAAATGAAAATAAATGCTGGCAAGGATGTGGAGAAATAGGAACCCTCATCCACTGTTGGTGGGAATGTAAGATGGTATAACCACTTGGTAAAGCAATATGGAGACTCCTAAAAAAGCTGGCTATAGAGTTACCAACAAACACCATTATTCCCTTACTGGGCATGTACCCTAAAACCTTTAAACCTCAGTCCAGAGAGATTTGCTCAACCATGTTTACAGTGGCTGAATTCATAATAGCTAAGAGCTGGAATCAACCCAGATGTCCATCACTAGAAGAATGGATAACTAAGATGTGGTATATCTACACAATGGAATTCTACACAGCAGTAAGAAAAAAAATGACACAATGAAATTTGAAGAGAAGTGGTTTAACTTGGAACAGATCATTCTCAGTGAACTTACCCAATCACAGAAAGATAATGGCCACATAGTCTCACTCTTCTACAGCATTTAACCTGAATCTACCCAAGATGCAGACATACTCAGCAAGCATATCGAGGAAATAATATTTTTTAGAATTTTATTTAATTATTATTATAATTATGATATCTAATTATAAGTAGATAAATATAGGGAATAGGCACACCATGATCTTTGGCCACTGCAAATGAACTCCAGACACTTGGGCTGTTTGGTGCATTTGGCTTTTCTGTGAGAACTATGTAATCAAACAGAGGAAGGTTTTAAGGTTTTGCAAATGAATACCTTTAACCACTGAGCCATCTCTTCAGCAATATATATATATATATATAAATATGTATGTATATGTATACAAAAATATACAAATAAATTTATATACATACATGTATATATATATATATATGTGTGTACATGTATACAGAAATATACAAATAAGTTTATATATATATATATATATATATATATATAATGTTTTGAACCATTGTTTAAGAAATAACCTAATGATGTGATAAGTGTATGTGTAGATGGGAATACTTCAGTCTTTCAAATAAAAATTGTAAAAGGATTTAATTAACATACTGCATGAAATAATATTAGTTTATTAAATTAAAACAAAACACTAAATGAAAATATTCTACAACAGGGAACCATATTCATTTGTGAGACCTAATAAAGTTTCAACCTAATTATATTATCTTTTAAATTAAATTAATGTTAACTTAAATTTTCTGGCTTCATAGCTATCTTATGGTATTTGTTTTAATAGTTACAATTGTTTCTGTCTCAAGAATTAAAATCTAATTATACTGTTATATTTAAGTAAAAAATATTATAATTGTTCACATAAGTCATGATAATCAGCTAGAAGTTTTTATTAAAAACTTTTTAGTGTTCTCACTAAAAATAAATTTAAAAAACACTTTCTTTTATTTTCAAAGTTTTAAGACCTAATGGTACATTATAAAAATTGATGCAAATCTTTTGCTTGCTTTATAAATTTATTATTTCCTTTCATTTTTATTCGCTTCTTGGATTTTTAAATACAGTTGAAATACTTAGCATAAGCATAGAATAAGGTACTTTTTAAAAATATGACGTCTTTTTTCATAATAAGCCATTTCCTGCATTGTGCAAATACCCCTAAAACCCTCAAATACTGAGGGTGATTAGCATAGTAACTTTGGCTAACTATATACTGGTATTATGTCCACACTGAGTGTTCTTTTACTGGAGAACCCTTCATAGTTCCAAGACAGTTTTTGGAAATAGCATAGTATGTCACCTATAATGTAAGTTACATGCCAATGAGCCTTTACTAAAGGCAGCTGCCCATTTTTGCATCAGAAATTTAAAGGTTAAAGATACGCTAATAAAGAGTAATTGTAAAATTCATGATTCTGTAGACATTATAAAAATTGGGTGAATGATCACTTGTTATCTGCTTCCCATCAGTAACTGGAAGATACCTGCATGTATTATATATTTAAATTATATTAGACATTTTTCAATATGCTGGTTTATGAATATTAAAATGAGTTTCACTGAAAAATCATTTCTAGATGGAAATGACTGATTTAATAAACATTATAAAGAATTATAATTTCTATAGATTTTATTTAACTGAAAATTCTATCCTTAAAAGTTCTACAATTTGTGCTCTTTTTATGTTTGCTTTGTATATGATATGGTACGGGTATTTCATTAATTTTAAAGTTTAAGAATGATATATTAAATGTTGTTAACAATCTTTTTTTTTTCCTTTGTAGGATAAGACCATAAAAAAATCATTGTTTCACAATGGAATTATTCCAGGCTTTGGAAAATGGAAACATGACTGGACAAGTGTTCCAAGGAACCTGAAAGATCCTTTAATAGTTTATTAAAGATACCAGTTCAATAGGCACCGGTTGCTGCAGGATTGTTGAATTTATTACTTTACTTATTTAGTAATTTTTAAGTTTTCTACTTTAATCACTATATATCTATACCAAAATATTTCAATTTTTTTCTACATAGCATCCATCTTTCTAATAATTTATCTCTATAAATTAGTTTATATGAATGTATTCATTTTGAATAACTAAATATTTATATTTTCCTGTATTCTTTTTCTGACATATTGCTTCATAAAAGAAGATAAAATAACATTTTAGAGAAAAAATTTCAAATAAAATTGCTTCTTAAAAAGAAATTCTAATCAGGGATTACAAAATAAAATGCCATAAATTCATCTAGAAGCCAGAGGACAAGCTCTGGCTGTATTCCTCAGACTAAGGCTCTCAATGGCCTGAAATTTACCATCTAGGCTAGACTGTCCAGCCACTGCAATACACAGATCAACTTGTCTCTGTCTCCCCAGTTCTGGGATTAGAAATGTGTGCCATCATTCCTGCATATTTTGCATGGATTCTGGGGATCTAAGTCAGGTCTTCAGTTATGAGACAAAAAGAAAATTAGCTACTGAATTATCTCCTATTCCTCACAATATTTAATTTCATGCAAAAGAGGCCCATGATTTTCTTTTTTCACTGGGCCCACAAATTACCTGTTCCTAAATGAGATCAACATGATAATTAAGCAATGATGCCATACTTCAGGCTTAGCTTTTGTTATATAAGGACTACATATCATTGCTTGCTTTTTATGTTGTGAAACTTTAGTTCTTTATGAAGATCACAATAGCTGACAAATTAGAAGTCTGAACACAATAAGAGAATGATTCGTTAACAAAGTGAAATTTAAGACTTGAAGTAAGTAATGTTAGGAGTGAGTAAAAGAATATATATTTACTGATACATAAGAGGTAAAATTGAAGTCTTTGTCCAGTGATGAGAAGAGAGAAACAGAAGGCATTTATTTTTTATATGAATATGACTCCACGTGTCTATATTATTTGATACCCAGTGATGGGAAAATCTGACTAGTTGCAGAATTTAGTTGTCATTTGTGCTACATAACTCAACCCATCTAGATTTAAATACTTACTTTCTTTGGTTATTCTATTCCTTAAAATAATATCTATTTACAATGAGAGAGAAAATGAGGAAGATGGTGAGGGGGAGAATAGGCCAGCCAGTGCCGCTTGCCTCTGAAAATGTACTCCAGACACATGTGCTGCTTTCTACATCTCATTTTCTGTAGGTACTGGGGAATTAAACCAGAGACATCAGGCTTTGCAAGCAAGTGCCTTCAACTGCTCAGCCACTTCTCCAGCCCCTCATTTCTTGTTCATTATCAGCATCTTCCTCCAAACTGCAGAAGCCAAATGAGTAAATGAATTTGTAGTTTGATTTTTCCCTATTACAAGCACAAAAGCCTTCAATCATTACCCTGAAGCTAACTTCACTTTTCATAGTTTTTCTCCATTTCTCATTACTAATTCCAAATAATAAGTTCAATTTTGTTTATGCAGGTAAAGCTATCTATTGGTCTTCAGATGCTCTCCGTTTTCAAATATCTGTATAAACTCTAATTTTTAACAAAATTTGAATAAGTAGTTAACTAATGGTAAAAGTTGTTTCAATTGAGTTATGGGACACATATGCATATATATCATAAAATATATAATGCATTTAAATCCATCAGGTTTTGACATATTGAATGACTTCCATGATTTACAGATTGACATTCTCCATCTCCTTTCTGACATAAGATAGGATTGACAAAAGTTTCTACATTCCAAGCAATTTTAAAATTGAATGCTAATATGAAGACATTTTTAATATGATCTACAAATATAAGTATCAGTGCTTTATGATTTCTAATGTAATTTTCCCTTAGCAAATCCATAATTCTTATGGTAATAGTATATTTGAAATGAAAGGTATTTTATTTTTGAATATTTCAAAGTTATGCAACACAACTTTAATATAAAAGGTGACATTCTTTACATATGCCATATTAATGGGATTAGTAGGTACCTATAATTGCAGCAGACATAATGTGAAAAGTTTCATTTCTTAAACAGAATTCTATAAAATATTGTAAAAGGATCTTTCCAGCCTAAATATACTTTGGCTTGATTTGGTATAATAATTTGGTTTCATATAGGGATATTGTGAATCACTGTTTATGTAGAAAGTGGAAAACATACATATTTGAGGAATATGGGTAACAATATTTAAAATAATTGCTTATCATGAATTTTCAAGTGAATTAACTAAATTTTGTTAAGAACTACAAAATGTTCTATTATTATGCTCTATCAATATATGAAATGGAGGCACATAAATATATTGAAAATTCTAGAAGCTGGGGGGAGCTCATTCAATAAAATGTCTGCCTTAAGTGGTGTTTTGTATCAGATATTCTGCCTATACTCATGTGTTCTGAATACTTGGTGCCCAGCTGATGGGAAATTTGGAATTGGTGTCTTGTTGAAGTGATGTGTTGTTGACCACAAGCATATCATAGCCAGCTCCACCTTGCCAGAGCTTGGCTCACTGAAGTGCTACTAAAATATTTGCTGTGACAGAAGTAAAGTCCAGCCTCAGCTCATGTCATGCTCTTCCCTGCCATCATGGAGCTTCCCCTCAAGAGTTACATCCAAATTAAAAAAAAAAAAAGAAAAAAAAACTTTCCTCACATTAGCTTTTGGTCAGATGCTTTTTCTTACCAAATGAGAAAATAACTACAACACCTTATAAACATGGGGAACTGACTTATATCCCCATTACCCTTGTAATAAGAACCTGAGCATGATCGCATGTGCTTGCAGTTTGTGCTCCCAGCAAGTCAATACAGGTGAATTCCTTGGATCTCCTGTCTAATTAATCAAGCCTACCTTATGTGCTCAAGGCCAATAAGAGTCCCAGGTCTCAAAAAAAAAAAAAAAAAAAAAAAGAAAGAAAGAAAAAAAAAAGAAAAGAAAAGAAAGAAAGAAAGAAAGAAAGAAAGAAAGAAAGAAAGAAAGACAAAAGTGGATAGCATTCCTGGTGCCAACACCTTAGCTTGTCATCCGACCTCATACAAACACATCCATACTCACATGGTGACATGTGTGCCCCCTCTCACAAATAGGAACAAATAAAGTTAAAATTAAGGGTTTTTTTTTTTTTCTTTTCTTTTCTTTTTTTTTTTTTTAAGATTTTTCTAGGTAAGGTCTTACTGTAGCCCAGGCTGACATGAATCACATGCGGTCTTCCCAGGCTGGCCTCAGACTCACTGCAGTCCTCCTACTTCTGCCTTCTGAGGTGTGCACCATCACACCTGGCTCTAAGGTTGCTTTTTTTTTGTTTGTTTTTGTTTTTGTTTTAGGCAAAAAGCATAAGAAAAAGTTTTACCCAAATAATCAAATTTGCAAGTACAGCATTCCTGAAGTAAAAGTGAACCAATGTTTTCTGGCTATGTCATGTGATCTAATTCACCTTAGTAAGAAAGATATTTTCATAGTGGTCACTGGAAAGGGTATACACTGCTATACCAAAATATTCCAGTTTTATAGAAATGTTTGATCTGAAAACACAGCAAATAGTGGAGGCTTCTACTAACTTACTACTGCTTTTGCTTTAATTTCTTTCCTGACATGTTATTTCTTACCTTCACTTTATAAATAATGTAGTACTGGGTACAGTTATGTTAAATATTTTATGCTTACAAGGCCATGAAAATGTATCAGATCAGGTACAAATTGCTATCTGAGGGTTCTTTCCAAACTCTTGCATTATAAATGAAATGAGATACAGGAGTTGATACCTGTTCACATCCGTGAAGAATATTTAATGTAAAGTGGTTTGAATTACCATGAAATTATAGAATTATAAGATAATAGGTCTATAAGGGCCTTGAAAACCTATTCAAGATGCCTGCCTTCAGGCTAGTACATGTCTGAAATAGTTTAAAATATTTTCATAGTCTCTGAAAACCTCCATGTAAGAAAACTCCAAATCTTGAAGACTTCCGGCCAAGATGCTGACCGCCTAACTGCATTGCAGATCCCCCGGAAAGAAAGGCAAGACATTAAGGGTTCACTGGGTATTTTAGGAGAGAGCAATCTCCAATAGATTGCCAGTGGGAGGGCACAGAGAAGGAAAAACAGGGAATCATTGATTCCCTCGCTGGCAGGTAACGCTCCTCTCCCCACAAGCAGCCGCCATACCCACAGTCCCAGCTTCAGGGAACTCCTGCACTTACTGTAGGAAAAGGGTCAGGCCAATATAGTTCCACTTGCCTCATTGCACAGGGGCGATCACCCTGCTACCCCTGCCCACGAGTCACCTTGGCTAGGCTATGTACGCTGGCCCATTGGAGCTCAGGTTCCTTTGATAAATTTGCACTCCAAACAGCTGCTGCGCTGATTGATCCCTGTGTGTGGAAGCTTAGACTGCTCTGCCCACTTGCTAACTTACTGCTCCAGCTGCCACATACTCATGTGAGCCCAGGCCCATTGCAACTGCCATGTGAGTCCAGACTGTGTCTGTCGCTTGCGCCAGCTCAGGTGCCATCCCCTCCCTGTCTGCAGCACAGGCTCCCCACCATTGTCCTGTTGTGCAGGAGCGCAGACTGCTTTTGGGTCCCAGTGTTCCCTCTGCAGAGTTTGGGCTGCTTCAGTACTTGGTACCTCAGTGCCCCTCCTAGCGTGAGCACAGGAAGTTTTGGCACATTACTATGTGAGAGCTCAGGGAACTTTGGCACCCCGGCCAGGCAGGCACTAAGGCAGCTTTGGCAAGTGAGAACGAAAGCCCAGGCTGCTTGGCAACTGCCTCAGGCTGCTTCAGATTCCCATTGTGCTTGAGCCCAGGCTGATCCACCAACGTACAGGCCCATACACTGTGATGGGCAGACCACAGTGCAAAAGAAATAACATGAAAAATCAAATGCAAGAAAATCCAGTTAGATCACCCAGTCCTACAATGAACATCTCTAATCAAAACATAGATGGGTCATTAGGATCAGAACACCAAAATGAAGCTATGAGCAATACAACCCTGACCAAGCTACTGGTAGAACTTGCAGAAAAGCAACAAAGGACCAAAAATTGTGTGGATGTGGCAATCACTAGACTAGAGCTAATAGATAAGAAAATGGAAGGAGTTCAAAGACAGTTGAGAGATTTGAGGGAGAGTGAAAAAAAAAAAAAAAAAGAAGACCTCAAAAATCAGCTGGTGATGCTAAATGAACACATAAAGAAATGCAAGGATGAATTCCAAGAAGCATCAAGAAACTCAGAAAATGATGGGAAAAGGGAGCTTGACAAAGGGATGGAAATTATACATAGAAAAGTAGTACAAAATGCAAACCTGATTGAACAAGTCCAAAACTCTCTAGAAGGTCTCAAGAATAGAGTCAGCCATGTGGAGGATAGAAACTCTGATCTGGAAGACAAGATGGAAGAAACATTTTGAGAGTTCAAAAATTTCAGTAAGTTCAAGTTTCTGTGAACAGAACATGAGAGAATTGTGGGGTACACTTAAACGTCCTAATATCAGGATCATTGGAATACCAAAGGAGAAGAAATTCAGACCAAAGGCATGGAGAACTTATTTAACAAAGTAATTGAAGACTTCCCCAGTCTCTTTAAAGAAAGGCCCATCAAGATCCAACAAGCCAACAGAACTCCAAACAGACTGGACCAAAGGAGAAACTCTCCAAGACATTGTCATTGAGACTCTAAACATTGACACCAAAGAGAAAATCCTGAAAGCAGCTAGGGAAAAACAGCACACCACTTTTAAAGGTAACCTAATCAGAATGACTCCAGACTTCTTAATGGAAACCCTGAAAGCTAGAAGGGCCTGGAACGAAACACTGCAAAGTCTAAGAACCTATGGCTTCCAACCCAAACTACTCTACCAAGCAAAATATCCCTCATAATAGATGGTGAAAGAAAAACTTTCTATGACAAAACTCAGCTTTACAATTATATATTATTATACTATACTATACACAAAAGCAAGCCTACAGAGAGTATTTCAGGAAATTCTCCAGAGAGAAGAAACAAATAATCAAACTCAAATGCCTACAAGAAGCAAATCACAATAACCAAACTCAGAGTAGGCACATAAATCTTCAAAGTCCATGAAAACACCAACCCGCATTTACCATCACAATATGGCAGGGATCAAATCAAATCTCACATTCATTACCCTAAATATTAATGGCCTTAATTCACCCATCAAGTGACACAAGCTAACAGGATGGATCAAAAAACTAGATCGCTCAATCTGTTGCCTTCAGGAAACCCACCTCACTACTAAAGACAGACACCTCCTCAGGGTGAAAGGGTAGAAAACAATATTCTAAGCAAATGGGAATAAGAAACAAGCAGGTGTAGCTATATTAATATCAGATAAAATAGACTTCAAACCAAAAATAATCAAAAAAGACAAAGAAGGCCACTTCCTACTTATTGAGGGAACGATCCATCAAGAGGATATTACAATCATAAACCTGTATGCACCAAACACAGGGGCACCACAGTTCATAAACCAAAACCTACTTGACAATAAAACAGAAATAACCACCAACACCATTATAGTTGGGGACTTCAATACAGTGTTATCAGTAATAGACAGATCATCCAAACAGAAACTCAACAGGGAAGTAAGAGAGCTCAACAAAACCATAGATCACCTAGACCTAGTGGACATCTACAGAACTTTCCATCCCAAATCCACAGACTACACATTCTTCTCAGCAGCCCATGAAACATTCTCCAAAATAGACCATGTACTGGATCACAAAGCCTGCCTCCACATATTTAGGAAGATTGACATAATTCCCTGCATGATATCAGATCACAATGCTGTATTGCTAGAAATTAACAACAAAAGACCCACCAAGAATCCCAAAGGCACCTGGAAACTGAACAGTACACTTTTAAACACTAAATGGATAGTGGATGAAATAAAAAATGAAATTGCAAAATTTATAGAAATGAGTGACGATGAGAACACATTGTACCAAAACTTATGGGACACAATGAAGGTGGTCCTCAGGGGAAAATTCATAGTACTCAATGCCTTCATAAAAAAGACAGATAGATCCCAAACCAATAACCTAACCATACACCTAAAGGCACTGGAAAAGCAAGAAAAATCCAACCCAAAGAGCTCCAGAAGGAAAGAACTAATTAAAATCAGAGCAGAAATTAATTAATTGGAAACTAAGGAAACAATTAAGAAAATTGACAAAACAAAGAGCTGGTTCTTTGAAAAAATCAACAAGATTGACAAACCCCTGGCCAATTTGGTCAAGCAAAAAATAAAAAAAGATGCTTCAAATTAACAAAATTCAAAATGAAAAAGGAGAGATCACAACAAACATAAGTGAAATTGTGAGAATCATCAGGACTTATTTCAAAAACCTCTACTCCACAAACCTGGATAATGTGGATGGTTAAATTCCTGGACTCATACCATCTATCAAAGCTAAACTCAGAGCAGATTAATCTCCTAAATAAACCTATCACACCCATGGAGATTGAAAAAGTAATAAAAAAAAAAACCTCCCCCAAAAGAAGAGTCCAGGACCAGATGGCTTCTCAGCTGAATTCCATCAAAGCTTCATGGAAGAACTCAAACCAATCTTCCTCAAACTGTGCCATACAATTGGACAACAGGGAAAGCTACACAACTCCTTTTATGAAGCTAGAGTCACTCTAATTCCAAAACCAGGCAGGGATGCCAAAGAAAAGAAAACTACCGGCCTATTTTCCTGATGAACTTAGATGGAAAGATACTGAATAAAATCCTCGCAAACCGAATCCAACAACACATCAAAAGCATTATGCACCTTGACCAAATGGGATTTATCCCAGGAACACAGGTGTGGTCCAACATACAGAAATCTTTCAATGTAATACACCATATTAACAAGGTTAAACACAAAAAACACATGATCATTTCGATAGATGCAGAAAAGGCCTTTGACAAGATACAACATCACTTCATGATTAAAACATTGGAGAGAATTGGCATGGTTGGTTCATACCTTAACATAATAAAGGCAATATACAAAGCTCCTAAGGCCCAAATAATACTTAATGGAGAGAGACTGGAGGAATTCCCATTAAGAGCAGGAACAAGACAGGGTTGTCAAATCACACCTCTGCTTTTCAATATAGTACTGGAAGTCCTAGATCAAGCAATTAGACAGGAGAAGGGAATACAAGGGGTGCAATTTGGAAAGGAAGAAGTTAAGTTAGCTCTATTCGCAGATGACATGATTGTGTATGTAAGAGACACGAGAGTCTCCATCCCAAAACTCCTGAAGGTGACTAACTCCTATAGAGAAGTAGCAGGATAAAAAATCAATGCACAAAAATCAGTAGCCTTTCTATATGCAAATGACAACGATACAGAGAAAGAAATAAGGGCCATGGTCCCATTTTCAATAGCAACAACAACAACAACAACAAAAAAATACCTTGGAATAACATTAATCAAGGAGGTGAAAGACCTATACAATGAAAACATAAAACCACTCAAAAAAGAAATTGAAGAGGACTTGAGAAAATGGAAAGACCTCCCATACTCCTGGATAGGCAGAATTAACATTGTGAAGATTGCAATACTACCAAAGGCAATATACAAATTCAGTGCAATTCCAATTAAAATCTATACAGTGTTCTTCACAGAGATAGAAAAAATGATCTCAGTTTTCATATGGAAAAGCAGAAGGCCTTGCATATCCAAACATATCCTCAGCAAAAGAAATACATCTGGAGGCATCACCATACCTGATCTAAAGCTATATTACAAAGCCTATAGTAATAAAAACAGCATGGTACTGGTATAAAAACAAGAGTATAGACCAATGGAATAGACTTGAGGACACGGACTTTGGGTCAAGCAACTATAGCTACTTGATATTTGACAAAGGCCCTAACAATATAGGCTGGAAAAAAGACAGCATCTTCAACAAATGTTGCTGGACAAACTGGATAACCATATGCAGGAAATTGAAACTTGATCCACACATTTCGCCATGCACTACACTCAAGTCCAAATGGATTAAAGACCACAATACAAGACCAGAAACTCGAATACTACTGGAAGAATATATAGGAAGTACTTTCCATGATATAGGAATAGAAAAAGACTTCCTGAACAAAACCCTAGTAGCTCACCATCTTAAGCAGTTACTCAACCCCAGTGGGATCACATGAAGCTGAAGACTTTCTTTACATACAAGTATACAATAAGAAAAGCCAATAGATTACCCACAGAATGGGAGAAAATATTTTCTGATTCTCCAAATGACAGAGGCCTAATCTCTAGAATCCACAAAGAACTCAAAAATCTAAACAGTAGAAAGTCAAACACCCCATTCACAAAATGGGGCAAAGAGCTGAACAGGCAGTTCACAGAGGAAGAAATACAAATGGCAAACACACACTTAAGAAAATGTTCATCATCCCCAATCATCAGGGAAATGCAAATTAAAACAATTATGAGATTCCACCTTACCCCAGTAAGGATAGCAAATATCAAAAAGTCAATTGAAAATAAGTGCTGTTGAGGATGTGGAGAAGTAGGAACAGTTATCCACTGCTGGTGGGAATGTAAGATGGTACAACCACTGTGGAAAGCAATATGGAGATTCCTGAAAAAGCTGAATATAGAGATATCAACAGACCCAGTTATTCCCTTACTGGGCATCTACTCTAAAACCTTCAAACCACAGGCCAGAGAGATTTGCTCAACCATGTTTGTAGCGGCTCAATTTGTACTAGCTAAGAGCTGGAATCAACCCAGATGTCCATCACTAGAAGAGTGGATAACTAAGTTGTGGTATATCTACACACTGGAATTCTATACAGCAGTAAGAAAAAATGACACAATGAAATTTGAGGAAAAATGGTTGAACCTGGATCAGATCATTCTCAGTGAACATACGCAATCACAGAAAAAAAAACAGCACATAGTCTCACTCATCTACAGCACCTAACCTGAATCTACCCAAGATGCCTTACATACCCAGCAAGCATCTCCTGGACTAGTCCATAGGAGGGGTGTGGAGGGAGGGAGGACAACTGAGGGGTTGGGAAACACAAATCTAGACCCAAATGGCAATGGTACCATAAAATTCTACATCCTAAAATGGAGACAAAATAGCTGAACCTTCACCAGGCCCTTAGAGGGAACACCTGAGCCACAAGACACTGGAGAGGGTATGATAAAGACTGACCTTAATCTTCTACAGCTTATCTCCCTTCATCTCGGTCTCTCTCTCTCTCTCTCTCTCTCTCTCTCTCTCTCTCTTCTCTCTAACTCTTTTATATTAGTTATCTTTTTCTTCCTTTTCTTAGTGGGAACTGACCTGTAACTGCCAGTACCAGCATGTGGCTATCATCCACAATGAGCTTTTGATCAGAGAGACCTACAAGGTTTCCTAAAAGAAAGACAGATTTCTGTCAGAGTACTTGATGACCCACCAAAGGTTAGTGATAAGACCCTACTGCTGAAGACACCTTTTGTGGTTGACACGTAAAATGGAATGGCATGGCTGGAAGCAGTCATCGCATCTAGTGCCAGAAGGTGCTACATGGGTGACTGGGGGAAAATGACCAATATCTGCCTAAGCAACTCATGGTTTAACCTACTTAGCAGCAAATAACCTGTCATGATGCCCTCACAAGTGCAAGAGTGGCACACAGCCAAGGTGGGGAACCAACTGTTCTTGATTCAGCGAACTGATTCCCCTCAGTGGTACTCGACCCATAGCTGGAGCTGGGAAACAAGTCAGAACCGTATCCAAATACAAGCCCCCTCTCCATTATCAAGCTACCATCAACCGTGGGCTACAAGAGGGCCTGCACTTGTTAAATTCTCTATAAAAAAAGTAAGGGTTATCTCATTCGTCTGGTGCTAACTTACTCTCCGTTGGAGAATCTGCTTCTCTTTATCAGATAGATGTAGATCCTAAGGAGAGAGCCACCCCATCATACCTCCAAAGGGCCCCTGCTGTATCTAAGAATAATTGACAAAACAAGCAAGGGTGCTGTTCTCTTGGTAAACCGGTATTAGCACAAGGGTGAAAGAGATCAGCAAAGAGAAAAGTCAGCTCCTACCAAATCAGAGGTCCAGAGACCCAGAGGCCCCCAACACCTCACCACTGAAGCACACCAAAAATGAACCCAACATGTCTTAGGGAAATTTTGTGGAAGAGGGGGCGGAAAGAAGGTCAGAGCCACATGTTGGGTCATGATATGCAGAGACATTTCTCGTACCCAAAACTGTGGGCTAACTCCACAATGCATGACCCATATACCTCAACAAGGAGGGCTCAAGGGGAGGGGGTAGGTCATGGATCAGCCTAATAATGGTACCAAACTGATTGTATTCACTGAGTACAAAACTAATTATTAAAAAAAAAAGAGAACTCCCAGTGTTATCAGAGGACCTTGGTTGAAATACTTTGGGATTACTTAAAAAATTATATTATTTATATACAACCAAAAGTTCCCTTAATTTGTGTCATTATAACAGTATGAGTACAAAATATACATATAGACCAATGAAATAGAAAATGTGACCTTTGTTGCTGTTTCCTTTGCATTGCTGGACAAATATCCAACCAGAAGCAGCTTACGAGAGGAGGGGTTTTATTTCAGGCTTATGGAATCCAGGGAAAACACCATCAATGGCAGAAAAATATGTCTTACCTCCATAGGTCATAACTGAGAGACACCGCCAAATGGCCAGCCAAGATGAACAGCTATAGCTCAAACTACTCTCTACACATCTTAGGGCTAGACTTAAGATCTGACCCCAGATGTCCAACCCTCCAGAAGTCTACTGGAGACTTAAGTTGCAACCTGAATCAAAAATCCCTCAGGTTATGGGGGATACATTCACATTCAAACTTACACATTCTGACTTACAGACTCATGATCATCTCACAATGCAAATTGTACTCATGTCATTATAGTCTTTATTAATTTTAATATGGTTCAAATGTCCCAGTCTCATTTGAGATCAGTAACTGTCTCTTAACTGTGAGTGCCATAAAATTAAAATACAAGAGTAAACATTTTCATTGTAAACATAAAACAACTGCAATTGAAGTGCAACATTCTTAACCACTGATGGAAGTCTTTGGATTCTAATTCTGCCCAGCTAGCTAGGCTGACCAGGTAGCTCTCCCTGGCAGATGTTCCACAGTCCAGTTACGTCCAAATCATGTTGGGGTCTACAGTACAATCCATGATTCATCTTCACAGCTTCACAAAGTAGCTGTTGCAGTCAGCTTCACATTTCTGGCAGAAATCTCTCAACCAAGAGCAGCTTGCTGGCGGCAGGTGTGTGGGGGGGGCGTTTATTTTGGCTTATAGGCTCTCGGGTGAAGCTCCAAGATGACAGGGTAGAACAAAAGCATGAGCAGAGGGTGGACATCACCACCTGGCCAACACAGGTTGAACAACAGCAACAGGAGAGTGTGCCAAACACTGGGAAGGGGAAACTTGCTACAATACCCATAAGCCAGCCCCCAACAATACATTCCCTCCAGGAGGTGTTAATTCCCAAATCTCCATCAACTGGGAACCTAACATTCAAAACACCTAACTTTATGGGGGACACCTGAATCAAACCACCACATTCCACCTCTGGCCCACATAAACTGATAACTCTACATGATGTAAAATGCAATGAATTCGGTCCATCTTTAAAAGTTCCCATGGTTTTTATCAATCCTAATGATGTTCAAACATCACCATAATCCAAGGTCTTTTAACTGAGACATAATACCAACACCCCCCCCCCCATAAACCCCATAATGGCCCAGAATAAACATTCACACTGCAAAAGATGGCATTAGGCACAGCAAAGAAATATTCAGCCAATACAAGATTTAAAACAATCAGGGCAAACATTAAACTCTGTAGCTTCAAGTCGAACAACTGTAGTCAGTGAAAATCTCCAAGTCCGATAATTCTAAACAGCAACAAGTCTCTGGTATTCCAATCCCACCCCTCCAGCAAGGCCTATGTGAAGCCCTCTGTGGCTCACCTTCATGCCATCTTTTCCACTGTTTCAATGCAAAACAGTTGGCCACCCTTAATGGTGGTAATTTGCTCAACAATTACAGCTTCAGCATCCTAAAACCAGTGTCTGTGCCAGTAACTTTAAGCTCCCTTGATTTTTTTCCTGTAATAAACTATACATTTTGTCTTATCTTTCTGTTCTATACTTTCTGCCAAGCACAGCCATCCATTACTTTTAAATTTAACCTTTATCAAAATCTCTGGGCTAGGGCAGAAAGCAGCCAACCTTTATGGCAGTAGCCCAGAAATAACAAAATTCACTATTTCCCCTTTAAAAATTCATAAGCCAAGCCTTCATTGATGACAATTCTCTCTGCATTTGGCATTTTCAAACTCTCATTAGTACAACCTATCAAATTCTGTTACCACCCTGTGAGGCTTCTCCTGCCCAATGCATCAAGTTCTTCCATATTCCTCCTGCACACAAGTTCCAGTAGACCAAACCCACATGGTTAGAGACACCACACCAATGACTTCACTCTTGGTACCAATTTTAATGTTGCAAGTACCTGTGAATTGCTGGACAAACACCTGACCAGAAGCAGCTTATAGGAGTAAAGGGTTTATTTCAGCCTTACAGAACACAGGGAAAAAAACCATCAATGGTGGAAGAAACTGACTCACTTCCGTAGGTCATATCAGAGAAACAACACCAAACAACCAGCCAATACAAACAGCAAGGGCTCAAACTATTCTCCACCTACCTTAGCAATGGACTTAAGATCCACTGCCAGTGACAAACCCTCTGAAAGGCTGCTGGAGACCTAAGTTGTAACAAAAACACCTCAGGCCATGGTGGACATACATTCACATTTCAACTGCCACAACCCACAAATAAGCCTACATATCTGTCTGTAGCCATTTGATTCTTGACAAAGATGTCAAAACCTACATTCATAAAATGACAACTTCTTTAACAAATGGTGTGGAAAAATTGGATATTGACTTTGTATCATTGCCTGTACAAGACAAAATAAAATAGATCAAAGACCTTTATTTAATACCTAAAAATTTTAAATACTTGCAAACATACAAGGGAAACACTTAAAAATAAAGACATAGGCAGTTGCTCTCAGTATATAACTCAAATAGCTCAGAAAATTACAGCAAGCATTCTAAATGAAATCAAAGCCTTCTGCATGGAAAAATGAATAGTCATTCTAAGAAATGGACAGAGGATTGATATGCAGATTATATATAATCGGCTAAAGAAATTAGGGCTGGAGGGATGGCTCAGCAGTTAAGATGTTATCCTATAAAGTCAAAGGACCCAGGTTCAATTCCTCAGGACCCATGCAAGCCACATGCCTGTGTCTGGAGTTTGTTTGCAGGGGCTATCAAGTATACATAATCAAAAACCTACATTGAAATTTTATATTATCCTAGTCAAAATGGCTATCATTAAGAAAATAAATCAAAACCCAACAAATTTTTATGAGGGTTTAGAAAAAAAAGAACCCATAACTCATGTTGTTTTGAATGTATATTACTACAGCCACTGTTTAAATCAGTAGGAAGATTCCACTAATTATTAAAAATAGGACTTCCACATGATCAATGAATACCACCTCTGGACATATACCCTAAAGAATCAAAGTCAGATTATTTTTCTTAATTTTTTATTAGAGAGAGAGAGAGAATGGGTGCTCCCATTCCATGCCTTTACGCATGACAAATGCACTCCAGGCATATGGACCACTATGTGCATCTGCTTCACATGGGTACTGTGGAATCAATCCTGGATCCTTCCACTATGCTGGCAAAACCCTTAACCACTAAGCCATCTCTCCAACCAACAAAGTCAGCTTTCTGTAGAGATGCCTGCATAGCCAAGTTTATCACAGCACAATCCAAATTACGGAAGAGAATCAGGGTAGGTGCCCATCAACAGATAAATTAATAAATAAAATGTGATATTCATGTGTGTGTATGAGAGAGGTAGGGAAGGAGAGAGAGAGAGAGAGAGAGCTTGATTCAGCTAAAAAAAATGAAGACTCTATCATTTGCAATGGAATGGATGGCAGTAGAGTTGTATGTATTAAACCAAATGAGCTAGTTTTCTGAAGACAAGTGTCATATGTTTTCACTCATACATGGGGAAATTTTGAAGGGAAATGAGAATCAAAGAAGAGTATAAGAAAATAAAAGAGGGAGTAGATATGATCCTGCATGTATGAAATGTCATAATGATACTTCTCAACCATACAATTAATACATGATAATTTTAAAAACAAATGTAAACTTGGTTTCAGTGTTTTGTATTTTATTCTTTTTCTGCTTGGGAAAATGGTTTCATAGTGAAAATTCAATTATGTAAACTTATTCTTTGCTAAGGGGCTTTAAATTTATTGCTTTTATTACTTTCCAGTCTTGCTGCCCATTTTTTTTCTTTACAGTAAATTTAGCATTTCTATTTAATATTATTGTGCATCAGATGTTGTAGAGCCTGTTATTATTTTTCTCATCACTTGGGATTCTTTTAATGTTCTATTTTTCAAAGTTGCTTGTGATTTAAACATTTTATCTTGTTTTCTAAATTTCAATAAACTATTCCTTGATAGCATTCTTATATGCAATGAATATTGTTCTAACCATCTATTCATTAGAAAAAAAATTCACAAATAGAATATTTATATGACTTTAGGTAAGATGAGATAGTCTTTTAGTGACTAAATTTAGAAATATAGTATCTAAATTTTTATCATTTAATCATATGCAATAATGAAAAACATGATATCATTTATGGCTTATTTTAAAGTTTGTAACTATTTTATAGTTGTCTGCTTATTTTGTAAAATGTCTGATATACAGATTTTCTGTTTATTGAATACATAAGTGAGATATGTAGCATGCTTTTTTATTTTTACTTGTTTTATTTTAATTAATTTTGTACTCAGTGAATACAGTCAAATTAGTACCATTGTTCGCCTCCTCCATATCCTCCCCCATCCACCTGGCCCCTCCTTGTTGGGGTATATCGTCATGCATTGTGGGGTTAGCCATCAGTTATGGGTAGGAGGAAGTGTCTCTGTGTATCATGACCCATTGTGTGGCTCTGACATTCTTTCCACCCCCTCTTTCGCAAATTTCCCAGAGCCATGTTAGCCACCCCATGGTACCCCAAAGGGTCCCTGCTGAAACTAAGAATAACTGGTGAAACAAGCAAGTGTGCTGTTTTCTTGGTGAACCTGATACCAGCACAAGGTTGAAGGAGATCAACACAGAGAACAATCAACTCCTACCAAATTAGATATCCAAAGACACAGAGGCTCCCAAGACCTTATCACCAAAGCAGACCTAAAAAAATGAAGCATGCTTTTGAAGTGATTGAAATGACTGCATAGAAACCTCTAAGGAATATTACCAGATCTTTTATGTGTAAGGGAAGGAAGTAGATATTCACTATTCAGGAGAAATCAGGTGTGTTCATGGTGGTGTGGCTGTAGATGATGTTCAATATCAGTAACATACTGACATAGTCAATCAAAATTTATTGACCATAAAGTTGTACTGTGAGGTTTAAGTATATTACGAGGGAACAAAACAAGATGAGAGAATCTTTGCCTGTATAAAAGCCTATGACAGTTTGACCTCTCCTTGGATGCCTGCAAGAGGTCACTATTCTTAGGAACAAAGTGAAATAGTAGAAACCCTGTAAAAGGTACATCCACAGAAGGGTGGAAGACAACACTACTGTGTCGCCTACACTACCAAACTGCAAATATGCTCAGTAAGTATGGGTCATACTTTTGGCAGAGCTTAACTACCCATTTAGGAAAATTAGGTATACGATAATAACAAAAAGTAATTTGTGTCCAATCAAAGTTTATTTGCTTATTTATTTTATATATATTGTATTTTAACGATTCTTTTGTGCACAATTATGTATACGTAAAGTGTATATATACATGTTCATATGTAGGTGTGTTTATGTGTGTGTGCAGGTACCTATGCCCATGCACCAATGCATGTGGAACCAGATGTTGACATTGGGTGTCTTCTTCAGTTGTGCTAATTGCACTCCAACTTATCATTTAATACAAGGTCTGTCACTGAACGCAGAGCTCATCAATTAGGCTAAACAATCTAGCCATGCGGCTGGCTCCTGGGATCCTTTTATCTCTGCCTCTTGAATACTGGGATTATAGGTACAGGCTGTCATGCCCGTCATGTTTCACATAGTGCTGTGGATCCTAACTCAGGTATTGTACCAAAGGAGTAATCTCCCCAGCCCTGTTTTAACTATTCCTAGCATGTCCATATGTGGGATTTTGGAGAGTAATGTTAGAAATAATGATGTAGGAAAGAATTGTGTTTCTCACAGTGAAACTGCTCAGCTGGATGACATTCTGACTCCTGCCAATGATTCAGTACCCCTTTTATTACTGCTTCACATTTTTACTGTTGTTTGTAGTTCTCCCCAGAATAGATTTCACCGAGTTCCTGAGGACTAATTCCACATTATTATTTGATACCTCAAACTAAATTGAAATTCAAAATAAGCCCACAGTTTTCTTATGAAAATATTATTTTCATCTTCTATTTTTATTTTAGATAACAGTATCACAAACATTCAAATGTAGCACCATAGAAGAAGTTGATTTTTTTTTCCTGTCCCCATGTTAAAAATTCTGAGGTTAGTGTATTTACATTGTCATATTGATATCAGGTATATGTATACAAGTCCACAGAATGTGGGTAATAACTGTAATATAATAATGTGAATTCTCAGAAATTATGAATTGGGGAAATGTATAATGTTCCTACAAATTGAGAGTAATATGAGAATAAATGAATCAATGGCATCTACTAGCTGAGTCCCAATAAGTAATTTCAGTAGAATGGCAGAGACATGAAAACAAAGAGTTTGAAGAGAAGAACTTTTGCAGGTTTCACCCACTGGAGGAGTTCCCAGGATAAGAAACTTTCAGTGCTAAAACTGAGACCTTCAGGAAAGTTGCTAGAGTAGGCAGGAGATGGAGAATTGGGACATGGGGGCAGATTCCCAAGGAGGTAACTAAAGTGTTCAGATGATAAACTTTTAACAAAATCCTCAAAGTGCCTATCATTGCGTATGTAAAAAGGAATCAGAAGAACAGCTTTGGGGCTTGTAATTGCTCAGTTAAAGATGAAGCAATGGCAAATATTAAGTTATTTGATTATTAATATGACACTATAAGCTATACCTACCTTTGAAATAATGAAGCCAACTGCAAATAGTAGAAAAAATAGTCATTGAATAGTTCCTAGAACTTCTAATACTTAAATTTTTCAAACTGAATCTCTTACATTTTAAATTTCTTATTATAATACATAATCCCTTAAAAGTCAAGATATCTATACATCGACTCTCGGAAGTAGATAAACATTTATGTACAAAGATTCTGTTTAAATATTAATAGGGTATTTATAAGCATAACCAGTCATTAAATGGAGTTCCATATAAAAGGCAAGCTATACATAATTATGACTTCTAGTGCAACTTAAAGTTTACACATCATTATGGTAATTTCTAGCTAAGATAATGGAACATTAGAACAGAAACTATTCACTTGATCAAAGTTACTCTTGGACTAAAAAGACTGGGTCATAGAGATATGTGTAAGTGGAATCTACTGTCCTACAAATACATTTGAATTGCTTTGATCACTTTGTAACAGTGGTTTTAGGGTGGTAAAGATGCAAGGAACATTACTTAATGCTTATTCCGTCCCTCTTGTTTATACGTGAGAAAGCTGAAACCAGTCATTGACTTTCCAAGTTATCAGATTGAACAAGAACTATATGTTCATATCATTCCTATATTTTCTGTTCCTCACATTACTACAATATACTGTAATCACATCAATTTTATTCTTCCCATCTTCCCCTAATTCCTTCAGAAAAAATCTATTCCATTCACAAATAAAGTTGAGAAATAAAACATTGCTTGTGATACTTCAATAACATTCATTTCTTGAAGAAATTAAGGGCTGTGGGGAGTTGTATTCAACATCAATTATAATGCCAATTTTTGTTTTAATATCAGAGAATGAATATTGATTAGGAAACATAATGCATACTTACCCAGCACTAATATTCATGCACTCAAACTTCGGACATATGTTTGTTTTAATGTTTTACAACACTTTCCTCTAATTTGAGTCATTACACATAGTGTTAAAAATCTGGTCAAGGCTGGCCATGGTAGGACACACCTTTAATCCCAGCACTCTGAAGGCAGAGGTAGGAGGATCACCATGATTTCGAGGCCACTCAAACTACATAGTGAATTCCAGGTCAGCCTGGGCTGGAGTGAGACCCTACCTCAAAAAATCGAAAACAACAATAACAACAATCTGGTCAAATGATCTCACATGTTTCACATGAAAATGTAATCATTGTTTTATAATCTTACTAATTTTCAAAAGGAGATATATTTTCATACAAAGTTACATATGTTATTTGAACATTATGGATTTTAAACATATAACTAGCTTTAATAGTTACCAGAGAAAGAAATAGCAATTTGGAGCAATCTCTTTTAGTAACCTAAAACATATGCTCAAGCAGGCATGACTTGCTTTCTAGTGCTCTCAAAACAACTTTGCTTCCCTTTGGATATATGAGCCAACAGAATGAAATGCTTTTCTTGGTCAAAAGCCACATGTAATATTTTAGACTTATCCTCTGGTACACACACACATGTTATAACACAATTATTCTCTTTTGTTTAAAATCTAAAACCCAAGAGTTTTACTCAGGAACCAAGAATTGAAATAATCTCTAACAGCTCTAAGGGATTTAACTTGAGGTAAGCTTAGTGTTTGGCTTTTCAGAGCTGAACTAGATGTTACTTAGCACAAAGGTTTGAATTCTAATTTATTCTTTCTAAACTTTATATCTCTATAAGTTATTAATTCAATTCTTTTATTATTATTATTTATTTCTGGAATGACAAATACAGAAACACTTGTACCCATATCCACACATCAAATTTTCCCAGTCTTTCCCTATAATTAGAACAGGAAAGGAGAGATAGACTGATACTATGTGAGTCTGAGACAACAATATGTTTGGTCAATCCACGGACAGCTTTATTCTTCTCTTTTTTATCATATATATATATATATATATATATATATATATATATATATAGTGTGTATATAATCATGAGGAGGGTACCATCACTAGCTTTCTCCCTGCCATCCCACCTGTGGATTGTGGGTATGGTATTGTGGGGGTGGCCTTTAGTTATAGGGGAGAGGCAATGTCTCTGTGCATAATGACCCAACTTATGGTTCTAACAATCTTTCCACCCCTACTTCCTTGAATTTCCCTGAGTCATGCTGGGTTCATTTTAGGTCTATTGCAGTGACTGGAGGTCTTTGGAGTCTCTGTGTCTTTGGATATCTGATTTGGTAGGAATTGAGTATTCACTGTCTCTCTTCTCCCATATGCTGATACCAGGTACACCAAGAAAGCATCTCTTGTTCATTACCCCACTAGCTCTATGGTTTCAGCTGGTGTCCAGGTGGGGTGTGATGGGCTAATTCTCTCCTCAGGCTCTGCATCCGTCTGAAAAAAAGAGAAGCAAATTCTTCAATGGAGAGTGAGGTCAGTGCAAGATACATGGATGCCTATTATTATTTTAGAGATAGTTTAATAGGTGTAGGCCCTCTTGTAGCCCATTATTGGCGGGAGCTTGATAATGGAGAGTGGGCTCAGTTTTGGATATAGTTTTGACTTGTTTCCCATTCCTGGTATGGGTTCCGTTCCACTAAGTGGATCTGTTAGCCAAATCAAGAGCAGTTGGTAATCCATGATGGCTGTGTGCCACTATTTCACATGTGTGAGCATCATGTCATGTTGATTGCTGTTGAGTAGCTTAGACTACCAGTTGTTTAGACAGACCTTGGTCATTTTCCCCAAGTTGCTCATGTAACACTTTCTGGCACAAGACAAGATAATTTTCTGTGGACTGACTCTCTTCCAACTTCCAGCCAGGTCTCTCGATGCTCCTTCCTAATTGCATATGGTGTCTTCAGCAGTAGGGTCTTACCATTAATCTTTGGTGGGTCATCAAGTACTCTGACAGAATTCTGTCTTCTTTTGGGAAACCTTGTAGGTCTCTCTGATCAACAGGTCATTGTGGATGTTACCCACTTGCTGTTACCGGGAGTTATAGGTCAGTGCCAAGGGAGAAGAAGGAAAAAAAATATAGGTGATATAAAAGAGAGAGAAAAACAGGAGAAGAGTGAGGATAGTCTTTATTATACCCTTTCCAGACCCTTGTGGATCAAGTATTATCTCTAAGCACTTGATGAAGGCTTGACATTTTAGTATGTCTTTCAGGATGTAGGATTTTATGATACCATTTCTGTTTGGGTCCAGGTTTTTGCCCCCCCCCCCCACCTTTACCCTCCCCTCCCACTCCCACCCCACCATTCCTGTTGTCCAGTCCTCTAGATGTTTATTAGGTATGTCAGCATCATGGGCAGATTCAGGTTAGGAGCCACAGATGAGTGAGATGATGCAACAATTATCTTTCTGTGATTGGGTGAGTTTGCTGACAATGATCTGTTCCAGGTTTGACCATTTTTATTCAAATTTCATTGTGTCATTTTTACTTATTGCTGTGTAGAATTCCATCATGTAGATATACCACATCTTAGTTATCTATTCATCTAGTGATGGACATCTGGGTTGTTTCCACCTCTTAGCTATTATGAATTGTGCAGCTATAAACATGGTTGAGCAAATATCTCTGAGATGAGGTTGGGAGCTTTTAGGATAAATGCTCAGTACGGGAATACTTGGTTCTGTTGGTATCTCTACAGTTATCCTTTTTAGGAGTCTCCATATTTATTTCCGTTGTGGTTTTACCAGCTTGCATTCCCACCAACAGTTAGTGAGGGTTCCTATTTCTCCACGACCTCACCAGAATTTGTTGTCATTACATTTTTTAATGTTTGCTATTATTACTAGGGTAAGGTGGAATCTCATAGTTGTTTTAATTTGCATTTCTCTGATGATTATGGATGTTGAACATTTTCTTAAGTGTGTGTTTTTGCCATTTGTATTTCTTCCTCTGAGAATTCTGTATGTAGTTCTGTGCCCCATTTTGTGAGTGGGTTGTTTGACTTTTTATTGTTTAGGTTTTTTAGTTCTTTGTGGATTCTAGAAATTATTCCTCTGTCAATGTGTGTCTGGCACAGATTTTCTCCCATTCTGTGGGAAATCTATTGCCTCTGTTGATTGTTTGTTTGCCTGTTAAAAAAAAGATTTTCAGCTTCCTGAGATCCTAATAGTTGAGTGATTGTTTAATTTCCTGTGCTACTGAGGTTTTGTTCAGGAAGTTTTTTCCCATTCGTATATCATGGAAAGTTCCTCCTATTTTTTTCTTCCAGTAGTAGCAGAGTTTATGTTCTTATATTGAGGTCTTGATCCATTTGGACTGGATTTTTGTGCATGGTATGGCTTTAACCCATGTAAAGATTTTCTCTATTTTCCTTCCCCCATCCCAGTTAGGCAGGGAAGGGAAAGACTTTCTTTTGGCTTGGGCCTTCCTGCTAGCCTTTGGTCTGGATCTTAACTCTTCCTAATAAACCATGTAACTCATAATTTAAAAAAAAAATGTGAGGATCGAGTTCCATTTTTGTGCATATGGTTATCCAGTTTGCCCAGCACCATTTGTTGAAGATATTGGACAGCTTTATTCTTTTTTTATTAATTTATTTTTTATTAATTAGTTTGTACTCAGTGAATATAGTCAAGTTCGTACCATTGTTAGGCTTGTCCATGTTCTACCCCCTCCCCCTATCCCCTCCTTGTCGCGGTATATGGGGCATGCATTGTGGAGTTAGCCCACAGTTATGGGAGAAAATATTTGCAGCTTTATTCTTATTCACCAGGTAAATTTTATCCACCAGCCAGGAGTGAGCAGTAGAGTTGGGCCTCCTGGAACTTCCTTGTTCAGTATAATGTCAGGTTGACATTTTTAATCCATGGAACCTAATTCTTATTTTACATAGGTCAGCCTGAGCTAGAGGGAGAACCTACCTTGAAAGAGAAAAAAAAAAAAAAAAAAAAACAGTTCTAAACAATTAAGTTTCATATTTGTATAAAATACAATTTATTTTCATAAAACAATTAATTAGTGTACTCATATACAATGCTGAACTTTAAATTTAATTTGTATCATTTAGAATATAATTTGAATCAAGAAGTTCAGAATTACCCTTTCTTTTTTTCTTTCCACCTTGGAAAATCCATTAGGAATTAACACAGTTGTGTAGCCACTTGGAAAGGCATAGACCATGCAAATTTAAAGACAGTTTTGAGAAATTCTGAGTACATTCTAAAAATAATCATTATCACTCAGAGACCTCAAACTGTGTCTGGATCTTAAATATTTGAATCTGGATGTCTAAATTTACTACATACTTGCCAATGCTCTCTTACTGTGAGGCACACAATTTATTTACTACTTGTAGAATGATATAAAATTAGGTTTACTTCTTCCAGACTTGTCATGTTTTTATCTCACAAAATTGATCCTTGCATAACCTGCCAAGTTCTTTAATTTGGGGAAATGAGCAAGAGTGCTGCTTTCTTGGTGAACCTGGTACCAGCACAAGGGTGAAGGAGACAGATGAAGAGAACACTCAACTCCTACCAAACCAGAGATCCAGAGACACAGAGGCTTCTAAGACTTCATCACCGAAGCAGACCTAAAACAAACCCAATATGGCTCAGGGAAATGTGGAAGAGGGTCCAGAAAGATTTTTAGAGCCACAAGTTGGGACATTATGCACAGAGATATTACCTCTTCCCCATAAGTGATGGCTAACCCCAAAATGCAGGACCCACATTCTGCAAAGAGGAGGGTTCCTTTGGAGGGTGGAGGACAGGGAGAAGGCTAATGATGGTACCAACATGGCTGTATACACACTGGGTACATAACTAATTATAAAAAAGCTTGTTACAAGTCAATTCAGTGTCGCCTCTCCCTTAACTTTGTCATTTCTTTTTGTTGGTGATAAATATTACATATGTGCCCAAATTTCATTTTCATAATCATATATAACTGTTTTAGACATTATCTGCTTAAATATAAAAGCTTGGCATTTGATCTTAGAGCTTTAACAGTCTTTTTGCTATGACATGTGGTTAACTCTTAGCAAGAACAAGAATGAATTATAAAGGCATGCATATTTTTCTGGCCATATGCTGAGGTGTGGTGAAGATAAGCTTATTGGTGGTAAATATTTCCATCATTTTTCTTCAAATATTTCATATACCCACTTTACTGATTTCAAATTTTCACATACTTAGTAAAGCATTTCCAATAAATGACATGAAAAAAGAAAGCATAGCAAGTAAGAAAAAATAACACTGGTTATGAAAGAGGAATTATTTATGAAGTTAAATTTGGATATAACTAGGATTTGGAAATGCTAAAAGTAAACAGACATTAAATTGCAGTCATAATATTTCTTGTGAGAATGCTATTCATTGAAGGCAGTGTTTCTCATAGACTGGCCGTATGCTTAGAAATGTTAACATTTTCTGAAATAATAAAATTCAAAATTCAGGGTCCATCACAATCTAAAGAATGAAAGGTTCTGAGATCTAACAAGTGCCTCAGGTGACTCTGATGCCCAGTCAAGACTGAGAAACATTGTCATAACAAAAATTAAGAAATCTTCATTTTATTAAGTTTTACTGTGAAGATTACTATAAAAGATGTAATGAGGTTATACAATGTCACAAGCTACATTTGACAGACAGGGGGCTTTTGTATAAAATATGTGATTATACCATTCAAATCCTCTGAGTGTAGGGGCATCTATTATTTCAACTATTCCATTTATAGCTATTGGGCTGATTCACTGAAATAGAAGTTTTGAGGCTTTGAAGATATTATATTCTAAGGGACAACTCCAGAGAAAAATTATTAGCTAGTATCTTTCAGGTAGTTCAAAGTACAGACTGTATTTTGCATGCATATAGTCTATCAATTTTCCTGAAACTGTAGAGAGTTCAAAAATGCATCAACTGCTTCAGGCATCTTGATAAGTTTTCACACTAGAATTTATTAACTATACATGTGTTTTGGTCTCCAAATACATTTCATAACAAAATGAACATAAGAATTAAATTCCCTATTTATTTTTTTTTTTCAGTAATGTCACCCTTTCCTCCTGAATCTGCATTTCCTTCACAATAATCTGTATAGGCAATGACTGGATTGCTCTTAAATTATTTGTGTACTTTTAGGCAAATAGGCTGTTAAAGATTTTAAATATATTAAGATTACTCCACACAGATCCTTGATCTTATTAGGAAATGAACTGCAAATAGAACTCAACTTATCCCTAGACATCTCATTTTGTTTTCAGGGACAGATATAGGAAATCATTTCTGTAAATCCTGTGCTAAACATTGACATGACAGGTTGTATTCTTTTTGCTAACATGTAACTACTAATTCTAAGTGAATTATTTACTAATACAAATTACTTTAGCACAACCAAATAGTCAGTTAATGAAGTAACTACCATGACTTATGAGGTAAAAAGGTACAAATCTTGACATTAAAGTTGATAGGACACACAGTGCCAAGATCATTGTGAAGACTGATTGAGAATATGACATTTCATGAATGTGAGTTGTAAATACATTAAGGAATGAGTTGAGATTATACAATTTATAAATATTGATGACAGGGAGTATGTAAATAATATGGCAAATAATCTGACAATAAATCATGTGTGTGTGTGTGTGTGAGTGTGTGTGTAATGTCATAAAATAATTTATTGTGAAGAGTAAGTGATATACAGTATTATTAACCATGTTTAATTAAAAGAGGAGGTCAATAAAACTTGGTAGCAGAAACAGAAAGCAAACAAGGAATAGGAATGAACATGTTAAAATATTATATGTATGAATGCATACACAATTTATAATGGTAGAGAATTCAAACATTTGATGGATGATTTTGTGCGTAGATAGTACGAGAGCTTGTTGATATTTTCTGTCAGTGGAAAGGAAAATAGTCAAAATGTAATTCAAATTTTTATTATTTGAGGATGAAATATTTTCTTGGTCATTTATGAGCTCTATTTTAAAGATTTTTTTCTTTTTAGTTAGTTTTTTGAATACTTACAAGGTTTAAGTTATATGTCTTTTAGTATTTATAAAATAACCAAAGTCATCACAAGGACAGGAGCTAGGTCATCACAAGGACGTTTAAAACAAGTCATTTGTTGGTATGACTAGAATACATACTTATCATATCAAACACAAAATAATTTTAATCATGCTATTCTGGTTATTTATTAATAAATCAGTTAGTTTAATAGTGTCGAATGATCTCTAAAGCAAATGTTTGTTTCATTCTCCTGATGGCAGGTAATCAATTGAAGATGAAAAATTGTTCCCTGACAGGCTGACTGTGAGAGGAAAGTGGAGAAAGCAGGTTATTTTCTTATGTTCTGCCTGACTGCTTAATCTGAGAAACCAGCCTTTTCCTGGTGTTAGAGTTTTAGGCCTTCAGATACAAACTGTACTCTACATCATCTTTTTATGCTTTCTCGTCTTTGAGCTAAGATATGACCTCTCCCGGGTCTCCACTTGCAGGTGGCTGCATTTCTTGGCCTCTCACATCTATCTATGTGCCTAGTATTAACTGTCTATCTGTCTTTCTATCTATCTGACTTTCTACCTATCATCTATCCATTTATTGATCCTCTCTTTTTGTTTCTCTTTCTGATTTCATTTGTAAATAAACAAGAGAGGAAAATGCAGTCATCTGTTACCTAGATAAAGGCATGACAAATTTATTAAGACATAGACCAGTAGAACATGATGAAGAGTGCAGGAGAAATCATGGATCTATAGCTAAGTGAATTTAAACAAAACTGATGAGAGTACGTATTGTGAAAAGAAATGTCTTTTCAATGAACAGTACTTCTAAAACTGAGTAGCCACATGTGAAAGAATGAAACCAAATCCCTTTTCATTAATCATAACAATAAACTAAAAATGGATTAGGATTAGACTCTTAAATATAAACCTGTAATAAACTAGTAGAAGCAAAACATATGTCAGACATTGGAGGGGGCAATAATGTTATGAATAAGATATAACTTCAAAGGAAAAAAGTGAAAAGTCAATTGATTCTTGCTATTAGCCAAAGATCTAGAATAATGACACAACATTCTAAAGAGTTGTTGGGGCTGGTAATGTAGCTTAGTGGGCATAATGCATAATTAGCGTGCAAGGAGCCTTGGGTTTCATTTTCAGTACTGCATATTGCAAGCACTTAGCATGTAGAGGCAAGAGGATCATAAGTTCTAGGTCATCTTCACCAGTCTGATACACAAGACCCTGTCTCAAATACAAAAAAAAAGAAAGAATATTTTCAATGGTACATTTATAATAGGGGTTAATATCAAGAGAAGAAACTCATATCACTCAATAACAAATAAATCAATGATTTCCTTAAAAATAGTAAGTAGGACTAAATTGATATTTTTGGAAGAAGACATGCAACCTACTAATAGGAACAGGAAAGACTTGCTAATATCAGTGATCTGCATACAACTGTCTCCAGTTAACATGGGTAATATTCAAAATGTGGGTGATAGTAAGTATTGGAAAGGATAGGGAGAACTCTTTCACAATGTTGGTAGGAATATAAATTAGCAGAGGCATTATTAGAAATAATATGCAGCTTCCACAAAAAGTTAAAACTAGAAGTACCATTTGAGCCAAGCATGGTGGTACATGACTTTCATCCCAACACTTGGGAGGTAGAAGTAGGAGGATCACCATGAATTCTAGGAAGGCTGGAGACTATATGGTGAATTCCAGGTCAGTCTGGGCTAGAGAGAGAAAAAGAAGTGTCATTTGATCCAGTAACCCCACTATACATAGGTATCTATGTAAAGGTTAAAAAAAAAAACACTATTTTAAAGAGATTTCTGCATATCCATGATCCAACATTATTGAAAATAGCTGAGAACTTGAATCAGTCCAAGTCTCCATTAAAAATAAAGAAAATATGGTATAAATTCACAATTAAATTCTATTCAGCTGTAAAAGGATGAATTGTGTCATTTGTGACAATAGGAATAGAACTGGAAAACATTGTGTCTTCATAAAATAAGCCAATCACAGAAAGACAAATTCTTTGTGACCATATCCACATGTGCAATCAAAAACGTTGATATTATAGTATTGAATGTAGAATGAAAGCTATTGGATAATGGCACTGGGTTGATGTAGAAATAAGAAAAGGATAGTTAAGGATAAAAATTTATTCATGTAGGAAAAATAAGTTCTAATCTCCTATTGCACAGTTGAGTAGTAACACGGTAACTCCTGCTAGTGTCTGGATGAATGCATATATTATTCTCACCATACTGCCCAGTAAGCACTTTTCTTAATTTTCATTCTCATATATTAATGCTACTCTCACTTTTGGCTAGAGAAGCTTCTCTTTTCAGATGGTGGTGAATTCTGGGATGACTCAAAAGGCACCACAGTGCTGAGAAGAAGTGACAGAGGAAAGCTAAGAACTGGAACATCTTTATTACACCTTCCAGGGCTCAGGGTCCATCATAGAAGAGGTGCCAGAAAGAATGTAAGAGCCAAAGGAAGAATAGGAGTACTACCAAGCAATCTTCCAGATGAAAAAATGTCCTGGATACCCATGACCTCACAGTGCCTGGCATTACCTACACAAGACCTTCATAACAGGAGCAAAAGGTCATGACATCAAATAAACGAGTGACTAAGAAGTGGAGGGGATATGATGGAGAGTGGAGTTGCAGAGTGGAAAGTGAGGAGGTGAGGGAATTATCATGGTTTATTGTCTATAAGTATGGAAGTTGTCAAATCATTTAAAAAATAATAAAAAACAAAGAAAAATTGTATTGAACATTGTCACAACAAAGAAGTAATAAGTACTTCAAGAGGTTGATATGTGCTATAGGTACCTTCTTGTTGCTGGAACAGAACACCCTACCAAAAACAGCTGATGGAGAGAAATTATTTATTTTGGTTTACAGTCTCAAGGAAAAGCTCCATGAAGGCAGGGGAAATATGGCATGAGCAAAGGCTAGATATCACCTCTGATACATCAGGTGGAAAATGGTATCCTGAGAGCGAACTCAACTCTATCAAGGAGGAGATGGCTCTAACACTCCAAAGCCCATCCTAAGTGACACATTTTTCTCCAGCAATGCTCCACCTCCCAAACTGTGACAAGCTTGGGACCAAGTTAGTCAAAACACACATTTCTACAGGGGAAATCTGTTTCAAACCACCACAACTAGTTTAATTGTAAAGTTTTCTTGAATATTTTACTTTAATTTTTGGAGATGAATATTACCTTTCTTGTCACTGTGAAAAAAAAAAATCCTTGACTAGCAATTTGAAGGAGGAGGGTATATTTTGGTTTTCTTTTCTTTTCAGAAGTCCCAAACCATTGTCATGGGAAGGGATGGCTTCTTACTTGGTAGGTTTTGTCTACAGAAGCTGGGCACATCATAGCAACAGATGGGGAGCTGGCCAAGAACCAGAATCTGTTATGATCATCAAGGGCTACGAGTGGTGACCATCTGCATTAACTAAGTTCCTTGTCCCAAAACTTCCAGAATATCCCCAAATAGCCATACCAAATAGGATTAAGTGCTCAAACATATGAGACTGTGGAGGAGATTTTACATTCAACCATGACTATTAAGTTAGGCGAGCAGGGGATTTTGAACCAAAGGGGGAAAAATCATTGTTTTAATATGAATATTGATAAGCAAGTTAGTTATGGATTATTGTGGAACCCAAAAGATTAATAGTGTAAAGAACCCAGATTAATTCCCAAATAAATGTTAGCTCTTGATATTTTTTAACTTACTCACATTGTCATTACTTATTCAACATTTTCTTGCATTATGCCAAACACTCTTTGTTTAGAGAAATATTTCCCAGAAAATAGTTTTAAATGTAAAACTTGCATGTGTGGAGTTTATTGGAGTAGTTTGCTGTATTATTAAATTATATAGCAGTGAAAGACGTGTAGCTTGGAAAAGGGAGTGACCCAGTCAAACATGTTTAACAGGATCATGCAGTTGACCTTCATGGTCATAGATATTTACCCTTGTCAGGACGCTAACTCCATCTCTCCCCTTTTGGTACTTGACATAAGGATGCCGAAGTGACTCATAGCAGCCCTGACTTAAAGTTTACCAGAATTGTTGATCTTTTTCCTGGTGGATGTGGTAATCTCCTGAGAAATATGAACTCTAAATCCAAATATCTTAGAGGTATACGGATGGTAGTCGAATTCCCCAATTAGGTATTCTGAGTGATTAAATGCAGTGATTCCACATTTCAGCTTTGGTAGTCAGTCAGACTCATGTATTCTTCCCATGAGAGGAACACCCAAAATCCTATCAATTGATTTATAGTTAATATTTTTTTTTCTAGAAGATACTATTTCTCTGGTTGAAATAGAGGATGTGATTTGCAAGCTGAGGCTGTAACACTGCTTCCAGCTCATTTAGCTGGCTGGCAGTTTCTGAGTGGTGGGGTTTATAATATAGCCAGAGATCTCTTAGTTACATCCTCCTTAAAGCATCTCTGTTGCTGACAATATTAGTCTCTTATGATATTGGATGAGGAGAGGTGTGTCCACAGATCAAATACTCCATGGCCACTGAAACAAGCTAAACTGTTGTAAAGGCAAGATCATATGTGAAAATAAACCACTGTAGTACAGATGAAGGTTTCTCTCTGGGAGCTGAGAAGACACTTTGGCTGGAGTTGTGTTTTCAGTTGCAGAAGTCTTGGGGGAATGATCAGAACTTATAAATTTGATCCTTTGAACACCTCCAACCATGTCATGGTAGTTACTCGAGTATTCACCCAAAAGATAGAACTTTATGATAACTTCAAAAATATAGCCCTCTGGCAATAGCTTTCCTATATCACTATCAAATGATAAATAGTACCCACCATGATGTTGCTGACTGGGTCCTAAATGTAGTTCTTATTTATGCATAAACTTATCCTGGCAGACATTGTGAAGTTAATCCCTAATGAGCTTGGTTTGACTCTTCTCATTGAAGAAAACATTTCACTCATTCGTCAAGTTTTAAAAACTTAGGAGACAGATTTCTGTGTACCTTTCATAATATGACATTTCTTTCGTACTAAATATCCACTTATCATTTCTAATTTATCATTTGGGAACATAAAGCTAGATAACTGCCTATATTTTATTTCTTGCTAAGAAAATGGTTAACAGATATTATGATTTTAAACTTCTTTCACTTGCTGGTCTACATCCTTCATAAAATGTTTGTGTCAAAAACCTTTAATTGTTTCAAAATTAGCACAAGCCATCCTGTGAAATTAGAACTTCCACATGGCTTTGAGTGGTAGACATTTCTAATTCAACCTTTCCTTAAATGAAGACAATATTTCTTGCCATCCTTTGTCCTGAAAATTATACTTCTAATTCAAGCATATGATAGCAGATGACACTTTCCCGGCATCTGAACAAGTCATGTAGATTTGGGACATGAATCAAACCAATTTAATTACAACTTTTAGTCATTATGGATCACATTTTCAGTGCAAAAGGAATTCATGACATTAGTACAGAAAGTTTTGAAATTTGCAATGCTTTTAGTCTTTTGAAATTTCTGAAGGACTTTCTAAACTGAAGCTGCACCCACATTCCCTACAGCTCTTAGTTTCATTGATTTACTCATCAAATATTTACTTAGTAGCAGCTAAATGTGAGGCATTAGGTGTATATGTGTGACACTTGACCCATTCTAAAAAGGGTTGTAAACATAACAAGAGAAAATAAATAATTATATACTATGTTTGACAGCTATAGTTATTGTAAAACATACCTCTAACAATGTTTTCTTCCTTTTGAATGCATAATTGAATAATTATAAATTTTAAAGACATTTTACCCTATTTAATTTTATTTGAAATTATATCAAATGATGAATGTAGGCAATATTTTCATATATTATCTCTGACACCTCACTGATTATAAAGCCTGTATTTTTAATTCAGAAAGGTTTGGATGTTATTACATGTACCTGTGGATTTTTTTCTTTAAATTCAAAGGCTTTATATTTAATGAGTATTAGATTCATAGCAGAATCAAGATACTGTAATTCTTATATACTCTGTCAACACAAACATTTCCTCATTTATTGTTAACATCCCCTGCCAGTATAGTATGTAGTATAACTAATGAATCTGCAGTAGGATACTTTCATCACTTACATTAGGTTTTACTCTTGATGCTGTATTTTCATTAGGCTTGAAGAAATGGACACTTGAATATATTTACCACCATGTTATACAATATGTCAGATCCTTGATAGTTCTCTATGCTCTTCCTTCTAAACCCTTTTCAGCCACTTCTTCCTTCTAAACCCTTTTCAGCCACTAATCTTCTATTGTTTATGGTTTTTCAAAATGTCAGTCCTATTGGTGAAACCACACTATATCTAACCTTTTCCGATTGGCTTGTTTCACTTAAACATTCATTGAAATTTCCCTCATGTCTGTCAATATTTTTTAATCTGAAGTTAACAGTTAACCATTCACCTACTAAAGGATTTTTTTGATTGCTTCCATGTTTTAGCAATTGCATATATATATATATATATATATATATATATATATATATATACCTTTATATATATATACATATATATATATATATATGTCATATATATGTATATATCTTAATACATATATATTGGTATATACTGGATGCCTAGTCAAGGAGTGTGGCTAGTCTCATATAAACTTCTCAACTCTATTTCTAAATGCTTATACCATTTTGTATCCTTACTGGCAGTGGATAGGGGACCTTGCTGCTTCACATCCTGACCAGAATTTGGTGTTCTTAGTGCTCTGGAATGCTTTTGGCTTTGTCACACATCACTTGATGGAATTCGTGTGGGTTTATTTCTGGACTGCCTATATGACTATATTGAGCCATTGATGTACCTTGCATCAAAACAACTTTGTCTTAATTACTTTATACTCATAGTAACACTTAAATGTAACTTATATAATGAATGTAAAATATTTTATGTTCATATATTGGAAGGTTCAACATTGTCAAAATATACAATGTTACATCATTTCAAGTAGCCCCAACTAAAATCTTACCAACTTGCATTGAAAATATCTTCAAATTGATAATGAGAGGCAATAGACCTAGAATAATAGCTCACTCAAATACTGAAAGAGAGGAAAAAGTTGACTGATTGATACTTGTAACTATAATAATTATTGTATGTTTTCTCAATATTCCTTCAAACCTATTTACCTACATGTATTCTATGGGCCTAAACTACAAACAAGTAACTTTAAAACTGCTCCTTCAGGGTTGGAAAGATAGCTTAGTGGTTAAGGCACTTGATTGCGAAGCCTAAGGACCCAGGTTCATTCCTCAGTACTCAAGTAAGACAGATGCACAAGGGAGCATATGTATCTGTAGTTCATTTGCAGTGACTGGAGTTCTGCTGTGCCCATTCTGTCTCTCTCTATTTCTCTATCTGCCTCTTTCTCTCTCTTTCTCAAATAAATAAGTAAAATTAAAAGTTTAAAAAATGAAAGAAAGAAAGAAAGAGAGATGGTGAGAGAAAAGGAAGAGACAGAATGCTGAAAGTGGAGTCCTTGTGCTGCAACTTTAATGTCATAAACTATTAATCTTGAGTCTAAGACACATTAATTAAATAATTGAAATATTAATTGCATGTCAACTCACTAAGAAGACAGTAGTGTGTGCACAATCAGGATGACATTTACATTTTCTGGTTTCCTCATAGTTTTAGGTCCTGGGGGATGAGCTCATTCCTGAGAAACAGCCACTAAGAACAGACATGACTCAGTTGTGTTAAGTCTTTGCAAGTGATGTCTCATTTCCTTCCTGAAGTTAACAAGGAATGCAGAAAGACATATCTCATGCCACCCCTTAAAAGCAGATGGGATGCTTAGTCCTACAAATTTTTATTAGTAAGAAAATTATTTTAGGGCTAGAGTAATGGCTTAGTGGTTAAGGCACTGGCCTAAGGACCCAGGTTTGATTCCCCAGTACCCATGTAAACCAGATGCATAAGGTGGCACATGTGTCTGGAATTCATTTGCAGTGGCTAGAGGACCTGGTGAACCTATTCTCTCTCTCTCTCTCTCTCTCTCTCTCTCTCTCTCTCTTTCTCTCTCACTTTCTTTCTTAAAATAAATAAACAAAAAATAATTTTAATGTATTTTCACCAGGTGTGGTGGTGCATGCCTTTAATCTCAGGATTTGGGAGGCAGAGATAGGAGGATAGCTGTGAGTTTAAGGTCAAGGCCACTCTGAGACTACATAGTGAATTCCAGGTCAGCCTAGGCTACAGTGAGATCTGACCTCGAAAAACCAAAAACAAAAAGAAACAACAACAAAAAAGTATTTTAATCAAGTCTTTAATTCAGGACACCAACTGGTGAATTCAGGGGGTGAGTAGGCGCAGAGAAGAGAAGGTCACCAGCCTTCACATCTGCACATCTTATTCTGACCACCTCAATCACCAACAAAGTTGCTCTGCTCAGTATACATATATTTATAATGAAGGCATTTATAATGAGAGCCCTAAGGTTCTAAAATCCAGTGATTCATTCTGGTAGTCTCTTCCTCTGTATAAAGTGGTAGTAAAGGCACTGAAATCTGTCTCGTTGGGAAGTTGAGCCCATCTACTATTTCATCTCAAACATCACAAGTCAGGTTTTCCTGTCTGGTGTTGGCATGGGAACACACCAGAAATCATCAAAGTTATGGTCAGCCCATGATTGTCTGAAGAGATTTTTGTTAGCTCCTCTTTCTAATAGTAAAATTAAAAAAATATTTGAAATTCATATCAATGTCATGGAGACTTTCTCTAAATATTTGAACAAAATAAAAATATGTAAATTGGATATGTATTTTTACTTTGTGTACTTAACCCGGAATTTCATATCATAGTGCTTGAGTGTTGTCAATAATAAAAGGAGAAAATTGGTATTAAAAAAAACAAAATCCTGCTTCTTCAAAAAAGGCAATGATAGTCATTTACTCCTCCACAGGTCAGATCCATTCGGTAATGTATACTACTGAGTGATCACCAAGTGTTAGCAATTTTGCAAAGAAATGGAAGTCATTCTTGACATCATATAGTCTTTTCCTGGAGTTTTATAATGGCATATGTTTAAGAACATTCTGAGTGGTATTTAGATATATCTTAGGAAATCCTAAAAAGGTTTTACAGAATTAAATTGAGGATAGTACAAGAGGAGCTATATGATGTCAGAACATAATACTGCTTATTTAAAAAAATGTAGAGGTAGGAAACTGATCAGAGTCGGTTTTTTATAAAAATAAGAAAGCCAAGATAAATTGAAAAGGGCACTTTAATGTAATAAGTAGTTATGAATCATTAAGCCTAGTTTTGAGGGGAGAAGAAAAGGAGATAACATAAATTACAATTATTTGAGATGAAGGAGAAGCACATTAGAAAAACAATGGAAACTAGGAAAAAGTCAAAAACCCCACATTTCTATCACATTTAACATTCTTAACACATACATAATCCTGTGGGACAGAGTTGATGTTTTCTTTGTCCCATGTTAATGTGTGAGTCAATATTGTAATCAATTTAAAGAATAGTGGGCAACATCATATGTATATGTTTATTATATAGATGTATATTTTTATTAATATAGGATGATTTATCAGAAAAAATTTATATTCTTGAGAGGGCCTATTGCCAAGATGAGAAAAAATTAGTGGAGTGAGGGCAGCTGGATATATTTCTCAAGCCAGGAGTTCCTCTTGTGTGTTGGATTTGCCCAAGTTTTCAGTTATGTGGTTAGCTAATAATATGAAAGCAGAATATAATAGAAGATCCAAAAATGTTCAAGTCTGTAGCCAAGAGATTTTATGTTAGAGCCAAAAGATATATCTTGAAAGTTATGATATCATTTAAAGTAAATAATGTAGGAGAAAAGGAATGGCTATTAGCATACTTTGTGGACACGTATGAGAAATAATTTTTTATTAAATGCAGCTTGTGCTTAAAGAATAAACCATCCATTATTTTTAATAAATAAAAATAGACCCTGAAAAATGGTTTCTGTCTATATAGTTATTTTCAATTTTGATCATGGAATGCATTTTTTCACTAGATGTTTGATTGTCCTCAATACTTTCAAAGTACTAAGAAAAAAAACAATGAGTTATTTCCAATAATTTTAATGAGGTTTTCCCAATAAGCTTTACTGTAATGTATCTGATTATATGCATATGCTATATGCTTATCTTTGAGTGAATAAGTAAGAATGACATGAGACAGACTCTATAGTACTGGCCTTTACTTTAGTCAATAATTTGACTTCATCTAAGGCACACTGAATTAAGCATCATATATAATTAGCCTTTTCTGTCAGCACTTCAAATTTTGCATTTCAATATTGTGGACATTCTCTACTGGTACTTACAATCTTTACAACCTGAGCTGGTTAAACTTCATTTCCAACTTGACTACATGCATTATCACCTAGGAGACACATCTCTGGGTGTGCCTGTGAGGGTGTTGCTGAAGAGGACAGAAGACACATGTTAATGTGTGTAGCACCACCCCATGGGCCACAGTCCTGGACTGGATACAGAAAGAACATGATCATACTGAGCTCCAGCATTAATTCCTCTCTGCTTCCTCACTGTAGAAACAATGTGCCCAGCTTCCTCAGGCTCCTGCCAGTATGTGGTGAGCTCTATGTCCTCAAACCCTTCATTAAGTTACTTTTGTCAGATATTTGTCATTATAATGAGGAAAGTAAGTAATATGTGGCCTATTGTTGCCTCCTTATTGAAGTCAAAATGTTAATAGAATTCCAAAAGTCCTTTTCCAGTGTTACAAGTTCATTTTAGATTGAACCAACTAGATACATTCAAAACAGAAGGAGAAAGTTGAGAAAACAGCTGTTCTAAGACAGTAGACTGTGGGAGACCTTGATAGGTCACTTTCGAAATAAACGTCAAGGTTGTGGCAGACCCTTAATTTTTTTCAATTTAGATTTTGACAGACAATAATTATTCTGTACATATCTACATTTTTAGTATTATATGTTATTCTTGTACAAAATATGAGATATTTATATATTACAATTTTAAGGCTCAGTGATAATACAGTAACATATGAAGCCATAATTATGTATAAAACAGATGTAAATTCTTGTAGTACAAAACTAACTAGTTCTCAGGGCTCGGGAAGTGGCTTAGACATTAAAAGTTCTTGAGATCACAAAGTTTGCCAGTCTTGGTTTAATTCTCCAGCTACCCATATAGAGTACTATGGGTACTTACTTGTAGTGACAAAGGACCCTAGAACGCCCACACTCAAATGTGAAAATAAACAAATAAATAATTTAAACACTCAGAAGTTCTTTAACATGTTATAAAATATTTAAGTTTGAATTAAGTTCCACTTTTGGGCAGAAGAATCATAATTTATAAAATATTAAAGTATTATAATAATCATAATAGCATATTGTTAATTTTATAGTGTTTTGTGTGTGTGTGATATGAGGAAAGCACTGTTGTATAGTCTTAATTAATTCCCAGATTAGAGTTTAAACTTGTTGTCACAATTTATTTTAAAAAATTTTAAATAAAGAGAAACTACAGTAATTTTTATTTCCTAACTTTTTTTATTTTTAATCAGATGACTAAAAGCCAACAGTTATATATTCAGGAAAGTGAACAGAAAGTATGGTGCTAACATTATTACATTCTTTGGCTTCACACAAATACAAGAAATGTGTCATACCAGAATGTTTCTGACATCATCAGTAGAAATGTAATAGCTCTACCTGGAATGGATGTAAAACATGTGAAAATAATAAAGAACAATAAATAAAGAGTGGAACATATTTCAAACACAAAAAGAAACGTTACTGTGCCAAAAGGCCATGATTTAAGTAGTACAAATACAGTTACTAGGTACTTACTCTATATCATAAGAATAACTCCATATCCAAACTTCTTTCTTTTTGCTCTTTTTTTTTTTCTTAGTTTTTCTAGGTTAGGTTTCACTCTGGTCCAGGCTGACCTGGAATTCACAATGTATTCTCAGTGTGGTCTCGAACTTATGGTGGCCTTGCTACCTCTGCCTCCAGAATGCTGGGATTAAAGGTTTGTACCACCAGGCCTGGCCATATCCAAACTTCTAATGATATTTACAAAGGAGAATATACAAAAGGATTGCTTCACAAAGAAGCCATAGTTCAAGATCAATGGCAAAAGGTCTTCTAGAGACAAATGCACTATTTCTTTACTAATTTAATGTACAGAGATGAATGCTGAACATTTTGCCTTTTCTCTTTCCTACTTCACGCATTTTGTTACACATTTCCATAACAAATTGCTAATGATATATTTTGAGGACCAATATTTCATTAATCAAAAATATTTTAAAATTTCTATCATTTCTTCTCTGACCCATGATAAATTTGTATACATCTTAATTTCCAGATATCCATGACTATTATCAAATTTTTTCACTCAGTTCTACAGTATAAACTGCTTGTTGCACCTGCATCTTTCTTGTGACAGCTCACAGCTGAGTCTCAAAGCAGGAATTGTCATTAGCTGAAAGGGCCTTCCTCCTCATATGCATCCTGTCCTCCAGGTGGATTCTATTCAATGATGGATAGAAGTAGATAAATGTAACATTGATACATTCCCTAAGGTTGTGGGACGAGTCCTCCCTCCCCATTATGTGCACATTGAAGTATTAACTTTCATTGTGTCAAAATGCTACCTTGTTTGGAAACACAGTCTTTGCAAGTATTAGTAATTATGTGAAGTCCTACTGTTATATGGTGTCCGACTAATCCAGTGTAGCTGATGTGCTCATAAAAAGTAGAAGTTTGAGAGAGAAACTACACATACAATCCCTTCCCCCCCCCACACACGTAGAATGTCAAGTGTAGACAAAGACAAAGATCCAGGAGATGAGTCCACAAGTGGAGTATTGCCAAGTCTTATCAACAAACGAATGCTAGGGGAGAAGCATAAAATAGATTCTTCTCCTCACTCCTCAGGAACAACTCATATTGCCAACACCTTAATCTTAGACTTGTTTCTTCCAGAACTGTGAGAAAATATATTTTCTGCTATTTAAACCATTCAGGTTGTGGGATTTTACTATGCAACTTTAGAAAACAAACAATAAAATGAGCGTATCAAAATTTATACCATTTGTTATGATTATCTTTCCCCTCAGGGACTTTCTTCCTCAAAAGGTTTTCTTTTCATTAGTTTTTAGCTATACAATTTGTTCATCCCATTGACATAATTGATGAACATTATTAGCAACACAATTATAACCCTTCAAGTTAAAATAAGGAATGTTGGACAGTTTAAGTCCATTCATTTTCATCCTGACTTCAAACTTATTGCTATGATTTTCTATAACATTTGCTATATTGTTTTTATTTTAATTGGTCAGTATTCCCTTTAAATTTACTTCAAATATGAAAGAAAACATAAACTTCAGTGCAGAGCGTTTCCATAATTTGTGTGAAGCATTAGGTTCAATACCCAGCACTAAAAAAATAAAAACAGAAAAAAGAAAAATATAAAATCTGAGAGAAAGCACATTAGATGAAATTACATACAATCCTCATCAGATGATTCCATCACATAGCATTTTGCTCATCTCTTCCTTATTTACTTGTATGCATTTCTTTTTGCATCCCAGGCATTCTATCTTGAATAACTGTTGAGGTTTAAAGGCATTATTGAAGACTGGTTCCAATGATATTTTCTTGATAATAGTACTTCTGTTTCTGTTAAACATGATTATTTTTGTTTATTTTTGACCTCCTTGGTTAACATTTTTCCAAGGTATTTTGTTGTTGTTGCTGCTATTGAAAGTGGGACTATGTCCCTTATTTCTTTCTCTGTGTCTTTGGCATTTGCATATAGAAAGGCTATTGACTTTTTTTAAAATTTTTTTATTATTTATTTATTTTTTTACAGTCAGTTTGGTACCATTATTAGCCTCATCCATGACCTACCCCCTCCCCTTGGCCTCTCCTTGTTGAGGTATACGGGTCATGCATTGTGGAGTTAGCCCACAGTTATGGGTAAGCTCAATGTCTGCATCTCATGACCCAACATGTGGCTCTGACATTCTTTCCAGGCCCTCTTCCGTAAAATTTCCCTGAGCCATGTTGGGTTCATTTTTGGTCTGCTTCAGTGATGAGGTGTTGGGGGCCTCTGAGGCTCTGGCTCTCTGATTTGGTAGGAGTTGATTTTTCTCTGTGCTGATCTCCTTCCCCCTTGCGCTGGTATCCGGTTCATCAGGAAAACAGCCCCCTTGCTTGTTTCTCAAGTCGGCCTCAATTTCTTTTTTGAGTGTTTTTATGTTTTCGTTGTATAGATCTTTCACTTCCTTGGTAAAGGTTATTCCCAGGTATTTTATTTTTTTGTTGCAACTGAAAATGGGACTATGTCCCTTATTTCTTTCTCTGTATCTTTGTCATTTGCATAAAGGAAGGCTACTGATTTTTGTGCATTGATTTTGTATCTTGCTACTTTGCTAAAGAAGTTAATCACCTTCAAGAGTTTTGGGATGGAGTCTCTCATGTCTCTTACACATACAATCATGTCATCTGTAAATAGAGCTAACTTAATTTCTTCCTTTTCAAATTGTATCTCTTTTTATTCTTTCTCTTGTCTTATTGCTTGAGCTCGGACTTCCAGTACTATATTGAAGAGCAGAGGTGAGAGTGGGCACCCCTGTCTTGTTCCTGATCTCAATGGAAATTCCTCCAACCTCTCTCCATTAAGTATTATTTGGGCATTAGGAGCTTTGTATATAGCCTTTATTATGTTAAGCTATGAACCAACCATGCCAATTCTCTCCAATGTTTTGATCATGAAGTGATGTTGTATTTTGTCAAAGGCCTTTTCTGCATCTATCGAAAAGATCATGTGGTTTTTGTGTTTAACCTTGTTAATATGGTGTATTACATTGACAGATTTCTGTATGTTAAACCACCCCTGCATTCCTAGGATGAATCCCACTTCATCAAGGTGGATAATGCTTTTGATGTGTTGTTAGATTCAGTTTGCAAAGATTTTGTTCAGGATCTTTGCATCTAAGTTCATCAGGGAAATAGGCTGGTAGTTTTCTTTTCTTGTGGCATCTTTGTCTGGTTTTGGAATTAGGGTGATACTAGCTTCATAGAAGGAGTTGGGGAGCTTTCTCTATTCTCCAATTGTGTGGCACAGTTTGAGAAATATTAGTTTGAGTTCTTCCATGAAGGTTTGATAGAATTCAGCTCAGAAGCCATCTGGTCCTGGACTCTTCTTTATGGGGAGGTTTCTTTTTTTTTTTTTTATTACTTTTTCAATCTCAATGAGTGTGATAGGTTCATTTAGGAGATTAATCTGCTGTGAGTTTAGCTTTGATAGATGGTATGTGTCCAGGAATTTATCCATCTCCTCCACATTATCCAGTTTTGTGGAGTAGAGGCTTTTTGAAATAAGTCCTGTTGATTCTCCCAGTTTCACTTATGTCTGTTGTGATCTCTCTTTTTCATTTTGAATTTTGTTAATTTGAAGTTAATTTGTTAATTTCTCTTTTTGAGAAAGAATTTTATTAAGTACAAAAATTTAAGCTAGTAATGTTATTTCAGGGTATTTAAATATATTTTTCTATTGAAATTTGTCAGACATAGGCAGGACCCTGGGTTAAAGCAAACCTAAGCTGTCTGACATGAAGGCCCCAGGCTATGGAGGGGTTGCAGCAGTCTGAAGCACCAGGGACCAGACCAGCAGGGAAGCTCCTCCCCCATTCTCAGTTGTTGCAGTGAGCCAGGATCTTCCCCACATCCTTGGGGGTTGCAGTGAGCCTAGACCCTCAGACAAAATCTCAACATGAGATCACAGGAAGTAAGGCCACTCCCTTTCCAATCAAGGGATACCTGGACATTCAGATAAGACATAGGCTTTGCCCATATCCCTGTGGCCTTTGGCCAGTTGCCTAGGAAACTCCTTATATGGTATCAGCCAGCACCTTTACAAAGCCCCTCCTCCTGTACCCTATACCTTCCCTCTGCCATTGCCTACCTGCTGGAATGCCTGTCCCTATATGCTAATTAGGCATCAGCAATATCCTTGTACCAATCCCTTTAGGATCCTCTTCCCACCCTCAACTGCTTATAAACCCATTTCTCTGACAATAAACCGAGAGCTGTTCACTGAAGCTGCCTCCCGGGAGAGATCGTTTCTCTCTTGGTGCACACAACCTTTGGTCTCCACGGTTGCCTGTAACAACTTCGGCGGAACTGTGGCAAGGCCCCAGAGCACCCAGGAACCCACAGAAATTCTGTGTCTTTTCTGTGCATTCCCTCCACCAACAACATTGAAAAACTAACCTATTATTATATTTCCCACCCACTTTTTTTCCTCCAAATTATTTATTTATTTATTTATTTTGCATTTTTTTGGAGGGAGTTGTTTTGCAAAATCAACAGGGTTACATTTCTTCTAGGGCATTTGGAGTGGGATGTATTTGGCTTGAATATTTAGAATGGAGTTTTCACCTCATCTGGAAATATCTCAGCAATTGTGTCTTTCAAACATTTGTGCCCTTACTAATCTTGATTCTTCTGTAACTTGAGTTAAGCATATTTAAATCTTATTACTCTATCTATTTCTATAAGATACTTTCTTTATTTTTGTGATGCAAAATTCTAGATTTTTCAATTTATTTTCTAATCCTATAATTTTATTTGTTAATTTTCTTAACTGATTTTAATACCTGGTATTGAATTTTTATTGTCTTTTATAATTTACATTTAATTCTTTTAGAGCTTTCTGTGTCATTTTAAGTTATTTCTTGTTGGTATTTTATATTCACGCTTTCTGAAAACATTCTTATGTCACTAAACCTAGTGGTACAGGCCTGTCTGTAACTCCTGTTTCTCAGAAGTCTCTAGTAGAAGTTTAAAGCCAATCTGGGCTACAAGTAAGTTCAAGGTCAGCATGAAAAAGTTAATGATAATTTGACTCAAAATAAATATTGAAAAAATAAGATACAGCATATAGTTCCGTGTAGAGCATTGGGTTCAAAATCCAGTACTGAAAGATAAAATTGAAAAAAAAAAATAAAGAAAACATATTAAATGGAACTGCATCAGCACTAGGAGAATCTGATACATGCCTTTCCTAGTCAGCTTAGGTTGTGGGTCATTCGATAGTTATCAATGTTTGTCATTCTAGTTACAATTTCTAGTCACAAATACATGAGATTAACTTTAGAATTACATTGATACCTAGAAGAAGAAAGCACTAGAATGATTTCTGCTGTCTTCAAAGAGTTCTGAAACACAGAGAAGCAGGGATTGGAGATCATGTGGGAACTGGTCCTTTTCTCATGTATCCTTACCCTCTAGCTGTAGGATTTTGGAAACAGATTTTATATAACAATCATCTCTTGTTTCATTCCTTACCAATTGTGGACAGTTTGTTTTTCTTTCTTGACCTAACTCAGCCACTTTATAAGGTTATAAAAACAAAAATTCAAGTTTTCCAGATGAGTAAATATGTATGAGAAGTATAGCTTTTAATACCCTTTATAGTTTTGGATTCCCATCTCAACCTCACAACTGGCTTGGTGCTTCCTTATTGTACTCATCAGCATTTAGAAGATTTTAGCAATAAATACTTCATCTACTTTTTTTTAAGCATGATTATTAGCTAATTAAACCTTTTATGTTAAGAAAAGAAATCTTCTCTCAGTATTTTATAATATGTAGTGAAATTTTCTTAGGGATAAATTATGAATTGTTTTTTCTTAAATCAAAATAGCACTATTCACAAGGCACTGTGAATGGATGCTCATGCTTGGCACATCCAGGATCTAGTAGACACTGCATGGGTTATCAGACTTTAGAGTACAGAAAAACTTTTGTCTTATATATTTCCCACTTATCCTACTTAACAGAACTTCTTGGTCAGTTATGTGATCATTTGCTTGAATGACAGCAGTCACTAAAGCCCTGTAAACAGGATCTGTCTTAGGCTTATACACAATATAGCTTAAAGGCTATGTGTAGAACCTTTGAACTATAAACAGCTGGAGGTTCAACACTTCCACTGGTTGTCCTATGACACTATACTCTCCTGACCTTTGCTGTCTCATATGTGAAATATATATATAGTATTTACCTTATAAACAGTAGAAAAAGTGAATTAATATAAATGAAGCAGTGAAGTTATTTGTCAAATAATAAATATTAATCATTATTATTTTAAATATCCACCAATGCAGTGACACCATACTTTTTGAAAAGTATTCAATCCATACTTGATTGATGATAATTAGTTTTCCTATGACTGTAAGGTGTAAATATTATGTACTTTCTAAGAAAATTATCTCTACAAATTAGAATGGTCCAAAAAGCTAGTACTATAGTATATATTTCATTTGAAAGGTTATTTATCCAACTTAAATGTTTTCACAATTTAAAGGTATAGCAAAACACAGTAACAATGCTACAGGCTTCATATAATATTCTTTGTTGTATCACAGATGACATGCATTTTAGATTATCGAAAAAGACATTGAAATGTGCCTCATGTCTTTATTATTATCATTTGAATGTAATGCCAGGGATTCCATTATGCTTAGGATTGCGTAGAAAGTATGACTTCACATATCTAAAGTCCACATCTGATAAGCAAAATTAATTTTAGACAACATCATCCAAAATCTTTTAAGTAGTCATTTTGCAGTTCCTCTAAGCAAGCCAAAACATGTGTTAGGGAAGACAAAAAAGGCCTTCTCAGAACAAGGCAACAGTACTCACCCCTGGTCATTTGTGCCATACTAAAACCCTACTATTTATTATCAAGTCAGAGAAAAGTCTGGGTCAAATATGAAAGTTTATACAAGACTATGTAAAGGATAATAGCCATCACTCATGAGCAAGCTCCCAGAGGGAGCTCCCTTCATTGTTTACATTTTGGTCCATTTGCTTTCTATTATAACAAAGTACTTCAAGTTCATAAAACAGCTTGAATATAATTTTATTGCAGATTTTAGCTCCACTTGTATTGCATTTCTGATAGAAACATGAATGTTATATTTCTCTATCATATTTTAACATACTATCCCTTTGTCTCAGTATAATTTTATTTATACACATTAGGACACCAAATACAAAATATTATTTACTTGACATAGACAATCATTTTTTTGTAGAATCATATTTTCATTCCTTTTTTTATTAAGAACATAATTTGTACAGATACATCATGTGTTGGCACCACCTTTTCCCTCCTTTCTGCCCCCATTCCACAGTGGGACCACCTCAGTGAGGTTGGTGGTATTCCCAATGGGGTTGTGGGTTATGTGTTGTGGGTGCATCAGTCAGTTATTGGGGGAGGCTATGCCTCTGGGCATAACAACCCAACCTGTGGCTCTTTCAATCTTTCCTCTTCCTCTTCCACAATAATAGGCAATACCCTGAGCCTTGGTGGGTGTGTTGTAAGTACAATTCAGTGATGAGGTCTTAGGAACCTCAGGATTTCTGGTTTGGAAAGTGCTGAGTATCTTCAGTGTCTGTCTACTTCACCCTGGCGCAGATTTTCAGTCTCATCATGGAAGCAGGACTCTTGCTTTGCTCCCCAAATTCTCTATGGTTTCAGATGCTATGGGTGGTCTATCTCTTTATGTCTCACTCCCTTCTGAAAAAGAAAAACAGATGCCCCACTGGAGAGTGAAGTCACCATAGGTTAAATTGGATAAGCAACATTAATTTAGGGAGAGTTTAATGGATGTAGTCCATTGACATTGGAAAGCATAATCTTTGTCTCTGTAGGATTCAGACCAGGTTCCCAGTTTCAGATATGGCTTCCATTTCCACTGAGTGGATCAGTTGAAAGGAAGCTAGTCAGAAAGCCATTGGCTACCCACCCAGGCAATGTGCCATCATTGCACTGGTGTTTTCTTCTTGTCAAGCTGGTTGCTTCTGAGTAGCTTAGACCCCTGCTTGCTCATACATTTGCTGGCCACTTTCTCCCAGTAGTTCATGTAGCACTTTCCAGTACTGGATGGGCTAGCTGTCTGGGGACTGGCTCTCTTCTGCATTCCAGCAGGGTCTCTCCATGTTCTGTGTTGGCAGCATATGGCGTCTTTAGCAGTAAGTTCTTACCTTTTGTCTCAGATGGGTAATCAATTGCTTTGACAGAAGCTTGTTTTGTTTTGAAGACCTCATAGGTCTCTCTCTCTCTTTTTTTTTCTTCTTCTCTTTATTAGTCAGTTTTGTATTCAGCAAATACAGTCAGTTTGGTACCATTATTAGGCTCATCCATGACCTACCCCCTCCCCTTGGCCCCTCCTTGTTGAGGTATATGGGTCAAGCATTGTGGAGTTAGCCCTCAGTTATGGGTAAGCTAAATGTCTCTGCATATCATGACCCAACATGTGGCTCTGGCATTCTTTCCGCCCCCTCTTCCGCAAAATTTCCCTGAGCCATGTTGGGTTCATTTTTGGTCTGCTTCAGTGATGAGGTGTTGGGGGCCTCTGAGGCTCTGGCTCTCTGATTTGGTAGGAGTTGATTTTTCTCTGTGCTGATCTCCTTCCCCCTTGTGCTGGTGTCCGGTTCATCAGGAAAACAGCCCCCTTGCTTGTTTCTCCAATTTTTCTTAGTTTCAGCTGGGGCCCTTTTGAGGTATGATGGGGTGGCTCTCTCCTTAGGATCTACATCTATCTGAAAAAGAGAAGCAGATTCTCCAAAGGAGAGTAAGTTAGCATCAGGACAAATGAGATAACCCTTATTTTTTTTTTTTTATACAGAATTTAATAGGTGTAGGACCTCTTGTAGCCCACAATTGATGGTAGCTTGATATTGGAGAGTGGGCTTATGTTTGGATATGGTTCTGACTTGTTTCCCAGCTCCAGCTATGGGTCCCATACCAGTGAGGGATCAGTTAGCCAAATTGAGAGCAGTTGGTTCCCCACCATGGCTGTGTGTCACCACAACACTTGTGTGGGCATCACACCAAGTTATTTGCTGCTAAGTAGGTTAGACCATGCGTTGCTTCCACAGATATTGGTCATTTTCCCCCAGTTGCCCATGTAGCACCTTCTGGCACTAGACGCGATGACTGTCTGGCGACTGACTCTCTTCCAACTTCCAGCCATGCCATTCTAATTTGCATGTCAATCACATAAGGTGTCTTCAGCAGTAGGGTCTTATCACTAGCCTTTGGTGGGTCATCAAGTACTCTGACAGAAATCTGTCTGTCTTTTAGGAAACCTTGTAGGTCTCTCTGATCAAAAGCTCATTGTGGATGATAGCCCCATGCTGGTTCTGGGAGTTACAGGTCAGTGCCCACTAAGAAAATGAGGAAAAACATAACTAATATAAAAGAGTTAGAGATAAGAGAGAGAGAGGGAGAGGGGAAGTGAGGGAGGGAAGATGTAGAAGATTAAGGTTAGTCTTGATCTTACCCTCTCCATTGTCTTGTGGTTCAGGTGTTCCCAGTAAGGGCCTGGTGAAGGATCAGCCATTTGGTCTGTCTTTTAGTAAGTAGAAAACTATGGTACCATTGCTGTTTGGGTCTAGATTTGTGTTTCCCACCCCTTTGATTCCCTCCCTCCCCTTCCATCCTAGTGTCTAGTCTAGGAGATGCTTGCTGGGTATGTAAGGTATCTTGGGTAGATTCAGGTTAGGAGCTGTAGATGAGTGAGACTATGTGGCGATTTTTTTTTTCTGTGATTGGGTAAGTTCACTGAGAATGATCTGTTCCAGGTTCAACCATTTTTGCTCAAATTTCATTGTGTCATTTTTTCTTACTGCTGTATAGAATTCCATTGTGTAGATATACCACATCTTAGTTATCCATTCTTCTAGTGATGGACATCTGGGTTGATTCCAGCACTTAGCTATTACAAATTGAGCCACTATAAACATGGTTGAGCAAATCTCTCTAGCCTGTGGTTTGAAGGTTTTAGGGTAGATGCCCAGTAAGGGAATAACTGGGTCTGTTGGTATCTCTATACTCAGGTTTTTCAGAAGTCTCCATATTGCTTTCCAAAGTGGTTGTACCATCCAACATTCCCACCAACAGTGGATGAGTGTTCCTACTTCTCCACATCCTCGCCAGCATTTATTTTTATTTGATTTTTTGATGTTTGCTATCCTTATTGGGGTAAGGTGGAATCTCATAGTTGTTTTAATTTGCATTTCTCTGATGATTAGGGATGATGAACATTTTAAGTGTATGTTTGCCATTTCTAGTTCTTCCTCTGTGAGCTGCCTGTTCAGCTCTTTGCCCCATTTTGTCAATGGGGTGTTTTATTTACTGTTTAGATTTTTGAGTTCTTTGTAGATTCTAGAGATTAGGCCTCTATCAGTTGGATGACCCACAAATATTTTCTCCCATTCTGTGGGTAATCTATTGGCTTTTCTTATTGTATGCTTGTCTGTAAAGAAACTCTTCAGCTTCATGTGATCCCATTGGTTGAGTGATGGTCTGTCTAATAAGCAGGTCAATGTGGGTATGATACTGTGAGTTATATAGGTCAGAGCCAAAATGTTTTAAGGTTAGGTTTCATCTCACCCTCTTCAGGGCCCTTCGTTTTGAATACTTGCCCTTTTCTCCTTTTTGAGGGTGATTATCTTTTAGTCTACCTTCAAGGAGAAAGGTTTCTATAATACCAGTTCATTTTGGGTTTAGTTCTGTGTTTATTTTCCTCCACCCTTTCTTTTTCCTGTCCCCAAACACTTCTATCTGTATTATGTGGGTCTCAAGTTTCCTATACCATATACCTGCATTTGCAGCTGATTCAGGTTAGGAACCATAGATGACTGAGAGCACTCAGCATTTGTCTGCTTCTTCTATGATTGTGTGTATTCACTGAGTATGATCTGTTCTAATTACATTAATTTTCCTACAAATTTCATTGTAACATTTTTTTTCTTACTTCTGAGTAGAATTATTTTAAAACTTTCTAATAGCTTGGTCATGTTACAATTACCTTTCTGAACCTTATGCTGTAACATTTTTTTTAAAGATACCTAGTTCATATTCAATAGACTTGTCTTTGGATTAATTATTCTAGATTACCTTCATACTAAAACATATATTATGTATTACATGTTCATAAGGAATTTTATCTTATATATTTTTATTAGGTGATCTTTCTTATTTTTGATTCCTAAGACATTATTAACATTAGAAAACATACATGAATATTTAAAGCATTATCTGTATTCTAGAATTTACTTATAAAATTCGATAAAAAACTTCAAGCTATTATATATGACATATAGATGGAAACAGAATAATTTTTATTTCTTTCAATTCCAGTTAAAAAATAAATCTGAAGCTAACCATTGCATAACACATGAGGAAATTGTGATAATGTGTACTTATGTCCATACCAATGCTTTAAGTAAGATAAATGATACTGAGGGATATGAAAAAACTGAGGTTTTATCCTTTATGGAGGCTAACAAGTTTTTGTGGTAAACTTGCATAGATTCTAGAAGACACAAGGGTCCTGTGAGAAATGAAGTACTTATTAAATCCAACCTATCAGGCAGTGTGAGCTTCAGTTTTCTAATGGCTCTCTTTCTCTAAAATCCAGAATATTAATTTGCAGTAGCCATAATAGTAGATGTAGACACCACATTGCTTATGTCACAAGGGATGAGGAGCTTGTGAAAGTATAATGTATTAAAGATCTGCTACCAATTCTGTCCCATCTTTGCCCCAAAGGGAGACATATATTGTTCTAGTGAGCACATAGATCTGCCTCTGATAGAGAAGAATACACTGTTTCTGTCTTCTGTATTGTTCACTATAAAAAAGTCCTTGAAAAATGGTGACTGACCAGCAGCACAGAGGCTACAAAGAAACACCTAAGATTTCTCTCCCAAAAGTTGAGCCATGTATTTTTTCCAATTATATCATATTTTTTCTGCAGCTGATAATCGACCCTTAACTCATACTGCATTTTTACAATGGAGATATTTGCATCTCATCTTTTGTTTTATAATTTATATTTTGTCATTGTTTTAAAATACCCATAATTCCATGTGTAAAAGACCATGTACTGAGGGTTGTGCTTGGGCGTTGCTTTGAGCATGTTTCTCTTTATATTTAGAAAGTATAGTTTTGGGCTTGAGGGATTGCTTAGCAATTAAGGTTTTTGCCTGCAAAGCCAAAGGACCCAGGTTCAATTCTTCAGGACCCACATTAGCGAGATGCACAAAGGGTGGGGCATGCATCTGGAGTTCCTTTGCAGTGGCTGGAGGCCCTAGCCCACTCATTCTCTCTCTCTCTCTCTCTGCCTCTTTCTCTGTGAAATGAATACATAAATAAAAATAAAATATTAAAAGAGAAAGTATAGTTTTTTTTATAGATTTTACCTCTGCAGCTCCAAAGTATTTTTCTTTATAGGTTTTTAAATTAAATGACCTTTATGTTATATTATTAATGAATAGTAATTTAAAAATTTTTGGCCAACTGACAGGAAGACAGGTGACATTTTTGTAAAGGATTTTTAAATGTACATAGTTTAAACTTCTTCTTTCTTCCAAGTATTGTTGAATGTAGATAAATCAATGGGCAACATGATCTTATTTTAGCACACTTTAACCATAAAGGGTAGGATGTGCAATTACTCCAGGCTCTGAGCTAAGCAGGAGGAAGAGAGTGATAAACCATATAAACAGGGTTACTTTTCCTTGAAGTTCATTAGCTTCAAAGAGGTTTTCTTCTGTTTTATAATTTGTAATTTTGTAAGATTTTCCTATTTACATTTTTGCAGCTTTCTTAAAGGACTATAAGCTCCATGAGAACATTAAGTGCACAATCTGTTCATAATATTTCTATCCATAATGTGCCATACTTTCTTCAACACATACCTCACCATAAAATTGATTTCCAAACCAAAATATCTAATTATTAGATCCTCAGATAAGTGAGATGGCTGGCTCAGTTTATTATAGCACACAATGAATGATATCATTTACTTATTTTACAGGATTTTCTTTTTCTTTCTTTTCTTCTGCTACATTTTAATACCAAATTTCCCTGAGGTTGAGTCAGATGACAATAGCAAAAAAAAAAAAAAAATTCCACATGTAAACATACAACATGACAATTAGCTTTTTAAGATTAAGAAAATCTTCTTTAACTTGATTAGTTATGATTTGTCAATTCTCTGGTAATACTTCAAGAGATCTCTGCATTAATCACATGGCAAATGAAATAAAGTCTTCCTCAAAAATAATAGCACAATTTGCTCACTAAAAATGACTTTTTGAGATTCACTGTGCTTCTGCCTTTTCATGTGCAGGATTTCTTCATACTCTCCTCTCTTTTCTTCTCTTAAATGCTTTAAGTTCTATCTATAATAAAGTAAAATCTCCCTACACCTTAAAAATGACTCCCTTTCTTCTATAGTCTATTTAATTTTAAGCATGGGGTCATGGATCATTTTTACACTCCATAAAATGTTCTGAACTCAGAGAACAAGTATCCACATATGCACCATACTGTAGTAACTATAAATAATTCATATGTACTGCATGTCTCTTTATTTTTAGAGCCTTATCTATTCACCCTATTTAAAAGAATTGAGGTAGGATAGATGATATGTAGAGCAAGTGAACTAAAGTAAAATAATTACAAATTTTATAGTGGCATAATGAAGAATTGAAAGAAAAGCAGAAAAATAGGTGCCCTCTGTAAATAAGTTGAGGTAAAATAAAACAAAAGGGAATTTGAAATTCACAGTAGGGGAGACTCTTCATGACATTGTATTCTCTGAAGAGATTTTTAAAGTAAAAGACTAGTACTGGAGAGAACGCTTAGCAGTTAAGGCACTTGCCTATGAAGCCTAAGGACCTATGTTGGACTCTCCAGGTTCTACATAAGCCAGACTCACAAGGTAATGCAGGCATGCAAATTTGCACATGTGCACAAGGTGGTGCACCACTGTGGAGTTCTATTGCAGTGGCTGGAGGTCCTGGTGTGCCAATTCTCTCTCACTTGCCTTAAAAAGTAATTACAAAAACAAATAAAGAACTGAAGTAATAATAAGAAACTCTGAAATAATCTAAGTAACAATAATTAGAGTTTAAAAGAAGTAATTCCCTAGATCAATTATGAAAATAGCAATTTGAGATTAGGCAAGAAGCCAAGAGTTTAAAAGAAAGACTCATTAGGCCATTACAGAGATTCATTGTCAAGGTTATAGGATTGGCACTGTATAATCTACAAGCTGGGGAAAGTGCAGAAGTGAAACAGCTGGGCACCCGGTTGTGACCACTATATAGATATTAGTTAAAATCAGTTATGACTGATTATGTTATGTTATGTAAATGAAGGGATATGATTCTCTTGTGAGGAAATCATAATAGTTTAAAATGTTTTAAGTCAGAATATTTCACTTGAATAAATACATTGAAGAATTATATTAGGGAGAATGGAACTGACGTTAGTTTGGACAGTTTATCTTGGAAACTTATCTCAAATGGATTAAGTCCCTTTCAATAGCTGTGAAAAATAAATAAGGTGTTAGAATTTTCATTAGACATCTGAAAAAGAAAACAATAATTGTTTGAAAGATGGATTTGATATAAATTAACATGTTACAAGTATTAGCCAACATAAATAGTATTTATGTCTATTAAATTTTGTGCATCTATTATTTACTGTCATAACAAAATATTTGCCAATTAAAAGGGATCAACAGTGCCAGATGCATGCTGGCTGAATAGGGAATATGCACCCATATAGTTACAATGCATAATATATTGCTCTGGAGTAGGTATAGTGAGTTGTTATCTTTGTGGAATAAGGAATTTAATTGTTGCTAATATGTAAATTGTTTATGAAAATAGTTTTTCATTATTTTGTGGCAATTGACTAAAAATGATTTATAACTAATTATAAAAGAGTTTTTGGAAGGAGACAGTTACAAAATTCTCAGTGTAAGCCTTTATTACTGCATACAACAATACTACATTTACCCCACCCCACTCTTTAATGTTACATTGTATATGATTACTTAAGAATATTTGTCATGAGCAAAGGAAGAGTAAAATTAGCACACTGAATTTGAACAGCCTTGGTGTCAGTGGATTCATTCATCTATATAATCTACTTGTTTTCGAATTGTAAAAGATGGCTTGAATTTTATTAAAAAGATGGAATATTGTTATATCTTCAAAATAGATTCTTCTTTCTAGTGCCATTGAATTAAGGATTTTCAATAAATTGAGATATTAAATTCCTTTGATGACAGAAAAAACATTGTACAAAAGAGTTTACATTATATTAGAGTCTGATTCTTTACAGACCCTCCAGTAGTTATGTTTAAACAGATGTACCACAGATGTGCAAACATCTGGTGGGTCAACACAATTTTGCCATGACGACTCAGGCTAGCATTTTGCACTTATTGACATCTTACTGTTGAACAAGGAACCTTCTCTGGAAGAAGTTAATGCATTGCTTCAGATGATATATTCTGCTTGCTTTCCCTTTAGTTCTAATAAGTATTTTCACATGTGTTCACTCTAAATAGTTTGGTGCCCATGGTTACTTTGTATTTGTTTTGGAAATGGTTATACAATTCTCATTGGCCTCTATGTAATCCTTTACTAAGTGTAGATGCCAGGTTGAACTTCTATGAATATGTTGATTTCTTTTATTCCAGTTTTGCAGGGCCTTTCAAACTGTAAGAACTTTGTTTCAATTGTGCACATTAAAAATGCCAATTCACCAAGTTCTTGATTCTTTCCTCTTTTCTGTCTCAGAGATATGTGAAAACACTTTTAGCAATATGTAAAACCACAGAATAATCTTCAAGTGGTTTCTTTTTGTCATGAAGGCCAAAGTACTATATATATATATATATATATATATATATATATATATATATATTTGTGAATATATACACAAATATAGTGCATTTATGAATTTTAGTGGTTTTCTACATAAAAGGAGTCAGAAAATTATAAAATTTAAGGGTCATAGATTTTGAAATTTTATTTTATGGTTCACATTTATACACCTAACAATAAAAATATGCTATTTTATTATGAAGAATCCTTATGTTTTATCAGCCAGAGTCATTTATGAATCTAAAGAAATATTATATAAAGCTCAAAGTCTGAATGTCTATAACATTTGACCAACTTGGAGCAAATTAAGAATTTTGCAACACTTGCAGAGAGTGTTTTGAAATCCTGAGAGAAAAACAGACTGTGCCTTTTCATCTGGTGCTGGAAATGCAGGTGATGTGTGGTGACAATGAGAGACTCCTGAAGAGACTGAGGCTGCATGACTACAGGGATCAGCACACACCATGGGAAGCTGTAAAGCTCATCTAATATTTATCAAGATGTACACTGTAATGAAAACAGCCCGGAATCATTACACCTCACAGACAGCCTCAGCCTGGGAATAGGGCAACAAAACAAAGGAACATAATGATTAGTGAGGCGGAGGCTCAGTTCTACTTCTTCATGTTTCATGGCTGTTTGTTTATTTTATAGCTCTGTTAGCATTTCTCAATGAAGTAGATTTATTCTTAAGCCTTCCTAAAAAAATAAAATAAAGTCATCAGTGTTTACTTGCCCTCCTCAAAAATGTGCTTTTATTTTCTGAAAAGTGTATTTTCTGTTTGTATTCCAACTAGCCACACATCCTTATTTTAATCAGGTTACACTAATCCTAAATATTAACTCTGGCTCAGAAAGTCATGGACATTCCTTCCACTCTTGTTTAGGAATCAATAAACATGAAGTATGAGATTTCACTCATATCACCACAGATCCAAAGAACTATGAAGGAAGGTTCAAAGCTCTGAAATTCTGTTCACATATTTCTATTAAAATTTTTTGAAAAAGGCACCCCTCCCAACCCACAACACCAGAATATTGTTAAGATACTGCTCTGAAGAGATCCAGAAAATCAAAGCAGTTTTTGCATGGCAATCAGCCCACAATGGGCTTCTAATTCATTCACCCTAGAGGCCAAGTCTACTCAGAAGGTCCAATCAGTACATTTAACAGCTGTTAAATGCTTTAATGACTAGCGAAGATATGCTGGGCCTTCTCCAGATGTCTCAGCAGAGTGACAGAACCACTGCTAATAACAGACAAGGAAAGGGAAAGACTGATACTACATCCACAGGAGGATCTTAGTCTCCAGTGTGTTACAGATATTCATAGTTCCAGGTAGAGGATCTGGCTGCTTACCACTTGTGTTTCTCACCCCAAGTGTCAAGCACCAAAGTTTATTTAAATTTCCTTCTATCAATTATGTCTTCCTATCTATCTCAGATCTGAATCTATCTCCTCCCTCTTTTACCCCTCTCACCCTCCCCTATAAATTTCTATTGAACATTTCTCTCCAGGGACATTGAACTCATGCTTGCCTATCTCTTGCAAACATTTTATCTCCCTCGTTTGGGCTTATGTATTAAAAATGCATTGGGCTGATTCACTTTAACATGGACAGTTTTTGAAACTATTAAACCATGTGTTAAGTTTTCTTATTAGAACACTAAAACAATTTAGTTTTTGAAGGTTTTAGATTGTAGACATTTGATTTTGATCAGAATCTCTAGGTGGCAATATATTCCTTGAGTGATCGCTCCTTACACATTATGAGATAAACGAAGAATGTGCACTTTAAAAAAAAAGTATTTTATTTTTGAGAGAGAGACAGAGAGAAAAAAGGAGAGAGATTGAGAGAATTTGTGCACTGGGGCCTTTCAGCCGCTGTTAATGAACCCCAAATGCATGCGCCCCCTTATGTACATGTGCGACATTGCATGCTTGCATCACTATATGGGACCTCCATATTCGAACATGATTCTTAGGCTTTGCAGGCAAGTGCCTTAACCACAAAACCATCTTTCCAGTCCAAGAATGTACACTTTCTATGTGATAGTTTAATTCTCAAAGAGAAGGAGAATGGAAAAATCAGTAAAAGATGCTGAAGAAATTTTTTTTGTAAATTGTGATAAACTGTGATATTATACCAATCAGAAATGTTTTTGAGGCTATGGTATGGGAGTTGGATTAGTTACTCTTTTTTTCATTGCTGTAACCAAATACCTGACAAGAAATAATTTCACAGTGGAAAGGTTTACTTTGGTTCAAGGTTTAAGAGGATATTGTCATTCATGGTGGAGAAAGAAGAATGGCTGGGGCACATAATGAAAGACCCAGATAAAAGAAATATTCATAAAATGCTTTTTCTAAATAAAGAGAAATATAGAGACCTTAGAATTGGTGAAAACTTAATATTGTCTGTATTACAATAATAAACCTCAAAGAATCCTAGCACATTTTACAAAAACCAACCAATGGACTCCTGAACTAATACTTGGATATTTAAGGTGGGTCACACTGCAGAATGGTGGTGATGTTACAAAGAGATGTCTGAAAAACAAATTGGAACTTGTGACAATTTTTTACTTGAATGCCCAGCACATATGTGAACTCACAATCACATAAACTTTTTAAAAAAATTCTTAAAAACTTTTTCATTATATACTAAAATGTATTTTTTTTCTCTGAGCAAAGGCAATTCAAACTGAATCCAAGCTTGCATATCATTAGCTGAGAGCTCTGATAGCCCAGCCATTCTCACATTTCTTTGCCTTGTTTTGTTTTGTTGTTGGCTGTTCAATCTTGAATAGTTCCAGATCCCACTTCACATAAATAGTGCAACTGGTGATCTAAAGCATAAATATAAGTAATGTGAAAACACTGGACAGGGAAGAGAAATTCCAGTAAGGGAATGAAATCCATATACACACATTAAAATATCCATGAATGCAAGTAATTAACACTGACCACTGATGGAAAGGTTTATATATACCTATACATATAACATATGCATACAAATTATGTAGAGAATATAATTGGACATTATGCTATGAAAAGTACTGATTAACTAAATGCATTAACACAAAGTAAGCTTGAGATTCTGGCAGTATAAGCTATGCTGGAATCTGTCCATCACTCATATTATCCTTGCTCAGTATCCCTCAGTGTAACTTTTGAAAGGGACAATGACATGGCTCTGTCTGTGGACTTGCTACCTCTCTGGGTGTGGCTACTTAATCATGAAACCTGAGCAAATACAGAGCTTGTTTGGCATATGTGGTATGGTTTTGATTGATTCAACTTATTTAACATTCAAGTGGGAGGGCTATTATTCTGAGGAATGATTATGCTAACAGCCAAAAGCCAAAGTCTTTGAATTAGAAATAACTGTTTTACTCAAACCAAGTTCATCACTAATATCCTTTGTCTCACAGTAGCAAGAATCAAAAACAACACACTGAAAAATTTAGTCTGGTAGAAATTTCTTACAATATGCCTCAATTTTGCATCTGCTAAGTGTGTGTTCTACCACTGGACCATATTCAAAGCCCCCCCCCTGCCCTCCAGCAAACATTATTACACAACCCATACTCCATCTTTTCTCTGTCATACATACACATGACAATGTATTTTCAATAGAAATTGATTCCACTGATACATCTAAGATTTTATCTATAATCCCTTTCTTATTTCTGGCAGCCTCTTATTTCCTTTCATACTCATTAACTTTAGTGTTTAGTAAAGGGTATATCATCTGCTATTCAATAGGGTTTAGAAATCTGAACAATCACTTGCTTTAGAGAGACATGTCTGTAAAGGTGCTATACTGTCTCTACTTTGAAGCATGCAACTTAGGTTAGAATTTATTTTACTCAAGAAGCATCATAAAGGCAGTAGAAACTAGTTGCCACTTTTTCTTCTTTCAGTGCTTATCAACAGCTTTCCACAAACAGCCCAGCACTGACCTCTAACCGCTATGAAAGTGAAGTGATGAGCAACTGTCAGTGGTCTGCTCATGCTCTTTTGAATGGATTTAATCTATGCAGTATGTGTGAAGCAGTACTCTCACCCTGCATGTCCAAGTGAATACCATGACTAGTTCGTATGCCTATGAACTCAAACACTTTTTGAATAGGCAAATCCAAGTTAAATTCCATACCAAAGAAGATTATTAGCCTTCTTAACTACTGAATTTAGCTGTGTATCACAACCCAGTGTTACTGAGAAGCAAGGAAAACATTCTTATTTTCTGCCTGATAACTGCTATACACTTCCATTGGATTCATGGCTCAGACAGAAGCCAGTAGTAGCATACTTTGGTCCCTCTACAACACTTAAATGTAAAGGTAAATTGGGAAAGACATTTAAACAAATTCACTCAAGATTTGGAATATTAATTTCACCAGTCCATCTAATAGATTTTGATTACCTTATCCGTCTGGTAAATATCCATTAATAACTAGAGAAAAATTTATACAAATCACATGCTATGAAAGTCTTATAGCATTTTAACTTCAGAGAAGGCTAACATACTCAGTTTTAATACAGAAAGGCAGGAATGTTATTATGTAATACTTTAAGTAATTTCAAATCACCAGTTACAAATAGTGGTAAATGTGTGTTGGGTACAAGAATAGAGTATGGATATAAGTCGAAAGTGGGCAAATGGAAAAGAACAAACCAGAATACTATAAACATTCCTATTTTAATGCGAAGTACTTTTAAATATTTTTGATTGTTCTCTTTGAGTTCTATTGTAGTCTGGAGGCTATACTATACATGAGAAAATTTATTCCCTTTCACTAAAATGAAGAGTTGATTTATGCACAAGTTCCAACTGTATTCATATTGTCAAAGAAACCTACAATTTTTTAATTTAATTTTTAAAAATTTTTTTGAAGCAAGAATCATACTGTCATGTAAAGTATTCAGGCTACTGATAAGAAGTATTTTAGACTAGTTACTTGTTCTTTCTCACTTGCACCTTTTTTATGTTACCTTTGCATTTAATAAATTGTATTTGCTAAATATTTTATGTAATTATATTTTATAATTTTTGCATCCAATTCTGTAAAATTCTACATGAGCATTTGCATTGTAATGAACTTCATATTTTTAAATGCACTAGTACTTCCTGCAAGAATCGAGAGGATGTCTTTCTTTGAGGCCAAGAGGACTTAGTTTTGCAGGTAAGTAATTACTTTGACTTCAGCTCTCAGGTCTTACACTGGATTTTCTCCATTGACAAAAAATAATGATAGCTTTAGGCAGTAATGAAAATGACTCTGACTGCTCCAAAGAGAACTTTGCTTCAAATGCTTAGCTCAGAAAAGCACCAGAAAATTGGAGAATGCTGCATCACCTGCACAGCTTTCACGTGACTGATTTGTTGCTGTATGGGACAGGGAGGGCTACATCTATTGCAAGCAGATACTCAGCATACTGCTGCCCCTCTCAGCTCAATGTGTGAAATTCTGTAGCACAGTTAGGTTATGGATTGATTACAAGGCTCCATGCTTTTCTCTGGCTCTTCATCTAGGAAAATCAGTGAGAAGTATTTAAACAACAGCAAAACTCTCTCATTAGCAGTAGTCTAGATTTCTAAAAGTAGAAAAAGAATTATATTCTACTTTTTAATAATCATGTATTTTTCTCTTCTGTGTTTTTTTTAACCTAACCATTTGAAGAATGTTTGGCTCACTATTGTCATTAATAATATTTTTTATTGTCTTGAATAAATATTTCAAAAGAAACAATATAACTCTCTGTCACGGAACTGCATAGACGACTTATCACAAACACAAGACACTGAGAGGGCCTGAGACCACCTTAGCACCCATATAAACAGCTGGCCACAGTCACACATTTTCAGCATTTGTCGGGGGTAAAGACAAAAGAATCTTTGGAGACCACTGACCAAAAATGAAATCTCTGGATTGAGTAAGACATTATATATCAAGAAAATACATGGATGAACCATAAAAGACACCTCCACATATGCATACAAGGGAAATGCACATATATCATATAGTACACACCACCTACACTCTACACACACTTGCAAAAGACCACTCCTAAAACCTCTTTTAAGTCTCAAACGTTTTTTATCTCAGGTTAACAACAATAGCACAATGATTATTACTGCAATGTTAATTCAAAAATGTGATTTACCATAGTATAATAGGAACTGAAAGCAATAAAAGTAATAATAATAAATGAATATGCTGTTTCTGACGGCACCAAGTAAATTGTATTTTTATATTTTAATGTATCTTTTTAAAAACAATAATTTTAGCTTAGGCTACATGAGATCTTGGTGGGGCTATTGGTATTTACTGTAGTGTCCTAAAGGCCTCGCTCAGTCAGGCTCTGGGTGGTGGTGTTTGAAGATGCCTCAGGCTAATCCCATCCACCCCGAGGCTCTAACAATCTTTCAGCCCCTTCTTATGAAATGTTCCCTGAACCTTGGTGGGTGTGTCAGGTATTTGACTTAGTGTTATATTCTCTGTAACCTCTGGATCTCTATTTTGGTGAGATTTGTGTGGCCACAGTGTCTGTTAGTGTTTGTCAGGCTAGCAGTGAGGGCAATACTCATGTCACCACTTTCTCTACAATGATTCCTGGGCCCAGGCAGGTGTGCTGGGGGTGATTTGACTTGTGGTAACCCATTGGCTATCTATTCATGATGTATTCACTTCATTTGTTAATGGGCACCTGGGATGAGTCTAGTTCCTAGCTTGTGAAAAGAGCATTGGTGAATATAGTTGAGCAAGTGTCTCTGTAGCAAAGAGTAGAGTTTTCATAGTAAATGCCCATACAACTGGATTTAATGGTACTTCAATCTTCAGCATGTTGAGGAGTTACCATATTGACTTCCATAGTGGCTGTACAAGTTTGTACTCCCACCACCAATGGATGAGAGTTCCTCTTTCCACACACCCCCACCAGCATTTGCTATTATTTGATATTTTTTAAACGATTGCTATCCTGACCGGACTGAAATGGAATCTCATAGTCTAGATAGTATTGCTATGCAGTTGTAAGCCAGCCTTGAGTTCATGATCCTCCTGTCTATGTTTTCTAAGTGCTGTGATTACAAATATATGCTACTATATAAGCCACTCCTAGCTTACAGCAATTTTTTTTGGTATTTGTATGTTTCTTATTGTCAATAGAAGATAGTTTCCTAAACCTATCAATAAGCTCTGGTGATTAACATGAAGCAAGTTTAAAAGGACAAATGGATCACAGAATAAAAGTGGAAAGATTCTCAGATACTTACTTGTGATTGGTTACAATACAAAACCTTTAGCATTCATATATGTACCCACTTAGAAACATGCAATTTTGAAATAAAATGATCTAATTTTAGAATAATTATAAAAATTATTGATTATTTTAACATTACTGACAGTATCATTTGTGTCACTGGTTTGGTATTATGTAGAAAAAATAATCAGTTGATTTCTTTCAACTAAGTGTTTTGGTTATAGAGGTTAGTTTCATTTCTAGATATTCAGTGGAAGACATTGATTAATTGTTAAAAATAGAAAAGTGATCAAAATATAGACCATGATTCTAGAGCACAATTAAGGGTGTGACCATAAGTGAATTCACAGGTGTTAACTAAGGTGCAAGAAAAAGGAAATGAGGTAAATCTCATGCATCTGCATCACACAAGCTGTTAACTGAGCAGCAAATGAGAAAATTCTTCATAATAGGTACAATTAGAATGCCCAAGAATTTTTGTTTGTTGTTTTTGAGAGAGAACCTCATTCTAGCCAAGGTTGACATGGAACTCACTCTAGTTCTAGATTAGCTTGAAACTCATGATGGTTCTCCTACGTCAGCCCTCCAGTTGCTAGAATTAAAAAAGTGCTCCACCACACTAGGCTAGAATGTGCTTTTTATTCAGCTACTTTATACATTCTGATTCATGAGAAGTTAATTTTAATAGGATTTTAGTTATATCTAATATATTAGACAAGGAAATCAAATTCAATTATTTTCTTTTATTAAAAGCCCACTCTTAGAAAAGCTTATATTTTAATATTATCCAATAATATATGATAATTCATTTTGTCTCACACAGTTTTAGAAAAAAGAATATAAAATGCATGCTCAAATAGTGTACCCTCAGTATGCAAGAGTTAAATATGTTAAGCTATTTATTGTTGTGTTATGCTGGAAGTTGAAAGAGAAAGCTGATAGAGACATAATTAAAATCTTGCCTGCTAAGGAGGCTTATGAATTATTAAAATCCAGATCCTATTATTCCTTCTGAAATTGTTCTTTTTAACTTCTTGTTGCCACATGTGCCAACCTATTAAAATGTTAAACAATTACCCTTCATAGGTCAAAGAAGCACCTACAGGCCCTATATGGAAGGCTGTGATAAGGGCTTGCAATTCAGCTTAAAGGCTGCTGAACTGACATAGTAAAAGCAGGTTGGGGGAAAGCCATTACGTTAAGGCTCTGCAAATATCTAAAAGAGACCTGGTCTAGTGCACTTCACATTATTCTTAGATATATATGAAGTTTACAAATAGGCATCTTTTCTGAAAAAAAAAAAAAAAACAATGGCTTTCATGTATGTTTTTCCCCCTGAGGCAATCTCAATTTCCAGAGGAAATAAATAATTTAGTCAGTTCTTGAGTTTCAAAATAACCCCATAATTCAATCAAAGGAATTTTCTAGGTGAATGCTATGACTGAAGCTTCTTAGAACTATTGGCTCAAAATATGCTATAGATTTGATTGGTCCTTGTGTCTATGACATTGAATGTTCTTGTGAATAAACCAGGCATTGTTGTGTGACCTGTTAGCACAAAGACAGTTACACAGGCACAATTACTGATGTTTGTATCTTAGGTGCTGATACTGTATCCTTAGTCAAAGGTGAAATGACAGGTGGACAGTGCCACTCTATGTATTCAACAGAAGTTTGTGAAAATGAAAATATCTTAAGAATAAGTACTCTATTAAATGAATTGTATATACATCAGAGACAGTTTTTATTCTCTTAATATATGGATAGCTGAAGAAACATTGTTTTCATAAATATGGGTGTTACAGTTACCTTCATTCACATTGCTCGGACAAACACCTTACCATAGAAGGAAATGTTTTTGTTTTTGTTTTTTTCCCCAGCCTAAAATTTCAATGGAATATCATGAATGACTAAAGTGGCTCCTTTTCATAGACATCACTGAACAGCCAGCACCTCAAAATCCCCAGAACTCCAACTGTTATCCATACACCTTAGTGCTGGACTCCAAAATCCACCCCTAGTGACACATCTCCTGTAGCAGAGATCTGCCTGCTAGGAGTTCAGTTTTAATTAAAAAAAAAAATAAAAAAAACCTGGGCTGGAAAGATGGCTTAGCATAGCAATTAAGTGCTTGCCTGTGAAGCCTAAAGACCCTGGTTTGAGGCTCAGTTCCCCAGGACCCACTTTAGCCAGATGCACAAGGGGGCTCGGGTGCATCTGAAGTTCATTTGCAGTGGCTGGAGCCTCTGGCACGCCCATTCTCTCTCTCTCTCTCTTTCTTTCTCTCTCTCCCTCCCTCCCTCTTTCTCTCTCTGTCTGTTGCTCTCAAATAAACAAATAATAATAAACAAACAAGCAAAAAACCCTGAGTCTATGTGGCAATACATTCAAATGATCATATTCAAAGTATTACACAGCCCCAGCTTAGAGATAAAAAGAACATCCAGAGTTCAAGAGGGCTCAGAAGTGAGGGTGGACTGAAGAATCATCCCCAGTAATACCTACTCCTTAGTCTTTAGCATGAGAAGGAGGAGACTACTGGAGACTTAGTAAGAAGCTTAATCAAAAATACCAGAGGCTATTCAAACCACAACAGAGTAAAAGCACATGGAACCTAATACATGTTATTATATTTACAGCTTGAAGAAGACTTATTTACATAGTCATCTGAAGAAATATAAATAGATAAATGTAAATATGATAGGGCTTATTCAATTTTAAACCAAATTCCTGAATCTGCATAGGAATTAAAGTCAGTTTATCAGAACTCATGTGTATGATACTCATAACTCAATAATGTGAATCATTTATTTTGTTTATCACCTGAAGCATTTCTTAAATCAACAGATGATGATGCAATGGGGAGCAAAATTACAACTTCTCTCTCTCTCTCTCTCTCTCTCTCTCACACACACACACACACACACAACGTGGTGGAGGAACTTAACATTCTCATGCAATGTCTCATTTTATACTAGTATATACATCCAGGGCTCAACTAATATGACTACTCCTTTGTCCATCAACAGATGAATGGATATGAAAATTATATCTCTCTATATATGTATGTAGGCATAGTTTATTTAGCCATAAAGGAGAGAAAAAGTCATGCAATTGTCAACATAAAGATTAGAATAGGAGATCATCATATTGAGAAATATGCTATACTCATAAAGAGAACTATTGAATGATCCCAATCAATATTAACAATATATACACACAACATATATAAATGGAGGACTCTGTGAGGTGGAAGGAAATTACTAGGAGGAGATAAGGAGCCAAGTGGGAAGAATGGAGGGAAGAAAAGTTATTTCCCTCATATATAGTATCTTTATTTGAAACAAAATATTCCTAAGAAATGAAATCAGAAGTGAAATCATTTGTTGGAGAAAGGGAATCAGTAAGAAGAAGGAGGGCACCCAAGAGAGTATAATTGGGTTAAATATGAGGCAATATCAGTAATAACAATGACATTGTATATAATAAAAAATGTCCTAATAAAACTTGTTATTTCATATATTAATAAAAATTAATTAGAAAAAGAGAAAACTGGAATATAGATTGTTTTGAGTAGCTTATGTTTTACGCAATTTATAAGTGTTGAGGTTATGGTTTTACCCATTGTATTAGAGCAAGTGGGGGTCTTGTCTTCTAAATGTATGCAAGATCAAGGGTGAGGAGTAACCATGTAATCATTTCATAATTATGAATAAATGTGCAGACATCACAGGAGGATCACTGTGATTTTAAGGCCAGCCTGAGACAGCAAAGTGAATCAAGGTTAGCCTTGCCTAGAGCAAGACCCCACATTGAAAACTCAAGTGTCCTCCTTGTGTGTGTGCTTATAAACATGTCTGTTCATGCAGATGTGAACATTCCAAGGCACATGTGTGGAGGTCCAAAGGTTGCTTTGGTTTTGTTCCATGCCAGCCAATGTGTTTGAGGTAGGGACACTTTTGTTGCTCACCATTGCTGAAGTCAGCCTAGCTTGCCGATTGCTTCAGGGACTCTTCTGTGTCTGCCTTCCATCTTATGTTAAGACTTCTTGGATTACAAATGTTTGTAAATGTGTTTAGCCTGTAGGAATTTGAACTCTGGTTGTCATGGTTGTAAGGCAAGTGCTTTTCCCCACTGAGCTATTTCCCCAGCCCAATATAGAGACATTTTAAAACTAATTATTTGTGACTACATAATGATGATGGCTTGCTTTCCTTTTGGACTTAAATTGTAAGTATGCTGAAACAACTTCAAAATTTAATGTGGGCTCTTTGGGTTCTACTGACTTAACATAGTTCCCTGAAAATATCTATCATGTTTCCATTAACCATCTATCTATCTCTAATTTATTTATTCTAGGGATGTAATGTTGAGTACACACCCTACTACTTAGCTGCTCCTCAGCTTATTATTTTAATTGGTTTAAGGAACCCTGTTAATGCAGTCTATTTCCCATTCCATCACCTTCTCTATAGGCTCTAAACTTTCCACATTGGGTCAATGGCACTCTGTTTTTTTCAGGAGCAAACTGTATATTTTCTTGCTCACCTCACCTGGAATTTTATAAACCCCAACATTTATGTATGATGCAGAGGTAGTGAGTTCCACAATTCTGGGATAAACATCTAAACCAGATACAGTTTATGGGAGTAAAGGGAGTTATTTCAAGCTTATAGACCCAAGGGAAGTTCCATCAATAGTGGAAGAAGCTGGCCCTTTGCCATAGATCCAAGCAGAGCAAAAAAAATATAACTAGCAAGCAAACACCAAACCAGCAAGCACCAACCAGCAGGAAGCAGGATCCCCAGAGTTTAAACTGTTCTCTACATCTTTTGGCTGGAATTCAAATCTTTCCCCAGTGACTCCTCGGGGCTGGACTTCAGGATACATCTCCAGTGAGACTTCCTCTATCTCAGCAGCTGAAGATCCAAGTTATAAGTTTAATTTTAACACCTGAGTCAATAATTCAAAGAAATTGAGTGCCTTTCTAGTGTGTAGTTTCAGAGTATACTGCTGAATGTTTTTTTGACATCCAAATACAACGATATAGACTATAAAATCTTACCACTTTAGTTATCAATTCATTTTCTTACTTGTCAGTCAGGAGACCTTTAAGGAAATTTGGCAAAGGAAAGAAAAGTCTAGCTGAGTCAATGCAGCTATCTTTTTTTTTTTTTTTTTTTTTTTTTTTCGAGGTAGGGTCTCACTTTACCTCAGGCTGACCTGGAATTCTTTATGTAGTCTCAGGGTAGCCTCAAGCACATGGTGATCCTCCTACCTACTGAGTGCTGTGATTAAAGGCATGCGCCACCATGCCCAGCCCAATGCACCTATCTTTACATTGTTGACATCATGCTGGAATGAATCAAGTTTGAAATTATACATTCTCTTCTCTGTGTCTTATTGACCAGAAAATTCATCCTGGTTATTAACTCATCTATATTATTTGAAAGAATAGTGAAAAGGCAGTTTCACATCCATTGATGGAATTCAACCTATAACAATTCTCAACTTAGTTCTTTAAAAAATGTGCAGGAAGATAGGAGATAATGAATAACAAATGACAAAGAATATACAAAAAAGTTACTAAAGATAAAACTCTATATATTATTTTCAATGAGTTTTATGATAATCAATAAGAATAATATTCATAGCACAATTCTATTAGGAGTTGGTAGACCAGTATTTTTATTTTAAGTTTCAAATATGGTGAATGTGGTGATTTAATGAAAGTAAATATACGTTTAATGATAAGATGACCACAGTTACTCCAAAATAACTTGACATGAGAAGGGCTGGAGAGATGGCTTAGCAGTTAAAACACTTGCCTGCAAAGTGAAAGGTCCCAGGTTTGATTCCCCCAGACCCACATAAGCCAGATGCATAAGGTGGCACATGTGTCTGGAGTTCTTTGCAGTGACTGGAGGCCATGATGTGCCCTTTCTTTCTCTCTCTCTCTCCCCTTCTCTCTGCCTCTTTTCTGTCTCTAAAATAAACAAATGAATAATTAAAAAAGCATTAAAAATGAACTTGATATGAGAAATCAGACAAAACTTCCACAAGTTCCAAAATCTTCAGGTAAGTTTAACCCTGTCTAAAGGCAAGATCCTGCACAGTGGTTATAAATCCCTTTTTCTAGCAAATGAGCAAGGAAACTTTGATCTGGAAAAGTATAATAAGCTTCCGTAATCTATAGTTAGGAAGGGATCTAGCTAGGACAGAAATTCTGTCCTTCACACTCCAGAGCTAATGTGTCTCACTCCTTTATATTCTATTTGCAGATGTTCAGCAGTAATTTTAAGTGAATGTGACAAACACAGAATGGAAAGAAAAGCACATCTGGTCAACACCACATCTTTTATTAAAGCTTAAGTGGTTGCACATTGCACTTTATTTGTATTCTTTTCCATCAAGATTGCATTATAATATTTGTTATATGATACAGGCACACTACAGAGTAAATATGTAAATGACAATGCTTAAACAGAAATTATAGAACAGAAATCATGAAGGTGGGCAGATGGCACAGAAACTAAAGGTGGTTGCTTGCAAAGCCTGCTGGCTCAGGTTTGATTCCCCAGCTACTCACATAGAGCTAAATGGACATTCATTACATAACAGATTCTGTCATTTATTCATATGAACACACACACAAAACACATGCAATAAATAAATACATGATTATTTGAGGAATCAAATTATTTTATATTGAAGAGAGACTAAAATCTCAATATTTACTACTATTCAAATTTAATATAAAAATATAAATGAAAGCCACAAATGACTTGACTATTTTAAACATGTAGTTTTGATAAGTGCATAATTATTTATGTAATTGTACAGGCAGAAGAAACAAGGACCTATCAATTATTTAAAGAAAGGCACTAGGAAAACATAAATAAGACATCCTTTTTATACCTTGAAGTAGTGGCAAGTAAAACAGTGTAAGAATTTATCCTCAGAGAGTGGCAGTCAAAATCTTTTCAGTGGAGCTTTAGGAATTTAAAGACATTCTTTGACTCTCTACCTCAAATACATCTCCACCTATATCATCAATTATAGCTGCGATTTTTTGAAAGAAAATAAAGGAAGATTTTGCTTACAGAAGAGCCCCAGGGAGCATATCTTATGGGTGGAATTAGAGAAAAATCATAACTTGCTGATGTTAGAGAGTGGTTGATCTATGTGGAACTAACTAAAGTTAAGTAAGCAGAAGTTTTCTTATAAAAAAAAATCCCCTGTATGGTATGTATATAATAGATTCATGGTGCTCTTAAGAAATCTATATTCAGATCAACCACAATAAAAGATGATTCATGACTCTGAATCACATTTTAGTACAAATGTTTTGTTTTAAATATTTGAACAATTGGAAACTTTTCAAACATTGATATACATTTCTAATACATTATCAAGTTTGAAAAATATGTTCCTGAGCTCAGCTCTTTGCATTAATTGCAATCAATCAAATGGATATCATTGTATCATTCTTTCAAAAGAATCTGAAGTTTTGTTTGGTAAGCAAAGAAAAAGAAAACTATGATTGCTCATAGATTTGCTCTTGGGTAAGATAAGAGGAAGGGTTAGAAAGTTTTTACTGGTCAAAGACACACAAAACAGAATTGCTAATCCATTGGTGTATAATCAAAGCTCTGCAAATGTTTACTGAATGAGTAAACCAATTAATTGCATTTAAAATCCTCTCAATAAAGACTACAACTGCCGCCTGAAAATTCACTGAGGACTGGGCCATGCATACTTTCATGCACATTAATTTTTGTAGTATATACTTGCATTTCTTTGTGTTTGTTTTTAATTAACATACAAATTAATGGGTTTCATCACAGCCTTTTCATATATACTTTCTTATTAGTCATCTACCTCCCTCCCTCTCTTTTCCTACCACCAAAACCATGCTGGTCTGTTTTCCCCATGAGAGTTCTATCAATGTAAAACACATCTCTCACCTCAAAGAGGGTAAAATATTATTTTGAAGCCAAACATTAGTGACTATAATCTGGAACCCCCAAATCCCATGTTTTAATGTAGTGACAGTATCATGAAATTTTTATGGTTACATAAAAACAGAAATTAACATATCAAGACACTATTCAAATACATTGGTGACAATATCAGGTAGGTAGGTTATGGCAAAGCTGACAATCTCTGCTATGGTTTTTAGATCCTATCTGATGTCAGTTTTAGCTTTCAGGCTGGCAGTAGCTAGTGGTCTATTAAGACAGTACAAATAATTTGCTTGATAGTCACGGAGTACTAGTACAGACAAAGAGATAGGTAGTGAATGACTATAAACAGAGAATAGGATGTTAAACATTGCACATAACTCTATTAGAATAATTAGGTATGTGGTAGATTGAATTTGATGTCCCCATAAACTCATGCATTTTGAATATTTGGTCTCCAGCTGTTTTCAATATGGGAGGTAGATCCTTGGTGGGGAGTGTGTTGATAATAACATCAAGCACTAATAGTCCAGGCTGTGAAGAAATATAAATCAATGATAGTAATGCCTTCTACCTATGAAGTTGCTCTACAAAGAGGATGACACTGCAGACTGCAAGATCCTTGAAGTTGGATTTCCCTTCATTTTTTTTTTTGCATTTTAAAATCATTTATAAAATTACCATAGTCAGGTTTATAATTAAATTGTACTATGATAGAAAAGTTTGCATCATTGTAAAACACTTAAAGCTAAAAAAGAAATTGAAACAATATTATAAATATCTTCTGACTACTGTCCCTATTGAATTTTGTTTCCATTATCTCATGTGCATCAAACTATTCATTTTTCTATGCATCTGCTAATCCCTTTAAAAATGTACTTTGTTGAAGAGAGGGCAGAAATATTGAAAAAGCCACAGAGTGGAAGGGAATATACAGAGGCATCCCCCCTACAAAAAAGGAATGACTGACTGCTGCTTTCATATCTCGTATCCCACAACTTCAGGGGGAATATCAGCAATCCCACTGAGGAGGTTCCTCTGCAAAATGGGAGCAGGGAAGAGGGAAATGATGGTAATAACACATAACTTGTCCGTACAAAATTTCTACTTAATAAAAAAAACATACTTTGAAGCATTTGTCAACATTAGTATGTTTTAAATGTTAAAGATTGTATGTCATTAAATAACTATTACACTTGCTTATAGCATTTTTATATAAAACTAAAAATGAAGTGCACTAGTGTATTTCAAACCTTTTGGAGATAGTTAATGTTAACATCACCTCTGATAATTCCCTTTTCTTCTTGCTAATAAATTCCTGTGGTTTTCACTGGAGACAGTGTATGCTTTTCCAGCATACAGTAATTTTTCCTCTTCCAGTGTATCATAAAAATGAATAATAGAGTGTGACTTCTTTTGTGTAAGACATGATTCACCCAGAGTAATGTCTTCAAGATTCATTCACATTAAATCTTTTATCCATAGATCATACCTTTTAAAATATGTTTCCTAAGAAATATTCCATCATACAAATATACCAAACCTGGTTTTCATGATGGATGTTGGGGTTAGTACATATTATAGTCAAACTGCCATGAAAATTCTTTTACAAGTTTTTTCTATAAATATATATTTCATTCTTATTGTTTCATTTATAGGAATTGGTAGAACATAGTAGATTGTGTTTGGTTTTATGTGAAATTGCCATATGCCTGGTTCCCAGTGGGATATCAATAGGCAGTTCTTCATGGACTTTTGCACAAATCTTACATGGAAAGCATTGACTTCTTATTGACTCAGAATATCTTTTCATGAGGCCTGTGCAGGGATGGTGTCTTCCTCTAGAAGAAATAACAAGTTCTCTCCATTATAAACGATCCCTGCTTCCTGTCACTCATGTTTCTTGTCTCACACTGCAGTCTGTTGACTATGTAGATGCCATCTAGTTCTATTCATATCACTTCTAAGAAACAAAGGAAAAATAGTAATCCTTTTGCTATTGTTATAAGTTAAAAAAGGAAAAGTTCTTTTTGAGATCTGAGGCCTCATCCACAGGAGGGAATTTAGAATCATGCTTGATTCTAAAAATCTACTCAAAAGCCTGTGGCTAGGAAGGTCAAAAGCTCTAAGAGGAAGGTACTACTAGTGTTTCGCTAAATGGATATTCTATGCACACAAAATTTTACTCTAAATATTGATGTGTCCTCAAAGTAGTGCTGGCACTTCTAACTAAAGAAATTTCTGTTTTGAGATTGTGGTGACTGATAGAAAAACTCAAAACTCTTCAAAGCGCTGAAGAGTTACAGTTGAGTGATTAGCACTAAAGGAAACATTTCTACCATATCCTCAAAGGCCAAGAGACCATAGGATAACAGGTGACAGATACTTGTGTTAATCTATTCTGAAGAGTGGGCAAAAGGGTGGGTGGGAATGCTTTGGAATGCTGTCTTCCACACACAATGTGATCATTGCATTCATGACCTCACAGAGACTAATGGTACTGCACAATACCTACAAAATATTGGGCCCACCAACATGTTGTCAAGAATGACCAAGGAGGGCAAAAGAAAAATACATCAAAATAGAAGAGGGAAGAGTTGGAAAAAGGGGTTAAGCAGAGGCGATGAGTGGGCTAAGGAAGGTAGTAGGAAGAGATTGTGTAAGTTTTAATAAAGTTTTAAATTACTTAATAAAAATGTATAGGTTGAGTGCACTGTCTCATAGAAAGAAAAAGTCTTTTCTATGTCTCAGGAACCCAGCTTTCTACCAGTCATCAAATGATACCAGGTAAACTGTTTATTTGTAGGTAAAATGAGACTGCACAATGCACACCATTCAAAGATTTTTGATAAGCAGTACCATGTACATCTTCACCAATGAGAATTACACTTGTTAGCAAGCTAGATAGCACAACACCATTAATGTTGCAGATGTTCATCCCTCCTAACAGGTGAGTAGCATTCATTGTGAATTTGTTGAAGAAGCTGGCCCCCTTTCACAGGTCCACACAGAGAAAAATACCATCACCAGCACCATAACCAAGCCTTGAGACTGGAATTCATATCCAACCCCAGTATTACCTTACGGCTGGACCCGAGGGTCCACCCACAGTGACACCTCTTTCATCCAGGCAGTTAGAGACCTATGTTACAAGCTTAATAAACTCCTGAATCTATTGGGGGACATCCATTCAAATTATCACAATGTTTTTATACCACTTAGATAGTGTAGTAGGTTAAATATGAATGTCCTCCATGTGTTTGAACACTTAATCCCCAGTTGGGAAGGTCATGGAACCTTTAGCAGGTGGTGCTTTGCTGGCTGAAGTGTGTCACTAAAAGTGGAACATCATTTGTTACAGCCCACTGGCTCTTACTACTTCCTCCATCCTGATGTGTACATATGATAACTGTCTGTTTCCACTTTCACCCACCTTGATACACTTCTGCTCAAAACTGTAAGCTGAAAATAAACCCTTTCCTTTCTTACACTGCTTTTGGTTGGGTGTTATGTGCAGTAATCTCTTGAATGTCCAATTGCCAAATACACACACACACACACACACACACACACACACACATATAAAATATACGTAACAATATATTACATATTATTAGTAATGTTGTATAAAAATTACACAATAATTGAATTCTGAATAGTATATGTTATTAACTAATTTTATTACATATATAAAATTAGATTGAACTGACTTAAAATGCCAAAAATCTGAATTATAGTAAAAATAATAAAATATAATCTAAAAATTATATTTAACAGCTCTGGTAGAAAAATATAACTTGATCAATATTATGTATCTCAGAGAGGATGTAAATCGTTTGATCAAAAAAGAGATAATCAATTGAACTTGCTTCCTTTCTCAGAGCCCCTTTTCATATTTTCTTGTTCTTCTCTAGCAAAGATTTCAAAGCACAAGTATTTATAGGATCAGTGATTCCCTGGGCTAGTGGTGTCTTTTGGCCAACTATAACACAATCTGGAAATTCCATAGAACAAATTTTAGTAGGGAGTTTTAACAAAGACTAATCGCAGTTTATTTAGGAACACCCATGGTCCTTTGAGTCTTGTTGAGGATAATTCTAGAGGATGTGTTCTATTATGTCTTCCAGAATTTTTGCTGAAGAGCTGACAATTTGAGACAAAAAATTTCCATTTAGCATCCTTCTACAACTCTAATTCAAACTCTAAAGGGAATGTTAATTTATTAGGTTTCCTTATTTTTCACACTTTATTGTACATCATGATTCCTCTGGTTTGGACATTGGCAGATTGCATTATTCAAGAAGTATCTACTAGGAGACTGGTCTCCTGAGGAATGCTAGCATCTTTAAGATGTAGGAGGTAGAGGCAATAGAATGTAGTTAGGTAATGAGGGTCCTGCCTTCAGAATAGATTTACACAGGTCTCTCTTATGAGTTAGTTCTCATTAAGGTTTTTTTTTTTTAATTTTATTAATTTTTTCCATCTTGTCTTTCTCACACATGTATATATCTTGATTTTGTTCTCCCCAATTACCCTCTCATCCTCCTCTCACTCCCATTAACATACTTCTTTTCTCACATTATTCCACATTTTGCTTTCATGACTCTTTTTAAACCTCAAGTTAAATAAGCATTGTTTCTATGATCACCATTGTTCCTTCAAGGATACATGAGACCCCACATCACTTCAAATAGCTAATGCCACCCAGCTGTTGATGAGAGAGGGTTCAGGTTCATCAATGCTGTTGCTAATGGTAAGTTGCCCATTTCATGAAAGCTATTTCTTATACATCATGGTCAACCTAGATGTCTAGTACTCTTGAACATAGATATTTTCTTGATTCATTACTATGTTATTACATAGCTGAGGCAACAGGAGATTTTGCTAATTCAGTAATGCCCTTCTTTCAGACCTACGGAATGTGAATTGCACATTTTCTTTAAAAAATATCAAGGTTGGGGAGACAGCGAAAATCAGTAAAGTGCTTTTCTTGCAAAGATAAGGATCTGAGTGCCATCCATAGTACACCTGGTTAAAAAATAATAGGAATAATGTCATGCCTTTTTAATCCCAGTGCTAAAGAGGTGTAGACATGCGGACCTCCTGATTGGTCTGCCATTCTAGCCTAATTGGTGAACTCCAGGTCAGTGAGAGACTGTCTCAAACAAAGGTGGACAGCAGTTGAGTCATGACATCAAAGGTTGTCTCTTGGCTTCCATATGCATGTACACTCACACCTGCAAGCACATATATGTGCACACATACATACACACACACAAACATGTAATCATATGTACAAAATACTTAGGTTCAAGCATTTTCTTACAACAACACAAAACAAACTAGTGCACTCATCAGACATTTTCTCATTAGAATTGTATATTTAACATATCTTATGATTAATTTTCATCAGTAACACAAGTTAAGAGTTCAGCTCACACATCCTTCCATAAAATATTTTTTCTAAGAACTGGGATAAGCATATGAGAATACACTGTTGAAAGGAATTTCACATAATTTATAGAAATTCTTGGACACTTTTATGTATTTTTTAAACATTAAAATCTTGCTATAAAATTCTTTGTATCACAGAAAATACTTATGAAAATATTCTTCATTGTATTTTTAAGATTAAAATACCCAAATTAGAATTGCAAATACATCATTAAATATGATTTTCTCCTTTATATTATTTTCCTATATTTCCTACATCCACCAAAAAGCACAAAACTTTTAGGTTAAAATTGGCTAGTTCAGGGATAGGGCAGCTGTTTCAAGAGATCTTTGAGGAGCTGGTACTCCTAGAGCCAGCTTTGCATTAGCAAGTTACAACACCTGCTCATTAATCCAAAAGTTACATCATAATTACCCTAATAACTGGGCAAAAGCAGGGAGATACGTTACCATCCACTCACTTTATAGTTTCTCAAACCAATAAAAAGCATCTGTGAAGAATGTTCATCTATGATGTCATGCTAAAGTAACTGAGCTGAGCTGAATGCTAAAGGAAGAAGCACGTATTTTGTGCAGACATTAAGTTAATGATTTTTGCCAGTTTTTTTTCCAGTACTTCTGTGTTCTTTTCTCTTTGTAGTATACTAATTAAACATTTACTTTTTCCTGAAAAATTAATAAGGAGTAGGTTTGTAGCTCAGGGGCATAATGTTTGCCTAGAATGCATGAGGACCTAGGTTCAATTCCCAGTACAAAAAAAAAAAAATGATATGGTTACTTTTACCTATTTATTTGTTTTTACATTGGGTCACTATAGCCCAGGCAAACCTTAGGCTGAAAGCTAAGTCTTAGGCTTAGGCTGTCTTAGGCTGGCCTCAAACTCACAGTGATACTCCTACTTCAGCCTCCCAGGTGCTAGGATGCTAGGATTGAAGGCATGCACCAAGTCCAGCTAATATGAATATTATTACTAGTGAATGTGGTGTGTGTGTGTGTGTGTGTGTGTGTGTGTGTCTGCACGCACATGTCAGAGTGTGCTTGAGAGGTTGGAGTACAGGTTTTGAAGCTTTGCTTTCCACCTCATTTGAAGCAATGAATCTTATTGCTGTTTTTATTGTTCATTGCTGCGTTTACAAAATTCTCCTGTCTCTGCCTCCCATGTCACCTTCAATATGACAGGATTACAGGTGCCACCGTAGCTTCCAGCTTTTATGTGGGGTATGGAGAGCTCAACTTCAGTGCTCAGACTTGAACAGCAAGAAATTTATTCATAAAGCTATGTTCCCAGCCCAAGAATGATGATTTTATGGAATGCATAAATCAAGGATAAATGCATTGTTTCTTCTCTGATCAAGTTGTATAACAGGGTCTTTCTCAAAGCAGAAGACTATTTACACCTTCAACTTACTTAAAGTCAAAATGTTTACCTGATTATGTGAGATGATTTTAAATAAATAAGCATAATATTCAGAGACTTACAAAATTAGAGATTGCCTTTGCTACATAATTCCCCCATTGTCACTTTATTTATTTATTCATTTATAAGAGAGAGAGAGAGAGAGAGAGAGAGAGAGAGAGAGAGAGAATTAGCATGCCAGGGCCTCTAGCCATTGCAAACAAAATCCAGAGGCATGTGCACCCTTGTGCATCTGGCTGTGGGGGATCTAGGAAATTGAATCTGGATCCCTAGGCTTTGCAGTCAAGTACCTTAGCCACTAAGCCACCTCTCCAGCCCCAGCGTCTTTAACTCAGAACTCTACGAGTGGTTAAAAATTATTATTTAACCTTAGCTAGTTGCTGAAATGTAAAGATCTATGACATTTTTATGTGGCCAAAACTAAAATTGAGTTGTTAGTCATAGAAATTTAAATTATTTTTAAAAATCTATGGTTAGATGCTATTGTCTTAGTCAATAAAAATGATTCACTTTTTTGGACAGTAAAATTGTATATGTTCCTTGTCTTGGGCTAAGGAGATGTCTCAGTAGATAAAACCCATGCCACTCAAGTGTGCAAACCTAGTTGGAACTTGGGTGGGCTTGGAAGCACACCTATAATCCTGGTGCTTTGAAGGTAGAGACAAGGAGTTCCCAAGGCAGCTAGTCTAGAGACCATGTCTCAGTAAATGAAGTGAAGAGACACTGAAAAAAAGCATGCCATGCCAATATCTTCTGCTCATGCACCCTCACACTTATACCAATACACCACACACACACACACACACACACACACACACACATACACACCTTATTAATGACATTTTCCTATTCACAAATGAATATTTGCTTTTTATCCATGTCAAGCAGTGAACTGAGCCTGAATTATGAAATTCCATTATTTTCATTTTCACTCACACCATCAATAGCGATAATGATCTGTGATTAAAACTCATCTGCAATACAAGTGATGAGTGAAGAAAAAGAAGTTCTGGATTGTTCTTAGGAAACATTTGTTGACTCTACATACCATCATCAGCAATATTTTTTCCCATTACATAACTTACAAAATTACTAGAAGCCATTTAAACCAGTATTGGGTATCACATAGAAAAAAAAAAAAAAACAATAAGAATAGGAGGTAACAATTCCCTCCAGGAAGAATGGCCATTGAGTAATGTCCTACAGCACTATGGCAAGAGAAGGGAGAGGAGCAATGTGATGTCGACAACCAAATAACTAGCTGTTAATAAGATTTCTTTTCTGTTGTTGGATTTCCGTACCTTAATTTAAGTTTTGTTTGAATATTAGCTGATGAGTAGCAGGCTTCAAGGTGTTCAAGCAGTAGGCAGATCATATATTCATTGCCAATTAATGCTCCATTTTGTTTTCTGTCAGGAATCTCAGAAACAAACAAAATTATTTAGGTATTATAGGTAACTAACATTCAATTGATATTTTAAGGATGAAATTCAAAAATGATGACATTCAGAGATGTTTGCTTTGCATGTTTCTTTCATACCTGGGTTACATATTGACATAACTAATTTTTAACATGCTGTCAGATGAGAAATACACTTTATTTTGTTTTATTTTGGGTAGCACTATATATCCATTTTCTATTTGGTCCCATAATATGTTGCTCTAAACTAAGTATTCTAAATATCCACCTATCCCACACACATTTTATCTTACAGTGTGGAAGGACAGAAATTACATAGATAACTTGCCAGAGTAGGTTGAAATAGTTGTTATGGCTAGATTTTGGCCTGTCAGTGCTGAGAGAGAACTGATCTCTGTTCTGTCGATGCTGAGGAAAAATGAGGTTCTGTTCTGGAGATGCTGAGGTGAGAGCCAGGCTCTGTTCTGGAGATGCTTAGTGAGAACCAGGCTCTGTTCTGCCATGTGCATTGTCTACATGAGAAAGGATGAGGATATTTATGTCTATAACTTAGCCATTAATGTTTTACATGTTTATATATATATATTTCATTAGCTGATGACAGCAAAATAAGCCAGACTAAGAATGGCAAATATTTTTGAACATGTGCAAAAGAGAAGACTAAAGTCACTTATGTGCATCCGTCGCTGTGTCATCAACAACCTATGAGACTGGGATGGCCACCAGATGGCACTCAGCTTTAAATGACAATGCAAATCCGACATTTAATTTCTCCAAATGTTTATTGTCTCTTAAATTTTATTATGCTTCATAATCTCTTTCTGTTGTCTTTCATCCTCCTAAATATTCCTTTGTAGGCTCCAGAAGGCAAAGATAAATTTTACCGTATAGTTCAATCAACAATCAGCATGGTAATTGAAGGTTTAACATGCATAGGTTGGATTTATTGCAATAGAAATAATAATTTGGGGAGATGGCTCACTTAATATGTACTTGCCACACAAGCCTGAGCACAAAAGTTCTGATCCTATTTCAGCATCTCTGTAAATACCAGACATGGTGGTCTGCAATCCCTGTTCTCACTAAATGAAGACAAGAGGATCCCCTGGGAAAGCTGGCTCCCTAGACAAGCCAAAGTGGTGAGTTCTGGGTTCAGTGAAAACCACGGTCACAAGAAGGATGGTGGAAAGGGTCAGTGGGAGAAATGTGATGTTAACCTCTAACTTCCACATATACTCTCTCTTAAACACTCACATATGATTATTGAAACCCACACAAACACCCGTATACATGCAAACACAACGTACACATATGTTCATGAAAAACTTACTATTGTATGTAGGTTCTATAACTAAAATGATTCAAGGTGTGAAGATACCTGTCATAATATCAGTCCTTCAAAACTGAAGCTTGGGATAAACATCAGTTAGACAGTTAGAAGTGAAAAAAGTATATATAATTTTAGGACTTTCTATACTCATGACCTTATCTCTATATGGGTAAATAATGTTAATGGAAGGTTTAATATATCCCTCAATGTTTATTATAAAGTATTGAGACCTCTTTAAAGCTGTCCTATTCAAAAGGGGAGTATGAAGTAAACATGGTTGAAGAACAAGAATGAAATTATAAAATCATAAAACAAATGCATCTGACTTTCTGTTTCAAGATGGCATGAAGCTTTGAAAAAGAATTAATGAATTTCAGAAAATGAAGCACTTTAAGTAGGCAATATGCATTCAAACACTGCTGCAAAATCAATCCATATTCCTTACCAAGTAAATTTACTGCAACTTAGATAAACTCTTGTGGCTATACTTGGTTCATTCCATCTTGCAACATTTATTAAAAACCGATGTTGATCAGAGAGAACTACAATGTTTCCAAAAGGAAGACAGAATTATGTGAGAGTACTTGATGACCCACCAAGGATAAATGGGAAGACCCTGCAGCCAAAGACACCATATGCTGTTGGGATGGAATATGGACAGACCTGGCTGGAAACTGGAAGAGAGTCAATCCCCAGACAGTTAGCATGTCTAGTGCTAGAAGGTGTTACATGACCAACTGGGGAAAGTAACCAACATCTGTCTAAGCAACTCATGGTCTAAGCTACTCAGCAGCAATCAACCTAATGTGATGCTCATACAAGTGCAATAGTGGCAAACAGCCATGGTGTGTAACCAACTGCTCTTAATTTGGCTAACAGATCCACTTAGTGGAATGGAGCCCATACCAGGAACAGGGAAACAAGTCAAAACCATATCCAAAAATGAGCCCACTCTCTAATATCAAGCTCCCACCAATAGTGGGATACAAGAAGGCCTACACCTTTAAAATTCCCTCTAAAATAATAATGGACATCCATGTATCTTGCACTGACCTCACTCTCCATTGGAGAATTTGCTTATTTTCAGATGGATGCAGAACATGAGGAGAGAATCAGCCCATTTAACCTCATCGGGGCACCAGCTGAAACCATAGAGTTAGTGGGGTAATGAGCAAGAACTGTTTTCTCGGTGAACCTGGTACCAGCACAAGGGAGAAGGAGATAGACAAAGAGAACACTCAATTCCTACCAAATCAGATATCCAGAGACACAGATACTCACAAGGCCTCATCACTGAAATAACCCTAAAATGAACTGAACATGGCTCAGGGAAATTTAAGAAAGAGGGGATGGAAAGATTGTTAGAGCCATAAATTGGGTCATTATGCACAGAGACATTACCTGTGCCCCATAACTGATGGCCACTCCCACAATTCTAGACCCACAATCCTCATGGAGGAATGACACAGAGAAGGCTAACAATGGTACAGCCATGGATGTACACACACTATATACATAACAAAAACAAAACAACAAAAAATGATCATCTACCAATTAATGTTCTCTAACCTCCATATTAATAGGTAATATCCTATTCTGACATTGATCAAGAAAAGAAGTAGAATGATTTCAGAAATTAAAAAAAAAAGATTCAATGCAAGCTGGACAAAGTGATCAGAGGAGGTGCTTTTGAAGGGTTTATATTAGGCTAACAATTGAATGATCAGGAAGCAAAGACTTGGAAACTTAGCAATGTAACAATCACTGGAAGTAAAATTATCCAATACAGTGACCTTGAGGAAGTAATTTGCTATAGTAGTGTTGTATATAGAAGGCCACAATGCCCAGGATTCAGTCTTCATAGTTGACTATGAAAAGTGGCATGGTTTAGAATGCTTTGGATCCCAATTTGGATTGTCTGGGTTGTCTCCAATGTATGATGTTCAAAGGAGATACAGGGAACTGCCACTATCTATAATTTAAGATCATTGGCTGTTACTGTTCCCAACACAAATTAGACTGGCATAGTTTGGAAAACTAATATTAGACTGGACTCATTGGAAAAATTTAGAGGTAAGAATGGAAACATTTCAGGAATAGTTACAAGTTTTGGATTTATCAACTAAGGGTGCTCTTTTTTTTCTTTCTATTTTTATATTAATTAGTTTTGTATTCAGGGAATACAGTCAATTTGGTACCATTATTAGGCTCATCCATTACTTACCCCCTCCTCTTGGCCCCTCCTTGTTGAGTTATATGGGTCATGCATTCTGGAGTTAGCCCACAGTTATGGGTAGGAGAAATGTCTCTGAGTATCATGACCAAACATGTGGCTCTGACATTCTTTCCGCCCCCTCTTCAGCAAAATTTCCCTGAACCATTTTGGGTTCATTTTTGGCCTGCTTCAGTGATGAGGTGTTGGGGGCCTCTGGGTCTCTGGATCTCTGATTTGGTAGGAGTTGATTTTTCTCTGTGTTGATCTCCTTCACCCTTGTGCTGGTACCAAGTTCACCAAGAAAACAGCACCCTTGCTTGTTTTGCCAATTGTTCTTAGTTTCAGATAGGGGCCTTTTGAGGTATGATGGGGTTGCTCTCTCCTTAAGATCTACATCTATCTGAAAAAGAGAAGCAGATTCTCCAATGGAGAGTAAGTTAGCAGCATAAAAATGAGATAACCCTTACTTTCTTTTAGAGAATTTAATAGGTGTAAGCCCTCTTGTAGGCCACGATTGGTGGTAGCTTGATAATAGAGAGTGGGCTTATGTTTGGATATGGTTCTGACTTGTTTTGCAGCTCCAGCTATGGGTCCCGTACCACTGAGGGCATCAGTTAGCCGAATCAAGAGCAGTTGGTTTCCTAGCATGGCTGTGTGCCACTATTGCACTTGTGTGAGCATCACAACAGGTTACTTGCTGCTAAGTAGGTTAGACCATGAGTTTCTTGGACAGCTATTGGTTATTGTCCCCCAGTAGCCCATGTAGCACCTTCTGGCACTAGACGCGCTGACTCTCTGGGGACTGACTCTCTTCCAGCTTCCAGCCATGCCCTTCCATTTTATACGTCACCTATATAAGGTGTCTTCAGCAGTAGGGTCTTACCACTAACCTTTGGTGGGTCATCAAGTGCTCTGACAGAAATTTGTCTTTCTTTTAGGAAACGTTGTAGGTCTCTCTGATCAAAAGCTCATTGTGGATGATAGCCACATGCTGGTACTGAGAGTTACATGTCAGTGCCCACTAAGAAAAGGAAGAAAAAGATAACTAATATAAAAGAGATAGAAGAGAGAGAGAGAGAGAGAGAGGAAGGGGGAGAGAGAAAGGCTGTAGAAGATTAAGGTCAGTCTTCCTCATACCCTCTCCAGTGTCTCATGGGTCAGGTGTTCCCTTTATGGGCCTGTTGAAGGTTCAGCCATTTGGTATGCCTTTTACTCTTTAAAGGAAATTTTGTTACTTTTAGAGAAAATTACTAATCCTCATTTCTGGAGAAGATAGTACTCAGATCCATAAGAAGGTGGGTTAAATGATCCATGCAAGGACAGACACATGAAGAAACTGGGCTTGTCTAGAGATAAAGGTAGAGAAAATGTGCACAAAACTGTCATATATTTTAACAAGAGGGATAGACAAAGTAAGCCTGTTAAGCTTGATCAGCTTGAATAATTTTTGAGGGGAAAAAGGCTTAGAGGACTCACTTGTTTCCTGGTACTTCCCTCTTGTAGAAATAGGGCCAGGAATTATTGACCAGGAGTCCCAGATGACTGTGATATCCCATGAAGGAGATGTTGAAGGATATGGGTTATGAATTTATTTATTATCATATGAGATATATTCTTGGCAAGAGATTGATTTAATGTAACAAACAAGAATGATAGTTAATATTTATAACTTGTATACTTACAGTGAAACATAATAAGTAAAGTATGGTTTTACAGCAAATAAGTTAAAGAAGAAACTGTCAGCCATGACAAAGGTATTCAATAGTAGGACATTGAGAAAGGATAAGGAGGAAAATGTCAAAGAAGTTGACAACTTTGGAGACTGAAGCCCATCAACATGTGTGGATGGCACAAATAAGGATGGTGATAGAAACTAGGAGAAATTTGCTAAGCAGAGAGCAGAGAAATAGGGTATGTAACCCCTCCATATTATTTCACTATCTAGGTCTCAGATTTTGCCTCCTGGCTCCATTTCAGAAACCCTTGGTTTTGTCTCAAACATGCTCAGTGTTAGTGCCATGACAGTTATGAGCCAATCATCTATTTTCTGACTAGGTTTGAGGCATACTAGACAGGAGGGAATTCATATGTGGCACTGTAAAACTGGTCAAAAACTCACCAAAAGCTCTTAGGGGAATATATGACTAATCTGTACTGAATGTACATATTAACAAATTGCTGAAGATAAGTAACTACCATGTGCTTAGCTCTAAAAATGCTGTCTATACGACCCCCCAAAATCTTAGGCAACATTACAGAAAGGGGGACAGAAAGAATATAAGGACCATAAATGGTAAGGAGTGTTGTGGGATGCTGTCTTTGGGATATTGTATGCCCATTACTCTCACAAACTCACAGCTGCTATTGTTTTCTGTACACAATTGTACAAATTAAGTTTCCATCATGGATAGTGTAGCAGCCCATGAGACTTCACTTCTCTTCCAGACTAGCTTTTGACAATGACTGCTGAAGGATGGTTGTCATATTCTTTTCTATACTTTTTTATTTTAATTTTACTTGTTTATTTATTTGGAGAGAGAAAGAGAGAGAGAGAGAGAATGGGCATTCCAGGGCCTCTAGCCACTGGAGATGAATTCCAGATGCATGTGCCACCTTTGGCATCTGACTTACATGGGTATTGGGGAACTGAACATGGTTCCTTAGACTTCACAGGCAAATGCCTTGACCATTAAGCCACCTGTCCAGCCCAGGGTGTCATATTCTTTAGTGGTGTACCTGCTGGTAACTTGCCCTTACTCTAGTTAATAACCCCCTCCCCAAAAATATTTTTATGTAAGTAACCCTAATGTAACTCACTGTGTCAAGAAAACTAACAGACAAGAAAATGAACATGAACCTATGCCCCTCCACTGAGACAGAGTCTCTCATTGGCCTGGAATTCTCTAATTTGGCTATAGTAGCTGGCCAATAAGTTCCAAGCACATTCCCATCTCGTCTCCCTAGCACTGGCATTTCATGCCTGTCACCAAACCTGGCATTTCATGGGGGTACTATGGGTATAATCAGGTTCTCATAGCTGTGAACACTTTCAGAACAGCTGTCTGCCAAGTCTCAGCTTCTTGAAGTCCTTACAGTAGAAAAAATATATTTATTGATTGTGCTAGTTTCAAATATATTGGAGGAAACATCAGGTATGCAGTTATAACAAAGTGATAAAGTCTGTGCTATATGTGTCAGATGTTATCTTAGGCCTTGGTGTGATGGAAGCTTGGGGTCTGTTTATGTCTCACAATCACAAAGATGTTAGGTCAACACAGAAATGGACAATAAATGGCTATTACAAGTATATTAAGATGGGTCAAGATAATCTATCTCCCAACTTATTATATTCCAGGCTTCCCCGATTAGAAGTTGGCTTTGTTAGAATGTTTAACTCAGATACAGCTCCACACACAGGAACTTCAGTTCACAGGAACAAACAGAAACATTATTTAGAAAACTATTTCTCCACATCCTTGCTAGCATTTGTTTTCATTTAATTTTAATGTTTTCTATCCCTACTGGGGTAAGGGTAAGGTGGAATCTCATAGTTGTTTTAGTTTTCATTTCCCTGATGATTAGGGATGATGAACATTTTCTTAAGTGTGTGTTTGTCATTTGTATTTCTTCCTCTGAGAACTCCTTCTACAGTTCTTTACCCCATTTTGTGAGCGGGTTGTTTGAGTTTTTATTGTTTAGGTTTTTGAGTTCTTTGTAGGTTCTAGAAATTAGGCCTCTGTCAGTTGTATAGCTTGCAAAAAAAATTCTCCCATTATGTGGGCAATCTATTAGCTCTGCTTATTGTATCTTTGTCTGTAAAGAAACTTTTCAGCTTCATAACATCCCAATGGCTGAGTGATTGTTTAAGTTCCTGAGCTACTGGGGTTTTGTTCAGGAAATCTTTTCCCAATCCTATATCATGGAAAGTTCCTCCTATTTTTTTCTTCCAGTAGTAGCAGAGTTTCCTGTTTTATATTGAGATTTTTGATCCAATTGGACTTGATTTTTGTGCATGGCGAGATGTGTGGATCGAGTTTTATTTTCTTGCATATGGTTATCAACTTTGTCCAGCACCATTTGTTGATGATGCTGTCTTTTTTTCCAGTCTACATTGTTAGGGCCTTTGTCAAATATCAAGTAACTGTAGTTACTTAAACTGTTGTTTTATAAGTGAAGTTGGGGACAACAAAGAAACAAAAAGTAATACAGAGGACAATGCACAGAAAATACAAGAGGGATTTTTTTCTTTTACAAAGAACAAAATAAATAATTAATGGAAATATTCCAGATAACGACTAGCTATTGGGGGCTTCAGTCCCTAATATCTAAAGGTGTGGGAGTGGGGAGGAGCTCCCTAAATGCCCATCATAAATAGACCCTATAATTTGAGCATGATGGCTTATGCCTATAGTCCCAGAAATGAGGAGACTGAGGCAAATGGATCACCATGAGTACTAGCCCAACTTGGATTACACAGTGAGTTCAAGGCCAGCCTGGGCTGCAGAGTAAGATCCTGTCTCTACAATGAGTGCCTGAAAAAAAAGATGTTTCCATTGGTATATCCCAACAGAAGGGAATTTTCTTTCACATGCAAAATCCTGGATCTTGAATGTATGCTTTAATTTTGAAATTGCAAAAGTGAGAGTATTTAATCAAACCTAGCAGAAGCTTGAGCACCATGCTCCGGCATGGGTAGTAAGTAGATCAAAGGAACATTGGAGGCAGGTCCTCAAATTCTGCAGTTATGTTTGCTCCAGAGTGAGGCAGAGCAACTAGACAGGGTGAGTCAATCAACTGAACACAGTGCAAGTTTGCAGGTGGGGAAGCACATAGGAATGTATAAAAAGAAAGACTGACAAAAATACATTGGGATGTATTCTCATGGGCAGACATTCAAAGGCATAGTCTTAAAGTAACAGACAAAACATTTTGTATTAATTAGGGTTTCCAGATAAACAATAGTAAGTGGGCAGGAGGAAGCAGAACAGAAAGGTTAGAAGAACAGAGGAAAGGAAGGAGGAGTGAAGGATTTCAAAGAATAACCCCACTCAGCAATGCAGTCTGATTCCAAGGCTCAGGGAACATTACAGAAGAGGGGACTGAAATAATTTCAGTGCTACAGGGCAGGAAGGTATATTCTAAGGTATTGTCTGCCTGCACAGAGACTGACTGGTGCATTCATGACCCCATTGTGAATACCTAATTAAACCAGGTGTGCTGGCACATAGTATACTCTGAGTATGTGGCAGGTAGAAGCAAGAGGATGAAGAGTTAGAAGTCATTTTTGGCTATACAGTGGATTCAAGACCGGCTTGGAGTACATGAAACCCTGTTTTATGAGGTGTGGTGGTTCGCGCCTTTAGTTCCAGCACTGGATGAGGTTGGAGGATCACTGTGAACTTGAGACTAACCTGGGGCTACATAGTGAGGTCCAGGCTAGACTGAGACCTTGCCTCATTAAAAAAAAAAAAAAGAAGGAAAGAAAGAAAGAAAAAAAGAAATCATGTCTAAGAATGTTTCTGGGAAGTTGTCTCAGTAAATGTGCTTTCTTGTAAAGCTTATCTGCACAATTCAATTCTCAAGTCACCCACTGAAGCATAATGGAAAAAGAAGAAAAGAAAAATGCAAAGGTCTTGCATTTGCATTGACAAGAGGCCATAGCATGCCCCGCCCCCCCCCCACATGAAAAACAAAACAAAACAAAACAAAAAACAAAAAACAAAAAAACTAAAACAGTGAATACCTGTTCAGATGTTAATCTCATCCAGAAATCTATTTCATCCATAAATGCTCATGGATTTGGCTAGTCTAACTACCAGCTATCCCTTGGCTCCCCTTTCTCTAGTCCCAAACCCTGGGATTACAGATGAACTAACTGCCAGACCACTCTACATGTATTTGGGTCCTGGGGGTCTGAGCAAAACTTTACTGAATGAGCCATTTTTTTCAGCCCGTAGGTCTGGTTTTTGATTAATTCAATAAAATATTAGAGCTCTTCACTCTCTTTACAAGCAATATTTCTTGTGTTTCAATCCTTTCTTTGATAGGCTTATAAAAATAGATTTAATTTATTATGACTTACAAAGTTATTAATTTTTGAACAATCATATGAGATAAGACCCTAAGATAATATTTAACTAAAATAAGATCCTGTCATACTTAATTATTTATTTGTAATCATTTGACAATATTCATTATTTAGTAACTGAACATTCATCCATATTCTGCTTTGATGCAGTTATATCATAACAGGGTACTTCTTTCTGCCATCCCATGATTGAAGTAGAGGCCCCATTAGTTCTTGACTATCTCCTCCTAAATCCTTCATACAAAGAAGCCCTGTGGCTCCCCATTGTTTGCAACATCCCCTTCAGAAGGAAATAAAAAAATTCTGCTCTTCTTCACTAAAGGTGTACGTTCCTCTTGAACTCTAGCTTGTAGTGTTTTCTCAACTTAATTTTTTTGTTATTTTATTTGTGTCAAGTTATTTTCATTTACTGAAATAAGTCCACATGAATTGAGAGATAATTTTGGATAGAGAGAAAAGAAAATGTAAACTGTAATGCATGTTTCCATATATTCACACAAGTAGAAATATAAAATTATATATACCATAAATTATAAATTAGCATCACATTATCTCTCATCTCCTCTAGACAGATTTAAAACTAATGAATTGATGCTCAAGGTTAAAAAATTACAGGCCTTCATTTAAAAATAATACTTCTTCCAAGCTTCCTTTTGAGCAACTGGAAGATCTATTAAGAGAAACATAGTTCATATGGCCATTATATTAATTTTCTCTTACAGTTGCAACAGAGCTCCACAGACAGTGCTCTAGAACTATACAAATTTATTATATCACAGTTCTGTAGAGTGGATTAAATAGTGTGGCATGGATAGAACTGTGAGGTTTAAATGTCTGAAATGATGATGTTCAAAGGACATAAGGGGAGATTAAAAGTCTACATTCCTTCTTAGGCTCCTATTAAGAATCTGTTTTACTGCATTTTGACTTTTTTTTCCTTCTATCTGATTTTTTTATTGACAACATCTATACTGACTGATAATAAATCATGATAATTCCCTCCCCTCTCCCACTTTCCCCTTCACAACTCTGTCCACCATATCTGCTCCTTCTCTTCATTAGTCTCTTTTTTATTTTGATGTCATTGTCTTTTTCTCCTATTGTGAGGGTCTTGAGAAGGTATTGCTAGGCATTGCGTTTCTTTCTGGACAGTTGCATTGTAAGGAGTGGTACCATTCCTTTGGCTCTTACATTCTTTACACCCCATCTTCCACAATGGAACCTGAGCCTCTGAGGGTGTGATGGAGATATTTCAGTGCTGGACACACCTCTGTCACGTCTTCTCAGCACTATGTTGCCTTTCAGGTCATCCCAGTGGTCATTGCCATCTGAAAAGAGAAGCTTCTCTAACCAAAAGTGAGAGTAGCATTAATATATGAATATGAACATTAAGTATAGTGCTTTCAGGGCAGTTTAGTGAGAATAATATATGCATTTATCCAGACAAGAGCATGCTTTATGCCCCTAAGACTCAGGACCTCATCTGACTTAAGCTTTTTTTTTTTTTTTTTTTAATACAAGGGTTTTTTTTTTTTTTCTTTTTAAATTTTTTTTTGTTGTTGTTCATTTTATTTATTTATTTATTTGAGAGTGACAGACAGAGCGAGAAAGAGGCAGAGAGAGAGACACAGAGAGAATGGGCGCACCAGGGCCTCCCGCCACTGCAAACGAACTCCAGACGCATGCGGCCCCTTGTGCATCTGGCTAACGTGGGTCCTGGGGAGTTGAGCCTTGAACCGGGGTCCTTAGGCTTCACAGGCAAGTGCTTAACTGCTAAGCCATCTCTCCAGCCCATGACTTAAGCTTTTGATTAGATTTTCAGTACTAGGCATGTATTCCCTCCTATTGAGCGGACCTTCAACCCAATTAGAGAGCAGTTCATTTCCCCCAGAGCAGATATGCCACTATTGCACCCGTTAGTCATTTCACCTTCTGGCCAAACTTGAGGCTTCCAGTGTCCACTGTTTTCACTGTTGATGAGTGAAGCTTTTTCCAGCTTTCAGTTGGCTGGTCTACGGGGGCAAGGTTTTCAGCTCAGCACCAGCTTGATTTGTCAGTGACCTTGCTGCCCAGATATGTGAATTCTTCAGCAAAAGGGCCTTACCATCTGTTACTCATGGGACACCAAGGGCCTTGGCAATAGCCTGTAATGTTTTGGTGGGAACAGGGACCTCTCTGTCCAACAACTCACTCAAAGATACCCATCCCTGGCACTGAAAATTTTCTAGTAATGATATATGGCTTCTGGGTGTGCCATTAGCAAAAAAGTAGGCTTTCATATATCTTCAGAATATCTTGAATTTTGATTGGCCCTCCCACTTTCTTTCTTTTAATCTCTTCCCCTGGCCTCACTTAGGCTATTGCACTCCCTGTAATCTGTTCTTCTACTTTTACAATATCATCCCCTACAGGCCTTCCCTCTCCTCCTTCCCTTATAGTCTTTTTCCAGCTTACTGGCCTCTGCTACCGATTTTTGGTTCCAGCTCACACACAAGTCTAAACAATTGTAGCTAGGATTCCAATATGAGAGAGAACATGTGATATTTGGTTTTCCAGGCCTGGGTTACCTCACTAAGTATAATCTCTTCCAAATCCATCCCTACAAAATTCATAATTTCATTTTTATTTACTACTTGAATAGAAATCCATTGTGTAAATGTACCACATCTTTATTATCCATTCAGTTGTTGAGGAACAACTAGGCTGTTTCCATTTCATAGCTATTGTGAATAGAGCACCAATAAACATGGTTGTGCAAGTATTGCTAAGGTAGTAAGAAGAGTCATTAGGATATATGCCTAGGAGTGGTATAGGTGGATCATATAGTAAATTTATTTTTATCTGTCTCAAGAACCTTCACACTGATTTCCACAATGTCTATACCAGACTATACTCCCTCCAACAGTGTAGAAGGGTTCCCTTTTTTGCATCCTCTCCAAAACTTATTGTCATTTGTTTTCTTGATGTTGGCCATTCTCACAGTAGTTTGATGGAACTTTAGAGTAGTTTTAATTTGCATTTCTCTGATGGCTAAGGATGTAGAACACTTTTTTAAATGTTTATAGGCCATCTGTATTTCTTCCTTTGAGAACTCTCTATTTAGTTCCATAGCTCATTTTTTAATTGAATTGCTTGTGTCTTATGTTTTGTTCTTTGAGTTCTTTGTATATTCTGGATATTAATTGTCTGTCAGATCTGTAGCAGACAGCTTCAGGTTCACTGAGATGAGCTTCCAGACCAGGCACAGTTATAGAGGAAGGGATATTTATTGAAGCTTACAGATCTGGGGGAAGTTCCATAATGGCAGAAAAAGCTGGCCTGCCTTCACAGGCCCAAGGAGAGAGAGACAGAGAGAGAGAGAGAGAGAGAGAGAGAGAGAGAGAGAGAGGCACAAGCCAAAAGGTCAAAAGCCACAGAACACTTCAAGAAGGTCAGCTAGGCACACTTTGCATATCTTTAGATTGAAATCTGAAACCCACCACAACACCTTAGATCCACCCAGTGACATTGCCTCCAGCCAGGTGGCTAGAGATGCAAACGACAAACAAATAAACAACTGATTATATTGGGTGCCATCTATTCTTTTCAAACCAACACATTTCACCCCTGGCCCCAAAAGTTTTGTAACTATCACACATTGTAAATTGTACTCAGTTCAATTTCAAAGGTCCCCACAGTCTTGACCAATTTAAGATACGAAGACCTGTAAAATCAAACAAGTTAAACATTTCTAACATATAAAGGCACCAGAGTAAACATTTTCAACTGGTATAAGGCAAAGCAAGGAGAGACTAAAATGATGCAAACTCAACCACCATCAAACAAACATCAAACTTCGGTAGTACAAGTTCAATACAACCAGAGAATAACAGTCTCCAGATTTTCCAATTCCACCCCTCCATCTGGGCAGAGTAGCCAGGGAACGCTTCCATCCCAGGCCAACAGTGATCTCCATGGTAGCCCTTGCATAGTCCTGGTATATGCAAAACATCTTGAGGACTTCATGCAAATCAAGGTCCATCTTCCAAAGGCTCTTTCAGCCTATCAGGGCATCATGCCCTACCTCATGCTGCATCTCAATGGTAGCTCCTGGAACTGTGTGCAATTCATGACAACTCCTCATATCTTCCATGCTTCTGAGTTCAATACCAGGTGTACAGGACACAGCCATATTCTTAATACAGGGACAAAATAAATCCTAACCTTGAAAAGCAGGTTGCTTCTCCAGTCACCTCTTTCCAAAAGAGTTTGCATTTCTATGATAGTCTTTCCTCAGGCATCCTTTCCATGGTAAAGCAATTGGACCATCTTCCTTAAGATTGCTAATGTGTTTGACAATAGCAGATTCAGTAACCTAAAACCAGCCTCAGTGCCTGTAATTTTAACTTGTTTGAGGTTTTCCAGCTTAAAATCTTAAATCTCTCAATCCAATATCTTTAGCCAAGCACATCAGTTCATTACAAATTTAACCTTGATCAAACTCTCTGGGCCTGGGCAGCAGGATGTAGCCAGCCCTTATGCCAGTAGCCCAGTTCCAATAAAGTTCTCTGCAGTCTTTCCTTCCCCTTAGAAAGCTCATAAGCCAAGCCATGAAGTTCAATGTTGTCTGCACTTAGCATTCTCAGACTCTCATCAGAGTAGTCCATAAAACTTGGCTTACCACTCCAGAAGACATCTTCAATTGCAAGCACCAAGTCCATGCCTATTCCTTCAAAACAAAGGTTCCAAAAGATCAACATCCACATGGTCAGGTACTTCTTACCCCACTCCCAGTACCAAGTTCTGTAGCAGACAGCTTCAGGTTCACTGAGATGAACTTCCAGACCAGGCACAATTATGGAGGTAGGGATATTTATTGGAGCTTACAGATACAGGGGAAATTCCATAATGGCAGAAAAAGTTGGCCTGCCTTCACAGGCCCAAGCAGAGAGAGAGAGAAACACAAGCCAAAAGATCAATATGGGGGGCCATCTATTCTATTCAAACCACCACATTGCCCTATTCACCCCATCAAAAAGGAATAATAACACCCCAAAATTAACACTGACAGTGCTGCATATCAGGCAGCCATACACGTATCATAATGGAGGAATTCTCAGAGCATTCACTGCTATGAACATGTTCTTTTCTAATCCCATCATGCACACCAGGAACAGAGGAACACTTTGTAGAGTCATTAAACCTAATTTAAAATTACACCTCAGAGTGAAATTTTGTACTGACATATATTAAGCTCCTTTAGGGTGTTTTAGATTCTTTTTACCTTGCATTAAACATGAAGTTGGCTTCCTTTGGGGATCTTTGAGGGATAAAAAGACATCACAATATCACAGTTTTTGTTTTATTTTGTTCTTGTCCTCCTTGAGTTATGAGTGCTTGGGGTCTCTAACTCTACCCCAAATATTAGATTCTAAGAAGCAGGGGAAGTGTTTCCAATGTACTATTCATTCTTTCCTATAAGGAAAAATTGTAAGGTTATATACTTGAAAAAATCTTTTACCTATGATGCCTAATTACAAAAAAATACATAGCATTGTTGGGGAAGTACAATTTATGGACATATATGGATTGTTTAAAGTATCTAAATATATCTTTATTTCTTGTGTGATTCAACCTGCAAGTGCATAGGCAGTTTATTTTGAGCCATAATTTACAAATGGATATGATGGTGTGTGAGCATGTATGTATTGATCATATATGCATTTTCCCTATGTAAATACTATAAATAATAAATATTTTAGACACTTTGGTGTATTCCACTCACAGTTATCTGACATTTCTTCTTCATGACTTTCAACTCTATACATTTAAATAGTTTATGTATATTCATGTAAAAATACAAGTAAATAATTTTGGGGGATAGAGAGATTATTCAGAGGTTAGACACACTTGCTTGCAAAGCATCACAGCCTGGATTTGATTTCCCAGTACCCACATAAAGCCCAATGCACCGAGTGGTTCATGTGTCTGGAGTTCATTTTCAGTGACAAGAAATCCTGATGTATCCATTCTCATTGTCTTTCTTTCTTTGTTTCTCTCTCTCTCCTTTAAAAATACAAAAATAAGTAAAAATAGTAAAAAAAAAAATGTTGCCAATACACATACCTTAACATGGCTTCATTTATATGGGGAGTGGCCTATCAACTTCCAGGTAATATTTTTGATTTTCAAGTATCCGTTTGCCCTTTACATCATGTTAGACTAACATGATCTAAAGAATAATTTTTGAATTGAACTAACGTGAACTTTCTATTGAGACCTGCTTTTACTTATTCCTCAAGTTGTAAATCATATCTCAAAATATTCACTTCAAAATATTCCCATAATATAGAAGTGAAATTCTAACCTTGTTTGAAAATTTTTTCAATATTTTTTCTGTCTTTAGTTTGATTGATAAATTTAGTTCTCTGTTTGATGAACTAAATGCAAGAAATAATTAAATGAAAGTTTTTCTTGTGAAAGAAGGGGTCTACAGTGCAATATCTAAAAAGAGTATTCAAAATATGCACAAGCATTTTTAATGTAATCTTAATAAATAAGTTTCCTATTTGGTCTTACCTTCTGCCTATAGAATTAATATTTTGTTAAATGTTTGTGTATTTACTTACTTGAGTGAGAATGAGAGAGATGGAGATAGAGAAAGAGAGAGTTAGAGAAAGAGGACACCAGGGCCTTCTGCCTCTGGAAATGAACTCCAAATGTATGCATTAGTCTGGGTATCTGGCTTTACGTGGGTACTATAGAATTGAACCCTGGCCATGGTGATTTCCTGGGAAGCACTTTTTACTGCTGATCCATCTCTCCAGCACCAGAATAAATACTTTATTACTTTTTAAAGCTAATATACAAATCAATGGTTTTATCTTCATATTTTCTTAAACACATGTCATCATTCTTTGTTCTGATTTCAGAACTCCCTGATTGCCTTCCCCTGTCTCCCTTACCTCCCTCTGGATGACCTCTTCTTCCTCCCACATAGAGTATCCATCTACTTTCATGTCACATGCATTCTCAGCATTCAATTATTATCTCTTTCCCCTTCCACCGTCCCTTGAGATCTCTTCCTATCCTTCAATGATTCCATTTATAGATAAATTCTGTAAACAACACATAGACATGGACATTTGTATAAAGTTAACTCTATATTCTACATATAAAAGAAGACATAGTGTATGTTTTTCTTAGTTTGCCTTTTCTTTAAACTCAATTATTTATGCTTCTTTTTGTTTTTCTACATATGGTGTAATGTAATTTATTTATGGCTGAATGAAACTCTATTGGTTATTGGTGTATTACATTTTCTTTATTCATTCATGTGTTGATGGACATCCTGTTTTGTTCTGTTTCCTAGCCACTGTGAAAACTAGAATAATAAAGATGAATACACCAGGATCACTGTGGTCTACAGACACCAAACCCTTTTGTAATGTACCCAGGAAATGTATAATCAGAGCAGTTCTAAGCAGAAGGAGAAGAAATTATAATACTTAATCTCAAGTTATACTATAGAGCATAGTAACAAAACTACTATTGGCTTCAAAAAGGCTATGTAGACCAATGGAATAGAATAAAGGATGCAGAAACCCACATGTTTGGTCAAGGATTTCTGAAAAGAATATCTATAGCAAAGGAAACAATCCCAAGAGGCAACAATCACCACAGTGAAGAGACAACCGACATAATGGGAAAAATAATCTTTACCAATCTTTGTCTATGTATTAAACAGTAAGTTAATATCACAAAGTATACAAAGATTATATATGCAGTCTATAAAAGTTAAATGCCAGAAAAACAAATTATTGTCTCAGTTTATGACCAAGTTAATTGAACAGACAATTCTCAAAAAAAAATGCAAATGGCAACAAATATTTGGGCTAGTATTCACCATCATTATCTAACAGAAAATTGCAAATTAAAACTGCTTTGAGAGTACATCTCATGTCTACTGAAAATATCATCTTAATATAAAGTACATAAACAACAAGAAAAAGAGGAAAGAATAAGTCTTACATAATACTGGTGTGAATATATGCTGGCACAGCTACTATGGAAATCAGTACAGATATCCATCAAACACTCTTGTGCCTTATAACATAAATGTATCCTCAGGCTTTTCATTAAGATGAGATAGCTATGGCTAACAACATTTCACCTAAAAAAAAATTTTGTGCTTCACTTTCCATGATTAGACAGAGTAATGGGTAATGAATACCCAATGAGAACATTTCCCATTTACTAAATTTATTCAAAAGACTTAATGTATCTGTACAGTTATTATAAAAGGTATTTTTACTTAAGCATTAAAACTTTTTAATGTGTGAAAAGGTTCATGGAATCAAAAAAAAGAAAATTATTATTTCCACATTTTCTAACCATATATTTAAAGGTGCCAGTGTATGTTGCTGAACATAAGAAATACAGAAAATTAAATTAATTGTTGCACTAGAAAATAGTTTTGCACTTTGATATGCTACAGAATAATGATTAAAAAGCAATTTTAAAAATATAACAGAATTTAGCTAGGAATGGTGGCACACGCCTTTAACCCCAGCACTCAGGAGACACTAGTAGGAGGATTGCCATATACGTATATATATGTAATTTATTGCTATAACACATAATTGATTTGTTACATAAATTATTTTCTCAGTTATAAAACTTCTAATGATTTTTTAAATGCTGTGAATTTTCAAGGTTTCTCATGTACTTATTTTATTTATGAAAAAATAAGTTTTAATTTTTTCTTTGGAAGCCTACATTATTTTAAATTATATATATATATATATATATATATATATATATTTACTCATCAGTATAAGCATATTCTACTAATTATGCTGTACCAATGAGAGCATTCAGTGATATATTAAATAAAAAATAAAATAATAAATATCATTACTTTGTTCTGTAAATAAAATGGAAGTTTTCCAAAGATTCAACATTAACAATGGTGTTTTAGATAAAATTTCAATATATGTACTAGAACAGACTGAGAAAATTCAATTTTATTTCTGCTTTTTTGAAATACTTTATGAAAATGTTGAACTTGAAGTCTATTTCATGTGTTTGTTGAAAGATTTTTCTTTATATATTGTTAGCTTTAGAAAGTCAAACCACTAACATAATCTACAAAAACTACAAAAAATACAGTACAATTATGACCTTTATTATATCTTTATTCCTTTAATTTGATAACATTACATTAGGATATTCACATCTTTTTCATAAGTGTAATTGTGCTATATGCTTCTTGTGTTTTCTCTTTAATATTTTAGGTAAAGATTATGTTAACTTAAAAAGATGGATAAGGGCTGGAGGGATGGCTTAGCAGTTAAGGCGTTTGCCTACAAAGCCAAAGGACCTAGCTTTGGTTCCCCAGGACCCACATTAGCCAGATGCACAAGGGGGCCCATGTGTCTGGAGTTTGTTTGCAGTGGCTGGAGGCCCTAGCATGCCCATATTCTCTCTCTCTCTCTCTCTCTCTCTCTCTCTATCTCTCCCTCTTTCTCTGTTAAATAAATAAATAAGAAAATAAATAAATAAAATATTTTTAAAAAGTCGGATAAGGGAGAAATTCTACTTTTTTTCTACTTTTTGAAGTTTATGAAAAATGGAATATTTCCTTAATAGTGTGCTAGAACTTGAAACTAAAATTCTCCAGATGTTATTTTCTTTGTGAAAACGTGTTTCATGAACTTGTCACACTTTCTTTCGTCAAAAATTGGTTTTATTATTTTAGTTTTGAAAGAGCAAGATGGAACGGGAGAGAGAGAGAGAGAAAGAGAGGGAGAGAGGGCATATGCCTTTCAGTATGCACCCCCTGTGGGCATGCACAACATTGCACTCTTCAGTCACTGTGCATCTGGCTACTTGGGACCTGGAGATTCGAACAGGCATTCTTAGGCTTCACAGACAAGCTCCTTAACCACTAAGCAATCTCTCCAGCCTTGGTCACACTTTTTTAATAGTTATAGAGCAATTTAGCTTTATCTCTTTTGTAATACTTGCACTGTTGAAAATCTGTACTTTCCTAAGGTTTCTGTTTAGACCTTTGTACTTTTTAATGTTTAAAACACTTTCATGGTGTTTTAATTATGATGTATTATATTGCTTTTGCAAATGTTTGTGCTATCTCTTTTCTATTATATTAGAATAGAGGCTTATCCTTGTTCTTTTTTTAAAATCAATCTGCTATTTTTTAGATATCTATGGCATATTCTTGTGTTTTGTCTATTTTCTGTTAATCTCAATTTCTCCCACTCCTTTGTGCCCTTTTGCTCTTTTCAGGTTTCTATGTAAACAGATGATGCTGATCATTATTTGTCTTTCTTTTGTGTCATGGCTCTTCCCATACAACAGCCTGACCTGCTTCATTTTCTTTAAAGCACTGATTTAATTGAACCACACAACATTTGATATGTTGTCATTTTATTATGAAAATTAGTATTGTAGGCTAAGGAGGTGGTTCAGTTGGGTAAGGGGTTTGTTTGAAAGAGTGTTAACCTCAATTTGGATCCTCAGTACCCAAGTATAAGCAGGATGGAGGAGTGTGCTACATGGCAAGGAATCCCTGGGGTTCACTTGACTAGCTGTTCTAGCCTAGTCAGTGAGCTCTAGGTTCAAGAGAATCTGTCATGATTAATATGGTGGGGAGGAATTGAAGATGATATCCAACATTGACTTCCAGATGCTACATGCATATGTACACATGCGCACGTGTTTCCACACAAGTACCTGTGAGCATACATACACACAGTATTTACTTTCTAATATGAGTTTTTCTTTATTCATATTCTTATAAACATAGTTTTAAACTTACAAACATCTAAAACATTGTCTTAATGATTTATAAATCAATAGATTTTGATATGATAATATGCAGTTTATTCTTTTAATACTGTAGTATTATTTTACTTCTACATGTTTTATTCTAAAATAGAATCTATTCTTGTAAATATTTGCACATACTTGTAAAGTGTATATTCTTATATTTAACAGTGAGTCTTAAAATTAGTTTATATGAGTCTTCAATATTGCTTTTCCTTTCTAAATTTGAGTCAGGTATTACAGTCCTTTAACTTTTACATTTATCATAGAATGAACTCACCTGAAAAAAATTCTCATAGATATGTCTAATATTATATTTATTTAATAAGTTAATTTGAACGTATTGAACCCACTTTTAAGATCAAGATGTTAAATTCTGTCTACAAATATGTTCTATTTGTTTATTTTCCTAAAATTTTTTATGAGAATTTAAAATTTTGACTGTATAAGCATTGAAAATATGTTATACATGTTCATATATAATTCAATGATATATATTTATTCTTATTTAAAATTTTATGTTTTTATATTTGATATTTCATTGCTAGTACATATAAACACAAGTAACTTGTGGGATTGCATTTTTAAACATTTCTAACTCATTTGTTAGCTCTAGGTATAATTTTATTAACATGTTTTAATTTTATGGACAAACTATCTGTGACAAGAATAATGCACATTACTTGCTATTTATTTATTTTACTTTTCTTCTGGTCATAGTTATAATTTTAAAAATGTATGTGTATTTACAGTGGTAACTATAGTTACCTACCACAACTTATCTAATTAAGTAAATGCCCCAGTATTTGTGTTTAGCTCACAATTTTGGCTACAATGGGTCTTGTAAAACTTTTTCTATATATTTAGATATCTATATTTTTGGATTGTTTTGCTTTAGTCAGCTCATAGAGAATATTGTATCATTTACTTTTAGGTTGAACCAAACTTACACTCCTACTTGCTCACTATATATATATATCTTTAATGATATCATCAAATTCAATTTCTTAACATTTTTACATGCTTATGCATTCAACATTGGTTTTAAATAATTATCCCATAAATTCTTTGTTTGATTTAAGTATAAAAATAATTGTCTCCATATTTAATTATTTGAGAAAACTCCACTACATTTTAGAAAATGTTACCTAAGACTGGAATTATTTATTTATTTGTAAACGTTGTAAGTAAACCAATATGATCCTTTTATTTTCCCTTTTTTGCGAATCATTTTTCAATGATTTTTCAAATCATTACTTTGTTAGTAGTAACTCTGTTCTTTTCCTCTTTTATAAGCTTTGGTACTAACAATCTGAGTTATTTTCTTTTAATATCACAAAAATTATTAAAGATGCTTCCATTTCTACTTTTTTCTACTGGTAACATGGCTCATTTCTCTTTGGTTTTGATCAATTAATCTAGAAGTATAGAAACTTTTGATCATTAAATATAAACACCATTTGGCTTCATGTATTTTCTATTATTTTTTCTCTTCCTACTTTATTGGCTTTGCCAGTTTTTTATTGCTTTCTTTCACTTACTTTGAATTTAATGTACTCTTGCTTTCATAGCCTCTAAAGTTGGAAATGTCAGTAATTGATGTGACATTTTGCTTCCTTCCAATTTTTCACTTTTAAGCACTACAGCTTGTGTATCTTCTGTTAAATGCTTTCTTATATCTCTCTCGCACACTTTGCAATGTTGCAGCATTATTATCTTTCAGTTCACAATATTTACAACGAATGTAGAATGACCCTTTAGCTATTAAAGCCTCTTATTTTCATTAATATTTCCTGGCCTGAGGACCATACTGTGTATAGGGCTTCTTTGTTTCTGGTTTTATTAGGTTCTACATCACCCAGTTTTTGGCTGTATAAATGGTCTGTGCTTAGTTACAAACCAGTGCTTCATATCACAAAAAGTCAGTTGTTTGTTATTCTTCCTGTCATCTGTAGACCTGTGCACCATTTCTTTTCCCAAAATATTCTTTGTACTCTATAGAATCTTTATAATAATATAGATTCCCTTTCAAAGACAACATTGAAGTATATTATTAGTTTTATTATTAAATTGGTAAGCATTGGCTAGAACTATTTAAGCTCACCTCTGTTCTTTGGGTAACTGTAACTTACAGATACAAGAGAAAAGGCATTTAAAAGTTAATATATGATGAATAAGTACCATCTTTAAATTGTACACGTGAAAATATAGAAATGATTCAAATATTATAGAAGTTACAAGTTTCATTTTATCTGTAGGAAGTGTATATATGCCTCCAGATTAGGAACATTTTACAATAGCATACTTTGATTCCGACATACAGCAGATAATACATTAAGCATGATTGTTTAAGGCTGAGTGGTCCAGTCTAAAGAACTAATAGGTGAGGAACTAGATGGCAAACTAGAAAAAGGATTCAAGAGAGAAAACTGTAGGTGTTTATAATGACTGATACAATTGAGATTACTTGCAAATTTCACCAATTCAGGCTTTGATGAGTGAGGCCAAAACATCAGTTTCTAATAGCAATACACCAAGGCAGTTTATACTCGGTATAATTTATCAATTGTCATGGTTTTGTTTACTTACTTGTGTGTATGTGTGGTTGTGTCTGCACATGCATGTAGAGTAATAAAGTATGTGTGTGATATGGCATAAGTGATATGTGATGTATTGGCATGTGTGTGCACATGTGCACATGCATATTCATGGGAAACCAGAGAATGAAAAATGTAGGGTATTCCCTTATTACTCATCTGCATATTGTTGCAGGTGGAGTCTCTTTCTTGACCTGGAGCTACTATCCATCAATGAATTCCAAGGATGTTCCTAATCCTGCTTTCACCCTCCGTGGACTGACATTATGACCTGTGTGTGGTCATGCACAGCTTTTAGTGAGATCTGCGGAGTTAAACTTGGTGGTCTCTTTCCAGAGAGACTCATGTTTAAACAGCAAGTGAGCTTAATTGGTGAGCAATCTTCCTACCCTAATTGTCTGATTTTTCATTATACACAAAATATATAGTAGCAGTTAATTCATTCTACCATTATTCTCCAAGCATAAATATTTATACCTAGTTAACTTGATGATTTAGTATATGAATTTTCTTTCTCAAATTTTCTTAGCTAAAATATTATGAATGTTTTATCATGTTCTGATGCTTTTATTTTAATTAGTAACCATATAACAATTTCAGTTTTGTACAGATTATATTCTGGAATTTTTCAGAAAATGCTATGGAATCGGTTGGATATGTCTTTCAAAATCTTATTTAAAGCAGGACATCATGGCTCCTGCCTTTAACCACAGCACTCAGAGGCCTATATAGAATGATCATCATGAGTCCGAAGCCAACCAGTTCCAGGTCAGTCTGAACTAAAAATAAATACAGGGGCTGGACAGATGGCTCAGTAGTTAAAGTCACTTGCTTGTAAAGCCTGGAAACCTGGGTTCAATTCCCCAATACCCATGTAAAACCAGATGTGCAAAGTTTGTATGCATCTGGAGTTTGTTTACAGTGACAAGAGGCCCTGGTGTCCCGATCTCTATCTCTCTTTCTCTCTGCAAATAAGTAAGTAAAAATATTTAAAATATCACATTTAAGATGAAATATCAAGTCTCAAATTTAGTTAAAGGGGTCCATCATAAAAACACATAAATACACATATCCAGTGTTACTTCCAATTATAGTTTCATTAAGTGAAATATTCTAGCTATTTCCACATGGGACTGCTGGTAGTTAAAAATTATTGGGAAGCTGGTTTGTATTCATGCCATTATACCCATATTCTGCACCATCAATTTGTTATTAGTCCGCAAATAATGGCACCTGATTTTTGACAGATTCCAAAACATATATGGAAATAAGATATGCTCTTCAACAGAGTTACTGAGAAAACAGAGTACCTATTATCTATTTATCTGTCTATCTATCTGTCTATCCAGATCTCTCTCATCCTGTATAAAAATAAACTCTAGATGGATCAAGATCTTAATATAAGATTTGAAATCCTAAAACTATTAGAAGAAAAGGTAAAAAGAATTCTTCAAGATACAGGCACAAGCACTGATTTCCTGAGTAGAACTCTAGTCAGTCACGAGATAATTGGCAAATGTGATTCCATACAATTAGAAAGCTTCACAGCAAAGCAATCAATTAATGCAATGAAGAAACACCCTACAGAATAAAACAAAATGCTAACTATATATCTGAGAAGATCGATTTCTAGAATATACAAAGAACTGTCAAAAGAAACCTAAGCAACAACAAATCACTGCAACTCAATCCATAATTGTGTATTGAAATGAACAAGGAAATCTGAAAAGACAAAGTAGTGATGGTCACAAAATATATGAAAACAATATTCAACTTCACTAAATATTAGAAAAATGGAAATTGAAAAATAAGTGCAACATGAAGTCTATATAACTACATTGAGATCCATCTCACTTCAGTCAAAATAACATTCACTGATTAAAAAAATTCAAAAATGCTCATAAAGTTATAAATAAAGGAGCCACATGTTTCTGGTGGGAATGTTTACTTTACTAGTCCAGTCACTGGAGTTTTGTAACAAAAAACAAACAACAACAACAAAAAAACTATAACTTGAGGAGGTAGATGGCTCAGGGAGTGAAAGAAATCGTTGCATAAGAATGGGAGCATGACTGGTCCTGAGGCCACCTCTCTTCAATTCCCTGGCACATGGGCAAACATCTTATAATGGTCACACATGCCTGTTAATCCTAGTAATGTGGGGAATGAAACACAGAATAGCTGGGGCTCACTAGTTAACCAATCTGATCAGAAAACAACAGCTCTAGGTTGAGTGAGGGATTTGTCTTAAGGAAATGCTCCAGTGAGTGATAGAGCATAGATACCATGCATGCACCACACACAAACACATGCATGCACACACATACATGTGCACACACACACACACACACACTCACCAAAACTGGAACTACCATATGGCCTATCTATACTATGGGTGGATATTTTCAAAAGGATTGCAAGGGATCATATCATAGAGATACTCACATACCAATATTTCTTGCAGCATCTTCACAAAAGCTAATCTATGGATCCAACTTAAAGTCTATCAACAGAGGAATTCATAAAGAAAAAGTATTAACGAGATATGCAGTGGAACTTTTTCACCCATAGAAAAGAAAAAAGTTGTGTCTTTCATGGAAAAATTGATACAACAAAAGATAATCATATTAAATAAATTATTCCAGTCTCAGAAATGTGAATATCAAATATTTTTTCCTCATTACTTCCTCCTGTATTGTATGTAAATATCAGCTATGTACATATGACATAAAATTAAAAGTAAAACATCAAAGGGAGAAAAATACACTAAAAAAGTTTGAGATAAAGGGTGGGAGGATATATGGAAGTAATATGCTTGACATACATTATGTAATTGTATGAAAATATTTGTATATACACTGAGTATATACTAATGAAATGATACTTGTTTATAAACTTTAACATAAACAAAAATGCTATTTAGACCATTATTATAAATACCAACATTTTCCTTTTAGAACCAACTCACAAACCTGGAAAGTGACTTACAGATTTAAAAAGTTCATACTACCTTATGAGTAATTTAGTATAATTCTTTTGAAACAAATATGCACATTGTGTATTTTTATATTTCCATGTAAAAGTGGGGTCTTATGAAAATAAATATCTGCTATGCAGCAAAGTTGTATCTTATTATTTATTCCTTTTATTTTAAATTCAAGTTTTATATGTTTTAGTCTTTATTGTTTATATAGTCTAGATAATATGTCCATTAAACCTGTTTTATTCTCATGTGTAATTATTTCTCCTGATTATATATTTTATTGTGAATTTAGTACTAAAATGACAGGTTGACTTTAACATAAGTTACCTAATATATTAAAGAAAGGCAAACTGAATTTTCCAAACTTTTTTTATAATTTAATATTATCTTATGTTCATAATTTAAATGTAATATTATATACTTTGATAGGAAAATTTTAAGCATGTTATTTCTCAGACCTTAATGATAACTTGGAAGTTTTGTTTTGAGCATAAATTTGACCAATGCAGAAATGGAATAATTAAGAAATAGACAAGCATTGGGGCTTTTTGATATTTTCTTCTCACTTTCTCCTCATATCTACTACTTATTCTGTTACTAATCTAAGGATTTCATTTCTACATGTACACCTTAATGTAAAATAATAGGCCACACCAAATAACCTATCATAAAGTTTCATTACATCTGATTGATTAACTCTATTTTTTAAAATTAAAAAACAACATTTGAGAAGTAAAAGAACTCATGTATAGTCACGCTGTGAGGCACACATCAGGCTGAAACCAATGTCCTCTAACTGCAAGTTCCACTGTTAGATATTGTGATATTTGGTAAAAGAAAATTTAGCTATTAGCTACCAAAGTTATATCTAGTGTTATTCAGTCCTGTTTCTAAGAATGGTTGTGAATATCTTAACCTTGATAATGTTAATGATTAATAAAAATATATATGGTATTGATTAGTGATCCCTCATTTAACAAGTATGACACTTCTATGTGTTTTGGACAGTATTAGGTGATCTAAGACAAATAAGGAAATACATGTTGCAAAGTCAGCAAAAGCAAATTTTTTTTACCTCTGTTCGACTACATTAGACAAATCTTCCCCTTTGAAAATAAAATAGAAAGTCACATTGTTATTGAACTCAGAAAAATCAAATTGTATGCTGGAGTGATGGCAGTTGACCATGGAGTACTGCTCTAACTAGCTTTCTACAGAAACCAAGCTTACAAAGATAAATTTGTAATAAAAAAATCAATATTATAAAGCATCCTACCTCAATGAAAAGTAATAGTTTTATGAATCTTTATGGAGAACTGTGAGTTAGTTAAAAATTTACCTTAATCACTTAAATAATAACCCAGTGGATATTTTTTTTTACTGCTACCTACAAAGCACAGCATTCTGAAATTAGATCCTTAAGAATGAGTAATGAATATTCACTTCTAAATTTCTAATCACTTTCTTTCAATTATCATAGAGAAATCAGTACTGCCTTTTAATATTTTTGTATATTGTATTAAAATGTATTTATTATTTAAATAAATACAACTCTGTACGTATCTCTTTCTGGTTCAATCACATTACACTATAAGTGTTTTCCCCATCAAATAGAACTTCATAATAACCTCAATACTTAAAGTCTCTTTAACAGGCACAGGAATATAACTGATGCTCAACATCAGTTAAATAGATGATACCAAACAAATAAAAAAAGAAAGTTATAAATGTTCCCCACATAGTGTGTAATACATGATTAAAATTAGATAATGGTATATTTCATGCAGTATTTTTGTTTTAGGTCTCTACCTCATTTATTCCTAAAATTTTCAAACATTTCTTATATCCCATATTCTTTGCCAGATATATGTAACTACACACAGATGCAAATACACATACAAACACACACAGAGAGCAAGAGAATGAGTAGAAGAATTGATTTTAATTGCTAACTCTAAAGTATCTTAACTGAATGAAAACTAAAATATCTTTAATTTAATTGTAAACGTTTCAATTCATTGCAATTAGAAATATAGAACATGCCAGCTATGAAATCTATCAGATGGAATTATCATTAAAATTTTACATATTGTTCTTATATTCTATTTATAACCTATCAAATGTTCATCTTTTAATTGATCAAGTTCTTAAATCAGTTGGAGGTGAGTACTACTAAGCCAATACTCTTGCATCAGGAATACGTGCATAAAGAACATTCATCTGGGGCTGGAGAGATGGCTTAGCGGTTAAGCGCTTGCCTGTGAAGCTTAAGGACCCTGGTTCGAGGCTCGATTCCCCAGAACCCACGTTAGCCAGATGCACAAGGGGGTGCATGCGTCTGAAGTTCGTTTGCAGTGGCTGGAAGCCCTGGTGCGTCCATTCTCTCTATCTCTCTCTCTCTGCCTCTTTCTCTCTCTGTCACTCCCAAATAAATAAGTAAGAATAAACAAAAAAAAAATTTAAAAAAGAACATTCATTTGTATGAAAGATAAAATTTACATTGGTAATTATGGTTTGAAATTATGATGAATTAATACTTGCTTCAAGTGTGTTCTACAAATTAGTTAATAGTGATTTTAACAATGGTCTGGGTGTGCAGCTCATAACACTAGTGCAAGTTGCAAACACAAGTTTTCATATTGAGCCTTTCTCCCACCAAAGTTTCTATTCAGTAATGTCCAGATAATGATAAAGCAGAATCTATTTAAAAACCTCATGAAGCTGGACTTGGCGCATGCCTTTAATCCCAGCACTTGGGAGGCAGAGGTAGGAGGATCACCATGAGTTTGAGGCCACCCTGAGACTCCATAGTGAATTTCTCGTCAGCCTTGGCTAGAGTAAGACCCTACCTTGAAAAACAAAAAAACAAACAAACAAAAAAAAAAACCACAAAGCTCATGAAATGTTGATGAGAGCATGTTGACATATACACAGAAATGTTTGGAAATTTTCCAGTGGCTTTTTTTTTTTTTTGACACTCAGCAGTCAATTGATTAATTAAATTGAACCAAGTCTTGATAAATGGCATGTGTGATGAACTAATGATGATACAGTGAAAGTTGACCTAATCCTATGTACTTGTGGTAGAAGAGTAACTTATGTAGCCCCTCAAAATATAGCAGCATGTGCTTTTATTGTCCATTTATACTCTTCAAAAGTGAATTGATGTATAACATTGTAATTTTAAAGAATATTTTTAGGGGCCTGGAGAGATATCTTAGCTGTTAAGCTGTTAGCAAAGCCAAAGGACCTCGGTTCGATTCCCTAGCACCCATGTTAGCCAGACGTACAAGGTAGCACATGCATCTGGAATTTGTTTGCAGTGGCTGGAGACCCTGGCGTGCCCATTCTATCTCTGTCTCTCTCTGTCTGCATCTTTCCCTCTCGCTCTTCAAATAAATAAATAAAATTTTAAAAAAGAATGTTTTTAGAGTATGTTCAATTTTTACAGGGTGAAAGATTTTATAACTAACAAATAGTTGACCAGCTCATTAGCTGATTGAATGAAATTGTAAAATTGAGATTCAGTTGACAACACCTGGCCTGGTAGGATAATACTTAGGCAGCAAGAACAGGGCAATTTCCATATATATATATATATCTCCATAGTTGGTATTTATTCTTAAAATAATGATAACTATTGCCAACAGCATTATCAAGAAAACAAACAAAAATAAGAGAAATACTTTCAAATCTGCTGGAAGGTATAAAATATGCATCTTTAATGAATTCAGTTTTTATTATTGTTATTTTATCATGGCTATAGACTTATAATAATGAGAGGGCTAGAATATTTGGCCTCAGTCTTGTTTTTTCTTTTACAACATTGCTCGCATCCTGAAGTAGTGAAAAATGGTATTCCCTTATGACCTGTGGTGTGCATAGGAAGAAGTCAGACTGCAAACACAGAGAACGCCTTTTCTTCTTTGGAGCTACTGAGTGAAATGATTTAAAAGTCTACATCAGAGTTTACTAGCCAATTTTACTTTAATGTAATTTTATTGAGACCAAAAAGCACTCTATAAAAGTTTTGGGCTAGTTAATTGGCACAGCAACCTGTGAAACAAATCATGTCTTCCTTACTCCTCTGCACTTGGTGGGCAGATGCCCCTGTGGTTCTTTCCTCTCCTCATTGTTGCTTCCACTGTGACCACTGACAAAGTTGGCATTTCAAAGTGTATTTCCCTGAGAATAATAGTCATTAGGATTTTCATGAATATTTGTTTACACTTTTATTTTCTGTGTTTCATTTCTTTTGTTAAATAATTTTGGAAATACTGGGCTACATAAAGGTAAATACACTTTTTTTTTTTCTTCTCAATGCAAGACATTTTAAGGTCTTTAGATGTTTTGCAAACCACTGGGAAGAAGACAGATTATGCACTATTTCTCAAAAGAATTGCTTGCATTAGATGTGGGTGGTCAGATAGGAGACAATGTCCTAAAAGACAATGCTGTCATGAAATATTGATGAAGCCCCAAGGGTTTAACTTGGTAGGATTCCCCTGCAAAACCTACACACTAAGTTGCAAATGAAGCAATTTTCATTCTTTTAGCTTTCTTAACAGTTGGCTTGAAACTGCCTGATCTTTATTGAACTTCACTAAATTTTTGCTCTGGTTATATCCAACACAGTGGTTAACACATCAAGATTCATAACAAAATAAGCTACTAAAATTTTAATATCAAAAATATGCAAGAGGTCAACTTAGAATCACAGTTAACTACACATTCTGTCCGTCAAATGGGCATGAATAGTATATTAGAGGTGGCATTGTTTGAACACAATTGGTATTTGGGTTGCACTAGGGGCCAAAAACAATCTAGGTATCTGCCACAGAACCATATTATTAAGTAAACAAAAAACATAAATTCAAAGGCATGCTAAGCTTAGACATAATCATTTCAGAAGTACCAAAAGCTGTCACTCTGAGAGTGCTTTATAGTTCACTTGTGTTATTTCAACTGAATGACATTGACTTCTTTCAAAACTGCTTTTAGGATGTTGTCCTTTAGAAAGGAAAATTAGATTTTTTTTTTCATTCATTATTGGTAGTAGGTATACTAGGATTTTAAGAAAATGTCATTTCAACTGTATTTTTCAATTCTAAAATTATCAATGCTGTAATCTGCTACATATAATAACATGACACAGAATGGGCTAACTTTTGAAACAGATTAGAAACATAAAATTATTCAATTTTAATAAGCAACTTAGGCCAGAGGACTGCTCAGCACTCATAAGGATCCAAGTTCCATCTGTAGAAAACACATTAAAAAAGCCAGCATGTTTTGCCAGTTTATAATCCCATAGCTGGAGAAATGGAGACAGGCAATAGATCCCTGGAGTTCTCATGCCGATAAGTCTGAAATAACTTCAAATTCCAAGTCATTGAGTGACACTCTTTCAATAAAAGGTTAATAGGACCTGAGGAACAACTCTCAGAGTTATCCTTGGGCCTACCCGCTCTTCATAAGCACAAATGCAGCTGTGTACACATATGCACATGCACACACATATGCAAAATAGAAAAAGTCATCAATTTAAACTACAAACTGCATGAAAAATGTAGAAACTATTTTTAAAAGTAACATAAAACACATTACTTGGTTTGGAAAAATCACACATATTTTTATAGAGCTTTATGTAATGTGAGTAAAGATTTATTTACTCTTATGAAGTTACTGAGTTGATAAGAGCTGTTATGTAATTTCATTAACATTTTCCTTTGTCAAGATGTTAGTAACACTACTAGTTTCCAAAATTCTGGAAAGAAATCAAAGCTATCTGATGTGAAAGTGTTTGACATATTTTCAACATGTGAGCAATGAAGTGAATATAAAAATACCAGCTGGTCTGGTATTTATGGCATAATGATATATTATTTCACCTTGAATTTGTTAGGGAATAAGGCTCTTGTCTAAAATGTACCTAAATTACTACAATAGAACTTTACTATAAATCAAGAAATAAAATCTAATCTTTCAACTGGTGCTATATTTAATTATTATTTTCTACAAATATTCTACATTTTTTAAAGTCAATGCAAAGTCTCTGACTCTTAATGATTTATGTGCTGGCATAAAAATCTTTTATAATCAAGAAAAATGTATACTCATTACATCAGTAATTTCTGTGATAAAATATCTGACAAAATAAACTTAAGGAAGGAAGATTTATTTTGGATGACATTTTGGGGGTACACTCCATCAAGGTGAGGCAAATATCAGAGGCAGAGCAGTGTGCTAGCTGTGTTGGTGGGACAATGAGAAACAAGTTATTATAGTGTGTTCACAATGGGAAGGAAGCAGGAATAGTGAATGCTGGTACTCAGCTTTCTTCCTTCCTTCCTTCCTTCCTTCTTTCCTTCCTTCCTTCCTTCCTTTCTTTCTTTCTTTCTTTTTTTCTTTCTTTTTTCTTTTTCTTTTATTCCCTCTTAGATGTCTGCTGAAGAGAGGGAATGCTTAAATTCAGGCTGGGTCCACCTTTCTTAGTTAAACCTCTGCAAACACTCTTTTGGGTGATTCCAAACCCAGTCACAAGTCCAACTTTGGTCAACCAGATACCCAAACATAGCCCTTTAAATAAAGTAAAAATAAGTTACAAACTTCCAATGAAGTTCCAATCCATAGAAGAAATATTCTCTACAAAATAAGAAATACAGCAAATAAAGACTGGGCCAAAGACAGAACAAACCCTAGCAGGACAAATACCAAATGGTGCTGCTCCATGTCCAATGTCATACACATGAAGACACCATATATTCTCCAATGAGGTTGGCCACCACTTCCACTCCAATGCTTTCACATGGTACACATACAGCCTCTGTATTAATATCTTCAATGACCTGGGGTCTCCATTAGAATTTAGGCTTCATTTAAGCAGCTTCATACAATGGGCCTCTTTGTGGAATCCAACCTGAGACATATTACTGGCCTAAGCTACTTTCTTACACCTAGATGTAAGCCTCTAGGATCTCAGAATCTTATATTTTCATGCTTACTTAGCCACTACACCATCAAGTCTGCTTCAAGGTCTAGATGATTAATTCTAGCCCCATTCTACAAGCGCTGTCTAGCTTCTAGCTATCTGAACCTGGGAAAAGACAGTACTAAGTAGGTGGCTGTGAGCACAACACCCCTTCGGTAACATTTTCAGTTCAAGCTCTGACTTTCAAATAAATTTGCTTTTTCACAAGGTGATGTCTTTGTTTTGTGGGGTCTTGCACTTAGGGCACCTTTTCAGTCATCTCTGTTAAGAGCCTGGGACTTTGCTTCAATGGTGATAATCTCTTTAACAGTTGCATCTGTTTTCTTTGCATTCATGTTGTCTGCAACTTTATAAAGTTACTTGCACTCTTTTTCTCAACATCTTCTTTTTTATATTTCTCTTTCTCTCTTTCTCTATTAACTTTAAGCAGAAACTATAACAAAGTTGAATGTTATACTGTCTTGAAATTCCTTTTGCCCCCAAACCCTAGTGCATTACTTGAGAATTCAACCTAATTCAAGGTTTTAGGAAGCATACAGAAAGCAGCTGGGTATTTGGTTGCAATATAACAGGAACGGTCTGTAGTGAGAATTCTGTGAGTCATCATTCTTCACTGAAACCTCATGAGCTCATCCCCTGACACATGAGCCTTTAGGGACATATCACATCTGGACTAAGCAAAACAAAATCCTGAATATGAAAACTAGGAAATTGTTTCTGAAAAAAAACAATACAAATTTTTAAAATAATTTATAAAGTGATGATTGAATATTTGGCATGAGAAGGTGGCCTTAGAGAATTAGGTAGGCCAATCAGCAAATATCCTCTGTATTTCAATGAATGTTAAATTTCTATTTCCATGGTAATAATTGCAAAGTTAATTGATGTATCCAAAGTTATGTATGCTAACACAATTCCTGGAACATTAAGATACTTTAAAATTATACAAAACTGGAAAGCATTTAGCACATCTGCCCTCAAGCTCATGGACTTATGTTAGGCAAGTTGTGCATCACTGAATCCAGCAAGAATAAAAACTACCAATGGCCAATAACAATTTAAAGAATTTTAAGGGAACTGGAAAGATTGTCCAGTGGTTATGGTGCTTGCCTACAAAACCTAACCATCCAGTACCCATGTAATCTAGATGCACAAAGTGGCGCATGCATCTGGAGTTCCTTTGCAATAGCCAGAGGCCCTGGTGCACTCATCTCTCTCTCTTTCCCTCTCTTTCTCTCTCTCTCACCTCTCTGCTTTCAAATAAATAAATAAAATATTTTAAAAAGAATTCTAAAATAATAAAAGAAGACCAGTCATTGTAATGATGTAAAACCCAAAACATGCTGTTATGCCTTACCTCTTTTCTTTGAGATTGCACCATTCCCCCACCCAAAATTTATTTAGTTATCATTACAGGAATACTTCTCAGCTCTGCAGCTGAAACTGGTATAAAATATCAAGCTGGGGGCTGGAGGAATGGCTTAATAGTTAAGGTGCTTGTCTGCAAAGCAAAAGGACCCAGGTTCAATTCTCCAGTACTCACATAATCCAGATGCACAAGGTGATACATGCATCTAGAGTGTGTTTGCAATGGCTGGAGACCCTGGCATGCCCATTCTCACTCACTCACTCACTCACTCTCTCTCAAATAAATAAATAAAAACTTAAAAATATAAAATAAAAATAAAATATCAACTTGCTGGTGACAACTATTCTATTATCTTTTTTTAATTAGCACAACAAAAGCAACAAAAAAGATAGGGGTGCAGCCATGAGAGGGTAGGAGATTTTGAATGTTCATTTATTAGACGCTTAGAAATTATCCTTAAAGTATGAATGCATTTACATGACATACTTGATGCATATCATCAAATTCTGTTTTACTTTTAAAATCCTTACATATAGGATAAAAATAGCTGTTTCAGGGCCAGATAACAATGAGGAACCTTTGACCAATAAGCAAAATATTTCATAAATGTTATCACTGAATTATAATGTTACACACAAACAACCATCTTTACAAAGTGAATTCCTGATCATTACAAATGTGACAGGTATTTGTAGAGTACAAATGTATAATTTCTTCTCTTAGTTAAAAGTCTGTTTGGCCAGAGAACATTTCTGACATTGTAGTGATTTTATGGCCTATGATAGTTTTGTACGTTGAAAGATATTACGAATTTCAACCAACTGAACCTAAAATAAATTAATTTGCTGTATATATTCATGGCAATTCCCAAACTCTAGAAAAATAGTAAGATATTTTTCCATATCAAAAAAATGTATAATGGAGTACATTATTCTTTAGTATTTTTGGAAATAAAATAACAATAGTTAGTATAAATTTAATGATAACACATACGTAAAAACTGATAGTCATTTACTATTTTTTTTAAGATAAAATCTCACTGTGTAACCCTGACAGGTCTTAATCTTGCAGTTTTTCCTCCCTGACCATCCTGAGATTGGAGGTATGAATACATTACCATACATTGTAAAAATAATATTTAGATCGCTTTCTCCAAAATGTTTGCTGTACATTCCTAAGATTATATCACATTAAATTATATTCGTTTTCACATTTATATTCTATAGACTTATTAGTCTTTGTGTAAAAACTCTAAAAACAGTACTATATGACATGTTCTTAATTTTGACCAAGTAACCAGTACCATTATAAATTCTAGAGTCACTATGGAGCATAGAGCAGACTAAATTCTTCAATCATAAGGTAAGGAAAGAAGAAAGGAATGAAATTATCAATGATAAACATGCTGTAGATGGAGTAAGCATTAAAACACTAAAATGGCAAAGATTTTGATATATAGCATGCATAGGTTTTCTCACTTTGTGAGGCACAAGACATGGCTCAAATTCCATAAGTGATCCTTAATATGATTTTATTTCTAAATTTTTGTTGTTCTTATTACTTAGGAAGAAACAAAATATAGTTATTTAAAATTTTCTCTGAATCTTTTTGTTTTTGCTTGAAGACTTTTTTCTCGCTTTTTATTAACATCTTCCATGATTATAAAAAATATCCCATGGTAATACCCTCCCTCCTCCCACTTTCCCCTTTGAAATTCCATTCCCCATCATATCCCCTCCCCATCTCAATCAGTCTCTCTTTTATTTTGATGTCATGATCTTTTCCTCCTCTTATGATGGTCTTGTGTAGGTAGTGTCAGGCACTGTGAGGTCATGGATATCCAGGCCATTTTATGTCTGGAGGGAGCACTTTGTAAGGAGTCCTACCCTTCCTTTGGCTCTTACATTCTTTCCACCACCTCTTCCACAATAGACCCTGAGCCTTGGAAGGCGTGATTGAGATGTCTGGATAAATGTATATACTACGCTTATCAAACTGCCCAGTAAGCATGAATTAATATCCATACCCTTATATTAATGCTACCCTCACTTTTGGTAGAGAATCTTCTCTTTTCAGATTGCAGTGACCTTGGGACGACTCAGAAGGTATCATGGTGCTGGAAAGCAGTGACTAGAGTACTGAGTAATAAGACTTTTTAAAAAAAAATCAGCCTTAAAAATGTTGATACATTTCATTTTGGGTTCACCTCACATTCCATTGAAAATTAATTTGTTTCCAACAAATGCAGCAAAAAAAAAAATCAGTCTTGAGCTTTATAATCCTCAATACCACTATTTCTTTTTTAAAAAATATTTTATTTTATTTATTTATATATTTGACAGAGAAAGAGGGAGAGAGAGAGAAAATTGGAACACCACTATTTATGGAGTGATCAGAGCAGTGGGGAGAAAATATCCTATTTGTTGCATATTCATATGTATTTCCTGTATTTGATCCAAAGGCTAAAACTTTACCCAGAAATGAAATTCAGAATCCCTGCTGATTTTCAAGATCCTTTCTTCACTTTATAGTAAACAAAAGTTGAATATCTCTTTCAAATACAGTTTTCTCTAGGGGAGAGCAAGAACTATGACCCCTAAAGAATAAATATCTTCAACTTAACTGGTCATTAGATGTCACTCCTCTTTCAAACGGATAGAGCTGAAAGGAGGTTTGTGTTTTCCTTGGCAGCAAAACGAAAATGCATGCAGCAAGGAATCAAAAAGCGTTGAAAATGGAACTACAGATGTGTGAAACATTTGGAAAAATAACCTGCTCTAAGTAAAATTTATGAAAGGCTTTTGAACTAGCCTGGAACAATTCTGCAAGTTTATATCATGTTAGAAGGGTCTTATATATATCTTTTAGCACATAACTGTATATTGCCCTTAGTGGTTGTCACCTTTTGGTTTTTATGAGTAAATTTAATTCCTGTGAAAGTGCCAGCAAATCATACCTGAAGAGGAAGTCTACTCTAATCACAAGTATTTACAGGCAATAACTTCCTCACTCTCTCCTGCTCTTCTTAGTGTACTCCCTAATTGTAAGAAGAAAGAGAATTACCAAAAATATTCACAGTAACATTACCCTTGTCCATCTAGAATGGGTAGGAAAATCTACCAGTATATTAAAAAAGCTCAGAAATCTTTGTTAGGGATACCATATTTCTGAATTCTTCCCAGAGACTCTGTCTACTGTATCTCAAAACCCAGGCCTCCATTTCAATTTGGACACTGGACAAAATTGAACAGTTGACATCTAAACTAGTCAGTTGAATCAGGTTTACAGAAACTAAACTTACAGGTTTTAGAAGTAGGTTATGAGAAGCCAATATTATGAAGATGATGGTTCTTTGTGGTAATCATATTATGTAGTGAAAACAAGCAGAGGTTATGAAGATCAATACTGTAACAGAGCAATGATTGCTGTGTTAAGACCTATCAATGACATGAAGAAGGGAAATATGGTCAGCTTAGCAGCTAAGGCACTTGCCTGCAAAGCCCAAGGGCTTAGGTATGATTTCCCAGAACCCACATAAGCCAGATGAACATGGTGGCACATGCATCTGGAGTCTGTTTGCAGTGGCTAGAGGCCCTGGTGTGCCCATTCTCTCTTTCTCTCTCTCTTTTTTCTTTGTTATAAAAAAGTAAAAAGAAAGAAACTATTTTTTAAAATATCAATTTTAGGATCAATTTTTGTATTGTGCATGTGCCAGTGAGTAAAGTGGAAAATTTCTCAATCACATGTGTTATAAATATTTCTAAAATGTTTTTCATGCATATTGAAAGATCATAAAAACAGGGAAAAAGATATTGTAATAGACAAGACTGATATTTGCAAATAGTATATTAGTAGATATTTTCTTTAATTCAAGAAATTTGTTCTTAACTTATAATTTATACTACTGAAAAGTAACACAAAAATCAAACTTCTGTAATCTAGGAGATAAAGAATAATAAATACTTTAGCTAAAATGAGGCTTGCTCAGTTTCATTATAGTTTGGGTTATGTTTGTGAAAGACACTTTTCTAGTCTAATATTCACAGCATTAAATTTGGAACTTCCCATATTTTAAAATTCTTGTTTATAATTAATGTTACCACAGAATTTTTTAGAAAGAATACCAAAAATAGTTCCTGGCAAAAACAAAACATATATAACCTGTCATTTCAATCTTTCACCTAATGAGGATAACACAGAGAGCAGAATGAGAGGAATTCTGTTTTCCTTAGTTTTCATTCATTCACTTCCTACTGTTTGTTTCTCAAGGCAGTCTAGGTACTTAACTTCTTTTTACTGCGGCATAGGGAAACATTTTTAAATTTCCTTGGGGAAGTAGAAAGAGGTTTTGGAGATTTATAATGACTGTTGCTTAAAGGCCATGGCAGGTGGGGCCACATTGCTGCTTTCTGCTTGATTTGTTACGTGTGTTTTTACCTAGGACTTTGTTTTATTTTCACACATTAGGACAAACAACTTGTTGATGCCTTCCTTGCTATTGTTCAATTTTTGTTTTGTTAAGAAGTTATCAAATCATTCTATCTTTAACTCTTAGGCAAATCTAGAAGACAAAAGATGAATTAGATATATAAAACATGATACAAACCCTCAAACAAAAGAGATTTTTGTACTCTACCAATAGAAGTAATTATAGTAATAAGCACAAAAATCCTAACTAGAATAATTAAAGTATAGTATATTCTACACACATGAGTGTTCTATTTTAATTTCCTCAATAAAATTAAAGACAATTTCCCTCAAGAACACAGTGTGTATAAGTACTTCCTATACATTATGTGACCTTACATACAGAGACTGCTCAGGAAAAATTTTAGCCTAATGTTAATCTTAATATTAGGTGTACATACTTTATATGGTACTGTAAAACAAAAAGACATTATTAAGTGTCTAATTGTGATGGTTAGGTTTTATTATCAACTTGATCAAGTTAGGATTCAAGTAATAGACATGCCTCTTGGGAAAGTCTTTGAAGTTGTCACCAAGGAGGACAAATGGAAAGGAAAAGAGCTTCCTCCAGGATGGGAGGACTTCTAGTTGTAAACTACATGTAAGAAATCTTCAAAAGAGGCCGAGCGTGGTGGTGCACATCTTTAATCTCAGCACTGGGAGGCAGAGGTAGGAGGATCACTATGAGTTCAAGGCCACCCTGAGACTACATAGTGAATTCCAGGTCAGCCTGAGCTAAGTGAGACCCTACCTCGGAAAACAAAACAAAAACAAACAAACAAAAAAAAAAATTAAAAGTCCCCAAAAGAAAACAGATCTGTGTCTAGCTGCCTGTACTACTGGCTAGTAAGTACATCTACTACATTGTTGCTGTCCTCGGATACTGGAATCCAACTTCATCAGCCTCTGTGTGGACTGAAGATGAGCAGCTCTCCAGTTATCCCCCAAGGCTTCCCTGACAGACTGGTTCTACAACTCTATAGCTTGAAGGCAGCTATTATTGGACTGTCCTACCCAAATTCTGTAAACTTATTTAATCAATTACTTTTATTGTACATTTTCATTCTATCATTTTGTTCTATAAAACTCTAATATACTTGTGAGAAATTGATAGTCCTGTAGAGAAAATGTATATATAAAGCAAATTGAATAGAATCTACTGGAAAAATAAGCAAATATAGATAAAATAATTGTATAAGAGGAAGGCATTAGGTATGACCATTAGGAATATTGATTTTACATTTCAGAGACAAGTCCAGGTGCCATTATACATAAAAGCAAATTTGTTGTGGGGAAGAGGGTAAAACAGAAGCAATCACTTAATGTTAGGAAGACATTAAGAAAGACTACTTAGAGGAGGCAGCACTTGAGAGGGACTTTACTACCTGGTCACAAAATGAAGAAATTGTATTGATAATAAAGTAAATAATAAAAAAGTATAAAAAGGAAAATGCAGAGAATTCATTTTAGACACAAGGTGAAGTTGAAAGGGGAAGTGGGGGTCATAAGGGATATAAGTGAAAAAAATTTCTAGACTTGAGAGTTAATTTATAATAAATTATGAATAATTATTATTTTGACTTTAAAAGAAGATATAATTTAAGAATATTAATTATGGCCTACAAATGTAAGATTTATACTTAAAGACCTTAATTTTCTCTATATGAATATTGTGTGTAAATTGGAGGATATCTAAAAATAAAGGACACATAGGCCAAACTACAGTGGTGACAAAGAAAATATATGGAGTAAGAACCTAGCTTTCTGATTGGCTAAAAGATCCACTCTGTATAAAGGAACCCATATGTGGAATTGGGAACCAGATCAGAATCCTACGGAGACAAATATTTTCCTCTCTAGTGTCACGCTCTCACCAGTCTTTGGCTAAAAGAGGGGTTACATACATCAAATTCTCCCTAAATTAATAATGCTTATTCCACTTAAACTATGCTGACTTCACTCTCTGTTGGAGTATCTGTTCTTCTTTTTCAGAAGGTAGCAAGACTAGAGATAAACCACCCCTTGCACTTCAGCCAAGTCACATCTGAAACCACAGAGGAGTTGGGGAGATGCAAGAGTGCTGTTTCCATGTGGAACCTGGTAATCAGCACCAGGCTGTAGAAGACAGACCCTGAGGATACTCAACACCTACCAAATTAGAGATACAGAGGCTCCTAAGAGCTCATCACTGAAGTAGACTTAAAATTCACCCCTGCCGAGGGGGGAGGACGGGGAGGAGGCTAATGATGGTACCAACATGTCTATATACACAGTATGTACATAACTAATAAAAAATAAAGAGGCAAGGCCTGTCCTTTGCAGAGCCCAGGTCGCCACACACATGATGGGGGCAATGCAGGCTGGCGGAGATCTGGGCCCCCCGAGGGGGGTCAGGAATTTTTCTTGCTAGGTTAGTTTTTGTTTTTAATATAAAGTCAGAGAGGGTTTCCTCTGGATTTTGACCTCCCACCCATGAGGGGTCCTGACTGTTAGTGGAAAAAGAGTTCTTTGGAATGGGGCAAGAGATAAGAAAAACTTTCCTGCCCTTTTTACCTTCAGGGGTCCCCTCACCTTAACTCTACCTCCCTTCATTTCTCCTTCTGATGAGAAGACACTCTAACTGCTGTTAGAGGACAAGGGGACAATGAAGTCAGATGGTAAAGAGTTGGTACCAGAGAAGGGAACTACTCTAAAGGCCCTGGAATTGTATTGATAGAGTGTAGGAAGACAATCTCGGAAGAGAACCTTGGGGAGAAAGAATAAAAGTAAGGAGTTAATGAGAAGTGAGCACACACCAAACTGGTCACCTTCAGGGCTATCCTTCTTGTGGACTTCTACATCTTGGGGAGTGTTCCAGGGAACCCACATAAACAGAGTTGTATTGTCTCAGGACCACCTGAGATTTTCTTCCAGGACGTTCATCAAATGGCACAGTAGTGTTTGACATGACCTTAACCTCTTTCCATGTGGCTTGTAAAACAGATAAAATATTAGCAGAGTTATCAGAAACATACACAACACTTAACCTTGATAATAGCCTTCTAGAATATACCTTTTAAAATTCATTCTGGGGTTAGCCAGGGTCAATGGTTGGTACCATAGAGCCACTGGGGGCCATTGAAAGCTGTACAAATATATTTTTGGTTTCAGAATGTACTTAAGGATGTCCTGGCACAAGTTAGAAAAGATTCATCATTGTTCCCAGTATTAGAAAGTCTTTTGAATTAAATGAGCCTTAGTCAGAGTCATATATATATATTCTAGATTTGAAAATAACCCTTTTGACATCTATAGTTGTTTTTCCTTATTATAGAATTAGAACTATTAGAGATGGGGACAACATGTTTTAAGGTCTTATTTGTTTCCCCTTTTGGAAAGATCTTGTATTACTTAATATGCCATTCATATATTTGAGTCATCTCTTTATCTTTGGTTATACATTTTTGTCTGAGTGTTTAAGACCAAGCAGATTGTCAAAATTTAATCAAGGATTAATTTTGGAGTTCATTAATGGCTCTCCAAAGGAGACTTTAGGGACCCAGGAGTAGAAGTGTCCAATCATCTTCAGTGGCCTTATTACCTGGGAGCACAGGCCAAAATATTACCATTTTGTTCCCATGATTCCAATTGGCTTTGACTTTTACATTGGTTATTAATACACTTAGTAAGGAAGTTACACCACCCCGGATGTATGTACATATAGAGCACGTGTCATTACTGAAATTGATTTAGTTAAATAATGCACAAGAACTTCTTAAAATCATTTTGCCAAACCTTTTAAACTTTTGTTGTCCTGTGGCAGGGTAAGCCATATCTGAGGCATAGAAAGTAGGCATATAACCTTTAAATATCTAATAGTTATAAATACAGGCAGAACCTGTTATCAGTCTTGAAAATAACATAAATTTAACCAATTAAGTTATCCTAGAAATTGTCAGAAAAGGACAAGTAAGATAGTATAAAATCTTTGCACCTGTGTTTGAAAACATCTTTGTTTGTGTGGGTACTAATTACCCAGGGACTATTAGAAACAGAACCACAAAATTTGAAATTGTTTCCCTCAGATGAGGACCATTGTTTGAGCATGAGGCTGTACCCTAAAGTAGGTAATATGTACTTTATATACAATAGAGCAAAATCTGATCTTTGTTGAGACAAAACAGCTAAACTCTAATCCAACCCTTGACAAATCTGTTTTGAGAAGTTCAGGAAGGAAATCCCCCCTCCATCCCTCTTCATCTCCTTTCAAGTGGCTCAGGTCCAGTGGTGGGCTCATGCGTGCTGAGGCAGCAGCACCTCAGCCGCGCAGGCTTAGTGTATGTGAGCTCCAACCCCACCCAGCTGCCACCACAGTGGCAAATCCTTTTGTCCAAGATGGTGGTGCTGGGGACACTTCCTCCTGGGCTGCTGTTGCTGCTGCGAAGAGCCCTGTGGCTTGTCGCCTGCCTGCCCACCACACCAGTGCCATGAAGCAGCAGAACAAGCAGGAAAAAGGAATCAGATTTAACTAAATCCTATGGTGAGCTGAAATTTTATGTAAACAATGCCATACCTTTTCTTTTTTAATTTTTTGTTTATTTTTTAAAATGTATTTATTTGAGAGTGAAAGACAGAGAAAGAGACAGAGAGAGAGAGAGAGAGAATGGGCATGCCAGGGCCTCCAGCCACTTCAAACGAACTTCAAATGCATGCGCCAACTTTGTGAATCTGGCTTATGTGGGTCCTGGGGAATCGAGCCTTGAACCAGAGTCCTTAGGCTTCACAGGCAAGTGCTTAACCACTAAGCCATCTCTCCAGCCCTGTCATACTTTTTTTTACATGGTATCATAAATATGATTACTGAGTTTATGTTCTAGGCCAACTACAACTTACATAGAGGACTACTGAAAACAACAAAATTCTCTCTGAGTTGGTTAGTCATAATATGCCAGGTATTTTAAAAAGAGTGTAATGTCCTGTTACTTAAAAGGAGGAGGGCCTGAGTTCTAGCCCAGCCTGCTCAAGACCAAAACAAAAAGCTGCCTTAGTTACTCCTAATAAAAGCATTTCCAAGTGTGTTAGATGTGTTGATAACTTTAAAAAGTATATTTCATGGAGTCTATTAATAGGAGATATCTCAAATCAATGGGTTATATAAATTCTATAGGTATATATACTGGTATTATAAAGCAAATCTGGTTGTTAGGTAGAGATTTTTGGTGACATAAAATTGTTTTAATCTTGCTTGTCAGTGAGTAATAGGATTAATCAATTTCTTATAGTTTCTCTTAATAGTCTTATAAGAAAGAAGGGTAATTATGGGTTTTAGATGACTTGATTAAAGAAATTTGGATGGAATTTTTTGATTTTTGGACATAGAATGCCCATTAAAAATGCTTTTTGAGTGGTACTTAGATCAGAATGTTAAAACATATGGATGATGATATGCATATGTAGAAAGGATGGAAGAGATCTAAAAAGACCAAATTTTGCCTAAAATTAATTTCCTTTTATAAGGATGAGAAACCTAATTTTCACACTAAACCAAAATACCTGCATAAAGTTAAAGATTTTTCAACTGTTTACAAACTGTTAAGTTTTATATAGGGACATAGACTTAATCTAAATTCAGCTTATATTAGACATAGGTGATGTCCTATACTAGACAGCTCACAAAATTGTAAGCACATGTGTAACTTACATTCTTTGGAGGTTTAGACATAGACATTACCCTATCACCTTGTGTATTATTAATGAGTAAAATAAATTTCCCAAATAAAAACAAACAAGTTCAGAGTAAGAAAAATGAATGTCAGAATGCATAGCTCTCTTATCTGTTATTTCCTTTTGCTTTTGTTTACTCTTATATGCTATTTAAAGTCACAGCAAGACTGATTCTGGAGAAAGGGATGGCACCCCCTCTATCTCAGACCTCATGTACGTTTAAGCCATGTACCCCCCACCCCAGACCCTGTCCAGAGACAAAATGGCCAATAGTCTCTGACAAGGGAAAGGGAATGACAAATAACATATGACTCTGGTTATCTTTATAGTTCCTTTCTTTTGAACATGTAAATTCACATCTGTTAGATGAAAGTTCTCACTAGATAAAGAGGTCAAATAGATAAACTGAGTCAAGGTATTTGATCAGGTTACAAGCTCCTTACATAAAATAAGCTTCAGGCTTACCTAAAGTGTTTGTCATGGTAAAAAGATATGATTCAGAGAAGAGAATTTAATTAGATAAAATCTAAAATATGTTTACCTGATGCCAAGTTTTTAATCAGAAAAACTAAGTCTTATGGTTAAGGCCTCACTCATTAACAGCTCACTGATGCTAATTTGTTGTGGTTTAAAGGTTACAAAGACTGCCTTTAAGACCCTTGTAAAGTAATTTACATACCTCTATTCATCAAGGTTTTAACTATTGGAAAAGTTGAGTAAGATAAAGGTTCAAATATAAGTGTTTAAATTCCAAAGACGGGGTACTCATACAGAAAGACATTGTGACTTAAAAGGTACCTTCTGTTTTATTCTCATTCTATTGAATAATCATCACTAGGTTTAATCACTTTGGTTAAAGTGATTTAATTTCAGTCACTATAACCTTTATGTTCCTGTTCGGTAAAATATGTTGGGATAGCTTGCTTAAGCTTTATCAAATTTCAGCCATGGGTAAAATATAAAATTGTTTATGTTAATAAAAATTTCTGTGGTACATAAAATCAGTGGCTAAAGACTAAGCTCTGCTCACACCAGTTCATTTATATGCAAAGCAACCCTGCACAACTTTTCAGGACACAGGCCTAACAGCAAGCTTCTCACACAAATTGATAGCCCAGTCCAAGCAAAGCTCTTTCTCACCCTCATAAGCCATTCAGGTCTTTCAACTGCGGCTCTCAAGCTGTACTTACAGCACTGCAAGACATCTCTTAGGCTAAGGTTTCAAATTCTTCCCCATTCCTCTTTAAAATCAGCTCCAAAAGGCCAAACCCACACAGTCAGGTGTCTAGCAGCAATCCTACTCCTTGATACCACTATGCTGTTACAATCAGGTTTGCATTGCTGGTTGAAATCACCCAACCAAGAGCAGCTTGTGGGAAAAAGAGGTTTATTTTGGCTTGCAGACATGAGGGGAAATTCCATGATGGCAGGGGGAAACAATGGCATGAGCAGAGGGTGGACATCACACCCTGGCCCACATAAGGTGGACAACAGGAACAGTAGAGTGTGCCAACCACTGTCAAGGGGACACTGGCTATAACACCCATAAGCCCACCCCAACAATAACACTGACTCCAGGAGCCTTTTATTTCCAATTTCTATTAGCTGGGGAGACCAGCATTCAGAACACTTAAGTTTATGGGGGACACCTGAATCAAACCACAAGGAACAAAGAAGAAATTCTCCAAGGCACATCATAGTTAAAACTCTTAACAATGAAAACAAAGAGATGATGTTAAAAGTAGCATGAAAGAAACAACTCACAACATAAAAAGGCAGTTACAATAGATTTCTCAATGAAAACTCTGAAAGCCAGAAGGCCCTGGAATGGATCACTTCAATGTCTAAAAATTAGGTCTTCCAACCCAAGCTACTCTACCCCTCAAAAGTACCCCTCATAATAGATGGTAAAAGAAACATTTTTCATAAAAATGTCAACTCTATATACCAGACTCAAAATAGTACAAAACACCAGAAAGCACCAAACCACATAAAACACCTCATCATGGGAGGGATTAATTCAAACCTCACAGTAATGACCCTAAATATTAATGGCCTTAACTCACCCATCAAAAGATACAGGTTATCAGGGTGGACCTAAATATTTGACCCTTCTATCTGCTGTCCTCAAGAAACCTACCACACGACTAAAGGTAGACACCCCCTCAGGGTGAAAGGTTGGAAAGTTTTATTCCAAGAAAATTGTAATGAAAACAACTGAGCATTGCTATATTGACATCTCATAAAATAGACTGAAAACCAAAAGTAATCAAAAGGACAAAGAAGTCCACCACTTATTCATTAAGGGAATGATCCAACATGGACACATCACAGTTATAAACATATATGTACCAAGCACAGGGGCACCACAGTATATAAGAAATATACTGAACAATAAAACATAAATAAATACCAACACTATCATAGTTGGAGACTTGAATACTCCAGTATCATCAATAGAAAGATCATCCAAGCAGAAAATAGACAGGTAAATAACAGAGGTCAATAACATCATAGATCTACCAGACCTAGCAGATATCTACAGAACTCTCCACCTCAACACTAAGGAATACAAATTATTCACAGAAGCACATGGAGCCTTCTACAAAATTGACCATATATTACTTCATAAAGCATGCCTTCATAAAATCAGGAAAATTGAAGTAATTTCTTGCATCATGTCAAATCACAATGCTTTAATGCTAGACATTAACAAGAAGAGACACATCAAGAACTCCACCAGCTCTTAGAGACTAAACAGCACACTTTTAAACAATGAATGGGTCATGGAAGAAATCAAAAGAGAAATTGTTAAATTTCTATAAGTGAATTATGATGAAAACACAACCTACCAAAAAATATGGGACACAATGAAAGCAGTACTAAGGGGAAAATTCATAACCCTAAATGACTTTGTTACAAACACAAAGAGATCCCAAGTTAATAACCTGACCGTTCACATAAAGGCATTGGAAAAGCAAGAAAAATCCAACACAAAGAGCTACAGACAGAAAGAAATAACCGAGATTGAAGCAGAAATTAATGAACTGGAAACTAAGGATACAAATATAAAAATCAATGAAACAAAGAGCTGGTTCTTTGAAAAAATAAACAAGACTGATAAATTCCTGGCCAACTCGATCAAGCAAAGAGAGAGAGAGAGAGAGAGAGAGAGAGAGATCTCAAATTAACAAAATCAAAAATGAAAAAGGAGAGATCACAATAGAAATGGGAAAAATCATCAGCACATACTTCCAAAATCTCTACTCCACAAAATCGAATAATCTCAAAGAAATGACATGGAAGAATCTCTACACATAAGACACCTACCAAAACTAAACTCAGAGCAGATTAATCTCTTTAATAAACCTATTACATCAACAGAGATTGAAAAGGTAATCACCCCCCCCCTTCAAAAAAATAAAAAGCTAAAAATCCAGGACTGGATGGCTTCTCAGTTAAATTCTATCAAACCTTCATTGAAGAACTGAAACCAATTTTTCTCAAATTGTTTCACATAATCAGACATCAGGGACTCCTCCCCAACTTTTTTTTTTTCTAAAATGAAATAAATGTTGCATTTTTATTATATATATATATGTGTGTGTGTGTGTGTGTGTGTGTGTGTGTGTATGTATATGTATATTTATGGATTAGTTTTCTACTCAGAAAATGCAGTCAATTTGGTACCATTATTAGGCTCATCCATGACCTAACCCCTCCCTTTGGCCCCGCCCTGTTGAGGTATATGGGTCATGCATTCTGGAGTTAGCCCACAGTTATGGGTAAGAGAAATGTCTCTGCTTATCATGCATGACCCAACATGTGGCTCTGACATTCTTTCTGCCCCCTCTTCTGCAAAATTTCCTAGAGCCATGTTGGGTTCATTTTTGGTCTGCTTCAGTGATGAGGTGTTGGGGGCCTCTGGGTCTCTGGATCTCTGGATCTCTGATTTGGTAGAAGTTGATTTTTCTCTGTGTTGATCTCCTTCACCCTTGTGCTGCTACCTGGTTCACTAAGAAAATAGCACCCTTGCTTGTTTCGCCAATTTTTCTTGGTTTCAGCCAGGGCCCTTTACATCTTTCTGAAAAAGAGAAGTAGATTCTCCAATGGAGAGTAAGTTAGCACCAGACAAATGAGATAACCCTTACTTTTTTATAGAGAATTTAATAGGTGTAGGCCCTCTTGTAGCCCATGATTGGTGGTAGCTTGATAATGGAGAGTGGGCTTAAGTTTGGATATGGTTCTGACTTGTTTCCCAGTTCCAGCTATGGGTCCCGTACCACTGAGGGGATCGTTTAGCCAAATCAAGAGCAGATGGTTTCCCAGCATGGCTGTGCACCACTATTGCACTTGTGTGAGCATCACAACAGGTTATTTGTTGCTTAGTAGGTTAGACCATGAGTTTCTTGGACAGCTACTGGTCATTTTCCCCCAGTCGCCCATGTATCACCTTCTGGCACTAGACGCACTGACTGTCTGGGGACTGACTCTCGTCCAGCTTCCAGCCATACCATTCCATTTTATGTGTCAACCGCATAAGGTGTCTTAAGCAGTAGGGTCTAACCACTAACCTGTGGTGGGTCATCAAGTACTCTGACAGAAATCTGTCTTTCTTTTAGGAAACCTTGTAGGTCTCTGTGATCAAAAGCTCATTGTGGATGATAGCCACATGCTGGTACTGGGAGTTACAGGTCAATGCTCACTAAGAGAAGGAAGAAAAAGATAACTAATATAAAAGAGTTAGAAGAGAGAGAGGGAGGGAGAGAGAGAAGCTGTAGAAGATTAAGGTCAGTCTTCATCATACCCTCTCCAGTGTCTTGTGGCTCAGGTGTTCTTCTTTTGTGAAGCTAACATCCCCCTAATACCAAAATGAGACAGAGATGAAACACAGAAAGAAAAGTATAGGCCTATATCCCTAATGAACTAAGAGGCAAAGATTCTGAACAAATCCTTGCAAACTGAATTCAACAACAAATCAAAAGCATTACCCACCTTGATCAAGTAGACTTCATCTCAGGGATGCAGGGATGGTTTAACAAATGGAAATCAGTGAACATAATACACCACCTAAAAAACTTAACCATAAAAACCACATGATCATCTCAATGATGCAGAGAAGACCGCTGACAAAGTACAACATCATTTCATGATCAAAACAGTGTAAAGAAAAGGCATGCAGCATTTATATCTCAAGAAAATAAAGTCTACATTTAAAGCTCCTAAAGTCCAAATTATAATTAATGGGGAAAACTCAAGGAGTTTCCACTGAGATTGGGAAAAAGTCAGGGGTGCCCACTCTCACCTCTGCTCTCTAATATAGTACTGGACATCCTAGCTCAAGCAATAAGACAAGAGACGGAAATAAAAGGGATTGAAATTGGAAAGGAAGAAATTAAGTTAGCCCTATTTGCACATGCCATGATCCTATATTTAAGTGGCCTGAAAGTCTCCATTTCAAAACTTCTAAATGTGACAAATTCCTTCAGCAAAGTGTCAGGATACAAAATCATTGCACAAGGGGCTGGAGAGATGGCTTAGGGGTTAAGCACTTGCCTTTGAAGTCTAAAGACCCTAGTTCGAAGCTCGATTCCCCAGGACCCATATTATCCAGATGCACAAGGGGGCACACGCAACTGGAGTTAGTTTCCTGTGGCTGGAGGCCCTGGCACCTCCATTCTCTCTCTCTCTCTCTCTCTCCCTCATTCTCTCTCTTTCTGTCACTCTCAAATAAATAAAAATAAAAATAAATCAATGCACAAAAATCAGTAGCTTTTCCATAAGCAAAGGAAAAATATACAGAGAAAGAAATCAATGAGGCTGTCCCATTTCAATAGCAACAAAAAAATTAAATACCTTGGAATAACACTAACCAAGTATATAAAAGACCTACATAATGAAAACATTAAAAAAAAAAAACCTCCAGAAAGAAATCGAGGAAGACTGGAGAAGATGGAAAGACCTCCCATGCTCCTGGATAGGTAGAATTAATATTGTGAAAATGGCAATTCTACCCACAGCGATATACAGACAATGCAATACCAATAAAAGTACCAGCATCATTCTTCAGGAGGGCTCTTGAGTGGATAATTTGCCTGCTGATTCTGATGTTAGTGTTTTATAGGAAGGGGAACTCCTGTAGAGATGAAGAGATCTAGGGAGGGAATCAGGTTTAAGGAGAAAGGGATTTGGGAATAGGACTCTTTTAAGGGAAAAAGAGGTAAGGATAAGCCAGATTTCCCTTTAAAGGCTCAAGGACATATTTGGGCATTAGAGGATAACTTTTGGGGCCCTGTTACTCATAAGATTTCCCACTATATTCATGTTTTATTTGGTGTAGATCCTTATTTACATGCTAGAACTTTCTTTGAGGATAACTATATAGGAACAATTTAAGTGGATTAATTAATGTTTGACATAAAGAGTACACAATTGTAGAACATGTGTAAAGCATTATTATGCACAATTTAAAAGAATGCCACAGAACACTTGCTCCTGATATCCGAACACTACTATATACACCTGCAGTGTGATGCAAAGGATCCTATGAAACTCTTCCTCCAAATACATGGCTTATTTTCACTAATAGTGACTGTTTTTGCTTGACTATCAGTAAAAATTTGTAATGCAAACTTTAAGCCATAACAGCATTATATTATGATAACATTATTTGTAATTTAAGCATGTTTAGCATTTTTCTTGTCTTAAAGAACTAACATTAAACTAAAATATTTGCACAGGGCTGAAGAGATGGCTTAGCAGTTAAGGTGCTTCCATGTGAAGCCTAAGGATTAAGGTTTGATTCCCCAGAACCCATATAAGATGCACAAGATGGCACATGAGTCTAGAGTTTGTTTATAGTGGCTAGAGGCCTTGGCATGTCCATTCTGTCTTTCTCTCTATCTGTATCTCTCTTTCTTTCAATTAACTAAATAAAAATTAAATTAAAAAATAAAATATATATATACACCAGGTATGATAAAAAAATGAGAAATGAAAAATCTGTGGGAATAAAGAATGTAATATATGTTGGATAGGCATGAAAGAAAGGTCAGATAATGAAACAGCATGTGAATAACAGGTCATTTTAATGTGCAATCTTCACATTTTTATGCCGAAATGAAAAACTGATGATTCTATTTTGCATATGTTATCGAAAACTAGTTATTCTAAGAAGAATTTGTTCTGAATTACACACGGAGTACACCAGGCCAGAAGTGGTGGTTGTCAATATTCTTATGATAGCCAGGTGATGACAATCTGTCCAGGAAGAACTCTTGTCACTTAAAATCATTGAATCACTGTTGCCATCTACCTGCTCTGACAGTCACAAGGCTTGAAGAATGCATATTTACTCTAGAAACTAAAATAGAAACAGCAATGCTCCAATTCTTGCATCCTATTGACTTTTTAAAAAATTGTTTATTTATTTATTTATTTGACACAGAGAGAGAGAGAGAGACGGAGAGAGAGAGAGAATGGGCATGCCAGGGTCTCTAGCCAATGCAGACGAACTCCAGATGCATGCGACCACTTGGGCATCTGTGTAACGTGGGTCCTGGGGAACCAAACCTGGGTCCTTTGGCTTTGCATGCAAACATCTTAACCATTAAGCAATCCCTCCCGCCCCCTATTGACTTTTTATTGAGAACTTTTGAACTATGTGCACCAATATATATTTTTATAGGAAAATATGTTTGACTATGATTGAACTTGAAGGTCAGAGACTTTATCAATTTGGCTGATTAACATGCTCATAAGTAAAATGTCATCCAACTTCCTTCCAGTTATCAGCACTATTAATTATGCTTTCATAAGAAATTGAACTTTAAATAAATGCATAATACAAAACACATGTGGCCAATAAGAATTCATAAGCAGAGATATGTGACTGATTGATGTATATTAACTTATGTAGTTGCATTGTTTAACATTTTTATTGAATGTATTATTTGTTTGAAGGTAATCAGAATTATCTATGCATAGAAATTATTTTTAGACATAAAAGAAAGTAGTACATGTAAATGGGTAGAACTGGAAATTATTGTCTTAATGAAGTACCTCAGGCCCCAAAAGGCAAATAAGTCATTTTTTTCTCATGTGCATATTCTAAATGTAATTTTTATGTATGTGTACATATATGTGGGGAGAGTGGTTAGATATAGGTCATAAAATTACAAAGGGGACCATGATGGGGGAAAAAAGTGGTCTTAAGGAAAAGTTGAGAAGGTAAAAATAAAAGAATGTTGCAGAATACATGTGACATGGATGAGAAGGAGGGCTGGTGGAGTGTTGCAATCAGTTACCCCTTGCTGGCAGAAAACACTCCACCAAGATCAGCTTGTAAAACAACAACAACAAAAAAGGTTTATTTCTGTTTACAGGCTTGATAATGGCAGGGAAAAACGATAGCATGAGCAGAGGGTGAATGTTACTTCCTGGCCAAAATAAGGTGGAAGACAGCAACACGAGCATATGACAAACATTGGCAAGAGGAAGCTGGCTATAATAGCCATAAGCCTGTCTCCAGCAATACACTTACTCCAGGAGACTTAATTCCCTAATTACCATCAGCTGTAGACCTAGCATTTTGACCATCTAAGTTTATGGAGGACACCTGAATCAAACCACCACATTCTGCCCCTGACCCCCATAAACTGATAAGTGTCCATTATGTAAAATGCAATGCATTAAGTCAAACTTTAAAAGACCTCATATCTTAATGATGTTCAAACATCCTCATAATTCAAAGTCTTTTAAATGATCCATAATGACAAGAAAATCTCCAAAAAATAAAACCCATAATGTCACAGAATAAGCATTCACACTGCAAGATAGTATTGGGCATAACAAAAATAGTCAACCAATACAAGATTTAAACAGGGAATGCATCAAACCCTCTAGCTCCAAGTCCAACAACTCTAGTCAGTGACAAGTTTCCAAGTCTGATAATTCTAACCAGTGAGAAGTCTCTGGAGTTCCAATTCTGCCCCTCCAGCTAGGCTACTCACAGTCCTGGAAAACTTCATCTGGAGCCTGCAGCTCTCCTTAGCAGCTGTCCTGTGTCCTGCCATCTCCACTGGCTCTTCAGTGCAATCCACAGTTCATTCTCACAGATCCATGGGGTCTCCATCCAGGCATCCAGCAAACCTGCTTCAGACTGCCCATGGCCATTTCAAAAGCAAAAGACCATATTGCAAATTGAATGACACTTTCTTTCTTGTATTTCTTTTACTCCATAATACCAAGTGGGACACCAGTTTGTTAATCCAGGGGGAAATAAAGCAGACTATGAAGAACAGGACACTTTTTTTGTCATCCAGACTTCTTCCTATTTTCCCAACACAGGTCAGCTAGCATAATATCCATAGTTGTAATCTCTCAAACCATTGCAGCTGAACAGGTGGAGGTTTCAGCCCCAAAATTTTATTTCTGTGCCCTATTTCTTTGTTCACACCAGTCCAATTGTACACAATGCGACCCCACACAAGTTCTCCAGATAGGTTTAACAGCAAGCCTCTCACACAAACTGCTTCTAGCCCAGTACAGACAAAGCTCTTTCTTACCTTCACCAGCCAAACCTCACCATCCATAGTTCTTACTGAATTCAGATCTTTCAACTCTGACCAGAATAGTCAATTAAGCTGTACTTACTGAACTGCAAGGAGTTTCCTAGGCCAAGGTTTCAAATCCTTCCATAACCGTACCAAACATTAGCTCCAAAGGGCCCAAAGCCACAAAGTAAGGTTTCTGGCAGCAATATTCCCAAATCTCTGTATCAACTTTACTGTTGTAGTCAGGTTCATTTTCCTGGCAAACAACACCTGACCAAGAGCAGCTTGTGGGAAAAAAGGGGTTGATTTTGGCTTACAGATGTGAGGGGAAGCTCCATGATGGCAGGGGCAAATGATGACATGAGCAGAGGGTAGATTTCAGCACCTGGCCAACATAAGGTAGACAATAGGAATAGGAGAATGTACCAAACACTGGCAAGAGGAATTTGGCTATAATAAACATAAGCAACCCTGAACAACATATTGCCTCCAGGAAACTTTAATTACCCAGTTGCCATCAGCTGAGGACCTAGAATTCAAAACATACAAGTTGACAGGGGACACCTGAATCAAGCCACCACACCGAGTGACAGGAACATTAGGAAGATTTAGGGATTGAAAGCTAAGAAGGAGTTAGTAAAATGATTGCATGTTAAATGTATTTAAAAATTAGGGCTGGAGAAATGGCTCAGTGATTAAAGACACTTGCTTGCAAACCTTGATGGCCCAGATTTGATTCGCCAGTACCCACATAAAACCCAAGGTGGCACATATCTCTGGAGTTCTTTAACAGTGGCAGGAGACATTAATGCACCCATACTCTCCTTTTGTCTCTTTCTGTCTCAAATAAATAAATACAATATTTAAGTACCAAATGAAATCATATAAATCAAAAATAAATATATAGGAAAACTATGAAATCAGTTAGCAGAGGACAAAACCATATAATTCAAAACAACGAATCAGTCTCAGCAAGATTTTGTACTATTTCTATTTCTTCCTACTTTTGATATTTCCTTTTTAAAATTTAATAGTGACTGATGATATATTGAAAGTAATATATTCCTATTAATATTTTAACTTATAACAGCCATGCTGAAAAGTGCTACCATAAAACTTTGTTAAATCAACTGTGAATGTGTGTGTGTGTGTGATGTTTGTTGACTAAAAATAAAATTAACATACTTGAGATCAAAGCAAAATTACATTTATTGGGATTAATTAGGATTTCTCTCTAGGAAAATACTTACTTAGCCAGTTTTGAAAACATACTCCATTTTACAAAATCATGACTGAATTTATAGCTTTAAAATATAAATTGCATCACTCATTTGTAAATATTTGACTGGTAATGACAAAAAATAACCTGTTTGGTTAGAAAAAAAAAATGAGTGCAGGCTCAGTGGCTGGCTGCTTATGGGGATGGAGCCCTTTGTACCAATAAAGGAAGGGTAATAGCCGGGCGTGGTGGCGCACGCCTTTAATCCCAGCACTCGGGAGGCAGAGGTAGGAGGATCGCCGTGAGTTCGAGGCCACCCTGAGACTCCATAGTGAATTCCAGGTCAGCCTGGGCTAGAGTGAAACCCTACCTCAAAAAAACAAAAAAAAAAAGGAAGGGTAATAATATTTTAAAAGTTAATTTAGGGGTGGAGAGATGGCTTAGCATTTAAGTTACTTGCCTGCAATGCCAAAGGACCTAGGTTCAGTTCCCCAGTATCCATGTAAGCCAGATGCACAAAGTAACCCATACATGTGGAGTTCTTCACAACTCAATTTTATATGCCTTGAACCTCAAATGCTGCTTCATTTTATTAATTTTACATGACACTTTGAACTCAGGAATTACACTCATGGGTGTATGTTCTCTTTCATTTGTACAGTTATTTTTTAAAAATATTTTTATTGTTTTTATTTATTTATTTATTTATTTATTTATTAGAGACAGAAAGAAGGAGGGAAAGAGAGACAAAGAGAGAATGGGCACACCAGAGCCTCTAGCCACTGCAAACAAACTCCAGATGCATGTGCCACAAAGTGCATCTGGCTAACATGCAACCTGGAAAATCGAACCTGGATCCTTAGGCTTTGCAGCAAACATATTAACTGCTAAGCCATCCCTACAGCCCTGTACAGTTATTTTTTATTTGTCTTTAGTAGATGTTCACCAAAGTGTGTTCAGAAATAAGCACAAAAGTCCATGTGAAGGGATCAGACAAAACTTAATAGAGTAGATAGGATAATATTACAGAAAAACAAAAATAAAGAGCTTACCATAAGTCATAAAATTGTGAAAAAAGAAAAAATAGATTGAATTATTAACATTATTGTTTAGAAATTTTAAGAATGAAACTTTGTATGCATATATACATAAATACCTGAAGACATAACAAACAATATGCTACTACCTGTATATGAAGAAGCAATGAAAACCTAAAAAGTGCATTAAAAAAACCCTGAAATAAAGAAGAAAGCCTCACAAAAATAAATATAATATTTAGGATAAGGACTAGTATGTATAATTAATTAATAGGCTGGATGTGAGGTTGATATAAAATTGAAAATAAAAATAAATAAATAAACAAATAGTGGGAAAACCTTGTGCTCAGAATTTAGAAATTCTCAACTGTGATTTTCACTTTAGACTTTTAGACTCAATGAACTTCTTAGCTTAAAATCAGAAAAAAATAATTCTAGACCTTATTTAATCCATTGTTTTTATAGCATCTGAAGTAAAATGAGAGCCAACAATACTGTGTCTAATGAATTTACTGACTTACTCTCTCTAATTATTAAACCATAAAGAAATACTTCTGTCCCTTGAACACCTTTGAGTGTATATGAGTGTAATCACAAAGCAGAAAGAAAAAAAATATTCTTCATGCCTTAGAACAAATAATTATATTAAATATAGCTTTCTTTGGCAGGGCTTGTTAGTAGGGATTTTCATTTTCTAAGTAAATTTACTGAAATGAAAGTCAACAGTAAGCCAATCTGAGTGAGTCATCCATACAACATAAACTTGCTTTCTGGGTGACACAAGGAAATGCAGTGTGAATTACTAGGTGGGAATAATTTTGCTCAGATATTCAGGGAAATATATGCCACAAGAAGCACACTGGAGCTGATTTCTCAGATGTTCGAGTGATTTTTAATAATTAAAATTTTAAATAGAATACATATAAACTAAAATTAATTGAACAAAACCATATCTTGCCAACTTCTTGAGGCTATAAGTTGCTTATCTGTTGACTAAAGAATAAAATGTGAGATTCAAAACAATGATGCTTAACACAAGCTTTAGTTCTCCATTTGCTGATTTTCAAACAAGCCTTTGTCCATGAAACCACATATGACCATTTATTTTCAGATTTAGATCCAAAAAATGTTTTGGATCTAAAACTCTATTTGTAGGAGTTGTGTTTGAATATATGTTAACATCCACAGGAAACAGACTATGGTTATTTTAGGATCAAGATGACAGCTACAAGAAATGCTAATGTGTCTATATCAGGAAATGTAATTAAACTGCCTCTGTGTGGAATGATAATTGCAATGAGACTGCTTAGTAAAAATCTGATGATGATACAAGAAGTGATTTGCAGGCTCACTGACTGTGCTCTTATTTAGAAATACAAAATTCGACATAGTCTTCTGAGAAGGGTTTGGTTCTAAGAAGAGCCAAGTTGAACAAGTAGTTAAAAAGTGTTCTTTCCGGCTGTGCCTGGTGGTGCAAGCCTTTAATCACAGAACTCCAGAGACAGAGGTAGGAGGATCGCTGTAAATTCCAGACCAGTCTGAGACTACAGAGTGAATTCCAGGTCAGCGTGGCCTACAGTGAGACCCTACCTCAAAAAAGCAAACAAAAAAAAAAAAATTAATAAATAAATAAATTAAAATGTGTTCTCTCCCAATTCATCAAAACTAAGACAAACATTTCCATAGACTTCAAAAAGAGTTCCTACATGATTCTGAGCACAGAGTACTTCATTCTTCCCTACATACTCCTTCCCATTGTAATGTGCATAGGTCAATAGATACCAGGCTACAATTGTTTTAGAGATTACCACAGCTGAGGCTTGGAGCAGTGGCTTGCTCTGCATTGAGATAGTAGGAAGAATGCTAACTCATTTGAAGGGACCTAGCCTGAAGGGAGAATACTGAAAGCTCTTGCTTCTTTTTTTTTTAAATTTCTTTTAATATTTTATTTGTGTGAGAGAGAGGCAGAGGAAGAAAGAGCAAAACAGAGAGGGAATGAGAAGATGTGTCAGGGACTCTAGCCATTCCAAATGAACTCCAGATGCATGTACCACTTTGTCCATCTGGCTTTATATGGATACTGGGGAATCGAACCTGGGTCCTTTGACTTTGCCAGCAAGTGCCTTAACTGCTAAGCCATTTCTTCATTTTTTTAATATTTTCTTGATATTTTATTTCTTTCTTCTTAATTTGGCTTCATTCCCCCTTGGATTAACAAATTTGATAGTCTCATCCCCTTCACACTAATTTTGGAAGTATAACAAATGTCCCAAAGAAAAGGTTATTTCATTTGCAACATGATTATTTGGAGATGGCCCCTAGGTAATGTGGAGAATAGTTGTAGTCCCTTAATAGAGACTTTGGGGGCCATGGCATAGAACCATGGGTTGCAGTGGAGACCACTGGATATGGGAGATATCAAGATGATAGAATATGCTTTCAAAAAGAGCTGCCAACTGGAAATAGGCTTTTCCCCAGGCTGTAAGCAATCCAGCTTGAAGAGTGGAGTTGGAATCACAGAGGTTTAGTAAGGTACTCTATATGCAAATATTGAGCTACAGGATTTGATTTGATATTTGCCCTGTTTACTTTATATATTGCATTAGTTCAATATTTTCTTGTTATGCATTCTTTTGCAGTGTAATATTTACTTTGTGTATGCAACTTCTGCTTTGGTTTTAGAGGCTTAAAGTTAAAAGACTTATGGACTATTGTGTTTAAACAGTGTTGGTATTGATAAACCTTATAGAGACTTTTACAGCTGGACTGAATGCATTTTTACATCTTGACATGTGGTCAGTCTATGAGTGACAGGGATGCCACATGAATCATACGTTACCCCATAAACACATGTGTCTTGAATGCATTGTCGTAAACTTGCGGTCACTAGGGAAATCGAGCCTAGCTGGAGAAGTGTGGTTCTGGGCATGGACTTTAGTATGTTATAGCTGAGCTTCCCCTTGCCAGAGCTTGGCTTGCTCTCTTGCTGCTAGTTTTGTTCTCCTGTGGCAGAGGAGATGTCTGGCCTTTGCTCATACCAAGCTTTTCCTGCCATCATGGAGCTTTTCCTTGAGAAAAACCCTTGCCTCCCATAAACAGATTTTGGTTGGGTATTTTGTCTCAGCAACACATATTGTATTTTATATAAATTAAATGATTTATTATTTCAATTGAGTTTATTTCTACAGGATTTTTATTATTTTTAAGCTTGCTATCTTTAAAATCATTTTCTTTATTCTTATAACTGAAATTTTTAACATAACATAAACATACAATATGATATATGTATAAATACATATTGCATAGATAGGGTAGTAGAGGGAGTGAGAAAAGGAGGGAGGGAGTGAGGGAGAGAGAAAGGAGAGAGTTGTGTGGCTTTACCACTGTGACTGAATAAAAAAATATGGTTTTCTCTAAATATTTGGGTATTACTCAGTTTAACTTGCATAATTACCTATTCTCTGATAGTTATACATGTTTTACCCCTCTGGATTTTGATATTTAATAAGCTGGATCATCTTTCTACCCGCTATATAGGCAACATATTCTTTTTGATCATTTTCTTTTCTTTGTTGTTTTACTCTTAAAATCCCCTAAATCTAAACACTGATATAACTCTTCTAGGTAATTTGAAAGCCTGTTTTAATTAACCTTACTCTAATTATCTCTGTTAATTGCTTTTTATTGTATCTAAAAAACTAGCTATTTTATCTTATTTTTCTACATAATAAAGATTATTTAATAGAAGGCATACATATATGTGTTTCAAATATTATTTGCTTTTAGTAGAGAATTTTTCATATATATATATATATAAAACTTATTCAACATCCTAAAGTCAATAATGTCTTCTGTAGTTAGGAACTAAATTGTCTTTCAGTATTTTTCTTCACACTTGAAATAAAGATGACCTATACATGTTCAGTGATTACCAACTAACCAATGAGAATTATTCCCTGGAGATATGTCACAGTCCAAATTGCATGCTGCCTGTATCTGCCTAAGTGTGTACTTTGACTCTAGAATGCCTGTGTCCTTGTAGATCTCCTGGTGTAGACAGACATTTCCTTCTGCACAATTTTCTAGTCCTGGGAGTTTAAAGAGGTGTCTATCTGCAAAGGTAATTTGAGAAAAATTATAGTTACTCTATAGAAATGGTATATTACATAATGTAATTCCCAGAATACAATACTTTTGCAACGCATTTTGTAATGGCCTGCTTGATTTCACATCCTGTATGTTACAACAACTGCATTTCACCAATAGATATGTCTCTGATGTTTTAGAAAAACAACTCTGAAGAGTTTTTAAAATGTAATTTAGTATTTTGTCAGTAGGGACTTCTAATATAATAGGATATTCTGTTCAGTGATGCTAGCTCTGTGGTAGCCACAAAGAATGGGATTGCTTTACCAACCAGCTAAAGCTTGGATTGAAATGTACCAGACATGTTTGTAAAGCTTCAATAGGATTTTTTTCATCCCTGAAGCTTCTTGAAGTCACTCTTGGATGTTAAACGATGAATAGTGCTTTGTCTAAGAAAAAAAAAAAAAACATCATTATTAAATTATCTTCAGTAATTGAAAAGGAAGAATAGCTGAGTTGCAGGCTGCCCAGAGTAAAATGAAATCATATGAAGTGAACTGAAGTTATCTTATAAATAACACATGTATGGACTCTTTTGACAATGCTGCCTAAAGACTTAACATGATGATACTAAGAAAAGCAGTTGTTTCATTTTTAAAATAGCATCTGTAATATCTATTTTGCAGAATTACACAGTTTCTATATTTCTCTTCTTAATAAAGTACTCCCTATGTTATTTTTCATTAGTAACATGGTTAAAATAATTTAAAAAAAGACACAAGGTCGTTTGTTGTTATGTTGTTTAGAACCAGCTAAAATTGTTCAATCTATCTATCACACTACTTGGTGTATGCCTAATCCATTCAGTGGTCACGTGAATATAGGACCCTAAAGATTTATCTCTCTCATCTACATGAAAGTTAAAAAGTCAGGGCTAGAGAGATAGCTTAGCAGTTACAGCGTTTGCCTGCAAAGCCAAAGGACTTCCATTTGATTCCCCAGGACCCACATGTGTGTCTGGAGTTCCTTTGCAGTGGCTGGAGGCCCTGGTCCACCCATTCTGTCTCTTTCCTAACTCTCTCAAATAAATGAATAAATAAAATTTTTGAAAAAAATCAAAAAAAAGTTAAAAAATCATATTGTGTCCATTTTTCAAGAGTTCACAATTGAAACTTTGTAGGTAAATTCTACTTCAAATGCTTTTTTTTTTTTTTAATTCTGTGAGCATCTATACTGATGATCATTAAATGCCCAGAACTATGACATTTTCAATGACATTCTGAGCTCTTCTTTCACTGTTGTTTCACTTGTGAGACTCAGTACTTAGACCAATGGAATAGACTTGAGGACCCGGACTTTGGGTCAAGCAACTATAGCTACTTGATATTCGATAAAGGCCCGAACAATATAGGCTAGAAAAAGACAGCATCTTCAACAAATGGTGCTGGACAAACTGGGTAACAATATGCAGGAAACTGAAACTTGATCCACACATTTCACCATGCACTACACTCAAATCCAAATGGTTCAAAGACCTCAATATAAGACCAGAAACTCGAATACTACTGGAAGAAAATTTAGGAAGAACTTTTCATGATATAGGTATGGAAAAAGACTTCCTGAACAAAACCCCAGTAGCTCACGATCTTAAACCATCAGTCAACCAATGGGATCACATGAAGCTGAAGAGTTTCTTTACAGACAAGCATACAATAAGCAAAGGCAATAGATCACCCACAGAATGGGAGACTTTTGAAAAAGATGAGTATAGAGATACCAACAGACACAGTTATTCCCTTACTGGGCATCTACCCTAAAACCTTCAAACCACAGGCTAGAGAGATTTGCTCATCCATGTTTGTAGCAGCTCAATTTGTCATAGTTAAGAGCTGGAATCAGCCCAGATGTCCATCACTAGAAGAATGGATAACTAAGATGTGGTATATATCTACACAATGGAATTCTATACAGCAGTAAGAAAAACTGACACAAGAAATTTGAGGAAAAATGGTTGAACCTGGAACAGATCATTCTCAGTGAACTTACCCAATCACAGAAAGAAAAAAAAAATCACCACATAGTCTCACTCATCTACAGCCCCTAACCTGAATCTACCCAAGTTACTTTACATACCCAGCAAGCATCTCCTGGACTAGACACTAGGATGGAAGGGGAGGGAGGGGAGGGCATCAAAGGCGTGGGAAACACAAATCTAGACCCAAATGGCAATGGTACCATAATTTTCTACTTACTAAAAGACAGACAAAATGGCTGATTGTTCACCAGGCCCTTATTGGGAACACCTGAACCACTAGACAGTGCAGAGGGTAGGATCAAGACTAACCTTAATCTTCTACATCTTCCCTCCCTCCCTTTCCCTCTCCCTTTCGCTCTCTCTTCTCTCTAACTCTTGTATATTAGTTATCTTTTTCCTCATTTTCTTAGTGGGCACTGACCTATAACTCCCAGTACCAGCATGTGGCTATCATCCACAATGAGCTTTTGATCACAGAGACCTACAATGTTTCCTAAAAGACAGACAGATTTATGTCAGAGTACTTGATGACCCACCAAAGGTTAGTGATAAGACCCTACTGCTAAAGACACCTTATGTGGTTGACATGCAAAATAGAATGGCATGGCTGGAAGAGAGTCAGTCCCCAGATGGTCAGCGCGTCTAGTGCCAGCAGGTGCTACATGGGTGACTGGGGAAAAATGACCAATATCTGTCCAAGCAACTCATGGTCTCATCTACTTAGCAGCAAATAACTTGTTGTGATGCCCACAGAAGTGCAGTGGTGGCACACAGCCATGGTGGGGAACCAACTGCTCTCAATTTGGCTAACTGATCCCCTCACTGGTATGGGACCCATAGCTGGAGCTGGGAAACAAGTCAGAACCATATCCAAACATAAGCCAACTTTCCAATATCAAACTACCATCAATCATGGGCTACAAGAGGACCTACACCTATTAAATTCTCTATAAAAAAAAATGTAAGGGTTATCTCATTTGTGCTGGTGCTAACTTTCTCACCGTTCGAGAATCTGCTTCTGTTTTTGAGATAGATGTAGATCCTAAGGAGAGAGCCACCCTATCATACCTCAAAAGGGGCCCGGCTGAAACTAAGAAAAAATTGGAGAAACAAGCAAAGGTGCTGTTTTCCTGATGAACTGGATACCAGCAGAAGGGTGAAGGAGATCAACACAGAGAAAAATCAACTCCTACCAAATCAGAGAGCCAGAGCCTCAGAGGCCCCCAACACCTCATCACTGAAGCAGACCAAAAATGAACCCAACATGGCTCACGGAAATTTTGCGGATGAGGGGGCAGAAAGAATGTCAGAGCCACATGTTGGGTCATGATATGCAGAGACATTTCTCCTACCCATAACTGTGGGCTAACTCCACAATGCATGACCCATGTACCTCAACAAGGAGGGGCCAAGGGGAGGGCGTAGGTCACGGATGAGCCTAATAATGGTACCAAACTGACTGTATTTGCTGAATACAAAACTAACTAATAAAGAAAAAAATAAAATAAAAAAAATTTAAAAAAAAGATGCCCACTCTTCTAACTAGTGCTTTGTGCCCAAAAGAATATATAACAATCGAGTCAAAATTAATGTTATATTGCAAATCCTTTCAATGACACTCTCCACAATACTCTTAGCTTTCTCATAGGAGAATAATGAAAGATCCAAGACTCTGATAGAAAGAAATACATGGGATTTAAGATGTGTTCTTATTTTCCAAGTGGGACATATTATAAAATTGTACCAACATCTCTTCAATTACTTGTTCTATGAGTCCTCATGTTTATGTTATAAAAATGATATCATAGAAAGTATTTTTACTTAATAAACATACAAAATATTTAGTTTAAGTGGGCTATAATATTAAGACTGGAAATCCAGAATAAGAGAATATTTGAAACAATTAGACTTCAATCTTCCTATGTATAGGAGCACCTCCAGTTTTGGAGAGGGACATTCAATTATTTTCAATTCTAAGCATTACATAGTGTAGTCATTCTTAAATCTTTGAATATCAGCATGTCTTTATGATCTTAAAATCATGTGAGATCCCAAAGAACTTCTCTAAGTATCAATTATAGCTATTAATACTTACTAAAGTATAACTTAAAGAATTATTTATTATCAAATTTTAGTGCAATAATACTATATTACAAGCTCATACAAATGACATATGCCTATAAAACAACTGTATTTTACACAACAAGTATCCTTGCTGAAAAGATTTTTAAGTTTCTTAAATATCTTTAAAAGACATTATTGAAGCTGTGGATGGTGGCACATGCTTTTAATCCCAACACTTGAGAAGTGTAGTAGGAGAATTGCCAAGAATTTGAGGCCAACATGAGACTGCATAGTGAATTCTGGGTCAGCCTGAGCTACAGTGAGACTCTGCCACAAAGTACAAAAAAAAAAAAAAAAAAAAAAAAAAAGAAGAAGAAGAAAAGGATTTTTCTATCTACTTATTTAGATAATCTGCTAAAAACATTGGTTGAAACTTGGATGTGCAGGTATGTCTCAGGGGATATATATATATATATATACATACATATATAGATAGATAGATAGATAGATAGATAGATAGATAAATATAGATAGATAGATAGATATAGATATAGATATATGTATATATATAATGTATGTATATATGTATATGTATATATATATAGTCTCTGGGGATCTATGTTCATCACTGTTCTATTCACAATAGCTAGGAAATGAACTTAATGTGTCAACAGAAAAAGTGGCAGAAAAAGGCTATAGTGGGGAAAGTATAAAGTGGGGCAGAAGATAGAGAAAGAGAGGTGGAAGGAAAGAAAAATATGTTGGAAAATACCATACTAAAACCTAATTCTTTGTATGCTAATAAGAATAAGATTTTAGGGCTGGAGAGAGAGCTTAGCAGTTAAGGCACTTGCCTGCAAAGCCTAAAGGACTATGTTGAACTCTCTAGGCTCCACATAAACCAGATGCACCAAGTGACACAAGCATGCAAGTTTGCATATATACATAAGGTGGCACACACTTCTGGACTTAGATGGCAGTGGCTGGAATGCTGGCATGCCTATTCTCTCTCCCTCTCTCCCTCTTGCTCTCTCTCTTTCATACAAAAAAAAAAAAAAACCCAACATATAAAAATAAAATAAAATTTTAAAAAGAAATCTAGGCTTACAAGTATGTACTTGTGGGTATTTTATCAAATGATTATATATAATTTTCTGTGATGATAAATCAAAATAAGCAATGTAATTTCTTCTGTTAGTTGTAATGAAAAATTTGAACTTGTACTGAAAATTTCTTACATTGAAATACCTCATCCATCTCTGTTGTGACTTAGTCATCTTTTACCTAAGCAAATCTAATTTTGTAGCATATGTGAATTGTCATTTGTAAAATATTGGTTTATTAGCTTATTCACAACAAATGTTAAATTTTTATTTTTATAACTTTTGATTGACAACTTTCCCAGACACAATGATTATAATCCCCAACCCCCTACATCACCATCCTTTTCCCCCTCCCAGATACCCCGTTTCAATAAAGCCCTTCTTTCCATCTACTCTGTCATATATATATATATATATATACCCATACACACATATATATACACATACGTTGTTGTTGTTTGTTTTTGTTTTTGTTTTTTGAGGTAGGGTTTCACTCTAGCTCAGGCTGACCTGGAATTTACCTTGTAATCTCAGGGTGGCCTCCAACTCATGGTGATGCACCTACCTCTGCCTCCCAAGTGCTGGTATTAAAGGCGTGCACCACCATGCCTGAATTTCTCTCTCTCTCTTGTATTTTGATGTTATTATTTTTTCTTCCTACTATGCAGTTCTTGTATAGGTAGCATCAGCCACTCTGAAAGTCATGAATATCAAAGGTTTCTGTCTTGAAGGCAGCATTATAAGTAGTCCTCCCCTTCTTTTGGCTCTTACGTTCTTCCCACACCTTTCCCACAATGACCCCTGAGCGTTGGAGGGTGTGATAGAGCTTTCTCACTTAGGTGCTGAACACTCTACTGTCACTTCTCAGCACTCTGGTGAGATTTGAGTAACCCCAGTAGTCACTGCCACCTTAGAAGAGAAACTGCTCTAGCCAAAAGTGAGAGTAGCATTAACATAGAGACAAAAGCCTAAGTATTTAGAAGGCATTTTGGTGGGCATAACATAACTATTAGCCATATAATAATTTCTCCCCTAAGTCTTATGATCTCCCAACCCATAGGGTTTTCATTAGATTTTTAGTACTGAAGGAGAAACAAAGTAAAGCAGTATTTTTCTTTTCTTTTTCTTCTCTCTTTCTTTCTTCTCCTCTTTTGTTTATTTATTTATTTAACAGGCAGTTAGTTAGGGACAGAAGTCCAAAGAGGGAATTAGAAGCCATTCTGTCTATTTTGGCAAAACTGAAACGTGTTTCTGGTCCTGTCTTATCCAAGATGACTGCCGGTGACTAGCCCAGCAGGATCTTCCAGCTTCTTCCTCAGCTCAGCCTCTCTGGGTCAACTTCCCGAGTCCATAAACCAATCCAATCTTGGGCCCTCCTGAGTCAGCCTCTGAATCAGTGAATCAATTAGGTCTTCCCCTTACATACCAGAGTCTGATGACAAAATCCATTTTTAATTGACTATAAAAGGCTTGTCTGTGTTGATCTCTGCTCTGTGATCTCATTCGTCTGGATACAGGTATGTCTGGCTTTCCGCCTCAGCTTTTCTGAGACAGAAAGAGGGTGCCCTGTTAGTCTTGGCATTTCCATTTGACTTCCATATGTGTCATGCTTTGAGGTGCCTTCCCCTTTGATTGTGTTTATGGTTTTTCTTTGATATCTGAGTCTACCACAGGTCTATTTCCTCTAAACCCTAAGTCTACCACATGTACATTTTCTCTGCACTCTGAGTCTACCACATGTGAATTTCCTCTAAACCCTGGGTCTATTACTCTAGGTATTTCCTCTAAACTCTGGATCTATCGTGTAGGTATTTTCTCTGAACTCTGTTCCTGCTGCGTGTGTAATTTCCCTAAACTTGGTACCATATGTGTAATAACTCTCTTGACTCTATTTACTACTCATTTCTCATATGAATTTCCCAGTCTCTGCTTTGATATTTTTCATGTTATTTCTCCTTAAGCCATCACCACTTAAACTCTTAATTTTCTTCCATGTGGAGGCTCAGGGCAGATGTTTTTATGCTTTGCCTCCCACACACGTTCATGTTTCTCCTAAATCTTTTTGCGTGGGCTTTTAGATCTCATCTTCTATGTATGTGTGAGACACTTCTCTAGCATTTTCCCAGATACCAATTTTCCCTAAATAAACATCACAAATGATTATTTCTCCCTAAAATAAACTCATTATTAATTTATCCTCTGAGTCCATTTTTATCAGTTCTTTGTTAAAATAGGATAAGGACTTAAATTGGGGTACACAAAACTCCCCTAAGCCCCCAAATTCTGCATCAGTACCAAGGAGGAATTGCCTTTAGTGGAGCATTCCTCAAGTCCTATTAGAGAGCTGTTGGTTTTCTGCATAACAAATATACCACCATGACACCAGTTGGTATAATTGGCTTGTATAGTCAGCCACAGAGCCTGTAGGGTCTACTGCTGTTTAACACCTTTGATGACTTTTCTCCCCAAAGAGCCTGCATAGTTCATTCCAGCATCCTGAAAGTCAACAGGAAGGAGGCTCCCAGCTCAGCTCCAGCCTTATTACTCAGTAACCTGCAGTACAAGCATATGAAGTCTTCCAGCAATATATAGTCCTACCATCCACTTTTAGTGGGAAACCAGGAGCCTTGACAATAAACTGCAATATTTTGGGGACGTCAGAGGCTCCATGGCCAACAAATCACTGGAAGGTATATATCCCACCCTTGACACCAAAAATTTTTAATAGTAATCTATGGCTTCTGGGCACATTTTCCACTTCCACAAGATATTTCTGCCCAAACACTCTCTTACTTTAACATATATATTATTAACTATCAAAGATGTAGGTTTCCATATGGATTACTCATAAATGTTCTGAGTAAGGCATTCCAGTTTGGAATAGCTTCCCTCAGGAATTGTGAATCATCTTTCTACTGCTACTATTTTTTCAGAATTGTCTTGACAAATCCTGATGCTGTTTTGATTCTTCATCATTTTCTCTTTGAAACCTTTTTATGGAGTTTCTCTGTGTTGCTAACAGTGAATATCATTATGATAATGTGCCTCCTGTTTTCTGTTTTGTTGTGAACTCAGTGGTGCTTCAGTCCTGGATAAATGTCCTTGTGCTGTCTTGTCAGTGGTGTGGTCCCTTCTGTTTCCTCCTTCTGAGTGTTCTAAAAGTGATGTTATTTTGATATCAGATCACTTAACTAGTCATCTGGTCTATTTTATATTTTTATCCTTTTCTTTTTGTACTTTTATTTTGTTAAAAATTTGTAAATTTTAAGTATGACACATCTATTGATATTTTCGTGCTCTCATGGTTTTCATTTACCAAGGTCCATCTTACTTCTTTAGATGATCTACTTATAATATACTCTTCTTTTCTCATGAAAGCAAAATTCTGCCTATCTGCTCTTTGTATTCTTTAATCTTTTATATTATTCATATTTTAATTTCCTCCAATTAGCTGTTGCATACTCTTGTAATATCACTGAATCCTGTTCTTATATAATAACCCCCTATTTTTATCAGTAATTTAATGATTAACTTTAATTGTCAAATAATTGGATCAAGAAACATATAGATCAGACACTAGTGAGGCATACCTTTTGCTGTGGCTGCTAGTAGGGTGTTTTCAGAGATCTTTAACTGAGAAGATAAATGTTAATGTGGATGGGGAATAGGACTAATAAAGAGGGGGAGAAGAGAAGAGCAGAACTGGGTTTCTTTTTTTCTCTGCCCTGAATAGTCCCATATACTAAGTCACTTCTGCTGCACTGCCATGTATTCTCCACCATGATGGGCTGTATTCCTCTGAGCCTTGAACCAAAATAAATCCTTCTTTAAGTTGCCTTTTAGGTACCTTGCCTCAGTGACCAGAAAATAATTATTATAAATACCTGAAAAATGATTAGTAATTCTTTTTCTATGAGGATGTCTAGCATAATTAATAAAAAATAAGACACAGTAGTCACAAAGGATAAGCATTCCTTCTTTCCCTCACTCCCTTCATCCCTTTGCAATAGCAGTTGGTAGTGTCTAAGACTTTTACACTGGCAAGGTACCCCAGGGAAATCTCTTTTCTCTCCACCCTGATGAGTAGAATTTAGGCTACCAGTATGTGCTAACCAGAAGCAGTACCAATGGTAAATATTTCAAGGTACAGTAGGTCAATAGTTACCTACTTTCCTTATCTTCAACATGACATATCCAGCCTCAGTTGTTCCTGGTTTGGTTATATACATTGGCTCTCCTTTGAACGATCTTGAGAGCTCCTTGAATGTGCCTTCATGGAATAAAATGAATAGCTGTACCACTCAGTGCATCTGCATTTTAAATGGGTACTAAGGAATCAAAGTTTGGTCCTTAGGTTTTGAAGACATGCACCTTAAGTGCACAGTCATCTCTCCAACCCTAAATTTTATTTTTTGAGAAGCTTCCATACTGTGTTGTATAGAAAATACTGTACTTTATTATTGTCCTATTGAAGAACTTTCCATGATTTATAATTTTTTTCCAGTATTGGGAATACATGGGAAATAGTGCATGTATTAGTCAGGGTTCTCTAGAGGAACAGAACTGCTAGAATGAATTATTTTAAAAAGGGAATTTATTGGATTAGCTTGTGGCAGTCCAATACCAGTTGCAGGCCCAAGAATCAAGAAACCTGGCAGCTGTTCAGTCCACATGGCCAGATGCCTCAGCAGCCCCGATCCGGCACTGAAGATGGCACCAGAAGGCCTGGAGACTTCCTGAGGAGCCATTTGGTTTTGATCCACGTGGGTCTTCAGTTGATACTGGTCTTCAATCCACACTGGAAGGCAGAAAGCAGCTCTGGCAGCCAAGTGGGAAGAAGGAAAGAGCTCTTTTCACCCAGAGCTTCCTTATATAAACTCCCCCTCTGAGAGGGGCTGCCCACTGTGGGGGAAGGGCTCACTCTGCGGGAAGGATTTCCTCCTTCAGTTAATCCTTCCTGGAAGCAACATCAGAGACCCACCCAAAAGGGATTTCTGTGGATTACTAAACAGATCAAGTTGACAACACCTTAACTATCACAAGTCCACCCCTTGTCAACTTGACAACAAACCATACCTCCTTACATCATACTTAATTTCCAAATGAAAACAGTAACAAGCTGATAACTCTGCCTAACATGGTATGACTATCCCACATGAAACTAGAACCACAAAATCTTCTCCTCAACACAAAGCAAGGTTCCTTGAGGAATGCTTAGTCTCTAATATAATAAGTCTAACATAAATTGAAGTGTTAGCTAGTGATACAATCTTAATATTGGTGTAGATACGTACAAACACTCTGTGTCAAGGTAGGACAGAAACATTGCAATTACAATCCTTGTTTCTGTATCTGGCCACATGGCCTTAGGTGGTATTTGTAACTGCCTTCTTCTACTACCCATTCTGTATTTCCTCCACCTTCAGCAAATACCTCAACAGGTCTTGGTTCTTTACCTGGAAGAGTGACCCATACCTTCATTCCTGAAGGATCTGGGCCATTTATCACACTACCTCTATTGGGTTGTTGTAGTCATCCATTGACTTTCATAGCAGGGCATGGTAACACCTAGAGACACCCTAAAGAATCTCCTGCATTCCAGACATACTCTTCCTGACCTCCATTGTGGAGAAGTAGCACAATTTCTCCCTGGTAATCTGGATAAATCGTCCCTGCTATTACTGTAACTCCTTTCTCAGCCTGTTCACTCAAGGGCATTAGGAGCCCAAAGTGACCAGGGGGAAGCCTTAGCTTCCAGTTCAATGGAATCTTCTTTGTGTCTCCTGGCAAAAGCATGGACCCCTCTAGAACCAAGACTTGTAGGCCAGCAGAGTGTAAGGTTGTGGGAACAGGAAGTAACAATTTAGCTAATGGGTCACTTGGGGTGATGGTAAATGGGACCATTCCCATTTCCACCCCTTGATTCGTGGACCCATGAGTCCCGGCTATAGGAGAAATGATGATTGAGAGCATATAAAGCCTGCTGGAGGACACTTCCCCAGCCCTCCAAGCTATTGCCACCTAGCAGGCACTGTAGCTGTTTCTTTAAAAGGCCATTCCACCATTCTATCAAGTCAGCTGCTTCAGGATGATGGGGCACATGGTAAGACCAGTGAATTCCATGATCATGAGCCCACTGCCATACTTCCTTAGCAGTGAAGTGAGCCTCCTTAGTCAGAAGCAATGCTGTGTGGAATGCCATGATGGTGGATAAGGCATTCTGCAAGCCCACAGATGGTAATTTTGGCAGAAACACTACATGCAAGAAAGGCAAATGCATATCCAGAATAAGTGTGTATTCCAGTAAGTACAAAACGCTGTCCTTTCCATGATGGAAGTGGTCCAATGTAGTCAACCTGCCACCAGGTTGCTGGCTGATCACCCCTAGGAATACTACCATATCAGGGACTCAGATTTGGTCTCTGCTGCTAACAATTTGGCACTTAGCAGTTGCTGTAGCCAGGTCAGCCTTAGTTAGTGGAAGTCCATGTTGTTGGGCCCATGCATAGCCTGCATCTCTGCCACCATAGCCATTTTGTTCATGGGCCCATTAGACAATGACAGGGGTGGCTGAGGAAAGAGGTTGACCACTATCCACAGAATGGGTCAGCTCATCTACATGATTATTAAAGTCATCCTCTGATGAGGTCGCCTTCTGATGTGCATTAACATGGGACAAACATATCTTTATATCCTTTGCCTATTCAGAGAGTTTTATCCACATAAAACTTCCCCAAGTGTCCTTCTGACCAATTTTCTAATTGTGCCCCTCCAAATCCCGGACCATCCAGCCAAACCATTGGCCACAGCCCCTGAATCAGTGTACAACCACACATCTGGCCATTTTTCTTTCCAAGCAAAATGCACAATCATGTGTACTGCCCGAAGTTCTGGCCATTGTGAAGACTTCCCTTCACCACAGTCCTCCAGAGCTGTCCCAGAAAGAGGCTGTGATGCTGCAGCTGTCCACTTCTGGGAGGTGCCCACATAACGTGCTGAACCATCTGTAAACCATGCCCTAGTCCTCTCCTCCTCAGTCATTTGATCATAGGGCACACCCCATGATGTCATAGGTACATGCTTGGGAAAAGAAGGCATTGTAACAGGAATAGCAACCGCAAGCATTTGGGCAACTTCCTCATGTAACTTACTCATACCTTCAGGGCCTGCACAAGGCTGATCACGTATATACCACTTCCACTTAATGATGGACTGCTGCTGTGCATGTCCAACTTTATGGCCTGGTAGGGTCAGATAAAACCCAGCTCAAAATGGGAAGATCAGGTTGCATAGAAACTTGGTGGCCCATTGTCAAATGTTCAGTTTCCACTAAGGCCCAATAGCAGGCCAAGAACTGTCTCTAAAATGGAGAATAATTGTCTGCAGATGATGGCAGGGCCTTGCTCCAAAATCCCAAGGGCCTGAACTATGATTCACCTATAGGGGCCTGCCAAAGGCTCCAAACAGCATCCCTATCTGCCACTGACACCCCAAGTACCATCATATCTGTTTTATCATACAGCCCAAGGGGTAACACAGCCTGCACAGCAACCTGGACCTGTTGAAGAGCCTTCTCTTGTTCTGGGCCCCACTGAAAACTAGTAGCTTTCCCAGTCACTTCGTATATGGGACAGAGTAAGACACCCAAGTGAGGAATGTGCTGTCTCCAAAATCCAAATAGGCCTTCTAGACATTGTGCTTCTTTCTTAGTGGTAGAAGGGGCCAGATGCAACAACTTATCCTTCACCTTAGGAGGAATATCTCTGCATGCCCCATACCATTGAACTCCTAGAAATTTCACTGAGGTGGGAGGTCCTTAAGTTTTGGGTGGATTTATTTCCCATCCCCTGATGCACATATGCTGTAACAGCAATTCAAGAGTGGTTGCCTCCTCCTGCTCATTTGATCCAATAAGCATTATGTCATTGATATAATAGACCAACATGACACTCTGTGGAAGGGACAGGCGATCAAGATCCCTGTGAACTAAGCTATGACACAGGGCTGGGGAGTGAATATAACCTTGAGGTAAAACAGTAAAGGTGTACTGCTGACCTTGGCAGCTGAAGGCAAATTGCTTCTGGGGGTCCTTATGGACAGGTATGGAGAAGAAAGAATTCTCAAGATCAATAGCTGCATACCAGGTGCCAGGAGATGTGTTTATCTGCTCAAATAAAGAAACCACATTTGGTATAGCAGGTTCAGTTGGAGTCACCACCTGATTAAGTTTCTGATAATCCACTGTCATTCTCCTTGATCCATCTGTCTTTTGCACAGGCCAAATAGGAGAGTTAAAGGGCGATGTGGTGCAAACCACCACTCCTGCATCCTTCAAGTCCTTTATAGTGGCACTAATTTCTGAAACCCCCAAGGGATGTGATACTGTTTTTGATTCACTGTTTTTTCTGGTGCTGGGAGCCTCAATGGCTTCCATTTGGCCTTTCCAACCATAATAGGCCTTACTCCACAAGTCAGGGAACCAATGTGGGGGTTCTGCCAACTCTTAAGTATATCTATCCCAATTATGCATTCTGGGGCTGGGGAAATAACCACAGGATGAGTTTGGCTCCCACTGGACCCACTGTCAGTCTAACATTTGCCAAAACTCCATTGATCACCTGACCTCCATAAGCACCTACTTTAACTGGAGGGCCATGGTGCTTTGGGGGCTCTCCTGGAATCAATGTCAACTCAGAGCCAGTGTCCAGTAGGCCCCCAAAGGTCTAATTATTTCCTTTTCCCCAGTGTACAGTTACCCTAGCAAAAGGCTGAAAGCTCCTCTGAGGAAGGATAGGAGTAAGCTTAATATTGAAATTTGGGGGGGGGGGTTGTAGGAGGGTCCTTCCTTGAGGGGACCCAGCAACCTGATCAATCAAGGGGCTCAGGATCTGTAAACTGGCTCATCTGGAAACTGATTAAGAGGTCTTGATTCTCTGTTGCTCAAAACGGCTTTATTCTCATTTGCTCTGTAACTTTTCTGCTTATACAGAACAAGAAAGAACTCAGTAGGCTGAGTGGGATGAGGACTTCCAGCCAAGATGGCGACCGCCTAGCTGCACTGCAAATCCCGGGGAAAGAAAGGCAAGATATTAAGGGTATATAGTGGCTTTTAGGGGAGAGAAATCTGGGAGGGCACAGAGGTGGGGGAACAGGGAATTGCTGATCCCCTTTCGGGCGGGTAGGCACCCCTCGCCCCAAATAACCACCGTGTTCAAAGCTCCACCCCTGCCGCTGCTGCTGCTCCGGAGCCCGCACGGCTGCCACTGCGCGCCGATCGTTCCCTCCACGCGGAAGCTTAGACTGCTCCGCACCCTTGTCCACTCGCCCACCTACTGAGTGTGCCCAGTCCCACAAGCTCAGACTGTATCTCTCGCTTGCGTCAGCTCAGGTACCATCCCCTACCTGCCTGCCGCACCGGCGGGCCGCCATTGTCCGGTGACGGGGGAGCGCAGACTGCTTCCGGTTCCCAGCGTTCCCAGCCAAAGTCTGGGCGGCTTCAGTGCTTGGTGCCTCAGTGCCACTCCTAGCTCGAACGCAGGCAAATGTGGCACATTACCGCTTGAGAACTCAAGCAATTTTGGCGCCCCTGCCAGGTAGTAGATAGGCGGCTTTGGCAAGTGAGATTATTCCCTGCGTGCGGAAGCTTAGACTGCTCCACACTCTCGCCCACTCGCCCTCTGTCTGCCGCGCGGCTGTCCACAATTGTCCTGTGGTGGGGGAGCGCAGACTGCTTCCGGTTCCCAGAGTTCCCAGCCAAAGTCTGGGCGGCTTCAGTGCTTGGTGCCTCAGTGCCACTCCTAGCTCGAACGCAGGCAGCTGGGGCACAACACCGCTTGAGAACTCAAGCAACCTTGACGCCCCTACCAGGTAGTAGATAGGTGGCTTTGGCAAGTGAGATTATTCCCTGCGTGCAGAAGCTTAGACTGCTCCGCATTCTCGTCCACTTGCCCTCTGTCTGCCGCGCGGCTGTCCAAAATTGTCCTGTGGCGGGGGAGCGCAGACTGCTTCCGGTTCCCAGCGGGCCCAGCCAGAGTTCGGGCGGCATCAGTGCTTGGTGCCTCAGTGCCACTCCTAGTTCGAACGCAGGCAGCCTTGGCACATTAGCGCTTGAGAACTCAGGCAACTTCGGCGCCCCTGCCAGGCAGTAGATAGGCGGCTTTGGCAAGTGACAGCCAAAGCCCAGGCTTCTTGGCAACGCCCCCAGGCTGCATAAGATTCCCATTGTTCTTGAGCCCAGGCTGATACACCCACTTATCTGCCCATACACTGTCATGGGCAGAACACAGCGCAAAAGAAATAACATGAATAATCAAACGCAAGAAAATCCAATTAGATCACCCAGTCCCACAATGAATACTTCCAACCAAAACATAGAAGAACAAATAGGACCAGAACACCACATTGAAGCTATGAGCAATGCAACTCTAACCAACCTATTGGTAGAACTTGCAGGAAAGCAACAAAGGGCAGACAATCGTGTGGATGCTGCCATCACTAAACTAGAACTAATAGATAAGAAATTGGAAGGATTAGATAAGAAAATGGAAGGATTTCAAAGAGAGTTAAGAGATTTGAGGGAGAGTGAAAAAAAAGAAGACCTTAAAAATCAGCTGGCCATGCTAAATGAAGACATAAAGAAATGCAAGGATGAACTCCAAGAATCATCAAGAAAATCAGAAAATGATGTGAAAAGGGAGCTTGACAGAGGGATGGAAATTATACATAGAAAAATAATAGAAAATGCAAACTTAATTGAACAAGCCCAAAACTCACTAGAAGCTCTCAAGAATAGAGTCAGCCAAGTGGAGGATAGAAACTCTGATCTGGAAGACAAGATGGAAGAAACAGTTAGAGAGTTCAAAAATTTCAGTAAGTTTAAAAGCTCCTGTGAACAGAACATGAGGGAATTGTGGGATACAGTTAAACGTCCCAATATCAGGATCATTGGAATACCAGAAGGAGAAGAAATCCAGACCAAAGGCATGGAGAACTTATTTAACAAAATAATTGAAGAAAACTTCCCCAATCTCTTAAAAGAAAGGCCCATCAAGATACAAGAAGCCAATAGAACTCCAAACAGACTGGACCAAAGGAGAAACTCTCCAAGACATATTATTATTAAGACTCTAAACATTGACACCAAAGAGAAAATCCTAAAAGCAGCTAGGGAAAAACAGCACACCACCTTCAGAGGTAATCCCATCAGAATTACTTCAGACTTCTCAATGGAAACCCTGAAAGCTAGAAGAGCCTGGAATGAAACACTCCAAAGTCTAAGAACCTATGGCTTCCAACCCAAACTACTCTACCCAGCAAAAGTATCCCTCATAATAGATGGTGAACGAAAAACTTTCCATGACAAAACTCAGCTTTACAATTATATGAACACAAAACCAAACCTACAGAGAGTATTTCAGGAAATCCTACACAGAGAAGAAAAAAATAATCAAACACAATTGCCTACAAGAAGCAGATCACAACAACCAAACTCAGAGTAGGCACAAAAAACTTCAATGGCCATGTAAACTCCAACCCACATTTACCATCACAATAGGGCAGGGATCAAATCAAATCTCACAGTCATTACTCTAAATATTAATGGCCTTAATTCACCCATCAAGAGACACAAGCTAACAGGATGGATCAAAAAATTAGACCCCTCAATCTGTTGCCTTCAAGAAACCCACCTCACCATTAAAGACAGACATCTCCTCAGGGTGAAAGGGTGGAAAACAGTATTCCAAGCAAACGGGAATAAGAAACAAGCAGGTGTAGCTATATTAATATCGGATAAAATAGATTTCAAACCAAATATAATCAAAAAAACAAAGAAGGCCACTTCCTACTTATCAAGGGAACGATCCATCAAGAGGATATCACAATCATAAATCTGTATGCACCAAACACAGGGGCACCACAGTTCATAAAACAAAACCTACTTGACAATAAAACAGAAATAACCACAAACACCATCATAGCTGGGGACTTCAATACACCATTATCAGTAATAGACAGATCATCCAAACAGAAACTCAACAGGGAAGTAAGAGAGCTCAACAAAACCATAGATCACTTAGACCTAACGGACATCTACAGAACATTCCATCCCAAATCCACAGATTACACATTCTTCTCAACAGTCCATGGAACATTCTCTAAAATAGACCATATATTGGGTCACAAAGACTGCCTCCACATATTTAGGAAGATTGACATAATTCCCTGCATGATATCAGATCACAATGCTATATTGCTAGAAATCAACAATAAAAGACCCACCAAGAATCCCAAAGGCATCTGGAAACTGAACAGCACACTTTTAAACAATAAATGGATAGTGGATGAAATAAAAAATGAAATTGCAAAATTTCTGGAATTGAACGACAATGAGAACACATCGTATCAAAACTTATGGGACACAATGAAGGCGGTCCTCAGGGGAAAATTCATATCACTCAATGCCTTCCTAAAAAAGACAGAAAGGTCCCAAATCAATAACCTAACCATCCACCTAAAGGCACTGGAAAAACAAGAAAAATCCAACCCAAAGAGCTCCAGAAGGAAAGAAATAATTAAAATCAGAGCAGAAATCAATGAATTGGAAACCAAGGAAACAATTAAGAAAATTGACAAAACAAAGAGCTGGTTCTTTGAAAAAATAAACAAGATTGACAAACCCCTGGCCAATCTGATCAAGCAAAAAAAGGTAAAGCTTCAAATTAACAAAATTCAAAATGAAAAAGGAGAGATCACAACAGACATAAGTGAAATTGGGAGAATCATCAGGACTTATTTCAAAAACCTCTACTCCACAAAACTGGATAATGTGGAGGAGATGGATAAATTCTTGGACGCATACCATCTACCAAAGCTAAACACAGAGCAGATTAATCACCTCAATCAACCCATCACACTCATGGAGATTGAAAAAGTAATAAAAAACCTCCCAAAAAAGAAGAGCCCAGGATCAGATGGCTTCTCAGCTGAATTCTATCAAACCTTCATGGAAGAACTCAAACCAATCTTCCTCAAACTGTGCCACACAATTGATGAACAGGGAAAGCTACCCAACTCCTTTTATGAAGCAAGCATCACCCTAATTCCAAAACCAGGCAGAGATGCCACAAGAAAAGAAAACTACCGGCCTATTTCCCTGATGAATTTAGATGCAAAGATCCTAAACAAAATCCTTGCAAACCGAATCCAACAACACATCAAAAGCATTATCCACCTTGACCAAGTGGGATTCATTCCAGGAACACAGGGGTGGTTCAACATACGGAAATCTGTCAATGTAATACACCACATAAACAAGGATAAACATAAAAACCACATGATCATTTCGATAGATGCAGAAAAGGCCTTTGACAAGATTCAACACCACTTCATGTTCAAAACATTGGAGAGCGTTGGCATGGTTGGTTCATATCTTAACCTAATAAAGGCAATATACAAAGCTCCGAAGGCCCAAATAATACTTAATGGAGAGAGACTGGAGGAATTCCCATTAAGATCAGGAACAAGACAGGGTTGTCCACTCTCACCTCTGCTTTTCAATATAGTTCTGGAAGTCCTAGCTCAAGCAATAAGACAGGAGAAGGAAATAAAAGGGATACAATTTGGAAAGGAGGAAGTTAAGTTAGCTTTATTCGCTGATGACATGATTATATATGTAAGAGACCTGAGAGACTCCATCCCAAAACTCCTGAAGGTGATTAACTCCTATAGCAAAGTAGCAGGATACAAAATCAATGCACAAAAATCAGTAGCCTTCCTTTATGCAAAGGACAAAGATACAGAAAAAGAAATAAGGGACATAGTCCCATTTTCAATTGAGACAAAAAAAATAAAATACCTTGGAATAACGTTAACCAAGGAAGTGAAAGATCTATACAATGAAAACATAAAAACACTCAAAAAAGAAATTGAGGCGGACTTGAGAAAATGGAAAGACCTCCCATGTTCCTGGATAGGCAGAATTAACATTGTGAAGATGACAATCCTACCAAAGGCAATTTACAGATTTAATGCAATACCAATTAAAATCCCCACAGTGTTCTTCACAGAGATAGAAAAAATGATCTCAAATTTCATATGGAAAGGCAGAAGGCCTCGCATTTCCAAACATATCCTCAGCAAAAGAAATACCTCTGGAGGCATCACCATACCTGATCTAAAGCTATATTACAAAGCCATAGTAATAAAACAGCATGGTACTGGCATAAAAACAGGACTATAGATCAAGGGAATAGACTTGAGGACCCGGACTTTGGGTCAAGCAACTATAGCTACTTGATATTTGATAAAGGCCCAAACAATATACACTGGAAAAAAGACAGCATCTTCAACAAATGGTGCTGGACAAACTGGATAACCATATGCAGGAAACTAAAACTTGACCCACACATTTCACCATGCACTACACTCAAGTCCAAATGGATCAAAGATCTCAATATAAGACCAGAAACTCGAATACTACTGGAAGAAAATTTAGGAAGTACATTCCATGATATAGGAATGGAAAAAGACTTCCTGAACAAAACCCCAGTAGCTCATGAACTTAAACCATCACTCAACCAATGGGACCACATGAAGCTGAGGAGTTTCTTTACAGACAAGCATACAATTAGCAAAGCCAATAGATTACCCACAGAATGGGAGAAAATATTTGTGGGTTATCCAACTGATAGAGGACTAATCTCTAGAATCTACAAAGAACTCAAAAATCTAAACAGTAAGAAGTCAAACACCCCACTCACAAGATGGGGCAAAGAGCTGAACAGGCAGTTCACAGAGGAAGAAATAGAAATGGCAAACATACACTTAAGAAAATGTTCAGCATCCCTAATCATCAGAGAAATGCAAATTAAAACAACTATGAGATTCCACCTTACCCCAATAAGGATAGCAAGCATCAAAAAATCAAATGAAAACAAATGCTGGCGAGGATGTGGAGAAGTAGGAACACTCATCCACTGTTGGTGGGATTGTAGGATGGTACAACCACTTTGGAAAGCAATATGGAGACTTCTGAAAAAGCTGAGTATAGAGATACCAACAGACCCAGTTATTCCCTTACTGGGCATCTACCCTAAAACCTTCAAACCACAGACTAAAGAGATTTGCTCAACTATGTTTATAGCGGCTCAATTTGTAATAGCTAAGAGCTGGAATCAACCCAGATGTCCATCACTAGAAGAATGGATAACTAAGATGTGGTATATCTACACAATGGAATTCTATACAGCAGTAAGAAAAAATAACACAATGAAATTTGAGGAAAAATGGTTGAACCTGGAACAGATCATTCTCAGTGAACTCACCCAATCACAGAAAAAAAATCGCCACATAGTCTCACTCATCTACAGCACCTAACCTGAATCTACCGAAGATACCTTACATACCCAGCAAGCATCTCCTAGATTAGACACTAGGATGGAAGGGGAGGGAGGGGAGGGCATCAAAGGGGTGGGAAACACAAATCTAGACCCAAACAGCAATGGTACCATAATCTTCTACTTACTAAAAGATAGACCAAATGGCTGATCCTTCACCAGGCCCTTACAGGGAACACCTGAACCACAAGACACTGGAGAGGGTAAGATTAAGACTAACCTTAATCTCCTACATCTTCCCTCCCTCACTTCCCCTCTCCCTGTCTCTCTCTCTCTTATCTCTAACTCTTGTATATTAGTTATCTTTTTCCTCATTTTCTTAGTGGGCACTGACCTGTAACTCCCAGAACCAGCATGGGGCTATCATCCACAATGAGCTTTTGATCAGTGAGACCTACAAGGTTTCCTAAAAGACAGACAGATTTCTGTCAGAGTACTTGATGACCCACCAAAGGTTAGTGGTAAGACCCTACTGCTGAAGATACCTTATGTGATTGACATGCAAATTAGAATGGCATGGCTGGAAGTTGGATGAGAGTCAGTCCCCAGACAGTCAGCGCGTCTAGTGCCAGAAGGTGCTACATGGGTGACTGGGGGAAATTGACCAATATCTATCGAAGCAACACATGGTCTAACCTACTTAGCAGCAAATAACTTATTGTGATGCCCACACAAGTGCAGTGGTGGCACACAGCCATGGTGGGGAACCAACTGCTCTCAATTTGGCTAACTGATCCCCTCACTGGTATGTGACCCATAGCTGGAGCTGGGAAACAAGTCAGAACCATATCCAAACATAAGCCCACTCTCCAGTATCAACCTACTATCAATTGTGGGCTACAAGAGGGCCTACACATATTAAATTCTCTATAAAAAAAAAAAAGTAAGGGTTATCTCATTTGTCCTGGTGCTAACTTACTCTCTGTTGGAGAATCTGCTTCTCTTTTTCAGATAGATGTAGACCCTAAGGAGAGAGCCACCCCATCATACCTCAAAAGGGCCCCGGCTGAAACTAAGAAAACTTGGAGAAACAAGCAAGGGGGCTGTTTTCCTGATGAACCGGACACCAGCACAAGGGGGAAGGAGATCAGCACAGAGAAAAATCAACTCCTACCAAATCAGAGAGCCAGAGCCTCAGAGGCCCTCAACACCTCATCACTGAAGCAGACCAAAAATGAACCCAACTTGGCTCAGGGAAATTTTGCGGAAGAGGGGGCGGAAAGAATGTCAGAGTCACATGTTGGGTCATGATATGCAGAGACATTTAGCTTACCCATAACTGTGGGCTAACTCCACAATGCATGACCTGTATACCTCAACAAGGAGGGGCCAAGGGGAGGGGGTAGGTCACGGATGAGCCTAATAATGGTACCAAACTGACTGTATTTGCTGAATACAGAACTGACTAATAAATAAAAAAAACAAAACAAAAAACAAAAACAAAAACAAAAAAAAAAAAAAAGAACTCAGTAGGCTTCTTATCTATTTGACTTCTGGGAGTACCATGATTAATAAGCCAAGTCCAATGGTCCATATGAGTCATACTTTTATGTACATAATTTTGCCTATGCTGTCTATTATGAAAAACACATTCATCCCACCTTTGGCAATTCAGTGCTGCCACTTGGCCCTTGTTACCCCTAGATCCAGTTTTACCCATTGCATCTAAATCACCTAATGCAGCAACTGCAGCTCCCCCAGTGAGGTCTTCTTTACATAAATGACCAATGATAGGGGACTTTAAGTATGCTGGTGCTCCCCTCACAAATCTGTTTCTTATAATCTTAGTGAAGGGCAGATCTTCTGGACTCTCCCATTGTGGGGGAAAAACGAGTTTACATGGCAAATCCACTCCAGCATTCCAAGTTCCATGAGCTTTTGAATGCTTTATGAACATTAAGTCAAGGGATATCAGGTAGCTTAAGCTCATTCACAGTAGGCCATCTTTGGACCTACATTTCAGCTAACCAATCAAATAAACTCTTGGCACCCCTTCCAACTGCATGAGCTTCATTGTTAAATCTAAAACCTCTGCTCAATGGGCCCATTTTGGGAAATTCAGCCTGATGTAATCTTATGTTCCTTCCTCCATCAACCCACACCCTTAAAATCCATGCCCACACATATTCCCTATGCTTCTGCCTGTAGAAGTTAGAAAACTCCTGAAGTTCTTTAGGGGTGTACCTCACCTCCTCTTGTGTCACAGTTTCTATCTCACTTTAGGGGCCTGCCTAGCCTTCTGTCTGGTTATAGGACTAGAGGCAAAGATGGGAACTGAGAAGCACCAGCACCTCCTACTGATTCCTCAAAGAGGGATTAATTCCCTCGGGCAAGGGTGGGATGGATAATACTTTAGGGTGTGGAGGTGGGGATACAATTGCTGCTAAGGGAGGGGAGGTCATATTTTCATCCAAAACAACTTCTTCAGAATCTGACACTTTGATGTCCCGAGGTTCTTCAGGGTCTTTCCACACATCATCATCCCAAGTCACAGGATCCTACTTTTTTCCAATCAATGCCCTGACTTTAACTTCTGATAGCCAGTGAGGCTGGGACTTGAGTTTACGTTGCAAGTTAGCCAATCTCACAATGAGAACTTGGGTTTGGTTTTCTGCAATCTGAACCCTGTTCTGGCTAGAGAGGAGACTCTCCTCCAGGGCACCCTTAGAAACCTCAAGATCATGCACATGGGTCTTAAACTTGGAAATTTCCTTTCTGAGCTTCTCCTGTTCCTGTACTAGTTTGTCCAGAGATGCTGGAAGCAACCAACTGGCCTCAACACTTGTCTTACTTTTCCACAAATATTCAAATATTTTAAATAAAAGAGTCACTAAATTCCTTGCTCTTCACAAGACATGACTCAGGATCACCAAATACATCTATTTCACAGAGTTCTTTAAATAGTGCACACCATGGATTATTAGTGCCCTCCTTATTTCCATAAAAGTGCTCTCCTTATCACCATTAGGGCCTCTAGTAGCATTGAAGTTGGAAAGCCAACCCCAGATAGCACTAAGCCCACTAGAGAAACCCATCCTTACAATTCTGTTTCTCTAGAACCACTTCTGGTACCATAATATGTATCAGTCAGGGTTCTCTAGAGGAACAGAACTGCTAGAATGAATTATTTTAAAAAATGAATTTATTGGATTAGCTTATGGTAGTCCATTAACAGATATAGGCTCAAGAATCAAGGAACCTGGTAGCTGTTCAGTCCACATGGCCAGGTGCCTCAGCAGTCCTGATCCAGCACTGCAGATGGTGATTGAAGGCCTGGAGGCTTCCTGAGGATCCACTAGGTTTTGATCCATGGGTCTTCAGTTGATGCTGGTTTTCATTCCATGCTGGTTTTCAATCCATGCTGAAAGGCAGCAAGCAGCTCTGGCAGCTAAGTGAAAGGAAGGGGATCTTTCACCCAGAGCTTCCTTATATAAAGTCCTCCTCTGAGAGGGGCGGCCCACTCTGGGGGAAGGGCTCACTCTAGGGGAAAGACTTCCTCCTTCACTTAATCCTTCCTAGAAGCAACATCAGAGACCCACCTGAAAGGGATTTCTGTGGATTACTAAACAGATCAAATTGACAACACCTTAACTATCACAGTGCTATATAAACTTTTTCTGTGATTTTTGTGTATGTAATTATAAGTGAATAGAATCATAGGTCATATAGCTATAGAAGTAGCTACAAATAACTATAAGTAATTATGGAAAAACACAAGAGATACAGATTTTTTAATTAATTAATTTTTTTATTAATTAGTTTTGTACTCAGTAAATACAGTCAAGTTGGTACCATTGTTTGGCTTCTCCATATCCTACCCACTCCCCCTGACCCCTCCTTGTTGAGGTATATGGGTAATGCATTGTGGAGTTAGTGCACAGTTATGGGTAGGAGAAATGTCTCTGTGTATCATGACCCAATGTGTGGCTCTGACATTCTTTCCAGCCCCTCTTCCGCAAAATTTCCCTGAGCCATGTTGGGTTCATTTTTGATCTGCTTCAGTGATGAGGTGTTGGGAGTCTCTCTGTCTCTGGATATCTGGTTTTGTAGGAGTTGATTGTTCTCTGTGTTGATCTCCTTTACCCTTGTGCTGGTACCTGGTTCACCATGAAAACAGCACTCTTGCTTGTTTTGCCAATTATTCTTAGTTTCAGCCGGGGCCCTTTTGAGGTACGATAGGGTGGTTCTCTCCTTAGGATATGCATCTATCTGAAAAAGAGAAACAGATTTTCCAAGAGAGAGTAAAGTTAGCACCAGACATATGAGATAACCCTTATTTTTTAATAGAGAATTTAATAGGTGTAGGGCCTCTTGTAGCCCATGATTGGTGGTAGCTTGATAATGGAGAGCAGGCTCATGCTTAGATATGGTTCTGACTTGTTTCTCAGTTCCAGCTATGGGTCCCATACCACTAAGGGCATCAGTTAGCCAAATCAAGAGCAGTTGGTTTCCCACTATGGCTATGTTTCACTATTGCACTTGTGTGAGCATCACAACAGGTTATTTGCTGCTAAGTAGTTGCTTGGACAGATATTGGTCATTTTCCCCCAGTCATCAATGTAGCACCTTCTGGCAATAGATGCATTGACTCTCTGGGGACTGACTCTCTTCCAGCTTCCAGCCATGTCATTCCATTTTATGTGTCAACTGCATATGGTGTCTTCAGCAGTGGGGTCTTACCACTAACCTTTGGTGGGTCATCAAGTACTCTGACAGAAATTTGTCTTTTAGGAAACCTTGTAGGTCTCTCTGAGTACTTAATAGAGAACAATAAATAAATACCCATGGGAAATATAGTTAATAAAATATGTAAATTAGTAAAAAAAAAAAGGGAAGAGGATGAAGAGAGATGAGTACCAGCCTTTATTTCTCCCTGCTTTTGATTTCAGAGGCAATATGACTACCACCTCACGTTCACCCTGTTATGCCTTTGACCTTAATGATCTATAGCCCTTTCTAAATCATGAATCAAAGTGAATCCATTTTCCTAACATTATTAGTTATTTTATCATAGAAATTGGAAAAGTAAAATAGATACTTGCAACAAGAGGAATGGTTATTACTGTTTTCACCACAATAATAGACAGATTTTGAGAAGCTATATATGCTTAACCTGACATGTTCATTTCTTAAAGAACATGTATGGAAAATTAGGTAGCATCATATTCACATGTATAATTTTACTTATCAGTTTATGATGAAGGTAAAACAAATAAAAAAGGCAAAACAGATTCCTCCCTGAATTCCCAAGCTCCAAATATTTTAGACATGTTGATTTAAAAATGGTTTTCATATTATTTGTATGAAAGTATGGACAATTGTGGCCACAAATGAATAAAAAATGAAGCAATAAGTTTGATGCATGAAGTATAAAATTATAATGTTAGAGGCTCAGTCCGTAAAATCCTTCTCATATAATCAGGAAGTCCTGAATTAAGATCTTCCTAATCTATGCAAAAGGCAGTTGATGAAGCATGCACCACTGATCTCAGTTCTGGAAGGAAGAGGCCAGAGAATCCCTAGGACCTGCTGGCTAGCTAGTTGAGCTGAATCTGTGGCAGAAATTATGTTAAAATAAGGTGGACAGTGACTGAGGAAGATACCTAATATCAATCTCAGGCTACTATACACACACACACACACACACACACACACACACATGCACATGTGTGTGCCCACACCATACAAACATGCACATACACATACACATGTGCATGTATGCACATGAACACATAAACAACTAAACAATAAAAACACCTTCATAGATGAAAAAATTTCTGATGTTCTGGTGTGCGAAAGGGGAATATAATTAATAGTAATGTATTTTATATTTTAAAGACCTGTAAATTTGGGCTAGGGTAATATCTTAATGGTTAAGCCTTTCAGGCCAGGTTCCCAAGCACCCATTGAAAGCCAGGTACACAAAGTGGCACATGTGTGTAGGTATTTTTTGTAGCACTAAGAAGCCCTGGTTCAAACATATTCTCAAACTCTTTAAAAAAAAAAAAACAACACAAAACTAAATATTTTTTAAAGCTGTGTGAGAGAACTTTTAGTGTTATAATCTCAGAAATTATAGATATTGGAAATGAGAGATATAATTTCCCTGACATCATTACAGAATGTGTTACTATACTCCATACTAATGTACAATCATTATACAAATAAAATGAATTTTTTAAAATAATAGAAAAGTTAATTCTATGTAACTTCTCTGATATTATATATAGTTACTAAAATATACTGTAAATAGAGGCCCACAAATAGATTTCATCCAAATACGATGCTGATAATCATTATTGAGAATGTTATCTACATGTTCTTAAGTTGGCCTTTAGCCTTTAAAGATAAGTGGAATATTTAGTTTTAGCAAATACCTTATAAATAATGGGAGAAAAAAATCCACTTTATATATAGTATGTTGTACGGTATATTTGAATGAAGGTATAATGTGAGGCAAGTACAACTTAAATATGAAAATTGGGTTTGTAGGTTGAAAATATATTGGGGTCTGTCAGAGTGACTAAAATGTACTAAATCCACAATTTATTTCTGCAAAAATAGGACGTAGCAGTTACCTTCTCATTGCTGGAACAAAATACCCAATAAGAAATAGTTTATAGAAGGGACAGAATTATTTGGCCTATTTAGATGTTTCCTCATGGCAGGGAAGCATGGTACAAACAGAACCCGGACCACATTGCCACATACCAGCAGCAGAGGAAACCACACAAATGAGTCAGCCAGGTGTCACAGCTCCACAGCTCCAGCAAGGACTTAATCTGGGTACTGGGCTTGGAGCTGGGCCAGATTACCACAAAGCCTGCTCTTAGCAGCACACTTCCTCCAAGTGTCCTCCTCCCCAAATTCCAAAGATGTTTCCAAATTGTCTGGCTGGGGACCACATATTCAAAACACTTGAGCCAATGGGGGACTCTTCACTCACACCATCACTGAAGATAATACTTATCTACTGAAGTTAGACAACAGAAAATATTAAGAGACTCTTCCAGAAATGAAGGGATTTCTATGCATGCATGGTATTTGTGCAATTTCTGTTGTTGGATATGGATAGAGATGTTCATGGTTATAATATGGTAATCATGTTGGAGTTTGATGAAAATACATCATCTTATGTACAGAGTAAGATCCCCGCCCAAATGTTTATACTACTCAAAATAAACAATAAGATGTTGACACTTATTAACACAAATTGTTTTAACATATTTTCTATAATGTATTTTTATTATTGCAAATGAAGTTTTCCACTCTATAAAAGATATTTTCTAAGAATTATGCCATTATTGCAATCTCATAAGTTTTCTGTCTATTCGGAAAAGATAAGTAATCAATTTCAAGCTGCCTGAAGAAAACTTGCCAAGGTCAATACTTTATCAATACTTATCACACTGCATGTTTGCAGAAATAGAAAGCTTTGTTCACTAAAACACCATTTGTAGTCAGCACAAAATGTTTATAGGGTGTTCCTCAGTTTTACTTTAAGCATCTAAAATGGAACCAGAAATTTATATATGTTTTTAATCTTGTTTTTATTTATTTGACAGAGAGAGAGAAAGAGAGAGAGAGATAGAGAGAGAAAGAGAGAATGGGCCTACCAGCGCCTTCAGCCACTCTAAACGAACTCCAGACGTGTGCGCCTCCTTGTGCACCTGGCTTACATGGGCCCTAGGGAATTGGATCTGGGTCCGGTGGCTTTGCAGGCAAGTGTCTTAACCACTAAGGTATCTCTCCAGCTCAATTTTTATATTTTAATGATAACTTATTTTTAGTAGAAATGAATTAAATCCTTAGAAACTTATGACAAAATAGGCATTACTGAAGGAATTCTGAAAAATAACTATTAGGACAAATGATTGTATCCTTCAGAGTAAGGTAACAATTGAAAATCATTAACTTTTGTGTTTTAGAAATGGTTAAATATATGTATATAAACCTTAAATTATTGTGCTTTAAAACTGTAAGGAAACCTTGATGTAACTATAAACTATTAAAACAAGTGTAATAATACAGAAAATATTAGGTGAAAATAATTTATATACAAATTTCAGAAATCCTTATTTCAAAGAAGGTGAGAATACTTTTTTCTTTTAATTTCCTGCATATTAACTCTAAAACCAAAAGGAGTTTTGTATCTCTTCTTACTCATAATTATTTCACATATTTTCATAATACTTTAGATGCAGGATGTTGTTATGTACACTACATAATTTTATTTTTACAATAACTATCAGTGGATCAAAACAGACTAATATTACATTAAAAGAAGTTAAGTAGAATCAGGAAATTGGGCAAATTCAAGTGACAGAAAGGCCTCTTTTTTCCTACTGATTGTCCTGTGATCTTGCCTTGCTAAGTCAGATCAACTATATAGACATTTACCCATCAATCTAATGAATAAATTTATCATTAAGCATGAATATAATTTTAATTTAAGTATTCATTTCAGAAATAATTAAAAAACTATAGTATAATATATTTAGGCTGATGTGTTGGCAAAATATTGCAAAAATTGTTATTTTTGGAACATCAAACCAACCATAAATAATGAATAATATACTTAATCCTGGACCATTTCAGAAATCAAAGCTTCCTATCATCATTATGAAATTTTTTTAAAAAGGTAAAAAGCAAACACAGGGAGCCAGCCTCCATGTAAGTGTACAGGAATCTCACTTTTCTCAGAATGTGTCTTTTTATGCATGTCTACTTCAGGTGTCAGCCAATACGCGACTACTTAAGAGTTGCTTTTCCTGACAAGGGTAACTCCAGAAGAATCTATCTGATTTTGGTGACAGTAGACCTTCTTTTTCCTTCATACTTTGAGTGATATCAGTAAGCATTACAGTTGGTCAGTAAGACAGCTGTGAACTGGTATGAAATGAAATTTGCTCATCTGGTTATTTCATTTTGGTCATAAAATATCTTTGAATGTAATAACTTATGAGGCTCTTTAACTTATATTTATGAAGATAAGTTGTCTATATTAATTTTATGGTACATAAAGCAAAACTCTGTATAACCCAATATATTTTTAATAGCTCAAATTCCTGGTCCCTTCTTTTTCAGTACTGAGGATAAATATTCACAGTAATTAATGAAAATATTCTTTTCAAACTTTGCGTTAGAACTTCTCTTTTACTAAGTTTTCTTTGGGCAGCAATTTCAGTTGCATCCTATAATCCCATATCATAAAAAATTGCAGAGGCATTATTATTTTAATTTAGGGCACCTACTATGTGTTTGGACTTTTAAAAATTATTAGTTGTACAAATTTATGGCATATCATGTGATATTATATATACTAATCACACTGGAATATTTTTAATTGTAGATAATAACCACCAAATATTGCACATTTGCATAAAAATAGTCCTTGAAATTCACTCATCAAATGCTGGCAGTTTGTTTTACTGGTTCATTCGATAATGACATTTCATTTGTTTACACATCCATTTTCAAGATTTTAGCACATTCTATAGCTATATTATCTTTACTAACTGTATCCTTTACTTGCTAGCCACAAAAATATGCTTATAAAGTATAATTCCATTTTTAAAAGATTCATTTTCTAACAATGTCCAGGTGTCTAGTAGCTCTACATTAGAGAAATTACTATTTCTCATATAATACTTATTTTCCCATATCCTACAGATGAAAAAATTCTTAGATATTGCTTGTACAGCTGACCCAACAGTAATAAGTGCCCTTAACTGTAAACTGTATGTAGTTTTATTTTATCCAAAAGCTATGAAATTATTCTGTCAGTTATTAATGCATCACATAAGCCATCATACTCTTAAGCCAGAGACAAATAGTGTATTACATAGAAGAATGGAAGTATTGTGCATATCAGCACCTTCTTTTTTAAAAGCTATTTTATAAATTTATTTGATAGGGAGAGAGAGAGAGAGAGAGAGAGAGAGAGAGAGAGAGAGAAAATAGGCATCCCAGGAACTCTAGCCACTTCAAACAAATTCCAGATGCATGTGCCACCATGTGCATCTGGATTACGTGGATACTGGAGAATGAAATCTGGGCCCTTAGGCTTCACAGGCAAGCACCTTAACTGCTAAGCCATCTCTCCAGCCCAATCAGCACCTTTTTACATCAGATCCTCAAACCACAGTTGCTACATGGTCACATAACGAGAGCAAGGGAGCTTATGAGTTTAGGGAGCACTTTATAACAGGCAGTAAGCAGCCATTCTTTGTTCCAAAGGAGGATAGAAATGTTTCCAAGCCTGTAAGCAGGCTAGCTTTTTGCTCAAGAGGCACTTTGAACATCTTCTTGGAATGAATAACAACAGTGGTCAGAGCCCCTCTCTGTTCACAACATCAGAAGAAAAATTGAAGCCTTGTGTGGAAGAGCCATGCCTTTCAGCAATATCCAGGTCTTGTTTTCTCTTATGCTTTTCTGTCTTCATCTTTTTGAGACAGGGTCTCAGTATATGCCCTAGGCTGGCCTCACATTCACATTCTTCCTGCCACAGTCCGTTAAGTGCTAAGAGCAGGCATGCACCAGCTCTTGTAGACTGACATCATTTTCTATATTCTATATTTTTCTATATTTTCAATAGTTAGTCCTCTGGGAAATTTTCTTATTCTATCTGATTCTCTGCTTTATATAACTGACAGAGGATATCACCAAGTATAAATCATGTTTTTCATACAACCTATAACTAAAGAGTAAAGACGACATAGACTGAGACTTCTTGAACAAAAACATTTTAAAATATGCCTCTGAAGTCCCATATTCAACCAGCTGAATAAATCGTATAAACCTTAGAAAGCAAGTGGATTTCTCTTTAATTCCTAATTTGACCTGAGGCATCAATCCAAAAACAGCAGTTCATATTAGTAATTCCATTGAATGTGTGAGCATGCAAGAATATGTGGGCAATTTTATCATCAATAAACCATTCTAGAACAGTGAGGTGACATTGACTTGAATGTCTTTCACAGCCAAGGCAGCATCATGTTGGCTCAAGCTACAGACACATTTTTTACCATCATGTCTAATTGGATGACCTTCAACCCCCTCAGAGGTATGGCTTTTTTGTATAGCTATTTTTTTACAGATTGGCTTCTGCAAGTTCCCTGTGTAATCAAAGTTGGTTTCATTTACAGACCTGTACTCATCTGGATATGGCAGACTCTACCTGTGTTTCTTTAACATGTGAAGCTCTTTTATAATCCCCATTGAGGAATGAGCAACCATCATTTTGAGAAGATGACAGATTAATGTCTGTTTTTTACATAAGAAGTACAATATTAGAGCATTTCAAGGTATTCTTGGTGAAAAAAATGCTTTGATAGTGGTAGGGATTAAACCATGGGCCTCCTGCATGTTAAGTGTATACCATACCACTGAGCTATATCCCCACACTCTCAAATCTCAAACATTAAGAATTTATCTGTATAATTTTTGTCTTGTACAACAATTACTCAGAAAGTAACTTAGAGGCCATGGTGCTTTGCAAAAGAAAAATATATTTGGTTTTAAAAAATATTCCTTGATAAATTTGTAAGGAAATTAAAGTTTGAAATATATTTAAAATTCATTTTAATAAGACTTCTACACTAAAGAAAACCAGTAGAAGGTACGAAATTTTGATAATACATGAGAATCTGCTCATTTTTGAGTGACTTTTGTAATAAATGGTACACAATTATCAGAATTCAAATGATTTAGAAAGCCAAAACCATGACACTGAGTAATTTATAAGACCACCATGTAGTGTGGGAGTTGATTATGACTGGAACAAGAGACACTAATCTTAGAAATATTGGCATTGGTGAGTCTAGTCCGTAACACTGAGAGTGCCAAAGATCTGATTAGGTCAGTATGCCAGGAGTAAGGAAAGACCAGACCTATGCAATGAGGATTTTCTCATGGTGAGACAAATAGTGAACTTTTATCAAAAGATACAAGTATAGACTATTTGATATCCTAGGTATGAAAAAATAGTCCTGCACTGTGTTCTAATATGTGGCCAAGTCTAAGCTGCCAGTGAAGATAAGAAACATGGTAGCAGTCTTGAAGATACAAGGTCACTTTCCAGACTTGAACTCAGTTGGCCACATTTTAGAATGGACTATTATTGCTAAATTTAAATATTTGGATTACTTCATAGTATTTGTTTCTATAGTCTGAACACCAAAAGAAAGTGTATGTTATTTACTGTTGTTTCATTTTCTAATTGGCAGACCAACTATTTAGGCCACTGGAAAGAATTCTAAGGTGATTAAAATGCAATTCAATTAATCACAAGACCATTGGTCCAAGATATGCAAAGAGTTAATTTCTACCCATGGAGTGGAACAACCACACTCAATTTTGTTTCTTCATGGTTCAGTTTACTGATGGAAGAAGCTTAATGAAGTAAGAAGGACACACACACTTCATAGCTTAAAGTACAAGTTAAAGTAAAGTTCTTGGGAATCCTATGCAACTTAATTTTATCTTAAAAGTTGGTTTAAGTACATATTTGATTGCAATTGTTATGTGCACTAATTCAATGCACTTAAGTTGTTTATGAGACTAATGCAAAGGTTAATAGGAATGCACTGGTTTTATATTTCACTCGTAGTTGGTAACACACAGAAATTCTTTATCAGTTACCATATATAAGTAACATTCTATGTTTTCCCAGTAATTCTTGTGTATATTACTAAGGGTTCAATACCTTTCCTGGAGTTATTGAATGCAAGATATTTCGTGGAACCAGCATGAAAACGCAGCATGAATAGTTGTGACCTGCTGTATGGACAGATAATTATAGCATAACTATACGTTATACTTTCACATATCTTATACTTTGGGGGGAGATCATTTTATTTTATATTAATTTAGATAAACTATCTTCACATAGAAGAGTCTCTTTAAGTTCTACAAATACTGAATTTTTTCGGATAAAGAGATGTATGGTGGAGGATATGCTACATATGTCTGGCAAAGCAATCTGGTTTATATGGGCAGCTATTGCTAAACATTTATTTTTTGAACTTTCATTATTTTCTTCATTAGCATAAATAGTTTTAGGTATCATCATGGCAATTTTAAACACAATTTTACTTTAGTTGGTTATCCTCTCCCCTTGCCCTTCCATCCCTTCCTCACCTCTTTTTACTTACCTGGCTCATTTCTGCTTCCATGTCACATATAGAGCTTTGCACTTTCTGCTCTGTGCTTCCTGGTCTGCACTTGTAAGCCTCTCTTGTAGCTTTTGAGGCATTATCCAGGTTCTCAAACTTTCATATATATGTAGATATAAATATACATATGTCCTTTATTAACTTCTCATAGTAACTATCCACAGAAATCTTTGGTTGAGAGCAGAATATGGAAAAGACAGTAGATGTAAAGTATTGTATGTAAAATGGGCTTTCTGAGACAACATTTTTTCTTGAATACACAGACAACATTTAAATTTGGGAATAGACAAATAGCTGAACTGTTTGTCTATTATATTTATAAGATGATTCATGTTTTTTAGCTATACAAAAATACTATGAATAAAATTCTTAATACTACTGTATTTCTAGGAAAAAGGTATACCTGTATATTTTCTAGTTCTATAATATATACTGTGTCTGAGTATCTCACCAAAGAAGAAATTAATGTCTCTTCTTAAGTGCTTGAATAAAAAAGTATATGTATTTATCTATATGTATTTCCAACAATATCAAAATGATGCACACCTCTTTGAGACAGACTTCTATGAAGAGTTGAAGGAGCAAATCCCCTGTGGACCAGTAGAGTACAATGAAAACACTGTCCACAGAAACAAGATGTACTTCAGAAATGATTGGTTCAACATGTAGGAGGAAAAGCAGCATTTTATATCTGATTTAGATATAATTTAAGTCTACTTGTTTTGATAATAATAATAGAATAGTTGTTCAATCTAGCCAGATTTTGGGAAAACATTCTTTTTTAAATGGCCCAAGGAAGTCAGTCAGCTTATTCCAAAAAGTGTCATAAAACAACTGTGTTTTTCCTTGAATTAACTATATTTTTTCTTCATGTAAATCTAAATCCAGAGATGTTTCTTCTTAGTTATCCTCACTGCTTCCTGAAGCTAGCCATGAGGCTAATTTCAGCAGAGGTTTGAAATTAGGCAAGATGATAAAATGGATTGACAATCTAGCCTAGACACTAATTTATAAATCTTGTTTAAAATTAAGGTTGACCTTGTCTTTCACTGCTAGACCAGAGAACAACTGCATGCTTAGAACTATCATTAGAACTACCAAAAAATGTAATTAAATCACAGCTCTATCTGTCCCTGACTATCTCTTTTCTTCTTTTCTCTTTGCTGTTCCTGCCTTGAGTCATCCATAGCTCATTTTTTCCAGTCCCATTGGCAGACTGTGTTTAGGGGTGCTCCTCTCCAGGATGCTTTGCTGCCCCTGCACTCTCCTGGACACCTTTTCCTTCCTGTTTACTAAACTATATTGTCCAAAGAATATTGTCGTGAAGCATCTTTAAAAGAAATTTTTCCTTGCAACTATTAACTTCTCAAGAAACATATGCCAAATCTTGGGCTCAAGATGTGGGACTAGCAGTTGAGAGGAGGCAGAGGAAATGGGATTGGGTAGAAAAAGCAGTTGAATTGCAATGAAAACCTGAGAAAGTCTTGGATAGCCCAGCATAAAGTTGTGGTGCAAAAACTCACATATGTCCAGATGACCAGGTCCACACACCTTGCTTTGCTCAGTCACCATGTGCGTCCCTGGAAGCTATGAATGTCAGCTTCTCCTGGAACTGACAGCTGCAGGCACTATACAGATGCAACAGTTAAGCAGAAAGCTGTCTTTGAATTGCCATCTACTTGGCATCTTTCTGCATCATTCTGACTCATATGGTCAAGTAATTCATACCACAGTCTTGTATGCTAATAACTTAACTAAATTACTGCTTAACTACATTCCTTCAGAACTATTTTCTAGTTAGGTCCTATAATTCTATGAAATACTATGTCATGCAAAATTAAAGAGGTTTCTTTGCAGACGGATTTATCCTTATTCATATTAACATTTTAGCTATTTACTATACAGTGATATACCAAAAGGAAATTTATAGGATGAGTATTCCCCAAATTTATATAGAAATTTTTACTTTAAGGCATATTCAAGGTATTTTTAATTCATAGATTATTTTAGAACACTAAGGATTCACAGAAAAATTTAGGAAATTCACTTAACAGGATCCAGTGCATAAAATTTGCATTTCTCAGAAGACTTCTAAAAACACAGTCTTAACACAAGAAGCTGATATAAATGCTATAAGTGTCATGAAGACAAGTCTTTAAAAATTATATTTAAGGACAGTTTCTCTGAAGTCATTGAAATGATGCTTTCTGCTATGTTGACAAAAAATGAACAAAAATGTGGTTGGAATCTTGTTCATGGAAAAATACTAACTAAAATATCAGGAGAATCTGAGCAGTGCCACCCTAAGAAAATGAGCCTACACTACAAACAGTTTGTGCCAAAATTATATATATTTTATTGGAGAGAGAGAGAGAGAGAAGAGAGCATGTGCCAGGACCCCTAGTCCCTGCAAATGAACTCCAGATGCATGTGCCACTTTGTGCATCTGGTTTACATGGGTCCTGGGGAATTGAACCTAGGTCCATTGGCTTTGCAGGCAAGCACCTTGTGGTAGTTTGAACAGATGGCCCCCAATATATTCAGTTCTTTATTGTTTGTAGTTTGCATTCTGCAGCCACCTGGCTGGAGGCAATGTCACTGGGTGGATCTTTAGGTGTGGTGGTGGGTTTCAGGTTTCAATCTAAAGATATGCAAAGTGTGTCTAGCAGGAGTTCCTGAACTGTGCTGTGCTGTGTGGCTTTTGGCTTTTAGGCTTATGCTTCTTTTTCTATGCTTGGTCCTGTGAAGGCAGGCCAGCTTCTTCTGCCATTATGGAACTTCCCCTGGATCTGTAAGCTTCAATAAATCCCTTCCACCATAACTGTGCCTGGTCTGGAAGTTTATCTCAGCAAACCTGAATCTGTCTGCTACACACCTTAACAGCTAAGCCATCTCTCCAGCCCTACATTACATTTCTTTATTTCTCTTTCTTTCTTTGTTTCTTTGTTTCTTTCCTTCTTTCTTTCTTTGTTAATTTTAGAGAGATCAAGTGAGCGAGTGAGCGAGAGAGAGAGAGAGAGAGAGACGAGAGATAGGGAATTGGTGCGCCAGGGACTCAGTCACTGTAATCAAACTCTGGGTGCTTCCGCTAGCTACCTAGTGGTCATGTGTGACATTGCACTTGCCTCACCTTTGTGCATCTGGCTTACGTGGGATCTGGAGAGTTGAAGATGGCTTGTTAGGCTTTGCAGGCAAGCACCTTAAACGCAAAGCCATCTCTTCAAGCCCTAAATTTATTTTTTAATTGCAATTTTATGGGCCAATTAAAATAATACTAAAATATTCCTGAAAAGTATAAGAATTAAAATCATAAATTATAGGCTATCCTAAGTAGTTTATGATTATATACTGAAACAGTTGCTGGTATTTATGCTATTTTGTTGATTTTTCTCTGATTCCTAAAGAATATTGACTAATTTGCTGAGGTACAAGTAGAAGGAAAATAAAAAACATGTTGAAAGCCACAGAGCTTCATCTTTGGTCACATTTTTAAGGACTTTATCCTAACCTTCTTAGCATTTCATTAGCAACTGAGATGAAAATACAGACAAGCTAATCAAATCCTCAAGCAATATAAAATTAGAGGATAGATTTTTTTTTTTTTGCATTGGCATTCAAAATCCAAATTAGAAAACATGATTAAGGTTCTGTGTACAGCCTCAAACAAATATCTATTTGACAGTCATATAGATTAGTCTGCATATTGATGTGATAGCTAGCATATGACAGATATGACCAGAAACTGATAAAGTTAATACAATGTGAAACTTTAAATCAACTACAAATAATATCGTTCCTTGATGTATGTCAAAATGTCATTCAATAGCTTCACATAATTTTACATGGGAATAATAGAATTGTTCTGTTCTAAGATTAAATTCAAACATGTTTTACTTTGCACTGAAAATCTCACATCGACAGTATGTTCTGTCTTATCTGTGATGTTTTAATAAGGGGCTGACAAGCTGCATGTCTTTGAGATTCAGGAACCAGGACATAATTGTGCTACAGAAAAAAGATTTGAAGGAACTGTTGATTTTAGCTTAGAGGTGGCCAACCTAAAAGTTTAATGTTGGTACTTAATATACTGTCCTAAGTAAGAGGAAATAATTTTGTTATGTAATATTTCAGAATAAAAGAAGAAGGAAAGGTTTATATATTTATATGAAATATATATATATATATAATATATATTATATATATACCTATATATATTCTACCTCATTCTATTCCTCTTATATAGTCCATCCTCCTTTAATGTGAGTAATATCCTGTGCCTTGCTTCTAACAAAAAAGACTATGATAAACATCAAAGGAGTTTTAAAATGTAATTCATATCCTATTTCAGTTGATCCTGAATTAATCCTGGGTGAGCCTAACTTAATTTGAAAAATGTCCTGAAAATAAAAATTGGGTCTTTGGTGAAGTTAGAGACTGACTGCCCTTCATGGTTGATGAAGTAAATATTTATACTGAGAAAACCCTTCATGGAAAATAACTGCAGGCATCCTCTATTATATGAAGCCAGTCTCCAGCAGAAGTGGCCAATCAGTACAGTGCCCTAAAAGAAGAATTTGGGATGAATGTGAAGATGGTGGCAGAGATTAGTCTTGTGAATGTGAACCAAGGAAGCAAATGAAAGTCAATAGTGATCAGAAATGGAAGAGACAAGGAAAGATCCTGGAAGACTCCAGAGGGAGTTTGACCATATGGACACAATGATGACAGATTCCATAAAGGTAAGAGAATGTAGTCTGGCTCATGTAAGTCACACAGTTTATGGGAACTTGGTAAATCAGCCACATGAGACTAATAGAGATGTTGCAAACCATACAAACAAGCTTGGAAAGGGTTTGATTCCTACTTATGATTGGAAGAGGAGATGGAGTCTAACTGGCACTTTGTCTATAGATATAGAAACTGAAGAGAGGGACCACTTAGGCTATACCCACACTATCGACCTGGGACATTGAGAGAGAATAAATGTGTGTTGTTTGAATCCACCAAATTTGGTGATTACCTCTGCAGGAATTGGAATCTAATACAAATGTGAGAGGAAGTTTACATCACAAATAAATGTTTACTCCTTATGAATCCAGGAGCAGTCAAAAAGCAGCTTGAGGGGCTGGAGAGATGGCTTAGCAGGTAAGGCACTTGCCTGCAAAGCCAAAGGACCCAGGTTTGATTCCCCAGGACACAGGTAAGCCAGATGCACAAGGGGGTGCATGCATCTGGAGTTTGTTTGCAGTGGTTGGAGGCCCTGGAGCTCTCATTCTCTCTCTCTCTCTCTCTCTCTCTCTACCTGCCTATTTCTGTATCTCTCTCTCTCTCTCAAATAAATAAATAAAATGAAATATTTTTTAAATGCAGCTTGAGCCTTCTTCCCTTGCAATCTCACAGTATGAAAAATACACAGAAGAATAGCTAAATTAAGGCTAATTTCCAATCAATATGTACAGAATATATTTATATGTGTGTGTGGTGTATGTGTGTGTGTGATTTAGATTCACATATAATTAGTGCTAAGTTAAAATAATGTACAAAATAACTAAATTACTATGATTTTACTGTTTATTAACTACAAGGAACTGTAGTGTCCTTTACTATGATCACAGAAAGAGATATGACCTAATGTTGCTCTAGTTTACTGAGCATATCTATTGGATGCATCTCAAGAAACTTTAGGAATGACTAACAAGTCATCAGGAAGATCTATTTTATAATTACAAACACATATATTTCTGAGATTTTTATACAAGTTACTAATAGAAAAAGAATCATTGTAGAAGAAGGAATAAGAATAATTAAGTTTAACAATGATTTTATACCCTTAAAAAATCTTAATATCGAGTTGCCAGATTTGTCAATGGTGATTGTTTTATTTTTCACAATAGTCTATTAGATATTTTGGTGGAAATTATATATATATATATATATATATATATATATATATAAATATTATTATATATATGTTATATATTTATTCATTTTATACATGAAATATATATGTGTACACACACACACACACACACACACACATATATATATATATATATATATATATATATATATATATATATATATTCCATAAAAGGACCCCTCTCATTGTGAGTTAGCCTGCCTGGTGGCAAAGTTTCATGCCAGGGCTAGATTCTATTCTGGGGCTGCAGATTGGGAAAGGAGGACCAGCTGAAACTGAGATACAAGCAGGGCCCTACCATTGTGAATCAGCCCAAGGTGGAAGTTTTGCACCAAGGCTGGTTGCCATTCTGAGGTAGCTGCAGCCTGAGAGTGGAGAGATCAGCTGCAAGTCAGCTGCAAGCAGTGCCTCATACCATCTTGGGTAGGGGATAATCAAGAGAGTTTCCCATCAGGGCTGGTCCCCATTCTGAGGCAGCTGCCTGGGAATGGAAGGACCAGCTGTGGGTCATCAATGAGTACCTGAACAACTTGGATTCTAATTATGACAGCTACCTTGCAAGCCCCCCGCCCAAATGAATTATCAGAAGAAAGGTGGAAGCAGATGACAACTCTTTACTTGCCCCAGCACCCAGGGGAAGCTAGGTGCTGATCTCATTCCATACTCCAAGATAGCTAGTAAATCTGCAAGAAAAGCACCCAATATTGTCATCAGGGAGGGCAGTCATCCTAAGGTCTTGCCCAGATTTTCTGGAAGGTGGCATGCATAAAATAGATCTTTCTTAGTCTAAAGTGCACCCACCCCAACCTAGTGGATAGTCTTCAAGCCCACACCCACCTAGATCAACATAGACCAAGCCACCCAACACAACTGTATAAAAACTACTATTGGTGTGTCCTCAATGAGACAGTTGATTTTGAGGTGACCAGACCATAATGCAAAACAGTCAATACACAACACCCAGAAAAGAGACCATCAGCAAAGTTACATAGTCTCACAATGGAAGCCTACAATGAAAGATTAGAGGAATCCCAAGACATAGAAGGTTAAAATGAAATCTCAGAAAATATCTTAAATGAACTTAATAAGATAATGAACAAATAGATATTGGAATAGGGAGAAACTGGTTAAAGAGTAATAAAACAGGAGCTCCAAGAATGGCTGAAGGAAACTGAATAAAAATGAAAAAAAAAAAAAAAACCACAAGAATTCAAATTACAAATCAAAGGTTGGATCAATTAATTGGAAGAAAGGCAACTAAAAGAACTCAAGGATGGATGAAAGAAATGGAAGATAATCATCAAAACAACTCAATTCGAGTCTGAAGGAAACCAGAGAATCATGAAATAGTAGTTTCTGGGTGACTTACTAAAATCACAGAATCAAAAAGAAATAAACAGAAGGTAAATGAAATTTGATGAGAATCAACAAATAAATGAGCTCATGGGCCAAGGGAACAAACTCAATGAGGACACTTGCAAAAGCAGGAATGAATTCCAAGAAACAATAAAATGGTCAAATCAAGAAATGAAAGTAGAATTTAAGTAAGAGATGAAAATACTAAAGAAACATGTAAAAGAACACAGAAATAAAATAACCCTCCTAAATGGATCCTAAGAAAACCTCAACAACAGAATAGATCACATGGGAGACAGAATTTCTGAACTCAAGGACAGGACAGAATAATTAGACCAGGACTCCAAAAGCACTGTCAAGTTCAAACAAATGTGCAAACAGAACATGAGAAAATTTTGGGACACCTTTAAAAAAAGACCAAAATTGTGCCAATTGGCATATAGGAAGAGGAAGAAATAAAGGCCAAAGACATATAAAATATCTTCAACAAAGTTATTGAAGGCAAATTTTCCCAACCTTACTAAAGAGAGACTGATCCAGATACCAAAAGTACAAAAAATAGACCAAATAGAGAGGACCAGAGAAGAGACACCTTACATCACATGATAATGAAAACACTAAACATATAAGACAAGGAGAGAGTACTGAAAGATATAAGTGAAAAATAGTTCATTGCATGCAGTGGGAAGCCCCTCATAAATACATCATACTTTAATGGAATCTCTTAAATCCAGAAGAACCTGCAGTAGAGTATTTCAAATGTTAAGTTAAATGACCATGGCTGCCAAACCAAACTACTGAACCCAGAAAAATTATCCCACTTACTAGAAAGAAAAAGGAAAACCTTTCATGATAGAAACCAGATGTATGATTACATGATACCAAGGCAGCCCTACAGAGAATACTGCATGGAACACTCCACACTAAGGAAAGAAACCAACATGCACATGAGGAGAGAAAAAGAAACAATGTAAACTGGAATGGTCATAAAATCATTGCAAAGAACAAGGAAACACCAAACTCTACAAAACCTTCAATGTGACAAGGATTAATTTATACCTCACTGTAATAACTCTGAATATTAATGGACTCAACTCTCCAATCAAAAGACAAAGTTAGTGGGCTTTACCCATCCATCTGTCTCCAAGAAACCCACCTTACAATTAAAGATAAACATTACCTATGGGTGAAAGTATGAAAAAGGATAGTCCAAGCAAATAGAAACAAGAAACAAGCATGAGTGGCTATACTCATTTTGGACAAAATAGACTTTAAGCCAAAAGTAAGCAAAAGAGATAAAGAAGGTCATGTCATATACTTTGAAGTAAGAATAAAGCAATAAGCTATTACAAATGTAAACTTACATGCACCAAATACAGGGATACCTAAATTTATAAAGTAAAATTTACTAGACAATGAAACAAATATAAATCCCAATACAATAACAGGAGACTTTAATACCCCACTATTATTCATTGATAGATACTCAAAGCAGAACAAAAAACAACAAACAAACACAGAAATGGCAGAGGTAAAAAGAAAAAAAAACACCACAGATCAAATGGACTTAACACATATCTATAGATTATTCCACCCTAATTCTAATGAATACACATTCTTCTCAGCAGTTCATGGAACTTTCTCTAAATAGACCATATGTTAAGGCATAAAGTATGTCTCCACAAATTCAGAAAAAATTTGACATGATGCCCTCCAGTACAGATGACCACAATGCATTAAAGCTAGAAATCAACAACAACAGTAGTAACAGAAAACACACCAACTCCTGGAGTCTGAACAACTCACTATTAAACAGTGAATGGGTTGTGGAAGAAGTCAGTAAAGAAATCCACATATTTATCAAATTTGATGTCAGTGAAAATACAACATACCAAAGTTATGGGACACCATGAAGGAAGTTGAAAGAGGGAAGTTTATAGCAATAAATTTCTACATCATAAAACAGATAGATCTCAAATATATAACTTAAGCATCCATTTTATGGAGCTAGAAAGACAAGGACAGTCCAAGCCCAAAAGCAACTGACAGAAAGAAAATACCAAGATTAAAACAGAAGTCAATTAATTGGAAATAAACTAATTTAAAATCTTGACATGAAGAGCTTGTTCTTCCAAAAAATGTATATATAAACAAGATTGATAAACCACTTGGCAAATTTATCAAAAAAAAATCACACTTAAACCCACAAGATTAAAAATAAAAATGGAGACATCACAACTGATACCAGTGAAATTGGAAAAACCATTAAGTATATTTCAAAAACCTGTTTTCCACAAAATTGGAAAACTTGGAAGAAATGGATAAATTCCTTGACTCATATCAACTTCTAAAACTAAGTCAAGAACATATAGACTTCCTAAACAAATCTATTACTTCTAAGAAAACTGAGCAAATAATGAAAAACTCCCAACAACAAAAAACGTCCAGGCCTAGATGGATTCACCACTGGATTCCACCAAACCTTCATTTGAGAAATAAAACTTCTTTGCAATTATTTCACACAGTTGAAAAATAGATAAAACTTCCAAACTCTTTTCTGTGAAGGCAACACAATTCTAATATCTAAATCAAATAGAGACTCAATTGAAATAGAAAATTGTAGACGGATATTCCTAATGAACTTAGATTCATCAGATTCTTAATAAAACCCTCACAAACACATGAAAACATCATCCACCTGGATCAAGCAAATTCCATCCCAGAGATTAAGGGATGGTTCAACAAAATTAAATCAATAAATGTAATTCATTATATAAATAAACTTAAAAACAAGAATCACATGATTATTTCAATTGACACAGAAAAGGTCTTTGAAAAAATACACCACTTCATAATGAAAACACTGGAGAGACTATGGATGGAGGATTATACCTCAACATAATGAAAGATATGTATAATTCACCCAAGGCCCAGATCGTACTAAACAGGAAAGAAAATAGAAGCATTCGGATTAAGGTCAAGAAAATTACAGGGGTGCCTACTCTTAACATTACCTTTTTAAATTTTTTTATTAATTAGATTTGTGCTCAGTGAATATAGTCAAGTTGGTACCATTGTTAGGCTCATCCATGTCCTACCCCCTCCCCTTGTCTCCTCCTTGTTGAGGTATATGGGTCACGCATTTTGGAGTTAGCCCACAGTTATGGGTAGGAGAAATGTCTCTGCATATCATGACCCAATGTGTGGCTCTGACATTCTTTCCACCCCTCTTCTGCAAAAGTTCCCTGAGCCATGTTGGGTTCATTTTTTGTCTGCTTCAGTGATGAGGTGTTGGGGGCCTCTGGGTCTGCATCTCTGATTTGGTAGGAGTTGAGTTTTCTCTGTTTTGATCTCCTTCACCCTTGTGCTGGTACCCAGTTCACCAAGAAAACAGCACCCTTGCTTGTTTTGCCAATTATTCTTAGTTTCAGCCGGGGCCCTTTTGAGGTATGATGGGGTAGTTCTCTCCTTAGGGTCTGCGTCTATCTGAAAAAGAGAAACAGATCTCCAACAGAGAATAAAGCTAGCACCAGACAAATGGGATAACCATTATTTTTTTATATAGAGAATTCAATAGGTGTATGCCTCTTGTAGCCCACGATTGGTGGTAGATTGATAATAGAGAGTGGGCTCATGTAGGAAAATATACAAATGGCAAACACACACTTAAGAAAATGTTCATCATCCCTAATCATTAGGGAAATGCAAGTTAACATTACTTTTTAACATCATTCTTGAAGTCTTAGCTCAAGCAGTAAGATAAGAGAAACAAATAAAGATACAAATTTGCAAGGAAGAACTCAAATTAGCCCTGTTTACAGATGGCTTGATTCCATAAGTGATCCAAAAAACTCCATCAAAAATTTCTAATATTGACTAATTTTTTCAGTAAAGTATCAGGATACAAAATAAATATACAAAAATGAGTATTCCTAAACACGAAATATTAACATATGGGTAAATATATAATTGACACTATTTTGTTTTGAAGGCAAAAACAAATTAAATACTTGGAATATCACTAACCAAGGAATTGAAAGATCTGTACAAAGGAAACATAAAAAAACACTGAAAGAAGCATTGAGGATACAAGAAGATGGAAAAGACCTCCCATGCTCATGGGTTGGAAAAATTAATATTGTTAAAATGGCTACTCTACCAGAAGAATTATATAGATTCAGTGCAATTTCAATAAAGATGCCAGTAATGCTCTTCACAAGGATAGAAAAAATAGTCTCAAAAATCATATGAAAAAAACAACCAGGAGGCCTTGGATAGCTAAAAATATCCTCAGCAAGAGAAATACCACTGAATGCATCACATACCTGACTTCAAGACACATAAACCCGCTCTCCATTATCAAGCTACCACCAATTGTGGGCTACACCTATTAAATTCTCTATAAGAAAGTAAGGGTTATCTCATTTGTCTGGTGCTAACTTACTCTCCATTGGAGAATCTGCTTCTCTTTTTCAGATAGATGTAGATCCTAAGGAGAGAGCCACCCCATTATACCTCAAAAGGGCCCTGGCTGAAACTAAGAACAATTGGCGAAACAAGCAAGGGGGCTGTTTTCTTGGTGAACCGGGTAGTAGCACAAGGGTGAAGGAGATCAACACAGAGAAAAATTCACTCCTACCAAATCAGAGATGCAGAGACCCAGAGGTCCCCAACACCTCATCACTGAAGCAGACCAAAAATGAACCCAACATGGCTCAGGGAAATTTTGTGGAAGAGGGGCTGGAAAGAATGTCAGAGCCACATGTTTGGTCATGATATGCAGAGACATTTATCCTACCCATAACTGTCGGCTAACTCCAGAATGCATGACCCATCTACCTCAACAAGGAGGGGACAAGGGCAGGGGGTAGGTCATGGATGAGCCTAATAATGGTAGCAAATTGACTGTATTCGCTGAGTACAAAACTAATTAGTAAAAAAAAAAAAAAAAAAAAAAAAATCACTGTACTACCACAAACCAGGTACGCAGACCAAGGACATAGAACAGAATATCCATCTTTAAATCCAAGCATTTACAACTTCTATATCCTTAAAAAAGTGGCTAGAAATACACACCAGATAAGAGACAGCATCTTCATCAAATGGTGCTGTAGGAATTATATAAGCACATGTAGAAGAATAAAAATAGATGCATTTCTGTCAACCTGCGCAAAACTCAACTCTGCATGTATTAAGACTTGAAACTCAAAAACAAACAAAAAAAATCCAGAACAAAAAGTAGGGGGAATACTCCATCATAAAGTCCTAGGGAAAGATTTCCTGAGTAAGACCCCAGTATGCCAGGAAATTAGATGAACACTAAACCACTGGGACCTCATGAAACTGAAAAGCTACTGTATAGACAAGCAGACCATCAACAGTCAATAGACATTCCAAGGAATGGGAGAAAATCTTCACTAGCTATATCTCTGGCAAAGGTCTAATATCTAGAATCTATGAAGAACTCAAAAACCTAAGTAATAAAAAACGAGACAACCCAATCAAAAAATGTGGCACAGAATTGTACACAGAATAGTCAAAGGACAGAATACAACCAGCTATTCTATACTTATGGAGATATTCAACATCTTTAGGCATCAGAGAATGGAAATAAAAATGACTGAGATTTCATCTATCTCTGGTCAGAAAGGCATACATCAAGACATATTTTTTGCAAGGTTATGGAGAAAGAGGAACGTTTACCCACTGTTGGTGGTAGTGTAAACTGGTACAGTCAGTATGAAAATCAGTATGGAGACTCCTGAAGAAGAAGAAAATAGATCTATCATTTGACCCAGTTGCACCACTCCTGGGCATATAGCCTAAAGATTCCACTCTTTATTACAAAGATACTTGATCAACCATGTTTGTTGCAACTCTACTTATAATAGCAAGAGATTGGAATCAGCCCCGGTGCCCATCCTTTAATGCATAGATAATGAAGATGTGGTACATATACACAATGGAATTCTATATAGCATTACAGAAAATTGAACTAATGGGCTTTGCAGGAAAATGGAAAGAGATAGAAAACAATCATTCTAAGTCATCTCACTCAGACACAGATGCTACATGTACTCTCTCATATTAGGTTCCTAACCAGAATCAAGTGGAGATTAATTCAAATGGCAGTTAACTCCAGGAATATGGGCTTAAAACTAGAGTAAGACCAGGAGAGAGATAAAACTGGGTGGTGAAAGTGGAGGATTTTCCCAAAGGGTTTGGGGAGAGATGTAATGTCTTGGGTGGCAGAGTATTGGAGGGGTAAGGGGTGACAAGAGTAGGCAGGGAATTACACAAAAATTAAGACAGTGATAGGAATAAATTCCATGGAAACCCTCATTCTGACTTGCATTCTATAGCCACTAACTTAGGTGGTTGGAGGTGAGTCTGGACAGAAGATGGAAAAAGCTGAACCTTACAACCATGGACTTTAGATGGTAAATCCAAGGCCCAGAATTGGGTTACTCACCACAGTGAGATATTGGCTAGAAAGACCCATGAAGTCACCAAAACAATGTAGGCCATTTTCAAAACAGTTGCTTGTGTGTAAAAGGTAAGACCCGATGGCTGAAGACACCACAAGATGTACCCATAGAACATCAGCATACCAAGCTTGAAAGTAAAGGGAAATTAGCTTCTTCCTGGGTGCCTTCATAGTGCTGGAGAGTTCTCTTGGAGCTGTTAGAAAACAAGGGTCACCATCAGCATGAATAAACAGGGTACCCTGAGGTCTATGGAATCAAATAGCTAGACAATAAGTACACACTAATGCAATAATGATATATAGCCTCTATGGGAATCTATTCTCTCATTGGACATGAGGCCAACTGCCCACCAAGAGATGATTCACGTCTTCCACATCTGCCAGGGACCAGGAGCAATTGCAGAGGGAGTGATGTCATGAATACTGCTCTTACTACTAGCCTGACAATCAGCCCAGATTGATGTTGACAGACATCACAGAATAATTAAACCCAATGAAAGCAGAAATTTAGAGACTGCAAATAACTCGACACTAAATAAGACTTCCAACAGGCCTGTCATGGCTCAGAGGATATTGTGGAAAAGGTGGTGAAAAGATTATAAGAGCCACAAAGTGGATAGGGTTACCCTAAAACTCATTCCCTGGCCACCCCATAAAGGCCTTTAAGACACTACTGTATTTCCCATAACTCCAATGAGGAAGGCTCCCAAGTTAACTAGAGTTGGGTCAAGGGGACAATTGTATATAACCTGATATATAAAAATAAAATTAAAAAAAGATTATACCTATGCTCAGAAAAAATAAATAATAAAATACAATCTGCAAATATCATTTTAGCATAAAAGTCTTAGGAGAAAAAAGAGTTAAGAATACATGCACCTGATTTCTTCACATCTGAAAGATGAATTTAAAAATAGTATAACTAAGGCTAGAGAGATTGCTTAGTTGTTAAGGTGATTACCTACAATGCTAAGGTACCCAAGTTTGATTCCCAGCACCCATGTAAGCAAGATGCACAAGGTAGCACATGTGACTAGAGTTACTTTGCAGAGACTAGAGGTCCTGTTGTGCCTATTCTCTCTATCTGCCATTTTTTCTTTTTCTCTCAAATAAATAAATAATAAAAGTAATATAAGTAAACTCATTACAAAATTGCTGATTACCACAGAAAGAAAATTATTGTACGGTCTCTCTCATCTGTGGCTCCTAACCTAGACCTAACTGAGATGCTGACATGCCTAATAGGCATCTTGAGGACCAGAAAATAGGGAGGGTTGGGCTGGAGGGGAGGGTAAGGGTGCAGGGGGACATAAAACTGAACCCAAGAAGAACTGGTACCATAAAATTCTGTATCCTGAAAGATAGGCTAAAAGATTGAACCTTCATTAGGTCCTTAAGAGGGAACACCTGAATCAAAGGGCTCCAGAGAGGGTATGATGAAGACTAACCTTAATTTTTTCCTGTTTCTCTCTCTTTATTCTTTCTTTCTCTTTTATATTACCTGTCTTTTTCTTCCTTTTCCCTTGGCACTGGCCTGTAACTCCCAGTACCAGGATGTGGTTAACATCCACAATGAGCTGTTGATCAGAGAAACCTATAAGGTTTCCCAAGAGACTACAGACTTCTATCAGAGCACGTGATAACCCACCAAAGGTTAATGGTAAGATGCTGCTTCCAAAGATGCTATATGCTGTCAGTATGGAACATGCAGAGACCTGGCTGGAATCTGGAAGAAAGTCAGACACTTACCTCCTCTAGTGCCAGAAGGTGCTATATGAGCTACTGGGGGAAAATGGTTAATATCTGTCCAAGCAACTTGACATCTAAGCTACTGCAGCAGAAAACAACCTGACATGATGCTCACCCAAGTGTAATAGTAGCACACCACCATGGTGAGTAACTAACTGCTCTTGGATTGGTTAACAGATTGGCTCAATGGAACAGAACCCATAGCTAGAACTGGGAAACAAGTCATAATCATATCCAAATAACAATTCTCCTTCTCCAGTATCAAGCTCCCACTAATTTTGGGGTACAATAGGGCCTACACCTATTAAGTCCTCTCTAACATAATAATGGTTATCCCATTTATCTGGTGCTGACTTCATTCTCTGTTGGAAAATCTGCTTCTCTTTTTCAGATGGATGCAGAACCTGAGGAGAGAATCAGCCCATCATACCTCACCAAGGCCCCAGCTGAAACCACAGAGTAATTGGGGAAATGAGCAGAAGTTCTGCTTTATTGGTGAACCTGGTATCAGCACAAGGGTGAAGGAGATAGACACAGAAAACAAAACTCCTACCAAACCAGAGACCCAGAGACAAAGAGGTTCCCAAGACCTCATTACTGAAGTAGACTTAAAATGAACCCAACATGGCTCAGGGAAATTCGTGGAAGAGGGGGCAGAAAGATTGCTAGAGCCACAAATTGGGACATTATACTCAGAGACATTGCCTCTTCCCCACAACTGATGGCTAACCTCACAATGCATGACCCACAATCTCCATGGGGATAATTGGCATCCCCAAAGAGGAAGGTCCCTTCAGAGAGGGGAGGACAGGATAAGGGTAAGGATGGTACCAACATGTGCTGTTTACACACTGAGTATGTATATATCTAATAAAGAAAAATGGTAAAAAAAAAATGTTGATTGGAATGTAGAGGAAACCACAAATTCTTGGATCATTTTTGCTTACTGATCCATCCTAGCACCTATGGCAGTGATTGGCAATACACGTTAAGCGACACATATTTTCTCAATAAATGAATATAGCCATAGGCTTTATTTTCAGTTTATCCTGACAGTCTTTAAAAGGCATGCTAAAATTTAGAAGTAAGGTGCTTGCTGTCAGAAGGTTTAAGTATTAGAATGGCTGAGAATTTGTCTGACAAAAAGTAATTATTGGGTAGTTACTATTCCTGAAGGTAACCTCAAGAGTTTGTGAGAGCCTACAATTTTAAGATGCTATCTCCCAGCATTGACTGATATAACAGGTATTTTGTAGCATAGAAACCAGATGTAAAGGGAAGTAATTTTTTTTCCATTTGGGAAAAAAATTACCTTTGAATAAGATGAGATTTAGTCAAAAAGAAGCTCAGGTGAAAGTGAGTAAGAGAGAAAGAGATGGTCTGCTGTGGAAGTGAAAATACAGGGGACGGTGCAGGTCTAAGTTTAGTGAGGAGCTAAATTTTTCCAGAATGCAGCAACTGACAGATTTAATAATAGTAACTGTGGAAGATGGGTAAAATTCATTAAATAAGATCATCTGCATAAAGGACCTAGCAAGGGCCAGACATATAAGTGTTTGTAAACACTGGCACTGAATATCAGCACCATATTATTTAGTAGTAGAATGTGAACACTGTTTCAAGCCATCATAGCAAGCCATAGAAGGCTGAGCCATTTCTATGAACACCTTTGAAATCTCTCCTCTCCAAGTTTAGCCAAAGTCTTGATTTCATGGATTTGTGGAAAAAATGTCCCTTTATATGTTATTGATTTTAACATATTGTCTATAATTTCTTCTCAATATTACAATGGCTTGTTTTGTTAAGTGGAAATAATAAAGGCATTATGAAACATATAAGCTACATAGTTAAACATTTTTAGTAAGAAATAAAACTTTGAATGAATATACTTTGTTCTTTACTAGTGTTTGAATGTATGTTTCATTCTCTTCTGAGCTACTGTACACATTCTGACATCCATAAGGATGTATTCTTATATTTCCCATCATCTAGGCATAGCAAAATGTTTTCCCCAAATATTTGAACTTCTGCAAAGTGCACATTGGCAGTTTCATTTTTTTCTTTTAAGTGCTTAAGTGTATATTATAGGATATTTATTCATTTAAAAATGACATAATCGATGAAATTGTCATTTGGTGAAGTTTTGACATTTCAAGTTTTAGTATAATTTTATGGTGACTTTTTAAGTTGCATTTTTGCTAGTTATAAATTAGTCTTCAACCCTTAAAGCTCAATTTTAGATATGAAAGATTTGGTGTTAAAATTGTAAAGTTAGTCATTTTTATTTTTACTTGTGTGTGTGTGTGTGTGTGTGTGTGTGTAGGGAGAGAGAAGGAGGAGAGAACAAACAGCTGAACCAGGGACTCTTGCCACAGGAAGTGAATTGCAGAGGTATGTGCCACTTTGGGCTTCTAGCTTTACATGGGTACCAGGGAATTGGACTCAGACTGGCAGGCCTTGAAAACAAGTACGATTAAATCCTAAGGCATCTCACCAGTGTGAAGATTGTAAATTTCTTTAGTTTATGCTTATTAATCCATTATCCTATGGTATAACATCACATTCCACTGACAGAGCATGCAGAAAACTGTAATTCCACTAATGCTATCAGATAAGCTCTAAACAAACTTTGTTTGCCATGTTTCACATTATACTTAAAAACTTGCTATCTCCCTATTTAACTGTGATCAGTTGTAAAGCCATTTTGTATTCCCTCTCTCTTTCCCTCCCTCTCTCTTTCTCTGTGTCTCATACACACATACCCAAACACATTAATATAAGTAGCCTAGACAGTATTTTAATGAAACATTAACTACTTTAACCATGACAAGCATGCCTTGATGTTTTCCTTTTTGTTTTAGTTTTTCCTTTTATATTCTTTGCTATTCCATTCTATCCAATGAAAAACTGCTTCTTAACACTAAATTGAATTTAAGGTCTTCTCATGGATCACTGCAGGCGCTTTCAAATTCGTTAAAAAATGAGATCAACACCAGATAATTGTTCAATAAAAATTCCCAAGATGTTCTATATAGATAAATTGTTGGTATTCCAGAAAGAACAGCACATCATTCTCAATAACACCAAGCAAACAAATTTCAAAATGTCTATTTGTAAGCTTAATAATGGCAGAATTCTGTCCTAAACATGAAATTTCCCTAAAGTTCTGCACTCTGCTGTAAATAGAGAGCAGTTCTGGTTTATGCCTGCTTTCCCAGAGTTCATCCAGTTTAGTTCTTGTGCCATATTTATGTTCCTTTAGATAGTTATAGTAAAATATTACTAGCTATAGCTGCAATGGAAGGGTCCAGAGTGCTTTCATAAATTGAATGATTAGATTTTCCAGTAAGATTTATAAATCTGAAAGTTTATTCATATGAAGAGTTACTACTAATAATGATTTGGCAAAACATTGCAAATCTCTAGTACAATTGATGTCTAATTCCTGAGGTTCTATTCACAGGTCTTTTTGTGCCACAGCAGATTATACCATCAGATCCAATATTCAGTTTCTAATTGATACGTTAAGTCACATCACCTCCCCAGAAGGAGCCATGCCTCATAAATGCAGTTTCCAAGTTTGTTTACTACTAGCAACTTAACATAGATGGGCCCATTCTGCTAAAAGCATTCCAAAGATAAGAGCTCTCCAGGGAAAACCACTACTTTGCTTGTCCATAGGACAATCTTACCATGTTAATAAGGAAGCTTGACGGGGTCAACTTCTTTCTTTTATGGGGATTGCTATCCCTAGAAAAGAGAAAATGTAGAGTGCAGATCAGAATGTTAACAACTTCTGTTCCCAGATGCTTTTGGTGGTCTTCCTTTTGGCATCTCCAGGTTTTGCCGAGGTCTTAACTAATAGCATAGATGTCTCTGTAGTACCAAAATCGTCACAGTTAGAAGGAAACATGTACAAATGGGCTCTCTAGATAATTTTTTTCTACACTGAACACAGCTAATATCAATATGATGAGAATAGTTGGTATTTTCTTTGAACTTAAAAAAAAAAAACTAGGAAACAATACTGCAACTGAGGAGATTGCTCAGTGGATAAGTACATGTGTGATGGGCACATCTGCACACACATGTGGATACACTACACATAAAACACCAAATACACACACACACACACCTCCTAAACTTGCCACTTACCAGTAGTGTTGGAAAAGAATGTAATGCTGCTAAGCCTTCTGGCGACTGTATACAAATTGTTGAGCAGTTGCCTATGGCAAATGTGTGTAATGCAGGAAACTGTCAGAACTCTATGTGGTTAGTGAGAAATGAGCCAAGTGTGTGGGAAGTTGCTTAGAAGTCATTTTTTTAAATATTGCGTACATACAGACAACAAAATGTTTTCTTGTATTACATCATGAAAAATTGATTACTTTTCACGAAGGCCAATTTTGCAATAAACATGATATGTGACTGAGCCTAAAATATATGTTTAATTTTTAAAAATACAGATTGTCTTTCATTTTTAAAGAAAGTAGGTAATAATTATGTAAAAATTTCAAAATTTTATATTTAGCATACTTATGTATGCTGAGGGAAGGTGTGGCGTTATAGGTTTAGTGGTATTGGAGATGATGTGATAACAAAATTCACTTAAGAGACACCCTCATCTGTTTGAAAAGTTAATAAATATTTCAAGAAGACTAAGAAATTTAGGACAGCTGAACATATTATATTTAGTAATATTATGTGAAATCATACTCACATATAGTTAAGTGGTACTCTTTAGAATTAATTCAGCTCACTTATTTATGCATGAACAAAATTAAGAACCAAATCCTGTTAATGTAATGACTTCATTAGCAGAAAATAATTTAAATATTTATGTCATTAGATGCCTCAAGCAAAAAGAATTTAAAAAGTATTCCAAAACTCAGTTGCATTTCTATGCAATCCATTATATACATTTCTTGGAATTTTATTCCATCTATAACAAATATCTAATACAAGTATAAATATGCTTACACACTAGTTATAAAGTTCATCAGTGATAATATAAACAAAAATATGATTAATTCAGTTTTTCAGCATTAAAGATATTCTTAATAAATTAAGGGAACTTGAAGTTCCTAATTACATGCCGAAGTCTATATTTCTAATTAAAGTAGAAACCAGCATATCAAATATTACATGTATTTATTATATACTCTGAGTAACTAAATTAAAGCACTAAACTATGTAATGAACATGCTTCAAATTACAGAAACAATAACAAAACTGGAAAGAATTTTCTCATGGAATTCATTCTTTTTAAAATTTTTCATCAAATAGAACACAAGACTCTCTGAGCCTTCCCAAAGTGACTGTGCACAACAAAAATGTCCTTTGCAGTGTTAGATTTCCTATGTATCTTCAAAATCTTAATTGCATTCACTTAAAATGATTTGAAAGTTTATAATCAAAACATTTACAAAGTGGTAGTAAATTAAATTGCGTGCTTTTGAAGTTTTATCCGACTGCTGCTCTCATAATGCATAACCCACAACCCCAAGGGAATGCCTGCAAACCCATTGAGGAGGGCCCCCAGCAGAATGGGGCAGGGAAGAGGAGAAGGATGGTATCAGCACATGATGAATCCATTCTAAGTATGTCCATAATGAAGACAAAATAAAAGAAAGAAGACTTTTAGAAAACATGTTTAAGATAACAATTCCAAATTAATCAAAAACCAACAAGTTGAATAAATTAAATGTTTCAAAATGGTGTATATATTTAATTGAGGTTTTATAGTTGTGCATAAGTATACCTTGATTTTAAGGAAGAAAATTTATGGAGATTTTTGGTAATAAAATATATTTTAAAATGGATAAAATTGGGAAAAGGTTATGATTATTCATCCAACTACATTTGACAAACCATTACGTTAATTCAAAATGAAGAAAACTTTTTAGCAAGATTTATTTTTCACAAATTAAAATAATTATTTCAAATAGTTTTGGGAAAGAGAATCTGGACACCACTTGATCTAATGTATCTATGTGTGCAAAGTAAATTAAATTACAATCATGGTATACTGCATTTAACAGAATTTACTCTGGATTGTCAAGTTACCTACAAAGAGGTGATTTATCAACTAGAAATAGTGTTCTTTAGAGAGAAGGATCAATAACTGATCAGCAAATTTGAATATACTGATGATAAGATGTGTTTAAGGAAAATTGTAGGCATTTTTATTTTATTTTATTATTTTATTTTATTAATTAGTTTTGTATTCAGCAAAGACAGTCAGTTTGGTACCATTAGGCTCATCCATGACCTACCCCCTCCCCTTGACCCCTCCTTGCTGAGGTATATGGGTCATGCATTGTGGAGTTAGCCCACAGTTATGGGTAAGATAAATGTCTCTGCATATCATGACCCAACATGTGGCTCTGACATTCTTTCTGACCCCTCTTCCGCAAAATTTTCCTGAGCCATGTTGGGTTCATTTTTGGTCTGCTTCAGTGATGAGGTGTTGGGGGCCTCTGAGGCTCTGGCTCTCTGATTTGGTAGGAGTTGATTTTTCTCTGTGTTGATCTCCTTTCCCCTTGTGCCCCCTTGCTTGTTTCGCCAATTATTCTTAGTTTCAGCCGGGGCCCTTTGGAGGTATGATGGGGTGTCTCTCTCCTTAGGATCTACATCTATCTGAAAAAGAGAAGCAGATTCTCCAACACAGAGTAAGTTAGCACCAGGACAAATGAGATAACCCGTACTTTTTTTATACAGAATTTAACAGGTGTAGGCCCTCTTGTAGCCCATGATTGATGGTAGCTTGATATTGGAGAGTGGGCTTATGTTTGGATATGGTTCTGACTTGTTTCCCAGCTCCAGCTATGGGTCCTGTAGGACTGAGGGGATGAGTTAGCCAAATCAAGAGCAGTTTTGAAAATGGTATCATACTGAAGAATTATTTCTTTTCCTTTCAAGTTTTATTTATTTGTGTGTTTGTGTGTGTGTTTGTCTTTGTATGTATGCACATGCACAAATTCATAAATTTAAAGGTGTCAGTTCTCTCCTTTCACCTTCCTTTAAGAGAGTCTCACCTGTGGTTTGGCCCTGTGTACTCCACTGTATCTGGCCCACACGTTTCTGAATTGTCCTGGTTCCACCTTGCATGACCCTAGGTGCTTTGCTTTACACACGTATGTACTACCAAGGCTGAGTTGAACTCACTGGAAACAAATACTTTAACCTCTGAGCCATCTCCCCAGCCCCGAAAAATACTCTTCTTTAAAAATTAAAATTAGAGAAAAATACAACTTAGCAATTTATTGAATAATATGAATATGAATGATGAACATTATTTTCTGAACATCAAGCAATCAGGGAATGGAGAATTTCTTGGCTATAATGTGTGTGAATGAATTGTTTTAAATTTGTGATAAAAATTTATTGTTTTAAAAAATAATGTGAATTGGCTGGAGGGATGGCTTAGCGGTTAAGGCGCATGCCTACGAAGCCTAAGGACCCAGGTTCAATTCTCCAGGTCCCACGTAAGCCAGATGCACATGGTGGCATTTGCAGTGGCTAGAGCCCCTGGAGTGCCCATATTCTCTGGCCCTGGTGTGCCCATACTCTCTCTCTCTCTCTCTGTCTCTAAATATAAATAAATAAATAAATAATGTGAAACAGAGTGTTTTAATAGAGCTGATGAAAGCAATCTCCTAGTTAATGAATCAATGAATGAATATTTTGAATTATCTATCTATGTGTGCATGTGTGTGTGTAATCTTAAGTATATTTCTCTGTATATTCTTGAAAAAAAGTATTTCATAGACCCAGCATTAGAAAGCAAACAGGAGTATGCTTTTTCTTGATGATCACTGCAGCCATTCTTCTATGGGGCTCTGTGACAATTTGTTTTGTTTGGTTTATGGCATCCTGTGCGTGCTTAATAACAAATATAATTTCATCTATCCAAGACCCTTTGAAAGTTTCTGAAATCTATCTATCTATCTATCTATCTATCTATCTATCTATCTATCTATCTACATATATGTATTTTTTTGGAGGTAAAGTTTCACTCTAGCCCTGGCCAACCAGGAATTCACTATGTAGTCTGTAGTTGGCCTTGAACTCACAGGGGTGCTCCTACTTCTACCTCCTAAATGCTGGGATTAATGGTTTGTGCCACTTTTCCCATGAAATATACATTTTTAGCATGAATTTAGTGCATGCACTAGGCTTCATAAGGACATTTTCACACAAGTATATTAATATATTTTTATCATGCCCTTCACTGTGCAACCCTACCCTCTATGTTCCTTAGTTCCCTAACTCCTTCTTTCTCTCTTTACTTCTTTTTTCTCTTTATTTTCATTATTCTCCATTATTTCATTTTTTTGCCTATTAATGTAATGGTCTCCAGTAGCATTGACTATCAACTTAAAAATGGAACTACCTGTACAGCATGATAGAATTACAGTGAAAAATCCCTCTACAGGCATAATTGGGGATGGTGTGAGTTTCTTTCTTAATCTTCCAAACTTGTAAACATCATGTAGTGTTATCTCCTGTCCTTGCAGACACTTCTATTTTATCGAAGTTAGTTTCTGTGTATACTATGGCTCCATTACTTCCTATACGGAATGGATTATCTGTACCTTGATTTCTTTTTTAACATCCAAGTGCTCTAAAAGTTATAAAATATTAATTAGTAGTCATTAGCCCCTTCATCTTGGAGATAAAATAAAACAGATATAGTGGAAATAAATAGAATCCCAGATGCAATTTGATGAGACAGATAATGCTCCACTTACATTCAGTAATGCTTGGCATATTTGAAATAGATAAAATTATCTTTGGACCACAATTGAAGCAGCATATTGTTCATTTGTAAGTTAGACATTATTCACTTTGTGGGTTTTAAGGAACAAAAGCAAAATTATTAAAATTGTTTGTTGTGCTTGAGAAATCATTGTCTTCACTATTTCTACCAGTGAATCATTTGGGAAAAATGATAGATTAGTATCTGTCAAGCATTCGCATCTGAAAATACCTTTAGGCCTTAAAATATATTTCTTTTTACTATAGAAGTTTTTTTTTCTTAACATAAATATTATCCATTGATGTAGCAGCTACAGCACACACGCTTACAGGAGTCATTTGTGTGTACTGTTACAAGCTATAGGACCATGCTACTTGGAAAAAGTAATTTCAATGGAATTAAAGAAAATATAAAATAAATTTTTCATAAAATATTTTCTTCTTCATAGAGTTGTATTTTCTGTTCTTTATGATCCCTCATTTCCAATGTGTTTCCTCCCACTGTATTAGGTGTACCTAAATCAAGTTATATTAAAAGCAGTACTATCCATTTTCCTGAAGATTTGATAATCCCATTGTCATTTAAATCAGAATATAATTCTATTATGTATATGAATTACATTGTCATTATCCAGTCATCAGTTGATGGGCATCTGGGCTGGATCCATTTCCTTCCTGTTGTGAATAGAATATCAACAAATACAGATATGCAAATGTCTCCACTATAGTATATATAGGATGTAGCTGGGTCATATGGCAGATTTGTTTTTAGCTTATTTGAAATTTCCACACTAATTTCCAGAGTGGCTTCAACAGTTTATATTCTAACCAATAGAGTATAAGGGTTCTTTTCTCCCCACGTTATCTCTAGCATTTGCCTAGGGGAAAAAAAAATTCGCATGTTCTCTCTCATATGTGGATCCTACCTCTTAATATTTATAAGTACATATATGGGAGAAATGGAGCCTGGAGAGATGGCTAAGTAGTTAAAGGTGCTTACTTGCAAAATTTGATGGCCTCAGTTTGATTCCCCAGCGCCCACCTAAAGCCTGTTGTGGTGGTTTGAATAGAATAGATGGCCCCCAATATATTCAGTTGTTTATTTGTTTGTAGTTTGCATCTCTAGCCATCTGGCTGGAGGCAATGCCATTGTGTGGATCTTAAGGTGTGGTGGTGGGTTTGAGATTTCAATCTAAAGATATGCAAATTGTGCCTAGCTGGAGTTCCTGAAGTGTGCTCTGGCTTTTGACCTTTAGGCTTGTACTTCTCTCTCTTTGCTTGGGCCTGTGAAGGCAGGCCAGTTTCTTCTGCCATTATGGAATTTCCCCTGGATCTGTAAGCTTCAATAAATATCCCTTCCTCCATAACTGTGCCTGGTCTGGAAGTTCATCTCAGCGAACCTGAAGCTGTCTGCTACACCTGTTGTAAGAAGTGACATATATGACTGGAGTTCTTTGAAGCTCTCTCTCTCTCTCTCTCTCTCCCTCTAATACATAATTTAATAATATTTTAAAAGAAATTAATAGGATAAATTTGAATGGGTATTGACTATAAAACTAATTATGAGACTGGGAGAGGGAAATAAGAAGTGTTGAGTAGGTGTAAAAAGGTCAAAGGACGCATAACATGAAAGGTGAAGAAAGGGTACAGGGAAGGGGAAAGAAAAGAGAGGATAAAGAAAACAAACAAACAAGCAAATAAACAAAAACCCAACAAAATGTGTTTGATAAATGGCATGATGTAAGCTAATTATCTGTATGACAATGGTAGCAGTTACCTTCATTTGCTCAGAAAAAAACATCCAACTGGAAGCAGCTTAAGGGAGAACAGGATTTATTTTGGCTCTAAGTTTTGAGGGAAAGCTTCACCTCAGCAGGCGAAACATGACAAACTAGGAGCTGGAGGCATCGCCTCTTGTCACCACAGCATAAAGGAAAATATGACCAAGCTCTGAACACCCAGTGGGCTGGACTAATAAATCTTAAGATTTACCCTTAGTGACACACCTCCTCCATTAAGGCTCCACCTCCAAAAGGCTCCTTAACTTTCCCAAATTGCCACCATCTAGAGACGTAGTATTCAACACATGATGCTACAGGAAACATTTCACAGTCAAACTACCATGCCAATATTTTTTTATTTAAAAAATGTGTGATATACTTGTGATTATTCTGTAGAGATACGGAATGAAAATCCACACTTTTCATTGAATCATCCCATTTGTTTCTTTTTTCTCAACTTTAATTTTCTAATTACATTTTGAAGTATTAACTAGTACATTTCATATTCTGTCAGTGTCTGTGGGACAATGTAGGTAAGACCTGCTTGGAATAGAATGTGAAGATCTTTTCAGAGACCTCTACTCAGCTGAAGACAATTCTCTTGACTTTGACACTGAAAAAAATTTCATCATGAAATAGCTAAGAAGCAGCAGAGTTAGAATTTATTAGGTATAGTGTTTAACACATATTTAAGAACAAATGTCAATAAAAATGAAAGAAAAAGGTACTCAGGGAAAGATAAGACACATTCAAATGTGATGTGGGCTTCTCAAGGGAGAGTGATGCTTAAATGTCTTTGGAAGTGTAGCCATGTGTATGATTTTTGTGGCTCCAGTTACATCTCAAAGGGTTGCTAAGCAACGATTTCCCCTTTTATCACTCTTTTTGGTAAATGAAATTATACATTGGTTCCGGTGGTGCCTTGGATAGGATTGAAATATGATAAGGTAAAATTATGGGTCACAAGGGTCACACAAGAGGTGTAAGATATGACTTACTGCAAATGGAGTTCCCTGTGAGATTACTAAGAAACCACAGGATTAAAGCTGAGAAAGGACAAAGAATTTATATGCTGGGACTTAAGCATGGTACGCTGCTTTAAAAATATTTTTTTACTTTCATATTTTATTCTTTATTTGAGAGAGAGAGAGGGAGAGAGAAGAGAGAGGAAAAAGGCACTCCAGAGCCTCCAACCTTTGCAAATGAACTGCAGATCATGTGCCTCTCAGAATGTCTGACTTTACCTGGGTACAGGGAAATCCAATTGAAGCCATCAAGCTTTGTGAGCGAGTGCCGTTAACCTCCGATCCATCTCTCTAGCTCATTTCATAGCTTTTTAAATCCTTCTGTGGCAGATACCCCTTAATACCCCTGACCTAAAGGAGCTGATGAGAGGAAGTTTTCTCTTTTGGTTTAAAGTCTCTGTGGAAAGCAGTAAGAAGTTAGTGGAAAACATTGCATGAGCAAAAGTTGGACATCACTGCCTTGCCAAATCAGGTAGAAAATAGCCATGGATCTTCTTTTTTCTCTCTCTCTCTCTCTCTCTAACAATTAATGGAATAAAAACCGCATTAGGAGATAGGCAAAGTTTGACTTAGTTGTCCTTCAGACTTAAACTCACATGACATCCTCTCTGGACATGGGACAATTATCTCATCAGGCAGATATCCTGTGAGGAGCTGGCTTTCAAGCCCCTGTTTACAGCATGCAGTGCCCACTTTGCCTGGGGGTTTGTTAGTGTGCCATTCTCATAATCCAATTTGGCATAGATAACTGGTAGAAGATTAGAAATTCCTGACCCTGAGTGTTATTCCCCGTGATAGAATTATTAGGTCCAACAGCCAGTTCCTATCTTATAAAGAATGGGTTTAGAAAACAATTAAATACATCCTAGCTACCATTGTTAGCAATGTTGTGCTGGTTTTTAAATTCTTTTAAAAAAATTGACAACTTCCATACATATACACAATGTACTTTTATCATAACTCCTTCCCACAACCCTCCTTGGCCTTCCTCCTTATATCTCCTCAACTGAACTCCTTTTTCTTTTTTCTTTTTTTTTTTTCCTGAGGAAGAGTCTCACTCTAGCCCAGGCTGACCTAGAATTTAGAATTCACTGTGTACTCTCAGGGTAGATTCCAATCCTCCTACCTCTGCCTCCCAAGTGCTGGGATTAAAGGCATGTACTACCACACCTGGCCTGAAGTCCTTCTTTTTAAAAATATTTATTTATGAGAAAGAGAGAGAAAATGGGGCCCCCAGCTGCTGAAAACTCCAGATGCTTGTGTACCACATTAAACATCTGGCTTACTTGGGTCCTGGGGAATCAAACCTGTGTCCTTTGGCTATAAAGGCAAATACCTCAACCACAAAGCCAAAACAGCCTTCCTACTTCTTTTCAAGTAGGTCCTTATGCTATTTTTAACATCAATATACCTGTCAAACAATATAAATGGTTACTCTAATGTTCATGATTTACTAATTATATAAATACCCACCGACTTCTTAATAGATATACTCATGTAAATAGTTCTAATGTATGTGTTTGTGTGTGTTAATATGCCAATATGTGTGAATACATTTGTTCTTCACATAGTGCATATGCTATAACCCCCAAAGAATGCATTACATAAATTTAGAGTTTTGAAGAGCACCGGAGTATTCAAGATGACTGATTTAGAGTCACTTTTTTTTTAAGGTGAAGGGCTTTAAGTTGAAATCTCTTAATGATAGTGTGATTCACTGAGACTGTACCACTCAAACTTATTTCTGATTATAAAATTTTATTCAAAAGCCTGGCATCAAGAGTGGTTTTATATAGATAGTTCCTACAGACAAACAGTAATCTTCTATTGAATTTCTCTTGAAATATCCCAATGTTGCTAACCATATGTACATGAAAATTTGGAACTGTCAATTTGATTTGAGTTTTATGTATCTGTCTCATACAGTTCAGTTTGCTTAGCAGGCAAGTTCCTGAACTTCTAAACCATCTCTCCAGCCCTGATATGTTTTCTTAGTTTTACTTTCTATTTCTGATTTTACTGCTGTTTCCATCTCTCCTGCACCATACTTGTACAACAATGAGGTTATTTAAGTACAGGAATGATTGAGATTTGGAGGGGATATGATGGAGAATGGAATTTCAAAGGGGAAAGTGGGGGGGGGGTACTACCATGGGATATTTTTTATAATCATGGAAAATGTTAATAAAAATTGAGAAAAAATTAAAAAAGAACAGGAATGGGTGTGGTGGTGCATATCTTTAATCTCAGCACTCAGGAGACAGAGGTAGGAGGATTTCCATGAGTTTGAGGCCACCCTGAGCCTACATAGTGATTTTCAGGTCAGCCTGGGTAAAAGTAAAACCTTACCTTGAAAAGAACAAAGTACAGCAAGAGAGTGGTGTTTTCTTGGTGGGTGTCCTATCTATTTGTGCAATACAAGGGCAGGAGGAATCCTCACCAGAAATTGACAATATTAAATCTCTGACCTCACTATTTCCACCTCTAAAATGTGAAAAATAGAGTTCTGTTCCATAGCCATGTAATCTCCAGCTTCAATTGGGTCATTTTAGAAACCTTTGAGGGTTTAACACTAAGCGTTCTATTTGTGAAGTGCAGTATATGAGATATGATTAAGTAGCCATGAAGATGCTAACATAAAGAGGCCCAGACTCCTGCAGAAGATACATATGAGGATATCATGGAGAGTACTTGGGATAAGCTTGCCAAAAGAGAATGAAGCACAATATATATAATGACCAAAGACAAAGCCCTGAGATTTTTCACACTTTAAATTTCTGACAATGAAAATTCACCACAAAATAGAAAGAAAATAAGTGGGTTTAGATATGAAATCATGTTTTTCAAATAGATAATGGTGAATGTCAAGGTTACAAAAATGCTAGTAAGAAAAAATAATTGACAACTTACTTTGGCAAGATGAAGGTCAATAGTAAGAATTCACAGGGAAGGGATAAGAGAAGGGAAGGGCATCTTGATCTAAATAGATGGAAGAGAAAATGGAATGTCAAGAAATTTATAAAGGAACAATTTCAAGTATTTTCTTTAAAGGAGAGGAGAGAAATAAAGCATTAACTTCAGTGATATATAAGAAAAGAATTGGAAGTGTAATCAAAGGTTTAGTATTTAAAACTTTAAAGGTGGATAGTTTTATAGTATAAGATTATGGGATGAGGATGATCTGGTACCTCAAGAAACTGCTGAGGCAAGAGAAGAAAGTGACTTACTCTTGTCTTCTATACAGTATACTTCAGAAAGTGACATTACTTCAGATTTTAAGAAAGCAAGACTTGAGAATGAATTTTCAAGATGTCCCTCAGAGAACTCCTGCAGTGTAAAACAGTTGTCTTAATTATACCTGTCTTAATCCATGTGATATTTTATAACATTTTACAATTGAAAAGATGTAATAGAAAGAGAAGACTTAATAGTACACATGTCAGTACAAATATTTCTTGAGAACTTATTTAAAACTCAAATTTTACCAAGACTCTCTAAACTCATGAAAGATTACAACCATTTTAGACAGGTGACATGAATTTAATGGCTATTTCCTTAAAAGACGAGGAGCTGGTGAAAGAACCTGAAATCCTCAGAAAAGGAATGTCACAAAACTGAATGGTCAAAAACAAAATTCTTAGTATTAACTCAAAAAAGACCAAGCACTTGGCAATTAGGAAAAATGCCCCTTAGATCATAGATTATTAGTGTATATAATAGGCAATGAAAGAAAGCAGAAAAAATACTGAACTATGACAATGCTTTCAATATTTTCACTAAGCACTTCATTGAAACATTAGCTATTAGGAATTATTAAGCACCATATGGAGTCTTTCTTTGACAAAGAGTCATTTTCAGAGTAAATATGGTGGAAGTGAATTTGCATTCTGTTTAAAACATATAATAATGAAAATAATAAATTAATGAAATAAATTTCATTGCATCTTGGATTATTCTCATATAACTTTTCTGAGGTTATCCAAGGCCAAGTAAGAAAAAAATCTTCAGACAGATTTAGGGGACAGAAGCATGATAGAATCACAGCAATGTTGGAAAAGAGATGAGCAGACTTTGATCTTACCTATTACCCCTAAAGGATTTCCATACTGCTGTATCTTAGAACTATCTCTTCTATAGTAATAAGGCTTACTTATATTTTGTACGTCCTTTGGTATAGGGTCATAATCAGCATTAGATGGGGACCTTTCATCATTACTGTATAGAGTTTATCATGTTTTGCACTAGGAAGATGTTCAATAAATATTCTGTAAATACATTTTATGCCCAATGATAGTAGAGGTACTTAGTGATTTGAAAATTATCATAAGTGAACATTTCATTTATATTTGAATCATGAAATTATGCCCGGCATGGTGGCACAGGTCTTTAATCCTAGCACTTGAGAGGCAGAGTTAGGAGGATCACAGTGAGTTTGAGGCTAGCCTGACACTACATAGTGAATACCAGGTCAGCCTCTGCTATAGCAAAATCTTACCTCAAAAAAAAAAAAAAAAAAAACAATAAAAGGGCTGGAGAGATGGCTTAGTGGTTAAGGGGCTTGCCTACAAAACCAAAGGACCTCGTTTTGATTCCCAGGACCCATTTAAGCCAGATGCGCAACGTGGTACACGCATCTGGAGTTCATTCGCAGTGGTTGGAAGCCCTGGCATACCCATTCTCTCTCTCTCTCCCCCTCTTTCCCTCTCTCAAATAAATAAAAATAAAGTATTTTTTAAAAAGTTATTTAAAAAAAAAAGAAAGAGACAAAAATAGAAATTATATTCAAAAATTTAGAATGACTGAGGAATTTCATTGAGCAAATCATACTTTCAACAATGTTTAAATTATAAGAAATAATTTGTATATATAATTAGTATAGTTTATATAACTAATACTTAGCTTCAGCTTGGTGATAAAAATGTATTCAATTTCCTTAAGGTTAACTGTTATTTAAGGCCAAGAAATAAGTTTTCATATGTATCATCTTACAGTACTTAAATTTTTAGAATATAATTATTAATTTATTCTTTTTTTTTTTTAATTAGTCAGTTCTGTATTCAGCAAATACAGTCAGTTTGGTACCATTATTAGGCTCATCCGTGACCTACCCCCTCCCCTTGGCCCCTCCTTGTTGAGGTATGCGGGTCGTGCATTGTGGAGTTAGCCCACAGTTATATGGGTAAGCTAAATGTCTCTGCATATCATGACCCAACATGTGACTCTGACATTCTTTCCGACCCCTCTTCCGCAAAATTTCCCTGAGCCATGTTGGGTTCATTTTTGGTCTGCTTCAGTGATGAGCTGTTGAGGGCCTCTGAGGCTCTGGCTCTCTGATTTGGTAGGAGTTGATTTTTCTCTATGCTGATCTCCTTCCCCCTTGTGCTGGTGTCCGGTTCATCAGGAAAAACAGCCCCCTTGCTTGTTTCTCCAAGTTTTCTTAGTTTCAGCCGGAGCCCTTTTGAGGTATGATGGGGTGGATCTCTCCTTAGGGTCTACATCTATCTGAAAAAGAGAAGCAGATTCTCCAACAGAGAGTAAGTTAGCACCAGGACAAATGAGATAACCCTTACTTTTTTTTTTTTTTATAGAGAATTTAATATGTGTAGGCCCTCTTGTAGCCCACAATTGATAGTAGGTTGATACTGGAGAGTGGGCTTATGTTTGGATATGGTTCTGACTTGTTTCCCAGCTCCAGCTATGGGTCCCATACCAGTGAGGGGATCAGTTAGCCAAATTGAGAGCAGTTGGTTCCCCACCATGGCTGTGTGCCACCACTGCACTTGTGTGGGCATCACAATAAGTTATTTGCTGCTAAGTAGGTTAGACCATGTGTTGCTTCGATAGATATTGGTCAATTTCCCCCAGTCGCCCATGTAGCACCTTCTGGCACTAGATGCGCTGACTGTCTGGGGACTGACTCTCATCCAACTTCCAGCCATGCCATTCTAATTTGCATGTCAATCACATAAGGTATCTTCAGCAGTAGGGTCTTACCACTAACCTTTGGTGGCTCATCAAGTACTCTGACAGAAATCTGTCTGTCTTTTAGGAAACCTTGTAGGTCTCTCTGATCAAAAGCTCATTGTGGATGATAGCCCCATGCTGGTTCTGGGAGTTACAGGTCAGTGCCCACTAAGAAAATGAGGAAAAAGATAACTAATATACAAGAGTTAGAGATAAGAGAGAGAGAGACAGGGAGAGGGGAAGTGAGGGAGGGAAGATGTAGGACACTAAGGTTAGTCTTAATCTTACCCTCTCCAGTGTCTTGTGGTTCAGGTGTTCCCTGTAAGGGCCTGGTGAAGGATCAGCCATTTGGTCTATCTTTTAGTAAGTAGAAGATTATGGTACCATTGCCGTTTGGGTCTAGATTTGTGTTTCCCACCCCTTTGATGCCCTCCCCTCCCTCCCCTTCCATCCTAGTGTCTAATCTAGGAGATGCTTGCTGGGTATGTAAGGTATCTTCGGTAGATTCAGGTTAGGTGCTGTAGATGAGTGAGACTATGTGGCGATTTTTTTTCTGTGATTGGGTAAGTTCACTGAGAATGATCTGTTCCAGGTTCAACCATTTTTCCTCAAATTTCATTGTGTCATTTTTTCTTACTGCTGTATAGAATTCCATTGTGTAGATATACCACATCTTAGTTATCCATTCTTCTAGTGATGGACATCTGGGTTGATTCCAGCTCTTAGCTATTACAAATTGAGCCGCTATAAACATGGTTGAGCAAATCTCTTTAGTCTGTGGTTTGAAGGTTTTAGGGTAGATGCCCAGTAAGGGAATAACTGGGTCTGTTGGTATCTCTATACTCAGCTTTTTCAGAAGTCTCCATATTGCTTTCCAAAGTGGTTGTACCATCCTACATTCCCACCAACAGTGGATGAGTGTTCCTACTTCTCCACATCCTCGCCAGCATTTCTTTTTATTTGATTTTTTGATGCTTGCTATCCTTATTGGGGTAAGGTGGAATCTCATAGTTGTTTTAATTTGCATTTCTCTGATGATTAGGGATGATGAACATTTTCTTAAGTGTATGTTTGCCATTTCTATTTCTTCCTCTGTGAACTGCCTGTTCAGCTCTTTGCCCCATCTTGTGAGTGGGGTGTTTGACTTCTTACTGTTTAGATTTTTGAGTTCTTTGTAGATTCTAGAGATTAGTCCTCTATCAGTTGGATAACCCACAAATATTTTCTCCCATTCTGTGGGTAATCTATTGGCTTTGCTAATTGTATGCTTGTCTGTAAAGAAACTCCTCAGCTTCATGTGGTCCCATTGGTTGAGTGATGGTTTAAGTTCATGAGCTACTGGGGTTTTGTTCAGGAAGTCTTTTTCCATTCCTATATCATGGAATGTACTTCCTAAATTTTCTTCCAGTAGTATTCGAGTTTCTGGTCTTATATTGAGATCTTTGATCCATTTGGACTTGAGTGTAGTGCATGGTGAAATGTGTGGGTCAAGTTTTAGTTTCCTGCATATGGTTATCCAGTTTGTCCAGCACCATTTGTTGAAGATGCTGTCTTTTTTCCAGCGTATATTGTTTGGGCCTTTATCAAATATCAAGTAGCTATAGTTGCTTGACCCAAAGTCCGGGTCCTCAAGTCTATTCCATTGATCTATAGTCCTGTTTTTATGCCAGTACCATGCTGTTTTTATTACTATGGCTTTGTAATATAGCTTTAGATCAGGTATGGTGATGCCTCCAGAGGTATTTCTTTTGCAGAGGATATGTTTGGAAATGCGAGGCCTTCTGCCTTTCCATATGAAATTTGAGATCATTTTTTCTATCTCTGTGAAGAACACTGTGGGGATTTTAATTGGTATTGCATTAAATCTGTAAATTGCCTTTGGTAGGATTGTCATCTTCACAATGTTAATTCTGCCTATCCAGGAACATGGGAGGTCTTTCCATTTTCTCAAGTCCGCCTCAATTTCTTTTTTGAGTGTTTTTATGTTTTCATTGTATAGATCTTTCACTTCCTTGGTTAACGTTATTCCAAGGTATTTTATTTTTTTTGTCGCAATTGAAAATGGGACTATGTCCCTTATTTCTTTTTCTGTATCTTTGTCCTTTGCATAAAGGAAGGCTACTGGTTTTTGTGCATTGATTTTGTATCCTGCTACTTTGCTATAGGAGTTAATCACCTTCAGGAGTTTTGGGATGGAGTCTCTCGGGTCTCTTACATATATAATCATGTCATCTGCGAATAAAGCTAACTTAACTTCCTCCTTTCCAAATTGTATCCTTTTTATTTCCTTCTCCTGTCTTATTGCTTGAGCTAGGACTTCCAGAACTATATTGAAAAGCAGAGGTGAGAGTGGACAACCCTGTCTTGTTCCTGATCTTAATGGGAATTCCTCCAGTCTCTCTCCATTAAGTATTATTTGGGCCTTCGGAGCTTCGTATATTGCCTTTATTAGGTTAAGATATGAACCAACCATGCCAACTCTCTCCAATGTTTTGAACATGAAGTGGTGTTGAATCTTGTCAAAGGCCTTTTTTGCATCTATCGAAATGATCATGTGGTTTTTATGTTTAACCTTGTTTATGTGGTGTATTACATTGACAGATTTCCGTATGTTGAACCACCCCTGTGTTCCTGGAATGAATCCCACTTGGTCAAGGTGGATAATGCTTTTGATGTGTTGTTGGATTCGGTTTGCAAGGATTTTGTTTAGGATCTTTGCATCTAAATTCATCAGGGAAATAGGCCGGTAGTTTTCTTTTCTTGTGGCATCTCTGCCTGGTTTTGGAATTAGGGTGATGCTAGCTTCATAAAAGGAGTTGGGTAGCTTTCCCTGTTCATCAATTGTGTGGCACAGTTTGAGGAAGATTGGTTTGAGTTCTTCCATGAAGGTTTGATAGAATTCAGCTGAGAAGCCATCTGGTCCTGGGCTCTTCTTTTTTGGGAGGTTTTTTATTACTTTTTCAATCTCCATGAGTGTGATGGGTTGATTGAGGTGATTAATCTGCTCTGTGTTTAGCTTTGGTAGATGGTATGCATCCAAGAATTTATCCATCTCCTCCACATTATCCAGTTTTGTGGAGTAGGGGTTTTTGAAATAAGTCCTGATGATTCTCCCAATTTCACTTATGTCTGTTGTGATCTCTCCTTTTTCATTTTGAATTTTGTTAATTTGAAGCTTCACCTTTTTTTGCTTGATCAGATTGGCCAGGGGTTTGTCAATCTTGTTTATTTTTTCAAAGAACCAGCTCTTTGTTTTGTCAATTGTCTTAATTGTTTCCTTGGTTTCCAATTCATTGATTTCTGCTCTGATTTTAATTATTTCTTTCCTTCTGGAGCTCTTTGGGTTGGATTTTTCTTGTTTTTCCAGTGCCTTTAGGTGGATGGTTAGGTTATTGATTTGGGACCTTTCTGTCTTTTTTATGAAGGCATTGAGTGCTATGAATTTTCCCCTGAGGACCGCCTTCATTGTGTCCCATAAGTTTTGATACGATGTGTTCTCATTGTCGTTCAATTCCAGAAATTTTGCAATTTCATTTTTTATTTCATCCACTATCCATTTATTGTTTAAAAGTGTGCTGTTCAGTTTCCAGGTGCCTTTGGGATTCTTGGTGGGTCTTTTATTGTTGATTTCTAGCAATATAGCATTGTGATCTGATATCATGCAGGGAATTATGTCAATCTTCCTAAATATGTGGAGGCAGTCTTTGTGACCCAATATATGGTCTATTTTAGAGAATGTTCCATGGACTGCTGAGAAGAATGTGTAATCTGTGGATTTGGGATGGAATGTTCTGTAGATGTCCGTTAGGTCTAAGTGATCTATGGTTTTGTTGAGCTCTCTTACTTCCCTGTTGAGTTTCTGTTTGGATGATCTGTCTATTACTGATAATGGTGTATTGAAGTCCCCAGCTATGATGGTGTTTGTGGTTATTTCTGTTTTATTGTCAAGTAGGTTTTGTTTTATGAACTGTGGTGCCCCTGTGTTTGGTGCATACAGATTTATCATTGTAATATCCTCTTGATGGATCGTTCCCTTGATAAGTAGGAAGTGGCCTTCTTTGTCTTTTTTGATTATATTTGGTTTGAAGTCTATTTTATCCGATATTAATATAGCTACACCTGCTTGTTTCTTATTTCCGTTTGCTTGGAATACTGTTTTCCACCCTTTCACCCTGAGGAGATGTCTGTCTTTAATGGTGAGGTGGGTTTCTTGAAGGCAACAGATTGAGGGGTCTAATTTTTTGATCCATCCTGTTAGCTTGTGTCTCTTGATGGGTGAATTAAGGCCATTAATATTTAGGGTAATGACTGTGAGATTTGATTTGATCCCTGCCATATTGTGATGGTAAATGTGGGTTGGAGTTTTCATGGACATTGAAGTTTTTTGTGCCTACTCTGAGTTTGGTTGTTGTGATCTGCTTCTTGTAGGCAATTGTGTTTGATTATTTTTTTCTTCTCTGTGTAGAATTTCCTGAAATACTCTCTGTAGGTTTGGTTTTGTGTTCATATAATTGTAAAGCTGAGTTTTGTCATGGAAAGTTTTTTGTTCACCATCTATTATGAGGGATAATTTTGCTGGGTAGAATAGTTTGGGTTGGAAGCCATAGGTTCTTAGACTTTGCAGTGTTTCATTCCAGGCCCTTCTAGCTTTCAGGGTTTCCATTGAGAAGTCTGAAGTAATTCTGATGGGGTTACCTCTGAAGGTGGTGTGCTGTTTTTCCCTAGCTGCTTTTAGGATTTTCTCTTTGGTGTCAATGTTTAGAGTCTTAATAATAATATGTCTTGGAGAGTTTCTCCTTTGGTCCAGTCTGTTTGGAGTTCTATTGGCTTCTTGTATCTTGATGGGCCTTTCTTTTAAGAGATTGGGGAAGTTTTCTTCAATTATTTTGTTAAATAAGTTCTCCATGCCTTTGGTCTGGATTTCTTCTCCTTCTGGTATTCCAATGATCCTGATATTGGGACGTTTAACTGTATCCCACAATTCCCTCATGTTCTGTTCACAGGAGCTTTTAAACTTACTGAAATTTTTGAACTCTCTAACTGTTTCTTCCATCTTGTCTTCCAGATCAGAGTTTCTATCCTCCACTTGGCTGACTCTATTCTTGAGAGCTTCTAGTGAGTTTTGGGCTTGTTCAATTAAGTTTGCATTTTCTATTATTTTTCTATGTATAATTTCCATCCCTCTGTCAAGCTCCCTTTTCACATCATTTTCTGATTTTCTTGATGATTCTTGGAGTTCATCCTTGCATTTCTTTATGTCTTCATTTAGCATGGTCAGCTGATTTTTAAGGTCTTCTTTTTTTTCACTTTCCCTCAAATCTCTTAACTCTCTTTGAAATCCTTCCATTTTCTTATCTAATCCTTCCAATTTCTTATCTATTAGTTCTAGTTTAGTGATGGCAGCATCCACACTATTGTCTGCCCTTTGTTGCTTTCCTGCAAGTTCTACCAATAGGTTGGTTATAGTTGCATTGCTCATAGCTTCAATGTGGTGTTCTGGTCCTATTTGTTCTTCTATGTTTTGGTTAGGAGTATTCATTGTGGGAGTGGGTGATCTAATTGGATTTTCTTGCATTTGATTATTCATGTTATTTCTTTTGCGCTGTGTTCTGCCCATGACAGTGTATGGGCAGATAAGTGGGTGTATCAGCCTGGGCTCAAGAACAATGGGAATCTTATGCAGCCTGGGGGCGTTGCCAAGAAGCCTGGGCTTTGGCTGTCACTTGCCAAAGCCGCCTATCTACTGCCTGGCAGGGGCGCCGAAGTTGCCTGAGTTCTCAAGCGGTAATGTGCCAAGGCTGCCTGCGTTCGAACTAGGAGTGGCACTGAGGCACCAAGCACTGATGCCGCCCGAACTCTGGCTGGGCACGCTAGGAACCGGCAGCAGTCTGCGCTCCCCCGCCACAGGACAATTGTGGACAGCCGCGCGGCAGACAGAGGGCAAGTGGAGGAGAGTGCGGAGCAGTCTAAGCTTCCGCACGCAGGGAATAATCTCACTTGCCAAAGCCGCCTATCTACTACCTGGCAGGGGCGCCAAGGTTGGTTGAGTTCTCAAGCGGTATTGTGCCACAGCTGCCTGCGTTCGAGCTAGGAGTGGCACTGAGGCACCAAGCACTGAAGCCGCCCAGACTTTGGCTGGGAACGCTGGGAACCGGAAGCAGTCTGCGCTCCCCCGCCATGGGACAATGGCGGCCCGCCGGTGCTGCAGGCAGGTAGGGGGTGGCACCTGAGCTGACACAAGCGAGAGATACAGTCTGAGCTTGTGGGACTGGGCACACTCAGTAGGTGGGCGAGTGGACGAGGGTGCGGAGCAGTCTAAGCTTCCGCGCGGAGGGAACGATCGGCGTGCAGTGGCAGCCGTGCGGGCTCCGGAGCAGCAGCAGCGGCAGGGGTGGAGCTTTGAACACGGCTTATTTGGGGCGAGGGGTGCCTACCCGCCCAAAAGGGGACCAGCAATTCCCTGTTCCCCCACCTCTGTGCCCTCCCAGATTTCTCTCCCCTAAAAGCCACTATATACCCTTAATATCTTGCCTTTCTTTCCCCGGGATTTGCAGCGCAGCTAGGCGGTCGCCATCTTGGCCGGAAGTCCAATTTATTCTTAAGAAATAAAAAAATCCATTGGAATTACATAGTTCTGGAGCAATTCTTCACAGAGAAACAAAATTTACTATTGTGCTGTGAGATACTATGATTCAGTGTGATGCAGTGTTTTTGTTGGCTTTCACTTTGTCTTTTGATTTGTTCTTTTTTCTTTCTTTCTCATAATTACATGCTTCCATGATTTATGATGGTAATATCAAGCCATAGATTCTTAAGCAATAGAAGTATTAAATTAGACAGTTCTATTCAGCTGCAGCATCTTCTAGTTATGAAAAAGTGATATTGTTGGAAATATAAAAATTCTTCTCAATACTGTTCTCAAAGCAAGTGACTAAGCAATTGTTGAATACTATATTCTGAACTCCAACAAATCCTAATTTGAAAATGATGTTCTGCTGCACATTGATAAATGTTCTACTAAGACCTTTATTTCCTGAGATATTTAGTTTCTTTCTTTTTTTATTATATTAAAGCAAATCAAACAGGACTACACAAAGAAGTATGTTACAATCTTGACCATCTGTACGGTGTGAACTAATGCCACCTTCAGTGTCAAAGTTTGATTGAAGATTGTTGTTGATGATGTTGGTCAACCTATAAATACTTCAGTTTAGAGGTTCATGTGTATCAAATAGAAATATCATACCAGGGAGACATTGATCTTATGATGAAGAGATGGTTTGATGACCAAGCTTCAGCCACTGCTGTGCATTGAAACTAACAAGGGAAAATGCTGAAACATCCTGATTCATATTCCAAATCTAATAATTCTAGTGCAGCTGGCTTATCTAGGGAAACAAGCTTTGATGCCTTTTTAAAGCTGTTGAGTGATTTAAGCTTACAGACAGAATCATGAGCTAATCTGAAATCAGAAGAAATATGAAAAGATACTGATATCAGAAAACTGAGTTCGAAGGGAATTTTACTAGTTATGATTTCAATAAAACTCATAATTTAATCTCAATAAATAAATAAATAAAAGAAATGTTAGGGAAAGGATGAGTTACTTTTCTTGTAATAAGAATTTAAGCTCCCTGAAAAAAATTAATTTCACAAAAAGATTTCTAAGATTTCTAGTAACCATAATGACCATATTATTTAGTACAGCATTCCTCAACCACAGATATGTTTGCGTCAATATAATTTGATATTGACAATAGCTTATTGAAAATTTTGAATCTTCAAAGATAAACCCATACTTTAACATTGGAAACTGGGTTAAAATATTTAAGAGAGCATGCAAAATACCTATACTGCAATATCTGCATGTCAACACAGGGAAAAGGTGTTTAAGTAATCTTTGCCTGTTAGTCTTTTTAAAATCTTTTTTTAGATGGATGACACAGTATTTCCTAAATTTGTGTTCTAAAAAAACAGTCACACTTTTCTGCAAAACTGACTAGGAAAAAATTTAACTTAATTCTTCATATAACTGACTATTATAGGAAAAATAAATAAATATCTGTTTCTAATTATATATTCATAGTCATTTAAAATAAAGATACCTACATAACATATTTTAAATAACTAAAAGCAGCTTGAGGATGAAAATTCTCAAATATTTTACATTTTCTCCATCAATAATACTCCAATAATAATAGTATTCCATCAGGAACCTGAAGCTCTAAGAAATGTAGAAAACATAAATCCCCAATTAGCATATATTTCTCAGAGCAAAAATCAGATAGGAAGTCCATGTTGAAACCAAAAAATGATTCATTATCAGAAAACTTGGGGCATACAGCATGCTACATTATTATTAATCCTTTCCAAGTATAATTTGCAATGGCATTGATACTCTAATATTTTAAAGAGCTATGTCAAATAAAACTGAATGCTTAAAGCCTTCAAAATTTTTTCTATATTACAAGTATCAAGAAATGCAAGATATTTTCAAAACCTAAGGCAAAAAATGGAAGTTTTAGTTTTGAAGGCTGTTGCATCCATACCATAGAGATTCCATCCTATATCTGTGTTTAGCTGCACTAACTCTGGAACACGAAGTTGAGTTTCAAGCTCACTATGTTGCCAGACTTGTACCCACTGTTTTGTCAAAAAAAGAGTACTCATAACTGATGGCTAACCCCACAATGCTTGACCATATACCCCAGTAAGGAGGGTTCCTGTGGAGGTGGGAGGATAGGGAGGAGGCTAACAATGGTACCAACTTGACTGTATTCACTGAGTACAAAACTAGTAATAATAAAAAGTACTCATTGCATGGTGGCTGTCACCAAAGTAGACAAAAGTATTACCTATACTTGAACCTTCCTGTATGGGAACGTGTAAGCAGTGGTTTATGCTTTCCAGTTCTGCACAGATGCCAGAATAATCTAAGCCACTCTTTCTTATTTCACATATTTCACTCTCAGTTATGGAGCTGATTAAAATGAGAATAATGAATGATATAAATGCATTTTTATAAAAAAATTTGAAAATACTATCCACAAATAGGCTACAAATAAGGTAGAATGGAATCAATTGTAATGTTATTAATGAAGAAACTACATAACTCTAGCATTAGCACACAAAGCTTTTATGTTTATATTTACTTCTCATCAGTTTTCCCTTAAGGCAATACTTTCCACTTTTTATTATACTTGAGAGTCCTCTGAGAATTTTTTTCATTTTAATTTATGTTTATTTGACAGAGAAAGAGGGAGAGAGAGAGAAAGAGAGAGAGACAGAATGGGTGTGCAGGGCCTCCAGCCTCTGCAAATGAACTAAACTCCAGATGCGTGCACCTCCTTGTGCAGCTGGCCAACGTGGGTCCTGGGGAATCCAACCTGGGTCCTTTGGCTTTGCAGGCAAATGACTTAACCGCTAAGCCATCCCTCCAGCCCATCACCTGAGATTTTTAAAAGTAGTCATTTCCACACATTCTCCTCAGAGATCCAGACATTTAGTTTAAGGTTAACATTGGGATTGTAAAAGCGTCCCAGAAAATTGTATTGAAGACTTGTCAAAGATGAATATCTTGTGTTATAACATTGGCAGGATTTTCAATAAGTCTCAATCAATAATCCAAAGTACATGTAATAAAGATATTAGTCTACATTGCTATAAGACCTGTTTCATCTCTTTATTTTTCCTTTAGCCTCATTAAATTTGACAATTATCCATAGGATCAGGAATCCTTCAGACTCAATGCCAGCGCATCTGTAGTGCCCATAGGCCACATTTAATCAGGAGATTTTCACTAGGTACTTCTGCATTGGAAAAGGAATATTTAATTGCTGGTTAGAGGACATTTTCCATTTTATGCATGGCCAGGCTGTGTTTTAGAGAATCTACCCATTCTTGGCCTGGAGAGATGGCATAGCGGTTAAGACATTTGTCTGTGAAATCTAAGGATGCAGGTTCGATTCCCCAGTACCCAAACAAGCCAGATAGACAAGGTATGATACTTAATGAGGACAAACTCTAGAGGCATATAACATTTTTAGCATCTGGCTTTATGTATATACTGGGGAATCAAACGTATATCAGTCAGGCTTTGGCAAGCAAGTGCCTTTAATCCCAGCACTGTGCTTATTTTTAGAAAACAGAACAGTCCTCATGTTTTAGAGATGTATATGGACATATATAGATGAAATGATCTAGTATCTATAATTTATTTCAAAATAACTTGGAAGCTAAAGAAGTTAGATGTGTAAGTTAATGGTCTCGAAATGTCTGTTACTGATTCAGCTAATAGGTATATGAATTTTGGTGCATATATTGTCTCATTTAAAATTTAATTTATGACTGTTTCATTAACATAGTTAAGCAAATGTTTCTTAATGAAATTATGTAGCTATGCACATAGTAAGATCAATCATAATCTTTAAAATTTCTTTGCTGTTGCTGTGTGGTTAAATAATTGTATTGAATGCCCTAGAATTAAAAGGATCAAGTTATCCCTTTGTTACATGAATGGTCATTGAAAAAAAATAAGCTCAATGTAGCAAACTTTACTTAACCTTTCTTTCTGTTTTACTCATTGGTATATACTTTGTAGCAATATTTCTCAACTCATATAGGCAAATTAATAACTTTCCTATTTATGAAATACTATGGAAATATTCAGTATTAAGAACTATGCTAGGTGCTGAAGATTCTATGATCCAACTGTGAGAAGGAAGGTCACACTAGAAAGCAAATATCGCAAGGGAGTCAGTGCTTTATGTGATAAAATGTCCACTTAAGATAGCATAGTAACATTAGAAGGAGCAAAAGAATGTCTGTCAGTGCAGAAAGCTTTTTATAAAGAGTAACATCTCATGTGCATCTCAAATGTCTGTATGTGTAGGGAGGAGGGAGGGAGGAGGTGGGGGGAAGAAAAAATACTAAGAACACACTCCAGACAAAGAGAGCAGCAAGCACACTGCCTTCTTCTTTTGTTTGTTTGTTTGTTTTACGATGGTTGAAAGGAGTCTGTATTTCCAAGTACATCTATTATTCTAGTTAGATTATAACAAATCAAGTAAGGTGAAAGCATTAACAAACAAAAATCAGAAAAAAAATCATTGGAAATGTCACAAAATACATTTATATCCCTGGATATAGAGAACAGGAAATAAAGAAAAACAGTATGAAAGAAATACATTTTACACATTCTGAATTAAGTATTTGAATGATTCATCATTGCCTTAACAGAAAGGTCAGCTAAGAGCTTCCTGAACTTGTAAGAAGAAATATAGAATTGCACATATGAACCCTTAGTTGTCCTAGTACGTCACAGATATCTAAACGGAGGAGGAACATGCAGGAAAGGGCAATTCATTGCCTCTTACTGACTCCATGTTAATAATTTATTTTTTCTTAGCATGATTAAGGAAAGACTATCTGAAAACACACAATGAAAATCCTTCTGAAAAAAATATAGTTACTAAATAGTGAGTATGCTTATGTTTGTAATAATGTGAAGATGTAAGGTCTACCAGTTGTTATAGTTTTCAAACTTCATTTTTACCTTTAAAATGAAGGCATAAAAATTATCTGAGCTGAAATTGCTAAGACTCACAAGATCACTATTCCTCTGAATATTGCTTTGATCAGTAGCATCCCTGTGAGATAGAGCTAGATGTCTTCTTTAGTTGTTGAGAACATCCAGGAGCATGAGACCTTAGACAGAGATAAGCAGAGTTGTTCCTTTGTTGAACAAATGGCTTTCTTCACAGTTTTTAGATCAATACTATTAGTTATTTTTTTCACAAGGTTCGTAGCCTTATAAATTTAGTAATATAACCTGAAAATCATTGCACTATGAAAGCCACTTAAATACCTGAAAACATCTGTTATATCACCTGTCCAAGGAAACTGTTTTCCAATCAACACAACTACATTAGCTTCATCAATCAATTCAGTATGTGACAGTTACTATATCAGCATCAAGATATCTGGTTCTGAAATATTTTGTTTCAATCTTACTCTAATAAAATTAGTTTTTATAATGAATAATTTCTGTCAAATTAACATGTGTGTTCATGCAGAAGGAGAAACTTAACTCTTTAAGAACAAGAAAGGTAAAGACATGTTGTAGGAAAACTAAAGAAGACCAAAATACCTCATGAAAAGTATAATTCAATCCAGATAATTCCTTGAGATTTACTACTTTATAACATAATAAAATTATTATCAAAGGGGAAGTTACATAACAAAAAGTACAATTAAAATACAGCCTGAACCAATATTTCAAATTATTTTTAAAAGATTAAGAAACAAATGAGAAGGAATGAATATAAATATTTGCAAATTTAGTTATATTACATAGCAAAATCAAAGAGAAATAATTTGGCTTAATTTTTAACTTTGATAAGTGCTGTAAGGATAGTTTTGAAAGAATAATTGCATTTATTAGCTGCATTTAAATGAGGCTGCACCTGCCTCCTTAGCACAGTAGGTAACGTATCCAGACTTGTAAACCAGACTATAGTTTTTGATAGAATGTGGGGATAATTACAGCAACCACAATTTAGAAAAGCAGAAGAAAAAAAAATCAATTCACTGGAAATTTTGAAAAGTAATAAATAAATGAATATAAAATTAAGCTAAAGGATCAAAAGATGGCATACAAATTGTTCATCATAAAAAAGAGACCAGAGTTTAACAAAATACCTATATATTTTGACCACTATAAATTGCACATACATGCCAATACTCTGGGGCACATGCAGCTACAAGTGGCTGGAGCTAGCCATGAGTGCAACCCCAAACAAAATCTTAACCTTAATTAAAATGTTAGTTTTTTTGTTTGTTTGTTTGTTTTAGTAACTATACAAGGACCTTGAGTGTGAACTATAATGACAACATTGTCTCATAATTACAAAACTTTGGGTACTCGTGGCAGATAAATAGTGCATTTAGAGAGGTTAAGGCAATCTTAATATTTGTCCCTTTGCAGAACTCCATTGAGGCCATTAATAATAAAAATGTCCATATGTTTGTGATATTTTTAAATTTGTGCTTAAAACAATCATTAGGAAAATGGAAGCCCTCAACAATTTTATCAGTTTCAGTTAAAAATCATGGAATGCACCAGGCGTGGTGGTGCATGCCTTTAATCCCAGCACTCAGGAGGCAGAGATAGGAGTATTGCTGTGTGTTCGAGGCCACCCTGAGACTACCTAGTGAATTCCAGGTCACCGTGGCAAGAGAGAGATCCTATCTCAAAAAATCACAAAAACAAAAAACAAAACAAAACAAAACAAAACAAAAGGCATGGAATGTAAAAATAACACTAAGTTGAACCAAGATATTTTAATGCTATAATTCAGATAGTATTCACAAAAGTGTATCTTTTTGTGAGAAAAAGAGGTTTATTTTGGATTACAGGCTCGAGGGTGAAACTCCATGATGGCAGAGAAAATGATGACATGAGCAGAGGGTGGACATCACCCCCTGGCCAACATAAGGTGGACCATAGCAACAGGAGAGTGTGCCAAACACTGGCTATAGCACCCATAAGCTTGCCCCAACAATACACTGCCTCCAGGAGGCTTTAATTTCCAATTGTCATCAGCTGGAGAGACTAGCATTCAGAACACCAAAGTCTATGGGGGATACCTGAACCAAACCACCACACCCGAATAGAAAAGTTTTTTTAATATAAATATGAATATATATATATATATATATATATATATATATATATATATATTTGCAAGCAGAGAGAAGAAAGAATGTACATGCCAGATCCTCTTAACTACTGCAAATGAATTTCAGCCACTTTGTGCAACTGGCTTTATGTGGGTACTGGGGAATTGAGCCCAGGTTGTTAGGCTTTGTAGGCAAGCACCTTATCTACTGAGCCATCTCTCCAGCCCACACAGAAGATTTTCTTTTTTAAAGAACTAAAGTCAAGGGCTGGAGAGATGTCTTAGTCGTTAAGGTGCTTGCCTGTAAACTTAAGGACCCAGATTCAAACCCCAGGACCCACATAAGCCAGATGCACCAGGTAACACATGCTTCTGGAGTTCAAAAAATGTATCTTTTAAAAAACAGTTAATAAAGAAATTGTTTAATAAGCAGTGACTAGGAATTAGAAAATCAAGCCATGATGCTTATAAAGCTTCTGACAGCGACAGAAATAAAACTACAAAAAAAGCTACATTTTCCTCACTTCTATCCTTGAAGGTAAGAACTGGTATTACAGAACCCTCCAGAGGCCAGAAACAATTTCATCCATTCCCCTTTGAAAATAATTTTCTTATTGTAGTAAATTCCACAGAATTATTTAGACTGAATTTTACTTTCTACAAATCATATTGGTCTTGTGTCAAGGAGAAAGGGAGTTGGTGAAATCAGTACTTACCTTCATTGTTCTTGTACCTCAGACTTATTGCTTGTGTCTTTCATTAGCTGCATCTAAACCGAACCAGAGGCAAGACTGAGAAGAGAGGGTCTTGCAGGCTAACATCCTACAGCACAGAAAAGCACAGGGACAGATGAAAGAATAGAGGGTAGAATGGTATTGGGATGGAGAAGATTGCCTTTTCATGGCAGTCATCATCTTAGACGTTGGGTTAGGTATATGTATGAACAGAAACCTTTCCCAAGTTAGTGAAACCTAAGTAGACATTAGACAATGCATTGTAACATAATTTTCCTTCTTGGCTGTCGAAAAATACAAACTACCATTGAATAAAGTACTGGGAGAGTGTCATTTCAGTTCAGCCATGTTCCTTGACAAGAGAAATTTTTTGGTACCCTTAGGCATTCCAACTTTTTAACACAAGTAGCACAAAACATGGCTACTATGGTCTCCATGTCTGTAGATATCCATGAGATAAACTGAAATCATAGTATATTTTGGTATAAAATATGTTCCTTGTTTGTTTATTCTCTCCACTACCTTATCTGATGGTAGTTGTCATCTTAACTGATGTCAGAATCAGATCTTCATTCCAAAAATAGTCATCTGAGATTTTTGCTGTCCATTCATTACAAGACTGTAGATTTCTGTTGATGCTTACTGTAGAAACTGAGAATAATTGAAAACAATCTCATGGAACCCATGTGTTCTCCTCTTAGTAGCGCAACCCAATTTCTTATTAGCAGGTAAAATCACTCAATTTCCAATATAGGAAAACTCATGCTCTTATGTTGGATGTTTAGCAGGAAAGGTAAGCGAAATTCCCACTTTTATAAAAATTTGATTTTATTCCTCGGGAAAAAGTGTGTTTTCTTTATATACCCAAAGACACACAAATATATCTATGAGATCCATTGCCAAAGAAATGGAAGGCAAAAATTGTCCTAGTAGTGCTGGGCATGGTGGCCCATGCCTCTAATTCTAGCACTCAAGGGGTTGAGCTAGGAGAATCACCCTGAGTTGGAGGCCATCTTGAGACTACATAAGCTTCAGAGATCAATGATAAATAAAAAGAAGACTAACTCATAGAACCGCCACTCAAACCTCACAAGTTCCTGTTATAAACTTTATGACTACATCCCTGCAGCGTCCTTCAAAAGGAGATATCCTCAATCATCTTTTAAATATGGCTTATTCTCCACTCTTTTGTGGTTCCTTTCTTTGTTATTCTTCATTCAGATGACCTCTGCAAGCATGCTTATTTGTTTCTGGCTCATTTCCTACATCCTAATATAATCACAGAGATTTTGTTTGTGTTGATCTCTCTACTCTAATGCCAAGAGAGAACAAAGCTAATTACATTGTAGGTCTTTGGTAATTATTTGCCAAACGACTATTTTGTTGACACTCTAATAGGCTAAGTCTATGGCCATTCCACCCCAAATGCACCAATCTTTTCTAATATGGTGGCCACTAGATTTTTTTATTTTTTATTTTTATTTTTTTTTGATTTTTTAATTAAGACTAATGCATATAAGACTATGCACTAAGCAGTATATAGTGGCACATGTGTTTTATTGCAGTACTCAGGATGTAGAGGTGGGAGAATCATTGTGAGTTTGAGGCCAGCCTGGAACTAGAATGTGTTCCAGGTTAGCATGGGCTAGAGTGAGACCCTATCTTGAAAAAAAATTTTTTTAAAAAGACTAATGCTTTGTTTTATCTGAGTTTCCTTTTAGAGTCTTTATTTACATGGGAATTTTTAAGATGTTCTTCTATGTCACTGATAGGAATGCCTACAAAAGAGGTTTCACAACATATTTGTGAATGTATTTCAGCATGTCCCTTTATCTCCTCACTCCTTTCTACTTAATTTAATAAGTTTTAATCAATCAATATATATGGTTATGGAATTATAAAACTGAGTTCCTCAAAAAGTAACACAATCAAGAGATATGTGCTTATTTACAAGCTCGACAAAAATAAGAAGTAAATTATTTTATACATTGTCAAGTTTAGTATATAAAATAATTTTTAAAAGAACTACCAAAATTAGGGGCTGGAGAGATGGCTTAGCGGTTAAGCGCTTGCCTGTGAAGCCTAAGGACCCCGGTTTGAGGCTCGATTCCCCAGGACCCACGTTAGCCAGACGCACAAGGGGGCGCATGCGTCTGGAGTTAGTTTACAGTGGCTGGAGGCCCTGGCGTGCCCATTCTCTCTCTCTCTCTCTCTCTCTCTCTCTCTCTCTCTCTCTCTGTCACTTTCAAATAAATAAATAAAATTTAAAAAAATTAAAAAAAAGAACTACCAAAATTATATCTCAATCTATTTAATGAACTTGAATTTAAAATGAGCATGGGTATTTTCTTTTGATTATCTTAATAAAAACCAGTATCTTTTTTAAATTATTTATTTCAGTGGAGGAGAGATGATGAGGGAGAGAGAGAGGAGAGGGAGAATGGCCATACCAGAACCTGTAGCCCCTGCAAGCAAACTACAGATGCATGCACAGCCTTGTGCAGCCAGCTTTACACGGGTACTGGAGAATCAAACCCAGGTTCTTAGGCCTTTCAGTAAGAACCTTAACCACTAACCCATCTTCCCAGCCTTCACTTTCTATTTTAATAGTGTTTTGAGATTATTTATTCAGTATTTTAATACCTATTATTTTGGAATCTGAAATTAACCACTTGTGGCTTTGCTAGTCAACCTACATTGTGAATTTGAATTTTTTGACTAATGAAATATATCATATATTTTTTGTAAAAATACATAAAACAAAAAACGGTACACTGTATCTTGTTAACCCTGAATTTTACAATGTGCATGTGTGTGCGCGCGCACACACACACACACACACACACACAGAGACACCACATCCCCCCAAAAAATTCAGAAAATTTTATGATTTGTGTATTAGTTATTTTCTTATTACTGGGATGAAATACCCAAGAGAAGCAGCTTAAGGGAGGGAAAGTGTTTAATTTGGCTTAAAGCAGTTTCTAGTCGAAGTCCATTATGGATAGGAAGGCAGGGCAGGAGCAGTAACTCTATATCATATCATCACATCAGGAGAATGAAAGTACAGTGTTTTGCAGTCACCTTCTCATTGCTGGAAAAAAAGTACCTGACCAAAAGCAGTTAATGGAAATATAGGGTTTATTTTGGCTTCTAGACTTGAGGGAAAACTCCATGATGGCAGGGAAAGCATGGCATGAACAGAGACTGGAAATCACCTCCTGGGCCACATCAGGTGGACAATAGCAGTAGGAGAGTTTGCTAAACACTGGCAGTGGGAAGCTGGCTATAACACCCATAAACCTGTCCCCAGCAACACATCCCTTGTAGCATGCTCCATTTCCCACATTGCCACCACCTGGGGACCTATCATTCAGAACACAGAAGTTTTGGGGGACCACGTGACTGAAACCACCGAAGAATGATCAATGCAACCTGCTCAGATAGTTCTCTCTCTTGCATATAGTTCAGGACCCTGTGACTGAATGCTGTGTGCCCATAGTTAATGCGGGTCTTCCCATCTAAGTTATCCCAATCAAAATAATACCTCACAGGTGATTCTAGCCTGTACATTTGACAGTAAATATAAACTATCACAATGTGTCAAATGAAAAAAGATGGCAAATACCTCCACTCCAAACCTTGACATGTTCTCATTATCCAAATGCCATTGGAATCTCACCTATGAATTTTCTCTCTTTCATTAAGAAAAAACTGTATTTATTTGCAAAGAGAGAGAGGGAGACAGAAGAGAGAAGATAGAGAGAGAGAGAGAGAAAGAGATCTAGTTTCAGGACTTCTTGCCACTGCACACCAACTCAGGAAGCATGTGCTATTTTGTTCTTCTGGCTCCATGTGGATACTGGGAAACTGCATCTGGGCTGACAGATGTTGCAAGCGAGTGTCTAACCACTGGGAGATTCTCCTAGCACGCTATTTTATTATTTTTTTACAAAGATAATATAGCATAAGAGACACAAAAATAAAATATCATGTTAAAAACTTATAAATGCCAAAGCTTTGAAGAAGAAATCCATCTTTTTGCAATCATGATAGGTTTTGTGTGCAGTTGTTCACAGATAAAGTTGTTTTATATCCACACATCTGAGTGTACATATTTTATCATAAAATCAAGTCCTTACAAGTAATAATTACCTCTCATAATATATCTTTGTTTATATTTAATAGCTGACACAGATAGGCATTCATGAATGAGCATTGGTTTAAAATCCCTCACCTTAACAATGTCATCTTGTGAATCACCATTGATTTTGAAAAGGAATGACTTTCAGATATGATAATAATACCATGAGAATGATGGAAAACTTATCTGCAGCACATATATTTAGGCTTTGTACAAAAATAAAATAAATCCTGCTCAGACACAGTCCTCCTACCTTAAAAAGCATATATATGGATGAGCATATAAATTGAGTGCATGAATATTCAGGTTGATTTTCCCAAGAAGGTGACTCAACTGGCACTTTGTTAAGAAGTACACTGGACTAGTCCTTCCTTGATAAAACCTGTGAAATGATGGACAACAAGTCGGATCGCACTGAGAAATGGGCCTCTGCACTTTATTGGAAGTGCTAAAGATGGAATGGCTCAATAGAATTACCTATTTTGGGTATTAGTTGGCTGGGCCTTTACAATTTTATTTTATTCAGTAGAAACTTTGTACGGACACATCATATGTTGGTACTATCCTGTCTCTCCTCCCTGCCCCCACTCCATTGAGGCCCCTCCTTCAGTGAGATTTCTGGTATTCACCCTGGAATAGTGGATTCTGAGTTGTGACAACAGCAGCCCATCATTGTGGAGGGGGCAATGTGTCTGGATATTCTCTCCCACCATGTGAGTTTTATATTATTTCTGCCCCCTCTTCTGCAAAATGCCCTTAACCTTTGTGCGTGTGCTTTAAGTATACATTTGTGTTGAGCTGGCAGCAGCTTCTGTATTTCTGCCCAGGGTGTCAGTATTGCATTAGAAGCAGCACACTTGTTCATCTTGCCAGTTCCTCTGTGGCTCACCTAGGACCTAGCTGCTGTGCCAGGGGTAGTTCTTTTACTTCCAGGAAGTCCACTACTCTTGACTTGATGGATTTTGGTTGTCCTTGTCACTGCTTTATGAAAAAGACAAAAACAGGGAGATTGTCTCTTGTTCAGTGAGATCAGGATAGGTTTGAAAGGTGATACACATTTCTAATTTAGAAAGATTTTCATGGGTTTAGTCTCATTTTTGGACAAAGATTAGTGGAGCTTCTCATTGAAGTCCATAATTTTGGTCTCCATAGTATTCCAACTTGCTTCCCAGTTTGAATTATAAATTCCTTTCCATTGAGTGCATCTTATAGATGAATAGCACTATTTACCTACCTAGGCAGTGTGCCACTATTTACAGGTGTATACACCTAGTTAGGCTGGTTGCTTTAATATGACAAGGTTCCCTGATAGCTGACAATGTTGTTGGCCATTTTCCTCAGCAGCTTAAGTAACACTTTTCAGCACTATACCATCTAACCATCTGGGAAGTAGCTTCCTTGCAGTTTCATCTGTCTCTCTCAACGTTCTGCATTGGTAATATGAGGTGTCTTCAGAAGTTGGGTCTTACCTTTTATATCAGTTCAGTAATCTTGTGCTTTGACAGAAGCCTGTCTTGTCTTGGGACATCATATATCTCTCCAATAAACAATTCAATGGGGATTGTAACTAATTTCTGGTACTGGGAGTTACAAGCCAAAGCCAAATGTTTTAATATGACACTTCATCCCAACCTCTCCAGGGCCCTTCTTGCAAGATGATCCATCCATGCTCCTACTGAATGTTATATCCTTTAAAGAATGGTGCTCGGGAGGAAGATTTCTATGGTGATAATTTATTTTGATTTTGTTTTATGTATATCTCACCCCTCCCTCTTGTTCACCTTCACCCAAATCCTTCTATCCCTTTTATCTGTCTCTTGAGTTGCCTGTCAGATATGCCTGCAACTCAAGCTGTTCCAGTATAGGAACCAGAGATGAGGAAGAACATGTGGCGTTTGTCTTTCTGTGCCTCTATGACTTCATTTAATATGATCTGTTCCAAGTCTGTCCACTTTCCTACGAATTTCCATACATTATTTTTCCTTATTGCTAAGGAAAATTTCACTGTCTATGTGTACCACATCTTCATTGTTCATTCATCGAATGATGGGATTCTAGGTTGATTCCAATTCTTAGCTATTGGGAATTGAGCCACTATAAGCATGGTTGAGCAGATATATCTGCAATGAAGAATGGAGCCTTTAGGATAGTTGCCTAGTAGTACAAAATCTGAGTCAGTTTGTAGCTCTATTTTCATCCTTTTCAGGGGATTCTATATTAATTTCCATAGTGGTTGCACAAGTTTGAACGGCCACCAGTGGTGCATGAGGGTTCCTCTTTTCCTGCATCCTCAACAACATTTATCATTGATTGACTTTTTAATGCTTGCCATCCTTTTTAGGGTAAGATGTAACCTCATAGTTGTTTTAGTTTTCAATTCACTGATGGTCAAAGATTTTGAACATTTTTTTTTAGGTGAGCATTAGCCATTTGCATTTCTTCTTTTGAACATTCCTTATTTAGTTCTCTGTCCCACTTTTTGAGTGGATTGTTTGATTTTTTTTATTGCTTAGTTTTTTGAGGCCTTTGTAGATTCTAGATATTAGGCTTCTTCCAGTAGTACAGTTGGTGAACATTTTCTCCAATTCTGTGAGTATTCTGTTGGCTCTGTTTATGGTATGTTTTGGTCATGACATGATGTTGTATTTTGTTGAAGGCTTTCTCTGCATCTTTTGAAATGATCACATGGTTCTTTTGCTTAAGATTATTGATGTGGTTTATTATTTTAATTGATTTCCATATATTGGTACATCCCTACATTCCTTGGATGAAGCCTGCTTGATCTAAGTGGATGATTCTTTTTTAAAATTTTTTTTGTTGTTGTTTATTTTTATTTATTTGAGAGCAACAGACAGAAAGAGAAAGAGGGAGAGAGAGGAATAGATATATAGAGAGAATGGGTGTGCCAGGGTCTCCAGCCCCTGCAAACGAACTCCAGATACGTGCGCCCCCTTGTGCATCTGGCTAATGTGAGTCCTGGGGAATCGAGCCTTGAACCGGGGTCCTTGGGCTTCACAGGCAATTGCTTAACTGCTAAGCCATCTCTCCAGCCCGGATGATTCTTTTGATGTGTTGTTGAACTCAGTTTATGAGGATTTTGTTTATGAATTCTGCATCTAAGTTCAGCAGGGATATAGTTCTATAGTTTACTGTTTGTAGCAGACAGCTTCAGGTTCACTGAGATGAACTTCCAGACCAGGCACAGTTATGGAGGAAGGGATATTTATTGAAGCCTACAGATCCAGGAGAAGTTCCATAAATGACAAAAGAAGCTGGCCTGCCTTCACAGGTCCAAGCAGAGAGAGAGAAGCACAAGCCTAAATCCACATAGCACAGCACACTTCAGGAACTCCAGCTAGGCACACTTTGCATATCTTTAGATTGAAATCTGCAACCCACCACCACATCTTAAGATCCACCCAGTGACACTGCCTCCAGCCAGGTGGCTGCAGATGCACACTACAAACAAATTTAAAAAACTGAATATATTGGGGGGCATCTATTCACACCACCACATTCCGCTCCTGGTCCCCAATAGATTTATAACCATCACACTTTGTAAATTGTACTCAGTTCAATTTCAAAGGTCCCTACATTCTTGACCAATTTAAGACATTAAGACCTGTAAAATCAAAAAGTTAAACACTTCTAATGTATAAAGGCACAGAGTAAACATTTTTAACTGGTATAATGCACAGTAAGGAGAGACTAAAACAATGCAAACTCAACCAACATCAAACAAACATCAAACTTCTGCAGTTTAAGTTCAATACAACTGGACACTAACAGTCTCCAGATTTTCTAATTCTGCCCCTACAGCTGGGCAGAGTAGCCAGGGAAAAGTTCCATCCCAGGCTAACAGTGCACTGCATGGTAGCTCTTGCACAATCCTGGTATATCCAAATATCTTCAGGTCCTCATGCAAGCCACGGTCCATCTTTCAAAGGCTCTTTCAGCCTATCAGGGCATTATGCCCTGCCTGCCTCATGCCGCATCTCAGCAGCAGTGCCTGGAACCGTGTACAATTCATGACCACTCCTCACATCTTTCATGCTTCTGAAACCAATATCAGTTGTGCAGGACACAGCCATATTCTTAATTCAGGGACAAAACAAATGATAGCCTTGAAAAGCAGGTTCCTTCTCCAGTCAACACTTTCCAAAAGTGTTTGCATTTCTATGATAGTCTTTCCTCAGGCATCCTTTCCATGGTAAAGCAATTGGACCATCTTCCTTAAGATTGCTAATGTGTTTGACAATAGCAGATTCAGTAACCTAAAACCAGTCTCAGTGCCTGTAATTTTAACTTGATTGCGGTTTTCCAGCTTAAAATCTTAAATCTCTCAATCCAATATCTTTAGCCAAGCACATCAGTCCATTACAAATTTAACCTTGATCAAACTCTCTAAGCCTGGGCAGCAAGACACAGCCAGCCCTTATGCCAGTAGCCCAGTTCCAACAAAGTCCTTTGCAGTCTTTCCTTCCCTTTAGGAAGCTCATAAGCCAAGCCTCGAATTTCAACATTGTCTACACTTAGAATTCTCAAACTCTCATCAGAATAGTCCATAAAACATGGCTTACCATTCCAGAAGTCATCTTCATTTGCAAGCACCAAGTCCATGCCCATTTTTCCAAAACAAAGGTTCCAAAAGATCAACATCCACATGGTCAGGTTCATCTCAGTCCACTCCTTGGAACCAAGTTCTGTAACAGACAGCTTCAGGTTCACTGAGATGAACTTCCAGACCAGGTGCAGTTATGGAGGAAGGGATATTTATTGAAGCTTACAGATCCAGGGGAAGTTCCATAAATGGCAGAAGAAGCTGGCCTGCCTTCACAAGACCAAACAGAGAGAGAGAGAGAGAGAGAGAAGTACAAGCCAGAAAGCCAAAGCAAGCATAGCACACTTTAGGAACTCCAGCTAGGCACCATTTTCATATCTTTAGATTGAAATCTGAAACCCACCACTACACCTTAAGATCCACCCAGTGACACTGCCTCCAGCCAGGTGGCTGCAGATGCACACTACAAACAAATTTAAAAAACTGAATATATTGGGGGCCATCTATTCAAACCACCACAATGCCCTTTAAAAGGCACTCCCTAAACTGCTTTTCTGATATACAAAGCAAAATGATCCACTAAGATGACTTCACCATCATAGACTTAATATGTTAGAGAATGGTATCAAATTGTCTATTGTTTGTGGATCACTTATAAAGGGCATTTCTTAAGAAGATATCTTAACAATGACCTCACTTCCAGACAAGGCCCCATTCTAAGGCAACATAAAAGCATGGAGGAGACACAATTCAACCTATGATATGTAGCTATTAGGTGGCGGTATCAAGAATCAAACACAAGTCCATCTGCTTTAGAGACCACATATTTCAACAGCAGGTATTATGATGGCTTACCACAGGAGAATGTGGGGTTGGCACTGGAGAGATAGCTTAGTAGTTAAGGCATTAACTGCAAAACCAAAGGACCAGGGTTCAATTGCCCAGGTCCCACATAATCCAGAAGCACAAAGTGGTGAATGCATCTGTAGTTTGTTTGCAGTGGCTGGAGACCCTGGCATGGCCATTCACTCTCTATACAGTTATGGAGGAAGGGATATTTATTGAAGCTTACAGATCCAGGAGAAGTTCTATAATGGCAGAAGAAGCTGGCCTGCTTTCACAGGACCAAGAAGAGAGAGAGAAAAGCACAAGCCAAAAAGCCTAGAGCCACATAGCACAGCACACTTCAGGAACTCCAGCTACACACACTTTGCATATCTTTAGATTGAAATCTCAAACCCACCACCACACCTTAAGATCCACCCACTGACAGTGCCTCCAGCCAGGTGGCTGCAGATGCAAACTACAAACAAATAAACAAGTGAATATATTGGGGGCCATCTATTCAAACCACCACACTGTTCTTGTTGTATCTTTGTCGGTTTTTGGTATTATGGTGATGACAGCTTTATGGAAGGAGTTGGGGAATATTCCCTGTTCCCAATTATATGAAATATTTTAAGAAAAGGGGGTTTTAATTCTCTGATGAAAGTTTGATATAATTTGGCTGAGAATTCATCTAGTCCTGGACTTTTCCTTTTGAGGAGGCTTTTGATTACATTTTCATTCTCATTGGATGCAATAGGTAGGTTTAGAAGATTTACCTACTCTGAATTTGGTTTAGGTAGGTAATATATGTCTAGAAATTCATTCATTTCTTCCAGGTTATCCAATTTTGTGAAATAGCAGTTTTAAAAAATGTCCTCATAGTTCTTATAATTTCATTGATATCTGTTGTGATCTCTCCCTTTTCATTTCTCATCTTGGTGAAGATTTGTCATCAATTTGATCAAAATGGCTAGGGGTTTATCTTTATTTATTTATTTTCCAAAGAATCAGCTCTTCTTTGCATCAATTTTCCTATTTTCTTGGTTTCCAAGTAATTAATTTCTACCCTTGTCATAATTCTTTCTTTCTGTCTGGAACTCTTAGGGTTGGATTGTTTTTGTTTTTCCAATGCCTTTAGATGCATGGTTTGATTATAACTTTGGTATCTCTCTCTCTTTGTCATGTAGGCATTTAGTGCTATGAATTTTCGTCTTAGGACTCACTTCATTGTGTTCCATAAGTTTAGGAAAGTTGTGTTTTTGTTATCATTTAGTTATCAAAATTTTAAAATTTCCTTTTTGTTCTCTTCCATGATCAATTAATTATTTAATAGTATGTTTTCAGTCTCCAGCAGCTGACACAGCTTTTTGAACTTAACGTTTTTGGACTCCTGAGCAGTTTCTTCTGTCTTCTCTTCCAGATCTGAGCTTCTGTTTTCTTATGACTAGCACTGTTAGTGAGGGTTTCTAGAGAGTTTTTTTGAAAGCACTATTTGATTTTTGTTTTCTGGTGCATTTTTGTCAAATTCCAATTTCAGATTTGACTTGGTTTTTTTGTTGGCCTTGAACTCATAGTGATACTCCTACCTCTCCCTCCAAATTCTGGGATTAAAGGTGTGTGCCATCACAACCATCATTGGTTTGATTTTCTTCATGATTCTTAGAATACATTTGTGCATTTAATGATGTCTTTATTAAGTTTATTCACCTGGTTATTGGGATCCTTTATTTGTTGACTCACCTTGAATTCATATATCTCTCTTTTTATGTCTTTCTGAATTTCCTCCATTAAGTTAAGGCTAGTGATGAAATATGTGCACTGTAAGAGATGATTGCTTTGTTGTTTTTTGTATGGTTTGCTTCCAGTTCAGAAATTTGTTTTATTGGGTTCACATCACTTATTGTTCATTTTGGAATTCTATTTCTGTTGCCTCCTCTATGTTTTCATTGGAAACTTCCATTGTGGGGCTAGGCAATCTTGGTGGAGATCTCTCATTTGGCAGTTTTGTGTTTTTTTTTTTTTTTTTCTCCATTGTTGCCTACCCATCTCTAGGGTAAAATTCTAATTTTTTCAAGGAGGAAGTAAAAATTTTCCTTTGTAAGATCTTCAATGAGAGTTGTTTTGTTTTTGAAATGGCTTGGAGTTTGATGCTGTATCAATAGATGATCAGGTTGTGGAGGTTGCAAGTGTACCAGCAACTCTGGGCTGCTGGCTGATATAAGAGCTGTAGTCGGTGATCTGGAGTCTCTTTAGCCCACTTTCCCAGCCTTGCCCTGCCTGTGGGGCTCACAAGCAGTAACACTTGCCCCAGCTCCCATTGTACCCCAGCTCAGCAGGTCATGGATGATGCATGGCTACCCTCTGCTGGGTAGTTGCCATATATCCCTGTGCTCCCTGTCTAGGGCAGGAGCAATGCCCCAATTGGAGCTGGTAAGTGGATGCTGATGGTAGGAAAGTGAAGAGGCCTTAGCACAGTGGGTGGTCCTCAGAGATCTAGGAACCAGGCCTGACTGTGGTCTTGAGGAGGTGGCTGGTTTGGGGGTTTAGGTATGAGTAGGCAGCAAGTGGAGTGGAGTGATCAAAGAAGGTGACAGAGGTTTGAATGATCTGACAAGACCAATGTCTTGTGGACCCTCACGTGCAAGCAGCAAGGGGGTTAGCTGCTGTTATGGGGTAGAAGAAGCATGGGTCCTAGCTCTGCCCCCCGTGGGGATCCGCCAGAACCAGTGGCATAGATACAGGTGGTACAGAGTGAAGCAGAAGCCTGGGCCTTTGCTCTGGAACCATGAGAACCAGTAATGAAGGGACATGCAGGTGGACTGGTGTAGAAACGGGCCCTAGTTCTGACACTGTGGAGACCTACATGGACCTGTGGCTCAGGGTGGTCTGGAAGTGTAGACCCTTACTCTGGCATGCAGGGAATGAACAGGGGCCAGTGACATGGGGTTGGATGGGGGCATGGGTCTTAGCTCTGGCCCTATGGGGACCCACAGAGAACAGTGGCATGGAGTGTGCCAGAAATGTGGCATGTGGCTCTGGCACCTTGGGGACTTGCAGGGGCAGGCTGCACAGAGTGGAGTGGAAGCTTGGGCCTTGACTCTGGCACTGTGAGTACATATGGGAGCAGTTTGTGGCATGGAGGCATGGTGCTGGGATCCTCTTGGTGGGCTGCCTGGGCTCTTCCTCCTGCACTGTTTCTACATGTTCAGTGGGCTGCCTTCCTCTCTCAAACTGCCCTTCCTGCCTGAACTGAGCTGGCTGAGGTAGGTCATCCCACCCCAGCCTGCTTTTGTACCCTAGCTGTGCCTGTGAGTATATAGGGATCTGCAGATCCTGAACAGGCACACCCTGTCCATCCAGTGGAGGTCCTGAAGGTCCTTTAAGACCTACTCTTACTGGATCCCACCTTCCCACTCTTGTGTGAATTCATACATGGAGCTCCAGTGTGGTTATGACTCCACCATCTTGACTGGAAGTGATCCTGGCTGCACTTTCATACCTAGAAGACAATCACTTATTGGATGAATATAATTCAGAATGGAGTGTGTCTTTGAATGATTGATTTCCTTTTAGCTGATACAGTTCTCTTTGAAGACAGAGTAACCACTGAGGACCAGTGTTATAAATGATTCATCTAATGGAGGGATCTAAACAGTACATAATAGTACCCACTGTGGTTCCCCCGAGAAGCCACTTAGATCCACATATTTTATTTGAGTTTCAACAACATTTTTTTTTTTGGTTATTTGATTTTTCAAAATAGGGTCTTACTCTAGCCCAGACTGACCTGGAATTCACTATAAATATTTAGTCTCAGGGTGGTCTTGAACTTACAGCAATCCTCCTACTTCTGCCTCCCAAATGGTGGCACTAAAGTTAGGTGAAGGCCACATAGGATCTATACTGAAAACTAGAAGTACATCACACTTCTGTGTATTATCTCCAATATGTCTGTTATTTTGCTACATTCCATGAAATGTATCATTTGATAGTAGATCATATTGTTTTATGCCTACCACTGAATTCTTTTCTAGAGAATGAGTCTTCTGATTCAACATCAACTTATGCAGGATAAGATGTCAATGAATCAAATCATGTTGTATAAACACAGGGTACTTGAATTAATACTTTAATCCTGGTTCTCATTCAGGCATTGTGACCGAAATACAGGCTGTATAAAGAAGTACTCATTTTATCAGAATGACTCACTTCTTGAGGCTGAACAGGCCCTGAGTCAATTTTCCACCAAGTGGGTTATTGGTCTTCTGGAGGGATGATGTCATATTGATGGCTGGACTTTGGTCTCTGAAACAAACAAGTAGAATACTAAGTAGTAGAAATATGTAGATGCATATTACATACACAGATGTATATGTGTGGTAGTTTGAATAAATGCCCCCCAGTAGATTCAGAAATTTTTAAAAATTCTTGGATTTCCAGCCACCCGGCTGGAGAAGGTGTCACTGGGCAGATCATTAGGATCCAGCCCTAAGGTGTGGTGGTGGATTTGACATTGAGATCTGAAGATGTGCAAAGTGCCTGGAGTTCCTGATGTGTGCTGTGTGGTGTGGCTTCTGGCTTGTGCTTTTCTCTTTGTGTTTGGACCTGGAAAAGTAGGCCAGCTTCTTCCACCATAATGGAACTTCCCCTGGATCTATAACCTTCAATAAATCCCTCCCTTCCATAACCGTGCCTGGTCTGGAAGTTCAACTCAGGGACCTGAAGACGTTAATTTATTCATATGTCATGAAAGTAGAAATGAGACTATCTGCACAAAGGAAAGGGACCAGTGAGAGGGAAAAATATAGGGAAGGCAGAGGAGTGATGTATATGACCAAAACCCATGATAAACTTGTATGAAAATGTCTTTGTGAAACCCCTATCTGTTTACAAAAAAAGGATATCCTAATAAAAATGTAGTATCTACACTTTAGTGTCTGGTATATGACAAGTATCAATAAATATGTGAAGTGGAAATTAATAGCATCTGGGCTGTGAAGTTTTAGGAGTGTTTCTATCAAGGGGCTATGAATCAAAAAGTAACATGGTAATTGTGGATATCTCAGCCACAGAGTTTCAGTTATACATTGTTGGCCTTAGAATGTAGAGAAAGAAATGAAGCCTCACAGGGCCTAAACATTAGAAGAAAGAAGGTAATGTGTTAAGATCTAAATGATCTTATTCATATGTTATAATTGTGGAACTGAGATATCTGGAGAGGCAGAGAGATGTGGCAGTTAATTAGAGGCTTGTAGTTTAAGATGTCAGAGGTATTCCAGTTATGAGACATAACAGTACTTAAGGTATACTACTGTTGGGAAAATATTTTAAAAGTGCAATGTTAGTTACTTTGAAATACAGTAGAAAAGTAACTGTGGGATCATCATCTAATATATCTGGTGCAGCAGATAGTAAACATCTGTATAGATACTGAACTCCCATCAAAGTGAATGCAGTCTAGGGGTCAAAAAGAATTAAAGGATGTGTGTGTGTGTGTGTGTGTGTGTGTGTGTAGTAATTATCTTCCATTTGTTCGGAGAAAACACTCAACCAAGCACAGTTTATGGGAGGAAAGGATTATAGTTTCAAGGGGAAGTTTCATCATGGCATTGCAGAGCAAAGGCTGGCTGAAAGCTGGTCACATATCTGGGTGGAACCAGTCCAAGTATTGAGCTTGGAGCAGGGATTAAAAAAAAAAAAAAAAAAAAAAAAACCAAGGTCCTCCCCCAGTGACAAACTCCTCCATAAAGGTTGCACCTTCCAAACTGCCACCAGGTGGAGATCGAATATGATCCATAATCACAAATACTTGAGGCTATATGGGGCATTTCACATTCAAACTACATCTATATCTTAGAAGAATCCTCTCTATCTTTTAACTTAAATGGTTTGATTGACTAACTAAGATGTTCTCTTCTCACAATTTGAGGAAACCTCTTGAATTATACTACCCACTTTTATCAGTTACCTTCTTTTTTTTTTTTTTTTTTTAGTTTATTTATTTGAGAGCGACAGACAGAGCGAGAAAGAGGCAGAGAGAGAGACACAGAGAGAATGGGCGTGCCAGGGCCTCCAGCCACTGCAAACGAACTCCAGACGCATGTGCCCCCTTGTGCATCTGGCTAACGTGGGTCCTGGGGAGTTGAGCCTCAAACCGGGGTCCTTAGGCTTCACAGGCAAGCGCTTAACCACTAAGCTATCTCTCCAGCCCAGTTACCTTCTTGTTGCTAAGAAAATATATCTGACAAAACCAGTTTAAGAAGAGTTTATTTCATATTACAACTATAGATTATAGTCCATCATGGTAATGAAGGCACAGTGGCAGGGATTTGAGGCAGCTGGTCATATTAATTCCAATGTCAAGACAGAGTTGAGTGGTGAATTCTGGTGTTCAGCTTGTGATCCCCTTTTTGTAAAGTCCAGGACCCACCTATATTTGTGTGTTTACCCAACCTAATTCATCTAATCAAGATCAACTCCTCACAGGTAATTTGAGGTCTTGTCAACCCTCACAATGTCAAACACAGAACCCCTATTATCATAAGTTTTGAATGGTGCAGAATAAATGGTGACTTATAGTCACATAGTCATCCAGTAATTCTGCTGCATTCTGAATGTGTTAGAATTGTTTTAGGAGGCAGATCTCAATATCTAAACCAGAGTGAACTGAATTTTTATCCCTTCTGTTTACACATTGATACAAGTGATGACAGGCATGCAATACTATCATAACTTATAATCAAGTGAATCTGCTACATTCTTCCTGTGCTTCATTTTTTTTTCCCAGGGGAAGATCTCACTATCTAATCCAGAGTTAGTTGAATTCTTTATGCCTCCTGTCTCCACACTGACCTACGTGACTACAGGCGTACAATACCTTCATAGTTTATATGCACAGACTTTGAAAAACACCTTCATAGATGTGAATATCTACCTATTGTTTCCCATCTCTGAGATAAAGGGAAGTGCTGTTCATAGAGTTCAGAGTACTTCTGAAAATAACCTCTGGAAATCAACTAGCACATGACTGAAATAAATGTTAGTCATATACATATAAAAGATTCAATAGCATGTATGAATTTGGCCTTTATCATCTATTGAGACAATAAAGAATAAATATAGTCTATTTTATTCAAATCGTTCTGGCTTTAATTCTACAGTAAATTTTATGTACTACTACCTATGGAGAAAAATGGGGTATTTTAAAGCATTTCAAATAGATATGTTTCTCATGAATGAAAAGAGGCTATATCACATTTTATATTGTGCCTCATCATTATTTTCTAGTTTCTGTTTTCTATTTGAGGAGCAGACATTGAATGATTTAGACACTTATTAGTTATTGAAATACTGTGAAATGAGACCATGGATTCAAGTTCTGGCCTGACACTAAATTAAAGATAGTGTACTCCTAACAGTCTGCTCTTTAGAAAGGCATGGTTTCCTGAGCTATTTAGCTCTGAAAGCCAAATTTCTTTTGTTTTTTTTTTGTATATGGTCCAGAGCAAGCCTATTACAGTTTCATATTTCCACTATAACATTTGTGTTCATTTTGGAGAGCAAACATAAAAGCTGTCTATAATATGAAATGTCCTTGGATTGAATTTTTGATAGTTTTGTTTATGTGCCTATGTTATTTTTCAATTGTTAATAAAAATGCCAAACACTTTGCCTCCAATAACTTGAATTGCTTTACTGTGAACTTGACATGCTACTTGAGTGTTTCTGAAGCTCACATTCAGCTGATTCAATCAGCATTATTGAGTACTTGGGGATCTTCAGTCATCTGTAATGCATGAATGGATTGGCTTTGTTACATAGTCAGCAGCCTACACACTGTGTCAAAGTTTCAGGAGAGAATTATTTGTCTAGAATAGTCTGTACTCTTAATCAGTGACTTATTTTCAAGTAAATTGCTGGCTATTTATTAGCATGGCATATGCTGAGAAGAAAAATAGCCACTGTGGTTTCAGAAGATTAAGTAATAGTAATTCTCTAACTACTTGGGAATTCAATAAAAAAAAAAAAGTTTCTGATGGGTTCCTAGATAAGGGACAACAGCCTTAAGTTCAGAAAAAAAAAAAATGATCAATTCTTTAGAATGCTCTGTAAATAAAGAAAAATGATCAGCATTATTTTTCATTTGGAAAGGATAAATTGAGGTTCACAGAGGTGAACTGCATGTTTGGTGAGGTTTATCTTATGGAGCAGAGATATTTATGTGATAAAAGACGATAGAAAATGCAATTAATTTCTATCCAATTCTAAGTGGAGATTTTAAAATTTAATTACTGGTTTCTTCCTAGGTATTTTGTTTTCATTAGATGATTCTCCCAATATGAAATCAAATACATAACAAGCACCTAATTTAACAGTAGCTAGTAACTTATGTCAAGTTTTTTTTAATTTTTTTATTAACAACTTCCATGATTATAAAAAAATACCCCATGGTGATACCCTTCCTCTCCCCTTATGTCAAGTTTTTATGTAGAAAATATATCTAGTTATTTAACAGAAGTTTATTTTATTTTTAAGCAAACACACACAAGAAATACATAATGTCCTAATGCAATCCACATAGCTATTTTGGAAAGCTAATTTGAGAATTAAGAATTTTTGAAACAGATGATATTACAATACAGTCAACATTCTATCTGTGTGTTTGCCCAAAATACACTATTTTTTTTTCTTTTCTTTTCTTTCTTTCTTTTTTTTTTTTTTTTGTTTGTTTGTTTGTTTGTTTTTCTAGGTAAGGTCTCACTCTAGTCCAGGCTGACCTGGAATTCACTATGTAGTCTCAGGGTGGCCTTGAACTCATGGCAATCCTCTTACCTCTGCCTCCCAAGTGCTGGGATTAAAGGCGTGCACCACCACACCCAGCTTAAAATACACTAATTTTTAAAGATAAAACCACCTCACAGCTATACTAACCATGCAAAAAAAAAAAAAACCCACATTTTTTTCTTAACATTATTTCCTAAATTGCACAGCAGGCAATTATTCAATTGTTTATTCATTTCTATCATTTCACGTATTGTAGGTAATCTGCATGTGATTAAAACTATGCAAATGGATGTACTTGAATCATAAGAAAATACCACACCAGTGTTACATGTGAACACCTATGGATTTTTCCATCTATAAGTGATATTGGAAAGTCCTGATGGATTACTGTATAAGAAGCTGGAATTTATTATGTTCAGAGGAGGAGTCAATGATACAGGGGTATATTTGTATTGGTGGAAACAAATTAAAATCAGTAAAAAGGGGGACTTTTCTCATAGAAACAGGGTGCAGACAACTCAGAGTTGGACTGGATTTATTAAGAGAATGACATTTCTTTAAGTTCTTGCCATTTTCTATGTTAAAATAAAATTGTAAGTGGATGCACAGAAAGTAAGAGCGTGTTGAGGTTTTATTTAAGTTGAAATGGCATAAAACAAAAGCTTTGGAGAATGAGAAATGAATGGCATAAAGAAGTATATTAGAATTTCCAAGAAGTTGAAAGGCTCTTTTGGGTTCAATTAGTATGTTTGTTTTTGTTTGTCCAGCCACATTTCATTGTCCCAACAAAGGCCTGTATCAATTGGGGGAAAGAAAAAGAAAACCTTAACAATGTGGTTTTGTCTAGTAGTCAGTGGAGAGAACAGAAAGGAATTATAGTCATATTTAAAGGTATTTTAATAGTGAGCCATTCAGGCTCACAAAGAATAATTTTAAGGCCACAAGGAAACAATGAGTCAGAAAAGCATGGAAGCATCAAGATTCAACTATATAGAAATCACTGAATTCTATGAGTATTAGAAGGGAAAGAATTATACTAACAGACAGAAATGGCAAAGAGGTTGAAACATTAAGATATTCTGATAGCAATAGCCAGTTTTAGTTTATATGCATGCTAATGGAGTGATTATTAATAGCATCAAATAATGTATCATGAACTGAAATAATTAGAAAGAATGGATGAAACATATGGATACTGAAATCATCAAGGATGGGTGGGTACAAGAGAAATGCAATGCTAAAGGTACAAATAAGAAAAGTGAATAATGTTTGTCTGAAGATTGTAGATGACTAGAAAGGAGAAAATATAACACATCATTCATCTTCTCATTTAACAAATCTTATTCTGATTCCCTGTATATACAAAGCATCTACAAAATGAAAAATAAATACGAAATATTTCAGTTTTATCCTACAGCAACCATAGGAAGCTTTCCTAATACTTAGTCTGGGCTAGGCGTACTCTCTATTGTATGGCCCTACTTTTATAATAGGCATTATTATTATCATAATCATCTGTTAACACATTTTTCCTCAAGGCTATAAACTTCTTGAGTGCATGGCCCAATCATATTGCCTGAGATATAGACAATACTTAATAAATGTTTACTGAATTTCAGAGGCTGGGGCTTTTGAAGTACAGCATAGTATTAGAGCATATTATTAGGCTGTGTGGGGCTGCAGGTTGAACTCTGTTGTATTAAACCTGGACAAATGAGCAGACATTTATTCACTGACAGATAAAGCAGCAATAATCAGCCAGAGAAATGACTTCTCCCAAGCCAAACTTACTTCACCGGTGAAGTTATTAGGATTACTTTCAGGTTTCAAGCCTGTAGTAGATCACCATGGCGGATTCTATCTAGATTATCATTTTTCTCTTAATTTTCCAAGTCAGTACCTCATGGAGGCAGAAACCATTGTAAAAGCAACTTGTATAGGTTTTGAACTTTTATATTAATCTATGTCTCATTTTAAGAAGTTATTATAAATTTATAAGTTTTTTCCTTATCTTCTTTCATGGGTAGTCCCCATAGGTTCTTCTTTGAAATTTAGATCATGTAGAAACTAATCTCTATTAAAATAGAAAACTAATGAGCTGATAGATTGTTTTTCCAATAGTTATGGTGTCATGAAGCTTTGTGGAAAACAACTAAGTATGTTTCTATTAATTTTTGTTTGTAAACTGGACATTATTGATGATTGGGACTCCCACTGCTGTGTTTTTTTTTGTTTTTTTTTCGTCAGGGACACAAATAACACTGAACTTGTGTCTCATACCTTCCTCAGTATTTAATGAAACATGACTTACCTAGCCCTTAAAATTTAGCAATCTGTTTAACTTGATAAGAATTCCAAGTCCACATAAGAATTCTCTTTGTGAATAGCAAAATGGACGCTTCTCATAGTTCCATTCTCCAAGTAACTGGCATTATTCTAGGATCCTGGGAAAATGCCCATGCATTTTGCTGGAGAAAAATCAAGAACTTAAATGAAATATACATGAAAATTATACATCTTTCCACTATCTCTTCACTTTCTACAACTTCTTCCTTTAGTTTGTATCTGCACTGAGAGCCCTGAGTTCTATCCTTGGACACTGATAGGGTATGAGTGCAAGCCACTCCACACAGAATACAATGCAGATTGTGTTAAAGTAAAACTTTTAAGAATGTAAGAACAGAAATATGTTAATTATATGTGCTAGATCCTCACAATTCTACACCTAGACTTTCTTAACGAAGTAAAATTTTCATCACATTATTTAGGATTATCTCTGTGAAGAACAATGTTGGGGTTTTGATTAGAATTGCATTAAATCTGTATATTGCCTTTGGTAGGACTGCCATTTTCACAATGTTAATTCTAACTATCCAGGAATATGGGAGGTCTTTCCATTTTCTCAAGTCCTCCTCAATTTCTTTTTTGAGTGTTTTTATGTTTTCATTGTATAGATCTTTCACTTCCTTGGTTAATATTATTCCAGGGTATTTTGTTGTTGTTGCTATTGAAAACGGGACAATGTTGCTAATTTCTTTCTCTGTATCTTTGACTTTTGTATATAGAAAGGCTACTGATTTTTGTACATTCGTTTTGTATCCTGCTACTTTGCTGAAGGAGTTAATCACGTTTAAGAGTTTTGGGAAGGAGGCTCTTACATATAGCATCATGTCGTCTGCGAATAGAGCTAACTTAACTCCTTCCTTTCCAAAGTGTATCTCTTTTATTTCTTTCTCCTGTCTTATTGCTTCAGTTAGGACTTCCAGTACTATATTGCAGAGCAGAGGTGAGAGTGGTCACGCCTGTCTTGTTCCTGATATCAATGGGAATTCCCCCAATCTCTCTCCATTAGGTGTTATTTGGGCTTTAGGAGCTTCATGTATAGCCTTTATTATGTTAAGATATTAACTGACCATGCCAATTCTCTCCAGTGTTTTTATCATGAAGTAATGTTGTATTTTGTTAAAGGATTTTTCTGCATCTATCGAAATGATCAGTGAATGTAATTCTAACATTTTGTCATTATCATCTTTTTCACAGTGAAATGTTAAGGTATAAAAAATTTAGCACTAATACATCCAAAATATGTTTTGGGTTTCTTTTAAATATTTAAAAGAAATAAACTTCAAAAGTGATATTAATTTACACATTATTCAGTTTTTTTTAAAGGAGTAAAAACAGTAAATGAAAGCCCCGAGATATCTTTGAATGCTAGTAAGAAAATACCTAATCTTAATGGACATATAGAATTAGGCTAAGGATAATTTGATTTCAGCTTCTGATATTTCAATTAATTCAATGTACATAGTCTATTTGTTTTGTACAGAGGATATAAAATTGTAATAGGACACGAAATAATCATAGTATGCAAAAATAATTGTATCTCTAAGCAACATGGTACATAGGAGGTATTGATTATTTTCATTGGAGACACGGATATGACATTAAAACCAAATGCCTCTTTACATATGGTAACCATTTATAACTCCAAATTTGAGTTGGATGTGAAAAACACATTGCTGGTTTCTCCACATGGGCTCACAGTAACTATTCAGTGAAGTTCACAATGCCTGAATGGAACACAGGAATCCAGAATTGATCTGTGGACACTTCTCAGAGTGTAAATACATGTCATATGTCTAAACCCAGGGAAGATCAATATCCTAGATTTACACCCTGGGGCTAGAATTTTTATCACCATTGTTTTGCAATATTAAAGGATTCAGAATTAAAATCATAAATCATACATTGTGTAATGGAGCTGATATATGGCTGGATCTCTAAGTGCTTTGTGGGAATCTGCGCCAAGCAATGGTAATTCAATGAAGTTGCGCTAACATGCAGAAAGCAGCTTGTCTAAGCAATAAAGACCTGTTCTTAACTTGCTCAAGCCTAACCTTAGCTTCATGGAGGACACAAATGACTCCCACAGTGAAGAACAGTAACTTATTTTCAAGTGGCAGGACTGCAAGGTTTGAAATAAACATCAGAAATCATGCCATGTCAATTTGGCCCAATTCATGATTTCAGGTAACATTGAGCCAATCATCATGACTGATCTTTTCATGCATGTTTTAAATTTATAATACCAGCATTATCATTTTAAAATTCTATTAAAGTAGAGCAATGAAGTATTAATCACTTAGATTTTATAAGCTTAGACTTGGTGTAAGGATGTCAATGATCTCTATCCTCAAAGTAGTATGGAAGGTAAGGAAGGATCTATATCACAAAATAAGCATAGCTCTTCTATTTTAATTTTATTGTTTCAAATTTCCTTTTCTTCTTTCTTTCTTTCTTTCTTTCTTTCTTTCTTTCTTTCTTTCTTTCTTTCTTCTCTCTTGATTTCTCTTCTATTTCTCTTTTCTAAATTCTCTCCAATCTAAAAATAAGTCAAAGAATGAAAAAAAATAAATCAAATAAATCAAGAATATTTATTTTGACTTGGATTCATGGTAACATGATCATCAAAATCACCTTGAAATGTTTTCAAACACCAGTACCCTCTTTCAATGAAGGTCAGATATTTTCCTTGCACAACATCTGCTTTTTCAATATTTTATATTTATATTTATTATATTTATTATATTTATATTTTATATTTTATTTGTATTTATTTGTGAGAGAGAGGGCAAAGAAACAGATAGATAAAGAGAGAATGGGTGCACCAGGACCTCCAGCCACTGGAAACAAACTCTCCACAGGCATATGCCTCTTCTTGGGTCCTGGGAAATGGACCCTGGGTCCTTTGGCTTTTCAGACAAGCACATTAATCACTAAGGTATCTCTCCAGCCCACATATGATTTTGTCTAATATGTAATATCAAATGTTCTATTGAAATTCATTTTTTATGATGCTTAAAACTGGCTAGAATCTGTGATGCATCACCATGGTGAATTGATGTTTTATATACTTGTAGTTATTGCTTATTCATTGTCATTTGCTTATTATTTGCCTTTTCCATTGCCTTTGAACTCTGCTGGCTAGCATTTTAAATTGCTTCTTTCCTGTTAAATTATTTTAACTAAATGTAGTGGATCTTTGTTTCCATGCTTAGAACACAGCAAATAGTAAATCAATTTTCCTGATTGCTCATCACTTTTTTCCTGATGGTTAACTGGGAAAATCCCATCACAGGGAATTAGAAAAACACATTTCTGGTTGTTTCTCCAAGGACTTTTATGAAGACAACTGGCATAAAGGACAATAATTGAGATGGGAAGACCTGTATGTGCCACCATGGAAACATGTGTGGCTTTTATGGAACAGTAGTAGAAGGATGAATACAGATAGCTCTTGAATTTTCTACTCCTCTTTAACAGCTGCATCTACTCTGGCTATTGCCACCTGCAGACATTAGACTCCAGTTTCTACAGCCTCCCCATGTGACCTCACCCCGGTGACTATCCACAAAGCTTTTAGACTTTCAGTTTCACACTGAGGATGCATCACTGATCTTAGACTAAGCAGAATTTTCTGGCTGCCAGGTGGGGACACTGATGTGCTGCTATTATGGAAAATGGAACTGTTGGACATATAAATAATAATATTATGCATGTGTGCATGCACACATGTGTATGTATCAGCATATATATGTGTGTGTGATATATCTAACAGTAATATATGATATATCAATATATATGTATCCAGATACCTCTTGAATTTTCTACTTCTCTTGGGCAGTTACATCTATCTATCTATCTATCTATCTATCTATCTATCATCTATCTATTCATATTCCAAGTATAGCAGTATGTATACTGTTCCTAAGCAAAACCATGGCTAATATAATAGCCTTATTCCTTAAGTCTCTCACAACCTATTACCCTCTAGATACAATGAAGTATAACTTTTTACATACTGAATTCTAAAGAAGTCCTTTTTTAGTGGGGTACATTCACCTCACATCTGATGATCAGTACTTCAAGTCCTCCATGACAGTAAGGCTCTTTCAGCCTATTTCCAACTCATACCAGGATGCTATTGATTTTTACCTTTTTCTCCTTAATAGTTATCAAATTTACCTGTATCTCTAGTTTCCACTCATAAATGACATTTTCACATTATAAGAGTTTTTCCCTTTTAAATATTCATGTACACATATGCAGGTCTTCCCGCTTTATGACAGAAGAAGCTAATGATATCACAAATAACAATTCATTATATGACCATGTTCTTCAGGTCAGTAACAATTGGTGTGCAACACTAGCAGAAGAAGGGAATGGCCTGTTTATAGGTCAAGTATGAAGTCAGCTAATGGACAAATCCCCAAGAAGATTGGAGCAGTAAATATCAGAATGTGGAAACTTTAGCTCCAAAAGCTGGTATGCAGTCACATATCTCCAACAGTTGAATTGTTTTGTTTCAATAACCAAGGCTAGAATTTGGACTGTTCTATGCTTCCAGGTGACAGATTCTAATATTTCATAGGGGTATTCTTAGGCACACAAGAAAGTTTCCTCTGAACCAGACCCCTGGCTTACCTCCTGGGAATGTTTGAATCATATTCAAGGGCATCTACAGGAAATGTACAACATGAATAGAACAGAAAATTCATATGACAAAGCTGTGCCTCTATAAAGGCAAAGTATTTTGAAATGAATAAGATGCAATTGACATCGCTTTTGCTTGTAGGAACTATTGACAATGAGAATCACAATGAACTCATGAGGGCAAAGGAGCTAAGATTGGAAGGTACAGGTGAGGCCCATTTTACTAAGTAGTTTAAAGAAAAGACCAAATGTTAGGAAAAAAAAGAAAGTTTCTCAGAACCAGTACAGCAGGAAGGATCATAGTGTTAATTTAATTTACTAGCTAGCTAGCTATTTTCAGGTTATCTCAGTAATTATAATTGGAAGATTTCTCAGAGAGGAAGGGATTTCCTGCTTTCATTTGGACTATGCATAAAATAAAAGTATAGACACGTGTGTATAGCACAGAGTATATTCTGTGCCAGCTACTATTTCCATGGATCAACACACCCACTCATGTGCTTTGTGAACCTTGGTTCCCCTCCAGAGTGTCTCAACCAAGAAAAGTTTTAGTATCAAGTCATGAACTCTACCTGCCACTGCTTTTTCCTTATCTTTTAATATGACTGATTTTAAACTTCCCTATGAACCTAGGCCAATATCAGCAATGAGTACATCATACTGATAGGAGACAGAAATGGGCTAGGCATTCAGGGTAACAGAACCCCAAAAGTGAAAGGTATTCTTCCCCTTGAATAGAAGTGGGTAATGCCACCAGGCTTCTAGAAACCTGCATGCTTTCCTTATGTCCTGTCTTCCCTGGAAATTTACACTGTCCAGGAACGATCTCTAGATTAAGCTTGTACCCTTCCTAGATGACAGAAACTGATCCTTCCCTAAGACTGATGGGAATATTGCCCCATATTCCTGAAACCCAGTCTTACTCACCCTGAAATTGTGAAATCTTGTCCTTAGACATAGAGACCCGTGAATCTCATCTTTGCCATGTAGCAACTGTGCTTAAAATCCCTAACAAAAATCACCCAATGAGTTCTCCTCCTAACAAAAATCACCCAATGAGTTCTCCTCCTTCCTGGAGACTCCTTCCTGTCTGCACAGACAGGAGTCTTGTCAATTAAGCTCTAATAAACTTCTTCTAAAATGTGTTTCACCCTCCTGTGGTTTGTAAATCTCATTCATCAAATTCATAGAACAAGAACCTCAGAAGGCCACTGATTGAAGCTCTGTGTGTCCATGAATTCTGGCATCTTAGCTCCTGAGTGACAAGCCCATCTAAGGCTGAGATAAGGCACTGCCACACCCCAGAAAGTCCCATATCAATAACTACCCCATTCCCAAGTTTACCACATCAGATCCACAGTGACTCTTCCCAGCTGATTGTATGAAGAGATAAAAGAAACACACGCTGGACAAACCAATGTGAAATGAGAAACAAAAGAAATCTCAAGGGACTGCTCACTGTTTTCCATCCCAAGAGCAGCAGCTCAATTTGTAGACTGGACTTGGACCTTCTTCTGATCAATTAACTTCCAATGTGTTCTTGTGAGTAGTAACTTGTGGCCAGTTAGTCAGCACACAGTTTTTTCATTGGCTTTTTTTTCTACACTCTACTATCCTTTCATGCCCCTTCTCTTCTCTGCACTACAACGCACAATAAAGCACTTAGAAGTTAGCATTATTTCTTTCTTTTTTTTTTTTTTTTTAACACGGAGAACCCTGACTCACAGGGTTTCTTCAATATATACAAACTTTCTTCCATCTGTCAGCCTCTACTGTCAGGGTAGATAGCTGCTGAAATGCTAAGGATTCATAAGAAGATATCTTCTCCTGTTTATTTCTCAAATAATACTGAAATCTCTGTCATGGTGGTACTCGAGGAGATTCTTCAACCCCCTTCTGAAAGGGTATGATGGGACCTGTTTATTCCTTAAAGTAAAAAAGCATTACAGCACAATATGTAGGCACAGGGAGTGTTTGCCAATGTGTTTGGCAAGGATTATACAATTAGAAGGTTAAAAAGAAAATTAAAAGTAGCTTGGGTGAACATACTGCCATGGTAAACACCATTTTATTAAACTCTAGATATGAGAAGACCAGAAGGACCTTCATCATGAAATATTTAAGCAACATGTGAGGAAATTGAAGCTGAAGAAAGCCAACAAATGGCATACCCTTGGAAAGTTCAGGCAGAACATTTTCAAACAGAAATTGAGAAAGATAAAGAAGAGGAAAAAAATCTACCTCAAAAAATTTAGAACAGATATTTATAAATAATTTATAATACTTGTTTAAAAATTCATTAGGTTTCTTTTGTTCATATCTAGTTTTCTAGATTCTCATTTTATTTTCATGCTGAGTTGATGAGTTTGGATATTTTAAATAAGACCTTGTCTTGCCAAGCAATAGAGTCATCCAATAGTCACTATTGTCAACACTAGTATTTCTTTCCTTTACCCTTCTTAATATTTGAAAACAATCTGGCAGTCATTTTACTATGGATTTATGAAGACTGTACTACTTGGACAAGTGTGCTATCTTATAAGCATTCATATTGGAAAAAGTGAAGCATAAAGTCAGATAGCTTGTCAGACTCACTCAAAAGCACTGAGTTGTGTATACAATTATAGATCTCTACCATAGGCTTTGTTTGAAGGGTTAAAGCACATTTCTGAAATGTGTGTGTCTAATATGTCCATGTTGGTCACTAACCCCCAAATTTGTTTTTCTTCTCATTTCTAAAAATAAATTAACTCATCCTACTAAAATCAGCATATTTTCTCCCCACAGGAAATTTTAGTTCCATTCTAGTTTTGTTTTTTCTTAAAATTTTTTTGTTTGTTTTTATTTATTTATTTGAGAGCAACAGACAGAGAAAGAGGCAGATAGAGAGAGACACAGAATGGGCACGCCAGGGCCTCTAGCCACTGTAAAGGAACTCCAGAGGTGGGCGCCCCCTTGTGCATCTGGCTAACATGGGTCCTGGGGAATCGAGCTTCAAACCGTGGTCCTTAGGCTTCACAGGCAAGTGTTTAACTGCTAAGCCATTTCTCCAGCCCTCTAGTTCCATTCTTGACACCAACATCTCCATGCCCTAAACTGCTGTTAATTACAGAGAATTAAATTACAAAGAATAATTACACATAACACTAGGATTAAGGAACTGATAAGTAATATCTTAGTGTAACAATTGTATAAAGGAATAATGCAAGCTAATCTTTTAGGAGAAAATGCTATTGCAATTTTAAGCATATTTATTACTAGTGAATCAGGTAATAGGTTTATGTCCTTTCAATCAAACATCATCCAGGATGGTAAGCTCATAATTTTTTTTCTGATTTTCCATTTACTAATTCCTATGCCATTTGAGCACCTGCACTGTGCTTGAAGCTGTTTCCTGCTCAGAACACAGCAGTGAGCACCACAGTCTGCTCACTTCTATTGTGGAAGGTATGCTCTGAACATTACATCCACTGCAATCTGTAACTCCAGTCATAGGAACCAGAAGAAATTTTCCACTGTTTTTAACTTGGAACTGCAACTTGCATTTTCTACATAAAAGGATAATCATGTTTCAAATGCAGCTAAAAGGTGAAGGATTTTCCACTCACACCAGCCTCCTCACAAAGTTAAGAAACCTGAAAGAGAACACAGCAGGGGCCACCTGAGCAGCTGCATAAGGAGATCACAAATGGGTCCAGCTCTGGTACAACTCCAGGCATCCTGCACAGCCTCCCATCCCCCAACTATCAGGGCCATGAACCACCAGAAAACTCACCAATCCCTGGCTGCACAGCATCCAGCGCAGGCAATCAGGACAGCAGATCCAGTCACCCAAACAGCCTAACCGAGGCCATAGCACAACGAAGAGTAATTAAGGTGAGCACTCAGCATTGGTGGGATTGGAATCCACCCTGAAAGGTAACAGGGCCTACTTTCACAAAGCCAGATATATAGGCCTGCACCAGAAGTGATAATCTTATCTTCCATGTCAGGGCAGGTAATGTGTTGATTTGATTGATATATCTTGGTCTGCTTTACCATTCTCAAATAAGTTGCATTTTGGTGTTGACTATTGTTGCTATTTTTTTTTTTTTTTTTTTTTTTTTTTTTTTTTTTTGGTTTTTCAAGGTAGGGTCTCACTCTGGCCCAGGCTATGTAGTCTTAGGGTGGCCTCGAACTCATGGCAATCATCCTACCTCTGCCTCCTGAGTGCTGGGATTAAAGGCATGTACCACCACGCCTGGCCTATTGTTGCTTTTGATGTTTCCTGATTTATAGGGCCTCTGTCTTCTTCTTCTCTCATTATTGAGGGCAGGATCTCAGCCCCAGGATAACGTGTAACCCCTTTCAGACTCAAAATCTCAGCCTCCCAATTGACAGATTAAGGGTGTGGTATAACACACACGCTTAGGGATATTGGCTTTATTAGATTATCTGTTTGCTTTAATCCCCACTCTTTCATAAATATCCTGTTCTGGTTTTGATTGAATGTGTATATTGCTCAGTTGAATTTAGAATTTGCCAGTAATTTGCTCCACCCAGCCTACTAGAATGCTTAAATGCAGGCAAACTCAACACATAGAGTCACTTCTGCTGTTACTCTGGGTGTATAAGGGCTACACCTGGCACCTTAAATTCCAACCATGAAGATATATAAAGTCAGAGTTACATAACTAAGAACACTGCAGATAATTAGAAAACCCAAATATCATATTAAGTTAAGATGCAAAAATCTCTACAATATAAGAAACACAAAAAATCAAGACAATACAATTCCACCAAAATTTTAAATCCATCAGAAATGACCTCTAGTGAGACTGTTTTGAATAAAATACCTGTCAAAGATTTAAAAATATATATATATATACACTATATATATATATATATCATATATATAATATATAATAATATATATATATATGATATATATATATATATATATATATCATATATATATATATAATCTATGATTAAAGAAATCAAATAAAAAATCAAGGGAATTAGCCAGGCGTGGTGGTGCACACCTTTAATCCCAGCACTGGAGAGGCAGAGGTAGGAGGATCACTGTGAGTTCGAGGCCACCCTGAGAATACAGAGTGAATTCCAGGTCTGCCTGGGCTAGAGTGAGATCCTACCTTGAAAAAAAAAAAAAAAAAATCAAAGGAACCAAAGAAGAAAACAAACTACTGAAGGAATCCCAAGAGAACACAGGAAACCAACTTAATGAAATAAGGTCAATATAAGACATAAATAAAGAAATATAAATAATCAATAAATAGTAATAAGAAATACTAAAAGTTAAAAACAGAGTAAGGGCTGGAGAGATGGCTTAGTGGTTAAGTGCTTGCCTGTGAAGCCTAAGGACTCCAGTTCGAGGCTCGATTCCCCAGGACCCACGTTAGCCAGATGCACCAGGGGGTGCATGCGTCTGGAGTTCATTTTCAGTGGCTGGAAGCCCTGGCATGCCCATTCTCTCTCTCTCTCTCTGCCTCTTTCTCTCTATGTCCGTCACTCTCAAATATAAATAAATAAACAAACAAAAAATTTAAAAAATAAAAAAAAAATAAAAACAGAGTAAGTCAAAGAGAAACCTCTGGAAAGTCTCACCAGTAGAATGCATCAAGGAGAGGACAGAATAACTAAACTAGAAGATCAAGTGGAAGACTTAATACAGTCCAACAAAGAGAAAGACAAACTAATAGTAAAGCATGAGTGAGAATTTCAAGGCATTTGGGATACTATGAAGAGATCAAACATAAGAATTCAGGGCATAGAAGGAGACAAATTTCACTCCAAAGGCATAGTAGGTCTTTTCAACAAAGTCATAGAAGGAAATTTCCCCCAAATATGGAAAGTGAGGCCAATATAGATACAGGAAGCCTTTGGAATGCCAAACAGACAAAAATAGCCAAGAACCTTTCACTCCCATGATTATCATTAAACTACCAAACATGCTGTGATAGTTAAGGTGTTGTCAACTTGATCTGTTTAGTAATCCACAGAAATCCCTTTGGGGTGGATCCTTGAGGTTGCTTCCTTTAAGGATTAACTGAAGGAGGAAGTCCTTCCCCCAAAGTGAGCCCTTCCTTCAGAACGGGCTGCTCCATTCAGAGGGGGACTTCATATAAGGAAGCTCTGGGTGAAAAGAGCCCCTTCCTTCTTCCCACTTGGCTGCCAGAGCTGCTTGCTACCTTCCAGCATGGATTGAAGACCAGTGTGGACTGAAGACCAGCATCAACTGAAGACCCACATGGATTGAATACCTGTGGCTCCTCAGGAAGCCTCCAGGCCTTCCAGTACCATCTGCAGTGCCGGATCTGGACTGCTGAGATATCTGGCCATGTGGACTGAGCAGCTACCAGGTTCCTTGATTCTTGGGCCTGCAACTGCTATTGGACTATCGTAAACTAATCCAATAAATTCCCTTTTTAAAATAATTCCTTCTAACAGTTCCTCTAGAGAACCCTAACTAATACACATGCAAACCAAAGAAAATATATTGAAAGCAGTTTTAGAGATAAAGCAAGTCACTTATAAAGGAAAGCCCATCAGGATAACAACAGATTACTCAACATAAACTTTGAAAGTCAGAAGGGCTTGGAATGATGCATTTCAAGTTCTGAATGGTAATAACTGTCAATCAAGATCACTTTATCCAGTAAAGCAATCCATCCAAATTGATGGAGAAATAAGTACATTCTGGAACAAAAACAGGCTAAAGGAGTGCATGAACACTAAACCAGCTCTACAGAAAGTACTTGAAAAGATCATCCATGCTCAATAGGAAAAAAAATAAATAAATAAAGAAGCATACACATAAGAAAACAGAAAAAAATAAGCCATGATCAAATAATAGTTAATATAAGAGATTGAAGGGGGAAAAGCCACAAGAGATTAAAAGGGGAAAAAAAAAGCAAAACTACAAAACAAGTAGAATAGCAAGAATAAAGTGCACACCTTTCAATAATAGCTCTTAATATTAACAGCTTCAAGTCCCCAATCAGAATGGGTAAAAAGTAGGATCTTTCTATTTATTTCCTCTGAGTAACTCACTTTTCCATAAAAGACAGACACTATCTTAGGGTGAAAGAATGGGAAGTGGTATTTCAAGCAAATGGGCCTAATATGTGACAGGGTAGATTTCAAACCAACATTATTTAGGAAAGAGAAATAATGTCACTTTATAATGATTAAAGGAACACTCCAACAGGAGGACATTACAATTCTAAACATATGCATCTAATATGTGGGCTCCCAATTTCATCAAAGAAGCTCTATTAAAATTAAGGTCACAGATAACACCAAACACAATTATAGTGACTTCAATATTCCACGCTCATCAATTGATAAGTCATCCCAGCAAAAAAAAAATAAATAAACAGAGAAGCATCTGAATTAAATGAGGTTATAAAACAAATGGACCTAAAAGATAGCTACAGAACATTTCATCCAAAGGCAGCAGAATATAAATTCTTTTCAGCATCACATGCAATATTCTCTAAAGTAGATCATATGTTAGGACACAAAGAAAACCTTAACAAATATAGGAAAATTGAAATGATTCCTTACACTCTATCTTATCACAATGAGAGTAAACTCCAAATCAACCGCAATAAAAAGCTATAAGGCATACACAAAATCATTTAAACTAAATAATGCACTACTAAATTATGAATGGATCAATGAAAAAATCAAGAAGGAAGTAAAAAAGGTCATAGAATAAAATAATAATGAAAACACAACATACCAAAATTTTGGGGACACAATGAGGGCAGCCACAGAGGGAAATTTATAGCTTTAGGTTCCTATACTAATAAATTAGAAAGGTTGCAAGTAAACACTTAAGGCTGCACCTTAAAGACTTACAAAAAGAAGAATAAGGCAAACCAAAAATCAGTAGATGGGAAGAATAATAGACATTAGGGTATAAATTAATGAAATAACCCCCCCAAAATACAAAGAATGAGTGACATAAAGATTTGGTTGTTTGAAAGGATAAACAAGATTTATAAACCCTTAGCAAATCTCACCAAAAGAAAGAGAGAAGAGACACAAAGTAATAATATTAAAGATGAAAAAAGCACCCTTACAACAGTCACCAAAGAAATTCAGAAAATAATAAGGACATACTATAAGAATATATACTCCATTATATTTGACAGTCTGAAAGAAATGGATTACTTCTTTGATTTATATGAGCTACCAATATTAAATAAAAGAGATAAACCACTTAAATTGACCTATAAAATGTATGGAGATCAAAGCAGTTATAAAAAATTCTCCCAACTAAAACAAGTCCAGGCCCAGGTGTATTCACTGGTGAATTTTACTAGACCTTCATGGAAGAACTAACACCAATGCCTCACAAACTTTTCCATAAAATAGAAAAGACTACAAAATCCATCTATGAAGCCAGCATCACCATTATACTGAAACTAGACATGACAGAACAAAAAAAAAAAAAAAAAGAAAGAAAGAAAAGAAAAGAAAAGAAAATTATAGACCAAACCCCCTCATGAGTATAGATGCAAAAATTCTCAACAAAATATTGGCAAGCAGAATATAAGAATATATCAAAAACATCATTCACCTTACCAAGTAGAATTTATCCCTGAGATATAGGGATGGTTTAACATATGGAAATCAATAAATGTAATATACTATATAAATGTAAAACACTGTATAGAAGGACAAAACTCACATGGTCATCTCAATAGATGAATGGTCAATTGACAAAGTCCAATATCCTTTCATGGTAAAAGTCCTTCAGAAACTGTGAGTAAAAGAAACATATGGCAATACAATAAATGTTATCTATGACAAACCTACAACCAACATAATTGTAAATGGGGAAAAATTTGGAGATTTTCTACTGAAAGCAATCACAAGACAAGGGTGTCCACTGTCCCCACTTTTATTTAATATAGTACTGGACCTTTTAGCTATAGCAATAAGGCAAGAGACACACATAAAAGGGTACAAATTATAAATGAAGAGATCAAAATATTATTATTTGCAGATGTATTATTCTATACATAAAGGCCCCTAAAATTCTATGAACAAATTGAGAGAGCTGATGAACATTTTTAGCAATGTAGCAGGATACAAAACAAACCCACAGAAATCAGTACCCTTACTATATACAAACAACAAAAAAAAAATTCTGAAGATGAAATCAAGGAATCACTCCCATTCACAACTGCCTCAAGAAAAATATAAAGTACCTTGGAATAAACCTAACCAAAGAAGTGAAAGATATCTGCAATGAAAAAATTACAATACTCAAGGAAGAAATTGCAAAAGATACAAGGAAATAGAAAGACATCCCATGTTCTTGGATTGGAATAATCAATATTATAAAAATGTCAATCTTTCCAAAAGCAATCTACACATTCAATGCAATCCTCATTGATATTCCAATGGCATTCTTCATGAAACTAGAAAAAAATACTAAAATTTATTTGGAAGCACAAAAAAACCTCGAATAGCCCAATCACTTTTGAGCAACAAAATTGAGACTGGTGGTATCACCGTAACTGATGTTAACCTATATTACAGAGCCTTAGAATTAAAACTAGCATGGTATAGGCACACAGACAGACATGTAGATCAATATAACTGAATAGAAGACCCAGATATAAGTCCAGGCAGCTACAGCCACTTGGTATTGGACAAAAATTCCAAAATATACTCATTGGAGAAAAGATAGTCTCTTCCACAAATGGTGCTGGGAAAACTGAATATCTATATGTAGAAGGATAAAAATAGATCCTTATCTCTCTCCATGTCTAAGAATTAAGTCCAAATGAATCAAAAACCTTAATATCACACCTAAAACTCTGAAACTACTAGGGGAAAAGTAAGGTAAACACTTCAACATATTGGCACAGGCAATGGCTTTCTGAATATAACCCCAGTTGCTCAGGAAATAAAACCACTAATCAACTGTTGGAACCACATGAAATTACAAAGCTTTTGTACAGTAAAAGACACTGTGACTAGGGGTTGGAGAGATGGCTTCATGGTTAAGTGCTTGCCTGTGATGCCTAAGGGCCCTGGTTCAAGGCTCGATTCCCCAGGACCCATGTTAGCCAGATGCATAAGAGGCTGCACACATCTGGAGTTCGTTTGCAGTGGCTGGAGGCACTGGTATGCCCATTGTTTCTCTCTATATATATCTGCCTCTTTCTCTCTCTGTCTGTCACTCTCAAATAAATAAATAAAAATGAACAAAAAAATTTTAAAAAGACATTTCGACTAGAGCAAAGAGGAAACCTATAGAATGGGAGAAAACCTTTTCCAGCAATATATCTGACAGAGGATTAATAATCAGGATATACAAAGAACTCAAAAAACTAAATAATAAGAAATTAAGCAACCCAATTAAAACTGGGCTATGGAAATCAGGTGTGGTGGTGCATATCTTTAATCCTAGTACTTCAGAGGCAGAGGCGGGAGGATTGCCATGAGTTTGAGGCCACCCTGAGACTACAGAGTGAATATCAGGCCAGCCTGAGCAAGAGTGAGTAGAGTGAGACCCTACCTCGAAAAACAAACAAACAAACAAATAAGCAAAAAAGCTATGGAACTAAATAGAGAGTTCTCAAAACAAGAACTACAGATGGTATATAAACTTCTAAAATGTACATCCATAGACATCAGAGAAATACAAACTTAAACAATTTTAAGATTCCATCTCACCTGTCAGAATGGCTATCATCAAGAAAACAAATGACAGTAAATGCTGGCAAGGATGAGGAAAAACAGGAACCCTTCTACACTGTTGGAGGGAATGTAAACTGACACAGTCATTGTAGAAATCAGTGTGGAGGTTCCTGAGACAGGTAAAATAAGCTTTACCATATGACCCAGCTATACCACTACTAAGCGTAAATCCTAAGGACTCATCTTACTACCTTAGAGATTCTTGCACATTCATATTTATCACTGCTTTTTTCACAATAGCTAGGAAATGGAACCAGCCTAGATGTTCCTCAACTGATGAGTGGATAATGAACATGTGGCACATTTATATATAAAATAGAGTTGTTTCTATTCAGTGAACAAAAATGAAATTTTGAAATTTGGAGAAAATGGATGGACCTGGAAAGTATTACACTTAGTGAGGTAACCCAGAGCTAGAAAGACAAGCACCACATGATCTGAGTGGCAATAAAACTTGGTAACAGAGGCCAGTAAGCTAGAAAGGGGCTATAAGGAAGGGAGGAGAGGGGAGGACTTAAAGGGATGAGTTGTATATATGTAAGTAGATGAACAGAATACTGAGGGTGGAAAGGCCTAAGTTATGTCAGGGGAATAGACTGAGTAAAGGAAGGGTGGGAAGAGGATTAATCAAAATCTAAGAGGTAATGAATAAGCCATATAGAAAACTCCCATTTTGGACAGTGCCACACCCAATAGCCATAGCTTTTCACTAGAAAAATTTCATTGCCAGGAATGGGATACCTTCCAGTGATTTGTTGGCCAGGAAGGTCCCTGGCACTCCCCAAAAAATTACAGGCCATTGCCAAGGTTTCACACTAAGAAGATATGGCAAGATTTTATTGCTGAAGACTCTACATGCTTGGTCTGCAAGGTCACTGAGAAATCTTGCTAGAGCTGAGCTGAAAACCTCCTCCCAGTAGACTAGCTGACAGAAATCTGGAAAAAGCTACACTGCATGCAGCTCTATGGGAGATATGGAAGTCATCTGTGGAGATGAACAACAGTGGCCTTTGCAAGCCTTAAGTTTGGCCAGCCAGACCAATGGGTGCAATAGTGGCATGTCTTTTATGGGGGAAACCAACAACTCTCTAATTGGACTAGAGGCTTGCTTCTTGAGAGGGAATGCAGGCCTGATAATGATGGGGAGATGTCATGAGTCCGAGGGGTGTAATGCCTTCTAGTGTCTGGCTAAATTTATGTATTATGCCCATCAAACTGCTAGTGAGAACTTCTCTTAATATTTATACCCATATATTAATGCTACTCTCACTTTTGGTTAGAGAAGCTTCTCTTTTCAGATGGTGGTGACCACTAGGATGACTCAAAAGGCACCATGGTGCTGAGAAGAAGTGACAGAGGAGTGCTCCGCAATGAAACATCTCTATCACACCTTCCAAGGTGCAGGGTGCATTGTGGAGGAGGTGCCCATAAGAATGTAAGAGCCAAAGGAAGGGCAGAACTCCTTACAATGTACTCTTTCAGACACAAAATGCCTGGATATCTGTGACTTCACAGTGCCTGGTACTACCTACATAAGACCCTCATAGTAGGAGGAAAAGATGATGACATCAAAATGAAAGAGAGACTAATTGAGAGTGGAAGGGGATGTGATGGAAAGTGTAGTTGCATAGGGAAAGCAAGGGGGGGGGGGATTACCATGGTTTATTGTCTATAACTATGGAAATTGTGAATATATTTTTCTAAAGCCAAGCATGGTTATGCACATCTGTAACCCCATTCCTCAGGGAGGGGTGGAGACCAGAGAATTACTGGACCTCTCTGAGGAGCTACAAGTTGAAGGAGAGACCAGTCTCATCTGATTTTCTCCTGTGGCCTCCACTCACACTCCGAGATTACATAGTGAATTCCAGATCTGGACTAGAGTGAAACCCTATCTGGAAAAAAAAAAAAAAAAAGCTGCACGTGCTGGTGGCCTGTAACATGGTTTTTGAAATATGGATATAGTCATTTTAAATTAATGAAATACCCAACATAAATATTAGTTCACATATTTGCCTTTTTGTCGGCTCTTAGTAATATTCTAGAATGCAATACATTATTAGATATAGTGACCAAACAGTCTGGTAGGTCCTTTGAACTTGTTTATCCTACCTATGAGAAATTTTGTAACTTTTCATCACCATCAACATCCTTTGACAGTCTTTCCAGACCCTGATTATAAATATACCATTTAATGCTTCTAGGACTGTAATTTTTATTAGAGTTCAAATCATTTAGATTCCACATATTAATGAGATTATGCATTAGTTATTCCTTCGTATCTTCTTTATTTCATTTTCTATAATATGCTCTAAATTCATTTAGGTTGTTTAAGATGACAGAGTGTCCTTCTTTCTTAGTCTGAATAATATTCCACTATATTTATATTTATTCATTTACCCACTAGAAACTATTTGCAAGATTTTCCAAATACATAAAAGATCTATCTATATCTATCGATATAGATGATAGATAGAGAAATGTAATTGATGGGCAATGATTAAAGAAAGGTTTGTTTGGTTCATTGTTTCAAACATGTATGAACAACGAGAAGTCCCATGATCACCAGTTGCAAACTGAAAGGCCATTAAAGGTACTGGAAGGTCCAATGTGAGTCGGAAAACCACAAAAATAAGAAAAACTGATGCAATTATCAGTTCAAGGCAAAAAAGCTTAACACTCATTGCTACCAGTGTAAGACAAGTCGGGAAAGACCTGGAGTTAAAGTTCAAGGATATCCTAGCTCCAGGAGATATATATATATATATATATATATATATAGAGAGAGAGAGAGAGAGAGAGAGAGAGAGAGAGAGAGAGACAGACAGAGAGAGACAGACAGACAATCAGACAAAGAGAGAGAGAGGGCACAAATTCACTACCCCTTGCTTTGACTTAGGAGAGCTCTCAATTATTGTGACTGCCCACCAACATTCAGGGCAAATATTCCTTATCAACATACTAACGCACAGACAAATTCTTTTAGAAACTCCTTCACAGACACATCCAGAAATAACACTTCATTAGCTATCTAGGTGTCATTTCAACATAATCAAATTACTACCAGATATTAACCATTGGAGACACTGAATCTGATTTTGTATCTTGGCTATTGTGAATGCTTCTGCAATGAAGGTAAGAATGAGGAATTTTGATGTACTGATTTTATTATCTTTGAAGATATAAATAATGCCAAAATGGTTGAACTAGCTCTTTGGCTTAACCCCTGGATATCCATTAAGAACTGACACTTGCTTTAATCTTATTCTGTTATTTCTATTGAGGTTATGAGATTTTGATATCTGAAGCTTCACTTTTGTAAGTTCAAGTTCTTCCTGCATTTAGCCTACTTATTCAAAGTTATATATTTATCATACAATTTTACTGTGCAATTTAGAAACTGTTTTCTAAAAGTTTCATTGGCTAGATATAAAAAGTAGCCAATGAAAATGCATTCCAATCAAAACAATTTCAAGTGCTTTTTACACTCCCCTCTTAGTAAAGCAAAAGAATTTGATTAACTCATAAGTACAAAAATTATGCCTACCTTAACATAAAAATTTAATTAGAATAATCATTTATTCTCTAATTTTATTTTGTCATATAAAAAAGGCACACAGTTCCTTTGTATTATGATTCCAGTAATGGAAAGATCAAATGTTTAAAATGTAAATTTTCACGCCTAAAATGTACATTTCTTTTTTGACATAGCTAAGAGAATTATTCTACTTTGACTTCTGCATTTTGATTTTTGAAAACAAAAGTTGTACATATTGATCTTTGGACATCATTTTAGGCAAGTAGGATTGGATTATTTGCTTTTGGGACAAAACATTTTTGACAATCATTTCCAGTCCTTTCAAAATGCCTGTATGATAATTTATATTATAAATTGGGCATTTGTTCAATGAATCATTGTCTAAACAAGAGCTCATTAAACATGAAGAATTTTGTGGCTAATGCCTGTAAGACCAGCATGTGGAAACAGGAGGAACAGTTTGTCTTATCATCCTCTGCTACAGCAAGTTCAAAGTCAAACCTGATATTCAAAAGGCACTGTCACAAACAACAAATAGCAAGCAAGCAAAACCGCTTACTAAAAATCAAATAAATAAATACACACACCATTTAGAGATTTTTGCTACTGAATTCTACAAAATAATTCTACATAATTAATATCATGAGATATCCTTCAATTCTTTGGCTATCTTTTCTATATTCATGACTTCATTTTACTTAGTGTTAAATATATATTCCACTTAACTAATGTATTTTATATACATTAAATTTGATTTTTTTCACACCATTCAGGGGAAAAAGATGAGAAAGCCATTTCTAGGAATGCCTTCTGCCTAAGGAATATATACCTTTTCCAAGTTTGTATCTGTAGAGACTTCAGAGAGTCTGGTGTGCCCAACTTGTGCCCAGTGTTGAAACAATGAATTCAGCTCCAATCATGTTATTGCATCTACCAACAAGCAGAAACTATTTTTGAAGATTTTTCTTTGATTTTTAGAAAGTTTAGTTAAATTGGATGCTAAATTTCACCCCCAAAGACTTTATCTCAACAAAGACTTAATTTAAAATGTACAATATCGTACCATGTAAAAGGCAATTACTTATATAATTATTTGTGGAAAGATGCCTAATTTTATCAAAATAGAATTGATGAAATTTGCATAAATTTAGGGATCTTACATTGGAAAACAAAATATGACACTCATATGTCTTTAGTAAATGAGTAAGTTCTAGATGTCAGTAGTAACAAATTTGTCTGGGTATATATTTTATTAAGAAAGAGCGAGGGCTGAAGAGATGGCTTAGTAGGTAAGCAATTGCCTGCAAAGTCAAAGAACCCAGGTTTGATTCCCCAGTACCAATGTAAAGCCAGATGCACAAGGTGGCACATTTTTCTGGAGATAGTTTTCAGTGGTTAGAGGCCATGGCATGCCAATTCTCTGTATCTGCTTCTTTTCTTCTCTCTCTCTCTCTCATTCTCTCTCTCCCTCAAGTGAATAAAATAAGGCCAGGTATGGAGGCATATACCTATAATCCCAGTACTTGGGAGGCCAAGGTAGGAGAATCGCCATGAATTTGAGGCCCCTCTGAGACTACATAGTGAATTCTGGGTCAACCTGGACTAAAGTGAGACCCTACCTGGCAAAAACAGAAACAAAAATAAATAAAAAAGCAAAAATATCTAGATAATGAATTTATGAATTTTACCCACTCTGCATAAAGCAAACTTCTATATTGTTAGTTATGTCTTTATCCATAGCCAGCTTAAAACACACTGAAGGACTGTAGAGATGGCACAGTTGGTAACAGCACTTGCTGGACAAGAATGAGGACCTGAGTCCAATCCTAGCAGTCACACAGAAAAATCAGCATGACCACACATGCCAGTAACCTGGGAACCGAGATGGGATAAGTCAGATGATTGCTGGGGCTTGCTGCTCAACCAATCTAACCCATAGAGAACAACAGCTTCTGTGTCAGAGTGTCTCAGGGAAATAAGATGGAAGAACAACATAAGTCAACCAATGTCCTCCTCCGCTCTGCACATGTGCAGATGGGGTGCACACATCTGCGCACGCATGTGCATATCTCCCTGCACACACATGTACTTCTCAAATTAAATGATTTATATAACTTATAGTTAGGATGCTAGCAATGTATTTTATCATTTTCTTCACACAGTAATTATACCTTTTTTCAGATGAGGTGGAATCAGTAGATATAGCAGCCCTTTCACGAAGATTAGAAATACAGGATATAATAAGCCAGGCTTAATACTGACTGTCATCTTTTTTCACATAGATGGCAGTAAATATTGTTTTTTTTCCGTGGACTAGATATCTGTAGCATGGTTGTACACCTCTATATAATCAAGGATGGCATATTACTTTGAATATCTTTCACTCATTTTAACACATTCATAAGAAATTTTTGTTATTAATAACACAATCCTACCTATGTGATTGTTGTAAAATTGTCTTAAACTTGAAGCAATATAAAATTTTCTTATTCATATCCTACTCCTTTTTTAATATTTTTATTTTTTTATTTAGTTATAAAGGGGAGAGAGAGAGAGAGAGAGAGAAATTGAGAGGAGAGAGATAATGGTTGTCCCGGGGGCTGTAGCAACTGCAAATGAACTGTAGACACATGTGCCATCATGTGCATTTGGTTTTATGTCGGTACTGGGGAAATCAAACCTGAGTCCTTAGTCTTTGCAGGCAAGCTCCTTAACCCATCAGCCAACTCTCCAGTCCCTCCTATCCTGCTTCTTAAAGATACACAACATTGAAATTCATAGCTATAAGGTCTAAATAACATGCATTCAAATCATATCCTTCTTAAAAGTTTTATTCTTGCCTGGAGTTGTGGCGCACATCTTTAATCCCAATACTCGAGAAGCAGAGGTAGGAGGATTGCCATGAGTTCATGGCCACCCTGAGACTGTAGAGCAAATTCCAGGTCAGCCTGAGCTAGAGTGAGACCCTACCTCAAAAAAAATAATTAAAAAGTGTTTTATTCTTACCAACTTCTTTGCAGTTTTTTTCTGGTGCCTCTCTATGCAGTTTATAGCTATGTTTGTGACTCTGCATATATCTATATCTCCTAAATTAACTAATTTAATTAATCTAAAACTTTTAAAATGTGAGTTCTAGAACTTTATATTTAGATATTCCATAGGTTTCTCAAAGTGAGTATGATCTTTTCAAGCAGGACCCAGAAATCTTTGACCTGAACTGTCAACTTACACACACACACACACACACACACACACACACACACGGATATCTCTCACTCAGGAACAGCTTCTCAGTGTGGCATAAGCTATACGCTCTAAACATCTGAACTCCTAAAACTTAGAGTCCCTGAGAATTCTACCCCATACACCTTTACTAGATTTTAAAAAAGAAAAAAAAAAACTTCAGTCTGCTGTGTTACAATGATACAAAATAGACCTCCTGTTATAGAGTATTTAAATTAATAAACAATAAAATGTCTAATTTAGTCATTTTTTAAATTTATTATTAGTTATGGACATACTTACTGTATAAATAACACATGTTGATACCATCCTTTCCCTTATCCCCGCCCCCTTTCCAAAGGGGCCCTCCTCATTGGAGATGCAGGATATCCCCATGGGGATTGTGAGTTGTGCATTGTGGGTACAGCAGTCAGTTATGGGGGAGAGGTAATATCTCTGTCCATAATGTTCTAGCCTGTGGCTCTAACAATCTTTCCACCCTCTCTTTCACAAAATTCCCTGAAAATCTCACCTCAGAATATCTGAAAATAGCATTTTTTGGTATGGCCAAATATCTTCTCTTAATCTTTGTATAAAACAACATGCAATTTTTAAATATTTTATTTATTTATGAGAGAGAGATAGAGAGAGAAAGAGAAAAGGGTAGATAGATAGATGAGAGAGAGAGAGAGAGAGAGAGAGAGAAAGAGAATGGGCACACCTGGGCCTCCAGCCTCTGCAAATAAAGTCCATATGCATGTGCCACCTTGTGCATTTGGCTTAAGTGGGTCCTGGCCAATCGATCCTGGGTCCTTTGTCCTTGCAGGCAAGCACTTTAACCACTAAGCCATCACTCCAGGCAAGATGTAACTTTTTAAATTGAAAGTAAATGAGTTTATATCTATTCAGCATACTAACATGGTATAACTATAAAACATTGTTATTTACAAAAAGTGTTTAATAACATCACATTAAATTTCTAAATATATTCATCTTTAGTAATTCTACTTCTTTTTTATTCATTGAGGTTATATTTTATTAACTTAATTTTTAGTAACTATAACTATCTTAGGAATCTAACTTGGGGAACTTCACTTTTTAATTAAAACTGTATAAATTATAAGCACATTAAAGAGTATTATACTTATTCTTAATAATTGTTATCAACCAGTGTGAAAAATTAAAAATTATGATAGTAACCAAATAGTGTGAAAATATAACTATGAAAGAAAACAAGTGATAAAAAAGAAACAAAAAGTAGAAATGTTCTCAAAGTAAGACAAGTTTTTGAGATAGATTCACAGGACACTTTAATGCAACTGGTTAGCTTAACTTGTCACACTTAATTTAAGCATTTAAGAATCTGAATTGAACATACAGTTTTCCGTTTGTTTTCACACCTTGTTTCTCACAAATGTAAAGGGTAATGCTTCTTAAATTTTATGTACCCACAACCCAACTTAATATATTTTTCTAAATTTATGTTGCTTAATAAATTTTCTATTATATTACAGAACCATTTACCCTACGTGAAACCATATCTCAAGTGGCATTATAATTTTCTACACACCTAATATCAAAATATTAAGCTTGATCTTAATTTAGTCTTGTTGTTTAGTTTATTACTTAAATATCTTTAAATTTGTCTTCTTAGAGATTCTTCCAGGCCACTCTCTACTGAGTAGTCTTTCTCATTATTCCTTTCAGTAATACTCTTCATCTGACATCTGCCTTTTAGTTATTATTGCTCTTCATATGTAAATGATGTGCACTCATGCATGTATGTGTGTGTTCATATGTGTTTAGACAGAACAGTGTATGGGAATGTGCATGCACATGTGTGCATGTGCGTGTGCCCATGTGTTGAAAAGCATCTTCCTCAATTGTTCTCCAACTTTTGCTTTTGAGGCATCATCTCTCACTGATCCTGGAACTCACCAGTTCAGCTAGACTAGCTAGCAAGCAAGCCTCAGGAATCTGCTGCTTCTATGCCAATCCCTGCATTGGCCAGATATCTGAATTCAGGTTCTAATGCTTACCAGCCAAGTATTTTCAGAGTTCATTGCTTATTAACTTCAAAGTAATAATTTAACTATTGATTTATGCATGTACCTCTAACCCTACATAGGATTTGAGTCTCTAAGCAAGATTATTTAGGCTATCAGTGTGCTAATGAAACCTAGAGTAATACCTGGCCTCTGAGAGCAACTTAATATGTAACTAGTTAAATCAATGAATGAATTTTCCATGTCCTCTGAAAGGGAGGTATCCCATTTAGGCAACTGGTGATTTAAAGAGCAAATTATTTATTGTATTTGCATAAGTACTTAGTTTGCCACAAATTTTAATTTTTTTTCTATTTTTATTTATTTATTTGAGAAAGACAGAGAGGAAGAGGAAGGAGAGAGAAAGAGCATGGGCACACCAGGGCCTTCAGCTGCTGCAAACAAAACTCCAGACACATATGCCCCTTTGTGCATCTGGCTTTTATGTGGGTTCTAGGGAATTGAACCTGAATCATTTGGCTTTGCAGGCAAGTGCCTTAACTGCTAAGCCATCTCTCCAGCCCTCCCACAGATTTTTTTTTTTTTTTTGTAAATGGCTTCACAATTGCATTTGCAATATCGTCTTGCAGAGTACCATCAGTGGCATCTCTTGAATAACTGAGCTTTCTCAGGTACAGTTCTGATGTATGGATCAAACATATGCAAATATAGTATGATGTAAAAGGGTTAACTCATAAGAAATCTCTGCTCCTCTGACAATTATTTGAATTTCTTTCTTGAAACTCACTCACTTTAATAACAGATGACTACTTTATTCATTTGTGCCTTGGAGGTCATAGGACAATCTTGGACTCTCCTTTCACCTTGTGTGAGACAGATTCTATCTTGTTCTGCTACTGGGCAGGCCAGACTAATTGGTTCTCCAAGCTTCAGCATTCCGCTCACTCAGCCTCTTATTGTTATAGACATGGTAGGATTACAGACAGATGATCCACTTTTACATTGGGCTTTATGTGGGTGTGGGGATCTGAACTGCACTTGGCAGGCTTGCAAGCAAGCACCTTTAACCACTGAGCAATCTCAACAGCTTTTGTTCCTTAAAAGGCTTTCCATTTTAGGTCTACTTTGTGCTAAAATAAAATTTCCTGTGGGCAATATAAAAAATACTTAATATGAAGTTAGCTAATATAGGTATTTGTTGATTTCACACACAGTTTTCAAAATTATTTGATCTACATGATCAAGGTTTTCTTCAGAATATTTAAAACACAATGTTTCCTAACATTAATAAAATAGACATATCAGGTCAAAGAGAATGTAAGTTAGTCTTGACATGAAATACCATCTGAAAAATGATACATACATTAATGTATGTAGTTGTAGATTTATGTGCTTTAAATGTTTTTCCAATTAGTTGCATTGTCAGAAGTAAAGTTTCTCAACATTTCCAGTGGAATTCCATTATACTGTTTCATTTTTCTCTTTCCCATGGGGAGAATGCTGTTGGGTTTTTCCCCTTGCTTTCCTTCTTTGGCTGTATTATTTTAGTCTATGGAACAGATGGCTTTCACATCATTGCTCTTGCTCTTGACAAATGTTGGGAAGTACAAACTTTGTCAAGAAAAATCTTACACATTTTTTCCATAGTTTTCATAGAATTAGTGCATGAGACCTCGTTTTCAAATGGATAACATGATTAAACATGATTAAAAGAGTAGGAATTCAAATTCATCTACATTTTCTTTAATGTAGAAAGTACCTTAAAGGCAACTGAAATATTTAAGTAGACTAATGGTAATAGTTGTGAATACATGCAAAAATTTAAATATATTTAAAGTAGTTCATAGGAGCAGAAGAAAAGAGTTTTAATTTTCATCAAGTCAATCATTTATTTTAGCTTCTTTACAAACAAGTCAGCTTATATTTTTGGAGTGGGTTTACCATATCCACATCTGAACAATGGATAGTGGGTTCTATGCATGTACTGAACCTCTGCTGCCCCTTATCACAATGTGTACCACTTATCTTTCTACAAAACATACATTTTGGAGCTAATACTCATAATTAGAATATTAGGAGGGTGATTTTCTCAGCCTGTGAGGTTTTAACCAAATTGAGGAGTCCAGCTCCTTGTAGGCATATGCTCTTCAGATCTGACAACAGATAATTTATCAAGATGGCCCACCCTGCAGGAAACCCAGTACACAGGGCATTGATATCTCTGAAGGGAGCAGTGCTGGGACTCAGGCCACTCTGCCCCATTGTCCTCTCACATAGTTGGATTTCTAACCCAACTATTTTCAATCTGATGTCTCCAGCTAAGGCCTTGGGCAGAGGTCTCCAGGAGCCTCTGCTAATACCTTTTGAAGGAACAAGTGAGAAACAGAAAATACATTCTCCCCACACTGACTTGGTATTCCAGGGTCCATCATACCCTAAAAAGCTGTTATTAGAGGCTAGCTCCAAAGTAATTTTTCAGGATTGAGGGACGACTCAGCTGTTAAAGGCACTTGCTTGCAAAACCTGCCAAATAGTGTACCATGCTAGGCAGCCAGTGGAATGGGAAAGTCTGGCTCCATCTGATTCTGGCTCTTGCACATACCTTTTCATCTTAGGTCATGGTTTGCATTTTTTTTTTTCACTTGCTGATAAATGTGGCAGCCAAGCTCTTTCTTCACAGCAGACTCCACCTAGAACACATGCATGTCAAGGCCACCACATCTTTCCCTTTCTTCTCTTTTCTCATGTCTTTCTACTTCTGAATACTTATCTACCTAAAACACGCATTTAATATCTGACCTTTTCTGGCAGTATTAACTGCCTCTTCCTCTATTTTTCTGGACATCTTGGCAGGTAATTAAGAAATCACACTTACTAAAATATCTTAAGGTATAAAATTTTCTAAGTACCATGGCCATATTACAGCACACATGGAAAATATAAACACATAATTTTTAATTGTTTATTATGTCATATGAAAAAAGTGTAATAAATTTTTGTCATTATCCCTTTCCATAATATGTGTTAAACCAGTCTTTTGAAAATAATTACATTTATTTATTTGAGAGAGAATGGGTACACCAGGCCATCTAGCCACTGCAGCTGAGTGCAGATGCATGTGCCACCTCGTGCATCTGGCTTTTGTAAGTATTAGGGAATCAAACCCGGTTCCTTAGGCTTCACAAGCAAGCACCTTAACCACTAATCTCGCCAGCCCTAAGCCTGTGTTAATATTGATATGTGGCTTTCAAAAGAATTACTTCATGACATCATAATGACTTAGGGTGTTAACCATATGACTAAACATTTGTTTGAAATACTATGATTTTGGTTGTTTTACATGAACCAGAATTCATAGCATTAGTCATTTAAGAAAGCAGGAAAGGGAGTTGGAGAGATAGCTTAGCAGTTAAGGCACTTATGGTGCTTTGATTCAGGTGTCACCCATAAACTTAGGTGTTATGAATGCTAGGTACTCAGATGATGGAGATTTGGGAATTAATGCCTCCTGGAGGCAGTGTATTATTGGGGGTAGGCTTATGGGTGTTATATCCAATTTCCCCTTGCCAATATTTGGCATGCTCTCCTGTTGCTATTGTTCACCTTCTATTTGCCAGGAGGTGATATACACCCTCTGCTCATGCTATTGTTTCCCCCTGCCATCATGAAGCTTCCCTCTAGTCTATAAGCCAAAATAAACCTATTATTCCCCAAAAGCTGCTCTTGGTCATGTGATTTCTGCCAGCAATGTGAATCTGACTGCAACAGAACTTGTCTATAAAGCCAAAGGACCCAGGTCCAGCTCCCCAGGACCCACGAGAGCCAGATGCAAAAGGTACTGCATGCATCTGGAGTTGGTTTGCAATGGCTGGAGACCCTGGTACACCCTTTCTCTCTCTCTCTCTCTCTCTCTCTCTCTCTCTCTCTCTCTCTTCCTCTTAAAAACAAAAAGCAAGAAAAGGACTAGGTAGATGCCTCAGTGTTTAACTTACATGCTGAGTTCAGATCCCAAGAACCCACATAATTGCTGAAAAGGCATAATGGCTTGCTTGTAATCTCAGTATTAAGGAGGAAAATATAGAGGATCCTTGGGGCAATCTGGTGAGCTTAGCTAGCCTAAACAGTGAGCTCTGGAGTACTGAGTAATATCTTTTCCTCCTATTATGATGGCCTTGTGTAGGTAGTGTCAGGCACTGTGAGGTCATGGGTATCCAGGCCATTTTATGTCTGGAGGGAGCATATTGTAAGGAGTCCTACACTTCCTTTGGCTCTTACATTATTTCTGCCACCTCTTCTGCATTAGACCCTGAGCCTTGGATGGTGTGATCGAGATATTACTCAGCACTCCAGTCACTTCTTTCCAGCACCAGGATACCTTCTGAGTCATCCCAAGATCACTGCCATCTGAAAAGAGAAGATTCTCTACCAAAACTGAGAGTATCATTAATATAAGGGTATGAATATTAAGAGAAGTGCTTACTGGGCAGTTTGATAAGCATAGTATATACATTTATCCAGACATCAGCAGATGCTACACCCCTAGGGCTCATGACTACCCCTGTTTTAAGTTTTCAATATCAGGGATGTATTCCCTCCCATGGAGCGGGCCTCAGTTGGTTTTGACAATGATAGACGTGCCACTATTGCACCCATTGGCTCATTTGGCCTGGCTTACCAAATACAAGGCTTGAGTGTCTTCATTGATGATGTCTCTTTCTCCCATTGAACTGCATGTAGAATGGCTTCTTCCAGCTTTCTTTCAGCTGGTCTACATGGAGGAGGTTATCAGCTCAGTTCCAGCAGGATTTCTCAGTGGCCTTGCAGCTCAAGTATGTGGAGTCTTTAGCAATAGGGTCTTACCATCTATTCCTGGTGGGAAACAAAGGCCTTGGCAATGGCCTATAATGTTTTGGGGCCATAGGGGACCTCCCTGACCAACAACTCACTTGAAGGTATCCCATCCCTGGCACTGAAAATTTTCTAGCAACAATCTATGGCTCCTGAGTGTTCCATTGTCCAAAAACAGAGGCTTCCATATGATTTAATTATATCCTCTTGGATTTTGATTAGCCTTCCCTCCACCTTTCCTTTACTCAATCTCTTCCCCGACCTCACTTTGGGCCTTTTCACCCCCATTAATCTATTCTTCTACTTACATATATACAATACCATTCTATTAAGTACCCCCCTCCCTTCCTTTCTCTTCCCTTTATATCTCCTTTTTAACTTACTGGCCTCTGCTACTGAGATTTTTGCTTCTCACACAGAAGCCCAATCATCTGTAGCTAGGTTCTACATATGAGAGAGAACACGCGACGCTTGGCTTTCTGGGCCTGGGTTACCTCACTTAGTATAATCCTTTCCTTTCCTTATTATTTCTTGGAACCACTGATTTCAATTAGGATTGCCTGGTCTGGAGAGATGACTTAGTGGTTAATATGCTTGCTTCCAAAGCCTAAGGAGCCAGATTCAATTCCGCAGTACCCACATAGGCCAGATGTACATGGCGGCACATTCGTTTGGAGTTCATTTGTCGTGGCTAGAGGCTCTGACACACCCATTTTCTCTTTCTCTCTCTCTATGCATTTTTTCTGTCTCTCAAAAAATAAATAAAAATTTTTAAGAGTTAGGATCACCTGCATAATCATGGATGGGAGGTTATTCACAAGAGAATGGGCAATCCTCCAGGTGCTCTACCACTAAATGACATGGCCCCTCTTCCAACAATCATGTTTCCACTACTTGCTCTGGAGGGTGTGGTGTATCATCTCCCCTTGTCTTAACTATGATGACATATTGGCAGGCTCAGGCATGTCCAGTAAACCCCATGAGCCCCTGCGTGTAGCAGACTTGTGGTATCCAGAAGACAGCATTCTGTAGCCCCACTTGTTATCCTCCTGCTCTTACTTTCTGGCCCCTCTTCTGAGCTTCTGAGGATGAGGTTTAGATGTCATGTTTAGGGCTGAGTACAAACGACTCATTTATTCTTGATAACTTTGCCATCCATAGATCTCTGTAATCACTTCTGCTCTATGCATAAAGAAACTTCTGTGTTGCAGGCTGTGAGTAGTATCAATCTATGGGAACAAACATAGATATTTCGAAGGCAGTTTGGCATACTGTCTGATTAGCATAATCACAGTATAGGGTTCCCTCACAAGAGCCCAGGTCCCTAGCTATTGACTTTGATGAGATTTATAGTACAGGCACGATTCCCCCTCCTATAGAGTGGGCTTCCAGTTGATTATTGTCATAACTCTCATGCCACTATTGCATGAGTCGACAGTTTGCCATGCAGATTAATTGTTAGGCACAGAGGGTAAGTACATACCTGAGCATCTTCTGCCATGAAGAAAGCTAGCTGGTAGTAGGTAAGCGTCCAGCTCATTTCCAGCTTGGTTCTGCTTTTTCCACCTCCAGTGGTGGTTTCCAATGAAAACACTCAATTATGGGTGAGGAACAAACAAGAAAGAATTATTTTATTTCTGAAATCTCTCAAATGTCTGCTTTGACTAGAACTAGAACTGTCTTAAGGTTAAAATAACAAGTGATAAGAAGCTTGTCTCACATACCCTCAGAAGCCAAGGAATAATGGATAAAAATGATTTAGAGAGTAGAATATGACATACTAGTATGTGCCAAACAAAAATCATTTTGATAGGCAGATGTGGTGGTGCATGCCTTTAATCCCAGCACTTGGGAGGCAGAGGTAGGAGGATTCCCATGATTTTGAGGCCACCCTGAGACTGCATAATGAATTCCAGGTCAGCCTGAGCTAGATTGAGACCTTATCTCAGAAAACCAAAATATATATATTACTTTAGGGCTGGAGACATGGCTTAGTGGTTAAGGTGCTTGCCAGTAAAGTGAAAGGACCCAGGTTCAATTACCAGTACCCATGTAAAACCCGATGCACAAAGTGGCACATGAGTCTCTAATTTGTTTGCCCTGGCAAAGCATTGTCTCTCCCCTTCCCACTCTGTATCATAATAAACAAATATATATTTTAAATTTTTTCTTCAGGAGAAGCAAGAAATGAAGAGTAAATACTTTAAAAAATTGTTCAAGAAATATCTGTATTTTCTTCCTTATTTAAGTGTAGAGGACAGTGCTGTTTTCTGGCTTCTGAGCTTTATAGGATAGACAAAAGTAATCTATAACAGAATAACTGGCTTCAAATGTGTGAAAGTTATTTTTTTACACTAAATGGCACCCAGCAGAAAATTAATAATGTAGACCCAAGTTGTAGGAGAAATTTTATATGGGCTATACCTCTTTCTTCTCTCTTTAAGGGGTTCTGTTTATATAGATGTCAATGATATTCAACGTTTTTTCTAAAACTTAATACTTCTACAGTACATTTTCATTTATCTAGTATGATATAGATGTGGTCCTACCTAAAAGCATAAATAATACCTAAATAAATGACTTCTTGTCAGGTTGGCTAAAATGCCATTTTAAAAGCATAATGGCCAAATCACTTAAGACTCTCATTCAAAATAAACAAACAATGATCCCAAAACAGTTTTTTCCCCCTGAGCTTTGCTGAGATACCTAAATGACAGTGTCACACACAGACCAGTGCTGTGACTTCTTCCCTATGTAATTAAAAAAATAATAATAAAAGACCTGGGTTTCTATTCATGTAATTTTTGTAGCGGTTAAGGATTATAGAAATGTAAAGAAAAAAGAAGTGATTTTTTTTTTTTTTTTGCTGACTTGAATTTTATTTTATTTTTTTTCTTTCTCCTTTTTTTCTTATTAATTAGTTTTGTATTCAGCAAATACAGTCAGTTTGGTACCATTATTAGGCTCATCCGTGACCTCCCCCCTCACCTTAGCCCCTCCTTGTTGAGGTATATGGGTCATGAATTGTGGAGTTAGCCCACAGTTATGGGTAAGATAAATGTCTCTGCATATCATGACCCAACATGTGGCTCTGACATTCTTTCCGCCCCCTCTTCTGCAAAATTTTCCTGAGCCATGTTGGGTTCATTTTTGGTCTGCTTCAGTGATGAGGTGTTGGGGGCCTCTGAGGCTCTGGCTCTCTGATTTGGTAGGAGTTGATTTTTCTCTGTGTTGATCTCCTTCCCCCTTGTGCTGGTATCTGGTTCATCAGGAAAACAGCCCCCTTGCTTGTTTCTCCAATTTTTTCTTAGTTTCAGCCGGGGCCCTTTTGAGGTATGATGGGGTGGCTCTCTCCTTAGGATCTACATCTATCTGAAAAAGAGAAGCACATTCTCCAACAGAGAGTAAGTTAGCACCAGGACAAATGAGATAACCCTTACTTTTTTTAATAGAGAATTTAATAGGTGTAGGCCCTCTTGTAGCCCATGATTGATGGTAGCTTGATATTGGTGAGTGGGTTTATGTTTGGATATGGTTCTGACTTGTTTCCCAGCTCCAGCTATGGGTCCCGTACCACTGAGGGGTCAGTTAGTCAAATAGAGAGCAGTTGGTTCCCCACCATGGCTGTGTGCCACCATTGCACTTATGTGGGCATCACAACAAGTTATTTGCTGCTAAGTAGGTGAGACCATGAGTTGTTTGGACAGATATTGGTCATTTTCCCCCAGTCGCCCATGTAGCACCTTCTGGCACTAGACGTGCTGACTGGGGACTGACTCTCTTCCAACTTCCAGACATGCCATTTTGAGCTTGTAATTAATTTTCAGTGAAGCTTGTGAAGTTATCCTTCTTTTCTGTTGTCAACTTAAATGTTAGATATTTTACAAACTGATAGAACAACTTCTTTTCAATCTTTCTTTATGGACTACTAATCCTGCTATACTTACAAACACAGAGTTCTCAAGTGCTTTGCATGAACTAGCTCTGACAGTTGCCACTGAAACTTTCAGAGAACAGAATGAGCAAGTAGTTTGCAGCATCTGTTGATGCATGTTTGACCTCTGTATGTTGCGAAAACACCCTAGGGTTCGTTGTGCCCCTCTTCAATTCTATAGCCTGCCAATATTTCAAGGTACTCATATTTTTAACTCAAATACTGCTTACTATTAATAAACGAATAAAAGTAACTCATGCACAACTTTTTATTTTATTTTTTCTTTATTAGTTAGTTTTGTATTCAGCAAATAGAGTCAGTTTGGTACCATTATTAGGTTCATCCGTGACCTACCCCCTCCCCTTGGCCCCTCCTTGTTGAGGTATACGGGTCATGCATTGTGGAGTTAGCCCACAGTTATGGGTAAGCTAAATATCTGCATATCATGACCCAACATGTGGCTCTGACATTCTTTCTGCCCCATGCACAGCTTTTTATTCTGAAAAAATGACAATACTATAATAGTAATTAATACGTAAAACCTACTCATCAATATAAATATGGACCTTAAAACTCTGCAATGAACTAAAATCAAAGAAAACCTTGTTCATTTTCAAATCTATAATATATCCTTAATATGTCTGTTCAGATACCCCTTGATCACCCACGCTGCAGGAAATACAGGCAAGGGTGTTAACAGCAGGGAAGAGATGAATCTTCGTGAGGGAGAACATGGAGTCATGCCTGTGGTTCAGCTTCATGTTTGCTGCTTGTGAGTAGTGGGTTGAATGGACAGAGGAGGATGTAGGCTGTTCCTTTCCCTCCTCAGCCCTTCCCCTCTGCTTTGCCTCTATCTTTATCAACCCTGCTTTTCAACATTGCAGTCACAAATGAGATAACCCTTTTTTTTATAGAGAATTTAATAGGTGTAGGCCCTCTTGTAGCCCACAATTGATGGTAGCTTAATATTGGAGAGTGGGCTTATGTTTGGATATGGTTCTGACTTGTTTCCCAGCTCCAGCTATGGGTCCCATACCACTGAGGGGATCAGCTAGCCAAATTGAGAGCAGTTGGTTCCCCACCATGGCTGTGTGCCACCACTGCACTTCTGTGGGCATCACAACAAGTTATTTGCTGCTAAGTAGGTTAGACCATGTGTTGCTTCGACAGATATTGGTCATTTTCCCCCAGTTGCCCATGTAGCACCTTCTGGCACTAGATGCGCTGACTGTCTGGGGACTGACTCTCTTCCAACTTCCAGCCATGCCATTCTAATTTGCATGTCAATCACATAAGGTGTCTTCAGCAGTAGGGTCTTAACACTAGCCTTTGGTGGGTCATCAAGTACTCTGACAGAAATCTGTCTGTCTTTTAGGAAACCTTGTAGGTCTCTCTGATCAAAAGCTCATTGTGGATGATAGCCCCATGCTGGTTCTGGGAGTTACAGGTCAGTGCCCACTTAGAAAATGAGGAAAAAGATAACTAATATAAAAGAGTAAGAGATAAGAGAGAGAGAGAGGGAGGGAGAGGGGAAGTGAGGGAGGGAAGATGTAGAACATTAAGGTTAGTCTTGATCTTACCCTCTCCAGTGTCTTGTGGTTCAGGTGTTCCCTGTAAGGGCCTGGCTCCTTATGACAAGTTAGTGTAATACTTGGTGGGCCATATATTCTAGCATGAAGTCCAGAACTTCAATCTTCGACAGGTACTTTCTACCTATATATTTTTTAAATGATTATGAATTTTGTTGTGTGATACTATTGGTGCTGATCATATTCCCATCAGGTTATATTTTTATATCCTCTCTTCCCATCCTCCAATGTAGTGAGTGCCCTCCTCATTGTTGTTATTGGTGTTCCCCTCGGGGTTATGAATACATTAGTCTCTCATTGTTGGGGTGCATGAAATGCCACATAATACTCCTTCCCACTCTCTAGCTCTTAAAATCTTTCTAGCCCCTCTTCCACAGTGATACTTGAGCTTTAGTAGATGTGTTATGATTACTTTAGTCATAAAATCTGTGCAAATTTTAATTTTGGCTTTGAGGCATTTTGAGTGTCCTCTGTGTTTATCTCCATCTCTCTGGAGCTGGTTACAAGGCTTGCAGTGAGAGCAGCAGTAATGTTTAGACTTCCACTTCCTCCGTAATGCCTTGTGGGCCGTGGACGATGTGATGGCGATGGGTTGTCTCTTTCTAGGATGCTGGCTATCTTTTCCTGTCCTTTGAGCTTTCTTGTAAGTGAATGAAACTTTTTATTTGGGTTCTTTGGTCAAAACCTGGGGAATCTTTGACTACTTGTATGACTGAAACTGTGTAATTTAGTGTGAGTAACTGTGTGATACACAGTACTTCCAGCTCCTGTCCCTGCAGGAATGGGACCCAGTCTTCTGCAGAAGTGCCATTCATCTCCCTCACAGGATCTCCGCCATTTCATCAGTCCAGTCACCTGGGATGCCTTCCTTCCGCTATTTTCAGGCCCTTTTAATTTCATGCCTGAACTATTTCAATAGTCTCTTAACTTGTCCCTGATCTCCAGGTAGTTTCCCCTCCCCTCTTCCTTGCTCACTGTTGCTAGACTAATCTTTCTAAAGTGTCATTCTGACCCTGTCACTCCCCTGTTTAAAAATAGTTAAAGGATTTATAATAGATTCAGAGAGAATTCAAAATCTCTGGCTGACACAGCATATCTGACTTCACCATAATAAGAACTTGCTGACAATTGTTTCTTAGAGTCCAAGTTTCAGGCGTTTTTCACCCATATTCTGTAATCCCCAGAACAACATAGGAAAACAGGGGATTTATTCCTTTACACAGTCAGGAAATGGAACACACAGAATCCAGGAATGGCCTAATTGTGACAGGTAGAAGGGAAGGAAGTATATGCTTTCTTGTCTCACAAAGTGTGTACTATTCACCATATACCAACTTCCAAGCAATTGCACCCTTCCTTTATGCTTTTTTTCCAGTTACTTGGCACTATGTTGGCATCTATTATTAGGATATTAGCTCCAAGAATGGAAGGTCTATGTCTTTTTCTTCTTTTAGTCTCTTTCTACCTGCCTAGAGTAGAAGAGACATTCATAAAAGTGTATATGTTGAATGAATAGATCACTTAATTACAGACAGAAAGAAAACAGTGGCATCTAAAATGGTTCTGAGGGAGGAGAAGAATTTAAATACAGTGTACATGTGGCAGTTACCTTTACCTTTCTGGGATAAAACACACAAGCAGATGAAGGAAAGGATTTATTTTTGGCTTAGAGTTTCAGGGGAATTTTAATAATGGCAGGAAAATTATGACAGAGCGGGAATTTCATGTATCTCATGTAGTCACCATAGCTGGAAGGAAGTATCAACAGTGAGCTAGCAGTACCCAGTGAGGCTGAGCTAATAAATCTCAAGTTCCACCTCCCAGTGACATATCTCCTACAGCAAGGCTCCAACTTCCAAATTTTCTACTAGCTAGAGATCAAGTATGAGGCTTAATCATAAACGCATAAGACTATTAGGGACATTTCACATTCAAACCACCACATTCCATCCCTGCCCAGTATAGACTTATAGCCATCTCATGATACAAAATCCACTCAAGGAAGCACCTTTTGCCATGGAGTATCTTCTCAGCCCCATAAATCTTTCATACTCTCATCAGAATATTCCACCAGTTCTGCTTATAGCTCTGTAAGCCTTCTCTAGCTCAAAATCCCATATGCTTCCATATTGCTCCCAGAAACTAGTTCTAAAAGATCAAAATCCACATAATTAGGCTAGCACTGCCTAATGGCCTTATTTCTCAGTACTAATTTTCTATTGTCGTTACCTTCTTTTTGCTAGGACAAAACACTTGACCAGAAATATCATATGGAAGGGAAGGGTATAATATGGCTTATACTTCTAAGAAGAAGTTACATCATGATGGGGAAAACATGGCAGAGAAGACAGCCATGGTGTCACGTCTTGTTACAGCAGCTGTGTGAGAGGAGAAAGAAAGAACTAGCAATATCCATTGGAGTGGATGAACAAAACTCAAGGCTTGTCCTCAGTGACACATTTCTTCCAGCAAGGTTTTCCCTCCCATAAACTCCACCACCTGGAGATCAGGTATGAGGCTAAATCATAAACTCGTGAGGCTATTGGAGAAATTTCACATTCTAATTCCATAATAGGTGTTATAGTCAGCTCCATGCTATTGGGATGAACCTACAAACCAGACAAAGTTTATAGGAGGAACAGAATTTATTTCAGGCTCACATATCCATGGAAAGCTCCATAATGGCGAAAAGGAGAAAACCCACCACCAAGATCAAAATACAACAGTTAGCCAGGCATGGTGCTGCACGCCTTTAATCCCAACACTGGTTAGGGAGGTAGGGGGATCACCATGAGTTCAAGGCCACACTGAGACTGCATAGTGAATTCCAGGTCAGCCTGAGCTAGAGTTAGACCCTACCTCAAAAAAAACAAAAAAAACAAAAAACAAAAAACAAACAAACAAACAAAAAATAGAAAGCAGCAGCCAAACAGCAGGGAACCCAGGCATAACTCAGACACTCTACCTACCTTACGTTGGAATTCAGATCCACTCTCAGTAACATCTTAGGGCTGGACCCCAGGATCTTCACACAGTTATACCTCCTCCAGCCAGGCAATTGGAGATCTAAGTTACAAACTTAATAAACTCCTGAATCTACTAGGATTCATCCATTCAAAATACTATACTAGATAACATTGTTTTCAAAATGGAATGGCTGTAAAATATGTGACAGTAATATGTGGGAGTCAGATGTTAGGGTGAAGATGGAAATAAAGGTATAAATCATATACTTAGAAATTATAGGATAATGTTTTCCTCCCTTGCATTGTATTTTGTGCTTCATAATAAGTGTGGAATGAATTAGATTTTTATTCCATGTGAACTACATATGAACTGGTGAACTTGTTACTTACAGGTAGTTCCTAATTTTAACGTTAGAAAGAAATCATATTTTCTAAAGAAATAAAAAGTTTATTACCAACTTCTGACACTTATAGGACAATATTTAGCAACAAGCATTATTAAAGATCCAACTTTTTTTATTTTTACAGTGTTTTCATTTGGGGTAGCTAAGAATTATGATGGTATTGTTCTTCATTTAGAGGTATCTAGTGTATTACAAAGAATAATTTGATTACAAACATCAAGTGTAAAGTTTCTATGAATTAATTTAATAAATATGGTGATTCTCATATTTGAAAACAAAATTAGTTGGGTCTAGAGAGACTTCCTACTGAACTGCTATGACACTGTACATATGGTTGTGGCTCTGATATATATAATCAAAGCCCTCAAACTCAAACAAATGCACAAGAGTAAATTTCTTTGTAGGTTTATGGTTCCCATATTTTCCATATTTCAAGGATGTGAGTTTCCCTTGTAGTAAAAAATGCCAATAAACCTCTCACTGTTCTTCCCTATCTACCACATAATGGTTAGAAGATTAAGCAAGTAAAATTCCCCCCAGAAAGCCAATTACTGCTAGTTACAGAAACAGTAATTACATTCATCTTAAAAGTGACACTTTGATTCAAGAAACATACTGGATGATAAATATAGTGTATAGAAAGACACCTGTAAGAAATCAAGTAATGACATAAAACATTACAAGCCATTGGTGAGGTCCTTGGTTTCCACCTGGAATAGATGTAAGACCCTATTGATGAAGACTCCACATACTAGGGCTGTAATGTCTCTGAGAAATCCTGCTGGAGCTGATCTGAAAACCCCCTCCATGTACACCAGCTGACAGAGGCTACAAAAAGCCACACTGCATGCAGTTCAATGAACAAGAGAGAAATCACCAGTGAAGATACTCAACAGTGGACATTAAAAGCCTTATATTTGGCCAGGCAGGCCAAATGAGCCAACGAGTGCAATAGTGGCACGTCTGTTATGAGGGAAACCAACCACCCTATAATTTGACTGAAGGCCCTGTCCATGGCAGGGAATACATCCCTGATAGCTTAAAACCTACAACAGGGGTAGTCATGAGCCCTAGGGTTGTAATGTCTGCTGCCGTCTGGCTAAATATATATACTATGCTCACCAAAGTACCCAGTAAACACTTCTCTTAATGTTCATACCCATATCTAAATGCTACTCTCACTTTTGGTTAGAGAAACTTCTTTCTTCAGATGGCAGTGACCTTAGGATGAGTCAGAAGGCACCATGGTACTGAGAAGTGACAGAAGAGTGCTCAGCACTGACATATCTCTATAACACCTTCCAAAGTTCAGAGTCCATTGCGGAAGAGGTGGCAGAAAGAATGTAAAAGCCAGAGGAAGGGCAGGACTCCTTACAACGTGCTCCTCCAGATACAAAATGGCCTGGATATCCATGACCTCACAGTGCCTGTAACTACCTACACAAGACCATCATAATAGGAGGAAAAGATCATGACATCAAAATAAAAGAGAGACTGATTGAGGGGGGGTATATGGTGGAGAGTGGAGTTTCAAAAGGCAAAGTGGGGGAAGGGAGGGAATTACCATGGGATATTGTTTAAACTTATGGAAGTTGCCAATAAAAATAAGAACAGGTATGAGCCTCAAATTACTAGAACAAAAGAACTTGAACATCCACTTATAAAGACAAAAATTGCAAAAAAAAATATTATAAAGTGAAAGTAACATAATTTAGGTCAGTGGGACTTCTACATATCCAACAGCAATGTAGATGTGTGGCCACATTTTTTTTAAAATATATATTTTTGTCTGTTCTTATTTTATTTTTTAAATTTTTTAATTTTTTTTATTTTTTATTTTTTTTGGTTTTTCAAGGTAGGGTCTCACTCTGGTCTAGGCTGACCTGGAATTAACTATGTAGTCTCAGGATGGCCTTGAACTCATGGCGATCCTCCTACCTTGCCTCCTAAGAGCTGGGATTAAAGGTGTATGCCACCACACCCAGCTGATTTTTAAAATTATTTAAATATTTTATTTATTTATGTGATAGAGAGAAAGAGGGAGAGAGAGAGAAAGAGAGAGGGAGAGAATGGGCGTGCCAGGGCCTCCAGTCAATGCAAATAAACTCCAGACACATGTGCCTCCCTGTGCATCTGGCTTACGTGGGTCCTGGGGGAATCGAACCTGGGTCCTTTGGCTTTGCAGGCAAACACCTTAACCACTAAGCCATCCCTCCAGCCCTCTGTTCTTTTTTGTGAGCTGTTTAAATAAAAGATTAATAAAACAAAAATAAATAAATAAATAAATAAATAAAAAGCTAAAAGAGAAAGTTTTACTGTTACTGGTATTTGATAATTTAATTTTAGTCACTGGAGTTTAGATTATTGATAATTTAAATCATAAAGAATGAATAACTAAGTAAAAGATACCATGAATGGCTATTTAACATTATAAAATGGCTTTGTTTATTTCATGGAGCAATCTGCCATTCTGTTTATGAGAGGTAGTGCATGTCTGCTTTTGTATCTAATTGGTTTCAGGCGCTGGCCATCTGACAAAGTTAATCATTTCCTGTCTATGTGGCCATCCTAGGAGAGGTCTGAATATCCACAGAATTCAGTTTGAAGCAGCTTTATAATACAGGGGAAAAAGTGAATGAAATTTTTATGCTTTCTCACATGAAATCTTCTGCATATAAATGAAATGATACACAGAAAATATGATCCATTTCTACTGAAAGTACATTTACTTAGGGTAAAAATAAATAATTTTAAAAATAAAATTTCGATAACATATTTCTCAGAGTAAAAGAAGATACTTTCAATATTAAACCACATGAAAGTCACTATGCGTCTCTGTCAAAATGGTTAAATGTTGACAATTTCATGTGGCTATTCTTATGAGTACATAAGAGAAAGAAAGATTACCCCTAAGCAAATGTGGATGTGGGCATACCTCTCCTTATTTTCTAGAAAGACTTTATTTCAGGGTATTATATGCTTCATTTTTAGTTGACTTGTTTTCAATATTTGCCTATTTTTTGAGGGGGGTCATATAGAAAGTCTCTTGGTTTTACCAGGGCTCATCTAGAAATCATCAAAGATCCTCCTGCTTTAGCCTTCTGAGGGCTGAGATTGCAGGCATGTACCACCATGCCTGGATTATGCCAAATTTTCTTTTCCTTCCACAAGGCTTACAATTGTGAATGAATTGCCCACTATGTACCTGAGAGTGTTTTTATCCTATATTACAGATCTCTGCATATGCTTTCAATTCATACATGTTAAAGACATCTACATTTTCGATGTACTTTTATATGGTGCTAGTTCCTGGTCACAATGGCAACAGCAAATTTTTCACTAATTTCAGCTGGTATGTCTCTATTCATAACTATTTCTTCCTGGCCCTTCTGCATATATTCTTCTTAAACATACTGTACCTGGTTCAGTTCTCATTCATTCTCCTTCAAAATACATATACCCAGCGGGATTTTTACATAATTTAGTCATTGTATTTGTAACCCTTTGAGAAGTATCCATATTGTTTACCAAAATGACCACGTTAATGAAAATTCCCAGAGTATATGCATGCTATTGAAGACTATTCCTTTCTCCATATTTTCACCTTCACAGATTGTTTCTCTTTTCTTAAATAATGCTATAACAGTTGTGTTACATTGTGACTTCACTTGTGCTTAGTGAGGATCATCATTTTGTTTATCTATATTTCACTTGTTTGTAAATAGTTTTTGAAATAAGTATTTGCGAAAGAATGTATGTGCTCATATACACATTATTTCATGATTCATAATAGCAATGGTTTTCAATAATGCCAACTGCCCACATACATTAAAAATGTGGTAGATATACAATACATTATGGAATAATATCAAGCCTTAAAAAATAAAATTATGTTATCTGTTACAAAAAATAAATCTAGAATATACCAAAGTATACGGAAATATAAATATCATGTTATGTTACTGTATTCATCAGGGTTATCTAGAGGAACAGAATCCATAGAATGAATTTTAATTCAGTGGATTAGTTTATGGAAGTCCAACAATAGCAGTTTGCAGCCCTAGAGTCAAGGAACTGGTAGTTGCTCATTCCACAAAGCTGAATGCCTCAGCAGCTCCAATCCAGCACTGAAGGCTTGGAGGCTGCCTGGAGAGCTGCTGGTGTTGAGGCTGAGGTAGTCGTCAGTCCACACTGTCCTTCAGTCCATGCTGGAAGGCAGCAAGGAGCACAAACAGCCAGGTAGGAGGAAGAAATTATTTTCTCCTACAGATTGCTTAGATAAAGCCCCCTTCTGAGAGGGGGCACCCACTCTGGTGGAAGGGCTTACTCTGGGTGTTGTAGGAGGGTTCTTCCTTGAGGGTACTTACCTACCCTTCAATCAAGGGGATCAGGACCTGTAAACTGGCTCAAATCTGGAAACCAGTTAAGAAACCTTGATTCTCTGTTGCGATAATTCATTGACATATTGTTGCTTTGTTCTGGAACTTTTCTGCTTATACAGATTAAGCAGAAACTTAGTAGACTTCTTATCTATTTCAATTCTGGGAAGACCATGATTAATCAGCTAGTACCAAAGGTGTACATGAGTCATACCTTTATGACCATTGTTTTGTGCTGTCCATTGTGGTAAACATTCTCACCTTACCTAGGGAGATTCAGCACTGCCACTTGGCCCTTGTTACTATGATATCCACTTAGACCCATGCATCTAAGACACATAATTCAGCAACTGTGGCTCCCACTGTAAGGTATTCTTTACATAAAAGACAAATAATTGAGCACTTTAAGTATGCTGGGCTCCCCTCACAAATATGTTTCTTAAAGTATTAATGAAGGGCACATCTTCTGCGTGTTCCCATTATGGGGGCAAAGGTGAGCTTACATGGCAAATCCACTCCAGCATTTCAAGTTCTCTAAGCCTTCTTAGCCATTAATCAACATTAAGCCAAGGGATATCAGAAAGCTTGAGCTCATTTACAGCCAACCATCAAATAAACGCTTGGTATCTCTTCCAACTGCATGAGCTGCTAAACCTAAAATCTCTGCTCAATGGGCCTATTTCAATAAATTCAGCCTAATATAATCTTATATTCTTTTTTGCATCATCCCACACCCTTAAAATCCATTCACACACATATTCCCCATGCTTCTGCTTATACGAGTTATATGAGTTAGAAAGTTTATGGAGTACACCTGAATCAAATCACCAGTTACTTACACATAAAATATAAAAACTTGAATTTGCAGAAGTTGAGATTAGAATAGTGGTGATGAGAGGCTAAATCAGTATAGAGTAGATGGAGAAAGTGGACATGTGTTGAAATTTTTCATTAAAACAAATTTTTCATTAAAATGAATAAGTTTGGGTAAGCTATAACTTAAAATAGCACTCTGTATATTTTGAAATTGTTGAGTATATTTTTAGTATTCTCATCACAAATAAATGGTATGTGAGTTAATATTTTAGTTACCCTCATATAGCATAATGTAAATATTTTGAAATTTTATATTGCATAAAATGTATGATGAATGCCAAAAAATTCATTTTAAAAATGTACAAGTCAACAAACTGCTCTCAATTTGGCTAACGGATCCCCTCACTGGTATGGGACGCATAGCTGGAGCTGGGAAACAAGTCAGAACCATATCCAAACATAAGCACACTCTCCAATATCAAGCTACCATCAATTGTGGGCTATAAGAGGGCCTACACCTATTAAATTCTCTATAAAAAAAAAGTAAGGGTTATCTCATTTGTCCTGGTGCTAACTTACTCTCCATTGGAGATTCTGCTTCTCTTTTTCAGATAGATGTAGATCCTAAGGAGAGAGCCACCCCATCATACCTCAAAAGGGCCCCGGCTGAAACTAAGAAAAATTGGAGAAACAAGCAAGGGGGCTGTTTTCCTGATGAACCGGATACCAGCACAAGGGGGAAGGAGATCAGCACAGAGAAAAATCAACTCCTACCAAACCAGAGAGCCAGAGCCTCAGAGGCCCCCAACACCTCATCACTGAAGCAGACCAAAAATGAACCCAACATGGCTCAGGGAAATTTTGCAGAAGAGGGGGCGGAAAGAATGTCAGAGTCACATGTTGGGTCATGATATGCAGAGACATTTATCTTAACCATAACTGTGGGCTAACTCCACAATGCATGACCCGTATACCTCAACAAGGAGGGGCCAAGGGGAGGGGGTAGGTCACTGATGAGCCTAATACTGGTACCAAACTGACTGTATTTGCTGAATACAAAACTGACTAATAAAGAAAAGAAAAAAAAAAAACAAACGTACAAGTCTACTTGCCAAAGGGAGTAACTCACTGGTTGTGCAATGTGAAATAAGCACATGCATACCATAATGCAATTATTAATTAAAAGTTACTTTGCATTCCTAGGTAAAAAAAGTTTGCATATTAACAGAATTCTTTACTAGCCTATGGCCAAGAAGTGGTAGGGTTAATGATTCTTCACGGACTAGCTGGTGAGATGTTAGGGTGAGAGAACTTCTCAGTCTTTAAATAAATTCTCATAGTCTTGACAACCATTCATATATCAGGTTTATGATTATTATTTTATGCTCTTCACAAACAGCTACAGGTATGTTATAGCTCATCCACCAAAGGAAAATTTAAACACCCATAATTCATGGAGAGCATTCAATATGACATTGAAGACATCATTTGGAATCCAATTCCTAGCATATTAAATAAAATTGTGCTTTTAGTTTGGTTGGGTGTCATTAACAAAGATCTTCTAAAAATGAAAGTATGAAAAATGTTGGATCCACGGAATTTTGTCCATTGGAGGGAGATTGCAGCTCTCCTGCGGTGTCCTCATGAGAATTCCCTTTCTTTCCTATGTGTCTGTGTTCTAGTTTCCTTTTCATATGGGTATCAGTTATAAGGAGCTGGGACCCACACTACAGACCTTATTTTGTATCAATTACCTCATTAAGCACTTTATGTTCTCTCTCAAATAAATATATAATATATTTTAAAAAATTAAAGTGCTGGAGAGATTGCTTAGCAGGCAAGGCACTTGCCTGCAAAGCCTAAGAACCCGGGTTTAATTCCCAGTACCCACATTTGCAAGATGCACAAGGTGGCACATGAGTCTGGGGTTTATTTACAGAGGCTAGAGGACCTGGTGTGCCCATTTTCCCTGTATATCTGCCACTTTCTCAAATTAATTAATTAGTGAATAAATAAATAAATTAAATATTTTTTTAAAAAATACCCTATGTTAAAATACAGTCCTATTTGGAAATTTTAGAGACTAGGGCTTCAACATATATGTTTAGGGGAAGGGTATAAAATTCTATCAGGTAAAATCTTACCTACTACTTTGACTGGAATGAGAGACTTTTTTTTTCTTGAAAACCTGTCAATAGAAACCTGTCAGTTATATCGAAGAGGATGTAAATAAGTCATATGGAAATCTACTTTTTTTGGACAATGGAACACTCAGGAGCCATAGATTGTTACTAGAAAACAGTCAGTGCCAGGAATTGGACACCTTTCAGTAAGGTGGTGGTCAGGGAGGTCCCCGATGCCCCCAAAACAATACAGCCCATTGCCATGGCCTTTGGTTTCCCACCAGAAATAGATGGTAAGACCCTATTGCTGAAGACTCCACATGCTTGGGCTACAAGGTCACTGAGAAATCCTGCTGTAACTGGGGTAAAAACCTCCTCCATGTAGACCAGCTGACAGAAGCTGCAAAAAGCCATGCTGCATGCAGTTCAATGGGAGAGAGAGAGAGAAATTACCAGTGACAATACTCAACAGTGAACTCTGCAGGCCTTATATTTGGCCAGCCAGGCCAAATGAGCCAATGAGTCCAATAGTAGCACATCTGTTATGGGGGAAACCAACTGCCCTCTAATTTGACTGGAGGCCCACTCAATGTGAGGAAATACATCCCTGATACTGAAAACCTACAACAGGGGTAGTCATGAGCCCTAGGGGTGTAACATCTGCTGGTGTCTGGCTAAATGTATATACTGTGCTCCCAGTAAGCACTTCTCTTAATGTTCATACCCATATATTAATACTGCTCTTACTTTTGGTTAGAGAACCTTCTCTTTTCAGATGGCAGTGACCTTGGGATGACTCAGAAGACACCATGGTGCTGAGAAGAAGTGACAGAAGAGTTCTCAGTACTGAAATATCTCTATCATAACTTCCATGGCTCAGGGTCCATTGCAGAAGGGGTGGTGGGAAGAATGTAAGAGCCAAAGGAAGGGTAGGACTCCTTACAATGTGCTCCTCCAGACACAAAATGGCTTGGATATCCATAACCTCACAGTGCCTGACACTACCTACACAAGGCCATCATAATAGGAGGAAAAGATGATGTCATCAAAATAAAGGAGAGACTGATTGAGAGGGGGAAGGGATATGATGGAAAGTGGAGTTTCAAAGGGGAAAGTGGGGGGAGAGAGGGAATTACAATGGGATATTGTTTACAATTATGGAAGTTGTCAATAAAAAAAGGATTCTAGATAAAAGAAGAAAGAAAATCTGTCAGATTGCTTATTTATTTGTTTGTATATGTATGCATGTGTATAGATGAGCATCCCACATGACACACATGTGGAGGTCTGAGGACAACCTCAATGTGTCTGCATTTTCTTTTCTTCCATCCTCCTTGAAACTGAAGAAGGAGGATATCAAGTTTTGGGCCAGCCTTAGCTACTGAGTGGAAAACTGTCTCAAAGATGTCATATTTTGTGTGAAAATCATTATAATAATTTGGTAAAAATTCTACATTTACAATGCATTTTCTAATTTATAATTAACTAAGGACAAGAGCAATATTATGACAGGATTGATGACTAACTTCTGGTTTATTTATCATAAAATATGTTTCCACCTCAAAAATTATTTTGAGAGTTAAACTATGAACTAAAGTGAAATTCTTACTTTGTCAAGCTAGTACCCAATATCTGCCTTATTTCATGTAATTTGGATAATATTCAATTGTCCTTTCATACTGAAACCAAAACAGCATCTAAATTTCCCTTTCAAAACAAGCAATGACATATACCATGTGAGAATCTTTCTCACATAAACAACAATAATTCCCTGCAATGCAGAGAATATAAATGTCTTTTAATCTTTCTCTTTAAAAACAAGAAATTATTGCCTGCTCTTGTGTTTAAAATCTCAGCAAAGAAAACCCAAAGCAGCACAGGTCACCCGGAAGGAAATTATAACAGAATGACAATTTTAAAAGACCACTCAGGAACAAGAAGCAAAAGCAATAATTACAGTCATATAAATTTTCCTTAAAATGCTGCTACCAGACCTTAAAGAAATAACTTCAGCTTAATTATGAATGAATAAGTGACACTATGGAATGGTGTCTCTCATAGTGCATCCTTAACATATTGCATCTGATAACGTAAGGAAATGTCTCTGGATGAAGTGATTAATACTCACCTTTGATTATCTACAAGAAATCCTGAGCCAAATTAATGTTGCAAGAAGCTCCTGGACTTCATCTCTGCTCTGTGCTTTTACTCAAGGTTCTCCCTGAAGTTGGTACATGGCTGGAAGATGATGTTGGCCAGAAAATAAAATGCAATTTGACCTAGAGTCTGAAATCTGTCATATGACACAGTTTAGAAAAAATACCCATAAAGAAGACTATGGGTTTAAAAAAATCTTTGTCAATTATCTTCCCACTTGACATTTTTACTTAACAACACTTCAAAATCTGTTTGCTACACTTCATATTTGAAATTGTATGTCATACAGTCTGTACTGTATCTAAATGACTCAGATTATTATTTTTTGTTTGTACGATGGTGCAGAAGACAGTTCTAGGTAAGGTTCCTTATTTTCTTAGTATTTTGTTTCATTTCAGTGAAGGACTACTATAATAACATATGGGGATTTCAAAACAAAGGAACCCTTTGGGAGAGAAGAGTTTTACTCATTTCAGCAAATAAAACATGTATATTGACAAAGATTCATCATATCTTAATGTATTTTCAAAACAAGACTTTTGCCTTTAGTTCTTACAAAAGCAAATGGAAATAATTGAAGTTTTTCATTAAAAATAGACCTTAAGGTCTAGAAAAATATTTTAAGAATAGTGTAAATATTCCAGAAGAGCAAAGGACAGGCCTTCTCTAAAAGTTCTTGGAGTTTAACAAGAATGCCTGGGGTATAGACAATGTTCAGTGTTTAATAATAATTGTCAATACTGTGCTAAACATTTTTAAAGTGAGATTATTTAATTAGGCTTACATTCTAATATGCAAAATCTTGTATGCACATTAGAAAATTAAAAATTGTTGATTTTTCACTTTCCCAAAGGAAAAAAAATAAAGTAACATATATCTAAATGAACATTTTATTGGACTGTGTCTGTTGCAGGTTGATCAATAAATGACACGGCCTTCAAAGCTACAATTTACAAGAAAATATCATTAATAATTCACTATTCAAATTTTAGGCATACTTAAGAAATTTTGATATATTTATTATAAGGATTATTGAAAGACCATCTTGCTATTCAAGTGTAACAACACCTTAGTTGGAGATTTTTTTATTGTTTATTCTTTAATTCTGCGTCTGAAGGAAGGTAGGAAAATAGCTAGCCTTAAATGGAAAAGCATTTAAAACTTTGGTACCGAAAATTGTTTAATTTCTCTTGTGCTTCAACAACTAACACAGTAAGCCTATAAAATATGATATATTCATACAAAATTATGGTTTAAAAAATCCCAATATTATAAGATAGTTAATTATAGATCAACTAATAATTTATTTTCTGAATCTTCTTCCTGTGATTAATTCATTTGACAAATATTTATTTATTTATTTTTAATTAGTTTTGTACTCAGTGAATACAGTCAGGTTGGTGCCATTGTTAGCCTCCTCCCTGTCCTCCCCCATCCCTCTGTCCCCTCCTTGTTGGAATATATGTGTCATGCATTGTGGAGTTAGCCCTCAGTTATGGGTAGGAGGAAATGACTCTGTGTATCATGACCCAATATGTAGCTCTGAAATTGTTTCCTCCCTTTCTTCCTCAAATTTCCCTGAAGAATATTGGCTTCATTATAGGTCTGCTTCAGTGATGAGGTCTTGGGAGCCTCTGTGTCTCTGGATACCTGATTTGGTAGGAGTTGATTGTTTCCTGTGTTGATCTCCTTCACCCTTGTGCTGGTACCAGGTTGGCCAAGAAAACAGCAACCTTGCTTGTTTCACCAATTATTCTTATTTTCAGCTGGGGCCCATTTGAGGTATGATAGGGTAGTTATCTCCTTAGGATCTGCATCTGTCTGAAAAAGAGAAACACATTCTTCAATGGAGAGTAAAGTTAGCACCAGATAAGTGGGATAACGCTTATTTTTTTATAGAGAATTTAATAGGTGTAGGCTCTCTTGTAGCCTACGATTGGGGGTAGCATGATAATGGAGGGAAGGCTCATTTTTGGATATGGTTCTGACTTGTTTATCAGCTCCAGCTATGGGTTCCATTCCACTGAGTGGATCAGTTAGCCAAATCAAAAGCAGTTGGTTTCTCACCATGGCTGTGAGCCACTATTGCACTTGTGTAAGCATCATGACTGGTTATGTGGTGCTAAATAAGTTAGACCGTGAGTTGCTTGCACAGATATTGGTCATTTCCCCCTAGTTGCCCATGTAGCACCTTCTGGCACTAGATGCGTTGACTGTCTGGGTCTGACTCACTTCCAGCTTCCAGCCATGTCACTCCATGTCTATGCATCAACTGCATATGGTGTCTTCAGCAGTAGGGTCTTACCACTAACTTTTGGTGGGTCATCAAGTACTCTGACAGAAATCTGTCATTCTTTTAGGAAACCTTGTAGGTTTCTCTGATCAAAAGCTCATTGTGGATGAAAGCCACATGCTGGTACTGGGAATTACAGGTCAGTGCCCACTAAGAAAAGGAAGAAAAAGATAACTAATATAAAAGAGTTAGAGAGAAGAGGATGGAGGGAGGAGAGAGAGAGAGAGAGAGAGAGAGAGAGGCAGTAGAAGATTAAGGTCAGTCTTTATCATACCCTCTCCAGGGCCTGTGACTCATGTGTTTCCTCTAAGAGCCTGGTGAAGGTTCAACCATTTGATCTGTCTTTTAGAATATAGAATTTTATGGTACCATTGCCATTTGTGTCCAGATTTGTGTCCTCCACCCCGTCCCTTACCCTCTCCTCCCTCCCCACCCACCCCATTGTCCAGTCCTCAAGATGCTTGCTGGGTATTTCAGCATCTTGGGTAGATTCAGGTTAGGTATGTAGATGAGTGAGACTATGTGGACATAATCTTTTTGTGATTGGGTGAGTTCTCTGAGAATGATTTGTTCCAAGTTTGCCCATTTTTTCTTCAAATATGATTGTGTTATTTTTTCTTACTGCTGTGTAGAATTGCATTGTGTAGATATACCACATTTTAGTTAACCACTTTGAAAAGCAATATGGAGACTGCTAATAAAGCTGACTGTAGAGTTATCAACAGACCCAGTTATTCCCTCACTGGGCGTGTGCCCTAAAATCTCCAAAGAGATTTACTCAACCATGTTTATAGCTGCTCAATTCATAATAGCTAAGAGCTGGAATTTTTTTTTTCATTTTTTAAATTAAATTGAAATGTTGTATGGACATAGCCAGTGTTGGTACCATCATTGGTCTCCTCCCTGCCCTCACTCCACTAAGGGCTCCACTTATTGTGATTGCTGTTTTCTACCATGGAGTTGTGGGTTATGAGTTGTGAGAGCAACAGTCAGTCCCAGGAGGCAATGCTTCTGGATATTCCCTCCCACCCTGTGGCTCTGACATTCTTTCTGCCCCCTCTTCCACAAAATTCCCTGAGACTTGGTGGGTGTGCTTTAAGTCTACTTTACTGTCGAGCTCTCGGGTACTACTGGATTTTTGCTTTGGTTCATTGTGAGTATCCTCAGTGTCTGTCTCCAACCCCACGGCTCTGGTTTTCAGGCTTGCTATGGAAGCAGCACTCTTGCTCATCTTGCAAATTCTTTTGTGTTTTCACCTGGACCCTCACTTCTGTGATAGGGGAGGTTCACCTACTGATATGGAGTCAGTGATCCTTGTCCTGTTGATAGACTTTGATTGTTCTCGGATCTTGCTACTTTCTGAAAAAGAAAAAAAAAAATTCTCCAATAGATAGTGAGCTCAGGAGAGGTGAAGGGTATAAGTATCATTAATTTAGAGAAATTTTTATGGGTGTAACCTCCCTTTTGTCTAAAGACTGATAATTTATTTTTTTAAATGTATTTCTTCTTTTTCTAATTCTGTTTTGTTATTCTAGAGAATACCTAAAAATAGGTATATTAAAAATTCACGCCCAGGCTGGAGATAAGGCTTAGAGGTTAAGGTGCTTACCTGCTACGCCTAAGGACCAAGGTTCAATTCCCCAGTACCTAGATAAGCCAGATGCACAAGGTAGTGCATGTGTTAGGAAATCGTTTGCAGTGGCTGGAGGCCCTGGCAAACCTATTTGTGCTCTCTCTCTCTCTTTCCCTCTTTCTTCCTCAAATAAATAAATAAGATAATAAAAAACACTCATAAAAAATAACTCAAGCTTTTCATATTTATTAACAACTAAGTATGTAAAATGCTACAAAAAATGGGATTCAGCACATGTGGATGCACACACATGCATGCATATTCACACATATGACTCAGCAAACATGGGTGCACATGAATAGCTAGTTTGTTGTAGGTTTGTTTAAAAGAGGCTCCATACCCCTTTGTATTTTCCCTTATTTATACAATTAGATTACAAATTTCTGCAGAGAATTTTTTTATTTATTGCAAGTATTCTTTAGATTAATAGGTCACCATTACAAAGCAGTGCCTTTCAAGACAGAATTATGCAAAACAAACAAATACTTCAATCTCTTGTTCAGTTATCCTCAATGAATTTTAGAAAAATACTTTGAGGAATAATAAAACAAAATAGTCTGACTACTTGTCAAAGCTGTAGTCTTAAACTATGACCAACTTCGTTTATAGCTTAACCAGATCCCAGGTAAAACCTCTTCTCCTAAATTGATTAGCTTGAAAAGACAATATTCCAAGCAAGTCAAATGTCTCTCTTTTTACATTAAAAAGCAAATATGAAATCAAACTTCTAGATTTAATAGGAGCTCCTAGAGCAACATGAGGAAAGGAATTAAATATAGGACAGATTGTTCCCCAGTATGTGGAAAGAAAGGTTCCTGTACGAGATTTTCCAATGAATGGAGACACACAAAGAAATAAATTGGCAGTTCCCCCCGCCCAGGGGAATTTGCCCAAGAAACTGTGAAACCCTATGAGGGGCTTATCATGATAAATTATATCAGTAAGTTCTAACCATTAGCACAGTGGACAACTATAATCCCTATTTATTTAACAGTGCAAGACAGATCAGCACTGGGGAGGAGGTGTGCTTTGTTGAATACAAGTAAGTACTGTTAAATACTATTAAAACTATTAGTGTTCTATTGAGCTTTCATTAAATCTTTATTGCAAACACTCTCTTCATACTTTCTATAAATTACTAAAACTATCAAGAACAGGATATTTGACAGGATTGTTCTTTTTGTCCTGCTTATCTTTATTGTTGGCCACCATGAATGGGGAGCTATTAACTAAGCAGCCTCTGTAGTTGCAACTTGTTGGAATGCCTTTACGGCAACTCAGCTGTGCTGGATATTTTAGAATCACTCAGCACATTCCAGCATGTACATGGGATCCTAAAACACTGAAGAAGATATGACCAAGTCATGTCCACTTCATGCAGCCTAGCTTTAGCCTTGAAATTAAGTATTCTAGCATCATAATCCTAGATAAGTATTTTCACCCAAGCAGATTCTCCTTAACTCTACCAGGACAATGACATTAGAATACTAAATGTAGCACAAATTATGCTCAAATATTTAGAGAGGGGTTACTCTAGCCTTCCTAAGCTATAATCAATAGAAGGCTTATTGTCATTGGTTCATATTACAACCCTTCAGTGGCATAAAGAGCTGTGTTATGATTGGTCATTACCTGATATTGATAGTCAAGCCTGCAAGCCCAGGTTTACACAGTCATTCAATAACCAGCCTGCCTATCCAGACAGGGGGAAGCTGACACCCAGCCTGCAAAAGGGAACAAAAGTCAAAATAAACAGTGGAAGAAAGGCCTGACACCTGACCCATCCACCTGGCCCACATATCCAGCCAGTGTAACTTAACCTTCTGCCAGTAAGCTCTAGTCTGGGTCACAAGTATAATATAAAATATCTTCTACAGTGAAAGCAGCACTCTTGATATAGCAATAGACACTGATGAGACTCAAAACTCATCAAAGCAGAAATTAAGAAGATGCCAAGATCTTAACACAAAAGAACACTTAAAACATGCCACCAGGATTCAGGGAACATTATGGAAGAAGTGGCAGAAAGAATGATAGAGTCCCATAGATACTAACTGGCACATTCATGACCTCATAGTGAATACAAATAACCACAATGAGGGGGACTCTCAGTGGAATTGGGGTGGATGAGAAGAGATAAAAGAATATAACCCAATGATAATATGATAAAGTTCACAATTAAAAACCCAAAATGTCATATACAGATGAATATCATGAAATTGATTGATAAATAAGAGATAATTACTACAATTAATATTGCAGTGGCATAAAGGAGGCCAACAGAAAACAAAACAACTAGTTCAGAAATGAAGGGGAAGTTAAATCTGCATCAAATGCAATAATCACAGCAAAGAAAAATATTTCAAAAAATAATTTTGGGGCTGGAGAGATGGCTTATGGATAAAGTACTTGCCTGTGAAGGTTAAGAACCAAGGTTTGATTTCCAAGTACCCATAAGAGCCAAATGCACAAGGTGGTGCGTGCATCTGGAGTTTGTTTGCAGTGGCTGGAGACCCTTGAATGCCTGTTCTCTTTCTATATGTCCCTCTGTCTTTCTGCATCTCTCTTAAATAAATAAATAAATAACCATTTAAAAGATTACAATAAAGAAAAACAATGAAAGTAATAATTTATCAACCCAGCTCAATCCATTTCTAGTTTCCCAAATCCCCTTTAATAAAAATCATTGCCACGATGATAGGCAAATGAAGAGAAAGAATCAGAATCCTATTTTACAAAAGGATCAATGACCACATACAAGTCTCAAACAACTAGATTAACCAGTTAAGGGAATCCATTCAAATTCTTTGCATGTCAGCCTCCAAAGTACATGAAACTGTTCAAGAAATTGGAGGGGAAGTTCCAAAACATGAATGATAAATTCATCAAAGAAATCTAAATGTGAATCTGTATTTAAGTGACAAGAAAACTCTTAGGTTTAATAGAAGCTTTCACTAAAGTTGCAGGATACAAAATTAATAGACATTATTCACCACATGATAAAACAAAACCATAAAAATATATTATCTGTATCACTACATATAGAAAAGATGTGTGCTAATTTCAACATAGTTTCATGGTGAAAGATCTGGGGAAATAAGGAATTGAAAGAATACTCTTCAACATTACAAAGGCTACATATAACAATCCTACAGCCAACAATATTCTAGATGGGTAAAAACTAAAAACATTTCCTCAAAATTCTTCAAAAAGACAATGGTACCACTGCTTCTACTCTTATTTATTATTATTTAATATTCCTTAAAGTCTTATCTAGAATAACTAGAACTGAAAAAACTGAGCATCAAAAAATTTAAAATCAATCAAATGGCAAGTAAAATGAGCAGTTTTCAAGTAGGGAAACACAAATGGCCAATAGATATTTTAGAAATACTCAATACACATAGAAAACAGGGAAATACAAATCAAAATCACTTTGAGATTTCATCTCAGTTGTCAGTCAATCACAATGACAAAACTAAAGACAAGAAATGCTAGTTAGGTTGTGGGGAAAGGAGCATGCTAACTCACTATTGGATTTCACTCAGCTGTAAAGATAAATGCAGTTATGAAATTTGAAGGAAAATGGGTGCAATTGGAGCAAAGTTCATGAAGTGAGGTAAACCAAACCCAGGAAGACAAAGATTGCATCTTCTGTCATGTGAATTACAATTTTAATGTTTTTATGAATGTAAATAAGAGCAGATTATTTTACCTCTGTTTAAACATTTTTTAATTTTATTTTATGACCATGAGTATATTATGTACCAGTTAAGTCAGCATAATTAATTCTGTCATATTATTGCCAGTACTTGGTGTTTGAATTACTCTTTGAGTTCCTCTTCTAGTTATTCCTAAGATATATGACAGGTTATTGTGATATAGTCAACCTACTGTGCTAAAGGACCGTACTATTTATGACTCCTTCACCTTTGTAACCAGTGTCCAGCTTCCTTCTATCTCCTGTCCCTACTTGCCAGACCATGGTCTTCACTATTCCACAATCAGTTTGATTACTTTTATCATACACATATAAGACAGAGCATGTGGCAGTTTTTTTTAATGAATTATATTTAACATTACATCTGTAGCCTAATAATATTATCAACAGATACAATTGATAAGATTGAGTTATCATTTGGATTATTTGTCCCCAGTCCTACTCAATTCCATTTAAAACTATGCATTTGTTTATTATGTGCTTTAAAATAATGGAAATGCTATTTTGTTTCACACATCATTTCTTAAAAATAATGACATAAAATATAGGAGATTGCCTGGTGATTCCATTGTTTTTATAGCATCTACTTCATTTGTATGCCCCTGTAATGTTTTATTAGGTATATTTTGACCTAAATTGCAGGCATGGATGCATATGTCTGTACTACAAGAAACAAAGGTATTTTTTAAATCTCTACCCATTGACATCTATTGTTGGTGCTAAATGAAAAGGAAACTCTTGGCTTCATCAATATGTGCAACCCAAACAATTGTAGTGTTTTCTGTTCTAGTATTTAGGATCACATTTCTTTTCTTGTTTCCTTTTAATGCAAATATAAGGGCTTTATGCTGCCCTAAAGTACTAGAAAGCTTTATATCCTTAACCCATTTTCTGGCAAATAAATCATGACAATTAGTTGCTAGACCTTTTGACATCTGGAGTTCAATTGCAATGATTGGAGGCCCTGGCATGCCAATTCTCTCTCTCCTTCTATCTTTCTTGTTCTCTTTCTCTCTCTCTCTCTCTCTCTCTCTCTCTTTCTCTGTCTCATAAAAAATACAAAAAGAAACAAAGAAACAAACCAAAAAGTGGGAGAAAAAGGACAGAAAAAAGAAAGAAATGGGAAAGGGGTGAGGAGAAATAAGAAAAGAGAAAGAAATGGACTCTCATTTTTTAAATTTAACTATATGCATTCATTATTTCTATAGTAATTTCCCTCTTTCAAAGATCATATACAAGGTAAATATGTGCAACATAATGACTACATAATCTTTTGAATATTTTACATAGTAAATTGATATTTGTTTTCCATAGTGAATTGATATTTGTGTTTTTTTCTTTAGTGCTTGTGACTTTTTCCTATGCACACACACATACGCATGTGCATGTGTACACACATGCACACACACACACACAGAAAATCATATTTTTAGGTTACCATGGAAATCAACTCCAATTGTCATCTTTAACTCCAGCACTATTTTCAATATCATTGATTATTACCTGTGCAAACCATTTATTAGACCTGGGACTTGGTCCTTGAGAAGAATTTTTCACTTCTTTAATGCTCACAAGTTTCCATAATGTTCTTTTTAAAAAGTATTCTTATTTATTTATGAGAGAGAGGATCTGTGTGTGTGTGTGTGTGTGTGTGTGTGTGTGTGTACGTGTATGGGGGGGTTTCTTGCTATAGCAAATGAACACGAGATGCATGGGCCACTTTGTGCACTTGCCTATCTGTGGATACTGAGGAATTTTATGCAGGGCCGCAGGCATTGCAAGGAAGCATCTTTAACCAGTGAACATTACCTCAGTCCAAATCCCCATCAAGTTTTTTTTTTTTTTTATCGCCAATGAAAAACACTGGTCCATTATTAGAGCTTACAGTGGCACAGAACATTGTCAACCAACTTTATATGTGCTATTAAACTCTAGTCTGATTGGAAATTGTGAAAATTATAGTTCTGAGCAACTGAATTATTTGAAGATCTGAAGTTTACTAACACTGGAAGATGCTTTTGCTTTTTTTAAAAAATATATATATTTATTTGGAAGGAGAGAGAGAGAAGAGAAGAGAAGAGGAGAGGAGAGGAGAGGAGAGGAGAGGAGAGGAGAGGAGAGGAGAGGAGAGGAGAGGAGAGGAGAGGAGAGGAGAGATAGAAAGAATGGGCATAGCAAGGCTTCCAACCACTGCAAACTCCAGCTGCATGTAAAGCCATCTCTCCAGCCCCTGTTGTTGCCTTTGTAACGACTGGTAAGCTTTTTATCTGTTTTTTTTTTTTTTTTTATCTGTTTGACAAAATTGCTGTTTGCAACAAAACCTTCTACTTTTCTAGGCTAAAGATACAAAATATTAAGCACATTTACAAGGAATCAAGATTCAATATATATCTGACAATGAAACTGCCCTATGTTTGCTCAAGTAAATATATAAATAGTGCAGTATTAGATTTAATAATGACTCTCTCACATATAGGAATTCCTTAAAAAATTATGGAGAGTTGCTCTTGGGAGATAGCTCAGTGGTTAAAAACATTTGCTTGCTAAGCCTGATGGCTGCAGTTTCATTCCCCAGTACTCATATAAAGCTAGATGCACAAGTGGCTTGAGTCTGGAGTTTGTTTGCATCAGTAAGAAAGAGGACCTGTCATACCCATTCTCATTCTCTCTCTCTCTCCCTCTCCCCCGACCTTTCTCCCTCTCTGCTCATGAATATGTGTGTGTGTGTGTGTGTGTGTGTGTGTGTGATATATCATAAAATTCTGTTGTGTTTTACTGATTCCTTTTTATTTTTTTTAATTTTTTTGTTTATTTATTTGAGAATGATAGACAGAGAGAGAAAGAGGCAGACGCATAGAGAGAGAATGGGCACACCAGGGCCTCCAGCCACTGCAAACGAACTCCAGATGCATGCGCCACCTGTGCATCTGGCTTACGTGAGTCATGGGGAATTGAGTCTCGAACCGGGGTCCTTAGGCTCCACAGGCAAGCACTTAACTGCTAAACCATCTCTCCAGCCCCTGATTCCTTTTTAAGTAGTACTAATCAATTATTAATAATATTGATATTTTTCAATAATATATCATATTTATCTTTGTTTACCTCTTATCCTTTTTAAGCTGATTTTATTATGAAACTCACAGAAAGTAATGATCTTATATGTACTGGAATTGAATTGAAGATGTAATAAAATAATTTTCAGGAAATTAATAAAGTTAAAGGATATGTGAATATTATTAATCAATTAAAAATGTGGATGAATTTCATGAACAGCACTGAAGAAAAGAATAAGATGCAAACATATATTGTCTATGATTCTTCTTAAATAAAATCCACATGCATTCAAATCTCATCTATGCTGTTAGAAATCAGAACATAACAGATTTCAGATGCTAAGAAATTGTTTTTCATTTAGATTCAGGTATAAAAATTAATTTTTCACTTATGATTTGTGTACATTATTCAGTACCTGTCATGATTTAATAGATACTAAATTTTATTGATAGCCAGAAATTTTAAAAATATGTATATTAAATATAACACCTGACTAATTACTGAAAAATGTACAAAATATGTGAAAAGTGATGGTATTAATAGAGTGCAGTATCCAAATTAAGTAAAACCTTGAAATTTGATAAATCAAAATGAAAAAAAAAATGCTATTAACTCTAAATTCCTGCCCTCCTTCTTCAGTCTTCTTTGCTGTGTTACAGTTTTGGCTTATATTATTATGTCTTTGGAAATTAACTAAAACACATGGTCAGTTCTGGGTTTCCCTATTCAGCTCATAGAAAAGTACCTTTAGATGTCAAAATATCTGTCTCTCTAATTTTATCTTTGTATCTTCATTACCTGAGAAATCCAGTTTTTCTAGGTGATCATGTCTTTATGCTGTAACAAAAGAAACTGGAGATTTTGATGATCAGTATTGGGAAGTTTTTCTTCTTTATATTTGAACTAAAGCACTTCACCTAAACTTAGATAGTGAAGACATTCGTTACATTTTCAGGGTGACACTGACAATTTTGCTGTCACTCATGCACCAATAATGTCCATCAATATAATGGCATCTAGAAAAAAATATTTACTAAAGCACTTGTGTCTGATTCTATAATGTTCACATTGCACATTGCATCTTTATTTGTTCTATGAATTTCATTTTTCAGACCCTTAAACCCTCATTTATAATTAATTCTTTCTAAATTTACTAAGAATATACTTCAAGAAATAGAAGTTTGCATAGGATAGAAACAGAGCAATGTAACAAACCATTCCAAAATTTTGTGCTTAAAGTGGAGCAGTGGCAATAAAAATGTCTTTCCTCTGTATTCTACCAAAGAGAAACCTGAGATTATAATTGAAGCCCCCAAAACAATGAAGTCCACACCTGAACATGATCATTTATTTTCGTTTTCTTTTTTTTTTTTTCTTCACTTTTTTGTGAACATATCACTTTCTGTGGTCCTAGGTCATTGAGAAATCAAGCTGTACCTGAGATAGAAGCCATCTTCCTGTCATAGTGCTGGAAAGTGTGATGTTGGCTGTTGGAGAAGAAAATTCTGATCAACAGCCTGTACAATAAGGGATCCTGCAAGCTACAAAAACAACCAGCTAGAGAAGATGTGTCCACAGGCGTACTACTGGTACATCAGTTATAGGGTTGGACAACTGCTCTGATTGCCCTTGAGACTGGCTAAGTGGGAGGAAATTCATGCCTAGTACTAATAACTGAACAAAAAGCCTATGGCTTTAAATATAGACTGCAGGAAAGCTATTATTGTTCTTTGGCTAAATGGAGACAGTATGCCCATCAAAAAGGCTTATAAACATATGTGTTTATGTCCTTTGACTAATGCTGTTTTCACTTTTGGTTAGAGAAGCTTCTTTTTACAGGTGGTGACAAATACTGTGAAGATACAAAACTCATCAGGATGAGGAGATGAAGAGAAGATGAGAAAGTCCACATCTTGGCACTGGACAAGTTGAAAAAGATTAAATGATACGGAAACATAATTTTGCCTTTTTAAAAGAATTGCTAACCCACGTAAACCAGATGCACAAGGGGGAGCATGATCTGGCAGTTCATTACAGTGGCTAGAAGGTCTAGCATGCCCATTCTTTCTATCTGCCTCTATCAAACATCTATCTATCTATCTGTCTATCTATCTATCTATCTATCTATCTATCTATCTATCTATCTATCAGTTATGTATCTGTCTATCTCTATCTCTATCTCTTTCAGTGTAAATAAATAAATAAAATTTTAAAGATGAATTGCCTTAAAAATTACTAATTTGAATCACAACACAGAACAAGCATATCTTGTCATAGAATATGGTTCAAAAATAGTTATCAATCAACTCATTTTCATCTTTGGCCTAGTTTTTTTCTTTTCCTGTAAGGGGAAAAAATATTTTTTAATATATTTTGTTTCTGTGCTTTGGGGGGTAAGAAAACAATTTTATTGAATATACTGTAAGAGAAAGTGCGGTGGGAAGGACCTTGAGTCGTCTTTTTCTTGAGATAAATTGAAATGGGTTAGAAAAGGATATTTTATTCAGTTGTGTGTTATAGAAGAAAAATCTCTGTCTACTAAAAGTTATTTTCTTCTATTTCTTTGCAATTCTAACTGCTATTTATGTTTGTTCCTTTACCATCTTGTCAACGTCATTGTTGTTTACATAAAAATTGATGAACAACTTTTATCTCTGTTTTTGAGAGTTCAACATTTCATTTTAGAAATATATCAGCCTTTTTACACTATCCCTTGGGTAGCATATTGTCCCACTATTTGAAGCTTAGGTACACATTTCTGTGTGGGTTAGGCTTCCATTTAGTATAAGGCACCTCTAAATGCTTTTATCTGCCAGTTTATGAACTAGTGGTACTGAAATGAAGAAAGTATTCAATTTGAAGGGATTTTTATACCATAGATAGTGAGAGAGCCATGCATATAGAGGAATTATAGAACAATGCTATGGGAGATAACTAAAATATCATAGCTATAAGAACAGTGCAAGAGGGCAGAAAACGCTGTCACTAGCACTTCCTCGGATATTAATATGTGTCTTACACAGTGGAGATCATTTGAATTGAATTATTACCTTGCAATAGAAGTTTACTAAGATAAAGGAGCAAAAATATGAAGACAATATGATATCATGTAAGATTAACTAACAAGAGATGGATTCACTAGTAAAGATATTATCAAAGATTATTTACATTAGTGAATTTCATATGTATATCTATAGATATATGGTTTGGGCAGCATAAAATAATATTGGGACATGGATAAGAATTTGATTCATTCCTTTCATGCATAACTAGTAAAACTGAAAAGAAAGAATGTAGTGGTCTATTTTCTACTTTCTGTACATTTGGAAATACTCCAAGAATTCCTTCACTATCCTTTTTACCACCCTCAAGACCTTAAAGGTACATTTTCATGACTTATTTTAACAAAATAAACAACTCTTTCCAAGATTCTAGGAAATAGTGATACTTATTATCTGGATAAAAATAAATTCCATTATGTATATGAAAATTTTGTTTCCTGTATATGTCCATCAGAACAGATTTTAATTCCAAAATGGGTGCCTTATCATGCAAATTTACCTGTAAAATGCATATTGAAACTCCCAGTGATTTCTCTTCATGAGAGTTTTTCTTTGCAAATTAAAAAAAATCTTGTTTTACTTATTTTTTCATCTAGAAAACAAGAAAAATCTGATAGTTGTCAAAACAGCCAAATATGGACCCTTGAGTGTCTGTTCATATAACTCAGTATTCAGATATTTATTAATTTATTTGTTATTTGAAGCTGCATTTGCAAATGCTTTTATACCAGAACTCAAAGAATATTAGTTTTTATTTTAAGTACTAGAAAAGAAAAATACAAATATTTAAAGATGAAAAATTAATAAAATTAAAATGGAAAGATTTTTTTTTCTATTCCACTAGATCTAAGGATAGAAAATTTAGCTTTGGGCACTTCTCATTTCGTTAGAAAAACACAACTGAGATAATTAATGAAACAAGATGGCACGTACTGGTAGACAGTTTAATTGAGCAAGTTCTTAGACATTGAAAGTCATGGCATAAGAAAAAGTACTCATCATCAGCAATGGTGTTGCCATTTCTGTCTCATTGTTGGAAAAAAAACACTGGACCAAAAGCGGCTCAGGGGAGTAAAGGGTCTACCTCAGACTTAAAATTTCAAGGAGAAACTATGCCATGCAGAAACAGCATAGCATGAACAAGACATAAGGGGAAGGATGTAGTCTGAGTGATTTCGCTAATACTGGCAAGCTGGGCTAACAAACCTCAAGTCCAACCTGCACCTCCCCCAGTTATACATCTCCTCCACCAAAACTCCACCTCCCAAAGGTGACTGACTATGACACTTAACCACAAATACAGAAGGCTATGTGGAACATTTTAGATTCAAACTTCAATAAGTATATTTGGTTTGCTTATTATATCTACTTTTTTATCTTCTCTGAAAGACTGAGCCATCTGTGAGTTTTCCACATCCTAATCTAGTTAGTCTGCAAACAACATAGCTCTGAGGTAGTAAAGCACACTATGGCCCATGCCTATTTGTTATATGGAAACTCAATTTAGAATAAGAAAATAAAATTGAGAGAAAAGAATATGAATATATGAATTGTGGCTAAAATACAACTTAGAATTCCTATTGCTTCCTAAAAATAGGATATGAGATGGTAAATATTAGTAATAGCACAGGAATATGTCCAATGCTTTTGAGTACAACAATACATGTTCTCAAAGTGTTTAATCAATTTTGATTTATGGAAAGTTCACAAGTGTTTTAACTTTGATCTCATATCATTCATTCATTCCCATGTTAGATAAAATATTTACGAGTACAGGTTTCATCATTGTTCATTTTCAGCCAATTTATCAAATATATTGTGTCCATAATTCAGTTTACATTTTTACTGAAAATCTTCCCCTGTGCTTTGCAATTTTTTCTCATTGTTCATAAAGTCTTGCCAGTCATACTTGATCAAATCAAAACTATAAAGTCATCTTTGATTTATTATTTACATTTATTCCCACAGAATTTATATGATGACTTTTCTTTCTTCAAATGGGCAAGAACCAGATACAATGGTCCTGGGTACGTTTAGTTACAAATAGAATAAAGTAAAGCATACCTGTGTATCAGAGGCATTACCTCTTTGGGTTTATGTGTGGTTGCTAAGGAAGTCTTCAGAATTGTAATATCAAATCCTCACAGAGTATATAAAGAAGAAAAAATCATGAGGAGATGTCACATATTTATGAAAGCCAAACAAAGATTAGAACTGGAGGAATTTTAGTTCATATATATTGTTTTTCATTATAATTCCAAAGATACAATGTGTTGATAATTAAATGATAAGGAAAAGTCCACAACAATAGTGACAAAAAGATGAAAAATTGGAATACTAATAAGATACAAACTATATTTTGAATCAAAATATTTGTAGGAGGAAAAGGCATTATATATATTCATAAAAAGTTTTATACAAAGGACTGGAGAAATAAGTTAGTGGTTAAGGCACTTGCCTCCACAGCCTAAGGACCCACATTCGACTACCCAGTACCCACGTAAGCCAGATGCACAAGGTGGTGCATGCATGTGGAGTTCATTTGCAATAGCCAAGGCCCTGGCATGCCCATTTTCTCTCTCTATCTATATCCCTTCTCTCTCTTTCTCTCTCAAAAATCAGAAATAAATTTTAAAAAATGTTTGACACAAAAAGAAAATATAAGAGCTGGAGGGATGGCTCAGCAGGTAAGGTACTTGCCTGCAAAGCTAATGGACCAAGGCTTTTTCTCCCAGGACCCATGTAAAGCCAGATGCACAAGGTGGTACAGGCATCTGGAGTTCATTTGCAGCAGCTAGTGGTCCTGGCACACCCATCCCCCAGCCCCTAACTTTCTCTATCCACCCTTCCCTCTCTCTCAAATAAATGAAATAAAATAAAAATATTTTTAAATCTAGAAAATGTAAGAATTATAGACATTCATATGACTAGTAAAAAATAAAATATTTCAAACAAAATTGACATTTCTAGAATAACATGTGAACAAATTAATACTAATGTCTCAAAAATGGAAAGAATCAGATACAAAAACAAATAAGGAAATACAGTTAAACAAATCAACTAGATATGACAGACATACACAGATCACTCTGTGCCACAAATAAAACACACCTCTTCTCTACTGCACATGGGAAATTTTCTACACTAAATCACATATTGGGCCACAAATTAAGTTTCTATAGGTAAAAAGATGAAATTATACAAAGTACAATGAGATCAAATCAGTAAGAGAAGAAAATTTGAAAACCCCTATATTTTTTAAAATTAAACAAACACTTTAACAATGTAATTAAGAGTGTGATACTGGAATGAAGACAGACTAGTGGAATAATGTAAAATCCACATATAATCAATGAGCTTAATGTTTAGTGGGGATGGAACCAAAGACACAGGTAACAAAAGAAAAAGAGAAAAAGAAACAACTTTCTGAAATACTAAAAATATGTACATCAAAAGATCTTATGAGAGCTGGGTGTGGTGATACATGCCTTTAATCCCAGCACTCAGGAGGTAGAGGTAGGAGGATCACCATGAGTTCGAGGCCACCCTAAGAATACAGAGTGAATTCCATGTTAGCCTGAGCTAGAGTGAGAACCTACCTTGAAAAACCAAAAAAAAAAAAAAAAAAAAAAAAAAGAGCGATCTTATGAGTAAGGTATGATGACATGCACCTGTAATTCTAACACTTAGAGTGTAGAGACAAGAGAATATTGATATAAATTTGAAGCCTACCTGGCTACACAGTGAACTCCAAGCCAGGCAGAGCTATGTAGTGAAATTGTGTCTCAAGAAACAACAACAAAATACTCTGACTGATCAAAAACCAAGCTACAAAATGGGAAAGCATATTTTCTAATTATGTCTCTAACAAGAGATTATCAAGAATATCCTATCCCTGGCACTGAAAATTTTCTAACAATGATCTCTGGCTCCTGAGTGTTCCATTGTCCAAAACCGGAGGATTCCATATGATTTATTTGCATCCTCTTAGATTTTGATTAGCCCTTCCTCCACCTTTCCTTTACTGAATCTCTTTCCCTGACCTCACTTTCGGCCTTTTCACCCCTATTAATCTATTCTTCTACTTACATATATACATAATATCAACCTATTAAGTACACTCCTCCCTTCCTTTCTTTTCCCCTTATATCTCCTTTTTAACTTACTGGCCTCTGCTACTGAATTTTTTCCTTCTCACACAGAAGTACAATCATCTGTAGCTAGGATCCACATATGAGGGAGAACATGTGGTGCTTGGCTTTCTGGGCCTGGGTTACCTCACTTAGTACAAGAGTTGTTGGCCAGGGAGGTCCCTGATGCCCCGAAAACATTATAGGCCATTGCTGAGGCCCTTGGTTTCCCACCAGGAATAGATGGTAAGACCATATGGCTGAAGAATCCACATACTTGGGCTGCAAGGCCACTGAGAAATCCTGCTGGAACTGAGCTGATAACCTCCTCCATGTAGACCAGATGACGGAAAGGTGGAAGAAGCCATTCTACATGTAGTTCGATGGGAGAAAGAGATACCACCAGTGAAGATACTCAACAGTGGACACTTCAAGCCTTATAATTGGCCAGCCAGGCCAAATGAGACAACGGGTGCAATAGTGGCACCTCTGTCATGGTGGAAACCAACTGCCCTCCAATTGGACTGGAGGCCCGCTCCATGGGGGGGGGGGGATACATCCCTGATACTGAAAACTTAAAACAGGGGTAGTCATGAGCCCTAGGGGTGTAACATCTGCTAATGTCTGGAAAAATGTATATACTATGCTTATCAAACTGCCCAGTAAGCACTTCTCTTAATATTCATACCCTTATATTAATGCTACTCTCACTTTGGGTAGAGAATCTTCTCTTTTCAGATGGCAGTGATCTTGGGATGACTCAGAAGGTATCATAGTGCTGGAAAAAAGTGACTGGAGTACTGAGTAACATCTCGATGGCACCTTCCAAGGCTCAGGGTCTAATGCCGAAGAGGTGGTGGAAAGAATGTAAGAGCCAAAGGAAGGGTAACACTCCTTACAACGTGCTCCCTCCAGACATAAAATGGCCTGGATATCCATGACCTCATAGTGCCTGACATTACCTACACAAGACCATCATAGAGGAGGAAAAGATCATAACATCAAAATAAAAGAGAGACTGATTGAGATGGGGAGGGGATATGATGGAGAATGGAATTTCAAAGGGGAAAGTGGGGGGAGGGAGGGTATTGCCATGGGATATTTTTTTATAATCACAGAAAATGTTAATAAAAATTGAGGAAAGAAGAGAATACATAGTGAATTCTTAAAACTCAATAGCAAAATTTACAAATATAAGTAAAAAATTGAATATTTATTTCTGTTTTATTTTTATTGGTTTTTTTATTTGACAGAGAAAGGGAGAGAGAGAGAGGGAGAGAGAGAAAGAATGGGCACGCCAGGGCCTCCAGCCACTGTAAATGAACTCCAGACGCCTGTGCTCCCTTGTGTATCTGGTTAGTGTGGGTCCTGGGGAATTGAAACAGTCTTTTCGCTTTTCAGGCAAGCATGTTAACCACTACGCCATCCCTCCAGCCCTTGAATACATATTTCTACAAGGAAGTTTCATAACTGATCCATGAGCACATGAAAGCATCCCCAACATTATTACTCATCAGGAAAATATACATCAAATCTACAATGAGATACCACCTCAAATCCATTAGGATGGCAACTACAAGACAAAGTAACATCATAAAATAGTAAATAATAATTATTAGTGGGTTAGTGAGTATGTTGGGACACTGTGATCCTTGTATACTGTTAGTTGTTGAATGTGAAAGTGATAAACTCTATGGAAAACTAATGAGACATCTCTTTAAGCTTAAAATTATTTTAAAATATGATCCAGCAATTCATTTTCTGTTTATGTTTTCCTATGAATTAAAATCAAAATTCCGGTGAGATATTTGTACACACATGCTATTAATAGCATTATTCAAATTAGGTATAACACGGAAATAGTTGGTGTGTTCATTGATAAATGGACAAGCAAAATATTACATGTGCAGAGTGAAATATTACAGAAAATTGAAATGCAAAGAACAACAACAAACATGGCTGACCAAGTTTCTCTGTCATAAAAAGTAGCATCTTTAGGGCATATGCCTAGAGGTGATATAGGTGGATCAAATAGTAAGACTATTTGAAGCTTTTTGAGGAGTCTCTGTACTGATTTCCATAGTGGTTGTACAAGTTTGTACTACCACCAGCAATGGATGAGGGTTCCTTTTTGCCCACATCCCTGGCAATACTTCTTATGTTTTGATTTTTTAATGATTTACATTCTGACTAGGGTGAGATGGAAACTCAAAGTCATTTTAATTTTTGTTTCCTTGATTGCTAAAGATGTTGAACAACTCCAAAGGTAATTATTGGCCATTGATTTCATACTATGAAAACTTTGTTCAATTCCCTTTCCCATTTTTTAGTGTTCCTTGACATTTTATTGCTTTTCATAGTTCTTTGTAAATTCTACATATTATACCTCCGTTGGATATATAGCTGGCAAAAATTTCCTCTCATTCTTCATGTTGTTTGTTGACTATTGATAGTTTACTTATGTGTACAATAGCTTTTTAATTTCATGAGAATCTAACTGTTCAGTGTTTGTCTAAATCCATAGATTATCAGGGTCTTATTCAAAAAGTCTTTCCTTATGCCTGTATCTTGCAGTATCCTCCCTTTTTTTCTTATAATTGTTTTAGACATTCAGGTCTTATTTTGAGGTCCTTGACTCATTTGAAGTTGATTGTTGTATATAGTATGAGAGACCAGAGTCCAGGTTCATTTTTCTATATGTGGTGATCCCGTTTCCCCAGCACCATTTGTTAAAAGTGATGTTTACTCCAGTTTGCATTTTTGGCCTCTTTGTCAAAGATCAGATAGCTGTGGTTACAAGGAATTATACATGAATATTGTACTCTATTTCATTGATCTATGTGTTGGGTTTTGTGTCACTAGGATGCTGTTTTTAATAACGCAGCTTTGTAGTGTATCTTAAAATCAGGTATTGTATTATCACCATAGATATTTCTTTGGCTGAAGATATCTTTGGCTATCTGAGGCCATTTGTGATTCCATATAAATTTTGAGACTTTTTTCTAACTGTAAAAAAACTCCTGGAATTTTTACTGTAATAACTTTTAATATACAATTTGTTTTTGTGAGAATGTCCATTTTCATGATATTAATACTTCCAACATGTTTTTGTATTCAGCTTGAAGGAAATTTTTTTGAGAATATTTGCATCTAAGTTCATTAGATGTATAGCTTTATAATTCTCTTTCCTTGTTGGGTCTCTGTCTGGTGTTGGTGTTAGTGTAATACTTCATAGAAAGAGTCATGGAGCATTCATTCCTTTGAAATTATATGGAATAACTTGAGAAATATTGGTTTTATTTATTCAATGAAGGTTTGGTAGAATTGGGTAATGAATCTGTCTGGGCATGGACTTTTTTTGTTAGGAGGCTTTTAATTACATTTTCAATCTCATTTTGGGCTATAGATCTATTCAGGTGACTTATCTATTCTAGTTTAGGTTTGGTAGGTAGTATGTGTCCAAGAATGTATCCATTTATTCCAGATTTTCTAGTTTTGTGAAATAGCTGTTTTTGAAATGATTCTACAAATTTCATTGCTCTTTGATAAATTTTACCAAATTTATTAATCTTGTTTTATTTTGAAGAACCAAACCAGCTCTTTGTTCCATCAGTTTTTTTGCTTGTTCTTTATGTCTAATTCATTGATTTCTGCTCTGGCCTTGATTATTTTTTTCATTTGATACTTTTGGGATTAGGTTTTTCTTGTTTATCCAGCACCTTCAGGTGGATGGCTAAATTATTAACTTGAAATTTCCTTGTCTTTAGTTATAGGCGTGTAGTGCTATAAATTTTCTTCATAAGACTGCCTTCATTTTATCGCAGGAATTTTTGTATGCTGTGTTTTCCTTGTCCCAGAGGAAGTGGTGCTTTTATCATGAGTGTACCTGTTACTGCTATCCTAATAGCTTCCTCCACAGAGATGGGGATAGACTCTGAGGACACTCAAAACTCATCAAAGCAGAAATCCCAAGGTTACAGAAGTTCAGTACAAAAGTGAATTTCTAATACAACTGTCAAGGCTCTGGAAACTTTGTGGAAGAGAGAGCAGAAAGATTATGAGCCACAGCATGGGAAGGAGTATCCTGAGGCATTGTAGTCCCCCACGCACACATGACACACACAACCAGATTGACTGATGATGCATTTGTAACCCCATGTGGAGTATCAGTAGCCTCACTACAGAGGGCCCTTAGTGTGATGGGGAAAGGGAAGAAAGGATGTAAGGGGATAATATTAAGGAAATGTGACCAACACATGATTTTTTCATATAGTAAAGTACACAATTAATAAAAAAAAGAAATTCTAAAATATGTTATGAAGTGCAAGAACTCTGAGGACATGTAAATACATGAAATGAGTCAGTCACTAAGAGACCAATGTTGTAACATTCTTCTTACATATGACCTTAGTGAAGTTGTCATCATAAAAACAGAATTTATATTGCAAGGGCATGAGAACAGCAAGAATGTAGAATTATTACACAAGCAAAACATACTTGATACTTTTGAGTATGAAACATATTTTAATATTGAATATATTATTGTGTACTTTCAAAAGTTTAAGGTACTAGATCTTAGGATATATATAATACACATGAAAATTAGAAAAATCTAGGATAACTTAATTATACAAGCAAGTGTCATTTTTATTTTTAGGTTTTGCTATGGTTTCTTTTCTCTACAATCAATGACTTTTTCAAAATTACCTATAGAAAAATTGACAAAACAATGAACAGGATATGATGTTAGAAAGTCTGAAAATATTCAATAATCAAACAAACAAATTGAAAGAAATAAAAAACGCTGTAGCTGAACCAAAAGTGTTTGCCAGTGAAGAGCTCAATGGGGACAGTAGGTTAGAGTAATGAAGTCTGTGCACATATTCTCTTTCCCACTCTTACCCTGGAGGAAAATTGAGGCTGAGTCCTGAAGTTTATTTAAAGGCATGAAGTCAGGTCTCTTTTCCTCATGTAAAGTAAAAATTTAGTTTGGCCATAAAGATACAGCCATCAAGGGCATGGATACTATACTTGAGCTAGATGAACATTATGTTAAATCATCTGTTCTAATCTAACCTAGTTGCTTATTCGCCAGACATAATAATATTCCTAACTAAAACACAAAATCTTAAAAGCATCATACAATCCATTTATCCATGAAGTTTCTGGTGAAGGCTGCTCTATGCTGCCTCTATATGTAGGTAACACTGATAATGTGATGTTACTGCCCTCTAATGGGTGGAATGTGATAGGATTAGTACAAATTACAAAGTAAAAGAAATTATCCAACAATGAGAAGGCTTTGTCACATTTGCATAAGGATTTTCAAATTGCAAAATGCATTTAGTATCACTGTGAGACTGAAGGAAAGGAATTCATCCTGTTTTCAACAGGAATTATGAAATGAAATAATGACATGAAGAAAAATGCTCACATTTATGCATTACAAATAGGACCTCAAAATGTCATTTGAATATTCTTAGTTATTCACTATAAATGTGATCTTGAGGTAGTCAGTAAAGTGCTTGTCATGTAAGCTTATGGACCCAAGATTAGATCCTTATCACACTCATAAAAGACCAAATGTTGTGTTATTTGCCTATAGTCCAAGCACTGGGGTGACATAGAAAGGAGTATTCCCTAATTCTTTCTGTATAGGTTATCTGGACTGCCATATCAGTGAGCAGTGAGGTTATCTAGACTCACATATCAGTGAGCTTCAGGTTCAGTGACAGAGCTTGTCCCAAAAATGAAGATGGAGACTAATAAAACACGACACCTGAAGTCGACCTCTGCCCTTCATATGTACATGCACACCTATGCTACCACATGCATAGGGCATATGTACACACATACTCACAGGCAGGCATACCACACAATACACAAGCCAAAATAAATAAGTATGTAAATCAATAAGATCTTGAAATTATGGCAAAGGTTCTACTACTTAGAATTTAAAACCTAAAAAACACTTTAATAAGAAAGCATGTATAAATTGATTTTTCAATTGTTTATTAAAATGTACAATACGTATTATTAGGGCATATTTTTTAACTTTAAGTTATATATTGATTGAAGCAATAAACCTGAAATGCATCTGTATTATTTTAGAATATCCTAAATTATTTGTTTTCAAAGGAATGTTTTGCTTTTTATCTCTTTTGTGTCTAAAAATCAAGTGGCTGTTAATTTTGAATGCTGTGTAAAAGATTGCATTACTGAAGAATAAACTAAGGCATAAAGAAGTTATATGAACTACAAGTGTTCTTACCTTGAGCAGCAAGACAGGGTCATATTTATTCTATTTTTCAACATTTCCCAATCCCTGTTCTTAAATCCAATAATAGATATAGATACAATACCCTTTGGACTTCTTACTTGGCAGTACCTTACAAAAATAACTATTAGCACAAGTGGGACCACGTGGATAAGCAATGAGTGTAGTACCACCATGGTCCTCAGTACTTCACAGTATGCATGTCCTTATAAACTCTCTGGTCACACAAACTCAACGTGATATCACTTCAATCTTCATATAACAAGGTTTGAAAGCGGTTCCATGAATAAGAGAGCTTAATCATCACATAACGTACTATTTACACCAGCTCTGGTATTATTTACACCAACCCAAGGAAACTTGTTCTGTCAGCATTTTGTATAGCTCAAGGTTGATTGTATAAGTTTGAAAGTATACACAGCAGTATTTCACAGCATTTCACAAAGTAGAGGCAAAGATTATGTTTTTGTTCTAAATCACAATTTTAACTCTGTTATATTCCTAACATAGATTTCAGTAATATGCAATATTAATTTTATCTTCAAATTATAAAAAAAATATTGAAGGCATCTCATTAATTGTAAGGACCTCTTAACCCAAACCTGTAAAGAGTTTTTATATTAATAAATATATGTTATGTGAGCAGACATTTTCTCTGTTAGCAATGTGGAAGTTGAAAAGCAAATTGTAATAGACAGCTTCATGTTGCCGGAATGAACATCCAAAGCAGACACAGTTTATGGGGGAAAAGGGGGTTTATTTTGAGCTTACAGATCCAGGGAGAATTCCATAAGTTGTGGGAGAAACTGCTTCCATACACCCAAGTGGAGAGAACAACCATCACCAACCAAGAATAGAAGCAACAAGCCCAAGCCCAAGTTGGCAGCCAATAGCAGGGAACCTGCCAAAGCTCAGACTGCTCTGCATATCTTTGGGCTGAAAATCAGATCTGCCCCAAATTCACCTTAAGGCTGAAGTCCAGAATTCGCTCTCAATGACACCTCATCCAGCCTGGTTGCTGAAGACCCAAGTTAGAAGCTTAATAAAACACTTGACTTTATGGGGGACATGCATTCATTCAATCACAGATATGGAACAATTTTAAAGCAAATTTCATGCTTTCTGCTTTATTCCCAAACTAGTTAAAACCAAATTTCATTGAAGGCATCTTTTATTTAATAGAATTTTAAAATCTTGTTTATATTTAGTTTGTAAACCTCAATTGATTTTAGAGTTACATAATGACCATAAGAGAGATAGATCCAGTTTTATATTTGCATGTTTTTAAATAACTTTATGATAAGGTAATTAAGTCAATTCTGTAGTGAATAGATCACTGTTCCATTTTAAAAGGATCTTCATTTTACAAGTTAGAAAATCTGAGAAAAGCATTTTTGGGTTTTTTTTTGTTTGTTTGTTTCTTTGTTTTGTTTTTGTTTTCGTTTTTCTCAGGTAGAGTCTTGTTTTAGCTCAGACTGACCTGATATTCAGTTTGTAGTCTCAGAGTGAATCTGTGTTCTGAAAAGATGATATTTAATGGAAGTAAGAAGATACTGGTTTCAATCTCAATCCAAATATCAACAAGTTAATTAGTAGATATTGACAAATTGATTACAAGGTTAATATTAAGAGACAAAAGACCCAGAACTCCCATTTCAATGCTGAAGGAACAAAACAAAGTCAAAGAGCTCACACTGGGTGATTTCAGGACTCATTATAATGCTGCATCATCAGAATAGCATGGCATTTGTGAAAGAATAGATAAGCAGATTAATGAACACAAGATCCCAGATAGAAACATATTGATAAAGTCAAATCATCTTTGACAAAGGTCCACATGCAATAAAATGCAGTCAGAGTGGTATTGTACAAAGGGAATAAAAAAGAGAGCATCCACATGTAATAAGCATGAATCTAGACATAGACTTTATTTTTTTAAGAGAAGAAGGTTTATTTTAGCTTACAATTTGCAAGATCATGGCTGAGAATGTAGGGCAGTAAGAGCAGGGATGTGTCTGGTCAAATTGTATCCCTAGTCAGGAAGCAAAGAGAGAAAAGGAAGTGGAGTTAGGCTGTAAAGCCTGGGGGTTTGCCCACAGTGACCCATTTCCTCCTCAACTTTATAAAGCCTTCTCAGACAGTGCTGCCAGCTGGTAAACCAAGGTTCAAACATATGTGCCAAGAGGAAACAATCTTCATTCAAGCAAATGCAGGTAGGAGTATGCATTCTAGACAGAATTTTAACTTATTTGACTAATTTTCAGGAGTATTTTAAGATGTGACTATATAACTATCTCAAGATGCACTTATTAATTCTAAGTATGTCAAAATGCATTTGAGTTCCCACAGAAATTGATTTTTTAGACATAGACTTTACACTGTTCAGAAGAATCGACTCAAAGGGCATCATAGACCTAAATGGAAAACAGACTCACGAACCTCTCTGAACTTCATATATGTGAACATCTACGCAACTTTGGGTATGATGGTCTGGTTTTAGATATAATGTCAAATAAAAAATCCATAAAAATATAATTGATAATTTAGACTTCCCTGAAATTAAAAACCTATGCTCTTTGCATGACAACGTCAATCTAATGAGAAGATAAGCTACAGAATAAGAGAAAGAAAATATTAATTTTTAAAAAATTGAATACAAAGTAATAAGTCATGGCTTTCATGCACATTGTTTTCATTATCTTCATTTCCTAATCACATTCCCCAGGTTCATGCCCCTGTCATTTACATAATTCCCTAATTTCAAGTTCATGTATTATGTTTCCCTACTTTCCCCTCCCCATTGGTTAAGATTATTCTTTCCCCATTTATGGACCCTTTCTACTTCCATGACTTATATGCTTCAACACACACTGCACTCACACACACACACACACACACACACACACACAAACATATCCATATAGGCACATGCATATACACATATTGATTACTTTGCTTAATAAAATAATTGATTTCCCTGAAAATGTCATGAATTCAGTTTCTTTACATGTGAATAAAATTCAATTGTGTTTATGTACATTTTCTTTATCCTTTCATCATTTAATGGCCATCTTTGCTGGTTTTATCTATGCTATTGTGAATAGTGCAGCAGTAAAAGTAATGTGCATGTATCTTTGCAGTAGGGTTTAGGGCACTTTGGGTATATACACAAGAGTGCTATAGATAGGACATACATTAGTTTCATATTTACAGTTTTTGAGAAAACTTCATGCTTGCGACCATAGTGACAACACAAGTTTACCCTTCCACCAGCTAGGAATAGTCTTCTTCTTTGCCAACATCCTCATTAGCATTTATCATTTGATTTCTTTTTTTTCCTTTCTTTTTTGTCCTGTTATTTTTTTTCTTTATTAGTTAGTTTTGTATTCAGCAAATACAGTCAGTTTGGTACCATTATTAGGCTCATCCATGACCTACCCCCTCCCTTTGGCCCCTCCTTGTTGAGGTATACGGGTCATGCATTGTGGAGTTAGCCCACAGTTATGGGTAAGATAAATGTCTCTGCATATCTTTTGTGACCACAAAGTAGTTTTAATTTGTATTTACATGATGGTTAAGGGTGTTGGACACTTTTGAGAAATGTGTGTTCATCTGTTCAGCTCATTTGTCTTAATGTGGCTTCCAATTTCACCTTCACACAAATTATTTAACTATTTGCACTATCATTATTATCATTATTAAGAATATACAGGGAATAAAACTCTAACCAACAAATATTTATAACTAAAACATTATAATAAAACAAAAGTAAAACCTCTTAATCAAAGTTATTTGTTTTTTTTTTTTTCTAGTAGACATGAAGTGAAATAGATATATTCTTCAATTCCAGGGCTGACAAGGTGGCTTAGCAGTTAAGGAACTTGCTTGCATAGCCAAAAGACCCAGATTTGATTCCCTAGCACCCACATAAAGCCAGATGCACAAGGTGGTGTATGTGTCTGGAGTTCAAGTTCATTTGCAGTGGCTGGAGGCCTTGGTGCTCCCATTCCTTCTCTTTCTCTTTCTCTGGTTCTTTCCCCCTCTGTCTCATAATAAATAAATAAACTATTACAAAATAAATATTCTTCAATTAAATCTCCCTTGTAAAGCTTTGATAAAGATAGAAAAATCGGGAAGTAAATTTGTAGTTTATGAAACTTAGGAAAAGATTTCTTGAGCCAATTTTCATTTTCTATCGGTCTAATATAATAAATTTTTATATTTGTATGTGGAATGTGAAGTGATTATTTTGTATTTAGTGTTTACATACTTGCACTTTAAAATAAAGCAGTTCAGTTTTTTGAAGAATGTTTTGATCATTCAAGGAACAGTAATAGATCTTTTCTACAGCTGGTTCCTCAATACATTTAGCTAATTTTTTTTCTGAACATTTTTATGACACCACTTTAGATTTCAATTAGAAGCTATTCATTGATAATCAGACTAACAGGATACATTAATTTGGGATCAATTAGTAATAAAATTTGAATATGAAGCATCAACTTCAGACAAAGTACCTGGAGGGCATTCTGTAGTTCCTATTTGCTGCCTTCCATCATACTATTATTCATTTGTCCATAATAATGTATTATTCTACATCCTAGGATCTAATATAGCAGTAATTTAAGAAGTACTATCATGATCCATTAAATCACACAAGGAGAGTCTGGAGATTAGGGGCACATACAAACTTATAACTCATTATATATTATCATTATCAAATGATTATTTGACAGTGAAGGAGGCAACCTTACTTTTCCAGTGCTAAATGTGAATAGGTACATGGAACTATGGCAGAATTTCAGGTTGCAACACAAATTTTTGTAATAACTCAGTATTAAAGTACTATTATACCAGAGTGCCTATTCTCTTGTAAATACTCTCATACTAATATGGTTGTTTATTTTCAAATGAAGTCATGAATCCACTGTAGGGTTTTGGAGTTGGCTAAATGATTAAACGTTCCTGATTATAAAGCCTTCCAGAATGGGTTTGATTCCCTAGTACCCATATAAAGCTAGATGAACAAAGTGGTGCATCCATGTGGAATTCATTTGCAGTGGCAAGAGGCCTTGACATTCCCATTCTCATTCTCTCTCTTTCTCTGTACTTACAAATAAATTTTAAAATATATTCTTTAGAGAGAAAATAATTCATTGCACCATCTTTTTCAGTATTAATTAAAATTTGAAGTTTTATTTATTTATTTGAGAAAGAGGCAGAGAGGGGGAAGGGAAAGAGGGAGGGAGATAATGGGCACATCAGGGCCTTCAGCCACTGCAAATAAACTCCAGATGCATGTGCCACCATGTGAATCTGGCTTAAATGGGTACTGAAGAATTGAACCTGGGTCCTTAGGCAAATAGCTTAACTGCTAAGCCATCTCTCCTTTTTAAAAAAAAATTTTTTTTTTGGTTTCTTGAGGTAGAGTCTCACTCTAGCCCAGGCTGACCTGGAACTCACTATGTAGTCTCAGGGTGGTCTCAAAATCATGGTGATCCTCCTTCTTCTGCCTCCCAAGTGCTAGGATTAAGGGCCTGCACCACCACACCTGGCTCTAAAATTTTTAATTTAATTTAATTAATTTAGTTATTTGAGAGAAAGAGGTAGAGAGAAAGAGAGTATGGTGTTTATGAAATTTTGAAAGTCAAACTGCACATAATGCTAAAATAATTCATATAACTGAATATCACAATCATTGTTCCAACTTTACATATAAACAGATATTTGTAAACAATCTATTTAAAAAGTTAAATAAAATGAACAATGTGTTCCAGGTAAGATGGTGGCATAGGAGCCATGCCAAACCATCTAAAGAAGGATTTAAGCAAAACTACAGCAAAATACACTCTTCGTTTGAAAAGTGAAGGAGTATAGGTTATTCTTAGGTACAGTGGAGAAGCAGAAGAGACAAAAGGATGAAAATGGCCAGAATCACACTGGCATCTACTCAGCACAGCCCTGCCAAGCAGTAGCAACAGCAGCAGAGACCAAACAAGAGGATTTCCCAACCTCATCAGCCTCCTAGCAAAGTCAAGAAAAATGACAGAAAGACAGCTAAGATCAACTAAGGAGCTACTGAAAGGGATACAGGAAGGACTGTGAGAGCAACTCCAGGTTTTCTGCACTCTCCCATCCCATAACCATCAAATACTAGAACCTCTAGCATTCAGCCCCCGGTGGTAGCACATTGAGTACAGCTGATTAGTACTCCAGCTCCGCTGCACATCATGAAGAGGTCTAGATGGGCACTCAGCATTGGTGAGATTGGGAGCCACCCCAAAAGGTAAAGAGGCAGACCAAAAAAAAAAAAAAAAAAAAAAACAGGTACATAGGCCTGCATTAGAAAAGCTAATCTCTCTTTCCAAGCCAGGGCAGGTTATGGGTTACATATTCTTGGTTGGCTTTACCATTTTCAAATAAGCTGTATTAAGGGTTGAATATTATTGCCTTTGATGGCTTCAGATTTATAGGGCCTTTGTCTTTTGCTTCTGTCATTATTGGGGGCAGGATCTGATTCAGATCCAGGCTGACCTGGAACCCAATTTAGAACAGAATTCTTTCTCTCCCAGCTGACAAGATTAAGGGTATAGAGCAACACACACCCTTAGGGATTTTGGCTTTATAATCCCCACAATTGCATACTCTGTGCTGGTTCTTATTGCATGTATATATTGCTCAGTTGAAGTTTAGAATTTACCAGTAAATTGTTCCACCCAGTCCACCTAGGATTACTTCTGAGGTTGGGTTGGGATACAAACGCTACACTGGCACCTTAAACTCATATATGTATATATGTATATATATATATATATATATATATATATATATATATATATATATATAGTTTTTCAAGGTAGGGTCTCACTCTAGCCCAGGCTGACCTGGAATTTACTATGGAGTCTCAGGGTGGCCTCAAACTCACGGCGATCCTCCTACCACTGCTTCCTGAGTGCTGGGATTAAAGGCATGCGCCACTACACTCAGCTCTTAAACTCATATCTTGAAAGTATATAAACATGGATCACCACATTTAAGAACACTATAGATAAGTAGAGAATAAATTCAGGATACAAAATTCTCTACATTATAATACAAGAGACACAAAGAATCAATACAAAACAATCCCACCAAAAATTATAAATTCGTCTGAAATAATCACCAAAGAGACTGATTTAAATGAAATGTCCAACAAAGATTTCAGAAAAATGATTGTATCTACACTCAAAGAAATCAAAGAAAAACAATGAAAGGAATCAAAGAAGAAAACAAAGGAATTATAGAAGAAAACAATCTCCTGCAAGAGAACACAGGAAACCAGCTTAGTGAAATAAGGAGGTCATTACAAGACATGAGTAAGGAATTAGAAATACTGAAGAAAAAACAAGCTGAAAATCTAGCTGTGAAGAACACAGTCAGTCAAATAAAAAATTCTGTGGAAATTCTCACCAATAGAATGGATGAAGGAAAGAACAAAATATCTAAACTAGAAGATCAGGTAGCAGAACTAATACAGTTCAACAAAGAGAAAGACAAGCTAATAGGAAGGTATGAATGGGAATTTCAAGATCTCTGGGACAAAATGAAAAGATCAAACATAAGAATTCAGGGTATAGTAGAAGGAGAAGAATTTCAATCCAGAGGCTTAGTAGGCATTTTCCACAAAATCACTGAAGAAAAATTCCCCCAAATTGAGAAATAAATGCAGTGCAGATATAAGAAGCTTTTGGAATACCAAACACACAAAACCTGGAAAGAACCTATCCTATTTGGTTACGTAAACCAAATAAAATATATTGAAAGCAGTTAGAGAGAAAAAGCAACCTATCCGAATAACAGCATATTACTCAACACAAACTTTAAAAGCCAGAAAGGCTTGCATTTATGTGTTCTAAGTTCTGAAAGATAACAACTGGCAACCAAAATTACTTTATTCTGCAAAGCTATCTATCCAAACTGATGGCAAAATAAAGACATTCCACAACAAAACAGGCTACAGGAATTTATGACAACTAAACCAGCTCTACAGAAAATAAGTGAAGGAATCCTTCGCAAAACACACAAAGAAGGAGATAAGAAAAAAAAATAAACCATACTCAAATAACAGTCAAAGCAAACATAAAGGGAAAACATGAAGCACTACAAAATAAGAATGGCAAGAATAAATACATACCTTTCAATAATAACTCTTTTTAAAATTTTTTTGTTTTGTTTATTTTTTATTTATTTATTTGAGAGTGACAGACAGAGAGAGAATAATGGGGAGAGAGAGAGAGAGATTGAGAGAGAGGGAGAGAGAGAGAGAATGGGCACACCAGGGCCTCCAGCAACTGCAAACGTACTCCAGGCGAGTGTGCCCCCTTGTGCATCTGGCTAATGTAGGTCCTAGAGAATTGAGCCTTGAACAGAGGTCCTTAGGCTTCATAGGCAAGTGCTTAACTGCTAAGCCATCTCTCCAGCCCTCAATAATAATTCTTAATATCAATGGCCTCAATGCCCCAACCAAATGACACAGATTGCAGACTGGAATTAAAAAGCAGGAGCCTGCCATTTGTTGCCTCCCTGGAATTCAACTCTCAGACACTGTACTATAATAGCAACATTCAGAAGATTAAATCAGGGAATCTCCCTTATTCACGATTTCTTCAAAAAAATAAGTACCTTGGAATAAATTTAACCAAGGAAGTGAAGTATCTCTACAATGAGAATTTTAAAACATTCAAGCGAGAAATTGTAGAAGACACAAGGAAATGGAAAGACATCCCATATTCTTGGATTAGAAGAATCAATGTTGTGAAAATGTCAATCTTACCAATAGCAATCTACACATTTAATTCCATCCCCATTAAAATTCCAATGGCATTCTACACAGAAATAGAAGAAAAAAAAAACAGTCTTGAAATTCATTTGAAAATACAAAAAAAAAAAAAAACTAAAATAACCAGAAATATTTGAGCAACAAAAATAAGGCTGATAGTTTCAGCATTCCTGATTTTAAGCTATATTACAAAGCCATAGTAACAAAAGCAGCATGGTATTGGCACAAAGTCAGACATGTCGATCAATGGAATAGAATACAGGTTGAAGATGTTAATCCATGCAGCTACAGCCATCTGATTTTTGACAAAAATTGCCAAAAATATTCATTGGAGAAAAGATAGCCTCTTCAAGAAGTGCTGCTGGGAAAACTGGATATCTATATGTGGAAGGATAAAAATAGATCCTTGTCTTTCTCTATGCACAAGAATCAAATCCAAGTGGCTCGCGGACCTTAATATCAGACCTGAAACTCTGAAATTGCTACAGGAAAAGGCAAGGGAAACCCTTTAACATACTGGCATAAGTAATGACTTTCTGAATACAACCCCAATTGCTCAGAAAATAAAACCACTAATCAACCACTGGGATCTCATGAAATTACAAGGTTTTTGTACAACAAACGATACTGTGAAGAGAGCAAAGAGACAACCTACAGAATGGGAGAAAGTCTTTGCCAGGTATACATCTGACAGAAGATTAATAACCAGAGGATACAAAGAACCAAAAAAAAAAAAGAACAATAAGAAATCAAACAACCAAATTGAAAAATGGACTATGGAACTAAATAGAGAGTTCTCATGGGAAGAAATACAGATGGCATATAAACAGCAAAAAAAAAAAAAAAAAAAAAAAAAAAAAAAAAAAAAAAAGTTCTATGTCCTTAGCCATCAGGGAATTGCAAATTAAAACTATTTTGAGATGCCATCTTACTCCTGTCAGAATGGCTATTATCATGAAAACCAATGACAATAAATGTTGGTGAGGATGCAGAAAGAGGGAAACATTTCTACACTGTTGGTAGGAATGTAATCTGGTACAGCCATTGTGGAAATCAACGTGGAGGTTCTTGAGACAGCTAATAACAGACTTACCATATGATCCAGCTATAGTACTCCTAGGCATATATCCTAATGACTCTTCTCACTACCTTAGATATACTTGCACAACTATGTCTATTGCTGCTCTATTCACAAAAGCTAGGAAATGGCACCAGCCTAGATATCCCTCCATAGATGAATGGATAATAAAGATGTGGTACATTTACACAAAGGAGTTCTATTCAGTAGTAACGAAAAATGAAATTATGAAATTTGTAGGGAAATGGATGGGTCTGGAAAGGATTATACTAAGTGAGGTAACCCAGGCCCAGAAATCAAATGTTGCATGTTCTCTCACATATGTGTATCCTAGCTACAAATGTATAGACTTATGTATAAGCTGGAACCAAAAATCAGTAGCAGAGGCCAGTAAGCTAGAAAAGGGCTATAAGGAAGGGAGGAGAGGGAAGAACTTAAGGGGATGGTATTGGTATTGTATATATGTAAGTAGAAGAACAGATCACAGGGAAGGAAAAGGCCTAAGCGAGGTCAGATGAAGAGATTGTGTAAAAGAAGGACTGGAGGGGGGAAGGGTTAATCAAAATTCAAGATATTCTGGATAAGACATATGAAAACCTACTTTTTTGAATAATGGTATATCCAGAAGCCATAGATTGTTACTAGAAAATTTTCAGTGCCAGGGATGGTATACCTTCCAGTGAGTTGTTGGCCAGGGAGGTCCCTGTTGCCTCCAAAACATTACAGGCTATTGTCAAGGCCCTTGGTTTCCTTTGAGAAACAGATGGTAAGACCCTATTGCTGAAGTCTTCACATGTCTGAGTGGTAAAGTCACTGAGAAATCAAGCTGGAGCTGAGCAGAAAACCTTCCCCCTGTAGCCCAGCCAACTGAAAGCTCGAAAAAGCTGTACTGTATGCAGCCCTATGGGAGAGAGAAGTGATCAGTGGTGAAAACAGTGAACACTGGAAGACTCAAGTTTGCCCAGATAGATCAAATGACCAAACGAGTGCAAGAGTGGCATGTCTGCTCTGGGGAAATCCAACTGCTCTCTAATTGGACTGAAGCCCACTCTATGGGAGGGAATACATGCCTAGAACTGAAAACCTAATCAAAAGCCTATGGCATGGGAGGTCATGAGACTTAGGGGAATAAAGCCTGCTCTTGTCTGGATAAATGTATATATTATTCTCACCGAACTGCCCTGAAAGCACTACACTTAATGTTCATATTCATATATTAATGCTACTCTCACTCCTCGTTAGAGAAGCTTCTCTTTTCAGATGGCGATGACCACTGGGATGACCCAAAAGGCAACATAGTGCTGAGAAGAAGGGATGGAGGAGTGTCTAGCACTGAAACATCTCGATCACACCTTCCAAGGCTCAGGGTCCATTGCAGAAAAGGTGGCGGAAAGAATGCAAGAGCCAAGGAAAGGTATTACTCCTTAAAATGCAACTTTAGACAAAAGTTGGCCTCCATATCCATTACCTATCTGTGCCTAGAAATACCTACCCAAGACCCTCATAATAGGAGGAAAAGATGATGACATCAAATTAAAAGAGTGACTAATGGAGAGAGGGAGGCAATATGATGGAGAGCAGAGTTGTGAAGGGGAAAGTGGGGGAGGGGGATAAATATTATGGTTTACTGTCTATAATTATAGAAGTTGTCAATAAAAATAAAAACAAAAAAGAACAATGGAATGTGTGAAAATATGTTATATTTTATATGTATAAATAAATAAGTGTATTTATGTATACAAATAATATAGTAACATTTAAAACTTAAGATGTCAATGAATGTAATGACTTTTCTTCTGTTATTGTTAAACTAAGTTTTCATGGCTAATATTACTAGAAACTTTAGAAAACCTACCAGAAAAGAAAGTATATAGGCAGAAGTAAACCTCTTCCTTCATATTGAATGATGAAGTACATTTTTTTTTTTTTCTAAATGATCATAGGTCTTCATTTAAACACATAGTAGTGTGATCACTGGAAAACCACTCAACCATATTGTCCTTAACTTGCCTGAAAGCAGCAATACAAAAAGAGGAATGACTTCAAGATTGACAGCAGGGGAAATCATGGCTGCTGTAACTTAGGGGAGAAGTAGATTATAAATTTAAAACTTAGCTCATGCCTTTGCAGATTTTTTTTAAAAAAATACTACAATGTGATTTACATAGTTGAATAGTATTTATTATGGCATATTGATTTCTAACCACAAGACACATTATATTAGTCAATATTTTGGTTCCTCAGCACTTCTTAATTTTAGGTATTATCTTTATTTTGTCTTGCCTTATCACCTCCCCAAGTAAATAGTAATGTACATATCTATGCATATCTATATAGATCACCTCTGTCAATCTTGTGGTAAAAATTCAAAATGATATGTGATTTGAAGTATTCTATAACTTGGCTTCTTATCTAGTTCGGGAATCTGTTTTTGTCTGCACTGCCTATCATTTAAAACTAAACATTATTTTACTAGAAGAAAAATGTTAAAGTCTCCATTCAATTTTCTTTATTTTCCCCCCACTTTAGCTAACATTTTAAGTGAAATTAAATGGATGTGTTTCACTGCACTACATTAGAATCAAATAAGGCCATGGGGAGGCTGTTATATGCATCTGAGTTCAACTAACTTTAATGACGTTATGCTCAGCCAGTAACTGAACACCCCTTAGTGCCTTGTGAAATTAACAGACTGCCATTTGCATGAAAGTCTCAGATAGCATATCAGTGGTTTATTTGTCTAATTACTGAAGTTTCTAGTTCCCTAGTGCACAAAGCAGGACTAATGAAGCATTTTAAATAATGTAACAGCAACACTATCTAATACTCCAGTGCTCCATGAGCCACTTTCTCCAAGAACAAAATACAGTTTTAACAGATATGAGAGTCATGAGAAGTCACAGATGTTTGTGTTGTATCACTGTGTATATGTGTTGGAAGACTTTTCATAGTGCTGAGAAAAAAATAATTCTAATATAATTTTAAGAATTAAAAAGATATGATTACATCCACGAGATTATAATAACATAGCTATGGCTTTTTGGGGCTGGAAAGATGGTCAGTGGTTAAGGCACTTTCCTGAAAAGCATGCTAACCTGACTTCAATTCTGCAGCACCTACATCAAGCCAGATGCACAAAGGGGCACCTGAATCTGGAGTTTATTGCAGTAACTGGAGGCCCTGGCATGCTTATTTCTCTGTCTCTGTTCTTTCTATCTCTTTGCTTGCAAATAAATATATAAAATATATGATTTTTAAAAATTCCATAGCTATGGCAATTACATCTTGCCATAAACTGCTAATATGTCCAAAAGGAAGGGAAAAGCTTTGAAGTTTCCCTGTTGGTTGGTCTTCCACTTAGCAGATTAATAATTATGTGAGTAAAGTTGCAAAAAACTTGCAAATTATTATATATTTCAATCAACGAGTTCTACATGAATTTTATGTTAATCCTTAACTTAGATATTTAACACAGTATTATTTGGAATCTTGATTCTTAGCTAATAATTTAGCATTTGCTAAAGGATCACGCCATGATATTTGGGATTTACAGTGTACTTATTAGTTTTGTGTTACTAAAATTAAATTGCAGAGATAATTAACTTACAAAGTGAAGGCTTTGCTCACCTCATAATTTGAAAGGTAAAAGTCCAAGACTTTAGACCTAAACATGCTTGCCCCAGTAAGGTGACATCTAAGAAGCTCAGCAAACAGAAACATCAAGTGGGAACCATGTGTCTGGCTTTTTTTTTTTTTAATTCTAGGCATAACATTATCATCCAATAGAGATTATCCTGGCTCAGTATCCATGACAACACAATGAACAAAACAAGAATGATAGCTAGATCTATGGTAATGTAATGGAGCCCTTGCCACTCCCTAGTGGAAGAAGATAGGGGAAGAGATCACAAGACCTTCATCAGTGAGTCCTTCCGCACTCCATCCCATTTCCTCCCCCTACAGCTGCAAGTGATCTACATAAATTCTAGACTGTATAGGAAGTAGAAGGCTAACTGAATCTATAATATAGATTCCATGAAGACATCATATCTGATGGGGTAGGACTTTGTTATGATACAGCCTCTTTGTGGTCACCCATGCTCCTGGAAGTAACTTCTTTCCCTTGCTCTATAGGCCTAACAAACTCATTGGTTCACCAAGTTCAACTTTGGTCTTATTTTTTTGTTCTGTTGAGTCTTAGGGCACTATTTGGAGTGAATGTATATTTGTTCATGTTTCCACAAGAAAAGTTAATGTAACAGAACAAGAAATTACATCTCCAAGAGGAAGAAGCCAGGTCTTTAATAACATCCCTCTCTGGAAGAGTGATATGGGGATTATGTGAGAAAAACCACATAACTTCAGTGGCCTAAGGACCACACACTAGGCCCTGCCTTCCAAAAGTTCCACTTGCTATCTGTAGTACTTGGGTCCCAAGCCTTTAATCACAGTGGTCCCTTGAGGATACTCAAACCATAGCAAATCAAATCATTTAGCTAATTAATTGAATTATTCAATAATAATTTGTTTATGAATTTATTCTGGTGCATGGTAGTTTAAATAATAAAAAGTAGAAAAATAAATCAAAAACACGAAGAACTAAAAACCTAACAAAAAATTTAATAAGCATTGCATTTTTGTATTACATAAAAGCATGAATAGAAAATAGAAATAACCTTAGTCAGAGAAGTCACACAGTGATGAGAAAATATAGCTGAAACATCATAAATATAGGACAATAAATAGGCATTAATTGGAGAGAACCATTTTGCTGGATGCACCACTGAGAACTTCAGTTCAAGTAATTACAAAGTTTAAGACACTTTTTCTTGGTATGTGTCTATTTATGGCTTAACATTTTGATGCCATCCAAAATCCATATAGTTTATTAGGAAACATGAAAAACAGTTTTTGCTATACCCTCAAATCTATTCTTCTAAGAGTCATTACATTATTCTTTCTCCATCTTCATTTTCAGAATGTGGAAGCTTGCCTGTCTTGTGACGTTTGTTGAGGATTATTGTAGATAATTTAAAGAAATTTAACCACTATGCGCTATCCAACAGCCATCTCTCACTCTGGCTTGAACGATGATGTCTCAGCTATTATAATGAGATGTATTTCAAATTTTATAAGCCAGCTCATTTTCAAGACAACAGAACCATATTCATGTTTCTGGTTCAGCTAATTAGAAAATAGCTGCCATTTTGTCTGTTACAAAATGTACACTAATGCCCTGATGGAATTAGTTGAGTTCAAATGTTAATGATGGAAAGAGAAGTATTATAAAAGAAGCCTCACAACAAATTAAGACAGAAAAAATTAGTACTGCCAATAGAATGTCAGGGTTTTTCTGTATATAAATGCTGAATCAGGAAATTGCCACGTGGGCTAACAGCTATTAGTAGAAATCATGGCCAAAGGGAACAGAGATTTATTTTATTATTACAATTTAACTGATCATTATTTTATGATGTGTTCCCAGTAGAGTCATAAATAAGTTTATCTGTATTGCATTTACCCCACACAAAAACATTGCTATGGGATTTAGTTTTCATCTTATTTCTCTCATTCCAAATTGCAGCATACTCAGAAGTTTCTTCCTGTTTATATTTTTCCTCTCAAATTCATTTAACTATTTAATTTCTGGGTCATTGGCCTTAACTGGCTTCTTAATGATATACACTTTAATAATATAATTTTTACATGCAAATTAGAATTAGTAATTCTAAGATAACTTATGATAAACCTTTGAGTCACTAGAGAACATTAGTAATACTAACATACATATGGTAATACTAATTTTTCCTCACAAACTCTGAGAGAATAGTTTCTTTGTATGATACAATAGTTTTGCTTATTTATGATAAAAACATATTTAAAAATCTCACTTTAATATTTGTAGCAGGCTGGTGTTTTGCTTTAAGAATAGGATTTAACTACAACTTTCCCTGACTTGGTTTCAATGATAGATACCAGAAGCCTGACATTTAATGCAACAATGTTAACATGGGGCTAATATCTCCTGATTTAAAATGGCATATGTCAACTCCTAATCCTCAACAAGAATGACTTATAAATAGGAAACATATGTTACAATGCAGAGAAAACGTTTAAAGTATATTTTGCTGTATAACATTTGTATTGCACACTCAAAACTCAAGAAAGTGCAGAGAACAAGTGATTGTTGAGTGCCCAGTGCCTAATGCGATGTCACTCTGCACCGTTTAGGGAACACTGCAGAAGAGGGCGCGGGAAGAGTACAAAAGCCAGAAGATTCAGAGGGGTGGGTGCCTGAGAACACTCTCTTCTGCTCATGAAATGGCTGTTACAGTCATGACCTCAGAGGGACAAAGTACTTCCTGTAAAAGGCTTACAAAATATGGGGCCCAGGAATATTCTCTCTGGGATGGTGGAGGAGGGCAAAATAAAAAGAAAAAAAAGTATAACTAGGACTAGTTGGGAAAAGAAAGGGGTTTGATGAAAGAGAATGTGGTAAGGGGCATAAACAGATAATGGGAGGGAATATTACCCAAATGTATTGTGTATATATACAGAATTGTCAACAAAATAGTTTTAAAAAAAAACACCTGGGGTGTTATAAATCAGAGCACTTTTGTAGGCAAGATGAGACCAAGAGGATTCCCACTGGGAGATAAAATGTTAAAGTGAAATGATTGAAATGATTGGGCTAAGTAGTTAACCTGATAGTTGAAAGAATTATTATTGGACTGAGGAATATCTTAATGGATAGAGCACATCTAGGCAAGGGCGAGTACCTGAGCTGGTTGTTACGCTGTATACAGTAGTGAGCATCTGTTACCTAATTTGTCTGTGACAAGGTGGGAGGCAGAGATATAAAACCCCCTGGAACTTCAAATATCCTGACATTTGCAGTGGTGGGCAACAAGAGGCAGTGCCTCAAACAAGCTGGAAGATGAGGACCACTACCCAAATTTGTCGTTTGTCTTCCACATGTGGGCCATGGCAACTATCTCTCTCTCTTACACACATACACACACACACACACACACAAATTGAATAATGGGCAATATGGATAGTAGGAACCTCACTGATGGAAGAAAGGAAACAAAAGAGGCAAGAATTTACACAGTATATTCTTTGTTGGCAAGAGATGAGATCAGTAAGCTAAGTTACTAAGCCAGGTGAAACCTAGCTGTTGACACCAGTTAGATCCTTTGAAACTGTGAGGAAAGGACTTCTTCCTACATAAACTTGCTTTGCAAGCTCAGAAGAACTTGAAGAAGATGATGGGAGCAGTTGAATTCTGCAAATATACCAACCAGGCAATATTCCACAACTTTCCCTTCCCATTAAGTCAAAAATTCTGAATTTGGGGGATGAAACGATGACTTAGATATTATGGCACTTGTCTGCAAAGCCTGAGGAACCAGGTTCAACTCCCCAGTACCCACATAAGCCAGATGCAAAAGGTGATGCATGCATGTCAAGTTGGTTTTCAGTGGCTAGAGGCCCTAGCATACCCATTCTCTCTATCTACCTCTCTCTCTCAAATAAATAAATAAAATATTTTTTATTAAAAGAAATTCTGAGTTCTTACATTTGATATACTCTGCCTTCTTAGACTGTTTGCAGGTTAGGGTTCACTTTTGTCACTTTTCATAATGGTTTTCTCTTTCAGTGCCTCACTTTTAAAAAATTGTTTATTTTATTTATTTATTTGAGAATGACAGACAGAGAGAGAAAGAGGGAGAGAGAGAGAGAGCACTCCAGGGCTTCCAGCCACTGCATAAGAACTCCAGATGCATTCGCTCCCTTGTGCATCTTGATAACATGGGTCCTGAGGACTCAAGCCTCCAACCGGGGTCCGTAGGCTTCACAGGCAAGCACTTAACCACTAAGCAATCTCTCCAGCCCAATGTGCCTTACTTTTTTAACTTCCACCATTGCATATGTATTCCATGATGAGTGTGTGTGTGTGTGTGTGTGTGTGTGTGTGTGTATTGGTCAGTTAGACTTTAGGAATGCTTTGTAATTTTCTCCATCCATCCTATTATTATCATTTCTCTACTTCTTATACATTTTCCTTATCTTTCTAATCTCTTCTAAAAGTATCGTAACTTTCTTCTCTCAGATATGCTTTTGCTTGTTTGTTTGCTTGTTTTTTTTTTCTTTTTTTGAGGTAGCCTAGGCTTACCTGGACTTTACCCTAGTAGTCTCAGAGTGGCCTCGATCTAGTGGTGATCCTCCTATGTCTGCCTCCCAAGTGCTGGAATTAAAGGCGTGTGCCACACACAATGCCTGGCTTTCTCTTAGATACTTTTATCTTTATACATTTAAAAATTAAAATGAGTCCCTCCCCTAACATATCTTACTTCCCTTCTGTCTTTCATTAACCAAAACCATAGTGTATGCCATATCATCTTTGAATTAATTAGTGAATAAATAAATAAATAAAATGATTTTTAAAATACTCTATGTCAAAATACAGTCCTATTTTGAAATACTAGGGACTAAGGTTTCAACATATAAGTTTAGGGCAAGGGTATAAAATTCTGTCAGGTAAAATCTTACCTACTGTTTTGACTGAAATGAGAGACTTTTTCCTTCTTGAAAACCTGTCAATATAAACCTGTCTTTTATATCTAAGAGGATATAAATAAGTCATATGGACCTCTACTTTTTTGGAAACTGGAACACTCAGAAGCCATAGATTGTTACTAGAAAATTTTCAGTGCCAGGGATGGGATACCTTCCAATGAGTAGTTGGCTAGGGAGGTCCCTGATGCCCCCAAAACATTACAGGCCATTGCCAAGGCCCTTGGTTTCCCACCAGGAATAGATGATAAGACCCTATTGCTGAAGACTCCATGTATTTTGGCTATAAGGTCACTGAGAAATCCTGCTGGAGCTGAGCTGAAAACCTCCTCCATGTAGACCAGCTGACAGAAAGCTGCAAAAAGCCATGCTGCATGCAGTTCAATGAGAGAGAGAGAAATCACCAGTGGGCACTGCAAGCCTTATATTTGGCCAGCAAGGTCAAATGAGCCAACTAGTGCAATAGTGGCACATCTGTTATGGGGAAAACCAACCGCTCTCTAAATTGACTGGAGGCCCACTCCATGGGAGGGAGTACATCCCTGATACTGAAAACCTACAACAGGGTTAGTCATGAGCCATAGGGGTGTAATGGTGTAATGTTTGTGCTCTCTGGTTAAATGTATATACTGTGTTTACCAAAGTGCCCAGTAAACACCTCTCTTAATGTTCATACCTATATATTAATGCTACTCTCACTTTTGGTTAGAGAACCTTCTCTTTTCAGATATCAGTGATCTTGTGATGACTCAGAAGGCACCATGGTGCTGAGAAGAAGTGACAGAGGAGTGTTCAGCACTGAAATATCTCTATCACACCTTCCAAAGGGTCCATTGTGGAAGAGGTGGTAGAAAGAATGTAAGAGCCAAAGGGAGGGCCAGACTCCTTGCAACATGCCCCTCTAGACATAAAATGGCCTGGATGTCCATGACCTTGCAGTGCCTGACACTACCTACACAAGACCATCATAATAGGCAGAAAAGATGATGATATCAAAATAAAAGAGAGACTGATTGAGAGGGGGAAGCGATGTGATGGACAGGAGTGGAATTTCAAAGGGTAAAGTCGGGGGAGGGAGGGCATTACCGTGGGATATTGTTTATAATCATGGAAATTGACAAAATAATAATAATAATAATAATAATAATAATAATAATAATAAAATTAAAAAATGAAAAATAAAGAAAGAAATTGTAAATCTTTATGATCTTCTAATGACAGTGATTGTGATTAAAATATGAAACAAAGTAAATAAATAATTTATTCCTATGGTTGTTCTTCATAGAGATGAAAACTTTAATTAGTTTAAATATACAAGATCCTGGAATGTAAAAGTCATTATTAAGTTCTTCATAGCAATGGGGTTTGTGATGTGAACTGTTAGATGATACCAGTAGTGAATGATAACCTAAAGCAATTTGCACTCACAGTCATAAGACTGCAGGAAAATGAGTACCCTATCTATATCAAAGCTGAATGATCACAAGGATGGCCTATCTATCTACATATCATCTATTGTCTATCTATTTATCTATTACCTATCTATCACAATCGATAGTATATAACTTCTTAAGTGAAGCAATTTAACTTTGCATATTGGTATAAATAGGTAAAAACAGCCTTATCTTTTCACCATGTTTGTGTTTTGGGTAGTATAAAAAGAATAAAAAGTTATTGTATGCCTATAAAATACAACACTAGAATAATTTTAACAAAATTGCAAATAAAATTATAGCTGTCACTCAATACATAAAATATCTCAGTCCCTCTTGTGTTTTCCCAAGTACATGCATCCCCCCACACACTCTTCCCTTTATCTTCTTCCTCTATTCCTCTCATTTTCTATCTCTCTCACCCATTACAATGAAGCCTTAAACTAAATTAAGTAGTAGTCTTGATATATTTCATGTTATTCCAAATGTGGAGTAAAGCATACTAATAATGAAGTAATGAATGCTATGAGAAATGTAAGTTGGCAGCAGTTCTTAAATACAAATACAATGAAGGTCTGTAGGTCATTAGTGTAAATAAATCCACAGTTAAAAATTACTGATTCATTAAAGGATGTGTTCAAATAAAATAAGAGATAATGCGCACATGTTAAAATTTTAGAATTAAGCTGATATAATGGCAGATAAGGTATACCTTTACATCTTTCAGAATGTACCAAGATTGACAAATAGAAACATAATATGGTCAGTGAAAACTTTAAAAATAGTAATTAGTCAGATAATTTTCATTTTTTCTTATTTATAAGATTTTGAAATAATAGGTTCTAGTTAACATAAGGAAGTTTAAGATTTTCAGGAGAAAATAAGATTCAAGGAGGAAATGTTTGGGAAAAATTTATCACTTGGTACTCTAGCAGGTTTTTTACTTGATAAGTATAGCAATGTAACATCCAAGTATTTGGAAATATGAGGACATCTTAATAAATAAAACTTGATTTTAGAGTTTCCTCAATGAGGAACACTTAGTATTTCATTTCTTTTGATGCTAAACTAGAGATTCTAAGAAAAGAAAAAAAAACTACAGGTGATCAATGAGAAGTCTGGTTTAATTGACATTTAAGTGAAAAAATAAAATATCAGTATTAAAGAAAGTTGTATAGAAAAGGATATTCATGAGAAAATTTTGGACATTTCATCAAAACTGAAGATGAATCATAAAGAACACAATGCTCCTTATCCGTCATCTATTTATGATTCTATTATTTTCTCTACTAGAAAATATTTCAGGTACTCTATTTTTCAGCATCTTCTACTCTGTTTTCTAGAAATCTGCAAGAGGAGAAACATTCTATATGCAAGTAAAATATTATGGCTTCTTTTCAGATATATTTTCCAGAGAGAGGGATACTCAAAGCTATCTATACACCTTGGACAAAAGCATAATAATCAAAAAACTTTGACCATGGAGTTTTCTGAGTGATGTCAAGACTCTCTTAGAATATTAGTGAACTTTAGATCATTATATTAACTACAAATCAGTTTTCTCTTTTCTACTTTAAGGGCAGATTTCCCAAGTGATTAGCTCTTAAGAACAAGTAAAGCTTTTAATATAAGTCTACATAACCTGCTTCATTGGCTGACCATTCTTTTTTTTTTTTTTTGGGGAGGGGTTAAAAAGTATTAAATTTTTCTACCTTACTTCTACTAAAGAGGCACTGTGGTTCAATGTGATTGTGTTATATGTGTGCACATTGTGTTCATGTATACATCCTTATTTTATTTTTTAAATTTATTTGAGAGAGAAAGAGGCAGAGAGAAATAAAAAGAAAGAGTGGACATGCTAGGGCATCCAGCCACTGCAAATGAACTTCAGATGCATGTGCCATGTTGTGCATCTGGCTTATGTGGGTCTTGGGGAATTGAGCCTTGGTCCTGTGGCATTTCAAGCAAGCACCTTAATCACTAAGTCATCTCTGCAGCCCATGTATTTGTTTTGAATAAAGATTTTATGTACAAAATAACACAGGGAAAACTCAATGTTTCCCCAGTATTCCTGAAAATATCAGTATCAAAATCTGTGGCCACTTCATTTTAATTTTTTCTTGCTTTGTACTAAAATTACTGTTTTTGGCATGCATCCTTTAATATGTGGGTAATGTAAACATAGTAGGATGACATTTTCAACATATCACTATGGCATTAATGTATATGTTTCTATCTGCAATTCCCTTCCTGCTCCCATGCTACTGTTTCATTTGAAATGTTAGTTATTTCAAGTCCTTAGTCAAGCTTACCTAAAATACAAACATTGAAGAACTAACTGTAAATCTTGTGACTAAACAAAAGACTGGTGATGCAAAGGTTTTATCTCAGTCAAATATAATAAAGTTGCAGATACTACAATGTTAATTATGAGCTAACTGGCAGAATGGTTTGGCTAGAATCTTCAAAAGTTAATTTTATAATCAGACAAAAAAAAATGAAAAAAGCCTATCAGATTACAAAAGCTAGCTAATATCTTGTATATCAAGAGTCATTAACTTCTTAAATATACTTCCATTAAATATTCAAGGAATTTATAAGTTACTTTTGGCCAGGCAAACTTAAAGTGTAAATTTAGAAGATAAAATAAAATTAAAGTACAGGCTTATATGAAGAAACATTTTGCATGATTTGTGGTCTTTGCTATATGAATGTCACATTATTTGGCCAGTGCTGAGATCGCTGTTTTTTACTATTGGAAAGATAAAGTTATCACTCAACATTACTTCATTTCTATAGGTAATAAATTATGTTATGAGTAATGTTATAAGATTACATAATTTAATATTTAATTTGGTATGAATGTTCATTATAGAGTTATTAAGATAGAGCCAGGATTGTTCATAAAAAGGCAATATTGGATTTGTATTTATGTCAGAAACAGAAAATATCAGGTTATATATATATAATGTAATGCTATATATACTTTTTCTCAGGGGCAATATGATAAACTATCATGATATTATGTTTATTTATGAAAGTTTTCAGAAATATTATTTATTTTACAAATATAAAAATGCTCTGGTTCCAGGCTTCCATCACCCTTCCCATTGGTACAACTTGTGTCTACCCTGCAATAATAGTCATTCTCTTTCTCTCTTCCCTTTCATTGGTCCTTCAGACAAGAAGATATTAACTATATCCTAGTTCTTCACATAATCAGTGGTGCCATTTGCAGGGCGTTTGAGTCACTATGCATGGTCTAACCTACCTTTTGTCATTCAGATAAATTCACTTCCCAAAGTCTTATGTTTTCTTGGCAAGCTCTTGTAAGTTGTAACATTCTGAAACTCAGTTTATTGTAAGACCAAGAAAAATGGCTGAAGAGCCTTTTTAGAAATCAAAATAAAATAAATAATAAATAGTAATAAATCTTCCTAAGACATATAACAGATAAGAAACTTATACTTTTTTTTTTTTGGTTTTTCGAGGTAGGGTCTCACTCTAGCCCAGGCAGACCTGGAATTCACTATGGAGTCTCAGGGTGGCCTTGAACTCACGGCGATCCTCCTACCTCTGCCTCCCGAGTGCTGGGATTAAAGGCGTGCGCCACCACGCCCGGCAAGAAACTTATACTTTTAATGATATATGATCAGTTTGTTTATACATTATTCCATAAATATAACTTGGATTCAAAACTTTTTAAATAGCTGGTAGATTTGTTTATTCTGTTGTCTGTGTTGTGATACTAAGGAGGGACTTTTGTGTAGCAGCAAATATTTTGTCCTAAATTAAGAAATTTTTCAAAAAGGGAAAGAAAATGTAAAGGATAAAACTAGAAAGCTTATAAGGTTAAACGTTACAAAGAAATTTTATAGATGATAAATATAACTAAATATTAAGACAACTAAATGATTAAATACATGAATGTAAAATTAAAATTTTCCACTTACCAAAATAAAGCTGCAAAATATGCTTATATAACAAGGATTTCATATATTATTTATTTACCATATGAAACATATAAAATCTTATAATAATTAGATTACATCCTAAAGTCTTTGACATAAAGATAGAAATATGTCTTAATGTTCATTTGTATTTTTTCCACTGTGTTAAAGTTTTCCCTTATTGAAATGCCATTGATGTAGCTGTGAAAAAAGGTTTTTTAAATGAATTATTTCTACCTGTGCCATTTCTGATAAATTATATATTTAACCATAAAACCTATGTTAAAGAGCAAATGTTTAAAACTTTGTAAAATTTGATCCAAATTTGTATAAATACTTCATTGAGCCTATGATCATTAATCCTTGTATTACATGTTAAATAAACAAATGGTATAATAAATTGTCCAAACTGACTAAGCCATTAACCATCATTAGTCAAAAAGATTCCTATTCCTTTTCCCTTATCTAAATCTACCCCTTTTGGAAGAAATCCATTATGTCCTTATAAAATACTTATTGGGCAATTTATAAAAGTAGTCAAGGAGTATATGAGCCATCTTTAAGAAATTTATAGTAGTTATTTGGATATATATATATATATATATATATATATATATATATATACACATATATATATATTCAAATTAGAAGTAAATAGGAAATAGAATAAAATCACTCCTATTAGCATTCCATTTCTCTTTTTTATCTAAAATGAGGAATGAAATCTTGTTGTGCTTAGACAAATCCATGAAAACCATAATTTCCTTACCATTCTGATGTCTTATTTCTACTTCTTTCACTAGTTATATTTGGTACATAGGGAAAAGAAAAGTTTTGTTAAAAAATAAGGTAATCCTGTGTTGTTACTAGAGTCTTCTCTGTTATGACTACATATTTATTCCCTAAAGTAGAACCTGATTTAATATACTAAAATAGTAGAACAAATAAAATTATTAGTCACAAATATGCATCATAATAATTTTAAAATTAATGATCAAACTTTCTCAAGGCCAGAGCTAGAAATTCCACATGAACCTACTTAAATAAATTAAAATGGCTAGACAGAAAACTAAAATTATAACATAATAAATTATTTCAAATACATCAAATAAAATACTTCATTGAGTACAATTATAGACATAGGAGAAACACACAGTCAGTTTAGTTGAAGACTATGACTGCTTGCTTATATCAACAAAATGTCTGTCTCGCTTAACAGCTATCTTCACTTCTCTTTAAAAATATTTTTAAACATTTTAAACATATTTTTAAATTTATTCATTTGAGAGAGAGAGAGAACATGGGCAAGCCAGGGCTTCTTGCTACTGCAAATTACAGCCACATGCACCATGTTATGCATTCAGCTTAATGTGAGTGTTATAGAATCAAACCCAGGCTGGCAGAGTTTGGAAAAAAGTACCTTTAATCGCTGAGCCACCTCCCAAATTCTGCCTCTACCATTTTAGAGAAAACTATATACTTAATCATTTAATTTACACATAAATTTCTAGAATGTCACATTCAAATGTTATGTTAGATACAGATTTATATCATAATGACTATGAAAGTTGATATGACCCAATGATTTCTTCCTTAATTGCTTCATAAATTCTTTCTCTCTCCTGTAGATGTCTTTTTGGCTTACTGTCCTCATGTGTAGCAGATCCTAAGAATGAACTTTCCAACCAACAGATGCAGGGTGTTATGGCCCATGCCTTTAATCCCAGCACTCTGTAGGCAAGGAATTCAGGGTCACCCTGAGATTACATAGTGCACTCCAGGTCCGCCTGGACTACATTGAGATACTACCTTTAAAGACCCTATATATATATTACACATATATAATATATATATATATAAATATATTAAAAATCTGTGCAATCCTAAATTTAATTATTTTTATTCCTTAAAAACTCACATATGTCCACTATAATACATAAAATTCAATGAAAGGAAATTAAATAAAAAGATGAAATTTCTTGCATTAAATTATTCACCAAGTGTTGGACCTTGCTTAGCTTCTTTGATCACACAAGATCAGGTGTGTGCACAATGGTATGTCTGTAGATAACCAACAGGAATTTGCACACTAAAATTATATACTGGTATATTTCTTTTAGCATAGATTAAGATGCATAGATAATCTGACAGAATAAAATCATGAAATTATGGTACCTTTGAATCATTTTTAAATATAAACTGTCATATACTTTCTACACTGCATATTCAAAGCTATTTGACATAATAATTTATATAATACAACTATGAAATTGGTACTATTATTATTTCTGTTTTATGCAAGATAATTGAAACAAAAGTTCACACTGGCAATTAGTGGCAGAACTGCTATTTGTCGCCTTCTGAAGAATTTTTCTAGGCCACATCTGTGCTACTAAATGCTTCAGCAAGATAATTTTAATTAAGGTAGTGATCACTTATATAGATATTTGAGCCACTTCTACACTAAAAGTCAGGATGAACAACAATATTCAAAATAAAGTAAATTTTTAACTCTGAAATTTAAAAATAATCTAGTGAAAATTTTTAAAAAATATATTTATTTATTTGAAAGAGAACGAAAGAGAGAGGGCGAGAATGGACATGTCAGGACCTCTAGCCACTGTAAAGGAACTCCAGACGCATGTGCTACTTTGTGAATCTGGCTCTACCTGGGCACTGGGGAACTGAACCTGGGTCCTTAGGTTTTGCAGGCAAGCTCCTTAACCACTAAGCAAAATCTCTATCCCACATTTTTTTTTAACAGAAAGGAAAATAAGGAAGAAAAATGGAGGGTAAGACGGAGGAAAGAAAGAAAAACTTGCAAAATAAAGGTATAAATGGGAAAAATATGGATGTGTGGTTGAAATCTGGGGAGGGATTAGATCCGCATAAAGAATCAAGAAGCCTGTAGGCCTGTGAGTATAAACTTTGGATCCTTGGTACACATTATCAAAGAATTGAAAATGCAGGCTAAAACAAGGGTAAATTGCAAGATTAATTTCAGGAAGAATTATCAAATGAAATTCTTTTCCTTCCTAGCCTGGCTGGGAAAGAAGAGAGACTGTGAAAATCTCCCTCACATAAGGTAAAGGTCTCTGGGACAGGTGCTCACACACACATGAAGCAAGCAGGAAAGTGCCCAGAACAAAGAAGGTGAATGCCATGCAGAGAAAAATTAAATTCCCTCCTTCCCAGCCTTACTATGATGGAGGAGAGCAGATAAGAGATTGAGAAGACCTCCCTCACATAGGGGCAGGCGAGTGGCCAGTGAGCCAAGACAGATCCAAACAGCCAAGAGACTAATATTTGTGTGTGTATGTATATATATATATATATATATATATATATATATATATATATATACAAGTAAATCATATTTTTAAAATAAAAATCTATGAATATATATATATGCATAGATTTTTTAATTTTAATTTTAAAATATATGATTTACTTGTTGGAAAAGGAGAAAGAGAGGGAGAGAAAAGAGGCAGACAGAGAGAATGGGCATGCCAGGGCCTCTAGCCACTGCAGACAAACTCAAGTTGCATGCACCACCTTGTGCATCTAGCTTACGTGGATACTGGGGAATCGAACCTAGGTCCTTAGGCTGAGCAGGCAAGTTCCTCAACCAATAAGCCATCTCTCCAGCCCAGTTCTACTTATATGTTAATCAAACATAAAATTAGAAAGATCCTCATCATCAGATTTAGGTATGTAAAGAAGAGACCTGAATGGTTGGTGGGCTCAGGAGGCTAACACAAGAAGGGCCTGCCCACAGATACGCTATGGCTATGAAAAGTTGAGAAAGAAGCAATAAGCTGTTGGTGAGGAGTTGTTGCTGGCAGTCATCTTGGATGAGAAAGGATCAAACACCAGGTTCCGTAGTGCCAGAAGAGACAAGGTGGCATCTATGCTCTGTGAGTCAGTCCCTAGCTAACTATTAGAAAACACTACCTTGCTCCTAATCAATTCAATTTTAATCTCTTGAAATGGGAGGGGCATCACTTGAACTTCCAGAGAAAACATTTCTGTGCCTATAGTGAGGCATTTGTTTCCATTACTGGGAATTATCTACAGTTTATGGAGTTGAAAATACCTCTGCTGGAATAATATAATGCTGGGTTGTATGTATAAACAATACTCACAGTTTTCCACTAAAACACCCATTTTCCTTACAGAAAATCTCTCTCTCTGTGTCTCTCTCTCTCTATATATATATGTGTGTGTGTGTGCGTGTGTGTGTGTGTGTGTCTGTTATATTCCTGCCATCTATCTATCTATCATCTATCTATCTATCTATCTATCTATCTATCTATCTATCTATCTATCTATAAGTTTTACATCCTTAGAGTGAATCCTTTACCTCATGTTACAGACACAAACTGCCAAAGGAAGCGCAACATAGTTACTATCATTCCCCAACAAAGGCTATGAGTGGCTTTATGTACATGAGGACTTCAGACATGAAAACCTCCTTTTCTCTGCAAATTCTCATTCTATTTCCATGGTGATTAAAGATGCACTTGATGCATCAGAGCTAAATTAAATTTGTAGTATTATATAATTGAATATTTTTTTTCAAGTTAGGGTCTCAGTCTCTCCCAGGCAGAAATGTAATGCACTATGTAGTCTCAGAGTAGCCTTAAACTGACAGTGATCCTCCTACCTCTGCTTCCTCAGTGCCCTCATTCTACTTCCATGGTGATTAAAGATGTATTTAATGCGTCACAGTTAAATTAAATTTGTAGTATTATATAATTGAACTTTTTTTTCAAGGTAGGGTCTTGCTCTCTCCTAGGCTGACCTGGAATTCGCTATGTAGTCTCATAGTAGTCTTGAACTTACAACCATCCTCCTACCCCTGCTTCCCCAATGCCCAGCTGAAAGTCTTTTATAACTTGAACATAATTTCCTTGGATGAACTAATTTTATTTTGTTTGGAGGCAACAAATACACTGATCATAAACTGATATGGATTAGGAACAAAGTAGCTTTTGTATATAGGCAGTCAGCTAAGAACATGTACAAAGAAACACAAATGTCTCTCTGTTCTGGTGGGATTAGAACTCCATCTTGATTTAGTCTCATCCAAGATTGTCTGTAAGCATTCCACTGCTTACAGCACCTTAATAACTAATGAAGATACATGTGACCTTATAAGGCATTTTATGAATGCAATCCCATTAAAATTAAAATAACATTACATTGAGGTAGGACTTGGTCCAATGACTGAGTTCCTCAAAAGAATGGGGACAATTGGACCCAGAGACAATGTAATGCTAGAAACAGAGTTTAGAGTGATTTACCTGGGACCAAGTATAAGCCAAGAATGGGCTGTAATCTAAGAATCTTGGAGTAAGGCATGAAACATGTTTCCTAAGAACTCCCCAAAGGATCTAGCCTTAGTAATTTTTTGACCTTGGACTTACAGTTCAAGTACTGTGACTAACCTTTTGCTTATATAGATGTCTGTGGTTCCGGAAGCAAAATGAAATGAATTTGTTGTTTTGGAAAAAAGAAAAAGAAAAAGAAATCCTGATCTCTAACTTCAACCACCTAATATTTACTTCTCAATAAAATTGTGCCAACTATTTTTTATGTCCTGTGACTGACTGAATTTTCTTTTCTTGAGGAGAATTCAGTGATTTTCATAGGTACCCTAAATAATTTAATTTGTCTTCTTTTAACATTTCTATTGCTTGGATATCAGAGAATCTACATTTCACTCTGTGTATGTTAAGTTCATTTTAACAGGTAGTTGTAAAGTCAATCACAAATTAACTTCTTCTAGTTTTCCCTCTTGAATATTTCTACTTATTACATAACTTTAAGACTTAAGTATTTTCTAAAATATAGACTCATTTGGATACAAAGGAAAGTAATTATAAATGAAGAAGAGCCTAGAGAATTGAGGATTCCTCTTTGTAAACATTACTTTCACTCTTGATTCCATCTGACTTCTCATCCACCAAATTGCTTATCTTGAAGACATTAACACTAAATTCATGGCCTAGGTGAAAGGATCTTTCTTGATCACTCATATCTTGAAGTAATTGCCTCATTTAGTTTCAGTGAATGTACTGCTGACCTTCAGATTCATTATAGAGGACCATTTGTTTAATGAGGATTTTGTCACGCAAGATGAGGGAATTAGGTGAAAAACAAGAAGCTGACAACTTCACTAAGTAAGATTACCTGTACAAACACACAGGAACTCAGAAGCTCAGCCAATTCACATATCACCTAGGATACATGAGGAATATTTGTCCATTATATCAAGAAGGAAGGTAAAATAATTATGACAATATAGCATCTGTGTTCTTTACTTCCTGGAAGTAATTATGTTGTGTTATATTTCTGGTTTTCTGGCCAGCCCTTTCTAAAAAAATATATATTTTTTATTTATTCACAAAGGGAAGAGAGAGAGAGAGAGAGAGAGGAGAGAGAGAGAATGCTAGGACCATTGGCCACCGCAAATGAAGTCCAGACTCAAGTGCCCACTTTTTGCATTAGACTTTATATGGGAAGTAGGAAATTTAACTCAGGCTATCAGGCCTTGCCCCTTTAACCACTGAGCCATCTCAGGTTTTCTATAGCAACACATTTTATTCTCTTTGAGTAAAAAATAAACTTACCATGACACTACTTGAAAAATGCATTGACACTTAGATGTGGCATATTCAGTCATTTTTTGCTCAGTGCTTAAAGAAAAAAAGAATCATGTCAGGCTCTCTTTGCTTCTCACTACATGCTATATCAGGAGCAGCCAAATGGCTTGTATAAAGTTCAAACTAAATATAAAATAATTTCATTTAGAACATGCCTTTATTCAGTGGGGAGGTGGCATTTTCTAAATGAACACTAAAGTGTGCTAAAGAAATTTTCTCCTAAAAGTCATTTTCCACTCTTGAAAGGTCACTTTATCTGAAATTTTTTTCCTCGCATCCTCATGAAAGCATTATTTACTTGCTATAGGGCTTTCTAACCCCACCACCAAAGGAATTGGCAAGCTTAACATTTCAGTTGTAACTCATGTGCTCTGTGATCCTGAGGAATGACTATTTGCAAAAGTCTATTATGGCAAATGAATTACAAAGATAATGAATATAATAATAGAACAGAAAATAGCAAAAGGAGCACTTTGATGTCATTGAGAGGCTCATTTTCTGTCCAAATGCCTTCTATTTTAAGTAGGACTGATTGTTCGATGATTAAGAGCACGAATAGCCTAACATATCAAAATGGCAATGAGTTCCAGGAGGAGGGCTCTCTCTCTCTCTGCCTATTATATCTGAATCACCTGGAGGCATTTAAAAATATCATTGTCCTCTATGGCCAAACCACCCTGAGCACTCTCAATCTCATCAAAAGTATAATTATCCTACTTCTATAATTTAGATTTAGGAGATGGGGAGATGGCTTAACAGTTAAAGGTACTTGCTTACAAAGCCTGCCAGCCCAGGTTATATTCCTCAGACTCCATATAAGGCCAGGTGCACAACGTGGCACATATTTGTGCCACATTTATTTGTACCTGGAATGTTACCTCTTGTTTCCTCTCTAAATAAAATTTAAGTATTTTATTTAGAGAAAAAATAAATTTAGATTTAATTGGTCTGTAGTTGGTGCTTTGCTGGTGGTGTGTGCAAAGCTTCTACAATGCTTTCTGGGTTAGGGGCTACTTTCTAGATTAAATATGCTAGACTATTTCTAGAATCATCATTCTTAACCTTAGAGCATTAGAAGTTCTTCATTCTATGAAACTTGGCCTTGGGTCCCTTTAACCATCCCTTCCTTCTACTTATCAATTGTAACCTCTAATGACCACAATTGTCTATGCTTCTGTGCAGTCGAAATTTTTAGCTTTCACATGAGTTATAACACATTGAATTTAACATTCTTTTTTAGAAAACATGCCTAAAGGAAACATATGAGGCCTTCATAGTCCCCTTAGTTTGGATGAACTTTGAAGTATTTTCTTCCTATCTGCAAGCCCTAATTTTCCCTTTTTAAGAGTATTTACCTTAGAAACTTATGACTGTGCATTCCTTCTTTCCCTTTTTGAGATTAAACCTCACAGCTTTATGACAGTTTCACAAACTAGGAGTGTCTTTCCCAAGAACCTGGGAGTCATCCCTTTGAATTGTAGTCATCAGGAAAGACAGTATCCCTAATTTCCACTCTCAGTGGGGCGCAGGAGCCTAACTTCAGTAAGTGTAAATTAGCTAACACTTAAAGCCTAATCCCATTGACAGCTTCTCCTACCTTTTCTCCAGTAGTTTTCCACTAGCTCACTATAGTGCTTAAAATCTCTGTTGTTTCAAATGTTGGATTTAAGCTCTCTTTCCTACTGGAATATTCTAAAATAAAGTCACTTGTCTTTTAAATTTTACCTAATCGATACAAATTTTCTTTGATATTTATTAAGTAGTATATATTAAATTGGAGATATTAATGTCAGAGGCTATACATTGATAACACATACAGGTATTTAAAATATTTGTCCTTATTTGAACCACACTTGATTCATTTTTTACAACTGGACTTTGTTACCATTGGTTAAGATATAATAAGCTATACTATATGAAGAAAGTTTTCCAAAGAGGCTTTGGTCATTTGAAAGGAACAAGTAAAAAAAAATTTGGGCATCAACACCAAGCAAAATTAATCAAGGATGTAAGTATTACCATCTAGGCTTTTGTGGTTCATCTTCTCTGCCTATTAAGGCATTTTAAAAACTGGAAGATGTTTAAAAGCAAAGCATAGCAAAGTTTATTTAAAAGTAAAGAAGGCAGAGAGAACACAAACTGTTCATGAGGAGGAAACTCCAGAGCTGGAGATCTGCCAACTAGGTGGGAGCTGTGCTTATACTGAGTAAGGGGAAACCATGATTGTTCAGCTTAAACAGAGGTGCTAATTGGAACAAGATGCATCTAGCACTGCACATGTCCCAGAACCCACCCCCCCAAGCTAGCCCAAGAGCAGGAAAATTCACTTATACAGGAAACGAATAGTATGGGAACCACCTCTGCTATGTTAGGCCACCATCATAGAGTACTCATAATATTGCCACCTGTCAAAGGTTCTTCCCCCCCCCCCTCTGTCTGCCTAGCCAAGGGAACTTTCTAACTTCTGTAACTGCATAAGCCTATGCAGTTTCTTCCATTTTCACTTTGTTAGTTCTCTTGTGTTCATGCTCCCTCAAAATTCTTAGTTTGAAATTATACCTTCCAAGAGAATACGATTGGGAGGTGCATTTTTTGCAGAGCCCTCATTCAGGGGATGAGTGCCCTCATAAAAGAAACCACAAAGAACTGTTTCGTTGTACTATGACATGCAAGGGTGAGTAAAAGGACACATTGTGGAGAAGCATTCTTTGACCAGATACCAAACCTGTCAACATCATGATCTTAGACTTCCCAAACCAAAAAAATATGAGAAATAAAAGTCTATTTATTGTCTCTAGGACATTAAGTGTATGCACTTGTTTCCACAGGTTGAGACAGAGTCTAGCTGCCAACACCTTTCTGAGCAGTCTTTCCCTTTGTGTCCACAGTGTATGTGGTTATCCTAGACAGTCTGGAAGTTTCCCTTGTGTTTAGTCTTTCAATTTTTATGTTTTCCTTGCTTTAATTCCCATTAAGTCTTATTTGATCCATGTTCCATTCTATCAGGACCTCACTAATTAGATACGCTATTTCTACCCAGGTGTTAATAGCTAAAATAATTATTTTCCTATTGGCATGCAATTTTTAATTTAGTGAATTGCCTTAGCAGAAAAAAATGACTATGATGCACATTTTAGACACTGATGAATGTATTAAGGGCCAAAAATATAGCAGTTTTCTAATGAACTAATTAGCTATCTTTTTTTTTTTAGGGTAATTCCAAGCCTTGAGTTCTTAACCAAATTTTAAGATGAAAAGAGCAGCAATAAAATCTCACCTCCTACACAGCTACAAAATCTGCTCCTTCCTAAATGTTACTTCTGTATTTACAGAAGTTGTCAACAGTCATGTAGTACCACACATTAAATTAAAAAAAAAAAAAAAACACCAACCTACAACTTTAAGAGTTACTTACACTGACATAATGCATACTTGCTTTAAAACTAAGAACAGCTGGGTTTGGGACATCTAAGTCATACCTGTCAGATGAACTGAGTGAAATCAGTTTGAGATTTTACTGGCAGTGGTGATGTTCTCGGAAAATGCTGCAGCAGGCCTTTCAAATGTGACAGAAAAGCCATTAAACTGCTGTATAAAGTCAACAATAGCATACAAGGCAATCTAAGTAAACTAAAATAGATGCCCCTAGTTCACACCAACAAGCTACTACTAAGTAATTCTAGAAGAACACTCAACTTCAGTAATTTTAATAAAAAATACTGTTTCAAACCCTATTCTGATCAGCAAGTATAATGTTATTTTTTCTTTTCTTAGATATCATTCAGATATGATGCAAATCATTAATAATTCTAGAAGGTGAGGCTTGTAATTAGACCTGTAGTCATGTATGCTAAGGAATTTCTAAGTGAATGAATAAATAAATAACTCCTTTTTATTTTAGGAAAAAGAAATTTTTGAAGAATAATTTAGAAGACCCTTCTGCATATTGTTATGGTACCTTACTTTAATCACTTCTGTATGATTATAGAGACAGCTTTTGGTAACTTTGTTTGATTTTTCTAACTCCCATACCTTCAATTTTCCCAACTCCTATAAACAGAGAGCATAGCTCTTACACTTCTAATAAGAAATTATTAAATATCTTTGAAATGGGAAAAATGTTGCTGATTATCCCTGTATAGCTCACTGTTCCAGGATATCTCAAAATATCAGTCTAAACTAATCTTCAACTCTAATTCACAGTAGCTTATGTAAATAATTATTGTCTACAAAAATGTAAAAAATGATGTCTGATGGAATACAATTTATGATTGCCTTATGGATAAATTAGATTTATATTTAATCATGAAACACATAAATATTCATTATTACATTAATATATGTGTTCTTGCAAGTATAACTGAAAAAGTGATAACATGTGTTTTTTTTTATTTTGAGAGGGAGAGGGAGAGAGAGAGAAAGAATGGGTGCACCAGGGCCTTAGCCATTGCCCATGAGTCCTAGATGCATACATCCCCTTGTGCACACCTGTGACGTTGCATGCTTGCATCACTGTGCATCTGGCTACATGGGACATGGAGATTCGAGAAAGAGTTCTTAGGCTTCATAGGCAAGCACCTTAACTTCTATGCCACCAGCCCCGTGATAACATTTTAATTGATCTTTCATTCTTTAGTAACGTTCATATTTTAAAAGATAATTTTATTTATTTAATTATTTGAGAGACAGAGAGAGAGGCAGATTAAAAGAGAGACTGGATACACCAGGGCCTCTAGCCACTGTAAAGGAACTCCAGATGCCTACTTCACTTTGTGTATCTGCCTTATATAGGCACTGGGGAATCAAATCTGGGTCCTTAGGCTTCACAGACAAGCATCTTAACTGCCAAGCCGTCTTTCCAGCTCATATTCAATATTTTTGATGTTTAATCATTCTGTATTGATATGACAGTATTGTATGTATCTGAGTAAATTTATCTCTTTTTAATTAATTAACCCTCTCAATATGTGCAATGTGTGTGCAAATATATATGTGTGTGTGTTTATATATGTGTGTGATTTTTAACTTTTTGACACTTTCATTCTCATATTTTATAATTCTATTGTACTGCAATTCAGCTCACTTTCATACTCGTTGGTCCTGTCAACATGCTATATGATTTGTTCCTCTATATCACTACCTTCTCAAAGGACAAGACGCAAGTGTGGTTACATTTTACCTTGGGGAATAAAAGATGACGTATCAGGTAAGAGGGTCCAGACCTTTAAAGGAGACTCATACAAGCAGTTTGGCTCCTCTGGATAGGTTATGTAAAGGGAAATCAAGATTCATCAGCACTGAGTCATAGCAACAGAGCATTTACATCACCTTGATTTTATTTTCACCCCCAGAAAATATAGGAGGGCACATTCTAACAAGTTCTAACATTAATACAGAAAATATGTTGACAAAGTTGTCTGTGTCAATTAAGATGCAGAGACTTATGTTCCAAGTGGAGCTGTTGATGGATGGCGGAGCTTTGATGAACAGGAGTCTGACTGGAGATCTTTGGGTCATTAGGTGCCTATAGAAAAAAAAAAACAAGTAAATAAAATCAAGACTGTAAGACGCCAGGCCATTTCTTACTTTCAGTGTTTAGGTGACAGTTTTACCCCATTACATACTTTGTGACACAATGGAACCTCAATATTGTGAGCAAAAATAAGCCTTTGTCTTTATAAGTTAACTATCTTGGTTGTTATAATGACAGAAAGCTGACCAACACAACACTTCACAACTTTTCTTTAATTATATAAATGTAACCCTTACCACTTTTCTAGGACACCACTTTGTTGTTAAGTTCAAGGCTTTTTTAGTGCCTTTTAGAATTTCCTTTCACTAAATTGAAAGTATTGTGGTGGAATGTTTGAGTGCAGGTATGGAATCAGCATGGTGGTGGTGCATAGCTGTAATCATTCAAGCACTCCTAAGGCAGAGGAAGGGAACTGAGAGTTCCACACAGTTCTGGGATATGTTGCAAGACCCTGTTTCAAAACAGCAACAAAGCAGAAAACTATTGTTTTGTTTCACATTACCTTCGTTTACGCTAGGAGGCTTACACATGACATTGACTCAGACTCAACCACAAGGATTTAGAAAATGATATGAGAGATCATAGACACAGAAACTGAATTAATTTTAGGAAATTTCTGTGTGACTTCCAGAAAGAAAGCTGTTGATCATTTTGGTCATATTCTAAAATATAAAAGGAAAAAATAACAGAGTATGGTATGTTATTTTATTAGTTTTTTTCAATTTCTTATATAAATTAATGCAGTAAGTAAATAATATATTAATTAGCATCAAGAAAATTCATATACTTAGTATAATAAGTAAATTAATATGTTATAATAATATGTTATTAGAGGCTCCTGCAAACTTTGCCAGGACTGCATGTAAATCATGAAGGTCATTGCTAGATTTCAGTAAAATCAAGTGTAGGATACATCAAAGCTTTCCAAAATTTTTAGATGCTGACAATACCAGTGATTCTCACAGAATATTACAGATAAAATCCATGTTTAGACTGTCTGTGCTCACAGCTGGAAAACAATTTCGTGTCTATTGGTCTTTCTAGCACTCCCAAAATATGATATTCATTGTTCTAATCGTTGGCAGGGAGGTCAGGAAAGTATAGTTGCAGCTCTGCTGTAATGGGAAAAGTCTAGAACATGACAGGGATGATACTGCTTCAGCAGTAGGAAATCTGGCACAAAGGCTCGGCCTGAACCCGTTCACCTTCCATGTAGGAGAAGTCTGTCTCCATGTACAGGTCATTACTATCATACATACATATCACACATTCAGCTGTGAGGCTGAATTCTCCTAATGCTTCTTAGCTTGATGATTCAACCACCCCTTAGACTTACTAGTTACAGAAACCAAATTACTGCCTTTATTCCATTATCATATTTGTGTTGAGATTTTGTTTGTACAAAACAATGTAGTAAGCTATGAACTTAACATACTTTTCCTTTGACTGTGGAAAAATAACAAATGGATAACGTTGCCAGCCAGTAATGCCAAAGAAAATACCATAAACTCAGAAGGCTTACACAACAGAAGTTTACTTGTATGTAATTCTGGAGACTAGAGGGATGAGAGAGCTCTTATGATTCAGTTCTGATGAGGGCTTATTTCCATTTATAAATAGCTCACAGAGAGTATCATCAAAGGGTCTGCCATCATAGAGCTCCCCTCATATACATACTTTATGGGTTCTCTTAATTGGAGTGGCTTAACTAACACAGGTTTGGAACAACATTATTCAGTCCATATCATTCCACCACTGCCCCCCAGCTTTATGTCCTTCTTTACTGCAATAGTCCCCAAAGTTTGAGAGCTGTTACAGCATAACCTCTGAAGTATTAACTGCAAGGACTTGTCTTACTAGATCTGATAAATTTATGACTTAGACTTGAAACTTGATTCATCCTAGGAAAGATATTCCAATCCACTTTTGAGCCTTTGAAATTATATAAGTTATGTTGTCCCAGAATATAATCACGGACAAACAAAGAACAAACATTGTTGCCACAGGGAGAAATAAGACTTATGTAAGGGTTAATAGATTCCAAGCAAGGAAAAATCTTAGCAAAACAAATTCCATTAAACATTAAAAATCGCACACAATCTTTTAGTCTGATATCTCCCCTTTCCCCTTCAGGCCTTTTGGGTAAGCAATGCTATCCCCAGATATCTCTTAAGGAAGCTCTGACCATTTGGTTGGGTGAGTTTCTGATCTTCTGTCTGTCTGTGAAGACTCTTTTAGAAGAAGAAACTGTTCCTTTGTTCCGTGTTGGGTAACAGCAACCCTGAGGATTTTTTAATCCTCGGCATGGCCATTTCCTCTTTCCTTGACTGGCACATGATAATGATAGAGTAGCACCTGTTTGCTGAAATGCAATCCAGAATGGAAAAGTCAGACAACCCCAGTCACACACAGTGTTCACCTCAGAGCAAACTTCATCATTTTTGGTAATGCAGATATGCTAAGAATTTTCAAAATATTCTATCTTTGGTTCTGTTTTGCTAAACAATGCCTTCTTCAAGGCATCTTGCTCTTGTTAAATGTTTCCATTTGCACTCAAGAAGATCAAGGATCAAGGACATTGCTACAGAATTTTGCTCAAAATTACATTAAGGTCTATATAGCTTTTCATGTGAACACACACACACACACACACACACCACCCCCAACACACACAAATCTCCTGGTAGCTAGGTATCATGTTCATGCCTATGATCCCAGCAGTCAGGAGGTAGAGGTAAGAAGATCAGAAGTTCAAATTTAGCCTCTGCTACAGAGCTCAAGGAAGTTCAAGGTCAACATGGTATATGTGAGATCTTGTTTGTCTAGAATAAAATGAAAGAAAACAATAATGATACCCAACTACCAAACTATAATATGGCTAAAACTCAAAACATGATGTAGTCAAATTCTGGCTAGTATGTAATATGGCAAAAACTTCAGTGCATATTTGGTGACAAAGTAAATTATTTCAGCAAGATTGGAAAACAGTTTCGCAATTTCTTGAAACAGTAAATATACTTTTGATCATATAATCAAGTAATCTCCAAATTTGATATTTACCTAAGGCAAAAACATATGTCTACACAAAATTGCACAATTTTATAACAGGCTTATTCATAATTATACAAACTTGGTAACTTTATTTAAACTTTGGTTGATCTAAACAATGGGATATTATTCAGCATTAAAATGAAATCAGCTATAAAGCCATGAAAAGACATAGAGGATCCTTAAATACAGGTTACCAAGTGCTATAAACCAATCAGGCAAAGCAAGGTGTATATGATTCCTACTCTAAAACATCTCGGAGAGGCAAATCAGTAGACTAACTTATCAGTGATTGCCATGGGCTACAGGGCAGGAGCAATGATAGAGAAAATACAAGATTCAGAGAACAGTAAAATTATTTAGTATGCTATATATCTACATATATATGTTATAGAATATATAAATACATATATGTATAATCATATAACATATAATGAGGGAGGCATGCTACTACTCATTTTTCAAATTCATAAGCAGCACAGAGAATGATCCCTTCTGTAAACTGGGCTTTCAGTGATTATGCCTTGTAACCATAACATCATTCCACTATTGCACAGAGTATGAAGATTGTAAATCTGTGGAGATGGGAGTGTTTGGTAACATTCTATACCCTTCTGATTTGCTGTGAAACCTGAAACAGATCAAAAAACAATATTAATATTTTTAAAAGTTAAATGCATAACTACATACAGCTCATGAAGGCCTTCAAGAAAAATGAAAATATATTTATGTGTATATAGATATGCATATACATATGCATACATTCCTAGCAGCACTGTTTATATACAAAAATGTGAAACAATACAATTATATAAGTGTAGGTATAGTTAGTAGGCTATGACAGATGAATATATGTATCAATAGTATGGAACACTATTCAACAACAGAAAGAAACAAAACACTGATACATGCTATAACACGAAAGAATTTCAAAAAGACTGTACTATGTGAAAGACTTTTAAAGTAATGCTATATAGTGCATAATTCCATTTACATTAAATACCTAAAAAAGAACAATCAAGATCAGAAAATATATAATTAGTAGCCTGTAATTGGTACTGAAAAAGAAAATGACAGCAAACCAATAATAGGGGTATTTTGAATGGGATAATATATTCTACTATATATTCTACTATCACACACCTATGTTAGTCAACTGTACATATAAATTGTAACATAAAATTATGTGCAAAAATTTATGTTTTAAGTTATACTACAATTAAAATATTTTAAAAGTTGGCAATATTTTAAAAACTTTCATTCTGATTCATGAAATCATACTAAAATAAACAGGACCAAAATATTTAAAACAAGTTTGAAGAACATGAATCTGATGACTAGTACTAGTTGATTTCAAGACTGACGATAGAACTGGAATAATCAATACAGCATGATATTGGCATCACGATGAACAAGCACATCAATAGAATTAAATACAAAGTTCAGAATATTTGTACATAGACAAAATTTTCATGGCATAATATGAATAAAAATAAATTGAAAAAGTAAAACCTTTCAACAAGTTATAATGAAGTAACCAGATACTATAATAAAAAATTAAGCATTGATCAACACCTCATAGAAGTAGATGAATTAACTGAAAATTAATGATAAGCTAAAATATATTTAAAAATTATAAAAATTAACAAAGAAAGCATTGAAAAAAATATTTGTGACCTTGTGACTAGCAAGAATATTTATTTATATATCAAAAACAAAATGAATTAATGGAAACATGACAAGCTATGTTTTATAAAGTTAAAGGTATCTGTTCTCTGGGAGACACTGGCAGAAGCATGAAGCTTTCTTAAGTCAAAAGCTAGGAAATGGCTGGAGAGATGACTTAGCCATTAAAGAGCGTGTCTGCAAAACCAAAGGACCCAGGTTCATTCCCATAGTTCCCACGTAAAGCCAGATGCACAAGGTGGCACATGCATCGGAAGTTCATTTGCAATGACTGGAGGCCCTGGCACACCCGTTCTTTCTCTCTTTCTCTGCCTCCCCCCCCCCAAAATAAAAAAAGTAAATAAAACATAAACAAAAAGCTAGGAAAAACTGCAAAGAATATCTCTGACAAAAGGAACTTATACAAACTATACATAGATAACTTAAAACAAAACGCATATTCCTGAATGAATGTAAACATTTTAATAGCTATTTTATCAAAGAATATACATCAAGTAAATGCATGGAAATAAACAAAAATCTCACCATCACTAGTAATTAGAGGAAAACAAAACTGTAATAAGTATGTTGAAGAAATAAGGATGTGATTTCAAGTATAGGGTATATAAAATCGTATTACCACTATGAAAACAGTTTCACAGAGTCTTGGAATGTTAAAAATATGTCTGCAATATTATTCTGTCCTATTAGTCTTAAGTATTATCCCATGAAGAAAATAATGATGTTACTATGGAAAGATTTACCCAGATATTCATAGTGACTTCATGTGGAATACTCAAAAGTAGTAAATTTATTGTTGTATTAACTGTCAATGAATAAATGCATTAATTAAAATCTAGCATGTTATATTATATATGGAATATTACCTAATGATATAAAATCAATTAATGACCTGCTTAAAATTTATATCTCAAATCAAGTATACTAATTTCATTTAAATGAAAATAACATATCATGCATCAGCCCCTTTTATCAAAGTCTGAAGTGGATAATTAATGTATTGTGGCAGAGAGCTGACCATTGGTCGACTGGACATGACAAAGGACATGTTGAGAGTGAGGTATTACAGGGCAGTGGAAAAGTACATAATGGTATGGAAGTTTATTATATTGGTAATAAGGATAATTTTTTTTCTTTTTTCCTGTTTTAGTTTATCAAGGTAGGGTCTCACTCTAGCTCAGGCTGACCTGGAATTCACTATATAGTCTCAGGGTGGCCTGGAACTCACAATGAACCTCTGACCTCTGCCTCACGAGTGCTGGGATTAAAGGCGCGCACCACCACGCCCAGCAGTAAGGATAATTTCTGATATGAATTTATTTCAAAATTTGCATTGTTACTGCTGTATAGAATTCCATTGTGTAGATATACCACATCTTAGTTATCCATTCTTCTAGTGATGGACATCTGGGTTGATTCCAGCTCTTAGCTATTACAAATTGAGCCGCTATAAACATGGTTGAGCAAATCTCTTTAGTCTGTGGTTTGAAGGTTTTAGGGTAGATGCCCAGTAAGGGAATAACTGGGTCTGTTGGTATCTCTATACTCAGCTTTTTCAGAAGTCTCCATATTGCTTTCCAAAGTGGTTGTACCATCCTACATTCCCACCAACAGTGGATGAGTGTTCCTACTTCTCCACATCCTCGCCAGCATTTATTTTTATTTGATTTTTTGATGCTTGCTATCCTTATTGGGGTAAGGTGGAATCTCATAGTTGTTTTAATTTGCATTTCTCTGATGATTAGGGATGCTGAACATTTTCTTAAGTGTATGTTTGCCATTTCTATTTCTTCCTCTGTGAACTACCTGTTCAGCTCTTTGCCCCATCTTGTGAGTGGGGTGTTTGACTTCTCACTGTTTAGATTTTTGAGTTCTTTGTAGATTCTAGAGATTAGTCCTCTATCAGTTGGATAACCCACAAATATTTTCTCCCATTCTGTGGGTAATCTATTGGCTTTGCTAATTGTATGCTTGTCTGTAAAGAAACTCCTCAGCTTCATGTGGTCCCATTGGTTGAGTGATGGTTTAAGTTCATGAGCTACTGGGGTTTTGTTCAGGAAGTCTTTTTCCATTCCTATGACACAATGAAATTTGAGGAAAAATGGTTGAACCTGGAACAGATCATTCTCAGTGAACTTACCCAGTCACAGAAAAAAAATCGCCACATAGTCTCACTCATCTACAGCACCTAACCTGAATCTACCGAAGATACCTTAAATACCCAGCAAGCATCTCCTAGATTAGACACTAGGATGGAAGGGGAGGGAGGGGAGGGCATCAAAGGGGTGGGAAACACAAATCTAGACCTAAACGGCAATGGTACCATAATCTTCTACTTACTAAAAGATAGACCAAATGGCTGATCCTTCACCAGGCCCTTACAGGGAACACCTGAACCACAAGACACTGGAGAGGGTAAGATTAAGACTAACCTTAGTCTCCTACATCTTCCCTCCCTCACTTCCCCTCTCCCTGTCTCTCTCTCTCTTATCTCTAACTCTTGTATATTAGTTATCTTTTTCCTCATTTTCTTAGTGGGCACTGACCTGTAACTCCCAGAACCAGCATGGGGCTATCATCCACAATGAGCTTTTGATCAGAGAGACCTACAAGGTTTCCTAAAAGACAGACAGATTTCTGTCAGAGTACTTGATGACCCACCAAAGGTTAGTGGTAAGACCCTACTGCTGAAGATACCTTATGTGATTGACATGCAAATTAGAATGGCATGGCTGGAAGTTGGATGAGAGTCAGTCCCCAGACAGTCAGCGCATCTAGTGCCAGAAGGTGCTACATGGGCGACTGGGGGAAATTGACCAATATCTATCGAAGCAACGCATGGTCTAACCTACTTAGCAGCAAATAACTTTTTGTGATGCCCACACAAGTGCAGTGGTGGCACACAGCCATGGTGGGGAACCAACTGCTCTCAATTTGGCTAACTGATCCCCTCACTGGTATGGGACCCATAACTGGAGCTGGGAAACAAGTCAGAACCATATCCAAACATAAGCCCACTCTCCAGTATCAACCTACTATCAATTGTGGGCTACAAGAGGGCCTACACATATTAAATTCTCTATAAAAAAAAAAAAAGTAAGGGTTATCTCATTTGTCCTGGTGCTAACTTACTCTCCGTTGGAGAATCTGCTTCTCTTTTTCAGATAGATGTAGACCCTAAGGAGAGAGCCACCCCATCATACCTCAAAAGGGCTCCGGCTGAAACTAAGAAAACTTCGAGAAATAAGCAAGGGGGCTATTTTTCCTGATGAACCGGACACCAGCACAAGGGGGAAGGAGATCAGCATAGAGAAAAATCAACTCCTACCAAATCAGAGAGCCAGAGCCTCAGAGGCCCTCAACACCTCATCACTGAAGCAGACCAAAAATGAACCCAACATGGCTCAGGGAAATTTTGCGGAAGAGGGGGCGGAAAGAATGTCAGAGTCACATGTTGGGTCATGATATGCAGAGACATTTAGCTTACCCATAACTGTGGGCTAACTCCACAATGCATGACCCGCATACCTCAACAAGGAGGGGCCAAGGGGAGGGGGTAGGTCACGGATGAGCCTAATAATGGTACCAAACTGACTGTATTTGCTGAATACAGAACTGACTAATAAAAATAAAATAAAATAAAAAAAAATTTGCATTGTTTTCCCAATTATACCTCTATAAATTGACATGATGTAAGATACAGGATATATTTAGAATAATAATTCAGGTGAACATGAAGTGTTAAGGATTAAATTTGTAAGTAGAAAGAGCAAATAGTGATATTCTTAGAAGTAACAATAAGCATGTTATAGAGCATATTATCTGTTTATTAAGTTGTGAAGAAACAACATGACCTTTTTCATTGTTCTTCGCAAGTAGAGTAATAATACAGAGGCGACAAGAGCAGCGTCCTCCAAGAACGTGGTGAAAGTAACCTCATGGAAGGTTCCAGACTCTCAGGGACTTACAAGTAAACGTTCCTTACCTGCTGGTTGGTAGCGCTAATAGTCTGTGATTCGAGGTCAGGAAGGAATAAAGAGCAGGTCAAAATAAGTTGGTTGTAGTGTGGATAGATAAAACTTGAATTATAAAACATTGTCACTATATCTTTGGTTCTTACCCAAACTAACAATAACAATTCTTAATAAAAGTTTCTTATCTGAATTAATAAAATAAAATATGAAAAGATAAAGTTTTATTGTGAATATGTGTTTCAATCCGCAGTAAGCCAGTAGGAGAAAGACACTGAAATGCAATGTGATTATGAGACATCAAAACATAGATGAAATAAAAGAGAAGTTCTATAATGACTGAGAACCTAAGGAGACTATTAAAGGTTTGGGGTCTATTTGAACATACTCATACACATATACATAAATACATAATGAAGGCTTTGACTTGTCCAACAATACAATGGTTTGCATATTTTTCCCCCAAATGGCATAAATCTGTTTTTTTTTTTCTTAAGAACAGAAGGTAAAATGGACCTGCCTCCTAATAAAAGCAATTTGTGGCACGAAGTAAAAAGTTCAATAAATTAATTAGGAAGCTAAAAATGCCTTTTAAATTGCCCCTTTGAAGGCTTCATTTGATGTACTTTGCATCCAAAGCTGGGCTTTTATATCCCAGGCATGTGGAGCTGATTGTTATCTTCAGACTATGCATGTGAGGCCCTTCTTACTAATCAGAATCAAGAATTAGCAGGATTTGACTGACAAAATAGAAGTTCAAATGTTCATCCTAGTAACAACCCCTGTATATTAGAAAAATCTTCTTTTCCCTATATTGAAGCTAGGAATGTTATTTAGTAATAACTTGTGTATAGGGGCTTCAGTTTCTACTTAGCATACAGGGCCTGATAAGTACAGATAAATTTTTGAATCCCAGCTTAAAACAGAAAAATATACATTAGATTAAGTTGAGTATTTCAGAATCATACATAGTAGCAGGAATCACTACATTAATATTGTTTAACATAAGTATATTTTAAGAAATTACATAAATGGTTAAATGTTTATTTTAAAATTTTTGATTATTTATTAGAGAGAAAAAGAATGGGAGGGGAGAGATAGAGATAGATAGATAGATAGATAGATAGATAGATAGATAGATGATAGATAATAGAGAGAATGGACATTCCAGGGCCTCTAGCCAATGCAAATGAACCCCAGACACCTGTGCATCCATTTGCATCTGTCATACGTGGGTTCTGGGGAATTGAACCTGGGTTTCTTAGGCTTTGCAGGCAAGTGCCTTAATCCCTGGGACGTCTCTCTAGACCTAAAATGTTTATTTTAAAATTAGCTTTGAATCTTACTAAAATCCTTTTAAATTAAAATACAGAGAATGCTGGTACTTCAAATTGTTAGCATTTGTTGATAAGACAAAGTTGAATTTCTTACATAATACAATTTGAAAGAAAATTATTTTGTCAGAATTTCATAGTATTTATATGAGGAAAGGACAAAATAGAAATATTTATTGAAAATATGAATTCTTGCTTAAGTAGACGTTTCTAGTGAGATTACACATTTCTTTTCACACAGTTTTATTTTTGGACATTTTCATTATACTTTGATCATATGTAGCCCTATTGCCCTCACTTATCTGTCAGTCCTACTGTACTTTTCCTTCTTTTCTTCACTTACTCATGGACATGCCATGAAAGAGACTAATTGTATCTCCAATGGCAACTGTTAACATTCATTAACTCCTCAGGGAGGAGAATGGCCTCCCAGCCCAGTCTTCTATCCAACATAGATGGTTGACTGGCACCCATCACATGCAAGTCTTGCACAGAAACCACAGCTGAATGAGTTCATGTATGCGATGGTCTTGTCCTATCTGGATGATGGAGTTTCATGCCCTTCCTCCCCGTTCTCTGATTCTCGCATTTTTTCTGTAACCTCTTCTACAATGCTCCCTGAGACATGTATAAGAGAGTAGTCATACATTGAAAAGTTGGTGCTAACATAGCATTAAAAAAATACCCCTAAAGGGTGGGTACATTTTTTAATTCTGTTATAGCATACATTTTTCGATGTGCATTGCAGTACTACTTAAATTTCTTTTCTGATAAGATAAGGACTTACTGCTCCATGAACATTTGAATGCCTTATTACACTGAACACAATGTTCTTGCTTATGACACATGATCAAAAGACATATTTGTACTTTGAAGTATGTTTTCATGATTAAATTTCTTTTAATATTAAAATACTGCTAGGAACAAAGCAGTTCCACGTGGATAAATATGATCAAATCAAACCCTCATAAACCTCATAGGGTCTAATTCCATCTAAAGTGTAACCTTACAATTTAATCTTTGCTGCCTAGAATAGAGGTTCATATTATTATACTATAATGGGATAAGATCTACTTTTCAGTAGCCACTCAAGATTATGTGTCAATATAGGCACACCTCATTTAATTGTACTTCACTTACTATCATTATCAGAGGTCCTTTTTACAAGTTGAAAAGTTTGTACGAGCATTGAGTCGAAATGTTATCAGTACAAATATTTCCAACAGCATGCACTTACTTTGTGTCTGTTATATTTGTGTAATTTTCATACTTTTTTTCTTTTACTTTTCCAGTGGTATTATATCTATTATTGTGACCTAAAACTTGGATGATTTGGAAAATTGTATTGGGTACAATGAACTGCACCCATATAAGACAGTGAACTTAAGAGGTAAATGTTGATTATGTCCTGATGTCCTCCCTCACCAGCTATTCCCAGTGTATCTCCTTCTCCCCAAGCTTTCTGACCTCCAGTGGCCCCACTGTATTGAAAATAAGCCAGGTAATCACCCTGCAGTGAACACACACTGCTCAAGTCTAAGGAAGGGCTACACTTCTTTCATTTTAAATCCAAAGATTTTAAGTTTACTGAAGCAAGAACATCTGAACAATAGGCCTTTTAGGTCAAATAGAAAAATTGTGAGCTCAAAGGAAAATTTCTTCACAGACAAAGGTGTTGTAGTAAGTAGAGCAAATACAGATCCTGGAGTGAAAGGCAAGGTGGAATTTATGGTACTTTCCTGAAATACATGATGATTGGTTTGTATCCACCTAAGACAAAAATCTGATTTCAAATAATAATAGTTTTGTATCTCAATAAGTAGTACAGATTTTTTGATTTGCTTTAATTCTCATTATTTGATAATTTTTAAAGCATTGTTTAGAGCTGCATCTCAGCCTCATTTCTTATAAAGTCCCTGTTTCTAAACGCTGGCTTGAGATCTGTCACTTTCCATGTCAACAAGTAAGAAAAGAGTACATACAAACACATGATTAAATAAACCTAAAAGATACCTTTCTTAATCAAAAATAACTTTTCCTAAAAGTGACATTGCAATACAATATACAAACCTGTTATTCTGAGTCAGACAAGCACATAGAACACCTTAATAAATATCCAATGAATGTCACTGAAGAAACTGATGCTTTCATTCAACAAAAGTGTTTAAAAATAATTTCAAGGAAATCATGCTTATTTCTTTCTTCAATGGCTTCAGTTTTCTTTATAGCAGTAAAGACAGGGCTTTCAATGTTACACTTTGTATTGCAACGATCCTACCGATGAAGGAGGTTTGTGAAAGGTAAAATCATTGTAATGTGGAATGACTTACTCAAACCACAACTACTCAGGGAATTTAGCAGAAGAGGGGGCAGAAAGAAAGAATGTAAGAGTCACAGGATGGGAGGGAAGAGGGAATATCTAGGGGCACCCCCCCCCGCAGTGACTGACTTCTGCCCTCACAACTCATAACCCAAACCTCCATGGTAAATACCAGCAATCCCATTGAAGAAGGCCCTCAATGGAGTGGGACCAGGGAGGAGGGAAATGACGATACACATCATGTATCCACACAAAGTTTCTACTTAATAAAATAAATAAATAAATAAATAAATTCTTTTGGGGGATGCACACTACTGCTTGTAAGGATCTTGCAGTTCAGTCTGAGAGAAAGCATCATGACGAGTGCTGATGAAGACTGCCCTTCCAGGAACAAGATGAGCAGAGGCTGCCTGAAGGCCTTATTACACGGTGGATAGCAGGCACAAGCTAAAACACAACCTAATACACCTACCTAAGTGCATGCATCTGTTCTGAGGGTAATGGTAGAGCTTCTGATGATGCCAATGGCTGTAAAGTATTCAAAAACTGTCATTTTGACTCCTAGTAGAAACCTGTAATATCCTCTTTATAAAACATATCTCATGACTCTGAGAGTGGCAATAAAATGACAAGATTTGATTTCACATTTCTTCATGAAACCCTGTGCGCACCATAGATGGCCTGAATCCGTCATGATAAAAGTAGTGGGAAATGAGTTGGTGGGAACAAGAGCTTCCCAGGCTCCAATGTGTTTCTGATTTTGTAACAGCTCACTTCAGGGAAAACAAAATCATCACTTTGGTGTAGGTAAAAACCTGGAATAGATTGTGGAAACAGCCTACTAATAATCTACACTGTTTGTAAGTAGTAGGTTTTTTACATTTTTTTATTAACAGACAGACATATACTTTTCATCTCATATTTTTATAAAAAATAAGGAAGATATATTTTTTAGAAGGCTAGACAAAAATTTAGAGAACGTCACTTTCTACTGAAAATTGTGGAAACAAGCCTGATTTCTGGTGTATGCAAAGATATTATTTCAACTTAAAAAATAAACTGATACGTTGCTTATTTTATATAAATATTTATAGTTTATTTATCACTATAGTGTTTTAAGATAATAAATGCTATCACATAGTTTAATAACAATAATGTTTACCAACTTCTTAAAATTAGGAATTGTGTCAAACACATTTTAGAAATTCAACCAAAATCACAATGATAAAAATAATCTTCAAAACAGAGCCCTATTTCTAACAGCCAAGAGACAAATACAGTTATAGCCAATTTTTTATATCAGATTGGTTACATTATGGTGCTCAGTCATTTAGCCACCAGTATTTGTTAAATGTAAGTATGAAGTTATTATATATTTATAATCAGTTAAGATAAAGTAAGGATGGTTACCCTTCACTATTTGGGTAAGCTCAATTAGTTCTAGGCCTTAAAACATACTTAAAACATACAAACAAATGTAAGGCAGCAATAAAAAGATGTGTAAGTATCTTTGTTATTGGAATTACAGTCCTTGAGCATATATAACCATGGGCAGTATATCTGGACCACATGATAGTTCTATTTTAGATTTTTAAAGACACCTCCACACTGATTTCCATGGTTTCCATATGGATTTCTGGTTCCATAGTGTGTTTTCTTTCTTATATGTGGAAGAGTTTGAGAAGCATTGCTGTTAGATCATCCTTAAGTGGTTGGCAGGATGTAGCAGTGAATCAGTCTGCAATTAAACATATGCTAGAAACAGATGAAAATTCTATCATAGCAAACTAGAACCTCTGAGATACAGCTACGGAAGTTCTTGGAGGAAAGTTTATCATTACAAGTACTCACATTATAAAAAAGAAATATCTTAAATGAACAATCTGTAATATTTGTAGAAATTAAGAATAAGTCAAACACCAATGCTGTTGGCAGTAAGAATTGGTAAGGGTTAGGACAGAAATTAATTAAATTCAGACTGTTAGAACAATACACAGACACAAAGTAAGAATTGGTTCATTGAAAAGGTAAACAAGATGGATAAACTCCTAACCAAACAAAGAGAAAAAGAGAGATTAGGGCTGGAGGGATGGCTTAGCACTTAAGCGCTTGCCTGTGAAGCCTAAGGGCCCCGGTTTGAGGCTTGATTCCCCAGGACCCATGTTAGCCAGATGCACAAGGGGGCACACGCGTCTGGAGTTCGTTTGCAGTGGCTGGAAGCCCTGGCGTGCCCATTCTCTCTCTCTCTCTATCTTTCTGCCTCCTTCTCTGTTTGTTGCTCTCAAATAAATAAACAAAAAAAATTAACAAAAGAGAAATTATAACTACTATTTCCACTTGATTACCTATTATGAATCTAAGAAGTTTATATTTGATTTAATTTTAATATGCTAAGATATTTGTCCATTTTATAAATTTTTCAGTACTTACTGCATACAAATTTTCAAAGCACTCAATAATTATTCTCTAGATTTCATTGGATTCACCTTTAACGACCCACTTTTTGTCTAACTTTATTACTTTGTCATATCTCTCTCTCCCTTTTGCTCTCATAATCTCTCTCTCTCTCTCTCTCTCTCTCTCTCTCTCTCTCGTGTGTGTGTGTGTGTGTGTGTGTGTGTGTGTGTGTGTGTGTATGTGCTTGTGTCTCTGTGTGTTTGATTAGGAGTTTGAACCAACTTTTGCTTTGTTCTAGCAGACTGCTTTTAATTAATTTCTGCTCCCATCTTTATCATTTCTTAATGTCTACAGCATTGGAGTTTGACTTATTCTTTATTTCTATGAACAAATTCATCACTAGACTATCTAAGATCTATATTAAATTTTTTAATAATTTTTTTTCTTTATTTTTGTTTATTTACTTGAGTGACAGACAGAAAGAGAGAGAAAGAGACAGAGAGAGAGAGAGAATGGGTACACCAGGGCCTCCAGCCACTGCAAACAGAACTCCAAATGCATGCGGCCCCTCTTGCATCTGGCTTACATGGGTCCCTATCTTAATTTTTAATGTGAATAATTTTAGCTATAAAACTTCCTCTTAGTACTGCCTTAGCTGTATACCAAAGCTTCTGGTTAATTATGCTAGCATTGTCATTTTTTTCTAGGAATTGTGTATTTTCAGTAGCTCAATAACTATGCTATGTGATTTCTCTTGCAACAGATTTCTACTTTTATTGCAACTATTACCTGAGAAGATACAAGACATACTTTCAACTTTGTTATGTCCTTATTTATATTATCTATAATGAAAAAGTTAAAATCCTTCAAAATAAGATTTTCTTGAAGCATATACCAATATGTTGATGGTAAATTGTTTGAAAATAACATATGTATCATGAATAATATGTGCTTCCTAACTCTAGGACCTCAGCTAATGGCACTGTCTGAAAGGTTACAATGTCAGTTTCATATACATAGCATTTCACAAAATATTACCTTAAACCAAGAAATCTATTACAAAAGCAAAAAATGCACAGAGCAAAATTAAAAAGTCAACGATGATTTTTCCAGGACTGTTTAAATGGTGGAAAAAGAGAGCTCAATCTTAATGAAACACAGGAGGTTCATAATTCTGGAGTAAGCACATGGGAAATTCTGGAGGATGATAAGGAGACAGTGGATCACTGGTCTCTGATTAAGCCAACTGTCTTTGCTAGTTGGTGCTCAATGAAATTAGGTTCCATCCCTTCTACCACACAAATTATAAAATCTGCAATTGAGAATTGACTGTGAAACACTTCCCAGAACATCACTGACAGTAACAAGGACAGTTCTATCCCACCAGGAGTAATTAACCCCATCATCAACATGAGAAAACTTTTCACTGGTTACCACAATTCCAACTCTTTGAAATCTAGGACCTTTGGCCTAGACTGAGGGCCTTTCAAATCTCCTAATCATTTCTATGCATGTCCAAACTGGCTGTTATTCTCATGCATTAGAAGAAATAACTCTATACATTCACCACAAAGATGCTCAACCAATTGATCCAGACAGTGGCAAGCCTTTTTTTTTTTTTCTTTAGTTTCAAAAAACCACCCATTCTGTCTCCATCAGAAAGAACAGTGAAAAGAGCTATTTCTTTCAGGGGAAATCCCCATGTCTCTCACAGTATATGGCCAGGCATTTCAGAGGACCTTTTTTGGCATATACAAGACAGTTCCAATCATTTTAAATATATTTCCTGCAATCTGTTTGTCTGGCTAAAATTATACCATGTAGGGAAAAACAACTCAACAGTTTTAATATCTAGAAGAATGTATTCTGATTATTTAAGTACATTTTTGGCTAAAGATATACTAAATTTATATTATACATTTCATTTTATTTGATAGTATCTGATTTTGAAATTATGATTCACAACTTAAATGGGTACTTATCTTACTTTCTTATAACTAAATTGATATTTCCTTTAAGAACAAAGAATGTGTGTTTCAAATAGTTCTGGCTTCTTTATCTTCACACTCAATTTGGCCATAGTTACTGACTCACTACAATAAAATTATTCCTTATGGACATTTAACATTAAAATTACACTTTTTTCTCTCTGAAATGTATTTTTTAAGTGTGAACATGTCTAAGGGCATATTATAATGCTTAAGATTAGCATACCAACCTTCTATTTCTTCACAAACTTTTCTATATTGGCAGATTACATATTGTTCCAGAATATTAGTATATGCATAACTATTTGATAATGAAAATGTATTCCTACAGTATAGTTTATGTATCAAATTGCATGGCTGTATATAGGAAGATATAAACGAGTATACCTCATTATACTCATTACTCAGTTTGGAGCAAATTCTAGAAGTGATGATTCAAAACATATGCAGAATGAAAAAAATATTGTTTTGCCTATCAGAATCAACATCAGTAGAATATTTAAATTTTATATTCTTCATAATTGTATATGGCCAGCTGCCTGTACTTCATGCAGTGAGTTCAAGAAATGCAACTTCTGGGAGTCATCACCTATCTGGGCATGGTCTTTTGGTGGTGCAGCTGCCTTTGAGTCATCCAAGCTTTTTAAAGTAGCCCCAATAGACTCACTGGTTCACTACCTATACTTGGAGAGAATCATTTCTCTGGCTGGTTGCTGGTGCCCTATAAGGGAAAAGAGGAGTTTATCCCTGTCTCCTCAAGAACAGTAAATATCATGACTTCAAATCCACACTGATGTTTTATTACTGCATTTCTCCCACAGGGTCTCTTCTTTTGATATATTCCAGATGGATATTGTCATGCATTATTTTAAGATATATGACTGTGTTTGTGTCAGTACATACATATATTTAAATATATGACATATATTTAAAGCCCAATGAGAAAATATCATTAGTAAAATGCATGAAAAATCTATCATCCTATATGAAGGATTGCCTTCTGTCAACCAGAAAATATAACAAAAATGGTTAAAGTTGTAGAAAAATAGGGAGAGATAGTTGCTATACAATACTAGATAATTGTGCCTATGTTTACACATTTAATGCTTGCAAAATAATCCTTAAATATTTTACTAATTTTTTGTCAAGGCATGAATTACTGTGTCAGAACAAAAACATTTAAGATTAGTTAAACCTGAATTAGAATTGTATCTCTATCATTTGCTATTGTTATTTCTCTGGGGAGTTAAATTACTGCAAGCCTTAGTTTTCCCATCTTGAAATGGGAATTATATTATTAAACTAAATATTTTACTAAAAATATTAGGATAATTGGATCCAACGTACCTAACACAAGTTACAATATATTGGAACTATAAATAATTAATAAGTTTATCCTAGCAGATACTAATTATTCATGGTAAATGTAACATAAAAATCACATTTAATCATTTCTGCAAAACCATGTTTTGACATGAAGCTTTTGCAAGTTTTTTAGTAAAGCATAAACTGTCCAAGGCAAAAACAAATGAATAATATCTGTATTTAATAAATTTATTTTAAAAATAAAACACAAAATTAAAGATAGGAACTTAACTCAACATGTATATGTATCTTCTCAAGGGGATAAAACCAGTGTGGCTTCTGAATGGAATTTCGCTTTGGACTTAAGAATCAAAAATAAATAAATATATAAAATTCTTAGATGCCTGTAGGATTCCATGCTATCAACCATGACTTTAAGAAGTTGTTTTACGCCCAGGCCATGGTGGCACACACTGTGACTCCCAGTGCTCTGGAGGTAGAGGTAGGAGGTATGAGTTCAAGGCCATCCTGAGACTACATAGTGAATTCCAGGTCAGGATGAGCTAGAGAAGGACCCTACCTTTAAAGAAAAAAATGTTTTACAAGATGGGGCTCTGACAAACTTTATCTGATCATAGTAATGACAGCCATCTGGAAAACCAAAATCAGTAGACAAACACTTCATTCCCTCACCTCCTTGGCCATCTTTAATTTGAAGGTTTCATCAGAAAGGTCAATGTGAAATAGGCAATAAACTCAAGTAGATTATTGAATAAACTTTAGAAACAGCATTTCCTCATATATTGAAGACAATTTATAAATGTAAAATATGTAAGTGAGTAAATGTCAAAGAACAAAAAAAAAATTAGCAAAGCAAAAGGTGGATTAAACTTGCTAGTAGCACCAAAAAAATAGGAAGATGGCTCATTGATGAAGGGTGCTTGCTTGTAAATCCTAAGCCTGAGTTTGATTCTCCAGTACCAATGTAAAGACAGGGGCACAAAGCGGCTCATGTATCTGGAGTTTGTTTGCAGCAGCAGGTGGTCATGGTTTGCTGATACTTACTCTCACTATCTCTCAAATAAATTATTTGATACATTTATAAAATAAAATAAATAATAAATTTACTTTGCTGTCATTGAATTTTGCATGTGAAGCTTTCTGTGCTGTTTGACACAATTCTTCATCATTGACCTGCTTTTCTTTTAAAAAAATATTTCATTTTTATTTATTTATTTGACAGAGAAAGAGAGAGAGCACACACAAATGAATGGGAGCTCCAGGACCTCCAGTCACTGCAAATGAACTCCAGATGTGCGTGCCCCTTGTGCATCTGGTTAACTTGGGTCCTGTGGAATCAAACCTGGGTCCTTTGATTTTGCAGGCAAATGCCTTAACCGTTAAGCCAAACCTCCAGCCAGACTTTCTTATATTAATCAAGTATATGATTCCTAGGGAAAAGGTGATTGCTCTTCAGAACTTATTATATTTTGTGTGAATCTTTAAATGTGCTCCAATTGTAAATTTGCAAAGATAACATCCTTAGTAAACTTTGATGATACATTTTATAAAGGTATGTTTTTAAAATATTTTATTTTTATTTATTTTTCATTTTATTTTATTTATTTATTTATTTGAGAGAGAGGAAGAGGCAGAGAAAGAGACAGAGAGGAAAGAGAAAGAAAAAGAGAGGGTGGAAAGGCAGGAAGGAAGAAAGGGAGGGAGGGAAGGAGGGAAAGAATGGATACACCAATCAGCAGATGGAAATGAACTCCGGACACATGTGTTACCTTGTGTATCTGGCATACACAAGTCCTGGGGTGTTGAACCTGGGTCCTTTGGCTTTGCAAGCAAGTGCCTTAACCACTAAGCCATGTCTCCAGCCCTTAAAGGCATGTTTTAAAACAATATGCTTTATTTGGTGAAGGAGAAGATGAAAAAATCCTGCTTTTAGAAATGTAAAATTACTAAGTGAAATTAAGACATGTTTCATTAATAAACATTCCAAGTGCTTGTGTACACACACACTCCAGATTTAGTCCAAAGTCTACTTAGGACTAATGACTGTTTTTTTTTTGCTTTCTAAAAAAAACAAACAAAAAAAAAAACTTTACTTTTATTTATTTGAGAGAGAGAGAGAGAGAGAGAGAGGGAGGGAAAGAATGGGCACACCAGGGCCTCCAGCCACTGGAAATGAACTCCAGATGCATGTGGCCCTTGTGCATCTGGCTTACATGGGTTCTGGGGAATCAAACCAAGGTCCTTTGGCTTTTCAGGCAAAGGCTTAACTGCTAAGTCATCTCCCAGCCCCTAATGACAGGTTAATAAGATTGAGAACTAATTCATTCAGAATAATTCTTACTTTTATATTTTTGATAAAACACTAGACTTTTAAACTCTCATAACTTTTATTTTTGTTATTTTATTATTTGATAATTTTCATACATGTACACACTATACTTTGATTATAATCAAAATTTCCTTATCTTGAAATCCCTCATTCCTCTACCACTGAACTCATTTTTCTAAGGAAGTAGTCCCTTTCTACTTTGATGTTCTTTTATTTCCCATGTTGTATGTTTGTGTGTTCTACTGAGCTTAACGAGGGTTACATGCATGAGCATGGATGGGCTTTGCATTATTTGCCAGAGTACAAGGTGACACCGCCTGTGGTGGTTTGATTCAGGTGTCCCCATAAACTTAGGTGCTCTGAATGCTAGTCTCCCCCGCTCATGACAATTGGAAATTGAAGCCTCCTGGAGGTGGTATATTGTTGGGGGAGAGCTTATGGAGGTTATAGCCAGTTTCCTCATGCCAGTGTTTGGCACACTCTCCTGTTGCTATTGTCCACCTGATGCTGGCCAGGTAGTGATGTCCACCCTTTGCACATGTCATTGATTTTTTTGCCATCATGGAGCTTCCCTGTCAAGCCTGTAAGCCAAAATAAAGTGCTTTTTTTTTTTTTTTGTTTTCTCCTACAAGTTGCTCTTGGCTGGATGATTTCTACCAGCAATGTGAACCTGACTGCAACACCACCATTAGTATTCTTTTTGCTGAGGACACTCTTGGCTATTCAAGTTCTTTTTTTATTCTGTATTAATTTTAACATTTCCTTTTTCTATTTCTGTGAAGAATGGTATAGGAATTATGATTACAATTACATTAAATCTGTAGTGTAGTAGTTAGTAGTTCATGATATTTTTCTTCTAATCCACTAACATGGGTGATCTTTCCATCATTTCATGTCTTCCACAATTTCTTTCTTCAGTGTTTTAATGTTTTTTTTTTTTTAATTTACTTTTTTTTTTAGTTGTAGACTTCTTTCACATTCTTAGTTAGGGATATTCCAAGGTATTTAAATTTTTGTGGCTATTTAAATGGGAGTATTTCCCTGATTTTATATTCAGTGTATATGTCATTGGTATTAATAAAAGCTACTGAGTGTGTGTGTTGATGTTATATCCTACCACTTTGCTGAAAGTGTTTATCAGCTCTAGAATAAACTCTCATAATGTCCCAACTATCATGATTTTATTTTATTGCTACTTCAATTGATTTTAATGTATTATATTTTTGTTATTAAAGTTGAAAAATACTATGTGTTTGTTTGTATTTCTTTATTAGGTATGTACATACTCAGTATGTAAATAGCCAAGTTGGTACAATCATTATCCTCCTTCCTGTCTTCCCCCTTCCAAAGGGATCCTCCTCATTGGGGATTGTGGGTTGTGCACTGTGGGAGTAGCCATTAGTTATGGGCATGAGGCAATGTCCCTGTGCCTAATATTCCAACTTGTAGCTCTAACAATCTTTCCGCACCCTCTTCCGCAAATTTCCCCAAGCCATGTTAGGTTCATTTTAGGTCTATTTCAATGGTGAGGTTTTGGGAGCCTCTGTGTCTCTGGATATTTTGTTTGGTAGGAGTTGAGTGTCTCTGTGTCCATCTCCTTCACTGTTGTGCTGATACTAAGTTCATCAAGAAAACATCATGACATAAAAATAAAAGAGAGACTGATTGAGAGGGGGAGGGGATATGATTGAGAATGGAGTTTCAAAGGGGAAAGTGGAGGGAGGGAGGGAATTATCATGGGATATTGTTTACAATTATGGAAGTTCTCAATAAAAAAATGGAAATAGAAAAGAAAAGAAAGCAGCAGTCTTACTCATCTCCCCAATTCCTCTATGATTTGAGGTAGGGCCCTGGTGAGGTGTCATGAGCTGATTCTCTCCTCAGCTTCTGCATCCATCCAAAAAAGAGAAGCAGATCCTTCTACAGAGAGTGAAGTCAGCACCAGATAAATGGGATAACAATTATTAGTTTAGAGAGAATTTAATAGGTGTAGGCCAGCTTGTAGCCCAAGATTGTTGGGAGCTTGACATTGGATAGTGAACTTGTTCTGACTTATTTCCCAGTTCCACCTTTGAGTTCCATTCCATTGAGTGGATTTATTATCCAACTCAATAGTAGTTGATAACCCACCATGGATGTGTGCCACTATTGCACTTGGGTGAGCATCATGTCAGGTTGTTTGCTGCTAAGTACCTTAGGCCACAAGTTGCTGGGACAGATGTTGGTCATTCCCCTCGCTCCACCCCCCAGTCACTCATGTAGCACCTTCTGGCACTAGACAAGCTAAGTATCTGGGGAGTGACTCTCTTCCAGATTCCAGCCATGTCTCTCCATGTTCTTTTCCAATAGCATAAGGTGTCTTTGGCAATAGGGTCTTACCATTAACCTTTGGTGGGTTATCAAGTGCTCTGACAGAAAACTGTCTTCTTCTGGGAAAACTTGCAGGTGTCTCTGATCAATAACCCATTGTAGATATTTACTGAATCTTGGTACTGGACCAGTGCCAGAGGAAGGATATAAAAATAGGTAATATACAAAAGAAAGAGAGAAGAGAGAGAGAGAAACAGGAGAAGATTAAGGTTAGTCTTCATTTTACATTCTCCAGGGCCCTTTGATTCAGGTGTTCCCTCTAGGGACCTGATGAAGGTTCAACCTTTTAGTCTATATTTCAGGATATAGCATTTTATGGTTACGAATTTCATTGGGGTCCAGTTTTGTGTCCCCCCCCCCACCTCCCACCTCACCCTCCATATTGTCAGGTCCTCAAGATGTCTATTAGGTATGTCAGCATCTCAGGCAGATTCCGGTTTGGAGCCACTGATGAGTAAGACAATGCAATGATTGTCTTTCTGTAACTGGGTGAGTTTGATGAGAATGATCTGTTCCAAGTTTGACTGTTTTTCTTCAAATTTCATTGTCATTTTTCCTTAATGCTGTGTAGAATTCCATCATATACATATAACACATATTGGTTATCCATTCATCTAATTATGGACATCTGGGTTGATTCCAGTTTTTAGCTATTATGAAATGAACAGCTATAAACATGGTTGATCAAATCTCTCTGAACTGAGGCTTGGAGCTTTTAGGGTCCTTGCCCAGTAAGGGAATAACGGAGTTTGTTGGTAACTCTATCGTCAACCTTTTTAGGGGTCTCCATATTGGTTGGATCATCTTACATTCAGATCAACAGTGAATAAGGGTTCCTATGTCTCCACATCCTCACCAGTATTTTTTTTTCATTTGATTTTTTAATGTTTGCTATCCTTATTGGGGTAAGGTGGAGTCTCTTAGTTATTTTAATTTGCATTTCCATGATGATTAGGGATGTTGAACATTTTCTTAAGTGTATGTTTGCCATTTGTATTTCTTCCTGTGAGAACTCCCTGTTCAGTTCTCTGCCCCAATTTGTGAGTGGGTTTTTTGACTTTTTATTGTTTAGGTTTTTGAGTTCTTTGTAGATTCTAGAAATTAGGCCTCTGTCAGTTGTATAGCCAGTAAAAGTTTTGTCCCATTCTATGGGTAATCTATTGGCTCTGTTTATTGTATGTTTGTCTGTGAAAAACCTTTTCAGCTTCATGAGATCCCAATGGATGAGTGATTGTTTAATTTCCTGAGCTACTGCAGTTTTGTTCAGGAAGTCTTTTCCCAATACTTTATCATGTAAAGTTGCTCCTATTTTTTCTTCCAGTAGTAACAGAGTGTTTGGTCTTATATTGAGGTCTTTGACCCATTTGACCTTGATTTTTGTGCATGGCAAGATGTGTGGATCTAGTTTCATTTTCCTGCATATGGTTATCCAGTTTGTCCAACATCATTTGTTGAAGAAGCTACTTTTTTTCCAGTCTACATTGTTAGAGCCTTTGTCAAATATCAAGTAGCTGTTAATTGATCCAAAGTCCAGGTCTTCTCTTCTATTACATGGCCTATAATCCAGTTTTTATGCCAGCATCATGTTGTTTTGTTACTATGGCTTTGTAATATAGCTTTGAATCAGGTATGGTGATATCTTCAGAGTTGTTTCTTTTGCTGAGGATGTGCTTGGATATCTGATGCATTCAGCCATTCCATATGAAATTTGAGATCTTTTTTAATATCTCTGTGAAGAAAAATAATGGGATTTTTGTTGGTATTGCAGTAAATCTCTATATTGTTTTGGTAAGATTGCTTGCCTATCCAGGAGCATGGGAGTTCTTTCCATTTTCTCAAGTCCTCCTCAATTTATATATTGAGTGTTTTTATGTTTTCATTACATAGGTCTTTCCCATCCTTGGTTAATGTTATTCCAAGGTATTTTTCTTATTATTGTTGTTGCTACTGAAAATGGGACAATGTTGCCTATTTCTTTCTCTGTATCTTTGACTTTTGTATATAGAAAGGCTACTGATCTTTGTGCATTGATTTTGTATCCTGCTACTTTGCAGAAGGAGTTAATCATGTTTAAGTGTTTTGGGATGGAGGCTCTTACATATAGAATCATGTCATCTGTGAATAGAGCTAACTTATCTTCTTCCTTTCCAAAGTTTATCCCTTTTATTTCTTTCCCCTGTCTTACTTCTTGAGCTAGGACTTCCAGTACTATACTGCAGAGCAGAGGTGAGAGTGGACACCCTTGTCTTGTTCCTCATATCAATGGGAATTCCTTCAGTCTTTCCCCATTACGTATTCTTTGGGCTTGAGGAGCTTTATATATAGCCTTTATTATGTTAAGATATAAACTGACCATGCCAATTCTCTCCAATGTTTTGATAATGAAGTGATGTGGCATTTGTCAAAGGACTTTTCTGCATCTATTGTAATGAGCATGTGGTTTTGTGTTTAAGCTTATTTATTTGGTGTATTACCTTGACAAATTTTTGTATGTTGAACCACCCCTGCATTCTTTGGATGAAGCCTACTTGATCAAGATGGATAATGCTTTTGATGTTTTATTGAATTCAGTTTATGAGGACTTTGTTCAGGATCTTTGCATCTAAGTTCATCAGGGAAATAGGCCTATAGTTTTCTTTTCTTGTGTGATCTCTGCCTGATTTTGGTATTAAGGTGATAGTAGCTTCATAGGAGTTGGGAAGCTTTCCCTGTTCTCCAATTGTGTGGCATAGTTTGAGAAAAATTGGTTTCAGTTCTTCCATGAAGGTTCGATAGAATTCAACTGCGAAGCCGTTTGGTCCCAGACTCTTCTTTTTGGAGAAGTTTTTGATTACTTTTCAATCTCAATGGATGTTATAAATTTGTTTAGGAGTTTAATCTGCTCTGAGTTTACCTTTGGTAGGCAGTATGCATCCAGTAATTCATACATCTCCTCCACATTATCCAGTTTTGTGGAGTAGAGGTTTTGAAATAAGTCCTGATGATTCTCCCAATTTCACTTATATCTGTTGTGATCTCTCAATTCCCATTTCTACTTTTGTTAATTTGAAGCATCTCTTTTTTTTCAATTGATCAAATTGACCAGGGGTTTATCAATATTGTTTACTTTTTCAAAGAGCCACCTCTTTGTTTCATCAATTTTATTAATTGTTTTCTTAGTTTCCAATTTACCAATTTCTGCTCTGATCTTAATTATTTCTTTCCATCTGGAGCTCTTTGGGTTGGATTCTTCTTGTTTTTGCAATGCCTTTATTTGGATGGTTAGGTTATGATTTGGGTCTCTCAGTCTTTGCTATGATGGCATTTGTTGCTATGAATTTTCTCCTGAGGACTGCCTTCATTGTGTCCCACAAGTTTTGGTATGATGTTGTGGTAGTTTGAATAGATGGCCCTTGTATCAGACAGCTTCAGGTTCACTGAGATGAACTTCCAGACGAGGCACAGTTATGGAGGAAGGGATTTATTGAAGCTTACAGATCCAGGGGAAGCTCCATAATGGCAGAAAAAGCTGGCCTGCCTTGACAGGACCAAACAGAGAGAGAAAAGTACAAGCCTAAAAGCCAAAAGCCACAGCACACTTCAGGAACTCCAGCTAGGCACACTTTGCATATCTTTAGATTGAAATCTGAAACCCACCACCACACCTTAAGATCCACACAATGGCACTGACTCCAGCCAGGTGGCTGCAGATGCAAACTACAAACAAACAACTGAATATATTGGGGGCCATCTATTCTATTCAAACCACCACAGCCCCCAATATATTCAGTGTTTTATTAGCTTATAGTTTGCATCTGCAGCCACCTGGTTGGAGGCAGTGTCACTGGATGGATCTTAAGGTGTGCCGATGGGCTTGAGATTTCAATCTAAAGATATGCAAAGTATGCCTAACTGGAGTTCCTGAAGTGTGCTGTGCTGTGTGGCTTTTGGATTTTTGGCATGTATTTTTCTCTCTGTGTTTGGTCCTGTGAAAGCAGGCAGCATCTTCTATCATTATGGAACTTCCCCTGGATCTGTAAGCTTCAATAAATCCCTTCTTCCATAACTGTGCCTGATCTGGAACTTTATCTCAGTGAACCTGAAGCTGTCTGCTACAGGTGTGTTCTCATTGTCATTCAATTCTAGAAATTTTGCAATTTCATTTTTTATTTCATCCACTACTCGTTTATTGTTTAAAGGTATGTTGTTCAGTTTCCAGGAGCTGGTGGGATTCCTGGTGCATCTTTTATTGTTAATTTCTACCAGAACAGCATTGTTATTTGATATCATGCAGGAAATTCTGTCAGTCTTCCTAAATATATGTAGGCAAGTTTTATGGCCCAGTATATGATCTATTTCAGAGACGGCTCTATGGGCTGCTGAGAAGAATGTGTAATCTGTGGATTTTGGATATAATGTTCTGTAGATGTCTGTTAGGTCTAATTGCTTTATGGTATTGTTGAGCTCTCTTAATTAACTGTTACTTTTCTGTTTAGATGGTCTATTTATTACTGATAGTGGAGTATTGAAGTCCCCAACTATGATGGTGTTAGTGGTTGTCAAGTAGGTTTTGTTTTATGAATTGTGGTGCACCTGTGTTTGGTGCATAAACATTGGTGATTGTGATATCCTCTTGTTGGATCATTCCCATGATAAGTAAGAAGTGGCCTTTTTTATCTTTTTTTATACCTTTTGGTTTGAAGTCTATTTTACCCAACATTAGTATAGCTATACCTGCTTGTTTCTTATTTCTGTTTGCTTGGAATATCATTTTCTATCCTTTCACCCTGAGGAGTGTTTGTCGTTAGTGATGAGGTGGGTTTCTTAAAGGCAGCACATTGAGGGGTCTAATTTTCTGATCCACCCTGGGAGCTTTTGTCTCTTGATGGGGGAATTAAGGCCATTGATATTTAGGGTAATGACTGTGAGGTTTGATTTGATCCCTGATGTATTGTGTTGGTATATGCGCTTTGGTGTTTTCATGGACTTTGAAGTTTTTTGTGCCTTCTCTGAGTTTGGTTATTGTGATTTGCTTCTTATAGGCATTTGAGGTTGATTATTTGATTCTTCTGTGTGGAGAATTTCCTGAAATACTCACTGTAGGTATGGTTTTGAGTTCCTATAATTGTAAAGCTGAGTTTTATCATGGAAAGTTTTTCTTTCACTGTCTATTATGAGGGACACTGTTGCTGGGTAGAGGATTTTGGGTTGGAAGCCTTAGGTTCTTAGACGTTGCAGTGTTCCATTCCAGGCCTTTCTGGCTTTCAGGATTTCCATTGAGAAGTCTGAAATAATTCTGTAATATGTTGTTTCTCCCAAGCTGCTTTTAAAATTCTCTCTTTGCTATCAATATTTAGAGCCTTAATGATAACGTATCTTAGATAATTTATCATTTGGCCCAGTCTGTTTGGAGTTCTGTTAGCTTCTTGTAACTTGAGGGGACTTTCTTCTAAGTGGGTGGGAAAGTTTTCTTCAATACTTTTGTTGCACAAGTTCTCAATGCCTTTGGTCTGAACTTCTTCACATTCTGGTATTCCCATAATCAGAATGCTGGGAACATTAAGGGTATCCCACATTTCCCTCATGTTCAAAATAAATTTTGAACTTATTTATGCTATTGAATTTACAAACTCTTTCTTCTGTCTTGTCTCCCAGTTCTGAGTTTCTATCTTCCACATGGCTGACTCTATTCTTGAGAGCTTCTATAGAATTGTGGACTTGTTCAATTTAGCTTGTATTTTCTACTGCCCTTTTATGTATAGTTTTCATCCTTCTGTGGAGTTCCCTTTTCACGTCATTTTCTGATATACTGGAATACTTCTTGGAATTCATCCTCACATATTTTTATGTGTTCATTGAGCTTAGCCAACTGATTACTGAGGTCCTCTTTTTTTTTTTTTTTTTTTTCATTCTCCTTCAGATCATTTAACTGTTTTTGGTACCCTTCCTGGTTATTTTCTATTAGGTCTAATCTAGCAAGGACAGCATTCATGCAGTTATTGGACCTTTGTTGATTTTCTGTAGGTTCTGCTAATTACTTGGCCAGGGATGTATAGCTTGTATCTTCATTTTGTCATTCTTATCCTATTGTATCTTCTCTGTTTTGAATAGAGACATTCATTGTGGGACTGGGCAACCTTGTTAGATTTACTTGCATTTGATGTACTTGCATTTGGTTTTTCATGTTATTCCTTTTGCTCTGTGGTCTGCCCATCACAGTGCTGGAATATTATTTAATTTAAGCAGAAGATTTAGTTTACCCTTGAAGTGTCCTGAGTGATTATTCCCTTTTATGTTTGTTTTCATTAGGTTTCTGATTGCAATGTTGCCTGTCTGATTAGAGGGAAGGAGCCCACGAGGCTCTGGTTGGGGCCCAAATACCTGATGAAGGGGTTTGCTGGTCAGTGGTTTGGGGTATAGGACTATGTGGCCAGGTGGCCTGAGGGGACAGGGTGTAGGGAGGAATGGGACAAAGCAGATTAGTGTTGTGGTGGAGTAGTAGAGAGGGCAGGATGGGATTGCATGGTGGTTCTGTGATGCTGAGGATTGAGGGAATGTGACTTCGGGATCCACTGTGACCATGTACCAGGGGGTGGATGGGACTGCCAAGTCCTATGACACAAGGGAGCAGGGATATGGGACTGCTGTGGGTCAGGTGATGCATAGGGGGGTGTTGGACAGGCCTTGTTCCTGGTGGCAGGAAGGGGGAGGGAGGGGTGAACAATAGTTTGCTGACCTGGGTCCAAGTAGCCTGTGGCTCATTCAGGAGGACTTGGTCTGCACATGGCAGGGTGGTGGGTGGGACAGTGTTCATGTGTGGAGGTCCCCAGTGGTGGGAAAACTGAGGGAGAGGGTAATGCCAACCTGCTGACCTGGGTCCAAGTAGTCTGCAGTAAGTGCAGGAGGACATGGTCTGCCATGGTGGGGCTGTGGTTGTGTGGGGCTCCCCAGTGGCGGGAAAACTGAGGGGAGGGGGAATGGTAGCCTCCTGACCTGGGAACACTTGCCTTTGGGTAGTTCAGGAGGAATGGGTGGGGGTGGCTGGGACCGTGGCTGGGATGGCTGATGGAGGGGATTGGGGGATTTGTGGGCTACCTGAGAGTGAGAATCAGGAGATTCCCTACTTGTCTCCTCTGAACTCACCCACTGGAGATCTCCTAGGATCTTCAAACCCCTAAAAACCCCAAAGATCTTTCCTTTTCTTCCCTGAGAAGTGAGGCATGGTTAGGCGGATGCCATCTTGACTGGATGTGCCAAAAAATACTGTTTTATAAATATTCCTTGACCTTGAAGCTATATATCTTATTTTCTTTTCACTTATTTTTTTCAATACTACAATTTATATATAAGGTTTAGTTACAATGCTACCTTCTTTGCCAAAGGGCAAGGGTGGACGCGGGGCCGGGGGTGGGGGTGGGGGCCCTTCACTCTTTTGACCATTCAAAGCTCAGCTTCTTTTAGTATTTACTAGTCACATTTCTCCTTAGGCACAAAGTTGGTAGTTTCTTTCTGTAGTTTCACATACTCATAATATGGTTTTTCCCTCACAGCCTCAGACATCTGGGTGAGCTGCTGAAACATTCATCTCAGCAAGGCAGAAAATAAATGAAAGAGAGGGCCGTGCTCCTGGGCGCAATCTAGCCTTCCCTGTACATAAAATGGAAAACATCAGAGCATCTGCTGCAAAAATTGTTGGAAAGAATTGCATTAATATGTGCAAAAATGTTGGGTCATGATATGCAGAGACATTTAGCTTACCCATAACTGTGGGCTAACTCCACAATGCATGACCCGTATACCTCAACAAGGAGGGGCCAAGGGGAGGGGGTAGGTCACGGATGAGCCTAATAATGGTACCAAACTGACTGTATTTGCTGAATACAGAACTGACTAATAAAAAAAAATATGTGCAAAAGTCTGAGAACACTGGTTGGCATGTATGTTATATAAATATTAGTTATTTTCACTACTATTTCTTCAGTGCTCTGCAACGGTGAAATGTAGTGTTCTGATCAATCTAGTGTTTTCTTCTTACTCAATTTTGCCACAAAAACTGTCCCTTAATCTCCACTTTCAAATGTATTTGTGTACTATTGTGAAAAATATTTTGTTAAAGGTTCTTTCACTGTGGATCTCTATGAATTAAATTCTATTTTTCACTGTGGATCTCTATGAATTAAATTCTATTTTTCCTTTCTGATTTTTCCTTATGTTTTAATTGAGTCTTTCCTTGATTTTTTTTTTTTTTTGTTTACCAAATTCCATTATTTTCAAAGAGCACATTTTGGCTCTTTTTCTTTATATTTTCCTACTATTATCACCTCTGTTTCATGTGTTTCTTTACATTTTTATTTTTGACAATGTTGATTTTTTAAATTTTAATTCTTTTATTTCACTTGTTTGATGCTACTGGCTATATTTGTTGTTTTTGAATTTTCCAAACAAGATTTTATTTTTAGTTCCTCCAGTTTAACAGCCTTTGCTACATATGACATTATAGTTCTTGCAAGTTCTGTGAACATCTTACTTACTGGATTATCTGTTAAGGTTGAGGCAGTCTGAGCTATTCCTGACATGAGCTCTCTGTAGTCAATGTGGCCCACAGTATGGAGTTAGAATTATTGCTTCTCTCTCCACCCCCAGAATAAGAGCCTTTTCCCACCCCCATACACACACTTAGCAGCTCAGAGAAACCCAAATACATGACTCAGCACCAAGGAAAAACTATATGAATAAAACAAGAAATTCAACATAGAGAAATCACATGAGTACACCCCCCCAACATGCAGATATTATAAAGATTAACACTATAATGAAGAAAATGAAAAACACCAATAGGGATTGTAGATTAAGTCAATCTGAAGATAGACTTCAAACTCAAAGAAAGACCGTGTGGAATTATTCTGTCAGAGAACAAAACATTTCAAAGTTCACAAAGGCAAAAGGGAGGAAGTAGAAGGCTTAAGAAAAGAATAATGGCTGAAAATATTCCAAGACATAATAGTGAATTAGATCTATAGGTTAATTAATCCCAGGAATTACCAAATAAGATTAATTTGTGGCTGGAGTAATGGCTTATTTCATAAAAGTCTTTGTTGCACAAGCATGATGACCCAGATGGCCCAAGTTTGAATCTGCAGAACACATGCAAAGCTGGACATGGAAGCACCTGTCTGTAATCCAAGCATTCATCTCTAATCCAAGAGTGCCTCCAGTGAGATGAAAGACAAAGACAACAGAATCTGGAAGCTTGTGAGCTAGTATCCTGGTGTACTAATCCATGAGCCATAAGAAACCTTGCTTCAAAGTTGAGGGTAAGGATTGTCACATGAGGTTTGGCACCAAAATCTACACATGCACCATGATACATAAATAACCTCACTTACATGTACATTATATAAATACACACAAAAGATTAAAAACTAAAAAAAATTAATCTGGAAATGACTCAACAATGTACCATAAAAGTGTCAAATTAAATACAATGAGAAGAAATTGCAAAATTTAGTAGAACAGAAATTTTTCATAAAGAGCCTTGCTTTCACTAGACTTTCAGTAGATGTGTCAGAAGAATGGATTGACATATGTAAAGAACAGAAAGTGAAAAATTCCCACCAACCAGGAATACTACCTACAACAATATATTAGACTTCAAAAAATAAGAATAATATTTTTCCAGATAAGCAGAACAGATCATTTGCTTCCACTGAATCTTTCAAAGATTGCTTAATATAATTCTCAAATAAAAAGCAAATAATGTAAATCACAGCAGAAGAACACAAGAGCATACATGTGAAAGTCAATGGGAATATACTGATACACCCAAGCTGATTTAGTACTGTAAATATAGTGTCTAAATTACTTTGACACCTTAATATAAAGTCCAATTGATAAAAACTCATTAATAAATACACAATATTAAAAGTCAAACTACAAGCACAAAAAATTGTGCTGGAGAATAAAATACACTTATAGTGATTTTTATATAATGGATTAGAATTAAGTTGTCCTTAAACTTAAATAGAAGACTGTAATTACAATTTATTATACACATACATTACACTTAACATATATATATATATATATATATATATATATATACATATATATATATATACACTTAACATATATATATATACACTTAACATAAATATAATATATAAAATTATAGATATATCAAATAAAAAGAGATGAAAGCAAATGTCTAAAAAGTTTGTACAAGGGAAAACAATTATATAAGAGGACAAAGTCAAAGAAGAAAAGTTAAAAATAAACAGACTGAGATTAGTACATTGTTCTTTATCAGTAATTATCTTAAGTATAAATAAATAGACTCCAATGATCAGAATGCAAAAAAATGGCTAAATGAGACATTATTTAACAGAAAACACAGGTTGAAATAGAATGATAAAAACAGAAATTTTCTATTTTTGGTAACCAAGAGAAAACAAATGTGGCTATAATTTTATAAGTGAAGAAAATTGAATTTTAAACTTATGTCAAAATAAAGCTATTATATAATGCAAAACAACAATCTGATGGAAGATATAACAGTTATATGCACATCCAACACCTGAAAACCTAGATATGTTAAGCAAATATTGACAGATCTGCAGGTAGAAAAGGACTAGAATATAGTAATAATATTTGGGGACTACAAAACCCCAACTACAAAATAAATAAACTATCCAGACATAAAATCAAAAAACACATGTAGTAAACAACTTTACAAATCAAATTTATTCAACTGATATGTAGAGAAAATTTGTGCTGTGCAGCAAGTAGGATATGCCTCTTACTCAGGTATACATTGAGTATTGTCCAAGATAGGTCACATGGTAAGTCACAGAAGAAATATTAATGGATTTAAGAGAATCAAAACTGCTCCAAGTATCTGTTGTGAGTAAAATGGAATGAACTAGAAGTCAATTCCAGGAAGGCAATGGAAAAATGCACACTGTATGTTTAAATTAACCAAAATATTTTCAATAAAAATTGAGGAAATAGGAAATGAAAATAATTTCATAAATTAATATAATCAAAATACAAACTTAAAAAATAATATATCAGAGTTTATGAACACTGTGAAAAAGGAAGAGTAAGAAATTTTTAGCAATTATCACCTACATTATAAAAAAGAGAGATCACAAACAATATAACTCTGAAACTTGAAAGAATAAATCAAGCCTTATATGAGCAAACTATATTCAAGTAACATCACAAAGAAGACAGTAAAATTGCAGGGTAAGAAATGAATTCACAGAAGATAATCATGTTTCTTTTCATAAAGAAAAATCAAAGTGAAATTTTTAAAATAAGCCAATACATAAAAGCAACAATAAGAATGAAAATAAACTTAACCTTAAACTGTATAAAATAGACTTAAATTTAAACTAGACAAAATAGCTTTCAGATACAATATAGTTACTGTTGAAACTTCAATAATGTTATTTTTTAAACATTATTTTTAAATACTTAATTTTTTTATTAATTTATTTGCAAGCAGAGAGACAGAGAAAAACACACATACACACACAGAATGGGCACACCAGGTTCTCTAGCCACTGCACATGAACTCCAAATGTGCATCTGGCCTACATGGTACTGGCATTTTGAACCCGGGTCGTTAGCTTTGTAAGCAAGTGCCTTAACTGCTGAGCCATATTCCAGCCCTAAAATTCATATTTACTGATACACATAACATAAAAAATTCCATAATGAAGGTATACCATGTAATGTTTTGACATATGTACAAATTGCACAATCTTTAAATCACTTTAAACATATCTATGCCTTTGGAAATTGATCTTTTCTTAACAGTGAGAAGTTTCATAATTCTTCTTTTATTTTCAAATATACAGTATATTATTATTTTCTATAGCCATACCACTGTGCATTATCTTACCAGAACTTTTTGCTCCTATGTGATCAATCATTCCCAAGAGCTGCTATTTCCTCATCTGCTTGGCAACCATCACTCTGCATTTAACTTTTGTGAGAACAAAATTTTAAGTATATTTCATATGAGTGAGGTGATCTACTCTGTCTTTATATTTCTGGCTTATTTCACTTAACATAATGATTTTTAATTCCATCCATTTTGCCAGAAATGCTAAATTTCATTGCTTTTTTAAAAGGCAGAGTCATTATATATACAGTTGTGTGTATCCATTCATCAGTTGATGGATATTAATGCTTTTTGTATTTGTTGTTTATTGTAGTGCTATTGCAGACATGGAATGACAGATTTCTCTTCTTATATTCATTTTGTTTCCTTCAGCTAAGTACCCAACAGTGGTATTGTTGCATTATTCTACTGTATTTTAAAAAATTGCTTATTTATTTGAGAGAGCGACATATGGAGAGAGAGAGAGAGAGAGAGAGAGAATGGGCCTCCAGACACTGCAAACGAACTCCAGATACATGCACCACCTTGTGTATCTGGCTTACATGGGTCTTGGGAAATCAAACTGAGGTCCTTTGGCTTTGCAGGCAAATACCTTAACCACTAAGCCATCTCTCCCACCCTTTAATTGCTAAGGAATCTCTATACTTTTTTTAATCTAATGGTTTTACTAATTTATATTCTCACAGTATGTAAGAGTTCTCTTTTCTCTACACACTCATGAACATTTGTTATGTTTTTATGTTTTTGATGATAACCATTCTTTCCATGGGAAGGCAATATTCCATTGCCCTTTCTATTTTCATGTCCTTCTGATGAATGGTTCAAATAATTTTTTCATACATCTACTGACTACTTGTTTCTTTTATTTTGAGAAATGTCAGTTTAGGTCAATTGTCCATTTTTGATTTGTTAATTACTAATATTTAGCTTTAAGTGTTTCTAACTGTAATTAACAGTTTATTGTTTACTTGAAAACTTTTTTATTTTTTAATACAAATGTATGTGTTTTCTTAAATTATTTATTGATTTACTTACTTGAGAGCAACAGAGAGACAAAGAAGCAGATAGAGAGAGAGGGGGAGAATGGGAGCTTCAGGGCCTCCAGCCACTGCAAACGAACTCCAGATGCATGTGCCCCCTTGTGCATCTGGCTAACGTTGAGTCCTGGGGAATCAAGCCTCGAACTGGGGTCCTTAGGATTTACAGGCAAAAGCTTAGCCGCTAAGCCATCTCTCCAGCCCTACTTGAAAACTTTTAAAAGGCTATGCCTTTCTTTAAAAATTTAAAAAAATTTTAGTGTTTTTGTTCAATATGTGTACGTAGCATCTGCATCTGTGTGTGCAGATTTGTACGTACAGTGTGCACAAATTTAGAGGCCAAAGGAAGGTGTTGGGTGTACTCCTACCTTACTCCTCTGCTTTATTTCTCTGATAAAGAATCTCTCAATGAAGTCATAAAATTTTTGGTTAGACTGATAGACCATGAATTCCCACAGATCCTCTCTCCACTCCCCTCATTATGGGCGAGTGTGGCAAGGCCCCACATTTCCTGGGTGGTGGGGATCTAACAGAACCGCATGCTTGTACAGCAAGTGATCTTTCCTGCTGAGCCATTTTTCTTCCCCCCATAAGTTATATCTTACCTGTTCCCACCATGTGCAGAAGCATAACTGTCTTAAATTATGCATAAATTATTTAGTTTTCGGTGATTATTTCACAATGCTTATTAAGTATATTTTATAATATAAATGGAAGGGAGCCTTGAGAGTTTGCTTAGTGGATAAAGACTTGCAAAGCTTGACTGCCAACGTTCAATTCCTCAGTACCCTGATAAAGCCAGATGTGTAAAATGATGCATGCGTATTATCCTCTCTCTCTCTTTTCATACATCTCTGCTTGCAAATAAATAAAATGTTTTTTAAAATTTCAAAAAATTTGGAAGCAATGAAATTGTGACTTGGACATTTTTTATAAGTATACTTTAATAAAATATTATTTCACATATGGTTCCTGATACTTCCATCATTGACTGCTCTGTAACATGTACATAATATTTACTGTACTCATTAACACTTTTGTATGGCACTGTTCACTGTTCCTTAGACTTTTTAAATAATGATCTATTTAAAAACAGATTGTTTTCATGATTCCTTTTCTCAAACTCTGCCTCTTAGAGATGCTTTTTCTTTGAATTTCTGTGAGTTAACTGCATCTTTCATAATTATGTATGGATTGACAAGTTATATAAACCACATTGATCTACATCAAGGTTTTCTTTTAATCAGACATACCAAACAATATTATTACAATGTAATTTAAGCTAGAGTCTTCAGTGGAAGAATAAATAATTTAATTCAATGTTGTTCTTTTTAAATTACAATGGTCTGTGTGTTGAATCTGAATAATCTGAATATTTAAATTAAATTAATTTGTTGTAACTTATATTCATTTATGAAACTCACCATAAAATAAATCACAAATTTCTATTCTACACATATCATTAAAAAAATAAATTGCAGCTGGAAGGATGGCTTAGTGGTTAAGGCATTTGCCTGCAAAGCCAAAGGATCCAGGTTCAATTCCCCAGGCCCCACATTAGCCAGGTGCACAAGGGGACAAACGTGTCTGGCGTTCATTTGCAGTGGCTGGAGGCCCTAGCATGCCCATTCTTTTTATTTTTTTTCCTCTCTCTCTCTCCCTCTTTCTCTGTCAAATAAATAAATAATAAAATAAAAATATTTTTTAAAAATTAAATTGAATGCTAAATTACTCACAAATGTACGCTCCTCACTAAATCACCTAAGACTCTTAATTAATTGTGTAAGCATATATACAAGTGCATATTATTTTGTTTTCATTACTCTGTAGTGTAGTGTTGTATAGTGCACTACAAGAGAGATTAATAAACACAAATAATGATCTTCACTTGGAGTCAGCACATAGAAGGTTAGGCTTGAGCCAGACACCCTCCCTTCTCCTTACTCTCTTCGTCACAGGCATCATCAGTACACACAGGCATTCCCAAAAGAACAAGCACAAAAGGACAATTATCACATTTCAGTTCCACATTCCTACTCATTTTGCATGTGGATTCTGCACATATAAAAGAGGTTGTGTGCCCACAGGCCATATGTTGAGCAGTCCCTGCTAGAGTCTGAAGTGCTTTGTTGAATCTATAGATGTGCATTTATTTAAACTCTGCATGTTTACACTGCTCTGCAGAGTTCCTTGGAATAGCCCTGACATTGCTATTAAATACAAAGGTAATTGCCTTCTTTGATATTCTTTGCAACTCAATTGCACACTCAACCTTTTCTGTTACTCTGAGACCCATTATCTGTATATTAGGCAGTTATCTCTACAATTTCAGCTCCAAAGTGTTGGCTTCTTATCTGTTTCTCTGAGAAGTTCCATCCTCAGGCTCAGACACGAATTTATTCTGGTTCAGTGATATTATCTTCCCATCATCAAGCCATTGCACATCCTCTGCACCATCTGTTTGTGGCATATCTTCACTGCAGAATTTTCTACCAGGAGGAAAGGATTCAGCTGGAGTCATTTCTTTTTTGATAAGCCCATTATTATAGCTTCAAGAAACCTTACAAATACTCCTTATTTCTTATATGTTCTAGGTATGTAATGCTTCTAAAATCCTTCATGGTAATGTAAATATATATATAATTTTCAATAGTAATCATTAACACTGGTTTATTTTTTAATATTTTAGTTTTTGTTTATTTGCAAGTGATAGAGAAAGACGGAGAGAGAGAGAGAGAGAGAGAGAGAGAGAGAGAGATAATGGGCATGTCAGGACCTCCATCCACTCTAAACAAACTCCAGACACATGCACTACCTTATGCATCTGGCTTACATGGGTCCTGGGAAATTGAATCTGGGTCCTTTGCCTTTCCAGGCAAGTGCCTTAACTGCTAAGCCATCTCTCCAGCCCCCATTAATCATGGTTCCTGATCCATATTTATTTTTCTATCCCTTCCAAGAGCTTTATAGTTTTAAGTAGTCATTCAAACAATTGGTATCATAATAGTGTTCTTTCCAGCAAACAATTGGTACCATAATAGTATTCTTTCTAGTTATTAAATTAGTGTATGGGTAAAAAGACCACAGAGATTTGATCCAGTATTTATTCACATGTTTCTGGCAGAAAAAAAAAATGAAAAAGAAAACCTGATTAACAGTTTGTTAGTGTTTTCATGTAGTAAATATTCCCACTACACCCAACATAGCATCATCAAATATGTAATTGGGGTGTTTTCTAAAAATAAGAGCTTCCTAGTGTTGAAAAATAGATAACGGTGGCATGTATATGGGGGTGTCACAGGAAAAACAACTTACCCACTATGTTAGACAATAAGTTTATAAACTTAAGAAATTTTGTATAGAAAATATTGTAAATAAAAATTTTGTTGTGCTTCGGACATATTCTTGATGTGATTCTGAATCTATGTCCCTGAACCATCCTCATTTGTGTCCGGTTCCAAAATAAGTTGTATTTTATTCCCTTTGTGGTGACTATGAATGACTTTGAATTGATATCATGTATAACAATACTTACTATGTTAAATCACATCAAATTCTGTATGATTACTAAATTAATAAGGTGCATTTAATGTTTCCATTTCATAAATGAACCCTATTTTATTTCTTTTCATTGCATTTTGCAAGATTAAGCCCAATTGTAATTAGAAAACAACATTCATAGCTGTTAGAAAATAATATTGAAATCTTAGGAAAACATAAAAATCTAAAGCATGGATAGAGAGGTAGCTCAGTGGATACTACTGCACTTACTTTGCAGGCATGAGGACAGGAGCTTGAACCCCAATTCCTGCATACGTGGCAGGTGGTATGATGGCTAACTAGACCAGCTGAGTAAGTGAGCTCTGGGGCCATTAAGGTTAGAAACTCTGCTTCACTAAATAACATGGAGAGTGATGGAGATGCCCAATGTCAACCTCTGTTCTCCATGCATACCTGCACACATGTGCACTACTCCCATGTGCAAAAACCATACATAACCTACATATACACACATAAACTCTAAGACAAACATTAACAAGTGAATAATCTCACTTTTCATTTTCAATAATCATTAATGCAAATCATTTCATACAAGATACTTTATTAATTCTGTAATACATAACTCATACATAAATATAGCTCCCTTGTTATAAAGTATTGTGTCTAGACTCCTATATTATAATTATTTTGCAATAAGAAATCTTCATTAGCATATTGTTTAATAAAATATACTTTAGTTCACTATAAGAGTAAACTGTAATATTATTCAGTCTTCTCTATTAAATTCTCAAGGTAGGTATTTTCTGTATTTGTGTGTTAATAAAATACAAAAAATAAATATTCCTGTCTTTGTTCACATTCATACTGCTTTGGAAAATTCTGGAGTGTTTTTCACACACATTTTAAATTTGCATGCATAATGACAAATTTTCCCAAGAAAATAATCTGCTAAATTATACCAATACCAACAGCATATGTATTTGCTTATTTCTTTACATTGTTACAGCAGTAGGCACTCATTTCTTTCATTTATTTTTTCATGTATAACCATAGCAGTTTTTGATTATTTATATATCTGAGCTGTTACTTTTCATTGTTGTAACCAAATACTTGACAAGAAACATGTTAATGGAGAAGACTTTATTTTAGCTTAATGTTTGAGAAGCTGTAGGCCATCATGGCAGAGAAGACATGGTAGCAGGGTGTAAAGCAGTTGGTCACATTTCATCTCCAAACAGGAGGAAGAGAGAGAGGTGTATGCTGGAGCTCCACTCACTTTCTCCATTTTATTCAGACCAGAACACCAGCCCATAGTATGTTATCACCTGCCACCAGGATGTAACTTCCCTGTTAATTTAAAACTTTCTGAAATACCCTCATATACATGCTAACATCTGGAGGTGTGTTTACATGATCATTCTTAGTCCAGTCAAGTGGATACTGAATATTAACTACCACACTATGTATCAATTGATTTTAAGAAAGAAATAATATGCAACAATGTGTATGTAACTTCTTTCATGAATGTAAACACTCATTAACTGTGTGTGTATGTGTGTGCGTGTGCGTGTGCGTGTGTGTGTGTTATTTATCCTTTGTTTTCGGCCTGTATTTTCAAGAAACAGTTAGGAGGAATAGTCATTAGTTAGATGTAGCATCTCCCTCTGGTCCAGATGGAATGTTTGGTAGCTATCTAGGAAAATAAACATGCATTTCCCTGTTGTGACAAAGTTTAAGCAAAGCAGCTAGCAGCTGCTGTTAAAGAATGAATATTTCTAAATACATGTTTCCCCTTCTGTGTTAAAACTATGTTATTTGCATATCCTCCTGACCTTCCTTCATAATATCCCTATGACTATAGCTGGTATAATGGGCGGTATTGCCTTTATGAATCCCATGATATCATCTCTGTTGAGAGCAATAAAGTGTTTGTCACTGACCAAAGATTCATGTGTCTTCTATATGAAACAGTAACCAACTAACTTGTTAGCTTGCAATTGGGATCAATCTCACACTTCTCTGAAATCATCATATGGTTGTGACCACTTCAGCCTGAGAGACAGATTTCATGAATTTTGAATGTTTACTTCTAAACATATATTAGGTTAAACAACTAAGCTAATCAAATCTTCATCCTTCATCAAAAAAAAAAAAAAGTAGGAAGAGTGGGAAAAGGAAAAGAAAGAAGATAAACTCTCTCTCTCTCTTTCTCTCTATGTATCTCTGGCTTTCTCTGCACATACATACATGCATATACCCACACACACATACACACATTCACATACACAAATATTGGGGCCATAGATAAATTTATACTCCTACTAAGAAAGTTTGCAAAGTAAACTATAGCCCCTTCCTAAATAACTGAGGCACTGAGCCACCTTAATTCCTATTCTGGAAAAAATAATAAAGATGAATTTAACCAAACATTAACTCACTATGCATACATGTCATTTCTGGGTGTGAATATTGGATTAAAATTGTTCCTATAACATATCATTACCCTAATGAATTTGTGCACAGAAAACTCATGAAAAGGTCTATAAATAAAGCTTTAAACACAAATATTTAGCACATCTTTCTAGGATATTGTTTTCTCTTTCCAGTTAGTTCTAGTTTACATAATTAGTGGGCAGATAAAGAGGCACTATATTTAACATTTTATTTCTTCTTATTGAGAAATTTCATACATGAAACATAATTTGACCATGATCACTTTCTGTCACCATCCTTTGTCTCACATTCCCCACCCTCCTCCACTGAACCTGATCTTCTTTCATACTATTTCCTCTTCTATATTGATGTCTTTTTTATGCCATCCTCCATCTTCCATAACAACCTGTTGATGCAGTTCTTGCACGGGTAATGTCAGCCACAGTATAATCATGGATACAGTGACCACTTTTGTTTGGGAAATAGTGCTCCAAAGCATGCCCACCTATCCTTAGGCTCTCACATCATTTTCACCACCTCTTCTGCTATAGTTTTGGAGAGTGTGATATGATGTTTCATCAAGTCATCAAAACTCAAGTGTTACTTCTCAGTACTTTGATAAGTTTTGAAATTTGTTAGCATCACTGCCAACTAAAAAAAAACAATAATCTTCTCTAACCAAAAGTGAGAAAAGTACTAATATAAAGGCATAAATATAAATATTTGGAAAGCAATTTTGTTGGGTATAATATATCCATGTAGCCAAGCATCAGTAATGATTTATTCTTTCCCAAACCTCATAGGACTTCTGACCTTCCCAGGTTTTCTTTTTTTTTTTTTTACTAGATTTTCAATATCAAACATGAGTTTGCATACAGCAAGCTTTAAAGTCAACTAAGGAGTAGGTGCTTACTATCATAATACCACAACAGACATTTCACTATTGCACTGGTGGACACACCTTGTCTAAGTGGCTAGTTGTGTAGCTTATAGTGTTCACTATTAAGCTCATGATGACTATTATCCCTGAGAACTAGTCATTAGGGAGGAACCCTCTAGCTCAGATCTTGCTTGATTCCTTGTGATGTGAAACTGAAACATGTGGTTTCTTCAGCAATAGTCTTACTGTCTAGTTCCAGTGACCAACCAAGTGCCTTGGCAAAAGCCTTTATTCTTTGGTATCATCGGGGACCACCAAAAACAGCAACTTACTGTGTAGTATCCCAATATTGACACTATTTTTTTCTTTTGGTAACAACCTATAGCTTCTGGCCACAGTATTTAAACTGCCACAGGGCACTTCTGCCAACACTTTATATATATATATATTTGTATATAATTAGCAAAAAGTTTCACACGGGATATTTATATCATCTATAGTTTTCATTAACCCTCCTTTCACCTCTCTTTCTCTTCCATCCACCCCCCTTGGCTGCACTTAGACCACTTAAATTTTCAACAACAATAAAAAAGTAACAAACGTTCACATGCTGGATATTGGAGAATGTTTTCTGGAATATTTACATTAGAAATCACTATATTATTAAATTAACAAGATTTTTTCCTTTGTAAACATTTTTAAATATACAATAAGCTAATTTATAAAGTATTCTGTCAATGAGAGAACCAGTTCAAACAATATTACTGAGTGGACACTGTATCTAATTAATGATAACTGGTAAATATATACATGTGTATATATACATATATAGATGATAGATATAGATATATAGACATATATTATTACATATATAAAATGCAACCTTTCTTTAAAAAATATAACTATCAGAAGCACAGAAATAGACATAATACAACTGATCAATAGAACAGAGGAGTTTTGCTAATAAAGCAATATCATTTTGTGATTTTTAGGAGGGAAGATAAATAATTCCATTTGATGAGATTAGGCAACACTAACAAGTACCTGAATGTAGAAAGGCTAGGACTTTTTACAGGTAGAAATATGAAATATTTCATGTAAACCAACAAAAAAAGGAAAGCTCAGAATATTTTCAGAGAATAGAGAATTATCCCATTTGCAGTTGAATTTCAACATTTTACTTTCTATGGAATGTGTAGAAACAGATTAAAATTCATACATGGAGATGTCTATTAGAGATTTGCAAGTCTTCCCTATGTCAGCCAAAGGTCTGAGGAGAATGGCTCTGTAGGAGCATTGTATGAAATGCATCCCACCCATCCCACCCAGGATCTTTGACCAATCTTTCAAGTACTTCTTTCACTCTATTTTTGCAACAGTGACATGGAAGTATTAATTATTACAACTTTATGACATATAAGACTGAATTTACAGAATTTATATCAACTTATTACCTAAAAAAAGATACAAAAATATTATTTCTTACCACAAAGCATATGATATTACTAAAAATAAAAGTGAAACTTGAAGCACAAATGACAATGAGACTCTGTAAGAAAATTATCACACTGATTTTTGGTCCAATACAGTTTGTTTGTTTGTTTGTTTGTTTGTTTATTTATTTATTGTGTTTTTTTCAAGGTAGGGTCTCATTCTAGGTCAGGCTGACATGGAATTCACTATGTATTCTCAGGGTGGCCTCGAACTCATGACAATCTTTCTACCTCTGCCTCCTGAATGCTGGGATTAAAGGTATACACCAAAACACCTTGCTTTTTTCAGTCCAATATAGTTCTTAAAAAACATGACTCATTGGAAAGTATGAATGTTGTCATGAATAGTATTTATGTACAATGTGTTCAACCAGCATGACCATCTGTCCAGATAAATAACTCCAACTTCAGGAAAAGAACATATATATTTGCTCCAAAAGGTGTAATCCAAATTTAAGCTCTATTAAGTTTACTAAGGCATGGAAATGACAAAATATGAATGATGGAAGTCAGGTTTTGAGGCTTCAAGGGAAGAAGGCTAGTACCATACAAACCAGTGGAGACTGGGTATAGAGTTTGTGTTGTCATCATGTTTGAGTGTGTTCTTTTCCTCAGTGAAATATATGTTGTTCTGTTGCATTTTAGATTTACAATAATTTTTTTTGTCTGTCACAAGTGCAGTAATCTACCCCAAGCTAACTAAACAAAGTTGGCATGAGTGCACTGCTGCTTTTGAAGATATTGCCACAGGTGTGACTTCTTTTCCCCTACAAAGGTTCGAACATGTTGACTTGATAGGCATTGTTACTATAGGGATTTCTGATATTGCCTATCTGTTGAAGGTTATTTTTTTTATTTTTTTATTTTTTTATTTATTTTATTTTATTTTTTTTACACTCAGTTTGGTACCATTATTAGGCTCATCCATGATCTACCCCCTCCCCTTGGCCCCTCCTTGTTGAAATATACGGGTCATGCATTGTGGAGTTAGCCCACAGTTATAGGTAAGATAAATGTCTCTGCATATCATGACCCAACATGTGGCTCTGACATTCTTTCCACCCCCTCTTCCGCAAAATTTCCCTGAGCCATGTTGGGTCTGCTTCAGTGATGAGGTGTTGGGGGCCTCTGAGGCTCTGGCTCTCTGATTTAGTAGGAGTTGATTTTTCTCTGTGCTGATCTCCTTCCCCCTTGTGCCGGTATCCGGTTCATCAGGAAAACAGCGCCCTTGCTTGTTTCACCAATTTTTCTTAGTTTCAGCCGGGGCCCTTTTGAGGTATGATGGGGTGGCTCTCTCCTTAGGATCTACATCTATCTGAAAAAGAGAAGCAGATTCTCCAACGGAGAGTAAGTTAGCACCAGGACAAATGAGATAACCCTTTTGTTTTTTAATAGAGAATTTAATAGCTGTAGGCCCTCTGGTACCCACAATTGACGGTAGCTTGATATTGGAGAGTGGGTTTATGTTTGGATATGGTTCTGACTTGTTTCCCAGCTCCAGCTATGGGTCTCATACCAGTGAGGGGATCAGTTAGCCGAATTGAGAGCAGTTGGTTCCCCACCATGGCTGTGTGCCACCACTGCACTTCTGTGGGCATCACAACAAGTTATTTGCTGCTAAGTAGGTTAGACCATGCGTTGCTTCGACAGATATTGGTCATTTTCCCCAAGTCGCCCATGTAGCACCTTCTGGCACTAGATGCGCTTACTGTCTGGGGACTGACTCTCTTCCAACTTCCAGCCATGCCATTCTATTTTGCATGTCAATCACATAAGGTGTCTTCAGCAGTAGGGTCTTACCACTAACCTTTGGTGGGTCCTCAAGTACTCTGAGAGAAATCTGTCTGTCTTTTAGGAAACCTTGTAGGTCTCTCTGATCAAAAGCTCATTGTGGATGATAGCCCCATGCTGGGTCTGGGAGTTACATGTCAGTGCCCACTAAGAAAATGAGGAAAAAGATAACTAATATACAAGAGTTAGAGATAAAAGAGAGAGAGAGAGAGGGAGAGGGGAAGTGAGGGAGGGAAGATGTAGAAGATTAAGGTTAGTCTTGATCATACCCTCTCCAGTGTCTTGTGGTTCAGGTGTTCCCTGTAAGGGCCTGGTGAAGGATCAGCCATTTGGACTGTCTTTTAGTAAGTAGAAAATATGGTACCATTGCCATTTGGGTCTAATTTGTGTTTCCCACCCCTTTGATGTCCTCCCCTCCCTCCCCTTCCATCCTAGTGTCTAGTCTAGGAGGTGCTTGCTGGGTATGTAAGGTATCTTGGGTAGATTCAGTTTAGGTGCTGTAGATGAGTGAGACTATGTGGCGATTTTTTTTTTTTTTTTCTGTGATTGGGTAAGTTCACTGAGAATGATCTGTTCCAGGTTCAACCATTTTTCCTCAAATTTCATTGTGTCATTTTTTCTTACTGCTGTATAGAATTCCATTGTGTAGATATACCACATCTTAGTTATCCATTCTTCTAGTGATGGACATCTGGGTTGATTCCAGCACTTAGCTATAGAAATGGCAAACATACACTTAAGAAAATGTTCATCATCCCTAATCATCAGAGAAATGCAAATTAAAACAACTATGAGTCGGACGTGGTGGCGCACACCTTTAATCCCAGCACTCGGGAGGCAGAGGTAGGAGAATCGCCGTGAGTTCGAGGCCACCCTGAGACTCCATAGTGAATTCCAGGTCAGCCTGGGCTAGAGTGAGACCCTACCTTGAAAAACCAAAAAAATAAATAAATAAATAAATAAAAATAAAACAACTATGAGATTCCGCCTTACCCCAATAAGGATAGCAAACATCAAAAAATCAAATAAAAATAAATGCTGGCGAGGATGTGGAGAAGTAGGAACACTCATCCACTGTTGGTGGGAATGTAGGATGGTACAACCACTTTGGAAAGCAATATGGAGACTTCTGAAAAAGCTGAGTATAGAGATACCAACAGACCCAGTTATTCCCTTACTAGGCATCTACCCTAAAACCTTCAAACCACAGGCTAGAGAGATTTGCTCAGCCATGTTTATAGCAGCTCAGTTTGTAATAGCTAAGTGCTGGAATCAACCCTGTTGAAGGTTATTATAAAACCAAAGTAAAAGGCAAGCCCATAACCACTACCAATAATGTAAGATGAGTACATTTTACATGTCATTAAAGGTATACACTAATGATTTCACTAAATTAACAGCATTACTTTTCTTCCTTTGTCTGTTATTCCTAGTAGTTTAATACCACATGTAAAAATGAGACCTTGTGCTGACCCACTTGAGCATCAGAAGCAGGCAAGCATAGAAAATACTTTATCCATCTGGGACACTGCTTGGCTTAAACAGCAAACATACCCATATAAACAATACACCTACCAATTTATTGGGCATTTGGGACCCTGCTATAAATACCGAGCTGCAGGGACACCTCATTTCACACAATGAACTAGTATTTCCTCCCCTTAGAGGTTAGACTTTTTGAGCAATACCCATTCTAATATATCCCTCTTTTTTTTTTGTTTTTGTTATGGTTTTCATTTTGGTTTTTTGAGATAATGTCTCCCTCTAGCCCAAGCTGACCTGGAATTCACTATGCTGTCTCAGGGTAGCCATGAACTCGTGGCAATCCTCCTACTTCTGCCTTCCTAGTCCTGAGATTAAAGGTGTGCACCATCATCCTATGAAAATCTATTCTTAAAAAAACTATTTATTGACAATATTTACATGTGTATACATTTTTTAAAATTAGTTTTGTACTCAGTGAATACAGTCAAGTTGGTGCCATTGTTAGCCTCCTCCCTGTCCTCCCCCTTCTACCTTGTTGGGCTCTATGGGTCATGCATTTTGGGGTTAGCCATCAGTTATGGGTAGGAGGAAATGGCTCTGTGTATTATGACCAACGGGTTGCTCTGATGTTCTTTCAGACTCTCTTCCACAAATTTCCCTGAGCCATGTTGGGTTCATTTTAGGTCTGCTTCAGTGATGGGGTGTTGGGTGCCTCTGTGTCTCTGGATATCTGATTTGGTAGGAGTTTATTATTCTCTGTGTCTATCTCCTTCACCCTTGTGATGGTACGAGGTTCACAAGAAAACAGCACCCTTGCTTGTTTCGCCAATTACTCTTGGTTTCAGCTGGGACCTTTTTGAGGTATGATGGGGTGGTTCTCTCCTTAGGATCTGCATCTATCACACAAAGAGAAGCAGATTCTCCAATGGAGAGTAAAGGTAGCACCAGATGAATGGGATAAGCCTTATTTTTTTTATAGAGAAATTAATAGGTGTAGGCCCTCTTGTAGCCCAACAAACAGGCAAAATCTGGAAAGAACCTCTTCTCACCATACTATAATTAAACTACCAAACATACAAACCAAAGAAAATATATTGAAGGCAATTAGAAAGAAAAAAGCAAGTTACATGCAAAGGCAAGCCCATCCAGATCACAGTAGATTACTCAACACAAACTTTCAAAGCCAGAGGGCTTGGAATGATGTATTCCAAGTTCTGAAAAATAACAACTGTCAACCAAGGTTACTGTATCCTGCAAAGCTACCCATTCAAATAGACAAAGAAATAAGGACATTCCACAACAAAAGCAGACTAAAGGAATATTTGAAGACGAAATCAGCTCTACAGAAAATACTTGAAAGAATCCTCCATGCTGAAGAGAAAGAAAAGCACACATATAAGGAACATGGAGAAAACAAGCCATAATCAAAAGCTAGTTAATACAAGAGAGCAAAGGTAAAACTGGAAGAACTACAAAAAATGGCAAAAATAAATATCAAAAGAAGAAATATGGTTGGCATATAAGCACCTAAAAAAATGTTCTACATCCCTAGTTATCAGGGAAATGCAGATTAGAACTACATTGAGATTCCATGTCACTCCTGTCAGATTGCTACCATCATGAAAACAAATGATCATAAATGCTGGCAAGGATGTGGACAAGAGGAACCCTTCTACACTGTTGGTGGGAATGCAAATTGGTCCAGCCATTATGGAAAACATGAAATTATGAAATTTGCAAGAAAATCGATGGATCTGGAAAGGATTATACTAAGTGAGGTAACCCAGGCCCAGAAAGCCAAACATCACATGTTCTCTCTCATAGGTGGATCCTAGCTACAGATGATTGGACTTCTGTGTGAATGGGAAGAAAACTCAGTAGCAAAGTCCAGTAAGCTAGAAAAGAGATATAAAGGGAAGAGAAAGGAAGGGGGGTACTTAATAGGATGGTATTGCATATATGTAAGTAGAAGAATAGATTAATGGGGGTGAAAAGGCCCAAGTGGGGTCAGGGGAAGAGATTGAGTAAAGGAAAGGTGGAGGGAGGACTTATCAAAATCAAAGAGGATATAAATAAATCATATGGAATCCTCCAGTTTTGGACAATGGAGCACTCAGGAGCTGCAAATTGTTACTAGAAAACTTTCAGTGCCAGGGATGGGATACCTTCCAGTGAGTTGTTGGCCAAGGAGGTCCCTGATGCCCCCAAAACATTACAGGTCATTGCTGAGGCCCTTAGTTTCCCACCAGGAATAGATGGTAAGACCCTACTGCTGAAGACTCCACATACTTGGGCTGCAAGGCCACTGAGAAATCCTGCTGGAACTGAGATGATAACCTCCTCCATGTAGACCAGCTAACAGAGAGCTGGAAGAAGCCATTCTGCATGCAGTTAAATGGAAGAGAGATATATCACCAGTGAAGATACTCAACAGTGGACACTGCAAGCCTTATATTTTGCCAGCCAGGCCAAATGCGCCAACCTGTGTAATAGTGGTACGTCTGTCATGGTGGAAGCCATCAGCCCTCTAATTGGACTGGAGGCCCGCTCCATGGGAGGGAATACATTCCCAATACTGAAAATCTAATATAGGGGTAGTCATGAACCCTAGGGGTGTAACGTCTGCTACTATGTGGCTAAATGTATATACTATGCTCATCAAACTGCCCAGTAAGCACTTCTCTTAATGTTTATACCCATATATTAATGCTACTCTCACTTTTGGTAGAGAACATAACATAAGAATAATACTTCCTTCAGGAGTTGGCATTGTACACATCCACACCTGCCAACAAACAAGTCTCAGTTAAAAAAGTTCAACTTGAAGGTGAAATTTCCCAAAAGATAATAATCAATTTGATCTTTAACAAAGAAACAGCCATTTTCCTTCAAGGGTTTCTTCTTTTCCTTGTAAGTCCTCAGCAGATGTTGTGTGGTAAACTTGACAAAATAATTGGTTCCATTTTTGTTATGAACGTTAAGGCATGCTTGTATTTTTTTTTTAAGTTCTAGTCATTTTATTTATTTATTTATTCTTTTGGATGTGGTTTTTTTTTTAACATTTTTTCTCAACTTGTATTATTTTTTTACTAATATCCCAATATTAAAACCTGAGATATTTCTCTAAAATGTGCCACCAGAATGACTTACACAATTAACTGCACTAAATTCATTCTGTTTTTTATAATATATATATAATCAGATTATTTATTATGATCCTGTCACCCCAGTTCCCATTTCTCTGCAGTCCCTCCTTGGTAGGGTTATGATAATCTCTGTGGAGTCATGAAGGCCTCAGTTAGTACCTATGGGGTAGCCGGGAACTGAACATCAGGCTATTCCTCCCTCTTCTGTGGCTTTTATAATCTTTGCCCCTCTTCCTCAAAATCCCCTGAGCCATGGCAGGCCTGTTGGCAGCTTGATGTAGTGTTATTTGTTGACTCTGGATTTATATTGTTATATGTTTTGATTATTCTATGTGTCTGTCACTATTAAGCTGGGGCTGGTTGTCAGGCTAAGTGTAAGAGCAATATTTATTTCCTCTGCAATTTCTGCTGGGCCCTAGAAGATGTGGTAGAGAAGGAAAGTCTCATGGTGGGTAGTCAGATATCTTCTTGTCTTATTGATGGATATAGGTTCTCCTCCATTTTCTCTGCTATCTGAAAAAAAAAAAGAAAGAACAGATTCTCAAACAAAGTGTGAGGAAAATTTTAGTTAAAGGAGTTATGAAAATTTGTTTAGAATATTTTTGGTGCGATAGCCCACTATTTCCTGACCATGGGATTCTGACTTGGCTCCAGTATCAGGTATAAGTTCCCTCCCATGGAGCAGTTCATGGACAATCAGAGGTGTTTGGTTACCTGTAGAGGCTATATGCCACTATTACAGAAGGGTGTATTTCTTGTTTGGCTGGTTGTTTTCATAGTCTGTGGGGTCCCCTGCTTATTCATGTTGTTGGTGATCATCGTCCTCTTTGAGCTCTAATAAAGCTCTCCAGCATTATGAGGACTAGCCAGGAGGGTGTTTCCCTTTCATTTCCAACATGGTATTCCAATGTCCTGTGACTGCAGACTGTGGTGTCTTCAGTAATAGTGTCTTACATTTTAGCTCTAGCAGGTAATCAAATGTTTTGAAAATGGACTACAGCCTTTTAACCTGTATCTTTTGATTGGAAAGTTGACCCTTTAACATTCAGAGTTATGACTATGAGTTGTCAGCTAATCCCTGTCATATTGATAGTTTTGTGGAGTTTGGAAGTTTCTCGGTCAATGCATGCTTTTATTATCATTCTAGTTTTGATTTTTTTTTCTTTCCTCATGTGCTTGTTGGTGTCTCTCCTTAGTGGGGAGTGTTCCATGCAGTATTTTCTGTAGGGCTGGCTTGGTGACCAAGTAATCAGAAAGCTGGTTTATGTTGTGAAAGGTTTTTCTTTCCCCTTCAATTATGAGGGTTAATTTTGTGAAGTGATCAAATATTACATATAGACACACATTATATATATACAATCTACATAATATATATTTTTAATTACATTATATTAACTTCAAAGAAAGGGATCTAATTAAAGCAATGTAGGAACTTAGAAGCAAGTTCAAGTATCAGTTAAGGTGTTAGAGGAATTGTAGCACTGGCATTTCTGCCTTTCAACAGTAAATACCTTTCATTGACAGCTTTCCCCATGCATAGTTTCTTCAGTGTAATAGAATTCATGTCTTTGTTGAAGAATAAAGACCAATGGAATAAATTATGCTTACATTCTCATTAATTTGCAATTTTTAAAGGAATTAAGGAGCAAGAAAATTCTTGCTGAGACTACAATAAAAAAAGGAGAGACCATATTATTTTATATAAATAAGAGACCTCTTGTTACAGATATAGCTTAACATAGTCCATATGTTGCTGCTACTGAATCATAACTTTTTTACTTGTACATTTGAATAAATCAGTTTCTGCTTTGAAAAGATATGATAGACAGGGAAATTTCACCAGATTTTAAATAATATTTTTATGCAAGAAGATATAGTTTAGTTTTAAAATACCATGAAGAAATAACTAGGCTTCATCAATAAACCATAAAAATAAATTTTGAGAGACATGTGAGCAGAATGAAATCCTGAAATGCATTTCTACAGGAAATCAATATGTTATTTTGAGGAACTGAGAAGAAACTGTATAAATATACAAATAAAATTGATATTTGTCATAATATTAGATTAAAAAGCAACATCAATTATATTTGTTCATAAAATAAATTTAATATATGCCAGATGTGGGCATGCTTCTTCATTTCATGAAAAAAACACTGCTCAGTTTGTATGAAATATAATTCAGAGAAAATGTTCTCACGCATTTGTGTTTCTATATAAATGGTGCATATACAGAGAAGATATTCAAATTTTATGGGCATTGTTATAAAATGGATATTGTTAATATTATAACAATGTAAAATGTAGGTTTTTGTATAGCTTCCTATGTAAAGGTTACCATTAAATGACTGTTATTAATTTATAAAACAAAGGATTTATTTGCCGTCTCTCACACATGGCTTCATAGATGATGACAATAATTATTCATAGAAAATAATTCAGAATGTTGTTTTCTAACTGAATTGTAGGTAAGGGAAGTGCTGTGGCAGTGTGACCCCATTGTGTAACATTTATAACAAAACATTCCTGCTCTTTTAAAGTAGTGTAAACTATCACTGTTTCATGAAATTAAGAATAATATTATCCTTGATCTTCTCCTTTACCTCAGTTATGTTTTTTTAGGCATTTAGACACTAACAGAGGCTATCACTATCAGCATGCTGATTTTATTATGTCCTAAGATGTAATTTTAGTGCCTAAAGTTAAAGTACTCCAGAGGCCTTAATGGTACCTTCACTGCTTCACACATTCTTCTTAGCTAGTGCTGGAATATGTTCTCACTTGAACTCTGAGCTGTATATACATTCATCTGTATATATACCATCTTAAATGTTTTGCATATCATTTACTTCAATTTGCATCATTGCAGATGCGTTCTGTAAATAATTTATTCTTATAGCTTATTTTCTCTGTTTAGCATCCAAATATTAGAGATGAAACACCACTGTAACAAAATACTAATGAAATCAAACACTAAAGTTTTCATTTATCTTACTACTTAGTTCCCCAGCTGGTGGAGAATTCTGGTGTGGAATCCTTGCTGGAGGAGGTGTGTTGCTGGGGGTGGTCCTCCTGGATGATAACTCTAGCCCTACTGGATAGTCAGATCCAGCTGGACCTGCTGCTCTCTTTCTCTCTGTACTGCAGTTATATGTACTGCGAGTCAGCTGTCATACTTTACTCTATCCTAATGAAACTTCGCTTGGCACTGAAAACGTGAAATAAATGCTTTTTTCCCCTAAGCTGCTTCTGGCTGGGTAATTTGTCCCAGCAACATGAAGCTGACAGATACAAGAAAGTCAAGGTACTAGTCTTCTTCTTTCCGGTTCAGAACGAGGATATCACATCTGCCACATTCTTTTGGTTAAAATAAGTCTCAGGGCAATCTTAGATTTAAAATCAGTTGTAAGGATGGAGAAGGCAGGAAAGACAATTCCTCTTCAAAGGAGGAGGGATTTTCTTAGAGGTAATATTTTCACTGAAGATAGTAACAAATGTGCATTATTCAAAGCAGATAAACAAACATGGAAAGTAAATCATTAATTGACAAAAATGAAATCTGAAATTTTACTCTTATAAGTGTTTTCAGAATTTAGGGAGAGTCACACTGAAAGGATGACCTAGTTCTCCATTAAATACATCAATTTTCTTTGTAGAGACAATGAAATTGTCATCAAGCTCACAATAATCTCTTTTGTTTATCTTCAGTCATATACATTTACCATTTAGGTATCTCATTGGCCAAATGTATATCACATATTTCACTCACATAATTAGGATCATCTTGAGCTTGAGGGTGGTCTTAATATACTAATAGATTTTTCACAGAGAAATTTTGCAAGGTCTTGAGCAAAGAGAATTTACCACTTTGAAGATGTGAAAAACAGTACAAGACTGGCTCACCATATAGTAATTTTTAGGGGAAGATCTAACATATAAAACATATATCTTTGGCGTGTGTTTAATTCACCAACATATAGGGCGATGAATAATACTGTGAGAGAAAAGACAGCCCTTAGAAGACTTATTTATTAATAATGATCTTCTGGTTCCAGGACATTCATAGTAATTCTGAGATTTGTCTTACTGATACCTATTATCTGCAAAGATGTGATAAATTAATAGGCCACAATTTCCTTTTAGACTTAAAGTGTTTTATAAAAGACAATTTCAGAAAAGTAAGGTAAAGAGAAATTCTCGTGCCATTTAAAACCACATTTAGAATGTTTCCTATTTTGCTCAGAAACTGCTTTGAAGAAATACATGTATACCTCTGTTCTGTACTCCTCAAGTTTGTGTAATAAGTTTTAGTTGAAGAGTTTTTACAGTATAATTCTCCAAGTGAAAATAATCTATCAACAAAACACTCAGAGCTAGGAGTGGTGGCACACGCCTTTAATCCCAGCACTCAGGAGGCAGAGATAGGAGGATCGCCATGAGTTTGAGGCCACCTTGAGACTATACACAGTGAATTCCAGGTCAGACTGAGCTACAGTGATACCTAACCCTGAAAAATCAAAAAAACAAACAACAACAGAAAACCACTCAGCCCCATACTATGGATATCATTAGGCAGATTTAGTATTCAATGTGAGCAAAGATCAAATCTTGTAAACTTAGACAATATACTATTTTATTTGGATCAACATAAAAAGTTATTGTTGTTGGAAAATACAATGTTTTTAAATAAAGAAGTAGAAAAAGTGTCCTGGTGGACATTTTAGAAAAGGGAAAAGAAGAAAATGTAATGGCCAAATCATTTATTCAAACCCAAATCCAGGAAGACTAATTTCTAGAGTCAATAAAGTTTATCTATATTCCATATTGTCTACAAACACTATGGTATGGACTTAATTTTAATTGACTTTATTTTCAAGGTATTGCTCCTTAGTATTTATTTACAGCCACTTTCAAGTATCTGCACTGCAAATAGTAGTCAATAATAAGCATTTGGAATAAGATCAGTGCTTTTAAACCTCCATTCAGGATGAAGCTTTAGTGTGAAGTAACTTTTTGTCCTTTGGATGCAGAATATGTAATGGAATTATTCTTTGAGTTATTACATAGAAATAGAGATTCTTGTTCATGTTACTAACCCTAACACCATCCCACCAGGGCATAAATTCTGATTTGGGGGGCTCAAGAGATGACTCAGCAATTAAGCACTTGCCCATAAAGTCTAATGGCCTGAATTCAATTCCCCAGTACCCACATAAAGCCAGATGCACAAAGTGGTACATGCATTCAGAATTCATTTGAATTGGCTAGAGGCCCTGATATTCCCATTATCTCTCTCTCTCTCTTTACTCCCCTCTCACCACCCCCCACTAGACATGGTGGTGCACACTGTTAATCCCAGTACTCAAGAGGCCAAGGGAGGAGGATTGCTGTCAGTTTGAGACCAGCCTCAGACTATGTAGTGAATTCCAGGTCAATATGGTCTGAAGGGAACCTACACTGAAAATAAAAACAGAATTTTAAGACTCATGACATAATTATATATTCATCTTTCATCAGAGTATCTTTAACTGTAGTAACCAGATAAATTTATGAACAACAGACAATAGATACACTTTTAACATGATTGGATGAATGAGCACCAGAGAACATTGATTTATGACTCTTTGTCATATGGTGGAGCTCTAGGGATATAACAGTGGGCTCAGTCATTGACTTAGTATTAATCGATATCAGTATGCTCTATTTTAATTAAGACATCTAAGGATAGTTACAAGTAACCAAATTCAAAAGGAAATGACAGTGGTGATTAGAGAATTAAGATTCCAAATTATTCTGACAAGTAGGAAAGTTTTACAAAAATCAGTACAAGGAAATTAAGTCAGAATATGTCTGTCTCTCCTTAAGCCCCTTCATGGCTCCCTTCCAGTTTCTTGACTTCTACTGACACTAGTTCCAACTTAAATTCTATATTTCATTAAAAGTAAAACAGATTTTGTGTATTTAATATGAGATGAGACAGTTTCCTATTAGATAAAATGAAATGGTTTCAAACTAGAAAGGTGCTGGTTGCTCTTTCCACATAGTGTTCATGTGGTCATAAAGGTAGTATGCTTCCAGCAATTCTTTTGCATTAGAGTAACTCAACTGTCTGAGCAGGCCCTCCTCAGTTACTGCAAGTTTTCATCCCACAAAGGGAGTTGTTAAGTTCGTAAGCAGTTGTGTTGACTTTTCCTGGGAAGATTGAACATTTATTAACTCCAAATAGGAGATCAATGACAGACTAAAGTCCAACATGATGAACCAATAAATTTATTTGATTATTTGTAGAATCATAACTTTGGGGTTATTTACAGGATTTTGAGTAACCCTCCAACAGCTGCATCACTACCAAGATCCATCCCATCATGGATGATGACTTCACAGAAGCTTATATCCTGGAATGCCACTTTCAGTTATCCTTTTAATTCATACATACTGTATAGCACAGTCCAAGATTGCTTGTAACTATAGAAAGGGTAGACAAGAGAGTGTAAGGCTGGAATCTGAGATGAGGGCCCTGAGACTTTTCTCCCCTTCTTCTACTACGGAATGCCAACAGGTCTATGCCCACTATAATAGATCCACTGTTTTGTTTTGTTCATTTAATTTCTATGACTACCACACTATGGTTATATCTATTCCAAGATGGTGATAAGATAATCATGTTATTCCTAAAGAAAAAGTCATATTATAATAGCACAGCAATTGGGATTTCCATCTAGAAGATATTACTACCTCTTATAATTAATTTTTAAAGGAACTCAGCCACATCAAATGCAAAGGGTAGGGAAGTTAATTGTATTCTGCACCAAACAGGTAGACCTTTATAAATACATAGCTTAGAGCATTAATAGTATTGCAAACCATATATAGCAAATGATGACTGCAATAAGTAGAATTTTCAAATGGCTTAAAAAAATAAACAGAGACAAAACGAAAAAAATAGAGAAGGAGATGACTCAGGATTTCTACCTAATCAAACCCTCCCCTGAGCACACACCTTCTTCCCCCGTTTTGTGTTGCCTGGATTTTTTCATATGATAGATTTCACTTATGAGATTAGGTCATGTTACATGGCCAAGGTCACAGAACTTAAGAGATATAATTAAGGTCTCACATCATTGGAATTTAAGATAATTACAAGGGAGGTTATTGTGGTTAGACCTGGTCTAAACAATTGAGCCCATAGAATGGACAGACTGCTGCCTAAAAGAATAAACACGACATTAGGGAAGACTACTGTGCTGCAGTTTCTAAAGAAAGCTTCCATGTGAGGCAGTTAAGGGGCACAAGGACACAAAGGAGCTGACATGACTTCCTCAGCTGGTGACCAGAAAGAATGACCTCAGTCCTTTCTTCAAGAAGCCAGTTGTATAATAAACTGAATGAGCTTGGGAGAAGGAACTGAACTCTGAGAACACATCCCAAGTAGCTCACCAATTTCAGCCTGATCCCCTGGCAAGAGAGCCCACTTATACATAGTATGGTCTTCTTATCTATGGAAATTGATAGACCAAAAAAAAAAAATGGGGGCTGGAGAGGTGTCTTAGTGGTCAAGGCACATGCCTGTGAATCCTAAGGACCCAGGCTTAGTCCTCCAGGTCCCATGTAAGCCAGATGCACAGGGTGGCGCATGAGTCTGGAGTTCATTTGCAGTGGCTAGAGGCCCTGGTGAGCCCATCCGTTTCAAATAAATAAATAAAAAAAGTTTCCTTAAGCCACTGGAAGGTTATAATTTGTTATGTAGCAGAAAAAAAAATACTACCACAAAATATCCAGTTCATAATATATCATATTTAAAAGAAAACCACACAAAACCCACATGCAAAAAAAGAAAAAAGAAAAAAATTCAATTTAGTTTAAAGGATTTGTTTGCTTAGGAATATAATGGCAAAGTTTATGTAGCCAAATGTTCACAAACGTACTTTAAATTACAAGCTACCTTGTTTGATATATAGACATTACTTGAAATAAAATCTTCAGGGCTGGAGAGATTGCTTGTTTTCCAGTGAATCCTAAGAACTCATATTCAACTCACCAAATCCCACTTAAGCCAGACACACAGTGACACAAGCATGCAATCTTGCACATGAGCACAAGGAGTCACACTGGTCAGGAGTTCAACTGCAGTAGCTAGAGGCCATGGAGCACCAATTCTTTCTCTCTCTCACTCTTGCATCTATAAAAAAAAAAAAAAAGTATTCTGTTGGGCTTACTTCAAAAAAATAAATGAAATCATCACAATTCCCACTACATAGTTACTATTAATATGATGTCTCTTAGGCAATGAAAATTCAGATACACTTCATGTTTCAGTTTCATGTGGTGTTTAAACTTAATAGACCCAAGAGGTCTGATTGCATAGGTAGATATGAATAAAAGATTTTTGTGTAAAAGTTATTGCCCAAATTTACAAGAGTAGGCAGTAATTCATATTTTAAAAACACAAAAAACAATAAATCACAGTCACACATCTAATGTCAACCAATAATTAATGAGGGCACACAATCATATTCATCTTAATCTAATTTACCAGTCTTCCCTGTGTTGAACAGGTACTATAATTCTTTCATATCACTCTTTTAGTTTACTTGACTTAACCATATTTCTCAACCTTTCTTGAACTTGCTATGTTGCTTGAGTCCAGACCAGTAGGAACGGATTCAAATGGCTTGCTACTCAAGCGCAGGGCATGTCTCAGGGTTCAGTGAGTACATGCTTAGGTTTGCAAGTTTTTGAGTCCTTGAGCTCTTGAAGAAATATATTATTAAGGTATAAAGGCACTTCTGAGGGTAGACATGTACTAGAGCTGTAGAAATGTCAAAGACTCCACGCTCCCCTTCCTGCCTGGAAGACTGGTGCATTTGTACGGTGTGTACTTTTCCAGTAAATGCTCTGCTACATGGTGGCCTTGATGGGAAGGGGTTACAAGTATGATTTCTCCTATATGCTAATTTTAACCTCACTCTGCCTGTGATATCTGTACTCTAAGATCAGTAGTTCCAGGAATCTTTGGGGGAAGATGAAGGGTGATAAGCTTTTTTAAAAATAATGTTTCCCATGCTAATAAAGAATGCAGTTCTTGCCTAGATTGGATCATGAAGCTCTTGCCCTATTATAGCCATTAGTAGGAGTGGAGCATATGCATCTCATGCAATAGGAATTGGCTGAAATACCTGCACCACAAGGAGTTTAGCCAGAGATGGCTTTAGCCTAGGTCAGCTTGAAGGCACAGATTTTACAAGGTGACTAAAAATATAAAGTGTAAGCTTACACAAGAATAATATCCAGAACTCACCCAGAACTGCAAATCTTAAAATAAATAAATAAATAAACAAATAAATAAATAAATAAATCTGCTAATCATCAAATGGGCTAATGAAATGAACAGAGAGTTCACAAAAGAACACACAAAATGTCCAACATCCCTAGTCATCTGAGAAATATAAATTAAAGCTAATTTAAGATATCTCACCATTGTCAGAATGGCTATCATTAAGAAAACTTTCAACAAATGAAGATATTGTTTTTTTTAATTTTTATGTTGTTATTTTATTTATTTGAGAGCGACAGACAGAGAGAGAAAGAGGCAGAGATAGAGAGAGAGAATGGGTGCGCCAGGGCCTCCAGCCACTGCAAACGAACTCCAGATGCGTGCGCCCCCTTGTGCATCTGGCTAACGTGGGTCCTAGGGAATCGAGGCTCGAACCGGGGTCCTTAGGCTTCACAGGCAAGTGCTTAACCACTAAGCCATCTCTCAGCCCTAATATTGTTATTTAAGTCAGGTGTCTCCAATAAACTTATGTGCCCTGGATGGTGGTAGAAAATTTTGAATTGGAGCCTCCTGGAGGAGGTGTGTTATAGGGGGTGAGCTTAACAGTTTTATATGCAGCTTCTTCTTGGCAGTGTTTTATACAGTCTCCTGTTGCTGTTTTCTGCCTGATGAAGGGAGGTGATGTTCAATCTCTGCTCATGCCATGTTTCTGCCTGCCATCATGGAGTTTCCCCTTGAGTTGAGAAGTGAAAATAAACTCTTTCCTCCCACAAGCTGCTTTTAGTAGGTTGCTTTTCACCACCAATGTGAAAGTAGCTGCAGCATGCACAAATAGCTTTCCATATTCATCATTTACACTTAAAACTCCACTCCTTGTAAAGAGCCTGAACCTATGGCAAGCTCTGTAATCCTAGAACACTGATGGTGAGATGGGAAGTGGAGATCGACTTTGCCAGGAAGCTCAAGCACCAACCAGAGAAGCTAGTTTTGAGACTAGCCAGCAGAAAATGTACCAGTGAATACAAATGGTACGAGCCAGAGATAGAGTGAGACCCTACCACAAGTGCAGAGAAAGGCAAAGATCAACACTTGAAATGTATCATCTGACTTCCACATACACAGTGAGGTATGTGTGTAAACACACACACACACACACACACACCCCATAAGCAAGTATACCAAAAAGAAAAAGTAAAAAAGAAGAAAAATAAAAAGAAAAAACCTCATGTCAATATTCCAAAGAATAATGATAATGTAGTACCAACAGATTTCCTTTTTGTTCCTACCATCATGGCTCCACTGATTCATTAATAATTTTTTTTCTTTCTGTCGGTCATCATTACCGTCTCTTTAAATGATATATGGAGATTGGTGGGAAGTGCCCGAGCCAACACATTTTCCCTAAAGTTCAAAGTACATAAACAACTCAAGGAACATGAGCTAAGTTAACTGTCTTAATTTATGATAACAAGCCAATTAAAAAATGTATTTATTGCCTTGTGTGGTGGCACACACCTTTAATCTGAGCACTCTGGAGGTAGAGGTAGGAGGATGGCCATGAGTTCGAGGCCACCCTGAGACTACATAGTGAATTCCAGGTCAGCCTGGGCTAGAGTGAGACCCTACCTCGAAAATAACAACAAAAAATTATTTACTTAAGAGACAGAATGAGGGAGAGAGAGAGAAAGAGAGAGGGAGCGAGAGAGAAAGAAAGAAAGAGACAGAGAGAAAGAGAGAATGGACATGCCAGGGCCTCTTCCCACCACAAATGAACTCCAGATGCATGTGCCACCTTGTGTATCTGGCTTCATGTGAGTACTGGGGAATCAAACATGAATCCTTAGGTTTATAAGCAAGTGCCTTAACCGCTGAGCAATCTTTCTAGCCCACAAGCCAATTTCCTATCTTCTAAATTATATAAAATGATATAAAAGATACTTGCATGTATATAATATATATACATTGTAAAACATAATGATAGATTTTCAAAAAAAAATTTGTAGCTTATATTTAGATGAATCTAAATGATAAAAGTGAGACTTTGATCTGGCTATATGCTCCACAGTATGAAGCAATACTTAACCCAATGTCTATACTTCCAAAAACACACTTATTAGTATAATAGAAGAAGCATAGATCTCAGAGACAAAGTGTAATCTGATCTCTGAGAAGACCTAATCCGACTGAGCAGAAAACAATAACATCATTGCACAACTTCTTTTTTTAAACCTTGAGTTTTAAATTGGACAAGAAAAGATTTGTGAAAATGCTGTTTTATTGAAAGAGAACACAGTCATTTAGGTCACAATTCTCATACCTTAATATCCTAATTACAAGTTAAAAGTTAAACTAAAATTATAAAATAATTGTTACCTTCTTTTTGATAAGATGTCCTATATCCCTTCTAACTGGGAGGTCATCCATCCTGATCTTGGAAGTTCACATGAAACAGAGAGCAGGGATTCTATCAGTCTGAATATATAAAGTACTACTGGAGTCGAGCCATGTTCTTTCCCACTCATGTGTAACTGTTTGGAATAGTGAATTGCATCATCTATTTCTCTTATATTATTATATTGCATGTTAAATCTAATAGAGAAGTCAGTGAGATGCTTCCTATATTCCAGATCAGGTACTTATTTATGCATACATTATTTAGAATTATAATTATCCTAATTTTATACATTATGCAACTTTAGTCAATCACCTCAAGTTTCTATCCTAGCTAATTAATGGTCAAACAAGAATCAAAATCCACATTGCTCTAAATCAGGACCTGTTTTCATAATGCATCTGAATTATTGGTATGATTTCAAATGGATTAAAACAAACATGAAACAGAAGGAAGAGAGGAATAAGTATAAATTTTCCTGGCAGGACTATTCAACTACCTGGAGTTATGAGCCTTGCAGAAGAAAAAGTTCATGTGCAGGACTAGAAGGCTTTTTGATAGGAACACATAGAGATATTCTTTGTGGAAGAAGAAATGCAAGATTCAGACAAAACAATTTCAGCTCAGGGTAAGAGACTTTCTAGAAACTAAAACTGTCTATACCAGGCATGTATTATCTTCATTGACTAAATCTCTTCTCTCAGCCAGCATCAGGTTCCTACCATATGCCAGGCGTTCCGATAGTCTCAGTTTAATAGGAGTTTAAGTTATTAATCATTTACTTTCTCAAAGAGTAAACAACAGGACAGTACTTTTAAACCTGCAGAGAAAAATATTTACTCTAATAATTGGAGCAGAAAAAGACATTGCCCCTACTCAAATCTGGCAGAGAAAATATTCTAAAATAGCTTTGAGTAACAGAGTCTATCTAATGAAGTTTAGGCTAGTTAAAATAAGAATAATAGCAAATGTATATCAAAAACTTTGTAAGGCTAATTTGTTCTTTCTTTTGAGTTAGTATTATTTCTGTTGGTCTTAATGCTGTTATTTAATGTGATATATTTGGTAAACTATTATTTGTATTATTTTTGATGTTGTGCTTCATGACAATATACGTAGACTGTAAAATTCAGCAACCTTATACTGCCCCCATTTTAAAATAAGATATTGCTGGCTCACTTCAAACCACAGTTCAACTTGAAATTTAAATTGAGTGCTAAAGAAGAGGTTAATAGTTTGATGTAAGTTTCCCAGCTGGTGGTAGACGTATAGACTCACAGAATGCAAAAACTTGCATACTCCTAGGCTTAGTTTGTGATGCCTAACTAACTTGATCTTTATGGAATACTGAATACCTTAAGAAGTAGGCAAAAAGAACAGTTGTCTGAAATGGGTAAAGAATGAATACCCTGTAGCCTTGTGTCCCATGAGAAGGGATTGTGATGTGCTCCTGTAGCCAACAGGGATCTGCCAAGTGATCAGGTTGTCAGTAAGCATGATGACATTTTAAACAAAAAAATCTATTGCAAACTTTAATATATGAAGGTATTACAATTTGGTCAGATTCCCATCAGGTTATACCCTACGTCTCCTCTCTCCTGCTCCATTCCACTGAGGGCTTTAGTCTCTGCATAGAGAACAAGGCCTCAGGTTATACCATGCCCCCTGAGGCTCTTAAATTCTTTTGGTCCCTTTGTGCATTGTTCTCTGATCCTTGATGAGTGCGTTATAAGTCTCCTATAGTGTTGAAGTACTGCAGCCTATGATTTTCTTTTTTGATAAAGTTTGAACCTTCTCAGTGTTTACCACCATCTCTCTAGAGGAAGTTCTCAGGCTAGTCATAAGAGAAGCATTCGTATTTGATCTGCCACTTTTTGTATCATGTTTCCTGGGCCCTGGCAGATGGGATGGAGATAACACATTTTGTGCTAGGCAATCAATTATTCACTACCAAAATAAAAAGCAGATTCTCTGAGTGAGAGCAACATGGATGAGTAAGGATAAATGTAGACATTTAGAAGGCTTTTTAATGGGCCTAACTTCTCCTTTTAACTGAAGAACAGTGGGAACTACCCCTTAGAGACTATGACCTTCCAAGCCATAGGCTTTTACCTTGGTTCTTATTGCCAGACATGAAGTCCATCCCATTGAGTGGGCTGCTTATTTAATCAGAGAGCAGCTAATCACCCTCATAACCTACGTGCTACTATTGCACCAATGGAAACATCTTATCTGGATACTTAATTCTATATCTTGCAGGATGCAAAGTTTCTTCATGCTGTTGGGGACTTTTAACCCCTAGCAGCTCACAGAGCACTTTCCAGCAGCGTGACAGCTAGGCAGCAGGGAGCTGGCTTCCAGTTCAGGTATAGCATGATCTCTCACATGTCCTGAAACCACATTCTGTGGTGTCTTCAGCAATAGGTTCTTACCATTGAATTCTTATGAGTAACTAAACACTTTGGAAATGACCTGCCTTTGTGGGGAGGGGGTCTCATGATCTTTCCTGATCAACAGCATACTGTGAAGGATAAGCCAATTGTGAAAATGGATTTTATCAACAGCTGACTATGGTTTTAGGGTAGAGCTTTCTCAACCCCTTCAGGGTTCTTCTGTTCAGTCTCTCTCTCTCTTTCTCTCTCTCTCTCTCTCTCTCACACACACACACACACACATTTTAAAATTATTATATCTTTTAATTAGCTGTCCAAGAGTTAGATTTCTATGGTACTGATTCCTGCCATAATTAGTTTATATATCTCCCCTACTCTCCCTTACACCTTCCCCTCAAGACCCTTCCAGTCCCTGTTTAATGTCTTCCATTTGCCTGTCTAATATCCCTGGGTCTAATCCCTCCCTGTTCCTCTTCTCTCCAGGCCTCATTTTAGCTTTCTTACCATAAGTTATAAACACAACTTATAAACAATCAGACGTTTCCATGTGGAGATCCACATATGTGAGAGAATATGTGGCATTTGTTTATTTATCATTTATTATTATTGTTATTTATTTATTTACTTAATTTTACCTATGTATTTAAGAGTGTGTATATGGGTGCACATAAGCCTCTTGCACTGATAGGCTTTGCTGTCTCACCAAGAATGGATGAATTTCTTTTTTCCCACACACCTTCATCAGCATTTGTTGTCATGTTTTTTTTTTAACCATTTTTTCTTTAGTAATTATGTACATACTCAGTGTGTAAATAGCACATGTTGGTACCATCCTTACTCTCATCCCTGTGGGTCCCTGGATCCTAGGGGCCACTGTTCAGCAAAGGAATCCAGGCAAGCATGGAGAGCAGGGTCTTGAGCACGGCCATGAGCGTGACGAAACAAGCACTTTCTGGAGGCCGTCTCAGTGAACAGCTCATAAATTTCAGGGAAATGGGTTTATGCACAGGTGAGAGCGGGAAGAGGGTCCTAAGGGGATTGGTGCATTCAAATGTAGCTAGCTGATGCCTAGGGATGATCATTCCAGCATGTAGGGAGAGTCAGGTGATCTACATAATGGTGGGAAGAGGGTCTCAGGGGGATGGGCTGCGTGAAGGCTGCTGGCTGATCAGGAATTTCCCAGGCAACTGGCCAAAGGTCACAGGGCTATGGGCAAAGCCTAAGTTCAGGTGTGTTGGGCTTGGAGAGGGAGTGACCTTCTACAGCCTGGGGGCCCTTAACTATGCCTGTCAGCTAAGGCTTATCTCCTGAATGCTTCAGCCTGTGCCTGGCAGTGCCTGACACTTCCCTGTTCTTCCCCCTCCAAAGGGACCCTCTTCATTGAGGATGCCAGTTATCCTCATTGGGATTGTGGGTTGTGTATTGTGGGGGCATCCATCAGTTATGGGAAAGAGGCAATGCCTCTGTGCATAATGTCCTAATTGTGGCTCTACCAATCTTTCTGCCCCCTCTTTCACAAATTTCCCTGAGCCATTTGGGTTGTCTTTAGGTCTACTTCAGTGATGAGGTCTTGGGAGCCTCTGTGTCTCTGGATCTTTGGTTTGGTACAATTGAGTGATCTCTGTGTCGATCTTCTTCATCCTTATGCTGATACCAGGTTCACCGAAAAAAAGCAGCACTCTTGCTGATTTCCCCAACTACTCTATGGTTTCAGCTGGGGCCCTGGTGAGGTGCGATAGCTGATTCTCTCCTCCAGATCTCCATCCATATGAAAAAGAGAAGCAGATTCTCCAGTGTAGAGTGAAGTGGATAAAAGGGGTAACCTTTATTATTTTAGAGATATTTTAATAGGTGTGGTTGTCTTATAGGCCAAGATTGGTGGGAGCTTGATATTAGAGAGCAAACTCATTTTTTGGATATAATTCTGTCTTGTTTCTCAGTTCCAGCTATGGGTTCCATTCTACTGAGCAGATCTGTTACCAATCCAAGAGCAGTTGATTATGTATCATGGCTGTGTGCTGCTATTACACTTGGGTGAGAAACACATCAGGTTGTTTGCTGCTGAGTAGCTTAGACCACGAGTTGCTTGGACAGATGTTGGTCATTGCCCCACAATTCATCATGTAGCACCTTCTGGCACTAGACAAGCTAACTGTCTGGGGACTGACTCTCTTCCAGATTCCAGGCAGGTCTCTCCATGTTCCTTACTGAAAGCATATTGTGTCTTTGGCAGTAGGGTCTTACCATTAACCTTTAGTGGGTAATCAAGTGCTCTGACAGAAGTCTGTCTTCTTTTGGGAAACCTTGTATGTCTCTCTGATCAACAGCTCATTGTGGATGTTAAGCGCATCCTGGTACTGGGAGTTATAGGCCAGTGCCAAGGGGGAAAAAGGAAGAAAAAGATAGGTAATATAAAAGAGAGAGAGAGAGAGAGAGAGAGAGACAGAGAGAGAGAGAGAGAGAGAGAGAGAGAGAGAGAGAGAGAGAGAAACAGGAGAAGATTAAGGTTAGTCTTCATCATACCCTCTCCAGGGCCCTTTGATTCAGGTGTTCCCTCTAAGGACCTGATGAAGTTTCAAACATTTAGTCTGTCTTTAAGGATATAGGATTTTATGGTACCAGTTCCATTTGGGTCCAGTTTTGTTCCCCCCCACACCCTTACCCTCCCCTCCAGCCCCACCCTCCCTATTGTCTGGTACTTGAGATGCCTGTTAGGTATGTCAGCATCTCAAGCATATTCAGGTTAGGAGCCATAGATGAGAGAGACCATGCAACTATTGTTTTTCTGTGATTGGGTGCGTTCACTGAGGATGATCTGTTCCAAGTTTGACAATTTTTCTTCAAATTTCATTATGTCATTTTTCTTTATTTGATTTTTAAATTTTTTTTGTTTACTATTATTTATTTATTTGAGAGTTACAGAGAGAGAGAGACAAAGAGACAGATAGAGAATGGGCGTGCCAGGGCCTCCAGCCACTGCAAATGAACGCCAGACACATGCATCCCCTTGTGCATCTGGCTAACGTGGGTCCTGGGGAATCGAGCCTTGAACTGGGGTCCTTAGGCTTCACAGGCAAGCACTTAACCACTAAGCCATCTCCCCAGCCCCTTCATTTGATTTTTTTGATGATAGCAATTATATGACCACAGTGAGATAGAATCACAAAGTAGTTTTAATTTTCACTTCTCTAGTGGATAGAGATGTTGAACTTCTTTCTAGGTATTTATTGGTCATTTATATTTCTTCCTTTGATAACTCTATTCAGTTCCCTGCCCTATTTTAGGGCTGGATCAATTGATACTTTTATTGCTTAGTTTTTTTTTCTAGTTCTTGGTATACTCTAGATATTAAATGTCTATCCATTGTATAGCTGACAAAGATTTTCTCCTAGGTTGCCTAATGACCCAGATTGTTGGTGCTTATTTCAGTCGTAGATTCAGTAAAAGCTACATTTTTATATTTTTTATTTTATTTATTAATTTACTTTTTGGTTTTTCAAGGTAGGGTCTCACTCTAGCTCAGGGTGACCTGGAATTCACTATGTAGTCTCAGGGTGGCTTCCTACCTCTGCCTCCTGAGTGCTGGGATTAAAGGCATGTGCCACCATGCCCTGCTAAAGTTGCATTCTTGAACTTGTGTCTATAGCATTCAAGTTAAATATATCTACAACCCATATAACAAACAATAATGCCCTTTAAATTTGTTTGTTTCTGATTTAATTTTAGTGGAAAAAATTAAATCGCAAGTTCAGTGGTATAATAGTAGCATGACTGTTATGCAGGTCTGATGGGATACAAGGTCCACTTCACAGGAGGGCATTCTTGGCTGGCACATTAAAACTAGTTAAGACTATGGCAGGGAAGGTCATAGACTCTAGACAAGAAGTAATTACTGCTGCTTTACTAAGTGAATATTCTGTGCCTATCAAATGTCCCTCTAAATATTTATGTTTATGTCCATAGAATAGTGTGCTCTCACTTTTGACTTAAGAAGCTTCTTTATGCAGTTTATAGTGACTACTGGGATGACTCAAAACATATCAAAGTTCTGAGAATAAGTGGCTGTTGAGTGCTCAAAGCTAAATCTGAATCACAACCTCCATCTCTTAGGAATCATCATGAAGGATAGAAAGAACTTAAGAAAATAGGGATAAAGAGGAGTGCTTTGTGATGCTGACTTCCATACATGAAGCAGCCAGGACATTCATGAATTCATAGTGACTCTTGTTGCTAGTACATACCAACACAATGCTGGGACCATGAATGATGGAGAAGGGCAAGGGCCACAATACAAAAGTATGAGACTAGTTGAAAGAAGAAGGGGTTCAATGGAAGGGGAGTCAGAGATAGATGAAAACAGAGGTTATGATCAAAATATGTTATGTACATGTGAGACAACTTTCAATTAAAATTAAAAAAATACAAGCCAGGTGTGGTGGTGCATGCCTTTAATCCCAGCACTCAGGAGGCAGAGGTAGGAGGATCACTGTGAATTCGAGGCCATGCTGAGACTACAGAGTGAATTCCACGACAGCCTGGGTTAGAATGAGACCCTACCTTAAAAAAAAAAAAAGTTAAAAAAAAAAACATGACCTTCTTTGTATTTTGGAAAGAACATGTCCTTTTATGGAGCTTGGATTGTAAGGAAACCGTGCATTGGGAACACTCAGTGAGTCAGAATCTTAGCATTATTTTGTTCCTGAGGCTGAGAAGAGCTGTAGCATCTCATGCGTCATCAGTACACACAGCCCACAGTCCTTTCTACCTTTGAGGATAATAATAATTTCTTTTAAAATGAGCATAGACCAAAAATGATATTGTGTACAAGAATGATCTGGTGAAATACACTAAAAGGGTGTACTATCGGTACAAAGCATGATTACCCACACCTATAACCTCAGCACTTGGGAGGTAGAGACATGAAGATCAAAAGTTCAATGTCAGCCTTGGCTATATAGCCAGTTCAAGGCCAGTCTAGGTTATATGAAACCCTGGCTCAAAAGAGAAAACACACACACACACACACACACACACACACACACACACACACAAGCTATATTTCCGTCATCTTCATTATTTTTCTATTTTTTCCAGCCGGTCTCCACATTTTCCTGTTGTTCTTCCCAAGGTCAGCTTTTTAAAGGAGCATAGGACATTTTCCTGATACAATCTTCTAAATGATGTACTACCTTCCTAAGATACAAATCATGTTAGATGCATGTTTCCATATAAAACTACCTACAATCTGCTCATGTATGTACATTTCTGTCATAGCTTTTAGCTCCAAAGAAATATACGTACCATAAAATAGACATATAATAAAAATAAGAATCACAACAAAGTGTCATCTCAAAAAATATTGGTAAATCAATACTTCATAATAATACTGGAAAGGATGTGATTAGGAGGGAATCGAGCATAGCATTGCTATATATGGAAGGTACATAGAAACTATCACTGAAGTGACAGTCACTTGTAAAAGTGCATTTCAGTTGAATGAATTGTATCTAAAAAGATGTTAAAATTATTTTAGTTAGAAAAGTTAGTTTCTAGTCAGTTAGTAGTACTTTTAATGTGTTTTTCAGACTGATATTCCATGTATATTTTATTTTAAATTTGGATTTATAGTTAGTGATTGATATCTATTTTTCCCCACTTACTTTTTTAAGAAGTTTACAATATAAACATCTTGAAATTGTGTCATATTCCTATCAAGTTATACTCTTGTATCCTCTTTCTCCCATCCCCATTCCACTGAGGCCTTCCACAGTCAGACCTGACAAATTTACACAAGAAAAAAAAAAAAAAGAAAGAAAGAATTCATGTTGCAGTTTTCTCCCACCTATGCCTCAAAAGCCACATTTTCTCATAATTTTTCAAACCACTTATTTCTACATAAAAATCTTAAAAGTGGTAGAAATATGCATACGTTCGTTTTCTCAGAAAGCAGGATGAATCTGCAGAGGAGGAATGACTCAGGCTGACATCGTGCTCATTCGTTTGGTGAGAACAGCATAATGAAACAAAATTCTACATGGCAAGTTCCCTGGAATTTCATATCTCCATTCTGCTCAGTTGTAGATGTGATTTTTGTCTGGTTCTTATGATAGTTAAATAAAGATGACATTTCTACAAGGTTGGTATTACAGCTTTTCTCATGAGCATAAATGTTGAGTAAATGGCCTAAAGGTCCTAAATTTTAGGGTGTGGAATGAAATCTGCCTGTATACTTCTGTGTAATGTTTGCTGTGCTATGGTTTTCCTCTATCAGAATCTCAGCAGCAAGCAAATGATGTGCTTTATAAGCAAACTTGTAGATTGATGTCAGCTATGCAATGAATTTAAGAAAACCAAGCATTATTTAGATAAATAACAGCAAGGAGAATACATATTTGTGATCTCAGAGATGTGCTCCTAAAGGCTCTGGTATCTAGTAAAAGTATACGGTGGAGCTGGTTGCCACTCTAAGCAAACAGATTTTATTTCTAAATTTATTGCAGTGATGATATAGATCACAGATGTAACCTACAAGGTCACATTCCAACCTTAATGTAACCACTCTGTTGGCTCTGTGGGGGTAAGCTATACATTCTTTGTTTATAACTTAATGGCCATGCGATATGCCATTATGTGAGACATAAGTTCATTAGACCTTCTGTTCAAGTACCTTAAGGCCACAATTTATTCCAACTCTGCAATTACCAGTGACAATTTTTATATTCAGCCCACTTTTTCCAGACTCAGTGTGAATATTTGGATAATTTGCATCTTTTTGTTCTCACTGATAATCTCATGTTGAAAAAAATACAATGATGCATTATGAAAAAAATTTAATGCCACATTTATCATTTAGCTCTTTTCCAGAAGGGAAGGGAATCTGGAGAAATAAAAGATATTAGCACATCTGGATTTTTACAAACAGTTGGTATTGGCTTGTTACAGACTAAACTATAAATTGGGAGAGAGGAGTAACTTGTCATCTTCCTATCACATAAAAGTTTCATTTCAGTTTTGAAATCTGTTCAGACTGATTTGCACCTCAAGGAGAGTCTTTCTAAGCACACAGTCCTTCTGATATTAATCCTGAAAACAGCCAGTTTAGTTTTCACAACATGAGTTACTGTCATGGAGTATCTTCAGCTAATTTACGAGATGCTTAGTCGAAGTCTGTCTGGCAAGAATTTAAATTACTTCTGGCTCAAAACTGGGAGTGAATGCACTACAAACATGATGGTCAGCAGAGCCTCTAATGGAAAGAAAAATAAAGACAGATCCTTCCCTGGGCAGGATCCTGGGGGTTTGATTTGTAACTTTTTGGTGTGTGCACTGACTTACTTCAGATTTTGCAAGCTATTCTGTGCATTTAAAGAAATATGAAATTATGTCAACTGACCATTTTTTTTCTTTTTTAAAATAGTGCTCTGAAACTAACTCATCTCAACACAAATATAAGGGGATAATATTTTTATCTTGGAGTTTTATTGTTATTTGGGTAAGTGAGATATTTTTGAAGATTAGTTGGAGAAAAGCTTGAAAATATGTTTCAAGGTCACAATATTAGACTAACTCTGTGAGAAATGAAAAGAGAGAGAGAAAGTAGCTTTCTTTGAGAATTGATGTAAATTTAGTTTGAGCAAAGCACACACACATCCTGTAGCCTGAGGAAGAACCATATATTAATAGTCCAGAACATTTCTGTGGCTCTGTGTTGACCTGCAACCCAGAGATAAATGGAGCTTATTAATATTGCACAGACCACATTCATCTCTCCTCCTTTAGCAGCAGCTGGCCAGAAGGTAGCTGTGTTGTGTTAATGCACACCGTGACCCGGCTTCCAATCTTTACTAAGCCAGACCCTAGATATGCTATTTAGGATAAATCATTTTCTCTTCATGACTTCAGTATACAGTGGGAAAGTTTACACAAAATAACTGGTGTGAATGCTGAAACCTCCTAGTGAATTTGTCCTGTATATTTCTTATATACACATTCATTATGATTCAAGAAAGTTTTCTTAGTGGTGAAACAACTCTGGCCTAGACATTGTTGGATGGGACACTAGGGAAAATATTAGTACAGTGATAACAAACACCACCTAGCACATAACAATTATAGCCTCTCCCAGGTCTTGTAATCTCCCTATTGCAATACTGCCTACTGCTATGTATTTATGGATGTGATTCAAGGCACAAGCCCTTCTTTAAAGACGTCAAGTAAGTTGCTAGGATACAACAAAGATTTTAACACATTACTTTCCTTTTATCAAGATACTACTGGAAAGATAGGTCCTTCTGTCAATTGGAATATAATGTAGTTTCCAACTTGACATCTAGTGAGCTACATGTAAGTATGTAGCTCATGTCACTAGCCATGGTAAGTTTAACAATGTCAAGCCTGCTACGTGATAATTGCTGAATACACTAGACTGGAATTCTCTCATAGTCTAAGTTTGGGTATACACTTCACACACTTTAGTTTATCCTACACACAGTAATTAATCCACTGACAATTCATGAATGCAAATATATGTATATAAAGTAAAAAATCCACACAAACCGGGATCATTTTCATGCATGTGCATTCCAATATTTGAATTGCATTTCATAAAAGAGGGACTATCTTATTTGTGTGGTTTTACAATGAAGAGTTTTTCTAGTTTTCTGTAAAAGTAAAAATCCATTCACTGGACCTTCAGAATACACTTTATTCCACGTTCTGTAAAGAGAAAAGGAGGAGTGAACATTTTCAGCTGCTGAATAAGTAAGTTGCTTTGCAGCAGGAAATGAAGTTCAAAAGACAAGGCCATGATATCTAGTTCAATCCAAAGCATCCAAGGAGCATTCTCGTGAATATCAGATGCAAACCTGCTTTTTAGAACAAACTTTTCTTCTAGGATACAACTATGTAGTCTTTACTTTCAGTTGTATTGATTTATTTCAAATTTAAAGACTCACCTCAATCAAAATTATGTACGCCATAATAGTTTCAGCTCCATAGAGCATCAATGTTTGGATTCAAATTGACCTAAACTAACAAAACTAAACATTATGATAAAAGAATTTGTAGCAATTGAGTTGGAGAAGTGTATTGTTTAAGTCCAGTCAGTTTGCTGTCCATGCAGGCAGCTAACACTTTCTCAGTTGGTGTCAAACTGCTTCAATGAGGGGTAGAGGGATATGACCATTTTCTACAGAATTTCAAATATATTCAGCAGAGGAAATAAGAGTTCATAAAAATGTACATAGAATAGATGGAAGAGATGGTCAATCCCTACAGCCATACCCACAATAATTATATTATATAATATGATTTTGTTTCCTCAGTTTATTTTATGCTGCTTTTTTCTGACTGCTTCTTACCCTCGAATTCCTCTGATGCAATCATCCAATGACTCAGCAAAACCATCCAGAGTGTGGGCCCATGTGCAACTCTGTGTGACACTGGGTTAAGGGTAATAGCTCCAAAAAAGGTCACTACTATTTTTTTTTCTAAAAAAAAATGTTTCCTCCCTCCTATCTTTTGAAATAATGTCTTGGATTAAAAAAAAATCAAATTCTAGCTCTGTCATGTGACCAATTGGTTGGGAAGCCAATCTGAGTTTTACAAAAGAGTTGTTCTCTAAGATATCAAAGTTCAGCATGACTGCTCCCTGCAAGGGTCCAGTCCCAGAGGATATGGTAGCCTCTCTTGGGGCTTATTCCCAATGGGATGTGAATGAAATTTCAAAAGCAGAGAAACTTTTTACTTAGTACACACAGGAAACTCTAGGAACAACAGTATAACTTGGATAAATTGCTCAAGAAAACCATTCCACTGTCTTTCAATCAGGGATTTTCCTTTAGTTTCATAGTTTAAAACTGAAATATACACAGTGGAAAGGCAGCAAAAGAACAGAAAGGAAAATCAGGCTACTGTGCTACTTGATTAAAATCATGAGCTTTTCTTACCTTTTGGGTGTTTTAAAACAGGTGATAAATTTTTGAAGACCTTAAATCCTTGACTTAATATTAGAGTTCTCCTTTCAAATAGGGAGATAAAACTGGTTCTAATAAACAGAATATTGGGAGATGTGAGATGGATATTGTTGATACTTTTCTCCTTACTCTGTGCTTTCACACTGACTCCTTGCTAAAAAGTATAAAGTCAGTAATTCTTTTATAAGTTCCTTTTCATCTAATGTAAAGAACAAAGAAATACAGCAGAATCATTTGAAAAGAATTTGACAGGTTAACAAGGTCAGATCATAGTTAGCCAGAGAGTTTATTGCCCAGTCCACATGAGTAAGCTACTATGCTGGGAGTATTCATCTAAAAGGCTACAAATATGAAAATTAAAGTGGCAGAATGAACTCTTTCAATTTGTTAGAAATTATTCTGTTCACAACAACAAAGGGTTTGGTTAAACCACCCAGACTTCTTAAGGTCCATATTTTATTTATTACATAAACCTAAGCTAGAATCAGGGAGATGGTTATTATATCCTAGGTGTTGTGGTTTGATTCAGGTATCTCCCATAAACTTAGGGGTTCTGAATGCTTGGTTTCCAGCTGATGGAGATTTGGGAATTAATGCCTGATGAAGGCAGTATATTGATGAGGGCAGGCTTATGGATGTTATAGACAATTTCCCCTTGCCAGTGTTTGGCACTCTCCTGTTGCTATTGTCCACCTTATGTTGGCCAGGGGGTGATGTCTACCATCTACTCATGCCACCGTTTTCCCCTGCCATCATGGAGCTTCCCCTTAAGTCTATAAGCTAAAATAAACCTCTTTTTCTCCCAAAAGCTGTTCTTGGTAGGTGATTTCTGACAGCAATGCAAACCTGGCTGCAACAGTAATGTTGGTACCGAGGAGTGGTGTCATTTGCTGCTAGACACCTGACTGTGTGGCTTTGGTCTTGTGGAGCTAATTTTCAAGAGGAATGTGGAAGGATTTGAGACCTTGGCCTAAGAGATACCTTACAGTGTTGTAAGTACAGCTTGATGGACTATTCTGGTCAGAGTTGAAAGACCTGAATTCAGTAAATCTATGGACTGTGAGGTTTGTCTTATGAGGGTGAGAAAGAGCTTTTCTTGGACTGGGCTAGAAGCAGTTTGTATGAGAGGCTTGCTGTTATACCTGAGTCCTGAGAGGTTGTGCAGAGTTGTAGTATGTAGAAAAGACTGGTGTGTGCACAGGGATATGACACAGAAATAAATCTTTGGGCTGAAGTTTCAGCCTGTTCAGCTTCAATTATATGAGAGATTGTAACCTCTGAGATTGGGCCAGTTGACCTGCAATCAGACAAGAGGGAGAATAGACTCTTTTGTAGGGGCTTGTGTGCTCAAGAAGTGTTATGTTCTTCAAAGTCTGCTTTATTCTTCCCTGGATTAACAAATTGGCACCCTACCTGGTATTATGGAGTATAAGAAATGCAGGAGAGGGTCATTGAATTTACAACAGGTCTTGTGTTTTGGAACCAGCCATGGGCAGTGTGAAGCAGATTTGCTAGATGCCTGCATAGAGACCTCATGGAGCAGTGAGGATGAACTCCTTCCTGGATTGCAATGGAGACCCAGTGGAGATGCCAGGACCACAGGATGGTTGCTAAGGAAAGCTGTAAGCCCCAGATGAAATTTTCTAGGACTGTGAGTAGCCTAGATGGAGGGGTGGAAATTTAATTCCAAAGGCTTGTTGCTAGTTAGAATTATCAGACTTGGAGATTTGTCTCTGGGTAGAGTTATTGGAGTTGGAGCTACAGAATTTGCTGTCTTCCCTGGTTGTTTTAAATCTTGTATTGGTTGAATATTTCCTTGCTATGCCCAATGCCATCTTTTGCAGTGTGAATGTTTATTCTGTGTCACTATGGGTTTTTTGGCATAGTTTTTGGTATTATGGCTCAGTTGAAAGATTTTGGAATATGGGAATGGTTGAACATCATTAGGATTGATAAAAACTATGGGGACTTTTTAAGTTGGACTGAATACATTGTATTTTACATCATGTATGGTCATCAGTTTATGGCGTGGAATGTGGTGGTTTGATGCATGTGTTCCCCATAAACTTAGGTGTTCTGAGTGTTAGGTCCCTAGCTGATGGAGATTTAGGAATTAGAACCTCATTGTAGAAGTTTATTGTTGGGGATGGTTTTATGGGTATTATTGCCAGTTTCCCCTTGCCAGTGTTTGGCACACTATCCTGTTGCTATTTTCTACCTTATGTTGGCCAGGGTGTGATGTCCACCATCTGCTTATGCCATCATTTTCCATGCCATCATAGAGCTTCCCCTCGAATCTATAAGCCAAATAAACCCTTTTTTTCCCAAAAGCTGCTTTTGGTCAGGTGATTTCTGCCAGCAATGCGCACCTGACTACAACTCTAGGTTTATAGAAATTTTGGTTCGCAAATGATTAAGCTAGAATTAACAAGACATGTGCCTACCAAATGCTTTAATTCAAGTAACTTTCAGGAAAAAAATTATCATTTATTATAATACCACATCAATCTATACATGGAAAAACTAAAAATAGGTGATTTATCCTTCATTGTTCTATTTGGTATTGAAATGAATGTGTCAGGATTTATCTACCAAAGCAAAGGTGGTCCCTCAAGAAAGGTATACCTAGATGTCAGAAGCTACCTTTATTCAAGTGAGAATACACATTTTATATGCTTTTGAATCACATTCAGGGTTGATTCACAAGAATAATAAGATATATTACTTCATAATCATGTCTCTTGAAAGTCATTATATTCTTGAAAAATTATACATATATATAATGTGTGTGTATATGATATACATATATCATTGCTAGAATCTGAAAAATTATCCAGTAAACTGCTCACAATAAAGACTGTGGAAATCTGAAACCAATTTTTTAAGTCCAAACAAAAGTGAAGCAAGTTCTGTCTTCTATATTTGCCTAAGGATATCTGCCAAAATTTCTAGTTAAGAGTTAGCTCTTCATGCTATGCCCAAAATTTCATTCATCTAATTATTTATTTTAAGATAAGTTACTTAATAAACAGTCCTAATAAACTTGTTATAATTTTATCTGGACAGATTCATTTTCTTAAAGACCAATAGTTTAGACTTAGGCTGTAATTATTAAGCTAGTAACATCATCAAAGGCCTTTCACAAATTTTTATGAAGATAATTATTTAAAAAACTATTTTTTCTTCAAAACTGTTCTTTACAACCACAATGGTTTGCCATAACTTTAAGGCTGCTATAAGTTATAAGTTTAAACATCAGATGTCTTGGCATATAGTAACAGCTGAATTTCCAACAATAAATATTTGTATGAAAACTTACTCCTTTCAAATATTTAAATGCTCAAGTGTGTGAGGTATAGTAATGTAAGTTATCTTGTTCATATAAGGGGGCTTAAGATAAAATACTCTTTGTGGAAAAGCCAGGAGTATATAGAATTGAATGTCAAGGTCTAAGTTTTATGTGAATGTAACAGAATGTAGTGTTTGGGAATGGCTTGAGGAACACAGACAGCAGTAAAAAGTCTTAACAGAGAAAGTGACCCATTTGTTATCTGAAATCCAAGGTCTGTGTGCTGTTCTACATGGCAAGTAGAGCAATTGATTACTTCAATTTTGAATTTAGCAATAGAAAGATAATAAAAAGAGGAGGTGGTAAATATCTGTAGCTGTGTACAATGAAACTATAATAAATTATAACATGTGCTTGTTTTACTAGTACCAATAATTCCACTATATACATCCAGATAAGAGTATGAAGCCACTTACTGGTTAATAATTTCAATACTTTGCTCATCATTATGACCAAATAAGTGAGAAAAGCTATTTAAGGTATCTCCTCATGATGGGGAAGGTATGTCTTATAGGAGCATGTTAAAAGAGAACCCTATAGCTGCCCAAATTATTCATTCTTTCATTACACAGTTCTCTACTGGGGTAAGACCTTTCTGCTCCCTATTGCTGTTGAATCCACAGTAACCTTTGTGTATAATTCAATTGTTAAGAGAAAATTTTATTCCAGCCCTTGGAAACATTAGATGTGTTTATGCACTCTCCATAAAGGTACATGTGTTCATTTGTTACTCAGTCATTTTTATGTTCTAGATGTTTTCCTTACTTCAGTACGGCATTGCCATCTCAGCAACATTTGATAACTTTCACATCGCTAGTTTCCAGAGTCAGTGGCGGAATCTTCTCAATGCAGTGATCCTCTTTAGACACTCAGATGTTTTCCCTCTATTAAATTTTACATTTTTCTACATTTCTGAAAGTGTGTTCTATAAACAGTCTTCATGGACTAGACTCTTCCGGTTCCACATGATTCTTTTAGTTAACAAATTTCCATAATGAATCTGTAATTAATTACTAGAAATGATAATTTAAAGTAGAGTAGAGGTTTATTATTTTGTGAAGTTACTAGTTTAAGCAAGAAAATTTATCAAACAACTTTCTTGTCCTTATTGTTATACTGGGTTAGAAATGTAATGAAATAGAATACTGTAAATATAAGTGAATTACGAAGTTCTCTCTACTGTTCCAGCAGACTACATAGAAAAAGTGTCACAATGTGTTTATGATTATAAAATTTAAATACCAAAATTTTATGTTCAGAATATTTGTGAAGTTCATTAACTGTTATATTTTCAAACATCTGTAGCTATTTATGTTCTTTATACATCCATATAAATTTTAGGATATGTTTGTCATTTCTATGGAAGTAAGTCTAAAAAAAACTTACTCCCTAAAACTTATATAAATTTCATTTAAATATATAAGATTTATTTTACATAATATTTCATGACTACTGCAGACTTCTACTTCCAGAAAAATATGACAGATATACTTTTCCTATACTTTCTGCATAAAAACAATATTTGGGGCAGGGAGTTTTCAAGGTAGGGTCTCAAGCTGGCCTGGAATTCACTATGTATTCTCAGATTGGCCTTGAACTCATGGTGATCCTCCTACTTCTGCCTCCTAAGTGCTAGGATTAAATGTATGCACCACCATGCCTGACTGAAAACAAGTTTTTAATCATGGAAGTTATATAAATCAAATATCATAAGATTAAAAGATAGGAAGGGAAGGCAGATATCACTATAGTCAAAATGGCTGTCATTAAGAAATAATAAAAAAAATTGCTGGCTTTGAAGCCAAGGTAGTAGGCCTTGTATATTGTTGGTATAAATGTAAATTAGTACAAATTCTAAAGAAACCTCTGTGGAATGCTGATGATAATATAAGGTTGGTGAAAATGCTGTGGAAATCACTATGTCTGTTCCTCAAAATACAAAGCTACACTATGGTCAAGTTATACAAATCCTGCTTATATTAGTTACTTTTCTTATAACTGTGACCGGCACACAACAGAAAGTAACTTAAGGAACAAAGAATTTACTGTAGCTGGTAGTTTAAAACTGTCTAGTCTTTCCTGGTAAGGAAGATATGACCAGGGTTCATGTCAGCAGTAGTATGTAGCAGGGACTCCTCACCTCTGGGAAGACCAAGAAGCCAACAGCATGGGGTGTAGATGCTTCTTTTTTTTTTTCCACTTTTTATTTAATCTAGATCTCTAGTACATGGTATGGTACCATCTGCATTCAGAGTGGGTTTTCACTCTTGAATTAAGCCTCTCTGAAAATACTTCATGAACATGGCCAGAGCAGGTTTCCTGGGTGAATCCCATTCCACTCAAGCTGATCATGAAGATTAACCATTACAAGTGATCTTGCGAGCTTTAAATCTGGACATATCATTTTTATGAAGGGACAATATTCCACCTCTAATCCTCAAAAAGCTCATGACTATCTCATAAAGGAAAATGCATTTACTTCCCTCTCTAAAAGTCTCCAAAGTCTGAAAAGTGCCAACACTGGATAATGTCTGAACTCCAAAGTGTGAGTTTCAAGGCTAACTCTTAACTTTGAGATGCATAATATTTCAAACAACACAAATTATAGAGTTACAATATACAGTGGTACATAGAAAGTATTTTCATTAATAAAAATAGGAATGTGAGGATAGCAAAGAATTATGAGACCAAGGCAAGAACAAAACTCAGTAGAAAAAATAGCAAACTACCGCTGTATATCTGGCAACTGGGACTTTGATACATCATGTGTGTTTTGATGGTGTTGATCAGCCCCTTACTGCCAGTTATGCCATCTGAAGCACCTGTATCTTCTTTCTGGGGCTGGCTCTGCTTGGTGTTGTACCATTTCTTGGTGGACAGTCCTTCATCCTGGTATCATCTCCAGTGTCTTGGGGTCTCCATTTCAAGTAGGGTCAGTAGTAACCCAACCATGATAGACTATACCATTTTAAACTAGCAGCTACAGTAAATCTTTTGCCCCTTAAACCATCATAGCTTCCTACAACAGACTATTGCAAAATGTCTGACCCAGTTACACATTGTCTTGCCTAAACAACTTTTTAAATGGTCTTGAATTTTGAATGCTTGCTCAGCCTTGTGGACATTACTGCCAAGCTCTCTTGCAAGGTCCAGATATAGTGTGGCTCTTATCTACCACAACTGCAGTGGCCTCTGTATTTTGGTGGCAGAACTAGGGAAAACACTTCCCTAGTACATGGAAATCATTCAGCTGCAGTCTCAGTCCAGAGTCCCACATCTTCCTTTTCAAATAAATTTTCTTTTTGCGAGTTAACCCAATATAATGGCACATTAAGCTCTGCTCACACCATTATGTGGCTTCTCTAGCTCAAAGTTACAACCTCTTCCATTTTCCTTCCCCAAATCATTTCTATCCACACTGTCAGTCCACATTGGTTTTGCTTCTTGGTACTAAGTTCTCTGTATTAATCACATTTTTTTTCAATTATATGATCAAGTGTCTGACAGAAAACAACATAAGGGGAGAAACATTTACTTTGGCTTACAGTTTAGAGGGTACATTTGATCATAGCAGAGACTATGTGGCAGAGGCCATGAGACAGAAGCATGTGACTGAAACTCCTCACATTTGGGGAAACCAGGGATTGGACAGAAGGGTATACTTATGGGCCCTCCTCATTTTTTCATTTAGTCTGAGACACCAGACCATTGGGTTTTCCACTTACATCCAAGGTCAGTCTTCTTTACCACTTTGGATGACCTCACATTCATGTGCAGAGATGTGTTCCATAGATAAACCTAAATCCAGTCACGTTAACAATGAAAGTTAACCTTCAAACTCACTATATAAATGAGAGAATCAAAGGCAGAATACAATGAGATGGATATGTATGTAAGATCACTTGCTATTTATTTATGTTTTAATATTGTACTATTTTATTTGAAAGAGAGAGAGACAGAATGGGCACTCCAGTGCCTCTGGCCACTGCAAACAACTCCAGACACATGTGCCACCTTGTGTATCTGGCTTGCATGGGCACTGGGGAGTCGAACCTGGGTCCCTAGGCTTAGCAGTTAAGGCACTTGCCTGAAAAGGCTTTGCAGGCAAGTGCCTTAACTGCTAAGCCACCTTTCCAGCCCCTCACTTGCTATTTATAATTGCCAAGTTACAAAATCTGACTTGGTGGCTATCACCATATGAACATATTAAGGAAATGTCATATGAGATTGGAGAAATGGCTTAGTGCTTAAGTTGTTTGCCTGTGAAGCCAAAGGACCCAAGTTTGATTCTGGAAGACCCATGTCAGCCAGATGCACAAGGGGCACATGCATTTGGAATTCATTTGCAGTGCCTAGAGGTCCTGGTGTGCCCATTCTCTCTCTGTCTCTCTTCTCCCTCTCTCTCTCTCTCTTTCTCTCCTTGCAAATAAGTAAATAAAGTTAAAAAAATAATTATTAAAAGAAAGAAAATATCATATGTATAGACAATGGACAATTATTTAGCAATAAAGAAGACTGAAATTATATTATTTCATGGAAAACTTTGGAATTGCTGAGCATGTAAAGCAAAATATGCCAAACATAAATAAACAATTACTGAATAATTTTTCTCATATGCAGAATCTATATTTTTTGCAAAGGACATGAAAATAAAGTGGGTTATTTGAAAAGAAGATGATAAGTAGGAGGATAAAAGGTGGAGATGAGAGAACAACAGTGTGTAAATTTGAGCAAAATATCATACATGCATATATGAATATGTCATAATTGAACTCATAATTTTATGTAAGCTATACTAATAAAAGAGAAAGAAAGAAAGAAAGAAAGAAAGAAAGAAAGAAAGAAAGAAAGAAAGAAAGGAAAGAAGGAAGGAAAGAAAGAAGGGAAATGGGCAACTTGAGATCTAAAGCACAGCATGGTATTGATTTGTAAAGGTTTTATTTTTTTGTCTTAAGCATCACAAAGATGGAGCTGGAAATGCCAACATGAAAAACAAAACATAACAAAGAAAGAAAGAATAAAAGTCACATCCAAACCAAATTCTTGTTAACTAGATGGCCAAAGAATGCATAGCCCAGGGCAAAAACTTTTAGACAATTGATGTGCTTGTTTTGGAGAGCAAGATTCATGAAGAAAATTATGCATACCTGTCTCATTTTCCTAGTCTGAAAACGTTAACAACTATTTTAGCTTCAATAAAAAAGGTCCCAAGAGAAGCACTGAATTACTATATTTAATAAGAATATTAGGATATGCTGCTAAGGGGTAAACAGGATGCATTTTCTGTGATTAAAGAGCAGCCAGGTAGGTGAGATATACGAGGAGTCTGCTGTCCTCATTGTTACAATATTCTACTGACCACAACCTGCCAATGGACAACACCCATGTGTCATCAACATTTGATGGAGCCAAGAAGACAGGGAAACTACTTTTCCAGTTGGAGGAAGAATGGAAATCAATGCAGATTTTGGAAGATTGCTATGTAATTTTATTGGCAATGAAATGTTCCTACAATGTCTGTAAATCACATTTTAGAAAATACCTTCCAATTTAAGTAATGGAACAAACCAATAATTATTCTGCAGCAAGTAAAATTTAAATTCGAAAAATTTTTTTTTGGACAGTAAGTTCCCAATAACCTGTTTTTCGACTTCTGGTTTAATTGTTGGGATGATTTAAATCAGGACACACTGATGGTAGAAATTCCAAAAGTATAAATCTTGACTCCAAGTTCCTTTTGACTTATGAATTCAATTGTGAAATATAAATAAATGTGTATGCAATGTAGTATACTGAGAATCTTGCCTAAATCTTAAATTTTAACAGGTTTCATTTAAGCATATGATATTATTATTATTTGAATTAAAATTAAGACAAGGTAAAATTTACTATTTTACAGTAAATTTTGTGGAACTTAGTTCATATACAATGCAATGGAATCATTTACCTATAAGTACAATGTAAGTACTTATCTAATCACAAATAATTTCAATCATTACAAAACAGAATTGCATATTTTGGACCAACAGGCCCTGGTTAACAAATATATGTACACTGCTTCTGGATTTTCATATGTTAAGTAGGCAAATGGAATATTAATATGAAAATAGACATATGGAATCACAGAATATATAAATTTTTATATCTATTTTCATTGATTCACATGCTTTCAAGGCTCATCCATGTTATAGCATGTTTTAGCACTTTATTTTTTATGTATCTATATAGACAGATAGATAAAGACATGTATATGGATATAGATACAGGTATATGTCACAATTTATTCAACATAGTTATCCAATCATCATTCAAAGGACTTTTGTTCCAGTTCAACCCTCTAGATAGGATCAATAGTATTGTTAAGAATATATGTGTACTTTTTCTCCTCAAGTCCTCTTTGTAATATTTTTGAGTAAGTAAGGACCAGAATTGCTGGGCCATCTGGTCATTTTTTTGTATAACTTTTTTTTTAGAAATTGAAAAAGTGGAGTTCACAGAAGATGAAGAATTTTACATACCAATTTTTAATGCACTAAGGACTCTAGTATGTCCCTAGCACCACTAATAGCTATTGATAAGAATATTATAAAGTTGTTTTGCAAATGCAAAAATGTTTACTGAAGAAATTAACTTTTAGATAGGCAATTATTAAACATAATAAAAGGTAGCATATTATATAAGAGTGTAAAATAGTAATTAAACAAATTTTCCCTTTAAGTTTTGTTTTGGCTTTATTTTTGTTTTTATCTTTTTATTTTTATTAGATATGGACATATTTAGTATGTAAACAACACATGTTCATACCATCTTTTCCCTTCTCCTTGCCCCTTTTCTGAAGAGGTCTTTCTCATTGGTGATGCAGTTCAACCCCATGGGGATTGTGGTTCATGTATTATGGAGGGGAGAGGCAATGTCTCTGTGCAAAATGTCCCAACTTGTGGCTCTAACAATCTTTCTGCCCCCTCTTCTGCAAAATTCCCTGAGCCATGCTGGGAGCATTTTAAGTCTACTTCAGTAATGGGCACTTAGGAGTCACTGGATCTCTGGTTTGGTAGGTGTTGAGTGTCCCTAGTGTCTATCTCCTTCACCTTGTGTTGATAATGAGATTCACTAAGAATGCTGTACTCTTGCTCATTTCCCCAATTCCTCTGTGGTTTCATGTGGAGCCTAGGTGTACTGGGTCGTTTATCTCCTCAGGTCCAGCTCCCGTCTGAACAAGAGAAGCAGATTCTCTGACAGTGAAATCAGCATCGGTTAAATATTTTTAAAGGAAAGGGTTTCTGATAATTTCTCATACTCAGGCATAATTGTTACATGGTATAAAATTAAGGAGCATGCTTTCTTCCCATTCATCACAGGATTGTAAAAATAAAGCCATAGCCAAATTTGTGTTTTCCTTGGGGAGAAAGCAGCTTTGAAATTAATCTGTATTCCAATTCTCCATGTCTCCCTCCATTCTGTCTTACAGGTCTAATATCTATATTTTATTTTAGATGTTTTGCACAGTCATCCATCATGCATATAGAGACATGTAATTAACTATTTCACCAAAGAAAATAATAGAAAATAATAGAAAAATAATAAGAATTTCAGGAGCATGTATCTCTTTCTGTTTCCTAAATGTGGATGTTATTTGTTTTTATTTTATTTTATTTTTTATTAGTTAGTTTTGTATTCAGCAAATACAGTCAGTTTGGTACCATTATTAGGCTCATCCGTGACCTGGCCCCTCCCCATGGCCCCTCCTTGTTGAGGTATATGGGTCATGCATTATGGAGTTAGCCCACAGTTATGGGTAAGCTAAATGTCTCTACATATCATGACCCAACATGTGGCTCTGACATTTTTTCCACCCCCTCTTCCACAAAATTTCCCTGAGCCATGTTGGGTTCATTTTTGGTCTGCTTCAGTGATAAGGTGTTGGGGGCCTCTGAGGCTCTGGCTCTCTGATTTGGTAGGAGTTGATTTTTCTCCGTGCTGATCTCCTTCCCCCTTGTGCTGGTATCCGGTTCATCAGGAAAACAGCCCCCTTGCTTGTTTCTCCAATTTTTCTTAGTTTCAGCCGGGGTCCTTTTGAGGTATGATGGGGTGGCTCTCTCCTTAGGATCTACATCTATCTGAAAAAGAGAAGCAGATTCTCCAACAGAGAGTAAGTTAGCACCAGGACAAATGAGATAAGCCTTACTTTTTTTTTTATAGAGAATTTAATAGGTGTAGGCCCTCTTATAGCCCACAATTGATGGTAGCTTGATATTGGAGAGTGGGCTTATGTTTGGATATGGTTCTTACTTGTTTCCCAGCTCCAGGTATGGGTCCCATACCAGTGAGGGGATCAGTTAGCCAAATCGAGAGCAGTTGGTTCCCCACCATGGCTGTGTGCCACCACTGCACTTGTGTGGGCATCACACCAAGTTATTTGCTGCTAAGTAGGCTAGACCATGCATTTGCTTTGACAGATATTGGTCATTTTCCCCCAGTCGCCCATGTAGCACCTTCTGGCACTAGACGCGCTGACTGTCTGGGGACTGACTCTCTTCCAACTTCCAGCCATGCTATTCTGATTTGCATGTCAATCACATAAGGTGTCTTCAACAGTAGGGTCTTACCACTAGCCTTTGGTGGGTCATCAAGTACTCTGACAGAAATCTGTCTGTCTTTTAGGAAACCCTTTAGGTCTCTGTGATCAAAAGCTCATTGTGGATGATAGCCCCATGCTGGTTTTGGGAGTTACAGGTCAGTGCGCACTAAGAAAATGAGGAAAAAAGATAACTAATGTACAAGCGTTAGAGATAAGGGAGAGAGAGAGAGAGGGAGAGGGGAAGTGAGGGAGGGAAGATGTAGAAGATTAAGGTTAGTCTTGATCTTACCCTCTCCAGTGTCTTGTGGTTCAAGTGTTCCCTGTAAGGGCCTGGTGAAGGATCAGTCATTTGGTCTGTCTTTTAGTAAGTAGAAAATTATGGTACCATTGCCGTTTGGCTGTGTGGATGTTATTTGACCAGCCACTTCAGATTACAGACATCATGCCTTCTCTTCTACAGAAGATGGTACATATAACTTGGCTCCATTTCCTGTTTATTCTCTGCATCCTAACTGTACATGAAATGTGACCAACCAGGCTCCTGCTCCTGCTGCCAAGTATCCTCTGTCATGATGAACTGTACTCTCTAGAACTACAAGACAAAGTAAGTCCTTGCTCATTAAGCTATTTCTTGTCAAGTATTGGATCATAGCTAACAAATAAAGTTACTAATATGCCTGAGATGGCTCTATACTATAACTATTGTGAATAGTAGTACAGTAAATCCTGGTGTGAAAATATCCCTGTGATATGTAGACTTGGAAACTTCTAGTAAGGGCTTTCAATAATTTTGAGTTGATATGTGGGTAGGTTGAGAAAACAGGAACTAGTTTTGTTCTTTTAAATGTAGACATCCAGTCTTTTCCAACCAGATACATAAGATCATACATGAACAAAGGATATATATATATATTTTTTTTTTTTGGTTTTCCGGTTTTTCAAGGTAGGGTCTCACTCTAGCCCAGGCTGACCTCGAATTCACTATGGAGTCTCAGGGTGGCCTCGAACACACGGCGATCCTCCTACCTCTGCCTCCCGAGTGCACTGCCTAAGAAGGAAAATAGTAACTAAGGGGAGAGAAAATAAATGGGATGGTAGTGAGGTATGAGGGAGATTATGCTCAAAGCACACTACATACTTGCAGGGACAGGGTGGGACGTCATGCCCAGAGACACTGTCTACCCCCAATAACTGACTACTGCTCCCACAGTGCATAATCCAAAAACCCCATGGGAAATACCAGAACCCTACTGAGGAGGGCTTTCAATGGAATGAGGGGCAGGGAGGAGGGAAGAGATGATCTCAACATATGATGCACTGATACAAAGTATACTCTTAATTACAAAAAAAGAAAATGACCATATACAACTTGTTTGGCCTATTATGTTTTTATAAATTCTTTTAACCTTGTCTGTTTTGGGCTATTATATTTTTATAATTTCTTTTTACCTAATCTGTTTGGTTTAGTTTTCTTTTATAAAGTAAATAACACTGCAAAGAAATAACACAATAAAAAATATCAAAAGGGCCTTTGGGAAATGTGTTGAGTCAGGCCCTTTAATTTTACATGTTTTTTTGTTTATGGTTTTCTATAGCTGGAAACTGTTCAGAAGTAGCCAATTACAGCATCTATCCTCATTAAAAGTATATACTAAGGTACTTAAAAATACCAACATTTTTTACTAAGTAGCCCATTGCATAGGTCACCAGACATAGGGATATATCTATTTATGCCTATGAAATCAAATAAAGCATGTGAATTCTGAAAATGTCAAAAAACTTTTTTAAGTCAACCAAAATCTCATGTAAACATGTGTGAATTTAGCTTTTTAGTATGGGAGAAATATCTTATCTTGTTGATTTTTACTCTTTTCTAGATAGATAGATGGCAATGTCACTGTAAAACAATTTAAAATATAGCTTATGAAATGCCTATGTTTAATCAAGAATTAACTAGGAAAATTTGTCCCAATTCACCTTTGCGTTTTGTATAACAAAATCTTTCAGTGTGTTGTCCAGACTAAAAATCAAGGAAAACACACATATAATTCCAAACTATTTGTAAAACACTATGTGATCAAGGATTATATGGATTTTACTTACTTTTAAATTGAATATTTGTGGGAAAGTCAAATTTGATAGCAGTTGGTCTATTATGGATTGTATCAATTCCTTTTACTTTGTCTTCTTTGATTGGTTTGTATTTGTAGAGACAAGAATTAGTGCTGATTTCTATCACTGTTGTTAGCAAGTGACAAGACCTAGCTATCAGAACATTTCAAATAAGTGTCATGATGCTTTTTAAAAGTTAGTATCTGAATATAAAGATTCATGAACTATATAGCTATCTGGGACATGACCTGCATAAACAACCACCAGTATTAGAACTATGTATATATATATATATATATATATATATATATATATATAGATACATATATATATACATACAGACTATATATATATATATATATATATATATATATATATATATATATATAGTGTGTGTGTGTGTACGCAAATCAGTACATTGTCAAGTTACTAGAGGGACCTTAAACAAATGAATAAATTATGTCCTGAGATAGTGAATTTCCACAAAATCTCTGGGAGTTGAATTGCAGATGTTTTATTGCAAATATTGTGAGTACTTTTACTTCTACATATTGAACAACGAGATCTCTAAGGTCTCCAGCCATTCTAAGTCAGTGGCAGTAGGAGTACATTAAGATTAATGACTCAGGCCAGGCGTGGTGGTGTAGGCCTTTAATCCCAGAATTTGGGAGGCAGAGGTAGGAGGATCGCCATGAGTTTGAGGCCATCATGAGACTAAATAGTGAATTCTAGGTCAGCCTGGGCTACAGCAAGACCCTACCTTGAAAAACCAAAAAAAAAAAAAAAATAGTGACTCAATATTAGAAATACAATTTTTACTACTTAATTTTTCACCATCCTTCTTTATCACAGAAAGATGGCTTTCGTGAATTTAAGGTATCAAAACTATTCTCTTGGCCAACTCCAGTGATTTTGTTTAAAATTCAGCAGCTATTTCTCTACTTCATCCTCCTTGACCTTTTGCTACATTTGTTACCATGAGTCATCCATTCTTTAAACCTACTTCTTTGGACAGTCCCATTAATATATTCCCTCTTTTGACCTCAGTCTTCAACAATCCCTTGCAAGTTTCTTTCATTGTTTCATCTTCTTTCTTATACAACACCCATCAGTGGACTCTGCTTACATTTCATTCTTTTTTTTTTCTTTCCTTTTTTTCTTTATTAGTTAGTTTTATATTCAGCAAATACAGTCAGTTTGGTACCATTATTAGGCTCATCCGTGACCTACCCACTCCCCTTGGCCCCTCCTTGTTGAGGTATATGGGTCATTCATTGTGGAGTTAGCCCACAGTTATGGGTAAGCTAAATGTCTCTGAATATCATGACCCAACATGTGGCTCTGACATTCTTTCCTCCCCCTCTTCCGCAAAATTTCCCTGAGCCATGTTGGCTTCATTTTTGGTCTGCTTCAGTGATGAGGTGTTGGGGTTTTCTCAATCGCCCATGCAGTACCTATTGCATTAGTGAATTCCAAAAATTTATGCACTATCTTCACTCCCATATTTCCAAGTTATTACCATTTTGCCTGACATCAAACACTACCTCCTCCAATAAATCTTTGAGCCACTTCCTACTTGTTAACTCCCTTGACTAGCAATGACACAACCAAATACCCTAAAACCCTTATAGCAGGTTCTCTAGCAAATTCTTTCATACCTGCTGTGATGATGATTCGTATTTATCCTCTTAAATATTTCCCTTCCTCATCATCTCCTTCTCAAACAATCTTAGCCCATTGCTGAATGGCAATACCTCTCTAGTACCCTGAGCAGCATATTCCCATCTCCAGCTCATCTTCATTTTTTTTTCTACACTCAACCCTGGAAGCAGCAGACATCTGAGCTCATCAAGGTCCTAATCAGAAATTTTATATATTACATTATCCTCAGATTTAACTGAGCTAAGTTCATGAATTAGAGCCAGATGAGGGAGCATAATGCTAATAAGTGAGATTCAATCTGGCAGTTGAAATGGGGTTTAAAATGTAGAACAATTCAGTGTCAGACAAAGTAGTCAGTCCAGGAGATGAGCAAGAGCAATATAAAAGGAGAACGTCAGTCAAATATGTGGACCATAAAAGATGCTGAAAAACAGGTAATGACTACTGTAGCCATCTTCAAGATTATGATGCAGAGTAAGATTCCAAGGTCTGGATAGAAGAACGATGAACACGAATTAAAATCACTGTCTTAGGAAGCAATACTAGTGAATATATGGTTACCAACTGAAACAATGAATGAATAAATGAATGAAAAAATTGAGTAGAAAGTAAGAAAGAAAACAACTCATGACAAAAGAAAGATCCAGAACAAAAATTATGGAGCAAGTAGGGAAAAGGGTAAATCAGATTTAGAAAAGAGGCAGTAAGCAAATCTAAAAGATTTAATGTTGAGCCAGTGATTATGGGCTTAGAGAGAATAATAGCTACCAAGTATTAAATACGTATTTTTATGACAAATATTGCATCACTTAATTTCTAACTACATCCCTGTGAGTTGCATAGTTGTATTATCTCCATTAACAAGTGAGAGAATAAGGCTCTGGGTGTTTTGAACTCTGTTCAGTCACAGAGATAACAAGAACAGGCACCAAATGGTTAGAATGTGTTTTCCTGATCACAGAATATAGTGTCTTAAGTATTGTGCTCTGAATTCTGCTATAGACCCTTATCTCACAATGCAAATGATTTCTGGTGGATAGATCAGAGTATCAAAGGCCTGTTGAGCAGAGAAAGGGACTAGGTTTCAGTCTGGCCTTGTCTTTTTTCTTACCAATCATCAACCTGAAATTTTAAGCCTTTGTTTGTGAAGAAGTAAACCGTAAGTTATGTAAGTGTGTGTGTGGATTATTGAGCCTTGCTAAGGCAAAAATGAGAGAATGATATAAGCCCGATTCTAAGGCACAAAGATTTCCTATTTTGTTGCTTTTAAAGGAAAATATTTTTTTATTTTTTTAATAATTTATTTTTATTTATTTATTTGAGAGACGGAAAGAGGCAGAGAGATAACGTGCATTCTAGGGCTTCCAGCCACTGCAAACAAACTCCAGACACATGTGCAACCTTGTGCATCTGGCTAACGGGGGTCCTGGGAATAGAACCAAGGTCCGTTGGCTTTGCAGGCAAGTGCCTTAACCACTAAGCCATTTTTCCAGCCCTGCAAAGTATGTTTAAGTTGCTATAAAAATAGCTTGGGGATGGGGTGCTTTATAAATATCAGAAATTTATTTCTCATAAGTCTAGAGGCTTAGATGTCTAACATCTGGTCATCAGCAGATTCAGTGTATGGAGAAGGCTTTCTTTTTCATAGATGGATAGGAAATGGGGAATCCTTTCCAAGGTTTCTTTTTAAGAGCACAAACTCCAATGAACTAATCACCTTCCTAAAACTTCACTTTCTAAGGTAATTTCCCTGATATTAGAAACTAAAAATAGGAATTTTGAGATACATAAATATTCAGTCAATTGTAGATTGTGTCTTTGTGGTTAAGAAAAGACTACTTTAGCATTTTTAATTTTATTTTTCTTCAGAGCTGGAGAGATGTCTCAGTGGTTAAGGCACTTGCCTGCAAAGTCAAATAACCCATGTTTGATTCCCCAATACCCACATAAAGCCAGATGCACTAAGTGGCACAGGAATCTGGAGTTCATATGCAGTGGCTAGCAGCCCTGGCATGCCCACTCTCCCCCACCTCTCTCTGAATGCAAATAAATACATAAGACATTTAATTATTTTCTTCAAAGTCAGGCATGGTGGTGCATGCCTTTAATTCCAGCACTTGGGAGGCAGAGGTACGAGGATTGCCATAAGTTTGAGGTCATCCTGAGACTACATGATGAATTTCAGGTCAGTCTGAGCTAGAGCAAGACCCTACCTCAGAAAACAAACAAAAACATCATTCAAACAGCATTTAAACTATTATGGGCATAGGCAAGGACATAACTATATTCCACTAATAGAAAGACAGTCATAAGCACATAAATTGCATACAGCATAGTAAGGAATGGATCACAAAGTTAAATTTGAAAACATAGAGTAATAATACCTAATCAATGCTCTGTGACTTTGAGAATTAAGATATCCCATCAATATATATATATATATATATATATATATATATATATATATATTCTCACCAACATAGTGATATTAAATGCCTACTGTTGAATTGTATTCATGGAGTTAAAGACCAGGATTTTCTGCAGAGTATAGGGTAATAGTGTGATTTTGTTACATTATATCTTGTGCGCTAGTAGGATTTGGAAGGCCAAGGACACGAGTCAGTTCAAGACTTTTCTTTCTTCCTGGTTTGGTTTACTTTAAGACCGAGGGACTCAGTCATAACTTGTGTGTGTGTGTGTGTGTGTGTGTGTGTGTGTGTGTGTGTATGCACGCATGCGCGCACATACACAAATATTTGGAGGCCAATATAGACTGTCATTCCTCAGATACTATCCAATGGTTTTTGAGGCAGTTTGTCTATCTGATACACACACACGCTCACACAGAATTCTTATTTTACTGTTACTAAGAACTTCAATATGCTCCAAGGTATGGTGACACACACTTGCACATGCTTATAATCTTAACATTTGTATGTCTAAGGGAGAAAGAACATGAGTTCCAAGGCAGCTTGGGATAAATGAGTTCAGTGCCAGCCTGAGCTGCAATAGACAAAAAGACAGATATGCTGACAAAAGAAACTCTAGCAAGTCTGTGAGAAATTGCATAGTTTGAGTACTGGTGGAAAAGCTCTATTCCACACAGAAATGAAAAGGGAGAGGAAGGGCAGCTACTGGTCAATCCACAGACATTCAGACATGCAGCAGCACACACGCTGCCAGTTTTTTTGCTTCTGACTCAGACTGACTCTCTTGGGATTGTCTTGATAATGATCTCTGCCTTCCAGTCTTCTTGGTCAAGTCTCTGTCATTCTTCCTCTTTTTTTTTTTTTTTTAGCCCTGTTTGAGTCCTGTACTCAGACCAACTAGTTTCTCAGCTGAGTGGATTTCTCAGTCTTCGTTTTTCAAAATTTTTGGCATGCATTCAATGTCTTCTACCTCTGTGCATTATACTGTGACTTACAGAATTCCTTTGAAATGTTATGAATGATTTTGAATATGTAAAGTAATATTATATTCCATTAGCCAATAGTTGCACCAATAAATATTTTGAGGTCCCCATGATGCTGCTACGTAAATATATCCATCTTTTATTTAAGTATTGAGTTTAATTATGGCGTTTTTCAAACCCTTTGTTTCTGTTGATCAGCCTAACCCCCTCCTCCTCCATCACCTTTCTACCCATAGTCTCCTCCTTCACAATTACATGGCACATACAGTCTGTTACACTCTCCCCTTACTTAAAACTTCTTCCATCTCCATTTCCCAGTTTCATCTCAATGCCCAATCTCACCCCCCGATACACATACACCAGAAGTTAAAATATACACATGAGAAAGAACATGCAATAGTATAGATTGTATTTCTGAATTTGTGTTACCTCAGTTAACATAATAATTTCCAGATCCTTCCACATCCTGAATATTTCACAAATCTCATTTTCCATATGGCTGAATAAGATTCCATTGTGTATATGCACCACATCTTCATTAACAAGTCATCAGTTGAATATATAGGCTGATTCCATTTCCTGACTATTTTGAATAGAGCAGCAATAAATGGATGAGCAAATATCTCTCTGGTAGAATTCTTAGTCTTTTAAAAATGTATTATTTAAAGGAAACTATCGTCAGTGCACATATTAAACCCCTAGAAGGTCTTCTGCATTTTATTTAAATCAACGAATCTATAACGCACCAACTTAAAACATGATGCAGTCCTAAAGAAGTATTTTAGTGTCATAACCTTGACCTCATTTATGACTTGCCTACTAGCCACATATTCCTAACAGAGATAGAGATTTTATCTTTCCCTAAGGGTTTTCTTTTATAACATTTTTGCAGTTGAAGATATTTTGCTTAAGAATTTTATAATCATATTTAAAAAGGCTTAGGACCTTATATAGTCCCAATTTCTGCTTGACAGCTGAGCTTATCCTTTATTAACTCATCTTCTTCTACACATGATGTTTAATATACGGTTAAATTATCTGACACTTTATATTCTTCATGCAAATTTTCTTTTTTGATTTTATTATTTAATAATATTTTAGTTGTATTTATTTTTTGGGAGAGAGGAAGAAGCAGATAGGGAGAGAAAGGGAGAGAGGGAGAAAGACAAAGAGATAATAGGAACACCAGGGCCTCAAGGCACTACAAAAGAAACACCAGATGCATGCACCACCTTGTGCATCTTGCTTACATGGGTCCTGAAGAATTGAACCTGGATCACTTGGCTTTGAAGACAAGTGCCTTTACCACTAAGCTATCTCTCCACCCCATCTTCATGGAGGTTTTCTTAATCAGCCTCAATTCCTCAGGAATATATTCTTTTTCTACATTATAGTAGGCAATGATTTTACTATATCCCTCTTACTCTACAACAATGATTCCTTATTTCTAATTCCCAATAACATTTTGTACTTTCCTTCCAACTTCCTACAAATCATCTGGAGGACTGTTGGCTATTTCGCTCTATTTCCTCAGTGTTGTCCAGTCTCCCATTGCCTTATATGGAAGCTAGAACCATTTGTTTTAAAGTTTTGTAGCAAAGACGTTTATGGTACCTACTTTTATGAGTGAGAGTTCTGTTCTCTTAGCAAAATAGAATCATCAAGAGACATCAAATAAGAAATCCAGCCTAACATTTTTACACAATTGTAACTGTTAGTAGGAAAGTCTATATAAGTCTTTTCCTTCTGCATTTGGGGTTGAGTCTCATATGGTAACAGGTCAGCTTAGCTAAGATTTAAGAAAGAAAACTAGACCTGAGCTGAAGGGAGAATTATGGCAAACTTGGTTCCACAAAGACAAAATGGACTCTGAGAACTAGCTAGTCCATGCAAGGGAAAACCAAAGACATTTCTTACCTCAGTTGTGTGGGAGATGTACACACTGAGATACACCTGCTTCTGGTCTAAACTTAGAGAAGCTGAAGCACAAGAACAGGTAAGATACCAAGTAATTATCCTCCAAATCTCTCTCAAATTTACTGTTAGCCCAGTATCTCAGAACAATTCAGAAAAAAAAGAATTTTAGACAGAACATTTTAGATTAGATAGGCAGATAAGGTAGTCTACCACTGCAGATATTATGGAGGACATGTTGTTTGAAATATATGTTTAAAATAATAAAGGGCTTGAGCTACGGCATAGTTGGTAAAGTGTTTGGCTAATTGATCTGTAGCACAAGAAAGAGACAGAAAGAGAGAGAGAGAGAGAGAGAGAGAGAGAGAGAGAGAGAGAGAGAGAGAGAAATGGGGGGAGAAAAAGAGAAAAAAAAGAAACAGAAAAGACACAGACAAATGAGGGTTAAAATCCACAAAAAAAAGTTATAATCACAGGAGTAGTCCTTAGATACAGCAAATCAGCTCAGAAAACAAGGGGCACTAGCATCATGGAATGGGTCTACTTAGTGTAGAATGGAACAGTAAGCCACACTAAGCAAGAAGCCCATAATGATATGTTGAATAAATAATTATGAAAGCCAGTAAAATATGGGAAAAAGAATGATAGATGTTGATATGACAAATTTCAGTAAACTGCAAGATCTATAAAAAAAATCATGAAGTGGCATGCTCAAAGCATGCATTCAGACCTCTGATAGTGTGCCAAATCATAGACTCTGACTGGATTCAGAATAGATTAAAGTGATAAGGAAGATATATCATCAGCCCAGGCACAAACACTTAAAAAAAAAAAGAAAGAAAGAAGGAGTCAGATGTGGTGGCATACACCTTTAATCCCAGCACTCAGAAAACCCATAGCTGGAGCTGGGAAACAAGTCAGAACCATATCCAAACATAAGCCCTCTCCAATATCAAGCTACCATCAATTGTGGGCTACAAGAGGGCCTGCACCTATTAAATTCTCTATATAAAAAAAAGTAAGGGTTATCTCATTTGTCCTGGTGCTAACTTATTCTCCGTTGGAGAATCTGCTTCTCTTTTTCAGATAGATGTAGATCCTAAGGAGAGAGCCACCCCATCATACCTCAAAAGGGCCCCGGCTGAAACTAAGAAAAATTGGAGAAACAAGGAAAGGTGCTGTTTTCCTGATGAACCGGATACCAGCAAAAGGGGGAAGGAGATCAGCACGGAGAAAAATCAACTCCTACCAAATCAGAGAGCCAGAGCCTCAGAGGCCCCCAACACCTCATCACTGAAGCAGACCAAAAATGAACCCAACATGGCTCAGGGAAATTTTGCGGAAGAGGGGGCGGAAAGAATGTCAGAGCCACATGTTGGGTCATGATATGCAGAGACATTTATCTTACCCATAACTGTGGGCTAACTCCACAATGCATGACCCATATACCTCAACAAGGAGGGGCCAATGGGAGGGGGTAGGTCACAGATGAGCCTAGTAATGGTACCAAACTGACTGTATTTGCTGAATACAAAACTGACTAATAAAGAAAAAAAAAAAAAAGAAAAAAAAAAAGAAAGTAGATGTAAGAGGATCTCCATGAGTTCGCCGCCATCCTGAAACTATATAGTGAATTCCAGGTCAGCTTGGGTCAGAGGAGACCCTGCACTGAAAAAATAATAATAATAACAATCAAAGTTAGAATTGACTAATAAAAGGGAAAGAAAAGTACAACTGAAGAGATTTTGTTTTGTTTTGCTTTGTTTTTGATTTTTTTCAAAGATGGTTCTCACTCTAATTTAAAATGACCTGGAACTCACTCTCTAGTCCTAGGCAGGCCTTGAACTCACAGCCATTCTCCTACCTCTGACTCCTGAGTGCTGGCATTAAAAGTTTGTGCCACCATGCCTGGCAAAAGCTACAACTGAAAGTACTTTCTACCATAATGTTCCAAAGTGCCTTTAATAAATAAATTTTCCTACTAACAGCTGAAACAGTTCTTGTTACATTTATTAAAAAATGATCAATTATTACTGTGCAAATACAGTACATCTAATGGTGGTAGCCACCTCAGTGTGAATCTTTCCCCCCTGCTTCTTCTGGTATTCCTCTCTTCCTCAGTTCTCTTATTTATAAAACAAACAAACAAACAAACAAAAAGATTCTTTTTCTCAGGAAGCTGCAGTATGCTTTATAGGTAGGATATTTTGAATATATGTATGTGTTTATTTTGTGCAAGTGTGTATGCATGTTGGTATATGTACAGGTGCATGTGTGCACAGATGCATGTTCTTATTTGTGTGCTTATGTCAGTAAAGTGTGCAATATTGAGTGTCTTTCTTGATTTCTTTCTAACCATATTTACTAAAGTAGAGACTCTCAGTTGAACCTACTTCACTGATTGAGCTAGTCTAACTAGCTTGCCCCAAGCAACCCCTATCTTCACTTCTTAAACACTAAGAGCAGGTTACTATATCCTGGTAGTTATGTAGATATTGAAGATTTGAACTCTGGTCAGCAAGTTTGCATAGTAAGCAAACTACTAAGTCATCACACTGGTCCCTGGTTAAGTATTCTTTTACTGACACTTGAAAGTTGTCACTCCTAATGGGCAAGCTCATGGATTTATTTATAGAATTATATTTCCATATGCTTAAATACAAAACATAACTGGCCATTTATAAGGATATTTTCCAATCATCCACTAACATAAGAACACAAACACACTATAGTTTGTTTTATTTGGCAACTGGCCTTTACATTTTAGATTCCAAAACATAACTAAATTTTTTTCTTTTTTTTTATTAATTAGTTTTATACTCAGCGAATACAGTCAATTTGGTACCATTATTAGGCTCATCTATTACCTACCCCCTCCCCTTGGCCCCTCCTTATTGAGGTATATGGGTCATGCATTCTGGAGTCAGCCCACAGTTATGGATAGGAGAAATGTCTGCATATCATGACCCAACATGTGGTTCTGACATTCTTTCCACCCCCTCGTCTGCAAAATTTCCCTAATTTAATAAAACAGACGACAATTCAATAAGAGGAAAGCTATCTGTTCCACCAGAGCCTCTTTATAATGTAAAATCTTTTCAAACTTCAGTAATAAAATCCAGAAATACCTTTGGTCACAGGTGCAAAAGCTTTATGGGTCCTCCTTGACAAGATTCAATAATTATATCTCCTCTTTATGTATTCATGAGAGCCCTATTAAAACTGTTTAGCATACAGTGTCAAAGTTTAGCTTTTGTAGCATTTTTGTCAAGAAACACCTGCAGAGAGAGAGAGGAACATTATATGATCCACCAATTCATATAAAGGAGTTGTGATAACCATTGGAAGTTGAAATTTTTCTTAGCTCTACTTGTCATCTCTCCTCCTATTAGACAAAAATCAGGGTTCACACTTTAAGGCCTCCTGTTTCTCAAGCAACAACATCTGATCTGCACAATTCTGATGCAAAATGTAGCCTTTAGCAGGAACAGAGTTTTATTATGCTTTTCTTTGATTTTTCATTCTTGAATTACCTCATTGGGTCAAGTAAAGCAAAATAATTTTATTTTATTTGTTTTCTTTTCTTTTTTATCTCTTTTATTCTTTGTCTCCTCCTTTCATTCCTTCTTCTCTTCCTTGCTTTTTCCTTCTTCATTTCTTTCTATTTTCTTCTCTTAAATAGAGGTTAGCAAACAACGTGATGAATTTCCTTTTTGCATTGCATAGAGATGTGTCATTATACCATTTTCAATCACTCTTCTTTACCAGTGCCTCCCTCTCTGCCCCTGCACACCTCTGTCTGGTTGTCTTCCTTTCCCCAGATCAGTCCTATTGCTAGGAACATAGATAGCATTAATGTGCTACCAAACCAGTGATATTTAATGATTCAACATGCTTTATCAGTGGCCTGCTCTCTGGCTTGTGAATAAATCACTCACATTTACTTTATTTAATTGTCTTCAAACTCTCCCCAAGAATTAATGTCTTTACGAAACTGGAATTCATCATTTACATTCAATTATCTAATAACATCAGCCCACTGAATATTTTCTTTTTCCATAAAGCTTTCTGAGCCCTGAGTATGCTTAGTTTCCTTTAAAATGCGCCTGTGTTTCTTCTTCTACTTGAAAGCATACAGCATAGTGATGTGAACATTTATACATAGTCTTTGCAGTGTAGAAAATACTAATTTCATGAACATGCACTTACCACCACATTAATCTGATCAGAAAAAAAGTGTGGCCATGTGAAAACTAATTGACAAAAACAGTGATTTTCATAGCCCAAGATACAGTAGGGTAGCCAGGAGAGAGGGGGAGCCAGACTGTAGTTTGTGATTGCATTATTGCTTTACATATTCAAACTCTGGGCCATAATTCATTTTCCAGCCACTAACTGGATTAAAGAAGAAAGATAACAGGGTGAGATAAAGCCTTCCATGAGCTATTTTCACTAGTTTAAAGAAGGAGAAACAAGAGTGCGGAGATAGCTCAGCTGTTAAAGGTACTTGCTTACAAAACTTGTGTTCAATTATCCTAATCCTTTGTAAACCAGATGCACGAAGTGGCATATCCATTTGGCGTTCACTTACAGTGACAAGCTACCCTTAGTATGGCCATTCCTTTTCTCTCATTCCCATTCTCTCACTCTCCACACTTCTCTCTGTTTGCAAATAAAAATATAAGATTTTTTAAACTAAAGAAAAAAGGAACTAGAAACAGGTTATAAACTCATTTATCCATGCTTCCACCAAATATATTTGTGCTTCTGGCTAGGAGTTATTCTGGGAAGAAGTAAGTTAGCTTGGAACCACCAAAGACAAAACACTAGTGGCCAAAGATATAAATTCCTTACAAGTCTTTATTACTTGTCTTCCATTTCTGAGGGTCAAGCAAGAGACAAGTCCCTCACACACCCAGTTCCACTTGCCAGCCTTTCAGCATACATGTTTCCCACCACTGGTGAGCTCATAGTCTGTGAGAGGCCAGAGAAGGTCACATGAAGTCTGTGCTAGTTTTGAGGTGAGCACCACATTCTATGGAAGGGTAGAGGAAGCAAACCTGGATTCTACCTGGATTTTTCACTAAAAGAATTGGGAAGCCAGGATGAGTTGAATCTGAGATATTTACTACAGGCTTATGTTTTGAATGCTTGCTCTCCAGCTCATGGTGCTACTTTGAAGGCTGGGGATTCTTTGGGAGGTGGAGCCTAGCTGGAAAAGATTACAGGCAGGAATTTCATGGTAATGCATGTGTCTGGTGCATGTGTCTCTGTGTCTGCTTCCTGGTCTCTCATGTTTGCAGGAGTTTCTGCCCCATACTACCACTGGTTCTAGGAACTCATATGCCTTCCAGGTCATGATGGACTGTGCCTTCTGGAATCCTGGCAAACAAAAGCCCTTCGTCCTTTAAGTTGTTTCAGACATGTATTCTGGCCACATATTCAAAAGTAACTAATATCTCACAGGAAGAAGCGATTAAACTGAGAATTGAAGTATGAACAAACATCTGCTTAAGGAAGACTAGGAAAAAGTATACATTAGGACACTCAGTCTGGACCAAATTATAATAAACTCTCCAATGTCTAAACATTACAGGTGGATATGTTGTAATTTCCCAGGTCTCATACATGTTAAGTCATATTGGGGTAGAGAGATGGCTTAGCAGTTAAGTGCTTGCCTGTGAAGCCTAAAGACCTTGGTTAGAGGCTTGATTCCCCAGGACCCACGTTACTCAGATTCACAAGGGGGTACATGCGTCTGGAGCTCGTTTGTAGTGACTGGAGGCCCTGGCACGCCCATTCTCTCTCTTTGCCTCTTTCTCTGTCTCTCGCTCTCAAATAAATAAATAAAAATAAACAATAAATAAATAAAATACCAAAATAAATTTAAAAAGAAGTCATTGTGAAAAAGCATCAACACACACACTTGGAAACAACACATCTACAAATAAGTCAGTTAATACTAGGAAATTTGTACTATGCTACAGTTTGAACTGGATTTGAGTGTGTCCCCAGTGTTTCAGAAGTCATGAGGCTGGTTCTTGGGGTGATGGGTGATAGTGAGAGATCAACAATAGAAAGATGTCATTAGGTTCTGAAAGGATTGAGTTAGTTCTTATGATATCACAAGTTCTGCCAGCATGGAATTGCAATAAAAATGTAATGCTGCCCCCAAATTTATTCTTGTATTCCTACCTGGAGATGTTATTTCTTCCTCTTACATACCCCTCCCATTGTAAGCAAGTGCTTTTAACACTTAAGTCATTTCCTCCGCCATCTACACCCCTTCCATAGTGATGCCACCAGCTAACAATGTCAACAGACCACATCTAATATCAGCAAATGCATAAATGTTAGCTGAAAAAAAAAATTTCTTTACAAATTTTAGCCAACCTCAGCTATTCCGTTGCACCATCAATAATGTATTAATACAGTAATTGTAGACTTTCTATCAAGTCTTAAGGATATTGTTCAGAAAGGATAAATCATTCTAACGTATACAAAGGGGGCTTGTCAAACCTTTCTGAAACATTTCAACATTTAAGAAACTAAATTTGAAAGGTAGAACTTTTTAAAGCATTGTACCAAGAAATATGAGTTTCCTTTCAACCAGTTTATGTTATATCCTGCTGGTCTATACAATCATGCCCCATCCTGAGCAGCTGGAGGTGCATCTGATCTTTTCCTCTACACCTCAGTTATGATTGAGACAGGCAGACTCATCAGGCACACAGTCTGGAGTCACATTCAACTCTGGGAACTGGACTAGAGTTAAATGAAAAAACAGCAGGAGAGAAGTCATACATATATGCCTCAATGTGTATCTGAAGATAATGTATTGCCTATAAGGGTTACTTTTTTGAGAAGTAACCCTTTATGTTGTATCTATCTATAAAATCTGAACAGAATGGTATAGAAGAAAAGCTTTATGTGTTATTGATACAAAAATTAACAGATATTTGAAAAGATAATAAGAAATGAGGTTATCAAGTATGCTTTCAAATATTGAAGGGTTTGTTGTCATTACTTATTGTTACATTGGACAAATTTCTCCTGTGCTTGACTACACTAATTATCACTTCTATTCTTTTAAGTTGCATCTTAAGTTACACCATCTTTGTCAGTATTAAAACAGAAACTCATTTAGGAAGGTATGCCCTACTTAATTGCTCCTTACTTTTACTGGACAATTAATGCAGTCCCGAAAGAGAAATTTAAACTGCACTTGAAACAGAAAAGGAACATTAAGCATTCATTTTCATACTTAAAAATACTTTTGTAGTTTAGTTTGGAGAATAAAATAGGCATAGAATATTGCTCATGTAGACCGATATCTTAAAATAATCTGTCCAGGAAATGGAATGCCTTTCTTTACTCTAGTAATTTGGATTCTTCTATTTGTTGTAGATATTGGCACCAAAGAATAAAACTATTTCCAGAAATAATAATTATTGTGTTACTTTTAAATAATTCAAACCTTGCACAGTTTCCATGCAACCATCTATTGTTAATTCCTATTTATTTATGTGATCTAACTATAGCTTTCATGTCATATGGGGCAAACATTTTTGCCCAATTTGAGTAAAGTAAAGCCTTCTCAATTGTAGTTTGTCATTTTGTATCTATTTTCACTCTCAACAAGCCCTGTGTTTTTAAAATTATATTTTCCTGAGTAATTTGTAATACAGCATCCATTATGAGTAATTTCTTCAAACTAAATTCACAAAACTTCTTCCTTAACTTTTCCCAACCAATGTTTTGACCTATACCTGTAAATCCAACCTCAGAAGATCAAACACACACACACACACACACACACACACACATCATCATCATCATCATCATTTTAATACTATTGGTGCCCTTAAAACTATATGAAAGAGTAATTTTATGTTGAGTTCAACAGTCATACAGACTTGCTAGCCAACTGCAATTAAATTTGTGTATTCCTACTTCCATATCAACACAAATAAAAATAATACAAAGTACTAAAAATATAACAGATTTTAATAGGTTATGAGAATTCAGAAAGGCATGATGGGGGAGCTTCAAATTACCTGAAAATGCAGTGCAGACAAATTTATCCCACTCTCTATTACCAAAGATGCATTTATGTATTGTGGATTAACAGAGGTCATTAGTCAGATGCAATCAGAAATGGAGTCTTCCTTAGGTAACTAGGCAGAATCTCCATGGAGCTGGTAGTTATGACATAAGTGTGGGAGAAGCTCACCACATGAGAAAGGATAAGAAACTTGGCCTCCCCCAATTGTCTCTTCTTGGTTTTTCAAACTACTAAGTACCCTTCTTGTTTATCAAACCAGCTAAGGCATGCTTTCAGTGGAAGAACTCACTATGCATTGATCTAGTCCTCTGGTGAATCAAGGAGAGGTAGAGGCTTAAGGACTTATTCAGGGTCCGCCAGTAAGGATAGGGGCTAACACTGAACCCTCTGTGTGCTTAATCTATGTGTCATATAATTCTCCCTTTTATTATACTCCAACAAGACTATTTATTTTTGCTTTTAAGACAAGATTTCATGTAGCCCATACTGTGACCTCTCTGTATAGCCAAGGATAACTGAGCTTCTGATCCTCTTGTGGCCATCTTCCTAGTGCTGAGATTACAGGTGTGTGATTATCACACCTGGTTTTGGCTAGGCTGGGTATTGAACCCAGAATTTCTTTTTTTTTTTTATTAGTTATATACATACTTAGTATATAAACAGCCATGTTGGTACCATAGTTAGCCTCCTCTCTGTCCTCCCCTTCTGAAGGGACACTCCTCGTTGGGGACTGTGGGTCATGTATTGTGGGGCTAGCCATCAGTTATGGGGAAGAGGCAATGTCTCTGTGCATAATGTCCCAACTTGTGGCTCTAACAATCTTTCTGACACTTCCATGAATTTTCCTGAGCCATCTTGGTGATCTCAGAATTTCATACACGCCAGACACCTCCATCAACTGAGTTATATCCTGTGCCCAACAAAGCTGTTTTTAATTAAATGAGAGTTTGCATTTTGGACAGGAATGAATGTTTTGAAGGACATTCTTCAACACCAATTCTAATAAGAATTAAGAATTAGTAATAATTGAGAAAAAAACTATTAAATAGATTTTCTCTTTTGGAAAATATTATGCTTATGATATACATCAATGTTCCATAAAGTTGAAATATATTTTTAAATGAATATATATTTTAAATTAGTAATGATTTAATGACATGAACCTTGATGATCATTTTAAATGTTATTAACCTTTAAATCAAGTCTTATGTTTCAAGAAATGATGTGTTACATATGGCCTTACCCCTATGGTAAGACTGAAGATTTTAGCACCCCAAAATACACAGGAGACATATGAACCTAAGATGTAATTCTAATGCCTTGTTAAGAAGTTATAAAATCACTGAAAGACATTTAAAGATATGTATGTCATTCAGAGGGTGTTTAAGGCCTACCTAGGTATTTAAAGGAGGGAACTCGCAGTATATAATTATATTTCACTACTATTTACCATGCATGTTGATCACTCTCTTATGCCTAAAACTTAACAGAAATTGTTATTAAGTTTATAAAGCAAAATCAGTTGTTGGCAGAGAGAAAGCTAGAAAGAACAAAGATATTGGGTATGTGAGAGGTGAAGAAGTTCTGACCTAATTGGTGCTGTAGGATGAAGAGAAAAAACTAACAATGAAATGTTTGTGCTCTAGGTGAACATCTCCTGTTTCATTTCCAGGTTTGCTTTTCTTCTTTTCATGTAGTCCTGCGTCTTTCACTACGGAACGAAACACCAAGTTTAAATCTTGGTTCATAGTTCATTCCATACCATGCTATGTATGAGGCAGTGCGATGAGCAAATTTTGATGAAACTTAGCTTCCACATTTCAAAAATGTCATTAAAATAAATCTCAAAGGGAATTTATGAGGATTCAATGAATATGTTGGGTGTGCGAGAAGATAAACATTTGATAGTTTGCTTAATAGAAGTATAATTTATTGTGAATGTAGCATGATTTAACCTGTCGTCAATACAAAACTCTTGTAACAAATGCCATAACAAAGATTACAGAGGTATTCTTAAATGTGTGTTCATAAAGTTCACTTAGGAAAATAAATATGCCTCATTATGGAATTTATCAGAATCAAGGTTACCTTTAAGTTTTTATATTTAAACTATGAAATATTATGAATATATGTGTGTAAAATTATCGCTCTAAAACACAATTAATGCATTGATTGTAATGATGGATGCTTAACAAAGAGTATCATCAAGTTCAAGGCCAGATTTCACAACTTAGGGAGACCCTATCTCAAAATAAAATAATAACAGGTCCAGTGATGTAGCTCTGTAGAGCATCTGCTTAGCAGAGTTTAGAACCAGTACTGACAAAACAAGTCAGTAAACAAACATTTTTAGAATGCTTTTTTTTTTAAAATGTATTGGTATTTTGTTGTTGTTGTTCTTTCTTTTTAATTTATCCAGTCTTTAAACAATATATAAAGACATGTTTAGACTTGTTCAATATTCTGTGTTATCGAGACAAGCTTCTCCACACCCACTTTCAGATAAGACTTGGCTGCTATGGGAAATCATTAGCAATAAACCAAGGGTTAGGAAACAAGGAGGCCACCAGGAGCTCCCAGAGGCATCCATCCAGGAGACACCAGTTTCTGAGTTTTAGACAAGCTAGTCATCCCAAAAGAATGGAATAGGCAGTTTGGTAACGTTTTACAAGATGGCCACACCTAGGGGTGTGCACGTCCACAGAAGCGGTCCAGTTTCACAGCGTTATGGGTTCTACAGTGCCTAACAAGGTTACAGTGTTGACTGAAGGCTTTCCCACACTGGTCACATGCATAAGGTCTCTCTCCAGTGTGGCTTCACTGATGGTTCATGAAGACTGTCTGCGTGCTGAAGCTCTTGCTGCAGTGGCTGCATGGGTAGGGCTTCTCCCCGGTGTGGATGCGGCGGTGCTGCAGGAGCACAGCGTTCCTGCTGCAGGCCTTGCCGCACTCTGTGCACTGGTAGCGCTTCTCGCCAGTGTGTGTCCGCGCCTTCCCGCATACCTTGCACTCAGAGGGTTTCTCTCCATTTGGATTCTTCTGTGTCTGATGAGGCCGTTGCTGGCACTGAAGGCTTTCCCACACTCCTTACACTGGTAAGGCTTCTCTCCAGTGTGGCTGCGCTGATGTTCAGTCAGGCCTGATCCCTGCCTAAAGGCCTTCCCACAACTGTCACATTCACATGGCTTCTCCCCAGTGTGGATGGTCTGGTGCTGAAGGAGGTCTGAGATCTGAGAGAAGCTTTTCCCACACTGGCTGCACCTGTAGCGCCTCTCTCCAGCATGAGGCTGGGGCTGCCTTTGTACCCAACTCTGACAGTGACTAGTTTCTCTGGACTTAGAAGCCATGTGAGCATCTCTCTGGGGTCTGCTTTCCCACAAATGTTCCACTTCTTTCAAGACGTCTACCTTGGATACCAATTTTTGATTTTAGATATAGTTCCACTGCCTTGCTCTTGAAATCGGTGAAAGCCCAAAGATTCATTTTTCAAGTTGTGTCTCTATGGATGGGGAACTGGATGGTTTTTGATTCCTGCTTGGACTTCAGAAGTGCCACATCTTCTGGGAGCCCTTGTAAATGTCCGTGTTCTCGCTCTGGGCCCTGGTTCCCAGGCTCGCTGAACTCTTGCTCCAGATCTTCAATGGCAGCCACGGCCTCCGCCCCGCTCTCTGGCTGCGGCACCTGCACCCAGGCCTGCAGCTCCTCGGGCAGCATGCTCAGGAACTGCTCCAGCACCAGCAGCTCCAGGACCTGCTCCTTGGTGCGGAACTTCTCGGGGACCAGGCGTCTCTTGGTAACAAAACTGCCTAAAAAGTTGGCGCGAGGCCTCCTGGACAGAAAAGCTGTTGGCTGACAGGTGGAGTTTTTGGTCCCTGAAAGGGTCTTCCTCCACCTTCACGATCTTCAGTACATCCCGACCCTCTGCCGAAGCCACGCACGGACGTGGAAGGCTCACGCTGGTGCGGGATGAAGGGAGGTGGTGGCTGAGCAGTCTAACCTCTGTGAGCACACGCCATCACAAAGAGACGAATCTCGAAGATACTCCTGGGACGACCAGCAGCGTCTCTCCAACAGGCAGTGGGGTGGGAAGAAGGGAAGACAGAGGTAGGGTTATAACTACATTAAAGGAGATCGAAAAACAACATGTAACTCGTGTCCTTAGATCGCCTCCCAGCTGGTCCGCATCAAGTGCCAGGGCGCTGCACATCCAGGCCGGGACCTCACAAGTCCCGGAGGCGCGGGTCCTCCAAGCGCCGGCCAACTCTCCCCCAGCAAGGAGGCCCCCAGCGTCCCACAGCCCACAAAGGCCGGAAGTGCGGGGTCTGTGTGGAGCCCAACCGCCAGGTGGAGCCTCCCTCTCCTCTCTTGAGAAGTCGCTTCTCTCCAGTATTGATTTTTTTTTTTAATAAAATAGTTGACATATACACTTTGCCCCAATTTTTCTGAGGGTCTTCAGTGGGATAATTGGCATTCATTGTAGGTACTAAGAGACCTCAGTCAGTTTCTGCAGGAATGAGGAAAACATGGTGTCTTAGACAATATTTTTTGATAAATGTTTCTCAGTAACCTATTTTACAAATGACTCACATGACATTTTGGACAGAACAATAGAACTGATGCACAGAGGATGTATGAATGTGTCTTCTGAGGCTATGCCATCAAGAATAGAGTTCCTGCTGCCAACAAGAATCATAAAATATCCTGGAGCTTATATGAAAACATTTAACTTGTAAGTTGGTATATGTGGAAGTACATGTGTCTTTTCGATGTGGTGATTTCATTTCCTTTCAGTAGACATACAGAAATAGATTTCTGTGTAGGATGATAGTTCTCTTTTTTTGTTTTTAGAGAAACACCATAATGTTGTTCTTAATGACTTTACTAATTTATATTCCCACCAAAAGTCTGCACATGTTCACTCTTCTCATCTCCTCATGAACAATTGGCATCTTTTGTTTTATGATAATAGCCATTTTCACTGGAGTAATGTATTGTCTCACTATGGTTTTCTTTTCTATTTGCATAATGTTTACTGGTGTTGAGCATTTTCTTTCATCTTACTGTGGACCAATTTTTTGAGAAATGTCTACTCTGATATTTCAATCTTATTTGGGCTAATATTATTGTTAGTTTTGCTAATGAGTACTTTGTGGTAATTATATATTCTTTGTGTTAATATTTTGTCAGATATATAGCTTTAAAATATTTTATTACATTTTTTAGATCATCTGATTACTTGATGTCTTTTTATTTATTTTTTTGCTTTGCTGTACAGAATAGCCAGGATATGGAATCAACCCAAATAAACATCAGTGGAAATATATATAAGAGAATCAATAATAACTTCATATGTAATGTAATGAAACATAAAATATACATGAGGAGAATATGGTATAGAACATCACTGCTTTGCATTTGAAGAAATATTTTAAAAGAATAATATATTTTATTTCAGATTTAACATGACTATTCTTCTATATATGTTAAGGGTTTTTAGTTCCATCTTTTTATACCATCTTTAACTCACTATTATGTATTTGTTTTCCATGGCATGACTGCATATTGTCATCCCACTGATCACTGGAAAAATACAGCGAAACACCGTAGATATTATTTGGCCATTAAAAAAAAATCTTGGGCTGGAGAGATAGCTTAGCAGTTAAGGCATTTGCCTGCAAAGCCAAAGGACCCATGTTCTATTCCCCAAGACCCATGTTGGCCAGATGCACAAGGGAGTGCACACATCTAGAATTCGTTTGCTGTGGCTGGATGCCCTGGCACACCCATTCTCTCTCTCCTTCTTTCTCTGTCAAATAAATAAATAAAAATAAAGTATTTTTTAAAAATCTTGGAATTGTGACTTTTGTAAAAACATGGACAGGCCTAAATCACTTTACGTTAAGTGAAATAAGCCAAACACAGAATCACAGAAACCACAGATCTACCTCATAAGTAGAAATAGTAGGTCTCATACAAATTGAAAGTACAATATTAGTACCCAGAATCTGAGAATGACTGAGAGGAGAAGGACAGGAATGCTGAACCAAGTACATTGGGATTGTTTGGTAGGAGGAATAGATTTCGGTGTTTTATGGCATAGCCGGGTGAATTTAATTGCACTTCTCAAAATAAAAGAGAAAACTTTGAATGTACTTACCATAAATTAATGATTTATTTCCAGTTAATGCATATGTTAATTACCCTGAGTAGATAACTACCCGAGGATTTAAACACCACACTTTACCTAATAAGTACATACAATCAATTTTTTTAATTTTTGTTTATTTATTTGAGAGTGACAGACAGAGAGAGATAGAGGAGGCAGATAGAGAGAGAGAGAGAGAATGGGCGCACCAGGGCTTCCAGCCACTGTAAACGAACTTCAGATGCGTGCGCCCCCTTGTGCATCTGGCTAACGTGGGTCCTGGGGAATCAAGCCTTGAACCGGGGTCCTTAGGCTTCACAGGCAAGCACTTAACTGCTAAGCCATCTCTCCAGCCCCATACAATCAATTTTTAAAAATTACTTTTTTAAAGCTTGACTGGTTATCCTAAATCTGTAGTAGTAGAAAATTTAGTTAATCCTCATTTTACATTGTTTTCAGAAATTTTATGTCTTTATTAAAAATTATTTGTCAAAATATATCACTACCATTTATTTAAAATAAGAATATAATCATATACAACTGAATTAATTTCAACACTAAGCATGCCTGGGTTTGTTTTACTTTGTTGTGTTCTAATTAAAAGGTTATTAATTTGAACATTCACAGAAATTTTTCCATGACTATTATGGATTCATAAAATAAATAAATATTTTTATATTCTTTCTTTAAACACTACTGAATTTTTTTTAATTTTTCTGTCTGTAATGCATTATACATAGAACGCACAAAAATTTATTTGAGGAATTCTTCCTGAAAGTTGAGTTTCAGTCAACAACAGACTATGGTGGAAAACATGCCCATGCTTTATATGATGGTTCTCTCTCCAGGTCACAGAATGCAACAAAATGACCTGAAATATATTAGACCTACTCTGTCCTTACACACATTTAATACTGATTGAAAATTTAAGTCAGGAAATGGGACTCTAGCTAGGGTTGCCTTTTCCACACTAACTTTCTAATTAGTACTCAGGTATAGTAATAACAAACTATTACTGCAGTATATAAGAGAATCCTCTTAAGCAGGACTATTTTCTTTTATTTCAGGGTTTTACATGATTTTCCTTGCATGTATGTTTAAGTCTTTCTACCTTCAGTTCTTTCCACCAGGTTTAACTCAGCATCATTTATTCATTTGTCACAGCATAAGTGCACATAGTAGACCCACTAAGCACTGGATAATGAGATATACCTGAACCAGCGATGGGCTGATGGAATTCTAACCCTTCAAAGGAATAAAACCTCACAATGAAGACATGTTAAACATAGCAAACAGAATTAATGGGACCCTGAACAAATGAGTGGCAGTATTGAAAGAAAATCATCAAAGAACCAACAATGACATAAATGAAATATAAGAGACCCATTAACAATAGCAAATAGTTCTCATTTATTGTCTCAACATAATAGAAGAAAATCAGAGAGATCTCCATAGACAGATAAATGCCTGGACTTGAATCAACAATTTGATAAACTTAACAAACAGTGGACCAATCTTTATAAGAAAATAATCAATGCAGGCATAAATCCCAAGAAACATCTAAAAAGTCAAACCAGTACCTGAAAATAGAACTAAGTAAAAGGATAGAAATTATACAAAGAAACACAACAGAGAATAAAAATCAGATGATCCTCTGCAGTGGTTTGATTCAGGTATACCTCATGAACTTACCTCTTTTATTGGGAACTGGAGAGACCTGAACAAGTGTATTGTTGGGGCAGGCTTATGGATGCTATAGCAAGCTTCCCTCTGCCAGTGTTTGGCACAATCTCCTACTGCTGTTGTCCACCTGATGTTGGCCAGGAGTGATGTCCACCCTCTGCTTATGCCACCATTTCCCTCTGCCATCATGGGGCTTTCCCTCAAGTTTTTAAGCCAAAATAATCCATATCTTCCCAGAAGCTGCTCTTGCTTGGATGTTTTCTAACAGCAATGTAAAGCTAACTGCAACACCTTCTTAAAAACCTCCATAGAAAGCCTCACAGAGTAGATCATATTGAGAACAGAACCTCAGAACCAGAAGACAAGGCAGACTAAATGGATCAGGAGTCCAAAATCTATGATAAGTTTAAAAATGTATGAACAGAATATGAGGGAATTGTGGGATATACTAAAAAGACCAAATATCCAGAACATGGGCACACCAGAAGATAAAAAGAAAATACATGCCAAAGGCTTGAAGAATATCATCAACAAAATTTTTGAAGAAAAATTTCCCACCCCCAGGGACTGGGGAAATGCCTCAGTGGTTATGGCATTTGACTTTGAAGCCTAAGGACCCAAGTTTGATATCCCAGGACCCACATAAGCCAGATGCACAAGGGGGCACATGATCCAAGAGTTCGTATGCATTGGCTAGAGGCCCTGGCATGCCAGTTTTCTCTTTCACTGTCTCATTTTCTCTAATAAATAAATAAAATATTAAAAGTATATTTCCCACCCTCACAAAAGAGAGACCCATCTAAATACATGAAGCTCATAGAACAGTAAATAGACAGGACCAAAGAAGATATTCTCCACGTCACATTGCATTTAAAACACTAAACAATGAACACAAAAAGAAAGTTCTAAAAGCAGCAAGAGAACAGGAACAGTAACACATCATGATATACAAAAGTAAACACATCAGAAATACCTCTGATTTTTAAATGGAAACTCTGAAAGTCAGAAGTGCTTAAAATGGAGTGCCTTTCTTAGAGAGGCATGGCCACTGTGTGAGCTGTAGAACCAAGCCTTTTGCTCTGCTATTCTGACTGGCCACTAGGTACCAACATCCCTGTTCACCTGGGTCGGAGGGTGAAGGGGCCAAACAACATAAAATTGCTTCCTCATCAATAAAATAGAGTCTTCCTTATATGGGTAGACAACAATGCAAAAAAAGCCAACAAAAGTCAGAAAACTGAGAGATCTCCACCAAGGATGCCTAGTCCTACTATGGAAACCTCCAATGAAATCATAGAGAAATCAACAGAAATTCATTCTTAAAATGAAAGCATAGTAACCAATGAAACCCTGATTTAAAAAAAAAATCACTGAACTTGAAGCAAACTATCGAAGAATCAACAATCATATCAATGAAATTGAACAGAATCATCTAGAGCATTCAGCCTTTGACATTAGGCTTAAATTGAAGAAAATGTTAGTACCGTCCAAAGAGATATGAACATATTGAAGGTAAGTCAAGAAATGGAAGACTTCAGCAACCAGTTGATTAAGCTTAATGAAGACTTGATTAAATGCAAGAATCAACTATAGGAAGCATCAAGAAAATCAGCACTTGAATTGAAATCATACCTCAGTAAAAAGATGGACATGACAGAAAATAACACAACAGAAAACAAAAATCAAATAGAAATTATAAAAACCTCTTTTGAACCACTCACCAACAGAGTTACTCATGTAGAAGACAGAACATCTGACCTGGAAAAAGAACACAAGAAATTGATCAGGAGGCCAAAAATTTTGATAAGCTAAAAAAAATTGAGTGAGCAGAATTCAAGGGAATTGTGGGACATGACCAAACATCCAGATCATGGGTATACCAGAAGGATAGGAAATCCATACTAGAGGCATAGAGAACATCCTCAACAAAATTATTGGAGAAAAATTTCCAACTCTTGCAAAATAGAGGCCCATCCAGATACAAGAAGACCACAGAACAATAAACAGGCAGGACAAAAGAAGAAACTCTCAAAGACACATCATAGTTAAAACTCTTAACAATGAAAACAAAGTGAGAGCATTAAAAGCAGCAAGACAGAAGCGATTCACAACATAAAACAGCAATCCCATTATAATAAAATCAGATTTCTCAATGGAAACCCTGAAAGCTAGAAAGTCCTGCCATGGAACATTTCAAAGTCTGAAAAACGATGGCTTCCAAACCAACCTACTTTACTCAATAAAGTATCCCTCATAATAGATGGTGAAAGAAAAACTTTCCATGAAAAAAGTCAAATCTATGATTCTATGAACACAAAGCCAAACCTACAGAGAATCATTGAGAGAATACTCCACATAAAATAGTCAAACAATGAATCTTAACAGCCAATAAGAAGAATATCACAATAATCAAAGCAAACCAAGCTCAGAAGAAAGCACCAAACCCCATAAAACACTTCATTATGGCAGGGATTAATTCAAACCTCACAGTAATAACTTTAAATATTACTGGTCTTAACTCACCAATCAAAAGACACATGCTATCAGGATGGATGAAAAAACTGGACCCTTTTATCTGCTTTCTGCAAAAAACCTACCTCACCACTAAAGATAGATACCTGCTCGGGGTGAAAGGTTGGAAAATGATATTCTAAGCAATGGAAATAAAAAACAAGCATGTGTTGCTATATTAATATTTGATAAAATAGACTTCAAACCAAAAGTAATCAAAAAGGACAAAGATGGCCAGTTCTTACCTATCAAGGGAATGATCCAACATGAGCACATCATATTTATAAAGATATATGTACCCAACACAGGGGCATCACAGTTTATAAAACAAAATCTATTAGACAATAAAACAGAAAAAAATACCAACACCATCATAGTCAGAGACTTCAATTCTCCACTAGCATCAATAGACAGGTCATCCAAGCATAAAATCAACTAGGAAATAACAGAGCTCAACAACATCATAGATCAACTAGACCTAATATATATCTACAGAACTTTACACCTCAACTCTACAGAATACATATTCTTCTCAGCATCCCATGGAACCTCCTCCAAAATTGACCATATATTATTAGGCCATAAAGCATGTCTTCATAAAGTCAGGAAAAGTGAAGTAACTTCCTGCACCACATCAGATCACAATTCTATAAAGCTAGAAATTAACAACAAGAGACACATCAAGAACTCCACTAGGTCCTGGAGACTAAACAACACACTTTTACACAATGAATGTATCATGGAAGAAATCAAAAAATAAATCACAAAATTCCTAGAATTGAATTATAATGAAAGCACAAATTACCAAAACTTATGGGACCCAATGAAGGCAGTAATGGGGGAAAATTCATAGCCCTAAATGCCTTCATTACAAAGACAGAGAGATCACAATTCAGTAACCTGACTGTCCACCTAAAAGTGCTGGAAAATCAAGAAGAATCCAACCCAAAGAACTACAGATGGAAAGAAATAATCAAGATTAGAGCAGGAATTGATAAATTGGAAACTAAGAAAACAATTTAAAAAATTGATGAAATGAAGAGCCGGTTCTTTGAAAAACTAAACAAAATTGACAAGCCCATGGTAAAGATGATCAAGCAAAAGAGAGAGAGAGAGAGAGAGAGAGAGAGAGAGAGAGAGAGAGAGAGAGAGAGAGAGAAAGGAGACTGAAACTAACAAAACCAGAAAAACCAGTAATGAAAAAGGAGAGCTCACTACAGATGTCAGTGAAAATGGAAGAATCATGAGGGCATACTTCCAAAATCTCTAATCGACAAAATTGGATAATCTGGAAGAAATGGATGAATTCCTAGACACATACCACCTACCAAAACTAAACTCATCAGAATAATCTCCTAAACAAACCTATCACAGCCATGATGATTAAAAAGATAATCAAAAACATCCCCCAAAAGTCCAGGACAGCATGGCTTCTCAGCTGAATTCTATCAAACCTTCATATAAGAACTGAAACCAATATTTTTCAAAGTGCTCCACATGACCAGAGACCAAGGAATCCTATCCGACTCCCTTTATGAAGCTAGCATGACCCTAATACCAAAACCAGACAGTGAGGCAACAAGGTAAGAAAATTATAGTCCTATAACCTTAATGAATTTAGATGTGAAGATCCTGAACTAAATCCTTGAAAACTGAATTCAACCACACATCAAAAACATTACACATCTTGATCAAGCAGGATGGTTTAATATCCCATGCTCCTGGATAGGTAGAATTAATATTGTGAAAATAGGAATTCTACCAAAAGCAATATACAGATTTAATGCAATACCAATAAAAATACCAGCATCATTCTTCACAGAGATTGAAAAAATTATCTTAAAATTCATATGTGATGACAGAAGGCATCAGATATCTAAACATATACTCAGCAAAAGAAACACCTGTGGTGGTATCACCATAACTGATCTAAAGCTATATTACACAGCCATAGTGATAAAAAAAACAACATGGTAAAGGAATAAAAACAGAAACATAGACCAGTGGAATAGAATTGTAGATCCAGAGCTTAGGGCAAGCAACTACAGCTGCTTGATCTTTGACAAAAGTGCCAATAATGTAGTCTGGAGAAAATACAGCATCTGCAACAAATGGTGTTGGCAAATTGGATGACCATATGTAGAAAAATGAAATTAGACCCACTCATTTTCCCATACAAAAAAATCAAATCCAAATGGATTAAAGATCTCAATATAAGACTGGAAACTCTTCAACTACTGGAAGAAAAAATAGAAAGCACTCTCTATGATAAAGGAAGGGGAAAAGACTTCCTGAACAAAACCCCAGTATCCAAGGAAATTAAACAAGCACTCAACCAATGGAATCTGATGAAGCTAAAAAGCTTCTGCACAGACAAACATAGCATCAACAGAGCCAATAGATTACCCACTGAATGGGAGAAAATCTTGGCCAGTGATACCAATGACAGAAGCCTAATATCTAGGATATACAAAGAACTCAAAAAAACTGAATAATAAAAAAAATCAAACAACTCGCTCCAAGAGGGGGGCAGAGAACTAAATAGAGAGTTATCAGAGGAAGAATTACCAATGGCTAACACTCACTTAAGAAAATTCTTGACATCCCTAACCATTAGGGAAATAAATCAAATGAAAACAAATGTTGGTGAGAAATAGGAACACTCATTAAATGTTGGTGGGAATGTAAACTTGTACAACCACTGTGGAAATCAATTTGGAGACTCCAAATTGGGCATTTACCCTAAAGGCTCCACATCTCAGTTCAGAAATATTTGCTCAACCATGTTTATAGGTGCTCAACTCATAATAGGTAAAAATGGAATCAACTCAGGTTGTCATCATTGGATGAATGGGTAACCAAGATGTATATCTACATGATGGAATTCTGCTCAGCAGTAAGAAAAAATGACACAATAAAATTTGTAGAAAAATGGTCAAACTTGCAACAGATCATTCTAAGTGAACTCTCACAATCACAGAAAGACTACCGTTGCATGATCTCTGCAGTTCCTAACTTGGATCATCCCAAGTTGCTGACATTACTGAATAGCATCCTGAGGCTTGGACAATATGGAGGGTAGGGATTGGGAGAAGGGAGAAGGAAAGGATGGGGGGAGGGGGCACAAAACTGAACTCAAATTGAACTGGTACCATAGAATCCTATATCCTGGAAGTTAGACTGAAAGGTGGAACCCTCAAGAGGTCCTTAGGGGAGCACCTGAATTGAAGGGCCCTGGAGAAAGTGAGATGAAATCTAACCTTAAATTTCTCCTGTTTCTCTTTCTTCTCTGGCTTTTTCTTTTCCTTGGCACTAGCCTGTAATTCCCTGTACCAGGATATGGTCTACATCAACAGTGATCTGTTGATAAGAGAGACCTACTAGATTTCCCAAAACAAACAAGACAGACTTCTGTCTCAGAGCACTTGATTACCCACCAGAGGTTAATGGCAAGACCCTACTTCTGAAGACACCAAATGCTGTTGACACAGATCATGGAGAGACCTGGTTGGAATGTGGAGGGAGCCAGTTCCCAGACAATTAGCCCATCTCGTGCTAGAAGGATCTACATGAGCTACCAGGGGAAAGTGGCCAACATCTGTCCAAGCAGCTCAAAGTCTACAATTCAGAAGCAAACAACTTGATGTGATGCTCACATAAATGCAATAGTGGCACACAGCAATGGTGGGTAAACAACTGCTCTTGGATTGGCTAACAGATCTGCTCAGTGGAAAGGAAACCATATCTGGAACTGGGAAACAAGTCAGAATCATATCCAGATAATGATTTGGCTTTCCATTGTCAAGCTCCCACTAACCTTAACCTTAGACTATAAGAGTGTCTAAATCCTTTTAATTATGTCTAAATTAATAATGGTTATCCCAGTTAACCAGTGCTGACTTCAGTCTCTGTTGGAGAATTTTCATCTCTTTTTCAGATGGAAACTGGAGCTGAGGAGATAAACAACCCAGCACACTCCACCCTGGCCCTAGCTGAAACCACAGGAAATGGGTAAATGAGCTTAGTTAAGCTGATATCAGCACAAAGGTGATGGAAAAAGATACTAAGGACACTCAACACCTACCAAAACAGAGATCCAGATGCTCCTAAGTGCCCATCACTGAAGTAAACTTTTTAAAAATGCTCCTAGCATGGCTCAGGGAATTTTGCAGAAGAAGGGGCAAAAAGATTGTTAGAGCCACAAGTTGGGACATTTTCCACATAGACCTAGCCTACCAGCCCCACAATGCATGACCCACAATCCCCATGAAAGTGTTTCTGTGGTAGGATACAGAGCTCTTTGGTTATATGCCTGGAGTGGCATTGCTAGGTAGTTCAATTTTTGGCTTCTTGAGAAATCTCTACACTACTTTCCATACTGGCTGAACTACTCCCAACAGTGGATAAGAGTTCCCCATTTATTACCTCCATGTTTATTACTGCTCTGTTCACAATAAGCAGGAAATTTAATCAACCCAAATGTTCATCAAATGATGACTGGTACATATTTCACAATGGAGCTTCACTCAGCTGTAAAGAAAAAAAAATAAGGATATGAATTTGGAGGAAAATGGATGAAGCTGTGAAAAAAAAAAAAGACATAATAAGTAACCCAAGCCTAGAAAGACAAAAATTGCATGTTCCCTATTATTTGTGTATCCTAACTTCTAATGTTTGTAGGTATATAAATAAGGGAATATGAGACTAAGTATGAGAGATTATTTGAGATAGGAAGTCACAAGAAGGGAATAAGAAGTAATGAGAAGAGAGGGGAGGCAGAACAAAAGGGAATGTGTAAGAAAGAAGAAATGAGTCTGTTCAGGGCTAAGGTACAATTGGGGAGGGGTAGAGGAAAAAAGTTGAAAACAACGTAATAAAATAGTTTTTAAAAAGCTATTAATTTGGGCAGAGAAGATAGATGGGTCAGCAGTTAAAGCCACTTGCTGGCAAGGTCAATTGTCCTGTACTGATGTAAACATACATACAGAAAAGGATTCATCTATCCAGTGTTTTTTTTATAGTGTCAAGACGCTTTGGTACACCTACATTCCTTCTCTTTCTTTCTCACTCTCTGTCTTTCTTTTTCTCTCTTCTTAGAACTAAATAATAAATTTAAAACCTAATTATTTATATAATTCTTAATAGACATAGTTCAATTGAATGTAGTTATTAAAATATAGCAAAATTTAATAATGGTTTTCTTATAGTATCCTTTTATGGTTCATTTCTATGAACTTCAAGCAATTGTAAGCAATTATCCTAAAATCAAAGAATGTAACTACTTACTGAGCAAATAATATATGGTATATATGAGTTAACTAACTAATTTATATAAAACAAATGAAAACTACCATTTACTTAAAAAAGAGTACACTCAAGATTTGAAGATTCTTCACATTTAGACGTGATTCAACTCTTGTACATAGTCATGAGGGTGGGAAGTAAATCAAAATAGCACTGGAGAACTACAGAAACAAAAAACCTATTGAAAAGTTTGTCCTCACTTCCAGAACTTAAATTCCAGCCTTCTTTCAGGCACCATTTAAAATGGGTACATATCTGTGAACCAGAGATTTCTATTTAGGAAGTGCATATCCCTTGAATTTAATTCCATCTTCTCTCAACATCCTGGTTATTCAACCCCAAAACTATTCATTGAAATCCTTAGAATTACAGAAAAGGTTATGGAAGGTCCTCAACCCCAGGAAAGTGTTCAGGGACTCTCAAGTTTGGAATAAAACATTATTATTATCATCATCATCATCATCATCATCATCATCATTATCACTAGTAATAGCTCACACCAGACTAGTATAAATTTATCATAATCATATTGGTATAAAAGAACACAGACTGATTCTCTTAAAGTTCTGGAAGAAGGCTTAGGATCAGTTCCAGTGGAACAAGGACCTGGCTGTCCCTGGACTGATTGAGAGAGAATGGTTGTACTCCTTGGCTCAAGATTCCTTCCTAGTCACTAAATTCTTCCTTCCACTCCCACATCTGGTACTTCCTCCTTTGATTTTCTTGCTACTCTGGTATCGTGTGTGTGTGTGTGTGTGTGTGTGTGTGTGTGTGTGTGTGACAATCTTTAGGTCCTGCCTAAATAAAACAGGCTCATATCTTCATATCAAGTCTGTAAATTAATTACATCTGAATATTTCCTTTGCAAATTATTAGATAAATTTGAAAGGCAATATTCATACTAACACATAGCATGGAATTGCCAAATACAATATTTTATGAGTTTGGACAATGAACTAGTCTTCCCTTTTACAAGTATCAAAGGAGTCCATTGAAGCTTCTTTTAGTAATCCTAACAAAAGTCACTGATAACCACTGCCAACTGGATTTTCTTCCATACAAGGGAAGAACAGCTGAAGAAGCAGTTTACTGTGCATGAATATAAATGTGTGTATGTGTGAGCATGCATATAATGTATTCACGAGTGTGTGCTCATAGGAGTAAGTACAGCATGCTATGCCACAGAATCATATGTGTCTGCCTTTGTCCTCCCCCTTGTATGAGGTGGAGTCTCTCTTTGCTCCCCTCCATTAACCAGGCCCAAAAGCTTCCCATGCATTTTCTTGAATATTCTCCACTTTCCCCTTTGCAGAAAAATTGGTGGGATTACAGATATGTCCTGCCCTGCCACATCTGGTCAAATGTGGACTCCGGAAAACCTAATTCAGGTACATGTGTTTGCAGCCATCTCCCTAGCCCTTATCTATGTTGTATTAGAGATGCGTATCCTGTGTATCCTTTAGAGTACACCTTACTTTATTAAATTATGGGCCTTTATATCTGGGTTCTGTCTAAGAGAGTTACTTATTTCTGTATAAAATTATCCACAGAGCCAGATACATTAGGTAAATATTTGACAGAGCAAATAAATAAAATAAGTGAATAAATAGATTACAAACTAAAAGTATGCAAAGCATGATGTAAAACATTGTTTTTATTTTTCATTTTTATGTTTCATTAACCAAAAAGAAAAGCAAGGAGAAAGGAGGAATGTAAGGAAGCACTGACTGAGATACTCCTCTTTTTTTCACCTTTAAAACAACCTTCCAGAACGTATATTTAAATTTTCAAAGTTGAGAAAATTAAAGCTCAGATACTAGCTACATTTCCAGTTGGGATCATTTAGGGATGAATCTGAGAAGATGGATGCAAAGTAATTGTATTTGCCTTATTATTTACTTAGAATACTAGTATCTATAGAGAGTTGGTTCATGAGATTTTTTTTTCAGAGTTTTGTTGCTTGGTTTGTGGAAATAGTGCTTTCTCCGTCACTCTTCATTTACCCCTTTACCCCAACTATCACAGCTGCTTCAGGGATACAACACTGGTACTTCCTGGGATCAGCAGAGTTCTGTGAGACTAAATACAGTGAGGAAGCAATTGATGGTCCTCCCTTGTGTCCTACTCTGCTTACACAGGCTGTCCACGAGTGTTCATTCAGAGGAGACATTCCACTCCACAGGGGCAAAAACCAGCCTGGTCATATCCTAAATACTATTTGCTTGGTTAAAAAAAAAAGTAACAGAAGATTCAATTGAAATCTCTAAAGGTTGAGTCGCAAATTTTAGGAAGTAGGTCAAAGAAACTGAGGCTGTTTGAAGAATGGAGTACATTTACAGGGGCAGAGCGATTTAGAATTGATGGTATTGCTATGCTTTCTGATAAGTAGTTAGCCTGTTAAATCACATTATTAATTACCAATTATTCACAAGTTCAGAGATTTCAGAAAAAAAAAAAAAACATCACTGTGGTAGTCTTTTACCTACATTTGACTTCTGAAAAATGTTGAAAATTCACTTAAGAAGTCTATTTTGACCAGAAACTAAACAGACCAGGCAAAACATAGTAAAATAGCTGGGTTTTTGTTTGTTCATTCATTTTATTTTATTTTGTTTTGTTTTGTTTTTTTTGGCATTTCTGACGACTAAACCCAAGTTCTCTAACTGTTCAGCCAAGCATATCACTACCAAGCCACACAACCAGTCCACCTAACCATCACAAAACAGCCATGATCGGAACAGTTATGTCTTGGTAATTGGCAAGCAATGTAATTAAGCTGAGATTCTTGTTATTTTGATAGGTGGTCAGGCTTGTTTATTTATGTGTTATTGTTTTATTTTTACCAGTGGTTTTAACCTCAGCATTTAATTCAAACATTTAGAAGACTATATTGAAACTTGATCTTGCATCCATATATTCACAGTTCTATAAAATCTGTTGATGTCATTTTAGATCTAATTTTTTCTCATTTTTGCATTCATAATTTGTTCTCTTTTCCCCTTATCAGAAAAAGCTAGCATCTCTTACATTTATAACTACATATTGCATGGAACTTCAGTTGGAATTAAAAAGTAGAAAATGAAAAAAAAAAAAGAAAATGATTGATTATTCAGTCATTTTAATGTTTAATATAAGAGATGTTCAAGTGCAGCTGTGCAATAAGTATCAGAACCGTTTTTAGTATTTTAATGACCTGTCACCATACGCAGATAGGATATTAACAATTAAAAGTTTCTCTGAGGGCTGGGGGCATGGCTTAGTGGTTAAGCACTTGCCTGCCAAGCCAAAGGGCCCAGGTTCGATTCCCCAGGATCTACATAAGCCAGTTGCACAAGGTGGCACATGAGTCTAGAGTTCATTTGCAGTGGCTGTTGGCCCCTAGCACACCCATTTTCTCTTTCTCTATCTCTCTCAAATAAATAAATAAATATTTTTTAAAAATAAGGTTTCTGTGAGAAACTATAAACTATTATGATACTTAAGATCAAATGGCATTCGTAGGCTAAAAATGCACACCATCTCACATGTTCTTCAGTTCACTGATTGTGGTGCTTTATTTCAGGGATTACAGAAAAAAATTACAATCTTAAAATAAAAGATGAGTGCATGTCTGGTGTTCTCAAGTTCTTCCTCTTCAGTGTTTCCTACATTGTTGATGCTGGCAATTATTTTATAAAAGAAGGAAGAATGAGTAAACAGTGAGTGAAAAGATATTCAAGTTTTTTCTACTACTGTAATAGCCAGGCATGAAGACTTGAATGTTAAAATTTTTCTGTGCTATTTATTTCATGTTTTCAAATACTTCTCTAACTCAAGGTCACAATCAATGGCTATGTCCATAAAGATGAATAACCAGTTACAGAAACATGTGATTCATTATGTTGTGCTTTAGTTACCACACGTTGGAATGTATATTACTACTGATTAGTTCCACTTATAAGCAAGGCTTCTAAAGTCCTGCCTGTCAGCACACTGGCCCCCAGCTATTGTGAGCAGATGGGTGAATTGCACTCTTGCTGTTAAGCATTATCCTTTATGGGATAAAAGAAATCTTAGTGTCACAACTCTAACAGTGCTTTACTGTAAAGGCTGCAAAAACACTTTATGTCCTGTAGGAACTGAATCAAAATCTCTTTTTGAGGCCAAAGGATGTCATTATAGTGGACTACAGTGTCCCTTTCAGTGGATTATACCCCACTTAGTCATAGTCCTCCAGTGCACAAAGGAAGCTGTGTGAGAGAGTCCTTGTGTCCTCATGAGCAGATACAAAGGACTCCATCAATGAGGTGGAAAGTCTTTAGGTTCTTATTTCAGTGAATCAGGCTATCAAAGCATTTAAACCTTATACTCCTATTTTTTCCAATATTCAGATAAAAATATCAATCAATATATGTTGGCAGATTTAAAGGATTATTAGAGATTTAGTAATTATATAGAATAAAGAAATATAAGTAGGGAGTTATGGCAGTAATGATCTGCAACTGTTTCTTTTCTGAAGTCAAAATGCTTTTTCAGGCTCTAAATACTTATACAACTTGTGTTCTTCACCTGGGAATTTTTTGTTCTTCTGTTTCCCTGGCATTCTACTTACTTGTGCTTAAAACTTGGCTCAATTCCTACTTGCTTTAAAACATCTTTACCAGTCAACCCTTTCCCTCTGTTATGAAAGCCAGTTGTAGTCACACACACCTCTGATCATAGCATCAATGAGGGTGAGGCAACAAGATTTCTGGTTTGAAGCCAACCTGGGTCATGTAAGATCCTGTTGCAGAAAAAAAATGTGTATGACTATAACTAAGTATCTGCTGATAATAACAGCAACAATTCACTGGTATATAGTGTTATTGGCTGCATTATAACATTTGTTAGCCAGATACATTACTAAGGATTTAATATGCATACAATATTTTATTCAACTATAGAATTATCTCAAACCTGGTATATATAATTATAGATTTCAGAGGAAAAATTAAGTATCAAACACAAGCTATGCACCAATATTACAAGTACCATTGACAATTACAAAAAATGAAAAAGCATAAAAAGTTCAATTTCACAATCAGTAGTTGATTGGTAAGCTTATGGAAGTTTAAATATGGGACTGATTAGAAAAACTGGATATAGTAGATTAAAGAATAAAATGAAACTATGAAAAAATATAGTGTGAATGGAGCTGAAAGAGAATCTCATAGTAAAATAGTCCTCCCCCAAAAGAGCAACAAATATTTCCTGAATGCTTTTGATTCTTTGACAGTAAGTCAGATATTGACCCACTGACTTCACATCTAATAATTGATTTTACCAGTCCCCAAAACATGGAGAAATATCATATTCTTGCTTTCTGGATGAGAAAACAGAACTAAAAAATGTGATATTAAGAAATTTCCCTTAAATAAAACAATCAGTATCCATTGAAATTAGGACACGAACTCGGACAATAAGCTGAGAAGCTTCATGCACACTTACCTGTATTTTTATATGTTGGCAAGTGGTAATAAATATCATCAAGGAACAATTTCTCATGTTATTTCATGGATGTATATTGCTAGAGAATTGATTGAAGTATTATCTTCCAATGTAATTTTTTCTGTGTTTTTAGTTAATATTGTGTGTGTATAGAGTAAATGTGTTATGTGGTTTGTGTGATGTATGCATATGTGTGTACAGATTCAAACACCCAAGCACAGGTAGGCAGAGGCAAGAGGTAAATATTAGATACCCTTCTTTTGTCATTCATCCATGTAATCCATGTATTAACTTGTCACAGGGTCCTTCCTTCAACCAAGAGTTGTTGTCCATCAGTGTGCCTCAGTGACTCTCTGGTTTCCACCCACTGTGGATAGGAGATACAGATGAGGGAGAGGTCTCATCCAACATTTTATGTGGGTGCCTGGGAGTGGAACATGGCAGCTTCCATCCCAAGAGGTTGTCATGCTTAAGCACCAAAGGTTCTTTTTCCATTAAGCCATCTCCTCTGCCCCTTTTCAACAATTTAAATAATTGTTTTTTCTACACCCCTGATAACTCCCTAATACATTTTCAAAGAAATTCCATTTTATTTATGTTAAGCCTTTTTATACCATTTACAGACCATGAGGCCCAATAATAATGTTTCCTATAGTATAAATAATAAATAATGGGCTGGAGAAATGGCTTAGCAGCTAAAGCACTTGCCTGTGTAGTCTAAGTCTAAGGATCAAGGTTCAATTCTCCAAGTCCCACATAAGCCAGATGCACAGGGCAGTGCATGCAGTGTTTGCAGTGGCTAGAAGCCCTGGTGCACCCATTCTCTCTCTCTCTCTCTCTCTGTCTCTTTCTTCCCCGTTTCTGTCTCTAATAAATAAAAAATAAAATAAAATCATAAATAATGCAAGTACTTCTAAAATTATCCTACTTCAAAATCCATTTGGAGTCTTACAAACAAATATCTTCTTGAGAGAATTCAAGTGAGTTGTTTTATAGAGAATATAAATAGATTACTTTCATGATGCTGATGCACAACTGTTTGGCGGCAGTAAGGAAACAGAGACTTGTAGATTGTGAGGTCAAAGCCAGTCTAAGCTATATAGTGGCATCCTGTCAAAAGAAAGAGAAAGAGAGAAAGAAAGAAAGAAAGAAAGAAAGAAAGAAAGAAAGAAAGAAAGAAAGAAAGGAAGGAAGAAAGAAAGAAAGAAGAAGGAAGGAAGGAAGGAAGGAAGGAAGAAAGAAACAAAGAAACAAAGAAAGAAGAAAGAGAGGGAGGAGGAGGAAGGGAGGAGGGAGGAAAGTGGGAAAGAAGGAAGGAAAGAGGAAGGAAGAAAAGAAAAGAGAGAAAAGGTAAAAAACAAAAGCTACCTTTACTTGAACCACACTTTATAAACATGGAGTTGCATTGTGGATAGTTCTCAAGCTTTGGAGTCCAATCTGCCTACTTCAACCACATCCTAACCATATTTCACATATGTTACCTAGTTTGAGAACTCTGTTTTTTCTTTGTTTTCTTTTTCTTTTCTTTAGATCTCATGAATGCTTCATATGGAGGCTTGTAGCTATAAAAATACAAATAATCAAGAAAAAGTATTGAGCAGTTTTCTATAGTGTTCCTTTATGCTAAACAAGATTTCATTAAATGTAAATGTGTCTTTCCCTTGCTTTCTATACAGAACACTTATTGGTACTAGCTGAAATTAATCAATAGAACACCCTGATAAGCTAAGCTCCATTTTATAGATGAAGATAACAATCTAAGAATTGTTGCGTTTTGAAAGCAAGTGAGCCAAGTCCTATAGAAACTCATTCTGAAGAATTTTTGCAGTGGTTTAAGTAGTGTTGACGATCACTGAAAAGAAAACAATAAATTATCTTTCTCTTTCTCTTTCTACATATATCTGTGTGTTTTCAATATTCAAAATATTCGTCATTTTCCCCCAGTAGCCCATGTAGCACCTTCTGGCACTAGACGCGCTGACTGTCTGGGACTGACTCTCTCCCAACTTCCAGCCATGCCATTCTAATTTGCATGACCAATATCTGTCGAAGCAACGCATGGTCTAACATACTTAGCAGCAAATAACTTGTTGTGATGCCCACACAAGTGGAGTGGTGGCACACAGCCATGGTGGGGAACCAACTGCTCTCAATTTGGCTAACTGATCCCCTCACTGGTATGGGACCCATAGCTGGAGCTGGGAAACAAGTCAGAACCAGATCCAAAAGTAAACCCACTCTCCAATATCAAGCTACCATCAATTGTGGGCTACAAGAGGGCCTACACGTATTAAATTCTCTATTAAAAAAAAAAAAGTAAGGGTTATCTCATTTGTCCTGGTGCTAACTTACTCTCCGTTAGAGAATCTGCTTCTCTTTTTCAGATAGATGTAGATCCTAAGGAGAGAGCCACCACATCATACCTCAAAAGGGCCCCGGCTGAAACTGAGAAAAATTGGAGAAACAAGCAAGGGTGCTGTTTTCCTGATGAACCGGATACCAGCACAAGGGGGAAGGAGATCAGCACAGAGAAAAATCAACTCCTACCAAATCAGAGAGCCAGAGCCTCAGAGGGCCCCAACACCTCATCACTGAAGCAGACCAAAAATGAACCCAACATGGCTCAGGGAAATTTTGCGGAAGAGGGGGTGGAAAGAATGTCAGAGTCACATGTTGGGTCATGATATGCAGAGACATTTAGCTTACCCATAACTGTGGGCTAACTCCACAATGCATGACCCGTATACCTCAACAAGGAGGGGCCAAGGGGAGGGGGTAGGTCACGGATGAGCCTAATAATGGTACCAAACTGACTGTATTTGCTGAATACAGAACTGACTAATAAAGAAAAAAGAAAAAAAAATCAAAATATTCAATTACACACACGCATATATATACATATGTTTATATATATATATATAAAGAGTATATATATATATATATATACTCTTTATAACGTCATTTTCTTGACTTCTGTAAAAACTCATGTTAAAGGATCTTAAGGGATCAAACATAATTTTGGAAATTATATTTCTCTAAATCGTATCTATAAAATATTTTGCAGAAAAAAAGTATTGTTATTTTTCTTTTCTTAAACATTTATACCCTAAATCTAGTGCTTTTTACCATGTGACGGTACTTCTTTGTATTCTACAATTAATATTAATAAGGCAGTCTCAAATGTACTTCGCAACTCTCCACCCTTAATTGTCCATTTATCTTCAGTTGACTAGTCACAAAAGGTTTTCTTCATTAGTTTTTAATGTTCATAAGTGCTCACTGAAACAAAACAGATTTTAACTTATTTAAATAAAGTAGAATTCTACATTTTAAGGCTTTGCATATTTATTTTTGAAGTTCAATGTTTACTTCTCAGGTAATATATTTAGACATTTGCTATTTGTCATTACTGAAAGATTTTCATTGCTAAAACAGACAAAATATCCATAGGTATGAAGAAAGTAATAAACATAACTTTACCTTAAATAAATGGTACTCAAAGATATATACATTGCGTAAGTAGTATTTTATGTGAGGATTTTATACTCAGAAAATAATTTACATAATAATGCAGCCATCATAATTAGCAACACTATCCATCTAACTGACTATATTAATGCTGCATATATATAAGAAACCAGATACTTGATTCATTTCTGATGTGAAGGGTTTTAAAATATTATATGGTTCAAATAAAACACTGAAAAATATTTGCTAAATATTTTTCTCATGCCTTTGAAAACATTATCTGTGTGTATGTTGTATCTTGTATGTGTGTATATGTATGTGTTTTGTATGTGTGTGTGTTCATGTACATTCATGTGGAGGTAAGAGGACAGACTCCAGATTTATCCTCAGGAATGCTGTCTACTTCATTTTGAGACAGAGTCTTCCTTTTTTTTTTCTTCCTTTATTAGCTAGTTTTGTATTCAGCAAATACATTCAGTTTGGTACCATTATTAGGCTCATCCGTGACCTACTCCGTCCCCTTGGGCCCTCCTTGTTGAGGTATATGGGTCATGCATTGTAGAGTTAGCCCACAGTTATGGGTAAGATAAATGTCTCTGCATATCATGACCCGACATGTGGCTCTGACATTCTTTCCTACCCCTCTTCCGCAAAATTTCCCTGAGCCATGTTGGGTTCATTTTTGGTCTGCTTCAGTGATGAGGTGTTGGGGCCCTCTGAGGCTCTGGCTCTCTGATTTGGTAGGAGTTGATTTTTCTCTGTGTTGATCTCCTTCCCCCTTGTGCTGGTATCCTGTTCATCAGGAAAACAGCCCCCTTGCTTGTTTCTCCAATTTTTCTTAGTTTCAGCCGGGGGCCTTTGGAGGTATGATGGGGTAGCTCTCTCCTTAGGATCTACATCTATCTGAAAAAGACAAGCAGATTTTCCAACGGAGAGTAAGTTAGCACCAGGACAAATATTTGCGGGTTATCCAACTGATAGAGTCCTAATCTCTAGAATCTACAAAGAACTCAAAAATCTAAACAGTAAGAGACAGAGTCTTTCATTAGCCAGTTAGCCTAGACTGACTGAGCATTAAACCTTGGGGATCTTCCTGTCTCCACCTTCCCAGAGTTGGGATTATAAATGTCATCCACCAGACCTGACATTTTAGATAGGTACTAGAAATCATACACAGTACCTCTTACATCCTAGGGAAGCACTTTACCTTCTGAGCATGTATATTAAAACAATGTATTGATTTTATCAAAACATATTAAATTTTCTAAATCACATCTTTTCTGTTTCTGTATACAACCAAATTAAGATAACTATTTCATAGTTTCTGTTGCCAAAAATGATAATTCAGTCAATATCCATCCTAGCAGTATTTTCCTAGCAATATTTTCTCCTGGTTAGCTTGCTAGGAAAATTTGTTTCTATCAGATATACATGTTTATGCATAATTATTTTCAGTAAAGCAAAAATAGATTTCAATAAGGAGATCAAAAGGATTCCAATGAGATAGAAAGCAAGATGGTTTCCCAAAGGAAAGGATGGAGTCGATCTATAGATAATTTTAATGGGTGTGTGCCATCATCTCTTATCATTGCAAGTGAACTCCAGATGCATGCACTACTTTGTCCATCTAGTTTGAAGTGGGTACTGGGAAATCTAATCCAGGATTACAGGTTTTTCAAGCAAGCATCTTTAACTGCTGAGCTATCTCTCCAGCCCACATAATTTTATTTGATAAGTGTTGTGCTAGATTTTCCTGAGATATGAACAAATATCTATTCACCCCAGAATTAGCACCAACAGAACCAAATTAAAGATTCTACCAAATTACTACTTGACAATCTAGTGACTTAATTGAGCTTATTTATAGAAACATGGATGCAGTGTTACTTCCAGGAATGTGGATGATCCCCAAACAGCTACGTCATTTACAGTCCCTCTCTATCATGAATAATGGCTTCATGGAAGCAGCATTATGGAGTCGCCTTTCAGCCATTTTCTATATACAGTAGCATCTCCCAAGATCACTCATAGCTGAGAAGCAGGTTGGAGTATTTGCTGGGATTCCAGGTGAGGATCATGTGACTCTCTCCCTCTCTCATACTATGAAGATTCACAGCTCCACTACCATTACCTTAGACCTACTTAGCTATCTCTGTATTTACTGTTCTGCTTACATTGTTTTCATGGATACCTGACCCAGATTATTTCTACTCCAAGTTAGCAATAGAATCATCATGGTATGCCTGGAAGAAAGAAGCTATACTACAACAATAGGCTTTAAGAGACATAATTAAAGACGAAAAACATATGTGATGTCATGTTGGGTCAAGGTAAGGAGACATGTGACTTTTGACCCACTCAGAAATTTTATTCATCCCTGCCAGGATAAACTACATCCTATAGGTAATTTCCTTCCCAAACCTTCAGCTGTTTGTAAACAGCCATGACCACTTCCTATCCATATGCTTACTGAGCAGCTTCAGTAGTTTGCAGAAATGCAGAGAAGTAGAGTGCCAGAGGCATCTGTATTTCCACACCAAGACACCTTGTTCTATACCAAAGCTATGTTCAATAACAGTGTAAGAAACCTAGACACTGGTTATGCTGTAGGAAACCAAGGCATTGCCTAACATTTCTGTATCCACAGAGAGTATTAAATATTTCTATCTATTAATCACTTACACATTTCCAGTTGCTGGAAAACTCACTGATGTTTCCACTATACTGCTTCAGTGCATTTAAATTCAGACTGGAATTTGCTAGAAACTGAAACTAAGCATCTTGGCTATGGGGACCCATAAGTAGTGATAATTCATGATTTGCTTAATATGCAAAAAAGGATCATTGAATGTATAAAAATAACCTTAGTGGATATTTTTACTAATCCACATTCAGGTGCATTATTAAATTAGCTTTCAATATGAATCTAAACTAAAAAGATAAATGTTCTGAATGAATATGACTATGTTTTAACAGTTGATTTGTAATATTTTTCCCTGAAGAGTAACTACGACCAGTGAATTTTTGAAACCCTATTCATTTGCTCAGCCAGCTAATTCAAAAGTAGCTGGCTGAATAAGAGGAAAAAAGATGACTTTTAACAGACTAGCATTTTGAGCTGGTATATAAAGGTGAATAGATTGCAGCCATCCATTTAACTTTTGAGGTTCCACATGCATGTTAATGATGACTTAGAAGCACCCTTTGATGCTCACAGTGTGTCAATCACATTTGGATTCATTCACGCACATCCAGGGGCAGGCAGCTGGAACAGGGAGGCTTTGTGAGCAGCCAGGCACCTCTGCTGGCCACCTGCTCTTCCTTTCCTTGGCTTCTATGTGAGTTGCTTTGTTCCAGGGAGACTGGCACGTGCTGAGTACTATTTAGGACAAGATTAATAACATGAGCTGACAGCTTTCCTGGCATCTCTTGTCTTACCTTTCCTCTAATACACTCCACTCACCTCCTATAATATCTGAAATTATGCCTCACACCATGGAGTGTGTGGATGGGGTGGGTGGGAGGGAAACCAGTCTCATTATTTTTATTTTCATGAAATACTTCAACTGAAAATTGCATGGCTACTAAAAGTCCCATCACTTTGAGAGGATATAAGCTACCATAAATTATGATGATACAGACCCAAAAAGGAAATGCAACAGTATTATAGGGAAAGTATCCCAAGTCACTGAAGTCTATTTTCCTGGCCACAAATTCTCACTATAGTCCAGAATTGTGTAAAATGCTAGTTCTTAACATGCTAGACCCCTGTTTTAGTAAATAAAGTTTGTAGTTTATTGGGCCATTTTAACCTATGGAAACTAGAGATAGGATGTAACAGATATTGCAAGTAATTTATGGAGTTTTGATTAGAAATTGTGTATATTAGGATGTTTTTAACCATATCTACTTCTCCTAAGCCTTCTACCAATTATCTTAATCAGAGGAAAAATCTCCACATAGAAGCCAGACAAAATATTGTTGTCAGGTATCTATTACAGAGTATATTACAAATTAGGCAAATACAGAGTAATACATAGTATTCATTTAAATATTATAACCAATAGTTTTATTTTTTCTGAATTGACAATTTTTATATTTGAACATAAGGCAAGTCTCCCTTTCCTTTTCTTCCTTCCACTAGATGATTTCTTTCCAACTATTTCCTCTTCTGCTTTGATGACTATTTTTGTTCTGTTTCCATCAACCATGTCAAAATGTTGAATGGACTCAATATTGTGGTGGTCTCTTAGACATAAAGACAGTGGTTTTGAGGCCATGGAATAATAGACAAAAGTGGAATATAATTTCCCAACATGTTCCTACGTATCCTCTGGTCCTTGTATTCTTCCTGTGCCCTCTTCTGCAATATTCCCTGAGCCTTGAAACGTGTAATAAATATGTCTCATTTAGAACTGATAACTCAGCAATCATTTGTTCTCAGCACTTTAATGAGCTGCAAGTCACCAAAATAGTCACTGTTGTCTGCACAAAGAAGCTTTTCTAACCAGTGGTAACAGCAGCAGTAATTTATGGAGACAAACATAATATACATATTAGAGGGCAAGTTTATGGGCACAGCACATCCTTTTAGTCAGCCAACATTAGTGGCTTCACCATTAGTGTATAACAGGGAATTTTTATAAAGTAGAAGAGGTGAAAGTCTTTAGTCTCAAAGATTGTTTCAAAGAAAATGTCACATGGTGTTGCTGGGTTCATCTGTGTTTGGGTGGTAAGTATCTCAGAATGGCATCAAGAAAAGTGATCTCATTATATAAGTAATTCACTCAGCAGTCTCTGTTATTTCTGGGGAGCTTAAAAATTGCTTTCTGTAAATTCAACTCGAATTACCTTCTGATCTCTTTTGGTGGGACAAAAACAAATATAGATTGTAAATTGCCTCAGGAAATGATAATGCAGCTAAGACTTAGAGTTGACAATCTAGCCCTTTGCCAGAGTTCTAACAAGGCTATCAGTAATTGTTTCATTGTGTATATTCTCACTTGTGTAATTAATTAAACAAACGAAAAAGATCAAAGGAGTATTTTATTTTCATTTGAAAAATGCATAATATATGATATTCATAAATTGACTAGACAGGATACCATCCTTTGCATATTTCAGACTGACAAAAATGCTGGTTTTTGTTGAAGTAAGAAAACAATTATAGTACAATCTCTTTGAGAGTTTTATTTCTATGTGTAAGACAAAAACAGATATGAATGCAAGTTTTATTATTCTAGGAAATTACCTTCTCCATTCTGCAATCCTCTTTCATAAAAATCTTGATTATATTATCCTTCCTAAAAATAAGGTTTCTATTGTGATGTCTTCCACAGAATTGCTATTTATGATGGGAAGTATTCAATTTTTTTAATGTTTTTTCTTTGCTTCATGGCTGCTACCTACAAACCTCACTTATAGCATATGTTTCCATACATCATTTCAACAGATTTACCTTTGGATAAAAGTATATGCAGAGGAATATACACAAATACTTATGGTGATTTCCTGCATTATTTGCATTTCTCAGCACATGCATCATTCTCTATAATGAAATTTTCAAAAGTATATATTATGTATATATGTTTAAAAACATTTCATGAATACTGGGCATACCTCTATCAAAAATACATAGGATCTCTGATTTGGCAGGAGTGGATTTTTCTCTGTGTTGATCATCACTGAAACAGACAAAAAATGAACCCAACATGGCTCAGGGAAATTTTGTGGAAGAGGGGGCAGAAAGAACGTCAGAGCTACATGTTGGGTCATGATATGCAGAGACATTTATCCTACCCATAACTGTGGGCTAACTCCAGAATGCATGACCCATATACCTCAACAAGGAGGGGCCAAGGGGAGGGGGTAGGTCACGGATGAGCCTAATAATGGTACCAAACTGACTGTATTCGCTGAGTACAAAACTAATTAATAAAATAATTGAAAAAATATATAAAAAATACATAGTAAAATGTTTGAACTTCAAAATATTTGATACAAATGAACATGAAAAATAGTATACCAACTACTGACAAATGAATAAAACTAATATTTGAGCCAGGCATGGTGGCGTACACTTTTAATTCCAGAACTCAAAAGGCAGAGATAGGAGGATCCCATAAGTTCAAGGCCAGCCTGTGGCTACAGAGTGTGTTCCAGATCAGCCTGGACTACAGTGAGACTGTACCTTGAAAAATAAAAACTAATAATGGAAAATTTATCTAAGGCAGTGATGTCCCTTTCTTCTTTGAAATGCCAAAGTACTATGTTGTCATATATAGTCTTTCCTTTTTCTGGAATATTAACAAGATTCAATTGATCATAATAGGACCTTAATTGCTACTGTTTGTTTGTTTTAATTCCACTGAAAATACATTTTATTCATACTCAAATAGGTTGTCTGATTTTTTATTTATATTTGCCTTGTTTCTTCTGAAAGTGTACAATCTGAGCAAAAATAAAACATATTTGTGTATCACTGCAATTACAAGAAGTATTTGGTAAATTATACCTTTCAGTCTCAGTATCTATATATCTATGCTCATTACTTTTCATCACTTTACAGTAATAACTGGTGGAAATAATTTGAGGGAAGCATTTATTTTGGCTTACAGTTTTATACAACTCAATCCATGATGGTAGGGAACTATAGCCAAACCAGGCAGTTCATGTCATGGTAGGACAAAAACAAGCAAGAGAATGAAGACATTCAGCCAGATTTCATCTTTTATTCAACCTGCACCCAAGCCCATGTTTTTATGACACCCATATTCAGGGCAGGTATTTACTTTTAGGTAATTCTTTCTGAAGCTCCCTCCCTTTCAGACACATGTGAAGGTATGTCTCAATTTCCTAGATGATTCTAAATCACAATAAAAAGTCTCTGAATTATTTGATTTAGTTTAATTTATTTAGTTGCAAGGAGAGAGAGAGAGAGAGAGAGGGAGAGAGACAGAGAGAGAGAATGGACACGCCAGGGCTGCCAGTCACTACAAATGAATTCCAGACCCATGTGCCACCTTGTGCATCTGGCTTATGTGGGTCTTGGGGAATCAAACCTGGATCCTTCAGCTTTGCCAGCAAGCACCTTAACCATTAAGCCATATCTCCAGCCCTCTGAATTATTTTAAACAAATAATTGACCTAGGAGACATTTTATAGAGAATATCTAGATATGTTTGTGGAAAATACACAGGAAACAACTAAAATTAGAAATTAACAACCACTTGAACTTTTCATATCTTGTCTCATCCACTGAAAATAAGATAGTAATTGGGCAAAGATACTAGAAATAGAGTTAAAAATATATTTGTAATATATTTTGTATGGTGATTTATGGGACTTCTAGTTGTGGGAGTGGGAATGAGGGCAGAAAAACAATTCATGCGTGCAATTGATGATTTTTGCTTGAATAATTTTGCATTTTATAGTACACATGAGAAAGCAGATTTTAACTATTTTGATATGAGGAGTGTAAATTCATTAAACTAGAGACCAAGAAACTGTGTTCAGTCTAATTGATGAAAGAGTCCTTCAACCAACCTCCAACCCTTATTATCTGCAGGCTGTGGGACAAGAATGAGTTTGCCAGGCACAAAGGTTGCACTGGACTGAGGAGGTAGCTCAGGTGGTAAAGTGCTTGCCTCACAAGTATAAGGACACATTTTTGAACATAAATACATATGCAAACAATGCATATACACACAAAAACAAATTTAGGTGGCCTTTCTCTGCAAGGCATGTCCAACCTGTGACCTCTTGTCCACAGGCAGCAGCCTGTGGCCAAGAACAGATATTTATCCAGCCCAACACAAAATTATGAGGGCTTATTGTCGTATTATAATTATAAACTTTATTGCATTTTTCTTGAGTGTGAACTTTGTCAATAATATTCTTGTACTACAATGTCAAAAGATTGGATGTGTCTACATGACTTTCCTCAATTCCTCCTGAAAAGCAGCACAATTTCCTCATAATTTTTTCTTATCCTTAGAAGCATATACCAATAACAAGATTTTGTGTTGTTCCTTATAGACAAAATTCTTACAGCAGTAGAGAGTCAAGATACCATTCAGAAGAAAAGGTTTAATCACTATTGGTAAGGACTAGTGGGCAACTCCAGAAGTACCTTTCTGTCTCCTTGACTTATACTATTACTCAGTGTGTAAGGAGATAGCTTGTATATCCTTCTTCCCATGTGGAACAGTTGGAGGAAATACTCAGTTTTACTTATGATTGATCAATAAGGCCTTCAAAGAAAGGTGTGGTCCTTTTCCCAGGAGTTTGCATTAAGCTTTAAATAGAGAACAAACTACTAGTCATAGCTGAATACAGCACTTTGAGATTTAGTGTGCTCAGGGACGATGACCTGCACTGTTCCTTGAGAAGATGACTAGATGGGTGGAGGCTGCAAGACTTAATCCTCCTACTTACCAATCCATTTTTAGCTTATATTTGACATTGGTACATGGCTTAGTGTTCCCAGTAAGGAGTCATTAAATCAGCTTTGTAAATGAATTTATGATCCTTTATACATCCAAAAGACAACTGGAAAATATTTCATACTGTCAGTCAATGGAGTCATAGTACATATTTTTCTTCAATGGATTCTTCATCTGCATTCCAAAATTCGTATTAGTAATATGATTTACATAGCACTTGGGACCTATTTTTTAAACTAAAGCATCACAGAACTATTTTAAATAATAATGACGGGCCTCCACTGAGGCTGATACACATGTTAGAAGATAGCTAATAGTATGAGCTACATTACAATTTGCAAAATTTTTACCAATGCATTAAATTACAGTTTGGGGATAGTGCTTTAATCTTTGCATGATCTTAGATCATAGATGGAAACAATAATGTTAAAAATATTTATAGTTGACTTGCTGTTCTAAAAATAAAATCTTTTAACTGTTTGCTTAAATTATTTTTAATTCATTTACATATATGAAATGTGCTTTTACACTGAAACATGCAGCTGTCATATTACATTTCTGTTTATAGAAAAATCTTCTTTTGCCCTGCATGTAATTCTCATATGGAGGTAACTTCTTGGATCAAAATGGCTTCTAGATATTAAATACCATTAAATTCAACACAATTACTTATTAGTCTATAAATTACACTGTACCATTAACATACTTATACTAACAAAGCAGGAAGTGACTTCACAATATCTTTCCACTTGTAAGTGGTTCAAACACTGTTCTTGGCATTCCTGATTTCCAGAAGGAATCATGTTGAAATACTGCTATACTGTTTCTTGGCCACTGTTATCTTTAAAAGATATTACAATATTTAAATCACCTTTGTAATATGTGTGGGTCCGTTTTCCTCCCAGAACAGCTTAAACTGAAGCAAACTGAATCCCCTGTTTTGGAGATTTTATAGTTAATTGTAATTTTAGCTATTGTTTGAAAAATTGAAAGTTTGTGTAGATATGAAGCATAGGTTTGTTTTTTTCCTCAGAAAGCAGATGTTTATTTTATATTGAAAATACCACTGTACTTGTTTTACATCATTTTGTAACATGGGGTGGTATTAATGCTGAGCCATAAAGTTCAGGCATTAAAATGTGACCCTGTAATTCTATCATTTAAAAGAAATTACAAGTTGACATTTAGTAAGATTCCTTTCCCTCTGCAGGCTCTTGCCTCAGCGGGCAAGCTGAACCGAGGACACAGGCAGTGAATCCTATGCAGTGATGCTAGTGCATGTGGAGTGCTGGCATCTTCTTGATTCTCACCTAGTCACACCATTGCTGGATGTTCTTAGGAACAGAACTGAAAAAAGGAAGGTACCTTTCACTGCAAGACTGCTAGAGCTGCAGGCTGTCTTTCAGGCTGAGGGATGGGAGGCCACATCAAATCTCTACAACAGGAAACACTTCTCTCCACTAGCTGCATAGCCTGGTTTCTTCTGCTTTGTATTTTCTGCTCTTCTACTGAATACATCCAACTTTGAAGTAGCAGAGCACCCAGAACACAAGCAACACAAACATCAGTGTCTATGAGTTAGGTGGTATCTCCCAATGTTTACAATATCATGGTCTACATAGAAAAGAGCTAATAAAGACAACATTTTTTTTCTTTTTTCTTTTTATTTATTTTTTTATTAGTCAGTTCTGTATTCAGCAAATACAGTCAGTTTGGTACCATTATTAGGCTCACCCGTGACCTACCCCCTCCCCTTGGCCCCTCCTTGTTGAGGTATACGGGTCATGCATTGTGGAGTTAGCCCACAGTTATGGGTAAGCTAAATGTCTCTGCATATCATGACCCAACATGTGACTCTGACATTCTTTCCGCCCCCTCTTCCGCAAAATTTCCCTGAGCCACGTTGGGTTCATTTTTGGTCTGTTTCAGTGGTGAGGTGTTGGGGGCCTCTGAGGCTCTGGCTCTCTGATTTGGTAGGAGTTGATTTTTCTCTGTGCTGATCTCCTTCCCCCTTGTGCTGGTATCCGGTTCATCAGGAAAACAGCCCCCTTGCTTGTTTCTCCAATTTTTCTTAGTTTCAGCCAGGGCCCTTTTGAGGTATGATGGGGTGGCTCTCTCCTTAGGATCTACATCTATCTGAAAAAGACAAGTAGATTCTCCAACAGAGAGTAAGTTAGCACCAGGACAAATGAGATAACCCTTACTTTTTTTTTTTTAATAGAGAATTTAATAGGTGTAGGCCCTCTTGTAGCCCACAATTGATGGTAGTTTGATATTAGAGAGTGGGTTTACGTCATTTTTCTTTGGGATCATCCAAGAGCTCTGGACACTTCAGACTCTCAAGTAGCTACTCCAAGAACAAGGAAATCAATATCTTGGCACATTAGAAATCCATTTGTGGCACACCAGTCTTTTGTGGTGCACTGGCAAATTAAAATGAATTAAACCAAACAGCAGCTTATTTTCCTTAAGGGACAATACAGTGGCTCTGGGCTTGTGTGCCAGCCAATAATAACTCCAGCCAGTTGTGGCTTGTAGCTTCAGCTTTCCTAGAGCAGTTTCCTAGTTTACATACTCCAACTTGACTCATCATAAGCTTATTCTCTCTAGAAACAGGATGAAGGAATGAGAGAAGGAAGGCAAGTTCCTTCCTTTTTAGTGCACATGATAAAAGTAGCGTAATTTCCATTGTTAACAGGGAAATGCCCTGATTGCAAAGGATCATGGAGATGTAATTTTTGACTAGGAAAGTGGTCTTATCTTAATGCAAACTCAAATTACGGAGCAGCTGCTGTATACTGGAAGACTGGTGGTCTTTCAGTTTTCTTCTCCTCTGCTTACCTGTGTTTTTATGTGTATTTCTTTGTAGACATAAAATGTATTAATCTCTCTTTTTAAAGGTAAAATGCCTTATTTCTGCTTTGTTACTAAAGTTGATTTAAATTATAGAATCAGGATGGCTCTACAGCTACTTTCACCAAGTGATGAAAGTTAACTGGATGATCTAGTGACCGCAAATTAGCAAACATGTTATCTAAACCCTGACCTAGCTCAACACATAAAATAACTTGCAGTAACTGTGAGGTCACAAAAAGAAAATTTAACAAAAACTATATTCAGGAAAAGATAGAATGGAAAATAGACAGCAGCTCAATGTCCACTAGAATGACTATGTCCACTGGGTTTCATTTGGCCTTATGTTCAGGTGAATCCATCATTTGTTTCATCACAAAACCTCTTTTATACTGCTCTCCAAATGTCCTTACCTTTTCTGTGGAAGGTTTGCCTGCACATTGTCCCTGGATGACCATATCTAGAAAATTTCCCTTTCTTTTTTTGCAGCATGGTTCTGCTGCTGACATTTGTTTCCCATGAATTCAATGCACATATTTCCATCACAAAATAATATATCACATATGTATGTCTATGTGTGAATGCTAAAGACTTTTTTTTTGTTAATAGACTATTCATCATTCCTAACTTAATGGAATCTACTATAGCAGCCCAGGTTTAGCGAACAAAGACAATCCTCTTAACGTGTTTTAGTCTTGAAAATAACTTCTTTTCTCTGGCCAAACAACTGGAAATTGCAAGTGTTTGAGAAATACTTGGGCACATAGCTCTTGCTAACTTTAGAGCCACATTATGTAAATATTTTAGGCTAATATACAAAAGTAGTCTTTGTTGTGTAATCTAAATTACCTAGTTACGAGCCCTCAGCCACCTTGCACTCCCCAGGGCAGGAGAGAAACTAGCCCTTATCTTACTATACATATTTACATTTATCCTTTCAATCTGTTTGACAATCACGGGTTTCATTTTTCCTTTGTATTACTTGTTGGAAGCATCAGTACATACCAACAGTGACATTCAAGAATTAAAAAAATAAATAAAAATCCTCTCCAGATTTTATAGAATGCAATCTTATATCCAAAACATCATAAAGAACAATCTTACTAAATACTTCATAACAGAATTCCAGCTTTCTATTCAGGTATATTTGTGTCTTTTACACTCACCTTCTGACCTCTTAACTAATGAGTATTATATACTTCAACATGTGTCATGCAAATATTCTACTTCCAGGTTGCTATTTTTATTGCAATTAGTACATACCTCTTAGCTATTTATGTACAGAAGCCAAAATTGAAACACACACACACACACTCTCTCTCTTGCTCATTCATTCTCACTCTTAGTCTTTCTCTTGGGTATTAATTGAGGGCATCAGGCATTCTAGACAAGCACTCTTCCATTCACCTGCACTTCCTTTCCTAATGTTTTTTAGTGACTGTTTGGCTTTGGAATGCTCAAAACTCCTTCCAGATAAGTGCTCCATCTTTCCTAGAGCATTCTCCTTGTCTTTATACTGAAAAATTACTCACAGTTTTATCTGCAGTTTTAAACAACAGAAGAGAATGGAGAAGAGGAAGGTATGACAACTTCTTTCATTTTGTAGAAATTTTCATAATAGCCAAGACATAGATGTAATCTAAGTGTCTCTAATGATTAAAAAATAGAGCCAGCATACTCAATGTAACTTCTAATTTTGAGGTCTAAATATTTCATTTTTAACTGGCATGTAGTAATTAACAAAGTCTTTAAATAGAAGCAAAATTAGTCATTATTCCTGAATCATATGGTTAGGGGAAGCAAGGAGTCATCAAATTGAGTGAGAAGGCAAGTACTCCAAGAGGAGACTTAAAATGCTCAAATGCAAGGCTTCATTGCAGCACTCAATGCTCAAGTGCTTGTCAGTGCTCAGTTAAATGTGAGCCAACTTGCAGTGCAAACATGCCACCAAGAGGGAGGGTAAACTGATGACAATAAGTAGAATTGGTTACACCTTCTTGAGCACAAGTTAATAAAAACTATAAAGTCAATTCATGCTAATAAATCTGATCATCACCTTCTACCTCAAATACCCATGCTGAGTTTCCAGCCAAATAAAAAGTATTCTGCATTTGGCCCAAATAGGGGTGCGATTTTCACACCCAAGTCTTCATTCATCCTGGGCAGAATGAAGTTTTCACACCCACTTCAATGCAATAGACACAGACTTGAGGCAAGGGTCCTTTGTTGTCTATAGTGTTCCCACCCTGACCACCCAATATCTTTCTGCTCCTACTTTATTAAAAATTCTTTTATCCCTCTCCTCTCCTCTCTGTTTCATTCTTTGGGAAGATGCTTTATGGAAGGTGTCCCTAATCTTAGGCTGCCTCAGTCAATAGATCAATACAATAATAAATTTTATAAGAGAATTGGAAAGAATTTAGCAAGATGTTCCTACAATGCTGAAGAAGCAAATGAAACAAAACATCTTTAGATAGTATTACCTGCCTTTTACTTAATGCAATGATTTTATAAGAATATCTAGCTGGTTATGGTGGTGCATGCCCATAATCACAGCACTTGTGAGGCTGAGAATTTCCATGAGTTCAAGGCCAGCCTGGTGCTACAGAGTGAATGCCACTTGAGCTTGGGCTATTGTGAAGCCCTACCAAAAAAACAGTAATAAATAATAAATTAATAAAAGTATATCCATAAAATGCATTTACATAATTTCAAGCAAATGGTAGTAAACTACATAAAACTTACCTTTAACCACAATCAGTAGATTCAGATGCAATATTGTAGGGTAAAAACTCATGCAAAATACTCCATTAAATATGCTAAACACAGGGGGGTGGAAATGAGTCAGTGGATAAAGTGCTCACTGTTGAATCTTGAGTTTCCAAGTTTGATCCTCAGAATCCATGAAAAAGCTGGAAGCCATGGTGGGTTTCTGTAATGCCAGTACTCTGAAGGCAGGATGGGAGGCGGAGACAGGAGAATTTGGCCAAAACTCTTGGTGTGTACAACCAAAAGTATAACAGAAGACTGTAACTGCTAGATATAAGCCCATTCAGTCTGGTTAACAACTGACTTCCTAGCAAAATAAAACTACAAGTAAGGCAATTTGAATTTTATGTTAAGTATGTTCTTCTGAAAATTTATTATTCAAAACTCACTTAATATGACCATCTCACAGAAGAAAATGAAAATAAATATTTGCATTACATTGAAAAAGTTGGTTACACATATTGTATTTCATCAATATTTTGTACTGCAGAACCCTCATTCACTGTTGGTGGGAATGTAAGATGGTACAACCACTATAGACAGCAATATGGAGACTCCAAAAAGGGTGACTATAGAGTTAACAACAGACACAGTTATTTCCTTTCTGGGCATTTATCCTAAAAGCTCCATGCCTCAGTCCAGAGAAATTTGCTCAACCATGTTTTTAGCTGTTCAATTCATAATAGCTAAGAGCTGGAATCAACCCAGATGTCCATCATTAGATGAATACATAAACAAGATGTGGTATATCTACATGATGGAATTCTACACAGCAGTAAGGAAAATGACACAATGGAATTTGAAGAAAAATGGTTGACCTTGGAATAGAACATTCTCAGCAAACTCAATCACGGAAAGATAACTGTCACATGGTCTCACTCATCTGTGGCTCCTAACCTGAATATGCCCAACATGCTGACATACTACTAAGCGTCTCGAGGACTGGACAATAAGGGGTGGGTGGGGCGGGAGGGGAGGATAAAGGTTTGACGGCGGACACAAAACTGGACCCAAATGGAACTGGTGCCATAAAATCCTATAATCCTGAAAGACAGACTAAAAGGTTGAAACTTCATTAGGTTTTTAGAGGGAACACCTAAATCACAGGGCCCTGGAGAGTGTATGATGAAGACTAACCTTAATCTTCTTCTGTTTCTCTCTCTCTCTCCCTCTTTACTCTCTTCTCTCTTTCTCCTTTATATTACCTATCTTTTTCTTCCTTATTTCCCTTGGCGCTGGCCAGTAACTCCCAGTACCAGAATGTGGTTAACATCCACAATGAGCTGTTGATCAGAGAGACTTACAAGGATCCTCAAAAAAAGTCAGTTTTCGGTCAGCATACTTGATGACCCACCAAAAGTTGGTGGTAAGACCCTGCTGCCAAAGACACCATATGCTATTGGTAGAGAACATGGCTGGAATCTGGAAGACTGTCAGTCCACAGACAGTTAGTTTGTCTAGTGCCAGAAGATGCAACATTAGCAACTGGGGGAAAATGACCAGCATCTGTCCAAGCAACTCATGGTCTAAGCCACTTAGCAGCAAACAAACTGATGTAATGCTCACACAAGTGCAATAGTGGCACACAGCCATGATGGGTAATCAACTGCTCTTGGACTGGTAATGGATCTGCTCAGTGGAATGGAACCCATAGCTGGAGCTGGGAAACAAGTCAGAACCATATCCAAAAAATCAGTTCACTCTCCAATATCAAGCTCCCACCAATTGTAGGCTACAAGAGGGCCTACACCTATTAAATTCTCTCTAAAATAATGATTATTAACCAATTATCTGGTGCTGACTTCACTCTCCATTAGAGAATTTGTTTCTTTTTTTCAGATGGATGTAGAACCTGAGGAGAGAATCAGCCCATTGCACCTCACCAAGGCCCTAGCTGAAACCATAAAGTAACTGGGGAAATAAGCAAGGGAACTACATTCTTGGTGAACCTGGTACCAGCACAAGGGTGAAGCAGATAGACACGAAGAACAGTCAACTCAAAACAAACCAGATATCCAGAGACACAGAGGATCCCAAGACCTCATCACTGAAGTAGACTTAAAACGAACCCATCATGGCTCAGAGAAATTTGCAGAAGAGGGGCCGGAAATATTGTTAGAGCCAAAAGTTGGGATATTATGCACAGAGACATTTCCTCTTCCCCATAACTGATGGCTACCCCCAAAATGCATGACCTATAGTCCCCAACAAGGAGGATCCCTTTGGAGGGGGTAGACAGGGAGGAGGCTAACAATGTTACCAATATAGCTGCCTACACACTATGTACATAACTAATAAAATAAAAAAGACACTGCATTAATACAAAATGCAGTTAATATATGATTTTAAGTTTCAATAGATGTTAGAAATTGTATTATATTCTGTCTTCTTTGTGAATAATCTAGGTACTTATGTCATTTAACAATATATTTGGTAAACACAGTAACTTTTTAAAAAAATGTATTTATTTATTTGGCAGAGAAAGACAGAAAGAGGCAGACACACAGAGAGAGAAGGAGAAGGAGTGTGCATGCCAGAGTCCTCTTGCCACTGCAAAGGAATTCCAGGTGCATTAATTATTCTGTGGATCTAGTTTCACCTGGGTACTAGGGGATTGAACCTGGTCCATCAGGCTTTGGAAGCAAGCTCCTTTAACATCTGAGCCATATCTCCTGTCATGTAGTGGCTTTTGAAAGATATTTTCAGCATAACTAAAAACAAAAGGGTACTACACTAAGATGTCTATTATTGGACCTCTAAATAGCCAGTAATTATCCACCATTGTGTGTGATATGACATTCTTGTAAATGTCTACAGATTAACAAAGAAAATCTGAAAAGTCCTGCAAAATATCGAACACATGCTCCAGGGAACATATTCTATCAAAAACCCTGTAAAATAGCCTTTCAGTCCCAAGCTAAAAACATTGAATATTGTCAACACTGCTCCCTTGGTATCCTTACTTTTGGAACTACCATTCCCTAAAAAATACATATATTTACAAGCAGAGAGAGAAAGAGACAGACAGGCAGAATAACAGAATGGGTATGACTCCCACTGCAAATGAACTCCAGATGCATGTGCAACTTTGTGCATCTAGCTTTATGTGGGTACTGGATGACTGAACCACGGTTATAAGACTTTTCAGGCAAGGGCCTCAATAGCTAAGCCATCTCTTCAACTCTACACCTCCTATTTTTAATAAGCTCATATAATTTGTTTCTGTCAGATCCCAGAAAATTCACTTGGAAATGGTTCTCTACCCCCACCTGCCATTGGGAATAATGGAACAGGATGTTTGTGTCAATATGGCGAATGAGGGCCATGGCATAGAGATGCCATGAAAGATCTCTATCCCAGACCTGGGAGGTATAAAAGCTTTATGGATAAAGTAGGAGAGGCTATTTCTGCCCTACTCAGGTCTACATCCATAATCAGCATAAAGTAGTACCTAGAGGACCAATCTTCTGGCTATAGATCTCATCTCTCCTAAAGAACTGGGGAGAAAAGTCTGTCAAGGAGAAATTGAGACAGACAAACATTGAAAATAGCCTAGTTGCTCAGGACTCCACTTGGCTTGGGCAATTAGTATTCCCCTTTCCTACACAGTGCATTCATCAGCCTGTTCAGAAACAAGACCCCAACCTACATTAAGCTGCATGTACACCCTCAAAAAATGCATAAGTTCAGACGAGATCGGGGTGGTATGTTGGTGGGAATGTAGGATGGTACAACCACTTTGGAAAGCAATATGGAGACTTCTGAAAAAGCTGAGTATAGAGATACCAACAGACCCAGTTATTCCCTTACTGGGCATCTACCCTAAAACCTTCAAACCACAGGCTAGAGAGATTTGCTCAACCATGTTTATAGTGGCTCAATTTGTAATAGCTAAGTGCTGGAATCAACCCAGATGTCCATCACTAGAAGAATGGATAACTAAGATGTGGTATATGTACAGAATGGAATTCTATACAGCAGTAAGAAAAAATGACACAATGAAATTTGAGGAAAAATGGTTGAACCTGGAACAGATCATTCTCAGTGAACTTACCCAATCACAGAAAAAAAAATCACCACATAGTCTCACTCACCTACAGCACCTAACCTGAATCTACCCAAGATACCTTACATACCCAGCAAGCATCTCCTAGACTAGACACTAGGATGGAAGGGGGGAGGGGAGGGCATCAAAGGGGATGGAAACACAAATCTAGACCCAAACGGCAATGGTACCATAATTTTCTACTTACTAAAAGACAGACCAAATGGCTGATCCTTCACCAGGCCCTTACAGGGAACACCTGAACCACAAGACACTGGAGAGGGTAAGATCAAGACGAACCTTAATCTTCTACATCTTCCCTCCCTCACTTCCCCTCTCCCTCTCTCTCTCTCTCTTATCTCTAACTCTTGTATATTAGTTATCATTTTCTTAGTGGGCACTGAACTGTAGCTCCCAGAACCAGCATGGGGCTATCATCCACAATGAGCTTTTGATCAGAGAGACCTACAAGGTTTCGTAAAAGACAGACAGATTTCTGTCCGAGTACTTGATGACCCAACAAAGGTTAGTGGTAAGACCCTACTGCTGAAGATACCTTATGTGGTTGACATGCAAATCAGAATGGCATGGCTGGAAGTTGGAAGAGAGTCAGTCCCCAGACAGTCAGGGTGTCTAGTGCCAGAAGGTGCTACATGGGCGACTGGGGGAAAATGACCAATATCTGTCAAAGCAACGCATGGTCTGACCTACTTAGCAGCAAATAACTTGTTGTGATGCCCACACAAGTGCAGTAGTGGCGCACAGCCATGGTGGGTAACCAACTGCTCTCTATTCGGCTAACTGATCCCCTCACTGGTATGGGACCCATAGCTGGAGCTGGGAAACAGGTCAGAACCATATCCAAACATAAGCCCACTCTCCAATATCAAGCTACCATCAATTGTGGGCTACAAGAGGGCCTACACCTATTAAATTCTCTATAAAAAGTAAGGGTTATCTCATTTGTCCTGATGCTAACTTACTCTCCGTTGGAGAATCTGCTTCTCTTTTTCAGATGGATATAGATCCTAAGGAGAGAGCCACCCCATCATACCTCAAAAGGGCCCCGGCTGAAACTAAGAAAAATTGGCGAAACAAGCAAGGGTGCTGTTTTCCTGATGAACTGGATACCAGCACAAGCGGGAAGGAGATCAGCACAGAGAAAATTCAACTCCTAGCGAATCAGAGAGCCAAAGCCTCAGAGGCCCCCAACACCTCATCATTGAAGCAGACCAAAAATGAACCCAACATGGCTCAGGGAAATTTTGTGGAAGAGGGGGCAGAAAGAATGTCAGAGCCACATGTTGGGTCATGATATGCAGAGACATTTATCTTACCCATAACTGTGGGTTAACTCCACAATGCATGACCCATATACCTCAACAAGGAGGGGCCAAGGGGAAGGGGTAGGTCACGGATGAGCCTAATAATGGTACCAAACTGACTGTATTTGCTAAATACAAAACTAACTAATAAAGAAAAAAAAATGTAAAAAAAATGCATAAGTTTCTCCTTCCCCAGTAACCATCATTACTCCTCATTATAGCCAGTTTCTATTCAAATATGTTGCTGGATAAATCCAGTGCAGAAACACCAAGGGGCCATCCAGCCTTGACCGGTTTTGAGTACATGCATAATAAGACAACATATGTTCTCCAAGTGAACATTTAGGAATATTCCCTATGTCCATCTTAGTCTAAACATAATTGTACATGCATATGATTAAAATCAGATGTAGCATGGGGAGGGATGAGCAGTATACAAAGGCTTACATTGCTCTAGCCTGTTAAACTAAAACCCTAGAAACCAACTTCTCTTTCCCTTCAGCTCTAAAAGAAGAAGCCTCAAACAATAACCCAAAGCTCTCTCAGACCATCTGGCTCTAGGAAACTACTGCTCTATTGTAATATATCCAACCACCCTCTTTTGTACTTTTGCTTTACTTTCTAATAATTTTTTAAACTTTAAAAATAATGAAAATACAAAATCTGCATTATCTTATAAAACACAGATCAAAACATTTTTTAGTCTTTTAGACTTTCTTATGTCCCCAGATTTACCTTGCTTGAATTGCAGAAGAAAAAATTTAAGGAGTTCTACCTGAAAGTATTCTCATGATAATGCTGTATGTGAAAGTAGCAATCAATAACAGTAAAAAAAAAAAATTATGACTAGAATATAATGAAAACTGGCAGACAAATAGAGATTATCAGGGCAGAAATTCATCTTTACATAAAAAAATTCATTATAGGGCTGGAGAGATGGCTTAGTGGTTTAGGCATTTATATGCAAAGCCAACAAACCTTGATTCAATTGCCTAGGACCCATGTAAGCCTCAAATCCAAGGTGGTTCATGCATCTGGAGTTCATTTGCAGTGACTGGAGATCCTAGTATGCCCATTCTCTCTCTCTCTGCCTCTTTCTCTGTCTGTCTGTTGTTCGCTCTCAAATAAATAAATAAAAATAAACAAAAATAATAAAATAAAAATATGTATTAAAAAATTTCACTGTACCTATGAATTAATTTTCCATCTGATTTGTGTTTAATAGTTGAATATTGTGAAATGAGGGACAAATGGGGAAGTGGTTCTTTAACAATTGATAAATTCATAGTAAGGACATGCCTCTCGATTGAAGTCTTTATTTAGTTGTAAAAATATTTTTTTTTCTCTGAAACTTAAGTTAACTTGCTTTATGTTAAAGCATTTACCCAATCAGCAAAGAGCCAGTCATTCTTCTTGCACTCCGGTAAGCCCCCATGAATTTGCTGGGAAAGTATTCTAATTTTCTGCTCCAAGGATTAACATACTAATATAATGTTTCATACGTGAATCAATACATTCCTGTGAAAATATTCTCAACCCAACTATTTTCCCTATCTCTAATACAAAATAATTGGTCAAATGGTAATGATTTTTTTTCTCCTGTCAAAGCCTGCTTCAGCTTCAAGGTGTCTGAAACTAATTAGATTGCTAGTTGATATCCGTTGGGTTTCTTACACCAAATTTGAGCACCACAAGCTTGTCTCCAATAGGTTTTTTTCTACTAGAAATAAAGCGATGTGGTCATTTTCAGTTTAAATTTCCTTTCCTCTGCTACAATTAATTATTTTCTCTTTTCACAACCTACCAGCTCGTGCCACAACAATGAGTAAATAAGTCAATTTTTATAAGATAATCAGAAAGAATTTAGCAAGATGCTCATACAATGCCAAGGCTTCAAATAAGCAAAGGTACCCTCTTGCCTGATACAAAATATGATTTTGAAACAAGGCTAGAGGGAAATGGGTACTTCTTGTTGAGATAACCAATTAAATGATTAATTGTGCCATCCTAAATTTGAAAAGAATTGATCTTTTACTTCTAACTCTGTTTAACCTTTAGCTATATCATGAAGAAAATATTTCTTAGAAAGGAGCCAAGTCAAATATTATTCATCACACTGAAAAACCATTGAAATATTACTTAATAGCACTGTTCTCTATTTTTCATATTCTATTTAAACATGCAAATATGTTAGGGGCATTGGATATAAATAGCACATATTATTGAAAACAAACTATTTACATTTAATTAAGTGATCAAGAAGGTTTCCACACATAATAAATTTAGTCTACTGAAAATATTATGAACATTATTATTAAATATACATGCGGTCATCAGCAGATGCTGTGTGCTTGTCATTTTTTAAGTAATAATAATTTGTAAACTCTGTTCTTGATTCTTCATTCTATCCTGGGAGGGTAGACAAAGAGCTTTGTTCATTTATGTTTTAAAGTATCTTCTCAAAATAAAACACAACATCAATAACATTTGAAACACATTGGGGCACTTACACACACATTTGCTCTCTTCCAACTTTTCACAACACAATGGAACTGCAGGTATTGTCCTACCCATGTTTACAGAGATGAAAACTGAAACTGAAAATCTGAGCAAAGTCTAGACATGTAAGCTAGAAGCACTACTGTTGAAAGGTGGCGTTCCTGTCTGCCATGTTCATGCAGTAACTGTGAGTACATGCACGCAGACTGCTTTTCCCTGAGTGGATGACAGACATAGCTAATCCATTTCAATACTCTTTCACTCTAAGCTTCCACATGGTCCCAGAATCCTTTTCTACCCAGCACTTGAAGAAGCCATTACCAATCTATTGGAATTGGTCTACTTTAAAGCTGTTTTCTTTCCCCTGCTTTTCTCTACATGAGCAGGCTGCCTCTTGAGAAATGATTAAAGAGTGACTACTTCCCAGATTCACTGAGATTAGACTATAAAATTCCAGACCATTGTGTGATTAGTGATTTCAATGCCTTTTGTGGATGAATTTTAAATGGATTCTGTTCAGTGCTTCAACTGTTCTCTGTACGCACATTTCCTTCTTTAGAGGATGTTCATTAACATGACACAATTAATTAGAATCTTGCAAACTCAAGAGTACTCTAGTGCATTTAAGTGCTCTAAAATAATACAGACTCCCAACATGCTCTCTGGAAGTGGTTACATTACACATCAGAAACAAGAAATGGAATGAAAGATATTGGAGCAGAGATGTTAAATTTATTGTAAGGCTTCAGTGAGGAGAGGATTAGGAAAGAAACAGTAGCCAAGGAGAAGCCTTTAATGTGTATAGGGCTGTAGAAGCAGGTGACACCCGCATCCCACTCTGACTATGGCCACTGAGATCCACGGTGGCTCTTAATGGACTAAAGGATATAACAGTAACGGGGATGTGAGACATCAGATACTGATGTTGTCCCATTGGAACACTGTCCCTAATGGGGATATGACTCAAGGTATTGCATGGCTGAAACAATCATTTTCAAAAAGGTTTCTGTGTAAGGTTCAAATTATGTTTCAGTGAAACAGAAGCATGGACTGTTTAACATTCTTCAGCATGTTTGTGTATTGTGTAATGTGTGGGATTGTGTGTGTGTGTGAGAGAGAGAGGGAGAGAGAGAGGTGCATGTATGTGGTATATGCATGTCTATGTGATCCATATGCTCAGCTGAGGTACCCAGAGTAGAACGTTTCTGGGTGTCCAGCTGCACAGCTCCTATGTCAAGTTCTTATTTGAAAGTGAATGTCTTACTGATACCAGACCTTTCTGTTTTTTTTTGCAGGAAGGGAGTTACCTTGATCTCGTTGTTGTTATTCCTAGGACTGGGGTTGGTTATGGGCATGCATATGGTCATGCTCAGATGTTTACATTGGAGCTGAAGATTCAAACAATGGCAGTTCTAGAGTCCCAGAGGCCTTCATGTTTGTACAGGAACCACAATTACCTGCTTAGCCATCTCCCCACCACTGTTCTCACATTGTTATTTCTTTTTCATCATACGTTTCCTTGTTTTTGCACGTGCATAGGTGTAGTATATGTGCTGTGGTACATGATGTGGAGTATTGTACACACAAATGTGTACAGATGCACATACCTATTAGCATGTGTGTGGAAACCAGAGGAGAAAGTGTGATATCTCACCTTTATCATTCATCCACATGCTTCCTCAAGATACTCTTATTGATCCCAGAGCTTTCTATTTTCAGAAGGCCGAGTGATTCTTCTCTAGCTTCTGATCCCCACAGAACTAGGGTTACAGGCATGTGTGGCCACACCTAGCTGTTCACATGGATGCTTGTGAATTGAACTCAGGTGGTCTCAGGGCCTAATGCTTGTACACCAAAAGCCTTGAGCCACATATTTTACCTGTTTTATATTTTACTTGACATATGCCTGATAATGGGCTAAATAAGGATATTTTCCTACATATATGTATCTCTACATACTTATATGTATTGCACTTTAAACATGTTTTCTCCTAATAACCCACTCCATTCTTCTTTCTGCTCACTTTCTTCCCAGTTACTCCCGTTGTTTTCCTAGACAGTGTCACTTCTACTTTCATGCATATGTACACACATGATTTTATGTATGTATTTCCAGTCCAAGATCCACAAATGCGAGTAAGTATGCAATGTTTATATTCATGAAACAGAATTAATTCATCTAATATGACTGACTCCAGTTGCATATATTTTCTTACAAATAACAAATACCTTTGTTTTCTGTTATTGCTGGGTAAATAGTGTATAGTGTGAATATATATGTAGTTATACACACACACACACACACACACACACACACATATGTGTAGTAACATTTTCTGTATCCATTCTTTTGCTAACACACTTAGGTTTTTTCCATGATTTGTATGCTTAGGAACCAATTCTCCTTGATCTTTGTACAACTATTTGTTCATTTCACTAGTTAATTTGTTAACTGTGATGTTTAATTTTTTAAAGTAGTTTCCAGTTCTTTGTAGATTCTAGATATTAATCCCCTTAGATGTGCAGTTAGTAATTACATTACTGGGTACTCCTATTAATTTATTTTAGTTATTTGTTTGCAAGGAGAAGAAAAGACAGAGAGATGCACCAGGGCCTTCTACAACTTGCAATCAGAACTCCAGATGCAGGTGCCACTTTGTGTGTCTGGCTCCACATGGGTTCTGGGGAATCAAATCAGAGTCATCAGGCTTTGCAAGCAAGCACCTTTAACTGCTGACCCATCTCTCCAGCCCTACGCTGTTGCTGTTTTTACTTAGTTAATTTTATTATTTGACGTGGAGAAGCGTTTTAGCCTCATGATATCCCATTTGTTAATTGCTAGCATTATTTTCTGCATGATTAGAGATTTTTTCAGAAAGCTCTGACTTATTCCTGCATCTTGAAATGTTTTTCCTCCATTTTTTTCTAATAATTTCAAAGGTTTCAGTTATACATTAACATTTTGATACTTTTGGAGGGTTTATTTTACTTATTTAATAAGATCATGCTTTTTGTGGATGCATCATATGTTAGTATTGTCTTTTCCCTCCCCATGCCCCCATTCCACTAGGGCCCTCTGCAGTGGAGTTGCTGGTGTTCCCCATGGGGTTGTGGGTTATGCATTATGGGAGCAACAGTCAAATATTGGGGTGAGACAATGACTCTTGGTATGAAATTCCCACATGTGGCTCTTACAATGTTTATACCCCCTTTCTTACAAATTCTCTGAGCATTTGTGGGTGTGTTTCAAGTCTACTTCAGAGATGAACTCTTAGGAGCCTCTAAATTTTAGCTTTGGTATGTGTTCAGTATCCTCAGCATTTATCTCATTCACCATGGAGCTGATTGTCAGGCTCACCATGAAAGCAGCACTTTTGTTCATCTCCTAAATTCCACTGTGGTTTCACCTGGGCCTTGGCTGAAATGTGAGGGGTGGTTTATCTCCTCAGGTGTCACCACATTCTGAAAAGGAGAAACCGATTCTTCAATAGAGAAGGTAGCATAAGTTAAATTGGATAAGTGCTATTAATTTAGAGAGATTTTGATGAATGTATCCCCTATTTTAGCTAATGACTAGTGGGAGCTTGACATTAGAGAGCATAATCTTTGTCTCCATAGGATTCTGACGTGGTTCCAAGTTTCAGATATGGGAGGCTTTCCACTGAGCAGACCTCTTAGCAAATCAGAAAGCCACTGGTTACCCACCAAGGCTGTGCACCACCATTGCTCTGGTGTGTACTTCTTCCCAGGCTGGTTGATTTTTTTTAAATTTATTAATTTTTTTACTAATTAGTTTTGTACTCAGTGAATACAGTCAAGTTGGTACCATTGTTAGGCTCATCCATATACTACCTCCTGCCCCTGGCCCCTCCTTGTTGAGGTATATGAGTCATGCATTGTGGCATTAGCCCACAATTATGGGTAGGAGAAATGTCTTTGCATATCATGACCCAACATGTAGCTCTGAAATTCTTTCCACCCCCTTTTCCACAAAATTTCCCTGAGCCATGTTGGGTTCATTTTTGGTCTGCTTCAGTGATGAGATGTTGGGGGCCTCTGGGTCTCTGGATATCTGATTTGGTAGGAGTTGATTATTCTCTGTGCTGATCTCCTTCACCCTTGTGCTGGTACCAGGTTCACCAAGAAAACATCACCCTTACTTCTTTTGCCAATTATTCTTAGTTTCAGCTGGGGCCCTTTTGAGGCATGATGGGGTGGTTCTCTCCTTAGGATCTGCGTCTATCTGAAAAATAGAAGCAGATTCTCCAACGGAGAGTAAAGTTAGCACCAGACAAATGGGATAATCCTTATTTTATTTTATAGAGGATATAATAGGTGTAGGCCCTCTTATAGCCCCAAATTGGTGGTAGCTTGATAATGGAGAGTGGGCTCATGTTTGGATATGGTTCTGACTTGTTTCCCAGCTCCAGCTATGGGTCCTGTATCACTGAGGGGATCAGTTAGCCAAATCAAGAGCAGTTGGTTTCCCACCATGGCTGTGTGCCACTATTGCACTTGTGTGAGCAACACAACAGGTTATTTGCTGATAAGTAGGTTAGATCATGAGTTTCTTGGACAGATATTGGTCATTTTCCCCCAGTCACCCATATAGCCCATGTAGCACTAGATGTGCTGACTGTCTGGGAACTGACTCTCTTCCAGCTTCTAGCCATGGCATTCCATTTTACATGTGGTGTCTTCAGTAGTAGGGTCTTACCACTAATCTTTTGTGGGTCATCAAGTACTCTTACAGAAATCTGTCTTTCTTTTAGGAAACCTTGTAGGTCTCTCTGATCAAAAGCTCATTGTGGATGAAAGCCCCATGTTGGTCCTGGGAGTTACAGGTCAATACCTACTAAGAAAAGGAAGAAAAAGATAACTATTATAAAAGAGTTAGAGAGAAGAGAGACTGAAAGAGAGAGGGAGAGATGCTGTAGATGGTTGCTTTTGAGTAGCTTAGACCTGTGCTCATGCACGCCACTTCTGGCCACTTCTGCCCAGTAGCTCATGAAGCACTTTCCAGCACTAGACTGGCTAACTCTCTGGGGACTGGCTGTCATCCGGATTCCAGCCAGGTCTGTCAGCATTCTGTGTTGGTGGCATATGGTATCTTCAGCAATAGGATCTTAGCTTTTACCTCACATACAGTGTTGGTTTGATTCAGGTTTCCCCCATTGTTGCAGTCAGGTTTGCATTGCTGGTAGAAATCACCCAACCAAGAGCAGATTTTGGGGGAAAAAAGAGGTTTATTTTGGGTTAAAGGCTCAAGGTGGAATCTCCTTGATTCCAGGGAAAATGATGGCATGAGCAGAGGGTAGGCATCCCCCCTGGCCAACATAAGGTGGACAATAGCAACAGGAGGGTGTGCCAAACACTGGCAAGGGGAAACTGGCTATAACACCCATAACCCCACCCCCCAAAATACACTGCCTCCAGGAGGCATTAATTCCCAAATCTCCATCAGCTTGTGATCTAGCATTCAAAACACCTAAGTTTATGGGGGACACCTGAATCAAAACACTATATTCTGCCCCTGGCCCCCCAAAACTTATATCCATACATGATGTAAAATACAATGCACTCAGTTCAACTTTAAATGTCCGCATAGTTTTTATCAATCCCAGTGATGTTCAAACATCCCCATAGTCCATGATCTTCTAACTGAGCCATAATACCCCCCCAAAAAAAACCATAATGGCACAAAATAAACATTCACACTGCAAAAGATGGCATTGGGTATAGAAAACAATTACTCAAGGTATACATGATTTAAACAAACACCAAACTTTGTACCTCCAAGTCCAACAACCCTAGTTAATGACAAATCTCCCAGTCCTATAATTCTAACAGGAAATAAGTCTCTGGAATTCCAATTCTGCCCCTCCAGCTAGGTTACTCACAGTCCTGGAAAACTTCATCGGGCTGGCAGCTTTCCTTAGCAGCCATATTGTGGTCCCAGCATCTCGCCTGGGTCTCCACTGAAGCCCAGGGTTCATCTTCATGGCCCCATGGGGTTTCCATGCAGGTATCCAGCAAACCTGTTTCACACTGCCCATGGCCATCTCCAAAACACAAGACTGTGTTGCAAACTCAATGACCCTCTTTCCAGAATTTCTTATACTATACAATACCAGACAGGGTGCCTAATTGTTAATATGGGGGGAATAAAGCAGAATTTGATGAACAGGACACTCCTGAAACATTCAGGCCCCTTCAAAAGTCTACATTCTGTTGTTGCCCCGGTACAGGTCAAATAGCCCAATCTCAAAGGTTGTAATGTCTCAATTGATGCTGAATGTGCAGCAGTTCCCCCAAAGCTTTTTCATTCAGTGCCATATCCCTCTGCTCATATCAGTTCATTTCTATACAAAGCATCCCTGCACAACTTCTCAGGACATGGGCATAACAGCAAGCCTCACACAAACTGCGAGCCCAGTCCAAGCAGAGCTCTTTCTCACCCTTATCAGCCAAACCTCACAGTCCATAGTTCTTACTGCATTTAGGACTTTCAACTCTGACCAGAATAGTCCATCAAGCTGTACTTACAGCACTGCAAGGCACCGCTTAGGCTAAGGTTTCAAATCCTTCCACATTCCTCTTGAAAATCAGCTCCACAAGGCCAAAGCCACACAGTCAGGTGTCTAGCAGCAACCCCACTCTTCGGTACCACTTTAATGTTGCAATCAGGCTTGTGTTGCTGGTAGAAATCATCCAACTAAGAGCAGCTTATGGGAAAAAAGAAGAGGTTTATTTTGGCTTACAAGCTCAAGTGGGAAGCTCCATGATGGCAGGAAAAATGATGGCATGAGCAGAGGGTGGACATCACCCTCTCGCCAACAGAAGGTGGAAAACAGCAAAAGGAGAGTATGCCAAACACTGGCAAGGGGAAACTGGCTATAATATCAATAAGCCCACCCCCAACAAAACACCACCTCCAGGAGGCTTTAATTTCCAATTGCTATCAGCTAGGGAGACTAGCATTCAAAATACCTAAGTTTATGGGGGATACCTGAATAAAACCATCATGCCCATAAACTTAGGAACTTTGAATGCTAGTCTCCCTAGCTGATAGCAGTTGGAAATTAAAGCCTCCTGGAGTTGGTGTTTTGTTGGGGTGGGCTTATTGGTATTATAGCCAGTTTCCCCTTGCCAGTGTTTGGCACACTCTCCTGTTGCTATGGCCCACGTTATGTTGCTTAGGGGGTGATGTCCACCCTCTGCTTATGTTGTTGTTTTCCCTGCCATCATGGAGCTTCCCCTTCTAGCCTGTAAATCAAAATAAACCTCTTTTTTCTCACAAGCTGCTCTTGGTTGGGTGATTTCTACCAGCAATGTGAACCTTACTGCAACAGTAAGGTGGTAGGGAGGAGTGTGTGGCTTTGACCTTTTGGAACTGATTTTCAAGAGGAATGTGCATCTCTTTTTTGAGGTACAATTTCAGGCTCTCTGGTTTTCTTCAATTAAGTTAAGTCTAGTGACAAAAATCTCTGTGTTCTAAGAGATGATTCTGCTCAATTTCATTTATGTCATTGTTGATTTTTTGATGATTTGCTTCCAGTTCACCAATTTGCTTGATCAGGTTCCCATACCTTGTTTTGTTTTCATTTTGGGATTCAATTTCATTGTTTTGTCCATGTTTTCATTGGAGGCTTCAATTTTCAGGCTAGGCATCTTTGATGGAGATCTTGCAGTTTTTTGACTTTTGTTGATTTTTTTTTTTTTTTGTATTATGGTCTACCCATATTTGGGTAAAAGTCTTATTTTATTAAGGTGGGAACAAGTGTTTGTCCTTATAGGAACTTCAGTGAGTATTCTGTTTTAAATGTGAACTGGATTGTGATACAATGCCTTTAGAACTGCAGATGTGCAGCAGATTGTGGAAGTTGAAAGTGCATTAAGGTTGCCTGGGGAACTGGGAGGTAGGCAACTGGGCACTAGGGGCTCCTCATTCCACTTGTGTGTGCTCTTGTGTACAGGGGAAGTGGGGGTTGAGGAACTAGGAGCTAGGGAGCTGGAGCAAAGGGTGGGCTCCAGCAGTGGCCTGTGTACCTTCTGACTCAGGGAATCCTGGAGATTGGGACCCAGGTTCTGGTCAATCAGGAAGCTGGAGCAAAAGGAATGCATCTGCGCCCACAGACAGAGTGCAGGCTGCCCCCAAACAGCAGCCTTCATACAGGGGCCAGGGAACTACAATGTGGGGAATGAACCAGGAGCTCTGGCTTACTCTCTCCTCTTGTGCACTCTGCATTCTCCAGCACAGGGTATCCAGGAGCTGGGGACCCAGGGGCCAATCAGTCAGAAAGCCAGAGCAAAAGGCTGCTCCTGCAACATCTTTATGGAGTTTTTGTACAGAGTGATAAATGGACACTGACTTTTATTCTTCTACATGTGGATATCCAGCTTCTGTAGCACCATGTGTTAAAGAGGTAGTCTTTTCTTCAATACACATTTTTGATGCCTTTGTTAAAAATTAAATGATTGGAACTATGTTAATTTTTATCCAAATTTATGTGTGTGTTTGTGTGTGTGTGTGTACGCGCGCGCTCGCTCGCGCGTGCATGTATGTATTAGAGAGAGAGAGTCTGTTTCTGTACCAGCATGCTGGTTTTCTTACTATGAGTATGTCATGCAATTTAAAATCAGGAATCATGACGCCTCCAGCATTTTTTGTTTTGCTGATGATTTCTTTGTTCTGTGTGGTTGTTAGTACTTTCATATGAATTTTAAGATTATTGCTTAAATTTCGGTGAAGAACATGATTGAAATTTTGATGGGTTTGGCATTGAAACTGTAGATTGCTTTTGGTAACATAACCTGTCAGTAAAACTAATTCTGCTGATCCATGAACATGGGAGGTTTTTCTTCTTCTAGTGTCTTCCTCAATTTCTCTCTCTGGCATTTAAGTTTTTTTCATTGTTGAGTTCTTTCACTTCCTCACTTAACTTTATTTCAGGATATTTTTGAGGCAATTGTGAATGGGGTTATTTTCTTGATTTATTTCTCAGCATGTTTATTATCAATACATAGAAAGGATACTGACTTTAGTACGCTGCCACTTTGTTAAAAGAACATGTCAGATTTAAGGGTTTCTACTTGAGTCTTTAAGGAATTTCATATAAAGAATCATATCATCTGCAAATCAGGATATTTTGACTTCTCTTATTTTTGTATCCCTATTATTTTCTTCTCTTATCTTATTGTTCTAGCTAAACTTCAAGAAATGTAATGAACAAGAGTTGAGATACTGGACATCCTTGTCTTATCCCTGATCTTAATGAAAAATACTTGAGCTATTCCCTGTTTGGTGTAATACTTGCTATAATGTTGTCATGTATAGCCTTTATTATGTTGAGGTATGCTCCTCTTATTCTTAGTTTTCTTGGGATTTTATCATAAAATGATGCCCAATTTTGTTAGAAGCAATATTTTAAAATGTCCTCTTTCTAGAAATAAAGTTAATCTTTTAAAAATGACACACTATGAACTGTGATGACTTCTATAGGTGAAACATATGGAAAAAGACTTCCTGAACAAAACCTCAGTAGCTCACGATCTTAAACAGTCACTCAACCAATGGAATCACATGAAGCGGAAGAGTTTCTTTACAGACAAGCATACAATAAGCAAAGCCAATAGATTACCCACAGAATGGGAGAAAATATTTGCGGGTTATCCAAATGATAGAGGACTAATCTCTAGAATCTACAAAGAATTCAAAAATCTAAACAGTAAGAAGTGAAACACCCCACTCACAAAATGGGGCAAAGAGCTGAACAGGCAGTTCACAGAGGAAGAAATACAAATGGCAAACACACACTTCAGAAAATGATCATCATCCCTAATCATCAGAGAAATGCAAATTAAAACAACAATGAGATTCCACCTTACCCCAATAAGGATAGCAAACATTCAAAAATCAAATGAAAATACATGTTGGCGAGGATGTGGAGAAGTAGGAACACTCATCCACTGTTGGTGGGAATGTAGGATGGTACAACCACTTTGGAAAGCAATCTGGAGTCTCCTGAAAAAGCTGACTATAGAGATACCAACAGATCCAGTTATTCCCATACTGGGCATCTACCCTAAAACCTTCAAACCACAGGCTAGAGAGATTTGCTCAACCATGTTTGTAGCAGCTCAATTCATAATAGCTAATAGCTGGTATCAACCCAGATGTCCATCACTAGCAGAATGGATAACTAAGATGTGGTATATCTACACAATGGAATTCTATGCAGCAGTAAGAAAAAATGACACAATGAAATTTGAGGAAAAGTGGTTGAACCTGGAACAGATCATTCTCAGTGAACATACCCAATCACAGAAAAGAAAATCGCCACATAGTCTCACGCATCTACAGCACCTAACCTGAATCTACCCAAGATACCTTACATATCCAGCAAGCATCTTGTGGAATAGACACTAGGATGGATAGGGAGGGAGGGGCGGGCATCGAAGGGGTGGGAAACACAAATGTAGACCCAAAAAGAAATGGTACCATAATAGTGTTTAGTCTAGGAGATGCTTGCTGGGTATGTAAGGTATCTTGGATGGAAGGGGAGGGAGGGGAGGGCATCAAAGGGTTGGGAAACACAAATCTAGACCCAAACGGCAATGGTACCATAGTTTTCTATTTACTAAAAGACAGACCAAATGGCTGATCCTTCACCAGGCCCTTACAGGGAACACCTGAACCACAAGGCACTGGAGAGGGTAAGATCAAGACTAACCTTAATCTTCTACATCTTCCCTCCCTAACTATCCCTCTCCCTCTCTTTCTCTCTCTCTCTTATCTCTAACACTTATATATTAGTTATCTTTTTCCTCATTTTCTTAGTGGGCACTGACCTGTAACTCCCAGAACCAGCATGGAACTATCATCCACAATGAACTTTTGATCAGAGAGACCTACAAGGTTTCCTAAAAGACAGACAGATTTCTGTCAGAGTACTTGATGACCCACCAAAGGCTAGTGGTAAGACCCTACTGCTGAAGACACCTTATTTGATTGACATGCAAATTAGAATGGCATGGCTGGAAGTTGGAAGAGAGTCAGTCCCCAGACAGTCAGGGTGTCTAGTGCCAGAAGGTGCTACATGGGAGACTGGGGAAAAATGACCAATATCTGTCAAAGCAACGCAAGGTCTAACCTACTTAGCAGCAAATAACTTGTTGTGATGCCCACACAAGTGCTGTGGTGGCACACAGCCATGGTGGGAAACCAACTGCTTTTGATTTGGCTAACTGATCCCCTCCGTGGTACGGGACCCATAGCTGGAGCTGGGAAACAAGTCAGAGCTATATCCAAACATAAGCCCACTCTCCAATATCAAGCTACCATCAATCATGGGCTATAAGAGGGCCTACACCTATTAAATTCTCTATAAAAAAAGTAAGGGTTATCTCATTTGTCCTGATGCTAACTTACTCTCCATTGGAAAATCTGCTTGTCTTTTTCAGATAGATGTAGATCCTAAGGAGAGAGCTACCCCATCATACCTCAAATGGGCCCCGGCTGAAACTAAGAAAAATTGGCGAAACAAGCAAGGGCGCTGTTTTCCTGATGAACCAGATACCAGCACAAGGGGGAAGGAGATCAGCACGGAGAAAAATCAACTCCTACCAAATCAGAGAGCCAGAGCCTCAGAGGCCCCCAACACCTCATCACTGAAGCAGACCAAAAATGAACCCAACATGGCTCAGGGAAATTTTGTGGAAGAGGGGGCGGAAAGAATGTCAGAGCCACATGTTGGGTCATGATATGCAGAGACATTTATCTTACCCATAACTGTGGGCTAACTACACAATGCATGACCCATATACCTCAACAAAGAGGGGCAAAGGGGAGGGGTTAGGCCATGGATGAGCCTAATAATGGTACCAAACTGACTGTATTTGCTGAATACAATACTAACTAATAAAAAATGTTTAAAAAATAAAATAAATAAATAAAAATAAAAAATAAGATAAATATGTTAACAAGTACAGTTAAGTGATCTTTGCAACCCAAATTCATTTTGTGATGATAGAATATAACATCAACTGAAATTGAAAAAAAAAGAGAAATGTAATGAACAAGAGTGGAGATACTGGACATCCTTTTCTTATCCCTGATCTTAATGAAAAATACTTGAGCTTTTCCCTGTTTGGTGTAATATTGCTATAATGTTGTCATGTATAGCCTTTATTATGTTGAGGTATGCTCCTCTTATTCTTAGTTTCCTTGGTATTTTATCATAAAATGATGCTCAATTTTGTTAGAAGCAATATTTTAAAATGTCTTCTTTCTAGAAATAAAATTTAATCTTTTTAAAATGACATACTATGAACTGAGATGACTTGTACAGGTGAAACATATATGAAGCACACAGGCACATCTAATCACAACCTGTTCTTGTCTTGCCTTTGCTCTGATGCACCTCGTTATAAAACTGCACACGTAGAACAGACAGTACAAAATGTTTATTCAAAATTTGAACAGTTTGACTTAAGCCATACTAAATGTACAGCTTAGATTAGCCAATTTATGACTTTAACCATGAAGGCCAACCCTTTCTTTGTAGTATTCCTTGTGGTTCAAAATATAATTAAGAAAAATCATTTATTAATTTTAAAAAGTGATATTTATGTGCAGTTATATGAAAGATGTCTCAGTCTTTTTCTTCTTGTAACATTCAAACCAGAAGTTGATATTTGTTTTAAAATTTTCAAAGGTGAATTATTATATATTATGCATCCTAAATTGAAAGGTTTGCCCTTTATTTTAGTATATTATTTATATATATATAGATAAATGATTCTAAACAATGGCAGTTATTGAATCACCCTAAAAATAAATTAGTTATGATAGTTGTGAATTGTGCTCTTTATGAGTTGGTAGAAGCAGCAGTGCATTACTCAGCTTCCCCTCACTGTGACAAGATAACTGAGATAATTGTCATCTAAGGAGGGATGGGGGATCTGACTTCACAGTTTTGGAGGTATGAGTCTACCACCTTTTGGCCCCTTCCTTTGCCTGTGGTAAGACAGACATCAGAGTGAGTGTGTATGATCTGTTTACTTCTTGACAGTTGGGTGGCAAGGGAAGAAAAGCAGGGATAATATACCTAATGACCCTTTTGCTCCCAGTGAGCTTACTTGGATCCACTGGACCCTACGTTTTAAAGGTCCTGTTACCTCTCAATCAAGTGTCACAGGCCAGGGACCTAGTTTTTTAACACATGGGCCTTTGAGGGCCAATCAGGATCCAAACTTTTACAAACTAATTAAGAAGAAGAAAGAATAAACAGCTTGATGGTCATAAATGTCAATATTTCAAACTATGAAATCATATCAATGGAAGGCAATGGGATTAATGGCTAGGAGAACAGATTTTGAAATTGCCACTGAATCATTTCTGCCACTTTCTGGATAATGTCTCTGGATAAAATTATATAATTTTTCATAGAGTATAGGTATTTATTGATCACTTATCAGAAGTAAAATTCTGTCCTCAATGCTTTATATGATTATTCTTATGCATGTCACACTACTTTATTAAATAGATTATCCCCAGTTTATAGAGGAAGGAATGATGTGTGTCAAGTTTTTAGGAATTGCATAAGTTGGTAGAATCTCTGTACTAAATCATATCATTTTGACATTAATCAGTATACTGGTGTGTGCTGCCATGCCCTAAGCTATTTTCTTGAATACCCTGTTTTCCCAAATTGTAATTTTGTATGACATGATAAGGATTTTAATAATGAAATCAATAGATATGTGAAAGTACCTAGAAACCAAGAATCCAAACTCTCAATGATTAAAAGTCCTACTTCTCAATTGTTAACCCACTGATTCTATTATTGCTTTTGTTAAACTGCATTACCGGACTTTATGTTGACTTTCTGATAGTTGGAATATAATGATAAATTTTACTTGTTGATAACATATAGCTTTAGGACCTTAGAGCACATGAAAAGAATTTTAAACATCATATTTTATTTGTAAGAGAGAGGTAATTTGAAGGATTTATAAGGGACAGAAAAATATTCTGTTTTAGTAAGTTGGAGCATTAGGTGGTTAAAGGAATTAGAATTTCTTGAACCAAATGTAAACAGACACTTTTGGGACCTGAATTGCTCCTCTTGTTTTGTTTCTGAAGCTGTGACTTGGAATTTTCAGTAAGAAATCTTTAGCTGATTAAATGTTGGGAAATTAAAGTATTTGAGAATGATGTATAGTAAATTATTAGAAACTCTAGAATCATACTACTTAGAAATAGACACACTGAAGTTGCTCTTTTATGAGCCTTTCTCAAGATAATTATCAGGGGCTGGTGGAAAGGAAAAATGAACTCATCACAGCCAAGATATGCAAGGCAAGAACACTGTCTTTCATTTGATTTGGAGGGTGTTATACAAAGCATTTAACATCTCTCAGTAAAATAATACATGGAAAAGTTGTGAGGTGTTGTTCATTGGGAAGTCATGTATTATGCTAATCCAATTCTATTCCTGCTGCTCTGAGATGACAAGTAAAATGGAGAGACACTTCGTAAACATACATTAACTTATGAATGTAACTTATAAAGTACTGCATTTTTCATTTTAATTTCATAAATGTATTCAGCAAACAATTCTTGAGTGCCTAAATATTTTATAGCATGAATATATTGCATTTGCATGTCAAAATAATATTTCAAGAAAATAGGAATCAATGAGTTTTACCCAATGTTTGCTCTAACTCTAGAATTATCCTAACAACCATCTATGCTTGCCTCTATCCCCTATTTATAATTTCCTGTAAGCAAGGAATTATTGCTACATAACTAGCCACATGCTATGCCCTGCTTTCTGCTGCCAACTCTTTCTTGAAAAAAAACTACTTTTGATTCATCCTTATAAATGATAGACTAGGTAGAGGTGTACAAAAATTTACATTCTTGCAGATTCAAATATAGCAACCATTTACATAAAACAAGTTTTAAATAAAACTTTCTGTATTCATGAGGACCATTCATGGGCCAGGATCTAAAAATGGAAAGAATTGATGGATGAATCCATTGAATTTCACTTTGAGTTTTCATAGAGCACACATTTCAGTAGAGATTTTTTGGTTTATCTTTAAGTAGACTCTAAAAGCTCCCAAAACTCTGTAAGTTTAGCAGTAATGCTTAAAGTCCTTCCTTTTAGAGCTTGCTTTTCACTGCCAGCTTGAAAAGAATCAGAGTTTTGTTTAACTGAGTTGAGCAGTTATTATTAGCACAGTCCATTAAAGCCTGGCTTACCTTCTCAAAAAGAGAAGCAACAGGCCTGAAGTGTTCTCCTGATTCGAACTGAAATATTGCAAAGCAATTAAGACCCAGTGTGTTCAGTTGAGTCGGCAGCATGTGTCTTAGCATTCATTCCAGAGGATGCCGTTGCTTGTGGTTGAAATTAGAACCATTTCGCTGTAATGCTTTTTTAAGGTCCCTTACTGAAATTGTAACACTAATGTCAATTCATGAATCCGGCTTTGAAATACAGGATGGAAGAATCTGCTTCCTGATTGGCGAGGTTTCAGGAGAGGAAGAACACTGACACATTCACATCAATAAACTAAAAGTGCAACTGATGTCCCGTTTAGCCTCCCACTATCCACGAAAGCCGTGTTTGCTGACAATGGAGTCATTAGAACCTCTTTCCTAGAGCCAACAGGCACAGGAAAAAATGAAATGTTCTGGCAGTTCCCAGTGTTGACTGAAAAATTGAAGTGGCCTTCAACCCTCCGGTGGTGAAAGGAGAGCTTTGTTTCCTGTTCCAGTCGCCCAAAAAACGGTCATTTTGAAACTCAATAAAGGTGTGTGTTCTAGGAAATCAGAGGGGCTGTTTGTTAACACACCAGCGCCAACAGAGGAAGCTGGGTTAACTATGTCACTAGAGAATTTATGATGCATAAAGACTTCCTGACTTTTAAGTCCCAGAGGAATTCTATATTCATAGAGAAAGAGAAGAGTGAGTCTGCTGAAAGCCACAAAGGAGGATGACCCTGTGAGCACTGGAGCTATTTGTGAATATCCTCAACACACAATTTACCTTTCCTTGTGAGAATATTTCAATGAATTATTGTGATACTTAGAAAACTCTCTCTCTCTCTCTCTCTCTCTCTCTCTCTCTCTCTCTCTCTCTCTGTAGTTAATCTCATTATTAAAACATTGTGTTTATTGAACTTGGCCAGTATCTCAGAAGCTTCCCTACTGTAATCCATAATTCCAAAATGTTTCCATAAAATATCACACTCACATGATTTGCAGTGCCCTTGACTGTGTCTTGTTGGCCTATTTCTTTTTTTAAACATTTTATTTATTTATTTGAGAGAGAGAGGGAGAGAGAAAGAGGAAGATAGGGAGAAAATGGGCACACCAGGGCATCCAGCCACTGCAAACGGAACTCGAGTTGCATGAGCCATCTAGTGAACCTGGCTTATGTGGGTTGGGTACTGGGGAATCGAACCTGGGTCCACAATTTTCACAGGCAAGTGTGTTAGCCACTAAGCCATCTGTACTGCCTGTTGGCCTATTTTCTCTTAATTAAAAGATTTCTTGTAGGGCTGGAGAGGTGGCATCGCAGTTAAGGCATTTGTCTGCAAAGCCAAAGGACATTGGTTAGATTTCCCAGCACGCATGTAAACCAGATGCACAAGGTGGCACATGCATCTGGAGTTCCTTTGCAGTGGCTGGTGGTCCTGGTGTGCCCATTCTTTCTCTCTCTCTCTCTCTCTCTCTCTCCCCCTTTCTCTTTCTCTCTCTCTCCTTCTTTCTCTTTCATTCTCTCAAATAACTAAATAACTAAATAAAAATTTTTAAAAAAACGTTTTATAATATTTCTTGTAGAGCAGTAAACCAAAGACAAATTTCAAACCAAGGAATGGATGCCCACAGTTGTGGACACATGGGATTTCCCCTCAGGGCAGCCATCTTCCCATTGTCATCATTTTCAAGAAAGCATCAAGTTTGTTTTGAGTATTTTGCAAGCTTTTTGTAAAATTATTGCTTTAGAATTAAATTTCAATAAAATGTAAAGTGGTATTATCATGAGGTCCAAAGATATTCATATAATAAATTTCAATGACCTGTAGTCATTGATAATTTATTAAAATTACTCATATATATTTAACATTGAAGAACTGTATAATTGGTATTTTCAAGAAGTAAGTGAATAAAAGATGAAGTCAGATAGTATCTTGCCTAGAGTGACAGATATCAAGTATTACTGCTACAGTATCTGAATGTTTGTGTACTTCAAAATGCAACCAATTTTCTCATAAAGGAGAACCCAGAGATACCCTTTTTCCCTCCACCATGTAAGGAAAGAATGAAAAGTTGTGAACTATGAGCCAAAAAGCAGGTGTTCATTGACCATTAAGTTCTCATTGAGCTTGGCCTTCTCCTCTCTGGTGTCATGACAAATGAGTTTGTTGTTTGTAAACCAATTGGTCTCAGTCATTCATTTTTTTTTTTGTATCAATGAAAAAAGACCAAGACACCTGACCTATTTTTTTGAAAGGATCCAGGCATGTGGTGCACACCATTTTTAAACTTATTTATTTATTTATTATTAAGAGAGAGAAAGAGGCAGACAGAAAAATTGAGTGAGTCAGAGCATGACAGGGCCTCCAGCCACTGCAAGCAAACTCCAGGTACATGAGCCACTTTGTGTGTACCTGGCTTTACATGGTACTGGGAAATCAAACCTGGGCTGTCAGAGTTTTGAAGCAAGCACATTTAACCACTGAGCCATCTCTCCAGCCCTGCATGTCCTACTTTTAACAGAAGGATTCCTAAAATGCCAAATCTGCTCTATTTTCTCCTGCAAAGTAATCTCTTTCTCTCTCTCTCTTTCTCTCTCTCTCTCTCTCTCTCTCTCTCTCTCTCCTCTTTTTAAGATACTGAACAGGAAGCCAGTTCTCCTTCTGCTATTTTTCAATAAAAATATTTTTATGCATAATATTTAATACCCTGCATGATTAAAATAAATTTAAAGATTTTACCCACTATTACCATGGTTTCTAAAATGGAGACCTTTTGATCTCTTGTTTAAAACATTTTCAATAACATTAAATACTTATATCTTAATAAAATTGATATAACTAAACTACACTATAGTTTCTTAATGTTTTTTTTTTCTCTCTCATTTTCCCCAGTAAAAAAAGCAAGGTATCTTTCCAGTAGCTTATAGGACTAGCCCTCAGTTCACTTCCTCCTATGCTATATTTTATTAAACAACACATTTTCTTGTCTCATCTTCCAATAAGCAATATTTTCTATTTTCCCTGCTAAAACCCTATTCTAAGCCATGATTTCCTCTGCCTAGGTTACTACAAGAGGCTAATGACTGATACCTCATGTTCATTTAACAAAACAACAGCCATTATGTGTAGCTTACCCATAAAGCACCAAAGCATTTCTATCCTCATTCTGTAAATGCACTTTCTCGTCTTCTAGATGTGGTCCTAAATTGACAATACACTTGGTCATTTTGACAGATTTGCTGGTGCTTTTTGTTTGTGTGTGCTCAATGCCATTTTGTTTGGGGATGGTGTAGTGTGTATGATATACACACATGTATGTGCTCATGTTAGGCCCTATATATTTTGCTTGCAATGACCGGAATAAGATGTCTGGTGTCCAGCTCCATAGCTTTTCCATCCATTCTTGTTTGAGTCAGAATATCTTACTGATACCAGAACTTGTTGCTTTCTATGAGTGTGTGCTGTTCCCTGGTCTCTGTTCCCCAATTTTAAGAGACTGGGGTTACAGGCATGAATGGCCATGTCCAGCTCACATTTGCTTTAGAGTGATGCAGACAAGTGCCTTTGTCTTCCTTTTCTGCTTCCCATCGTTTTTTGATTGCCACAGTATTTTCTGTATCTGATTGACATGTTTATCTAAATTATCTAGATCTGCCAGGTCCCATCGTACCTGATAATAATCATGTCAAAACATGAGGCTCAGCAAAGCCAAGAAAGCCCATATACCTACCATGATATCCCTGCTGAATCAACTTTTTTTATGTCTCCTGTGGACAGTTCTTTCCAGCCCAGTGAACTATACTGTCATGGCCCATTCCGTCATTAATGTACATCTCTTCTCTACTTTTCTCCAGGCCCTGATATTAATGATGACTTCAGCCAGTCATAATAGGGTTTCTAGTTTCTACTGTATAACTTTTTGAGCCAGTATATTATTCTTTTCCTTGTTGTATATGATGGAGTTGAGATCTGGAGGAATTAAGAAATTAGATGAATATTAAATGGTTGAATTGTAATTTATTCAATTAGTAATATATTCATTCCTTTATTGATCTAATTTTCAAAGTTACCATGTAATTATGTGCTGGACACTGTTATAGTACTGAGGTAGCAGAATGATGATCCAAACATTCCAAAATCTTGCATTCGGGATATTTATATTTCAAAATTAGTTGGCAGATGAAATCCAAATTTAAGGTTATATAGTATACTAGGAAGAAATAATGCAAAGTTTGGAACTTAGCAAAATAATAGACAAAATGCTTAGCAATAATGTGTACACTTCTTATAAATAGCATCTCACTCTGTCATCCAGGCTGGCCTAGGAATATCTATGTATCACAGGCTAGCCTTACACTTAAGGTCTTCCTGCCTCAGCTTCCCTTGTGCTAGGATAACAGATATGAAACATCATGCTCAGCTTGATCTACAATTTTTAAACAGGGTGTTTAGTAATGACCTACTTAACAAGTACCATTTACACTCTTTTCAACTTAGTCAAATATTTGAGAATCCTGTAATTTTTGTGAGCATAGTTTTGATCCCTGTTGAATACTTAGAAAGGTGCAAATAATTTACAAACAGTGAAAGAAAATAGGAAATTCATTAAATAAAATAGAAGCATAAAACTATTATTGTACCATCTATATGTAACTGCTCTCTCTATTTCAGTGTTGTTCATGTCAGGTATGTAGTATGTTAAGATTTTCTCACTTATATAGCTTTATATGGGACTTTTCCTCCTAGCTTTGGATGGTGAGTATCTATCAATATTACTGAACACTCATATAACATGATTTTGGTGCTTTCATAGTCCATAGGAATGAGCCACATTTTTTAAACTTTTTGTTGCATTTATCCTTCCAGTAGGATACATACATGTTATGAGATGCTGTTTCTAGGCATGCCATGGTTGTAGCCCTCTTGAGCTCTCAGCAACTGTGATGGTCTACACAGAGACCCACACTAGATTGAGTCCATCAGAGGTACTGCCTGATAAATACAAGTGGATGGACCAACTGAATATGCGCCTGGCTTTGAGTGATATTGACTGTAGCCTGACTTCTTTGTAGCCAGTAGTCATTCCCTGATGAGCTACTAATCATCTCCCACTCGTCATTGGAGCTACTGACTCTTTCTGACTTTTAATAACAATGCACTTAACTATATGACTTTTGTTCTGGATGGCTGAATCTGTTATTACAATAATTAAGAAACTTCACAGCCAGAGGAATGGCTTAGTGGTTAAGGCACTTGCCTGCAAAGCCAAAGGACCATGTTTGCCAGGAACCAGGTATGCCAGATGCACAAGGTGGCAATGCATCTGGAGTTTGTTTGCAGTGGCTGGAGGCCCTGGTACACCCATTCTCACTCTCTCTCAAATAAATAAATAAGAAAAGAATTTAAAAAAGAAACTTCCATAATTCTGCTTGCTTATAACATTGAAATAATAGTCTAGGTCCCAAAGCAGGAGAATTGAATAAGATGCATGCTATATTTTACCACAAGTAATATCTTGTACCCTCCACAGATATGCAAAGCCTGTTTGTTCATGTGTCTAAGAGTCAAGTACACTGATTTCCACTTAGTATTTCGTTTCTTTTGTTTTCATTTTTGTGAGGTAGCCATAGTGAAGAAAAAGGGGAAAGTACAAATACTGCATTTTCATCTTGTTTTGATTTTTCTTTTGGTGCTATTTTAATTTTCTAAAGCATATAGTTATGCTGACATGTTCCTTTTTCAATTTTTATTTACACTTCTGACAAAGCTCATAAAAACATAAGCTACATTCTTCAGATTTCATTCATGTCAGTTTTGTTAGTTGTTCTTTGCTTTGCAAAGTTGTTGAAAAAATCCATTTCATCAGGACTAAAAATATGTCATTCAGCACCTGGGTCTCTTATCTATGTCTAGCAATTTGAAAGAAATTTTGAACTGAATAACATGAAATAGCATTTACGTGTATGAGGCCAGCTGTCAAGTTACACTTTATACATTCTACTGATGAAAGCAAACTTTTATAGTCTAACCTCCAAATGAAGAGCAGCTGGAAGAAGCATGGCTTTCTTTTTAATAAAGATAAAATCATATTATAAACAACTTTAGAGGGCACCTGAGTTGTACAGTTTCACTGGAATTTTACTAAAAGTAATAAAACCTATGAATTTCATTTTCATCTGCACTAGGACAGTATGAAGTCCTGCTGTTTAGACTAGAGGATGATGGAACCTGCTTGGGAGGAACTGGGTGGAGCTTGCAGGGAAAATTAAGAGCAAAGAAGATAAACACAAGAGTTATCTGCTCCATCATTAATGTAGTAAACTAGGAATGAAGCAGTTTAGAATAGGGTCTATCAATTACAGAGGAAATCAGATAACACCCAGACTATTCTTTATACGGGGAAACAAAGTAATTCATTTAACAAAACACTGATGTTTTTACAATCAATCAGCCAATACATAGGTCTAGCTTGGCTGCATAGAAACAATTTTGTCCTGATGTTACTCATTTGGGGTTTCAGAATAGTTTCTTAGTCCAGAAAAACAACAGGTACTTACCTGTCTTAGCAACAAAGGGTTAAGTACACCTACTTAATCATGGATGTCACTTGTCCAGAAGCCTGCTGTGGTGGTTTGATTCAGGTGTCCCCCATAAACTTAGACGTTTGGAATGCTAGGTTCCTGGCTGATGGAGATTTGGGAATCGATGCCTCATGGAGGCAGTGTATTATTGGAAATGCATTTATGGATATTATAGCCAGTTTCCCCTTGCCAGTGTTTGCCACATTCTCCTGTTGCTATTGTCCATCTGATGTTGGTAATGAGGTGATGTCCACCCCCTGCTCATGCCATCATTTTCCCCTGCCATCGTGGAGCTTCCCTTTGAGTTTGAAATCCAAAATAAACGTTTTTTCCACAAGCTACTTTTGGTCTGGTGATTACTGCCAGCAATGTGAACCTGACACCAACAGTAAAGTTGCAGCCGAGGAGTAAGATTATTGCTGCTAGACACCTGACTGTGTGGCTTTTGGCTTTTTGGAGCTGATTTTCAAGAGGACTATGGAAGGTTTTGAAACATTGGCCTAAGAGATGCCTTTCAGTGCTGTAAGTACAGCTTGATGGATTATTCTGGTCAGAGTTGAAAGACCTAAATGCAATAAGAAGTAAGGACTGTGAGGTTTGGTATATGAGAGTGAGAAAGAGTATTGCCTGGACTGGGCTAGAAGTAGTTTGTGTGAGAGGCTTGCTGTTATGCCCCCATCCTGAGAACTTGTGCAGCATTGCTTTGCATAGAAATAGATTGATGTGAGCAGAGAAATATGGTAGAGAAATGAAATATTATAGCTGAAACTTCTTCCCATTCAACTACAAGTATGTGAGAGATAAAAACTTTTGAGATAGGGTCAGCTGTCCTGTACTGGGAAAATAAGAAGAAAGTAGACTCTTTTTCAGGGACCTGAATGCTTAAGGAGTGTCCTGTTCTTGAAAGTCTGTTTTATTTCCCCCTGGATTAACAAATTGGCACTCTACCTGGTATTACGGAGTATGAAAAATGCAGAAAAGAGAGGGTCATTGAGTTTGCAACATGGTCTTGTGTTTTGGAAATGACCATGGGCAATGTGTAGCAGGTCTGCTGGATTGCCTGCATAGAGACCTGATGGAGCCATGATGATGAACTGTGGCTTGCAGTGGAGACCCAGTGAAGATGCTGGAATCATGAGATGGCTCCCAAGGAGAGCTGCCAGGCCCCAGATGTAGTTTTCCAGGACTGTAAGTAGCCTAGCTGGAGGGGAAGAATTGGAACTCCAGAGATTTGTTGTAGGTTAGAATTATTGGACTAGTGACTTGTCACTGGCTAGAGTTGCTGGACTTGGAGCTACAGAGTTTGATGTTTCCCCAATTTAAATCTTCTTTTAGCTGAATATTTCTTTGCTATACCCAATGCCCTCTTTTGCAATGTGTTTATTCTGTACCATTATGGATTTTTTGGGGGGGATTTTTTGGTATTTATGGCTCAGTTAAAAAATCATGGATTATGCGAATGTTTGAACATCACTAGGATTGATAAAAACTATGGGAACTTTTAAAGTCGGGCTGAATGCCTTGAATTTTACATCATTGATGTTTATCATTTTATAGGGAACAGGGGTGGAATGAGGTGATCTGATACAGGTGTCCCTCATAAACTTAGGTGTTTCTAATGATAGGTTCCCAACTGATGGAGATTTGAACATTAACATTTATTGGAGGCAGTGTATTGTTGGGGTTGGGCTTATGGGTATCATGTCCAGTGTCCCCTTGCCAGTGTTTGCCACACTGTCCTATTGCTGTTGTCCATCTGATGTTGGTGAGGAGGTAATGTCCACCCTCTGCTCATGCCATTGCTTTCCCCTGCCATCATGGCGCTTCCCCTTGAGCCTGTAAGACAAAATAACCACTTTTTTCCCCACAAAATGCTCTTGGTAGGGTAATCTCTGCCAGAAATGCAAACCTTACTGCAATACCTGGTTGATTTTCACTTCCTTTTGCCAAGGTGTCAGGCAGGAGATATGTGTTTTGCTTCTCTACCAACTTGATTATATCTTGCTTCAAGTGCTGTATGGTACTGACCTATCATCTCTGAAACTTGAGATCTGTGCTATGCACAGTGTTTGGGGAACTTTGTATGTGTTCCTTCCCTGAGAGAAGGTTCTAGATACTTTTCTACCTGAGATCCATTGCTGAAGAGCTCAAATCTCTTTGTTTAAAGTGAAATTTGGGGAATGCTTTAAGGGATATTAAAGAAAATGTTTTGGGATTGAAAGAATGTTTGTTTTTTTCAATCTATGTTTAATATGTGCTAGGTGATCTCAGTATATAATTTTACTTAAAAGCTCACAATACTCTTAAGGAGTAAGGATGATTGTGTTCAGTATGAAGAAAGGACAATTGAGACCCAGTGAACCATGTGTGTCAACTAAAGGTGCTCAGCTGGTAGATGGTCAAGTCTGGTTAATACAATGAGCCTTAGTCAGAGGTGAGGGATAAGGTGAGAGAGGACGATGATTTTGGTCCTCTGGCCACGCTATCCAGAAAGGTGAGTTTCCAAATTTCAGTTAGTACATAAATAAGAAGTTTCTTAGACCTATTTTAAAGATTTCTCTGGAAGTAGTTAGAAATGAGTTCTTCAAGATTTATATCTAGGACATTTAAAGAATTGACTTAAGGGTGATGCTTTTTGTTGTTTTGTGCCTTCTCATTCATCATCCAAAGGTTTGGCCTTTTTCCCAGATTGCTCACCAACAATACTACCAGGACTGAATCTATATATACTTCTCTTATAAAATCTCCACTCTAACGGTCTACATAACAGTGTCCCCTTATTGTCTATTCTAATTGAGAGGTAGCCTGAGAGCGGTTATTATGATTTGAACTTGAGATGTCCTGCAGAGGCTCCTATTTTGCATGTATGCTCCTTATCTGGTGGTGATATTTTGAGAGACTGTAGAATCTTTAGGAAGTGGAGCCTTGCTAGCACAAGTATGTCTCTAGAGGCAGGTCTGTCCTTGGATACAGCCAGCATATTATCCTGCCATGAATCTTCCATGCCTTCCCTATCATGATAAGCTGAAATTTTCTGAAACTATAAACCAAAATAGATATATCTACCAGATATTCTCATCATAGTGCTGTATAAATAGGTAATGCATCTGAACTGAAAACTGAGTAAGGAACAAGGGTGGGCAGTAGTTATCTCCATTATGTATTTTGAGAAGTGTAGTAGGTTTAATGACAGCCACATAAGGTATCCAATTTCAGTCCATTGATTAGCAATTACCATATGTAGAAAAAGTGAATTTGCAAATGTAATCAAGTTATGAATCTTGAGATGAGGAGATCACCTGTATATTATGGGTACATTCATTCCGCATCTTCTCATAGGAGACAAAGTTTAAGTTGCATCCTGACATAGTACAAAGGAAGAGGAAAACAAAAGTAGACAGACACCAAATGAAACCCCTTTTTCTCATTCATGGGTAAGGGACCTGTTTTGGCTTGAATGTGAAATGTCTTCCATAGATTAGTGTGTTTGAGCTAGGTCCAAAGCTGGTGATACTTTAAGGGCAGACTGTAGAACTTTAGGAGGTGGGACCTTCTACAGGAAGTAGAACACTAGGGGCAGGCCTTGAGGTTTTATAGCCCAGCCCCATTTCCTGTTTGATCATTGCTTATTGACTGAATCAACTTGGCTAGCTAGCCTCCCATTCCTTACTGCCTTTATGGAAAGTATCTTCTGGAACTATAAGTCAACATAAATGTATCCTCTCTGAAGCTTCTTCTTGTTAGACATGGTGATAGTAGTGAGTAAAGTAACGAGTACAGGAATCTCACTTCCTCAGGGTCTCACCTCTTGCTGCTTTCATGTGGGGCATTTCAGAGTGAACATGTGTGGGTTTCTGGATCCTCGGCCACAATTCCCCAAAGGCATCCCCACAACCATGGAGAGCATGGTCCTGAGCGTCCTGAGCGAGACAGGACATACACCCAGAAACAACTTCAGGCAGTAGCCCCGTTTATTAAATAAGGAAATGGGTTTATAAGTAGTTGAGAGCAGGAAGAGGGTCCTAATGGGATTGGTGGGTCCAAAGGTTCCTAGCTGATGCCTAGGGACGTTCATTCCCACATGTAGAGAGAGAGTGAGGTGACCTACATAGTGGCAGGAGAGGGAGTGGCCTCTTGTAGCCTGGGGTGTCCTTAGCTGTGACTGGCAGCTCAAGCCTGTCTCCTGAAGGTTCCAGCCTATGCCTGGCAGTGCCCAACAGACATGCACCACTACAAATGGGTTCTACCTTTAGAACCTTCAGGAGGAATCAATTTGGCAGAAACCTTGATTCAAGCTTCTTACCTCCAAAATTTGTTACAGCACCTATGGGATGCTTTCTGCAAAACAACTTCTCTGCCTTCTCCTGTGAGCTGCTGAAATAAAATTATGTGTTCCTTCACTAAGTTCTTCATGAGTGTCATAAGTGTGAACATATTAGCATGTTTTACGGGATAAGGTAGAAGTTAAGGGGTGTGGCTTGGACTGGAAAGATCACTCAGACAGTAAAGTTATGGCTGCATAAGTAAGTGGACCTAAATTTAAATCCCCAGAAGCCACATAAAGGGTCAGGTCTGGTGATGTCACCTTTAATCCCATCACTGGAGAGACAGAGACACTAGGATTCCCCAGAGTTACTACATAGCTAGTCTACAGAAATTGGTAAACTCCACATTCAGTAAGAGAAGTTGGCTTATAAACTCATGATGAAACCAGGAAATATCACGGAGGAGGTTGTAGATTAAATATGAATGCTGCTCTCATTGCTAGCCAGAAAATCTTCTTTATGGAGATGGCTATAGACACTTGGGAAATTCAAAATTCATCAAAGCAGAAAATTAGAGGTCAACACTATAAGAGACTTCCAATATACCCTCCAAGTGTCAGGGGACATTGCCAAAGAGGGGGCTGAAAGAATGTAAAAGCCACAGGGTGGGAAGGTATACTTTGAAGCAATGGTACTATGTGTCAATGTCCTCCCCATAGGAAACAACTGGCGGATTCAGGACTCTACCGTGATTATCAATCAGTGCCTCTATTGAGGAGGGATATCAGTGGAATGGTGACTAGGGAGAAAATTAAAAAGAGGAAAACAGATGGGAATATGACGAATTTGAAGCATGTTCATACATTAAAGTTCCCAGTAAAAATTATTTCAAAAAACAAGAAGAAAGAATATGTAGGAACAATTGAGAAAGACACCCAATGTTTGTGGAATTCACATGCATAGATATATAAGCATGTACACCTGCACACATGTGGTTCTGTACAAATGCACCCTCGCACATAAGAACACTTATACACAAGCACCTCACACTACACTACAAACCATATTAGTTACTTTCTCATTGCTGAAATAAAATACCTGACTAAATCAAATTATGAAGTAACAGTTTATTTTGACTTGAAAGGTCAGTGCCTCATGGTAGAAAAGGCAAAGCAACATGAACTTGAGGCAGCTGGTTACACTCAGTCCACGGGGAAGAAGCAGAGAGTGATGAATGCAGGTGGTCAGCCTGCTTTCTCCTTATTCAGTCTAGAACCTCCCAACAGGCAATGGCACCATCCACTGTTAGGATATGTCTTCCCAGTTACAGTTAACCTAATCTAGAAAATGCATGACAGGCAGGTTGAGAGATTTGTCTCCATGGTGATGCTAAATGATATCAAGTTGATGACTAGAGATTAATCATTACAGAGACTTTCTACTTCCTTGCCAGTGTGATACTTGATATCAGGGTCTCTTCTGTTTATCTCTCTGTAAATGCATGTAAATCGTTTTGATTGTATATCTTATAGAAGGGCTATTTAGCTTCATTTGCTGAAGCTTGTAAAATGCTGAGAAGATAATAAATGCTAATCTTTATTTAATCAACTAGGCACAAAGACAATTAAGTGAAAGACCAGGAGTGTGTCTTGCAGCACAATGTCTGATGGAGTTCTTACTGCAAAAACCAACAGAGGCCTATACTTAAAATACAATTTCCATAATCTTCCCCATCAAACTGACAAATTAAGGTTTAGGACTTTCAATTTCTTGTTTATCTCAGCTGCTTAAATTCAATTCCTTCAATTAAAATTGCATTGAAAATGCATTTTCCTATTTAGACTTTCAAAGGCCATTGGTGGGGGAACATTGTTCCATTATGCCCTTTCCATGCTGTAGTGTTTAAAAATCATCACTTAATTTTATCAACATTAAAATGAAAATTTTTTCTTAAATTAATAGTTATTGTTTCAAATAACAAGCCATAGCCAGGCCTAAATGGCAGGTAGAGAACTTTATAATCACGATTCCTTAGGAAATTGTCTTTGCCTTGTTAAACATCCACTGAAACTGGGCTTGGTACTCCTCACCTATAATCCAAGGTCATAGGGAAGCTGAGGAAGGAGGACCAAAAGTTTGAGGTTGGCTGAGGTATACAACAAGTTCAAGGCCAACATGGGCAACTTAGTGATAATTTTCAAAATCAAAGGGTTTGGGATGTAGCTTGGAAATAGACAGTTTACGTAGCAGGCACAAGGCCCCTTGGGTTTAACCTCCAGGACAAAAATGAAAAGGAAAGAAAAATTAAACTGCATAAATGGGGCTAGAGAGGTGGCTCAGTGGTTAAGAGTGTTCTTTGCATAAACATGAGGGCCTGAGGTGGTGTTAGTTCAATTCCCCGTCACCCACAAAATCAGTTAGGCATGGTCATGCATGCCTGTGACCTTAGTCCTTTGGGAAGCAGAGATCAAGGAATTTATGAAGGGAATAATGAGCTCTAGAATCAGTAAGAGATTATATCAAGTAAACAAGTGGATGAGTGATAGAAGATAGACACCTGATGTTTTCCTCTGGCCTCCATATGGATAAGCAAAGGATGCGTTCATCTGCAAAAATACATGCATACACCACACACAAACCACACAACGTATGCTAAGCACAGAAACAAAAACACCTATTCCGTTTGAAAAAAAAGAAAAGAGTAGCAAAGAGACTAAACACCTCAGGTCAATCTAGCATTTGCTTAGTGAAACAACAAGTAAACTTTTCATTTATTGTAGGTTCAGAGTAAGAAGAATGGGAGAGCAGTAGAGAACAAGTAGCCCCACAGGAATAAGATTGAATGAGTCCATATATTAGTCAACATTGCCTTATTGGGATGAAATATCTGACAAAAAGCAATCAGTTTAGGGGAGGAAAGGTTTATTTCAACTTACAATTCCAAGTTACAGTTTATTATGGTGGAGAAAGCAGGACAACAGGAGCATGAGGCAGCTGTTCACAAGCAGCCCACAGAGAAAGCAGAGATTGATGGATGCTGCTCCTACTAAGCCAGCTCTGTCCTGTTAATATAGTCCAGGACCCTAGGTCAAGGAATGGTGGAGCCCAAATTTAAGGTGGATCTTTCCATCATATTTAATCTAGTCAAAATAACCCCTGACAGACATAGAAAGAAGCTAACCTAATCAACATAATCCTTCACAGGTGATTCTAGGTCCCATTATGTTGACACTATAAACCATCACTGTCCATTTATGCATCCCTCACACCTTCATTATAGACGTCCTTACCATCAAACTCATCTTGATTTAAGGCAGTGGACAAATTTTCTTCCTTTCTTTCTTTAACCCTTTATGTCTAGTTAAAGAAACATTTCAAGGTTCGTATAACAATTCCTATATACTCTTAAAATATAGATATTTATCATAGTGTATCTCTCTTTCGATCTTTCTGTCCCTGTATGTTTCTAGAACCAACAGAGTAAAATTAAAATATTATACTTATGAAAATTTCATTGTGTATTTTCTACATAAAATGCATCTTATAAATTTACCTTCACAAGTTATCAAAATTAATATTCAAATATTTTTGTAAGCAAGTTACTTGAACCACTTAGCCATTTCCCCAGCTCCTAAAAATGTTTTTATAATCCATAGTTCATATTCAAATTTTGCAGTGTTCCAATAAAATATTTTTAGTTGTTATTTTTTGTAGTCTAGGATCAGCCATTTCAAATAAGTGCCATGCACATTGTTTCTCCTTTAACTGTAAAGAAAATTTCAATTTTGTTAATTTTTATTTCTCTTTTTTTTTTTTTTTTTTTTTTTTTTTTTTGGTTTTCTGAGGTAGGGTCTCATTCTAGCCCAGGCTGACCTGGAATTCACTATGTAGTCTCAGGATGGCCTCGAACTCACGGCGATCCTCCTACCTCTGCCTCCCGAGTGCTGGGATTAAAGGCGTGCGCCACCACGCCCGGCTATTTCTCTTTATATTATTGAAGAAAACAAGCCAATTTATTTTTGAAAATCCCATAGTTTGGGATTGCCTGGTGGTATTAAATGTGCATTTATATGGCAAAATACCCATGGTAAGTAAGTTTATAAAGTGAAACTGTATAACTCAAAATTTTGAAAGTTCAAGGGCATTGTGCCTACATTAGTTCAGGTCTAGTGAGAAACACATGACTAAAGGAAGATAGCAATGGCAATATCACATGTCAAAACAATCATCTATAGACTCTGAGGAAGCCAGATGTAGGCTTCTCTAACAAGTGCTCTCAGAACTGCCAAGGAGTATAGAACTACATTGAGACATACCTCCAGTGACTTAAGGACCCTGACTACTTTAATAAAGACTAGTCATCCTGGGGAACAAAGCTTTTGATCACAAGGAAGCCTGGGCAGATGCTTAAAGCACAGTAAAACCACAGCATTAGTGATCCTCATCATTAGTCCACAGGGAACTATTATCCTTCATTCTCAAAGCATCTTAAGTTCTCCTGTTGTTAGTACATTTGATTTTATCTCTTTGTTATTGCCCATCAGTCAGAAATTTCTAACTAAGGGCTACTGTTTTTCAGTTGCAACTAATATGCAATTGGATGGAAATAGAATATTATTTTTCTTGTTTGCATCTGGAACACAATAGTTTTTTTTTTTTAATTTGTAATGTGGCACATGTGCAGTGTGTGTGTGTGTGTGTGTGTGTGTGTGTGTGTGTGGTGTGATTCCTGTGGGGACACTTGCCTATGTTGGCTGGAGCAGAACTTAGGTGCTCCACTCTATTACTCTTTTACCTGACCTAGCTTGATTAGGTCTCTTTACTGATTCTGCAGCTTTCATGGCTCTGAGGATTCTCTAGTCTCTGATCCCTTGTGGATCATGTCCAACTGCTCACATTGGGTCAGTACACGTGAACCCTGCTTGGTTCAGGGCCCCTCAAGACCTCATGCTTGAGGAAGCCCACTGAATCACTGATCCATCTCTTGGCCCAGATTTTTTCCCGTGTATTTGTCTACAAAAATTCTCTGGAGTAATTATCTAAAGTAGCATTTATGATGTTCTGTTCCTTTAAGTTCTGGAAGATTGTTCGAATTAGGGGTGAGCCAATAACTTTCAAAGAGTTTCTTCTAAGACCTGTTATATTGATCACTTTTCCATAATTATAATAAATACCTTAGATAATAAATTTATAAAAAGAAAAGGATCATTTAGGCTCATAATTTTGGAGGTACTAGTCCATGATTGTGCAAAATTATTGCTTTTAGTTCTCTGGTGATGCTGCTAGTTGTCAATGGCAGATATTAGAAGACAGAACAAACTCACTCAGCCCACAGCCAGGATGTCAGACAAAATGAGAGGAGAAGTCTGGAGTCCTACATTCCCTTTTGAGGGCACATTCCCAGAGACCTAAAGACCTCTTCATAAGACCACACCTCCCATAATTTCTCCCAAGTCTCAGAAGCTGCACTGTGAAGAGCACATTGAAATTACTTTTAAAATTTCAGATCCTCTCCATGGTGCCTGGAATCCTCTCCAATGTTTTTCTTGTCATGGAAATCATCAGCAAAACTCATTATTTACACCCATGTTTGAGAAGACTTTCAAAACCATTAGCCTGATATGCCAGAAATCTGTTATACAGCAAGAACTCCAGCAAAGCCTTCTGGGAATACTATGGGAGATAGAGATTATAGTACAGAAAATTAAAGCTGAAATTGAGTAATAAACATTGCCAAAGAAATAAAAGATGCTAGTGGTAATTGTGATAGTAGTGTAGTGCAGACTCTTCAATTTTAGTGAAGCCCATGGAGTTTAGATATCAATAATTGTTATAAACATGAATTACAAGTGTGTTGTGTGGCAGTGACGATGTAAGTATTAAAAATTCTAATTTGCCTGTAATTAAAAGTAAAAAAAAAAATAAGCCACCCATTTTGTTTGTTTGTTTGTTTATTTAAGGTGGAGTCTCACTTTAGCCCAGGCTGACCTGGAATCCACTATGTAGTTTCAGGGTGGCCTCAAACTCACTGTGATCCTCCTACCTCTGCTCCCAAGTGCTGGAATTAAAGGTGTGCACCCTTTTTGCCACTTATTTATAACATTATTTCCATGTGGTTCATATTTTAAATAATTTTTCATGAATTTATTTTTTAAAATAAATTTTATGACATATTTGGGAATAAAATAACTTTTTCTTTAATTAGATACTAGAATGTTCTACCCTATAGAATTTATTAGCTATTTTTTATTGTAAGAAATAGGGGCTGAGGAGGTGGCTTACTGATTAAAGCACTTGCTGTGCAAGCTTGAGGACCTGAGTTCAGATTTACAAGCATATAAATGCTGGGCTGGTTTGGCATCCTGCCTAAAACTCAAGCACTCAGGAGGTGGAGACAGTGTTCTTGGGACAATATGGCTTCACTAGATAATTCTGTGAGCTCTGGGTTCAAGTGAGAGACCCTGCCCCAATAAAAAATGATGGGAAGCAATCATGAAAGACACCTGAAACCAACCACTAGCCTTCACCTTGCATGTGCACACACATTTATGTAAACTTAAACACACATACACCTACATATATGTGAACATGCATACATACGTGCATGAGCACCACACACACATGTTTGAAAAAAAGAAATATTTTTGTCCTAGTCAGCTGATATGATTAGAACAGAGCACTCCATCTTTTCAGAAACAGTGATTTTTGGATATTGGGGTGACATGGCTGTGACATTTGTCATCTCATTGACAAATGTAATTTATGCAAGTTTACTTGAAATGGTAAAATTTTGGAGCTCTGGAGAGAAAGAAAGAAAGACCATCGATTGTGAAAAATATAATAGGCAAGGATTTTGCATCGAAAATTTAGCTATCAGTTAACAGAGATGTTTGCATCTGGTCCTATAGCTAGAGCACTCTATATAAATCATTCCAAAAACCACAGTGAAATAAAAGAATAAAAGTTAATGAGTAAAACAGCATGTCATGCCCAGAAGATAATCTTCCACAGAACTCTTCCCCATGCTTCCCACCCCTTCCTCCATAATGATTTCTGAGTCTTGAGTGTTTTTGCACAAGTTTCAACCTGTTAAAATTCCAACATGGGTGGAGTAGGGTATCACGAGACTCTGCATCTCTCAGAGGAGCTATTAGCAGTTAATAGTTGCTGGGATAGGAGAAGAAACATTCTTCCGTAGTGTAGCCACTGGTAAATTGTCTATATTCCAGTAAATATCTTCCACCACACACAAACACACACACACATACACACACACTCATGCAAAACATACACAAAGGAGAAAGGATAGTTAGAAAATAAAAATGTATTAGTAGGAGTGGGGTGGATAACAGAAAGTAATATGTGGTGAAAATGATCAAAAGTTATATGCAGGGCTGGAGAGATGGCTTAGCAGTTAAGGCACATGCCTGCAAAGCCTAAGGACTGAGATCCGATTCTCCAGTGCCCACGTAAGCCAGATGCACATGGTGGAGCATGTGTCTGGAGTTCATTTGCAGTGGCTACAGGCCCTGGCACACCTATTGTCACTCTCTCTGTCTCTAATAAATAGATAAATAAATAAAAATAAATCTTTAAAAAATCTATATGCACATATGAAATTATCAAAAAGAAAATAAAATTTAAAAAGAGTAGATGGGCGTGGTGGCTCATGGCTTTAATCCCAGTACTTGGGAGGCAGAGGTAGGAGGATCACTGAGATTTCGTGGCCACCCTGAGACTACATAGTTTATTTCAGGTCAGCCTGGACCAGAGTGAGACCCTATCTCGAAAAACAAAACAAACAACCAAAAAAATTTAAAAAGAGTGCATAAAAATTATCCTCATCCTGATATCTGACTTTGTTTTAGTCATTTGGTAGATATTATGACATTCTGTATTAATGATTCCCTAGAAATTTGGTATAGAAAGCAGACAATGTATAGCTATATGTATACAGAATTTTTAGGATAAAATATAAAAACTGAAGAATGAGAGAAGAGCAGGGAGGGAGAGAAAGACCAAAAATGGATCAACAGACACCTTTAGTGTTGGGATACGAAACTGAACTCTTAACCCACTCTGTACCAGCCTTGCTGGCTTGGTGCCAATCCCCAACAATGGATACATTTCATTAATCTCATATATTCTTTTGTCATATAAACTCTGCTATTCTGTTTTGTTTAACAAGGCTGACATGTCAGCCATAATTTCTCTGCCTCCTTTATAAGCAGGAACTGAAAGCCTGACTGTTAAATCCTCCCTGTTCTCTTTTTAGATGGGAGAAGTCCATAGTCAAGTAGAAACACCTGGGATGATCAGCTTTCAGAAATAATCTCCAAATGTATTCTCTTTAAACTCCCTAATTAGTTAGCTACCTTCCCTACAACTTTGACAGTAGATAGACTTGCCTTTCCTGCTATAAGTTCCTTAATTAGCTACTGCTATTTGGACTTCACTTATAACCTTGAAAATAAATAAGTGTACTTTTACTAATAAAAGACAGGAGACACTCTGTGTAGTATGATGCTCCACATTGAGTTTTCACCCCATGTGCCAGCTCAAAGAAAATTCTGTTTGTCTGATAGATCATTTGTCTATGACTCAGTCACATACTGATATAATGCAACTTTTCAAATGTGATGGAACAGAATAGTTCTTCAGACATACCCAGTCCTCTTAAATTGGAAATAGGGTATGTACCCCTGGAACTTGATTTAGTATCTCATATTCCTTTCTGTGAGGTATGCTATCCAAGATTTAAATAGATATGCCCACCGGAAAATGATGCACACATACCATGTCTGGTCATCCAGAACTCTTATCTAGATCTCTCTGTAGAAGTAACTCTGAATCTGAGGCAATCTAAAGAGACCCATTTCTCCCTGAGCACTGAGTAGGTGTTATCCACTGTTAAAATCATTGCTTACTGATAACTTCTTTAAGTTTACATTGTATGGTCTTTATTGGATGCTCATTTGACTATAAATAAAGATGTTTTGGAATGGACAATTTGAAGTCTTCAATAACAGCTATTAGGCTCTCTTCTTGTTGCTTTTGCTGCCTTGAGCCAGCTTGACTACTCGTTTTTATTTTTATTTTTTATTTTTTGGTTTTTTGAAATGGGGTTTCACTCTAGCTCAGGCTGACCTGGACTTCACTATGTAGTCTCAGGGTGGCCTCGAACTCACAGTGATTCTCCTATCTGTACCTCCTGTGTGCTGGGATTAAAGGCATGAGCCACCATGCCCTGCTGCTTGACTGCTCTTATACCAGCTCTGGCCCTCTTGAATGCTCCATGGATGTCATAAGACAACTTCACAAAGATTGTACCTCATTGCCCTGACTTCAGATGAAGCAGACTGTCCAGGGCGGTCTGATGAAAATTATAGCTGTCTTTTAGCCATTAAAATCCATAAGGAAGTCTAGATGACTCTGCGTTCATTTCCATCTTGGCCAGAGGGAGAGCTCTTCCTCTAATAATGCCAACTACTACGGGACAAGGTTTTGTTTGGCAGAAAGAAATGTTTGTCATGGCTGTGATTGGGACAAACACTTCTGACAACTTCCAAGTAGGCTGCTCAGACTCACTCATGAAATCGGGTGGGAAATGTCTTGTGCTGCAACCTTAAGTGTTGCGGCAAAAGGCCCCATAAAAGACTTTCCATCCATATTTTCAATAATGCAGCTAAGTGGTAAGGTGCAGAGAAAGGCAACCAAGTAAGTAGAAAATGGTAATTAGAGCAGAGTTGGTACAACCATAATGGAGGCAACAATTGAGTTTTTGGGAGGCTCAACATAAAAAGTAAGGCAGTCCATTTCTAAAGAGGGTTTGGTAGGTGTATCAGTTACTGTGACAAAATACACAACCAAAAGCAGCTTTTGGAAGGAAAAGGGTTCAAATTGGTTTACATCTCCACACAGTAGGATCCACCATGACAAGAAAGGCATGGCAAGCAGGCACTAGCTAGCTACCTCATCACATGAACAAGGCGGAAGCAGAGACAGGGAAAACAGTAAGCAGGCCTAGACTATAAAACCTCATGACCCACTCCCAGTGATCCATTACTTCAAAGAGTGTTCGACCTCCTAAAGGTTCCATGACCTACTAGCAGAACAGTGTCACTGGCTGAGGAGTCAATATTCAAAAGCATAAACCTATGGAGTTTGGGCGGGCATTTATATTCAAACCATTACATTTCACCTCTGACTCCTATAGACCTCATGTCCATTTCATGATACAAAATGAATTAAGTCCAGCTTAAAATTCCCCATATTATTTTATTTTTTACCCCAGCCCAACACTGTTCAAAAGTCCAAAAGGTCATCTGAAATTGAATGAAAGTCGATATAAAGTAAGCCCTATGTGTTGGTTTGAATTAGGTGCCCCCCATCAACTCATGTTTTCTGAATGCTTGGTCTCAATATTCTGGCAATTTGGAGGTGGAGCCTTGCTGAAGAAGGTATGTTTTTGGAATGGGATTTGCAGTGTTATAGCCCGTCCCCTTGATCAGAGCTGGGATCACTCTGCTGCAGATGTTTTCCACCTGCTGTCCAGCCTCTGCTCATGCCATACTGTCCCTTATCATCATGAAGTTTCCTTTTGAGACTATAAGTCAAAATAAATCCTTTCCTCCCATCAGCTGCTTGAGGTTGAATGTTCTGTCCCAACAACATGAAGGTAACTACAGTAGCTTGTAAAATCAAAACACAAGCTTTATACTTCTAACATATACTGGCACATAATAAACAGTCCCATTTCAAAGGAAGGAATGGGAAAATAACAAGCGGATATTAGACAAAAAACAATACTCAACCTTGCATAGCAAATATCCAAATTCTGCAGCTCCATATCAAGTGTCTATGACTCATGATGAAATCCTCTGAGTTCCAAAAGTCTTAGGTAGCTTGAGGGTAGAATTTCAAAGTCTTCCTCCTCTTTGTTTGTGCGTGTTGGACTTGGAACTAAAGACAGTTGATGTTTGCTTACTGGATGCCAATTTTGTTTGGTCCAGTCTCTCCTTGTGCATATTTTTTATTTTATTTTATTTTTACAATGTAAATGTTTAATCTGTGCCATTAGGTGTTGGAGGTATGTAACTTGTGTTTGATTAATACAGAGCTCACAGTTAAAAGACAGTCTTGAATCTCACATGATATTTGGTTTTTTTTTTTTTTTTAATCAATACTGCAGTTGGTAAAGGCTACGGAAGCCAGAAACTGAATGTGGTTGTTTGGAAGTACCTCAACAAGGAGGGGCCAAGGAGAGGGGATAGGTCACGGATGAGCCTAATAATGGTACCAAACTGACTGTATTTGCTGAATACAAAACTAATTAAGAAAGAATTAATGCCAGAAAAAAAAGAAAGTAAATGTATGTCTCCCATAGCCTTAGGTACTTTTGATTAACATTAAGATTGCAACTTGAGTCTCCAGTAAGTGGTGTCTTCCTGTGGAAGAGGTGTGTCATTGGGGCAGTACTTGAATCTAGCCCTACTAGATGCAGAAAGCAGTTTTAAGCCTTGGCTGTTCATGTTTGCTGGCTGCTATAGATGTCGCTCTGCTATGGGTCTATGTAAATGAGCCAGCTTCTTCCACCATGATGGACCTTCCCCCTGGATTATGTAAGTCTAATTTCCTCCCATAAGTTGATTCTAATTGGATGTTTGCCCCAGCAATGAAAAGTAACTCCAACATCGGGGTCTCTACTGAATTCTAGAGTACACACTCCCAGATTCACTCAGTGGGCACACAAAGCTTCCTTTCAGGGTTTCTATTTCTCCCTCATGTCACTATCTCTCCTCAGCTCTCTGGAACCATGGTGCATACTCTATGGCATCCTCCATTCTGCATTTTCCAAAACCGTACCATGTGGGTGATCCTTCCAAGTTCCAAAGTTAGATTGCAATAAAGCCTAGTGCCCAAGGAACACAACTAAATTAGTCCCTGTATATGGGCCTTTGGGATCAGAGAGTTCCTTGAGCATTTTTCCTTTAAGCCTTTTCTCCCCAAAAGAGTTTGCATTCTTTCTGTCTTAAATTTTAATCTCTTTGGCCTTGCCCTCAGGGCATCCTGTGTATTGTCCATTGCACAGAAGTAAATTTGTCTTTAATCATGGACATCTCTTCAAAAATTATAGCCAAAGCTGCTGCGTTCTGTGAACCTGGAACTTATTTTTTTTAATAAGTTCTCCACTATACAACCTCAAGACCTGTACCCAGTGACACAATTTATAAAGGTTCCACCACCTTCCAGAATTGCTATTATCTCATCTAGGGATTATCTATGCAAACATATGAGCCTACGAGGAGCATTTTGTGTTCAAGCCACCACAGTGAGCATGCATGGGATCTGATCAGTGAGCCAGGTCACAACAGTACAGGCATCCTGTGCCTGAATCCTGAGTGACCTGCCAGGTGCTCTGGATCCCTGTTCCTCAGTGAAGTCTTGGCAGAGGCAGGCCCCTCTCTCATCATTCCTGCAGCAGCTACTGAGTGGAGGAAGAGGATAAGCATCCAGTTTCCTGACAGGTGAAGAAGCAGCTGAATAGTTCAAGGCATATAGGACAGGAAAAAAAGAGAAATCAGAAGTAGACAGAGAAGGGGAACATGAGCAAGTAAGGAGCAGAGATAGATGAATGATGAAAGGAACCTGAGAAAAGAACTTTAAGCTTCTGTTTACTAGAAAAAAATACAGAAAACAATCAAGTCTCCATGGGCAACGGTCTCAGACCCCAAGCTGGAAAGGTTTTTAGTCACTGGCCATCGTCAAGGGGTAAGGGTCCAAATGGCAAAGCCTACACAGGTACGATACTAGTTATAAGGCTACAAGTTCTTATACCTGAGGCAAGCATAAGGACTGCAACACAAAATTGGTCCCAATTGTTGCTGCTTTCTCTTACATACTTCCAAAGGTACTGCCGACAGACAGCTTCCCCACCCATGACTTCTACCTCACTAGAGCAAAAGAACCCTCAGGTGGCTCTGTATGCTATGAAATCTACTTCCAGAACTTGAACAGATCAGTATTTTTGAGTGTAGACCTTAGTGTCTGGGTACCTAAAGAGCTGTGCTGTTATTTGAGTATATCCCCCCAAAGCTTATATAATGGAAATACAGTTCCTCAATGTGGCAGAATTGGGAAGTGGGGCTTAGTTAGAGATGTTTGGATTATGGGGACAAAGCCCTCATGATCAGATTAAAGAATGACAAACTGAAAATGAGACAGCAATTGAAGAATTCAGATCCCTTCCATCTTTCATGTATGCTTGTCTTCCTTTTCCTTTCAGATTCTACTGTTTCTCAGCAACGACAGTGCTTCACCAGATGCTACACTGGTGATGGCACCATGACCCTGGACTTCACATCTTCCAGAATAATAATGTAAATTAATATCTTTGTTCAGTAACTTACCTAATCTGAAACATTTAGTTATAGCAACTGAAATCATACTAAAGGATTTAAGAGATGGGTACCGGTGTCAGGTAAAGGAAGCATAGCAGTGTGGCTTCTTGATGTACATGACCAATCTGACATACTGTTGCAGTTACTTTCTTGTTGCTTGGACAAAACACACAACCAGAAGCCCAGTATGGAAGGAAAGAGTTTATTCTGGCTTAAAGTTTCAAGGGGAAGCTTCATCATGGAGGAGAAAGCATGCCACGTGCAAACAACCAGGCAGGCATCACAACCCCTCAGCAGTAGGAAGACAGAAATTTGAGCAATTTAACTAGCACTAGCATGGAGGTTGGATTATAAACTTCCCAAGGCCAGCTCCCAGGGATACTCCTCCTCTAGTAAGACTCTACTACCCATAGGCCCCACCATCTAGGGGTCAAGTAAGAGGCCTCATCACAAACACATGAGGCTATGGGGGAGATTTTACATTCAACCCACCACAAAATGGAAAGAGAAATAGGCCAGAAGTCTAAGAATACTGAGTTAAAGCCTATCTTCCTAATTGTTATGAAGGCATATCTATAAGGTTGAATAGGACATGCTTTACCTTGATGTGACTGAGAGTCTTTAACATTTAGAGATTTGGGATATAGGCTCCCTCTCATAATTTGGACTTAGACCCTGAAAATGTTGGGGATAAGGTATACTAACAAAGTCTTGTCATAGGGCTGTAGAGATGGTTTAGCAGTTAAGGCATTTGCCTGCAAAGCCAAAGGTCCCTGGTTTGATTCTTCAGGACCCATATAAGCCAGATGCATAAGGGGTGCATGTGTCTAGAGTTCATTTGTAGTGGCTGGAGGCCCTGGAGTGCCCATTCTCTCTCCCTCTCTCTGCCCCTCTCTAGCAACAAAAAAAAAATCTGGTCTTAAGTGTCACCAATTAAGAACACTTATTTTACTTAATACAATGACAAACTAATAATAATTTATAATCTGGTGTTTTGTTTTTCAGTGCATATTTGAGGTGCTTGTTTGAATAATTCCCTATGTTAACTTTTCATTGACTCTATACAATTTTTTGCAGAAAGAGCTTTGCTTACCCTCAACTATTTATGATATAAAAATCACTTATATCTTATCATATATAAAAGCTAGAACCAAATAAATTAAAATATCAAGTGCCACCCAGATTCCAGTAACCAGCTTCTACAGATAGGATCTCAGTACTTTCTTGTAGAATTCCTGGCCAAACTCCATGTGACCCATGAAGCAATCTGCTTCTCACACTTTGGGGTTGGAAGTAAATAATTATACAGGTTAGGGAGTTGTCACCCAGAAAGAATTTTTTAAAAATATTTTATTTATTTGCAAGCAGAGAAATACACACACACACACAGAGAGAGAGAGATAGAGAGAGAGAGAGAGAGAGAGAATGAGGGAGGGAGAGAGAGAAAGAGAGAGAGAATGGGCACACTAGGGCCTCTATGCAGTGCAGTTCTGCAAATGAACTACAGATGCATGTGCCGCTTTGCACATTTGGCTTATGTGGATACTGTGGAACCAAACCTGGGTCGTTAGACTTTGCAGGTAAGTATCTTAACTGCTGAACCATCTCTCCAGGCCCTGGAAAGAAAATTTTTAACACACTAATAATCTGCCCTATACCACAATACTTTATTTAGCCTGAAGACTAGAAAGCTCACCATGGATGTAGGAATTTTTAAAAATTGATTTTCAAGTGGTTTTTGTTTCTTACATCATAAATATATTCCTATTTTGGGGATTAACTGTGTCCTGATTTTCAAAGTTATTATCCAAATGTAAATACCTCTGGGATAAAAAGTTGAATATACATTTTAAGCTAAATTAGCTGATAGCTAAGGTCTTGGCAAATGGATATAACCTAGAAGCCTATAGGAGGAAAAGTAGGAAATAGGGGCAGGGTGAAGATATATATTGATGAATGCAGACAGAAACAAAAAGCTTAGTTTTCCCTACTAAACAATTTTGCCCAGGGCCAGTCCTATATGCAGAGAGGCTGACTTGAAGAAATGTGGCTCAGTTGCTGAAACAGCCACAAAAAAACATGCTTTGTAGCAAAGAGGAAGTGACAGAAATAACTATCTTTTCAACATAAGCAACAGCTTTAAGTAGTACACAATGAATTTTTCATCTGCCAATTAGATTGCAAACTAGAAAGTCATGGAAAACAAGGGTACCTCCTTATGTCCCTTCAGGGAGTGTTCAAAAATAGAAGATGGCTGGAAAACAGGAGAAGCATGATCAATACCATGATTAATGGCAGTAATTTCACACAAACATCTGGGCAATTAAATATGCTCTTGAGGAGACTTTTCATCTACTGACCAGTGGAGTGAATGAGTTTTATATCAAACATCACCATTAGTATATTGATTACTTCACAGCTACAAAGTCAAATTGGAATATTTCCAGTTGTCAAAGCCATGAAAACTCTTATTTAGAAGAACATATGCACTGGGTCAGGTCTACATTCTACAGTCCTTGCTCATTAAATTAAGGACACTTTGAGAAATATATACATATATACTGTCTATGTAAAGTAAAACTTGTTCATGAGACTTCATCTATACTCTCAGAGTAATGACATGGCTGTGCTACAAGATTCCTGATCCCTGGAAAGTTAATGCTTTTATTGGGTAAGTAAAGAATGTTCTCAAAAAATAATTCATGAGCAATGTTAAGTGTCTATTTCCAAACTTTGCCTACTGATCAAATATGTTTGAGTCTTTGTTACATTACAACTAAAAAAACAAGTTGGGTGTGGAACTCAAGAATATAGAAGACTACGTAACATTATCAAGAAGCACTGGAAAACTTCCTTTAGGGAAATATTATATAAAATTAATATCTAAAATAATGACCAAATACTATTTTACCTGTCAATATATTTGTTAGACGAACTAACATGCTAGCAACTTACTCTAGGACAAGGACAAGAATCTATGACACTGTATATTGTACGAGCTTATATTATTTTTAAAATATATTTTTATTTATTTATTTGTGAGGCAAGAGAGAGATAAAGAGAGATTGAAAGAGAGAGACAGTATAGGCTACCAGGTCCTCTTGTTGCCGCAAATAAACTATAGATGCATGGATTACTTTATGCAACTGGCTTCCATGGATATTGGAGAACTGAATCTAGAATGGTAGACTTTTGAAGCAAGTGCCTTTAAGTGCTAAGCCATCTCCCCAGCCCCAATGAGGTTTTATTCTTAATTAATCATTGCCATCATGTTAATCATTTTATTGAGATTATCTTTATTATACATATTTGTATACAAAAGGCCCAGAAAAACAATCATGTTCATAGATGGGAAACAAGATAGTTAATGAAATGACTTATTTTGTTATCTGGTTGCAGTGCTAGGAACCAAATCCAGTGTCTTGAACATTCTAGGCAAGTACTCTGCCACTAACCTACATCTCCAGCTTTCATCACAAAATTTACTTAGTGATTTATTATACTTCTGTACAGATCTATTTCAACTCCACACTGCCCCACTCAGTGAAGGTGGCACCATTAGAATATTCTGGTAACTACCATAAATCTGCCACCAACAGCTATCTCTTGATTGCTTTAGTCTGTTTTCCTGTTGTAACTGAGTATTTCTGACAAGGAATTCTGCTAACAAGCAAGCTGACAGTGTATCCCCACTTACACAAAAATGTTCTCATGTCTAACATATCATGGTATTTCATACCCTGAAAATTCAAGCCACAAGCAATGCTATTAAATAGATATTGATTTTAGTTATGAAAGTGACTATTCCATTTCTAAAAGCTGAGACAATGAAGAATGCTCACTGGTAAATCAGTTACTGTGATACCAATCTTGCCCTTTTCAACTCCCAGAACACCCAGCCAAATGATTAGCCACAGTCTATGCATCAGCGTTGACACTTACTTTAGACCGTCTCTCATTCCCAGCAAAGTGAAGATTTATCACTTGAAAAATTTTCTTCCCTGCACTCTTTTTAGGAGCTACCCCTGAGTTAGACGACTGCACTGTAATAAGCATCTTTAGCTTGTACCAACATTTCACATAACACAGAGTACACAATGGGAAATTGTCCATCTTGGGCCCCTGCTCTAAGTGTAGAGTAGAGGCAAATTAGGAAGTTGCCCCTCTTTTCCAAGCACCATGTGTTTCTAGAACCTTCCTAAACTTCATCAATGATGTATGCTTGCTTTTTGGCATAGTAAGTCATCCATTTCAGATTGCTACTGATTGAACCAGCCAAAGGCCATTTACACATAAGTAGATGCACTGGGCAGTGACTCCAAGATTATTAAATTGCTTATATTAAGAATGATTTTTTTTTTCTCTGAGCCCCACTCAGATCTAAAACCCATTTAAAGTATCAAATAAAGGATCAAAAACACATATCCTAGAGTATTGATTTCCCTTCTTTCTGTCTTTTTTTTCTTTTTAACCTTTTCATCTTGGAGGTAGGATGTTTCTATGTAGCACACCCTGTCCTCAAGCTACTAATTCTCCTACATAAGCCTCCCCAATGCTGGAAGTACAGCCATGTGCCACCATATTGGCTGAATTTGCTTTTTCTCTGATAGGAATGTCTGCAAATATAACTACCTACTCATAAACCCATAGCAAATATGTTAACAAGCCCTACACACCTAGAAATTTACTCTAAGTAGACTTTCTTATGATATTCCTCTCCTTTCTTTGGTATGCAGGCCTGTAAATCTATAAATCAAGTTCTTGAATCTTGCTGTCTATAATCATTGTAGTTTCCAAGCACAAGTTCTCTGTGAATGTCGAATTGAGTAACTAGTTCACTTACCACCAAGCTCCATTGTAAGGAAGATTTGATGTAACATGGTGCCAATGTGTTCAACATGAACTGCTATCCTTGTCAAGGACAACTGAGAGAGATGTTCTGTACTGATTTGAATCTAATAATACTTTCCTAGAAATTAATCATTTCAAGTAACAGAGACTATATAACTATTTAAGAAAACAGGTCACATCTTGAAAAGCTTTGGCAATTTAAATTACAATATGATTAGTATTATGAGGATTCATCATTGTTTCCCTAGGTCCATTTACTTCCTTTACTAGCTAACATGAAAAGTTAAATGTTTCTATAATAATAATTACCATAATTCAATTTTTAAAACTGTTGCAGTCAGGCTCACATTGCTGGTAGAAATCCCCCAATGAAGAGCAGCTTGTGGGAAAAAGAGGTTAATTTTGGTTTACAGCCTCGAGGGGAAGCTCCATGATGGCAGGGAAAATGATGGCATGAGCAGAGGGTGGACATCACCCCCTGGCCAACATATGGTGGACAACAGGGAACAGGGATAGGAGAGTGTTCCAAACACTGGCAAGGGGAAGCTGGCTATAACACCCATAAGTCTGCCCCAACAATACACTCCCTCCAGGAGGCATTGATTTCCAAATCTCCATCAGCTGGGAACCTAGCATTCAGAACGTCTAAGTTTCTGGGGGGACACCTGAATCAAACCACCACATTCCGCCCCTGGCCCCTATAAACTGATATCCATTCATGATGTAAAATACAATGCATTCAGTTCAATTTTAAAAGTCCCTATAGCTTTTATCAATCCCAGTGATGTTCAAACATCCCAATAGTCCAAGATCTTTTAACTAACTGAGCCATAATACCAAAAAATCCCCCCAAAACCCATAATGGCACAGAATATTCACACCTGCAAAAGATGGCATTGGGCATAGCAAAGAAACATTCAGCAAATACCAGATTTAAAACAACTAAGGAAAAATCAAACTGAAATTCCAGGTCCAACAACTCTAGTCAGTGACAAGTTTCTAAGCCCTATAATTCTAACCAGGAGCAAGTCTCTGGCATTCCAATTCTGCCCCTCCAGCTAGGTTACTCACAGTCCTGGAAAACTTCATCAGGGCTGGCAGCTTTCTGTAGCAGCCATCTCATGGTCCTGACATCTCCACTGGGTCTCCACTGCAATCCACAGTTCATCCTCATGGCCCCATGGGGTCTCCATGCAGGCATCCAGCAAACCTGCTTCACACTGCCCATGGCCATTTCCAAAACACAAGACCATGTTGAAAAGTCAATGACCCTCTCTTTCCTGCATTTCTTATACAATACAAGGTAGGGTGCCAATTTGTTAATCCAAGGGGGAATAAGGCAGACTTTGAAGAACAAGACACTTCTTGAGCACTCAGACCCCTTCAAAAGAGTCTGCATTCTTCCTGTTGCCCCAGTGCAGGTCAGCTGGCCCAATTTCAATGGTTGTAATCGCTCAGACAACTTGCAGGTGAATAGGCAGCAGTTTAGGCCCAAAGATTTTATTTTTTCTGTGCCATATCCCTCTGCTCACACCAGTTCATTTCTATGCAAAGCAACCCTGCACAACTTCTCATAACACAGGCATAAGAGCAAGCTTCTCATACAAACTGCTAGCCCAGTCCAAGCAAAGCTATTTCTCACCTTCATAAGCCAAAACTCATAGTCCACAGTTCTTACTGCATTCAGGTCTTTCAATTCTGACCAGAATAGTCCATCAAGCTGTACTTACAGCACTTCAAGGAATCTCTTAGGCCAAGGTTTCAAATCCTTCCATATTCCTCTTGAAAATCAACTCCAAAAGGCCAAAGCCATACAGTCAGGTGTCTAGCAGCAATCCCACTCCTCGGTACCACTTTACTGTTGCAGTTTGGTTCTCATTGCTGATAGAAATCACCCAACTAAGAGAAGCTTCTGGTAAAAAGAGGTTTATTTTGGCTTAGAAACTCGAGGGGAAACTCCACGATGGCAGGGGAAAATGATGGCATGAGCATAGGGTGGACATCACCCCCTGGCCAACATAAGGTGGACAACAGCAACAGGAGGGTGTGTAAACACTGGCATGGGGAAACTGGCCATAACACCCATAAGCCCACCCCCAACAATACACTCCCTCCAGGAGGCATTAATTCCAAAATCTCCATCAGCTGTGAACCTAGCATTCAGAACGCCTAAGTTTATGGGGGACACCTAAATCAAGATACCACAAAACCCTTTGGTGATGGCTATGATTTTTGCATATTTCCTCCATGGCTACACTTTTAATTTTGGTATGGCAGAAGAAGCCCTGTATGTTTCCAAATGGTTTTATTTATTTAAATCATCTTCATTCATGCTGAAGATTTTACCAGATGCTCACTGCAATATTCCAAATTCACTACAAAAATAATCACAAATATAACAGTCGTGATCCCATTGAAGTTACCTTGAATTAAAATTATCACCACGAAATATCTGATTAGAAAACCAAATTTGTTCCTTAGGTTCTTAATCATTAGAGTTAAAGGAAGAAGTCTTTCAGGGTCAGTTGGAATCACATCCCAGGTGATTGTCACTTATATCTCACTCAAAATAAGCGATTTCACTATTTTCATCCAGGCAGAACTTTTATATGTCAATAGGAAAATATCCATCTGAATAAAAGTGTTGTTAGGAGTAAATGCAATGGGCGTGCCAGGTGAAATCACAAGACTTTTTCACAAGATGATGCTAGGGCTGAGTGTGGGAGTCTGTGGTCATTTCCAAAGCCTAGAAGTGTGCACTTCCTCACAATGGAGTTTCAGTGAAGCAAAGAGCCCCCTTCCCCAAATTGTCCTTTTGAATATCACCTGGGGATGACATTGGGTGTTTGAGACTATGCTCCTTGTGATATATCCATGTTAAATATGTAATTACAACATTCTCATCTCTTAAGTTTTTAATTATTTGGTTGTTATTTAAAAAAAAAAAAAACAGTTGAGGCTGGGGAAATGGCTCAGGGGTTAAGGAGTTTGCCTGCAAAGCCTAAGGACCCCAGTTCGATTCCCCAGGACCCACATAAGCCAGATACACAAGGGGACACATGTCTGGAGTTCGTTTGCAGTGGCTGGAGGCCCTGGCACACCCATTCTCTCTTTCTCTCTGCCTCTTCCCCTCTCTCTCTCTCTCTTAAATAAATAAATATTTAAAAAAATAAAAAATAAAAAAAAACAGTTGAGACATCTCATCTTCAGGTATTTAAATCATGTTGATTTTGTGCTTACAATATCATGATGCTTATCTAGTTCATTTGTTGCAGAAATTCTAGTACTTAAAACTGTATTAGTAAATTTATCTAGCTAAAAAAGGAATCACTTCTTATTCTACTACCTTCAGAATCTATTTCCAAATATATTACACACACACACACACACACACACACACACATCTATACATTATAATTAATTCCTCCTAGGGCATGTTGAAATACTGTTCTAGCTTTCTATCTTCAGGGAATGGACTGTGTTAAGGCACACATTTTTAAATTTCTCTTTGGAAGGTGACAATATTGGAGAAGTTATTGCAAACTCTATTTATAAGGCCAAATATAGCCATATCAGATTGGGAAATAGGATGCTTATGCTCATAATGGGCTGGGAATTTGGAAACAATGTGAATTTGTAAGCCTTCCCACATGACTATTCAATTACTAGGGTTCTATGCTTTCTGCTACAATTCTATGCTTCATGCATGGGACTATGAGACTATGCATTTATTGATGGGCATTGCAATTTGGCAAAAGTTAGAGTAAATAATGGTTTCATTTTTAGCTAGCTAGGTACTGTGACTGTAAATATTGGAAAATTATAGAAAGTCCTTAGTTTTCAGGAAATGTTTGAGCCAAAAAATATGAATTCACATTAGAATACTCTTTTAATAAAAATTAGATAGTGCAAGAGAGAGAGAGAGAGAGAATTGGTACACCAGAGCCTCCAGCCCCTGCAGCCGAACTACATATGATTTTTCTACCTAGCGGGTTTGTGTAACCTTGTGCTTCCCTCACCTGTGTGCACCTGGCTGATGTGGGATCTGGAGAGAGATCAAACATGGGTCCTTAGGCTTTGTAGGCAAGAACCTTAAATGCCCTACAATACTCTTTAAAAATGATTTCTTATTTTATTACAAGTAATGCTGTAACATCATAGTGTTTGATACCCTCCCATCTGTGATGGCTTCACACAACTAAAGAGAGGATATAAATAAACAGAGGTTGCCAACTTTAAAGACTCACTTCAACTGTGCCTAATTCCAGGTCATGATAGTTGGTTCTTTGTCTTACCACTGCGTATCAAGCAGTTCCTAAAGATACAGCAGTTTCAAACAGACATAGGTTTACTGTTAAGATCTCTGTTCAGAATCAACAATTGATAGTGTTCCTTTCAGCATTTACTAATAGCAGCCAACTCCCAGAGGTGTTAGTTGCATGGCGAGAAGTATCCATTCATGACTTCAGCCAAAAATAAATGTATTTAAAAGAGGTAGTGGGTAGCTTATACAGTCCTCAGACAGGCCATTCCAAAAAGACTCAGAGACATCAATTCTCTTTATGATTTATCCCTTTTTTATGTCTTATTATAGCTTTAATAACCAAACTTTATATGAATCAGGTTTCAGCTTTAGAACAGTTCAGTTCCTTGGGGTATACAATGCCCATTTACACCATGTGCCTTTCTATGAGCTTCACCATGTCTGAAATGTTATATTTTTCTCTACTAATTCTTATTTTCATTTCATGATTTGCCTTCTTTAAAAATATTCCTTGATAATCCCCAATGAAATTTCCATTTGAAATTCTTTATTATTTCCTTGTAAATGTTTTATCACATATTTTATATCATATTGTATGTTGTGACACTGTGCTTTATACCACATACAAGGTACAAATTATAATATATTTAGTTACTTTGATTCCCCTACTTGACTTCTCATGTACCATATATCATTGCAACCAATAATTGGTAGGTGACAAGTATCATATTATTATATAATTAAAAATATTTTTGTAAATAATTTTTAATTTCAGTGTAATGTTACCACACTTACAGCACATTAATGTTACAAGTATTTATTTCAAACAACAAAAAATCTACACTTTTAAGTTTTACTCATTTATTGAGCGTTCTTACCTTCTCTTAGGATAACCACACTATAGTTGGTTGAAATCATGCTATAATTTAATTTACTGAGTATGTTTGCCTCAAATTGGCCCTAACTTTTAAAGACATTTCTCACAGCCAATGAGACTGAAAGTCCTACCATTCCTAAGTTGATCCTACCATTCCTAAAAGATCCACAATCATTTGACCAAATATTCCCTATTAAGATGGTTTAGTGTCTTTGAAAGGTATTTTCATGGATCCACATTTTCTTTACCAAAAGGAGAAGACAAAAGAATAATATGCTGGGAAGTAGGAGAAATTAAAAATAAAAAAGTGAGTGAATGAGTGCTAGTGATGTCTAGTGGCAGAGGCAAAGCCCTTAGAACAATGGTAACTTATCTCCACCACCATAAACATTTCGCCATGTTGAACACAAGTCTTTTTTGTGCCTGGATTTAAAATTTCAGTTATGGGATTGATATAGTAACATCATTAAAATCACCAAATTATGCTGCAACAGTTGTGTAAAGAAAGGGGAAAGGACAGAATTTGGGGTGGGAGGGACTTGGAAAAGTAGGAGTTAGGGAGATAGGGAGAGAAGTATGCAAAAGTTAAGACAACATTTATCTGTTCCACAGAAACCCCATTCTGAGTAGCATTCTACAAGCTATAAGCATTAACAAAGGAGGAGAACAGTCTGTACAGAAGGTGGAAAAACCTTATCTTAAAACCACAGACTGTGGCCGGTAAATCCAAGGCCCTGAAGTGTGTTGTCTCTCACAGTAAGCTATTGGCCACGGTGACTGATGAGGTCCCCCCAAAACATGCAAGCCATTGTCAAAACACTTGATTACCTATCAGAGCTGAAAGGTAAGACCCTGGTGCTGAAGATACCCCAGGCTGTGGTCACAAAACATCAAATAACATGCTGGCAGTGAAAGGGAAATTAACTCCCTCAAAGTTAGTCACATCAAGTACTCTACTATGTGCTGTATGCATATATGATTATATATCTACTGGAGTCAACAGCGTATGGTTTAAAGTGGTTGATCTCTAGCTTGCTATTTTAGGAATTAATTTTTTCTCCTAAGAAGTGGATTCTTTATTGTTTTGTTATCATGTGATGATATTCTGATGTTCCCTTTCTGATCTCATGTCACCTTATTCTATTACTCTTCTCCATACCTTTTTCTTTATTTTCTTTGAGTGGACATACACAAATATGCACACTAACATGTAAACATAGATATTAAAAGCCATGATCTTCCTATGAGAAAGTGTTTGTTTCTCTGAGTCTGAGTCATTTAACTTAATATGATCATTTCCAGATCAATCCATTTTCCTGCAGATTTAATGACTTTATTTTTCTTTAGAGCTGCATAAGGTTCCATTGTGTACATGTACTCCTTCTTTATTATCTGCCTTCCTGTTAATGGACATCAAGGCTGACTTGATTTTCTCGCCATTGTAAATAGACCTGTAAGTATATCTCCTGTGGTAGGATACAGAGCCCTTGGGAAATATTCTCATGACTGGTATAACTGCCTGTATTTCTATTTTTATTTTTTAAGATACTTCTTCACTGAAATCCATAGTGGCTGCACCAGTTTTCATGCCCATCAGCACTGAGTACAGTTTTCTCCTTCATATCCTCACCAGTATTTGTTGTCATGTATTTCTTGATGATAACCATTCTGATTGGGATGAAATGTAAATTCAAACAAATCTTACTTTTCATTTTCCTTATATCTAAGAATACTGAATATTGTAAAAAATATTTATTGTCTACTGTGTTTTGTTTATTTTTTCTCTTGAGAACTATCTTGAACTGGCTATCTCTTATGCTTGTGTATAATAGTATTCCTAAAAGTGTTTGTCACTGTTCTCTTAACAAATTCTACTCTTCTTTTCCTGTAATAATTTACATCTCTTTTCTTATTACTGGATTCAGTGTCTATTTCATGTATTCATTTAGAAGAATATATCTTATAGCTGAAAAAATATAACATGGGGAAAAATTTAGAGAACTTTCATGTCTTTAGTATAGCCTACATTTGATAAATATGTTTGTGTATTGGTCTTTTTGACTGAAAAAAGTTTGCAAATTAAATTCTAAAGAGCTAACTGTTCAAGCTTCCAGTGGAAGGTTTTGTTTTTGAGAGTCTCATGGAGTTCAAGCTAGCCTCAACTCACTGTGCAGATGAGGATAACCATAACTTGGAAGTTCTGATTGTCCAATCCGTCTCTTGAGTTCTCAGATTATAGCTGGCACCCTTACACTGTTTTCTGTGATGCTGAGGATCAAACCTAGGACCTCTTATATGCTATGCATGTTCCCTATACATCGAGTCACATCTCTAACCCTTCACTGAAATTTTAAGTGAATTGTCTATATCCTCTCTCTGAAACACTGTAGTGATTCTTTGTCCCTCACAGTTTGGTTTTTCAGAAAGATGTACCTAATTTTCATCAGTTACACACTATGTACCAAAGACCCTTCAGTCTAGAAATATGACTTGCATTATATGACAATTTTTTTCTGTTGCATTTCTACTGGCATTTCTTCTAGAATTACATTTACTGTAATAATGTATATTCAGGAATTATGGATCTATCCAATTTTCTAACATTTTTATTCTAATATTTATTTATATTTTTCTCATTATATTCCTTATTCCTCAAATATTCTTCAAGTATTTGATCAAATATCTAAAACCTTACTAACTTTTCTTGCTCTTGTTCATGTTTTTTTTTAATTTTCAAGTAAAATATATTATTTTTCTTTGTTAAATATTAAGCTTATTTTTTATTTTAATGAAGGCATATAAAATATTTCGATCATAATCCTTTCCAATTACCTTCCCTTGACATCACTCATTGTCTTCTTTCTATTAAACCTTTTCTTCTTTGCAATATTTACTTTTTACTTGGGTGTGGGTGATACCTAGAGTTGAATTAGGGTTTCTGGCATGAGCATAGCTGGGGAATTATTTACCAGAGTCTATAATTTCAGCTAGCAGTTATACCACTGCAGAAAATGTTCTCCCCTGCACAAATTTACTTTTAAAAGTTTCTTTTTGCCCCCATGCACAATTTAGTTCTTCCATTTAATGCTATGGTTTGATCTCTAGTTTTCTATTTAAACTTTTACTCAAATACCTAAAGATCTTTCCTTGTGTAACAAGGAATACACACACACACACACACACACACACACACACACACACACACGACGCACACAAGTCCCTGAAAACACTTACTACTTGTCAGTATGATTGTTTAGTACAAAATTGTTTTGCTGGACATTTAGCTGGGAAAATCTGGTCACAGAATTTTTTATAATCTTTTCCTTGAGTTGTTAGATTCACCGGAAAAGTGTTCTATTTTCTTGCCTAACGGAAACAACAACAACAAAAATTTCTTGTACTTGGCTTTCCTGTGCCAAGGTAAAGGGGAAAGAGTTCACTTAACTCCCTGTTCTTGGTACAGATCCTGGATCTTCCCCAATTCAGAGGTTTTCTTTTATTATCTCCATGGAAGAAAACTGAGGTTTGAGCTACAGAGAAGTTCCTCCAAAGCAGGGAGTCCTAGACATATTCGGAACGTCAATTGTTTGCCATGATTTTCAGAGGTTAATTTAGTCAACTTTATTCACCCTGTTTCCGCTAGAGCTTGTTGCTCCCATCTTTCCTGCCGTGATGTATTTGAGGTTATTCTGTGTTTGATGCTGCCAGTTTATGACTTGATTTCCTTGTATCAGCTGAGCTATTTGTTGAATTTTTACTTGCTTTTAGCCTCCCAAATATTGCCATTGTCATCTTCCTTGCATTCCCTTTTCCTAGGTCTCTTAATGAAGGAAAGAACAGATAACATCTATTTTCTATAGGATAAGTAGTATTCAGAGGGCAGGAGATTATGTGTCTATGTCTGATTCATCATTTGACCCAAAAGTGAAATTATAAATTTTAGGTGTCTGTCTATAAAGGCTTCTTGAATGACAATATTATAATAGCCCAATAATAACATTACAGAGCAACAAATGTCTGAATACAAAGATCTTAGTTGCCTTCAAACTGAACAGTATAGTTGTTATTCTTTCTTGTAACCCTACCAGAATTCTTACTCCATTTCCTTCTAAATAGGCACAATGGCACAAAAGAGTTTTCATCCTTTTCCAATATAACACAAACTGGCTTATTTCCTTATCGTAAGTACATTAACACATGCTTCTTTTATGTCTATGTTCACATTTGAGAACATAGGCTTTAAATTTTGAACATTTTTAAATCTTTACCATTGTGTTCTAGCCACAGGGACTTTCAAAACACAATTCTTCTAATTTCACTTGTTACTGCTATTGAAGAATTTTCTCTTGGCTAAAGAGTGATCATTACAAGTACAAGATGAATATTAAAAATATTAGAATAGGGCTGGAGAGATGGTTTAGCAGTTAAGGGGCTTGCCTGTAAAGCCCAAGGACACATATTTGATCTCTCTCCAGATCCCACGTAAGCCTGATGCACAAAGTTGAAGCAAGTACAAAACTGCATATGCCCACTAGGTGGCACAAGCATCTGGACTTTGGTTGTAGTGGCTGAGGCCCTGGCGTTCCCCCTTCTCTCTCTCTCTCTCTCTCTCTCTCTCTCTCTCTCTCTCACACACACACACACACACACATAAATTAAGAAAAGACTGGACTGAATGTCAGTTTAATAAACAACATTTTTAGATGTTAGGAAAAAAAGTAAGATCTTGGACTCCAAGTTAATTGCTTAAAATGTTTGGTCTTGAAAGCAACTATATTTCAAGCCATTATTCATAAGACTCCTAGAAAATTGATTACAGAATTGTTTAAGAATGCAAACAAAATTTCTGTAATAGTAACATGTAATGTGATTTGGTGTAGCATGTATTCCTGTTGCTCCTTCTTTAAACCAGGCAGTACTCTGGATGTAGTAGCAGGAGAGAAAAAAGAAATTTTAAAAACATAGAGAACAATAGAGTCCACAGAAGGTTCGCATTTAACTAGGAATAACACAAATTCACACACAATTCGAAGCTTTATGTAAAATTTTTCAAGTAACACCATATAATTTATTAATAGCACTGGGGGTCTTTTGAGGGAGGGAGAAGTGACATCAGTTATTCTGTAATTGTTCTAAGCAAATGCAATGCAAAGAAATGATACCAGGTATCAGAAATGGCGAATCATGTTTACTTAGGACAATGGAAACAAAGGTGACAAAGTTGGAATTTGAGGTGGAGGGAAATAGGGAGTAGTAAAATATTAGGATGGTTTTAGGATGTGTGTGTGTGTAACTCTTGAAAATCAATATTTTGGAGGACCTGAACAATTAAATTCTTTTCAAAAATGCTAGTATGTTATAATTTGAAGTCAAGAAAGTATTCTTTTGTGAGTAAGTGTAGGTGGATTAGAAAGGACAGGTTGAGTTAATCTTTTGATATAGAAAGATGTAATGAATCTCAGGAGCACAAGAATGTCATAGAGCAATTGAATGCCAATCTGATTAGGCTGGGAATGGTGACACATGCCTATAACCTTAGCACAAAGGAGGCTGAGGCAGACTTTAAGTGCAGTCTTGATTTTCATAGTGAGAATCCTATTATCAGAATGCATATAATTACTTTTGTGGTGTACAGCTTATGTTTTTTTTTTTTTTTTGCATGACAGAATATCTTTTTTTCTTATTCCCAATATAATTTCCTAATTTTCCTGAAATTCAGATTAGTTTTGGGACCACTGATATATATTGGATCTGATTTTTCCAAAAACTGTAGTTTCAACTTTTGCTTATTGGGAACAATTTGATGTTCTCAAAAATAGCTTTAAATACAGGCACATGCCTTTAATCCCAGCTCTCAGAAGGCAGATGTACGAGGATATCTGTGACTTTGGGGCCAGCCTGTGAGTATAGAGTTGGTTCCAGGTCAGCTTGGGCTGGAGTGAGATACTACCTTGAAAGAAACAAGAGAAAGAGAGAGAGAGAGAGAGAGAGAGAGAGATTCCAGTTGCTAGCATTAAATATGGGTTATTAGAAAGTTGAATATGAAAGGGCTTCTTTGCCTTTCTGTGTGTGAATTCTCTGTTGTTAGCTTCCTTTTACTGTAACACTATTATTAAGAGAAAGGAGGCTGAGCTATAGCTTGGTGACAGGCTGAATTTCTACATAGCCAGGGTTTAATCCCTATCCCCACAAAAAAGGGTTGAGCGGTTTCTCAAATGAGATTCTACTAAAGACATGATAGAAATTTTAATTGAATTTCCCTTGACAGCTTTGACATGTGACTTTAAATGATGATACTCATATACCTATAATAGTTATCTTATATACTTTCATATCTTCATAGAAAATTACACAAATGTTTATGAGTAGTTGCCTGAATGACACTTCAACCAGTTATGTGTTCTGTTTCTGCCTGTGATCACAAGAATAGGCACCTACTTACGTTTTCATAAGTCTTTAGTTGATGTGACCAGGTTATTATGCTTGCTAGTTCAAAGAAAACCCACAAGGATTTTTTTCTATAAATTATTCAAGGATTTTCATTTTCTATTTCTTAATCAGAAAAAAATCAATAGTAAAGATTGCTGCTACAAATCATACATAATATGCAAATTGTTCAAAAATGTTAGCAAATTATTCATTGAGTAAAACCACAATGTCTAGGAACCATTTTTCTCTTCTCTTATTTATTGACAGTTGTTTTTTTCAAATTACAACACAATGAGTTGATGGCAAGTACAGAAGATGCAATAGTATAAAAAGCCATTTAACCTTCCCTAGGTTAAGACACTTACAGCAGACAGAAACTGCCCCACCCCCACACCCTCCTTGAATGAAAACAAAATAAATAGAAATCAATAAATACAACATAAATCACTGCACAGCCCTTAACTCTGATTGCCAAGACAAGAACCGTGCTGATGATTCTCGCTTGTGACATTTGTGTGGTTAAGGTTGCTGCAGTTATCAAAGGGTTATAGAATTGTAAACATAAGTGCCTTGTGAAAATGTTTAGTTATGTTACTGGTCTATAGCAATGAGATTACAAGCAAGACCCCTTGACCCTTAAAAAGGCCACATTATAAGGAGTCAAAGAGATAATAGCTTGTTGAGCTTTTACATAACAGACTAGTCAACCATTTTAACAATGTATTATGAGGCCTTAATTTGTATGAATAAAAGAATTTGTAAATAAACACTGTTTAATGCACTGAACAATAAAAGCAGTCAAAAATTAATGGAAGCACCACAAAATTTTGCCTGATTATATCTGACAGTCATAATACACTTTAGCACCATTTATTTAGCCTTGTATTTGCACACAAACAAGCTTTGTGTTTGTCAGTAGAAGCTAGCTGAATAAAAAAGAAAGTATAGATGCTGGAATTAATATGGCATAGATGTATAGATCCTGTGTGGGTGATAAACGCCACATGCAAACCTTAGAAATCACTGAGCAAATAAATGTGTTGTTTATTTCATTCCTTGCACACAGAAGACTATATATTATCAAGAAAACAATGGTAGTATGTTATGTAACATGAGCAAATCAGAAGACTGAAAGTTAGACTTTAATACTTTCTCCATAATAGAAAACATCAATGGGAATGAAATAAATATAAAGTATGTTCTGGAAACCAGAAGAAAATGGCCTAAAATTTTGATTTCTTGGCATTTCTCTCTGCTTCACAGTTTATTGTTATTTAAATAAATTCTGCATTATGTTTCATGTTTTAATTTCCCATAGTGTTAAAATAGAAATGAAAAGTGATTTTCATAAGAAATTATAAAATGCAATGGACATATTTTTTCTTTTGCAATTGCTTGTATCTCATTGAACTCTGAAAGCTAAATATCTGTGCACTTTTAAAAAATATATATATGAAGGGGGAGAAGATCCCATCAGCTGTCAAATAAATAAATATATATATATGTATATATATATATGTATATAGCTTTATATATATATACATATACAATGCAAGTGTTAAAATATCTTGAAGTACCACGCTGGCAAAACAGGCAAATTTCTCAATGTCAATAATATTTCACTAATGAAAAAAGGGTAGACTATGAATTAATTAGGTTTTATGTTTTTATTAAAAATTAAACTTATTAAATGCTATATTAGCACAAAATTGAACTAGTAAACTCCATTTATTTCCCTTCCACAATATAAAAACAAAATATATTTGTTTAAAATTAGATACACTTAAAAAATCTTTCAAGATATTTAAGCTTGAAGTAAATTTTTATGGCCAAGTCTCTAAAACCCCTGAAAATAGAGGTCTGCAATAGAAATGCTGATGCAGTCAAAAACCCACTCAGCAGAAAGCTGCTGCCATCATGCCCCTCATTCTTTTGTTCAGTCTCTCTTTCCAATATATATGCAATTTATTTACACTTCAATGGAAACAGAGCAAAGAATCAAGGCTTTAGGCATTCTGTACCTTAAAGTGAACACTATATTGTGGTATTTATTTTTCGCTTATTTAAGATACATTCTCCAAAATAAATGTTCTTAGCTGTCTTATCAACAGACCACAGCCCTTATACTCAGCATTTCACTTTTCTCAGCGGAATAGCTCCGAGAAGTTGGAAGCTAATGAAATAGATTGAGATGTGTGAGAAATTTACAAGAACTCAGTTATTTTATCAAAGTTGTGGAGAGAAAACATGCTGAGGAACAAAGATTTATCTCCCAGGTTCCACTTCTGATGTATAGTGGTTGCTGAATTCTGGGGTTTAAAAAAGGAAGGAGTAGAAATAATATCATGAACAAAAATTAAGAATACAAACATGGACCAACACTGCAGAACCTGATGTTTTGAAATATCCCTCCCTCCAAACTGACATGTGTCTGGGTGACAAAAGCAAACTGAGGAGCTATGAGATGGCTGGCAATACTGTAGCCTCTATGATATTATTTTGTTAAAAAAGATAAGACATTTATTTAAAGATAACCCTTGCATTACTACAAAAATCGTTCAAAATATGTTTCATATTGACTACTGGGTTGTTGTTTAGAAAAAAGGGACTAATTTCAAATTGGCACTACATGACAGCAAACAAAACATGCATTCTAGTGACATAAGACAGTGCATACGAGACTTTATTTAACCAAATATTAGCAGAACAGGTCAATACAGCAACAGACATTCATATAAAAGATGGCGTGTACAAGCAGCACCAGATGCTATCCTAAGGAAAGTATCTTCCAATGTGGCCACATCTCACCAGAGCTTCTTCTCCAAGCCATGTATAACAATGCCTGTATTAAAAAAAACATGTTTCTTGGCATTCAACCTAGCTGCATACCAAGTGCTAGAGAAATGTTTGTATGCAACTGAACAAACACAAGTGAATGATTGTTGTCATTTTATTCTTATTTACCATTTTACCCTACAGCTTTTCTAGGTGAAACAAACTTGAGTGACACCTTGCTTTGAAGTCAAATGGCCTAATATGACAAAATTATATACTCATACTTATATATTGATGAATTTTCTACCCTCTTATGGGCATGAAAAATCCAGCTCTATAGTACAGAATATGGCAAAGTTATACAAATTAGCACAGCACTTTAGTTTTCCTACAGGGTCCACTGTGCCCTTGGATGCAAGGACATGTTGAGTGCAAATCTGGATATCATATTCAGACCTATGTTAATATAGAAAAATTCTAAGACATACTGCTCTTTACATTGAAAAAGTATTGAATTCTGGGATATGTCCATGTGTCATTGGCTTTCGTTTACTCACCACAAGTTACTGGTTATGCCCTTATTTTCCTTAAAAGTTATTAGTTATGAATGCCTGTGAAGTCTTTGTTATGGCACTAGACTTCTTGTACTCTTCTATCCTTACTTAGTAAAAAGAATTAGCAGCGTCCTAGAATAATGTATGTCATGTTCTATTATAAGCTTGTCATTGTGTTCTAAAATTGAAGGTCATTACTTCTGTATTCTAACAGAGTATTGACAGGAATTGAAGTTGTCCCTCAATTTCAGTGGCTCTTTCTAATTGATGTTCATCCTAAGCTTTCTATACTATTGTCTCAAATTTCAACATAGACATATATAGAAAGAGATGTTTATGATTAGATGCTAGTAATCTGATCTGAAATATTTCAGAATCAATTCAAACATGTCAATAGAAAAACATGAGAAATTATTTGAGTGGTACATTAACAATAAAGGTTACAGTTAGATGAGACTAGAACACTAAGGCAACTTTTTTGCTACTATGCCAAGTGTTTTGTGTTATGTGATTATTGAGGTAAATTTCTATCCTAGGGAAATGGCTTTTCTCACAGGATTCTAACATTATACATCTTTCCAGTAGACGTTACTGAACACTTACTTCTGACATTTTGGGATAATAAGGCAATGAATGAGTATCAGATGTGTTCACACAGGTGACATCTAAATGACCACTGTCTAAGTATATACATTGAAAAATCATATACTCTTCGTATGTGCGAAGAGCCCAAGATCGTATTTTTATCTATTATTTTTATACTTGATAAGCTAAAATTTTCAGTTGAATTCTTAGGGACTGCTAGACTATGTCTTTCGTATTTTACCAAGGACAAATATTGTCCTTCCCACTGCCACTACATTTTATGAAATATAATATATAGCTTTCACATTTATGGTATGCTACTGCCCCTGGTTGTTTTCTAATTATATAAAGTTCTAATTTTCAAAATGTATCTGTTTTAACTTTATTATATAGCTGTAGTCCCTTCTTGGGCAACATGAAATCTGTAACTTATATTCTTATGCTGTGGCACTTATTTTCTGGGTCACAATAATTAGCATCATGGGCGTGCATGACATTGAAAGGATGGTTAAGTTTTACAATATGTTTTCTTGCTACTTTTGTGATGTCCTATATTGGAGATTGCATATATGTATCACTGTAGTAGTAGTCTGCATTTAGTATTTTTGGTTTAGATGGTGTGATATACTTCACATGTGTAATAGTTTGTAACAGGCTCTTGTAGGAACTAATATTAAACTTTCTGTTGTGATTGGTGAAAAGATTTCCTTACATCCTCAGATTGTTTCATTGTATTGTACACTTTTGCAGAGTTAAACTGCTAATAAATTACTGCCTTTATTTGTTTCTGGAAATAATACCAATAATATCAAAGATGCTAAAAAATTATTTTCATGATTTTTGTGTAACAGGTCAATTTGATTATAATATTTATCCCTCTTCAGATACTACACTGAATTTAATCAACTTAATCACACTGATTTTTCTACTGCAGATCCATATAGTATGGAGTCTATTTGTACCATACTAGAGATGTCAGCACAATATGTAGAACTTGCAAATATTATACAACTCTTTCTAGTATCCAGTATATACACCATTACCCATATATTGGAACTACTAGTGAAGATTGGAAAATATATCAACTACATTGTGTTTTAATTATTCACATAAAGGCAAAAAATAAATATACATTATATGAAAAGCCAAATGATTTGTTAATAAAAAATTATAGGCAGCTTCAATAATAAAAGTAACATTAGCTTATTTTAGTAAACCAGTCTGTATCTTTTATTACTTAGTAACTTATTTTGATTATCATTACTTAGTAATTTATTACATTTGATTCAGAAAATCCTTGCTCTCTGATTGGGAACAGAAATTGTCTTTGCTAGAGGCATATAATATTCTCCAATTGAGCTCTGTTACCTCTGCCATTGTGCAGAACATGGGCATTCACCTACTATAACTGCCCTCTTGGTAGACTTTGTTCTCAAGTGCATTAGTAGATAAATTCACAACCTCCTCTGCAGATGTAACACACAGTTACTGCTTTACAAAGAATTCAAACTGATAGCTATTTCCATACTTCATGCCATTTAAGAAAATACAGAAGAACATTTTACTGAAATTATAAACTGTGTATCCATTTTATGTAGGAGCCATTATCTGGTTTACAATTGTGTTTATGTTTGTTGAAAAAGTAAAAATAATGAAGCACAAAGTTTTGTGAGCATAAAATGTGTTTTCATTTCAATTTGGGAAATACTAGGTCTTAACTTTTCATGATTATCATGTAAAGATGATGAAAAATATTTAATAGGTTGCTTGTCTCCACTGATAGTGAACTGATACACTATGTTGTTGACACATGGAAATGTACTTCTTATTGTTTTTGAAGTACTCTTCTTTTGTGTTAGATTAATTAAACATTCTCCTTTTCACTCTTCCTTTAGAATTGCCACTTCAAAACAGAAAATTCCCAAGTATAAGAAGGGTCAGCAACCTCCTGAATGAAGTGCTTGGTGTGCAATGTACAAATGGAATCCCAGTGTTTGTGATCACATAGTACTCACGTTCTTACCTCTCTTGTGATCTTACAGGACAGCAGCCATTAATGCCTTTGCTTATCACATAAAGCTCTTCTAAGATTCAAGGCAAAATATCTCATGCCTTATCCATGACATTTGTCAGAATTCAAGCATAATGATAGACTCCTTCCTTTGTGATGCTATGATTATTTTCTAGCCCTTATGTACTTACAGTCTTGTGACGAATCAGGATATTGTAGTGAGTGAGTAATGAGGCATTAGATTGCTTATTCAGTTTCTTTCTCATTTAGAAGAAAAACAGTTCAATGTAGGTTGATGGAGTTCCTCCATGACTTGCACATGTCCCAAAATGACACAGTTCCTCTTTTCTATCTTTAGTCAAAATAGATTCCAGTCAATTTTCTTGACATCAATGTCCTGAAAGGATTAACCCTCAAACAAGCTGTATAAATAGGCTCATGTATGGAATCCTCCATGCTCAGCAGCAGCATCGACTATCAAATCAGCCTCATCTATAAAGGATGGCCTGACATAGCAGGGCCAATTCTGGTCCTCTGCTTGGGTCACTTGGCCCTCAAATTCATCATATTTGAAACCTTGTCAAAATACAATCCACATTGCATAATATCTTTCTGTAAAGCCATTCTTCTTTTCTAACTTCTTATTTTCTTACCCTCACAGTATATATATTCTGATTGTAAGAAACGCCAATTTGCAAGACTTTTCAGCATGCCACTCGTGTTTAGAAAAGATTTCCCCAACCAAATCATAAACATGTAGAATAACCAAAATGCATTCTAATTTTCATGCTATGTTGAGTATAAATATAAATTCAAGGCAGCCACACTATCCATTTCCAAATAAGAATGTTTACCTACACTCATTAAAAATCATCTGGAAATGTGTATTATTAGCAAATGAGTAAGAAATTTTCACTAGTATAAAATTCCTGCTTTATATAAAAGCCACACTGGCCATTCAAGTATTTGAGGTTTTTTTTTTTTTTTGTCCTATAGTTTTTTTTTTTTAATTTATACTAAAATGATGAAATTAGGCTTGAAATTATATTAAAGGAAAAACTTTTTTAAAAAATCACTTCTACCAGTACAGCATTTTCCATGTGCATGTAGAGAGCAAAGCGTCCACCTGCAGATCTGCTACCAAGCCTTTCTCTCTTCACTCTAAGGAAACCCCTCTTACTTACTAGGTTTGAGAGAACGACAATTCATTGGAGAAGAGACACCAGATTTCCTTCAATTTGTGCCAGTTTGCAAGTTAAAGGTCAAAGGGCAAAGACATAGAACAGGACTCTTCAAGGAAAATTTTCACAGAAGACAATGTTTAAGTTGTTGTTAATGACAGTCAACAGATCAATATCAAGTTCAAGGCAAGCTGTTCATTGTTTCCAAAGCTAATCCCCTCAAAAGCTGGCTTTCATACAAAGCCAATGTCTGACTCATGGGGTGCATTCCGCCTGACCATCTCTAATAAGTGCACAGCCCAGTGGCTGTAAAGCCTTTCACTGCAAGAAGCAGCTCCTAAAAATCAATAAAGAGGTCTGTCAGTTGCTGACTTTTCTCTAGGAAAAAAATATTGATACAAACCTGCTTTGCAGGTCACATGAAAATGGCAATACTGCTGTTAGGACAAATTACACTCAACAATGAAATGCTTTGGTGGTCTTTTGGCTCTGTCAGTGATCAGATGGATGGCTGAGGGCCAGAAGCCACACTAACCCTTTGAGAACTATGGTTCACATGCAGTACGTGATGCATTGGAAGATATTCATGCAAACTCAGTCATCATTTCAATTCCGTGCTAACATGGCAATGTTAGCTGCATACACTATGGTGGATTGGATGTCCATGCAGTGGGTTGTAAAATAAAAATGTAATATGTCTTAGAATGAAAAGGCTGTTGAAATAAATTTTCACTCTTATGAGATACTGTTAATAAAATATCTTATTTTATTTGCCAGGAAATTTTGGCAAGTCACATCATTGCTCTTTTTTTTATAAAATGTATTTAGTAGTACTGTAAATCACTTAAGAATTACATCAGATTATAGTATATGCTTTAAAAACCTGAACTTCTTGTACCTGTGATTGTTATTTTGTACCACTGCCCAATTCTTCAATTTGCCAGGTTGTAAAACTGACCATCCTGACTCTGCAAGCTGATCTGATAGTTCTCAAAGGGTAACACCAATGTATAAACAGAGTCACACATCTTTATAAAAAACAGCTCTCACTTTAATCTGCTCCAGAGGCATACTGCTTCTTGCTCTGCTTTGTAGTGATTATTCCTAACAGACCAATGGATGGCCTGTGACAGTGGCCTAATACAACCCGGGAGAGTGTCACAATGATGGAGGGGCAGGTGGCAAGAAGGGGTGTAGGAACACTTCAAAACAAGCAAAAGGTCCTGTTTGAATTTAGTTGTGGCTATGAATGTGATGGAACATTGAAGACATAGCTGAGAGCAGCTGTAGAAAATGAAAAATGGATGTATCATTAAGGCTGTTACAATATTGCAGATATTTTGGCCCCTTGTTTGTTGGAAAATGGCTGTCCCAACAGTCTATAGTCCTGCATGTATCCTCCAAATCTCCCACCTGACAGAATGATGTGCAGGAGACTCTCCACAGCAGTCACAGAGCTATCTTCTTTGGAGACAAAGCTGTTTTGGGTCTTCACACCATCCTGAAAGTTCAATTGTGGATTTGTTGTTTAAACTTTTACTTTAAAGCAAAAAAAAAAAAAAAAACCTATGGGTTTTCTATTATACTCTTTTGTATTATTTTTCTCTCTCTCCCCCAAATGGGCTCAGACTTCAGATGAAAAAAAAATTAAAAAAGAAGAATCTTTTCTTCTATTTCCTCTTCTTTAGTTAATCCTGAAATTTTACTGGGCATTGAGCGTGCAGAGGAAAGGCCTAGAAGTGAATGACAAAGAAAGACAAAGGACTGAAGAACGGCAGATACTGTGCATCATGGAAGCTTCCCCATGAGTGCATTTCCACTCATGTGCAGGACCAGCAACCCTCTGGGTTTGGAAGGCCAGCCTCGAATCAGGCTACCACAAGCCTGCTCCTAGCTAGGAAACAGCATAACAGCTCTTGTCTTGAATCTCAAGTTACCACAAACTCCTGGAAAAGAAAGAAAGAAAAAAAATCCCTATATCACACCCACTCTTGCATAGAGCGTTTACAGTACAGTATGTGGCGGGGCGTTCCTTTCCTCTTGAACTGCAGCACAGTGTAAACCAGTACCAGGAGGCATAAGGCCAAGATGCAGGGAATGACAATAGCTATGGCTTTCACAGTGCTGGCTGTGTTGTCCAGTTTGATGACAATATCTACATCATCTGGTGGGCTGTGTCTTTCTTTATCTCGGTCTGTTGGTCCATCACATCCCATAAAATCCTTGAGGATAGATCTTGGATATCCAGGTTCCACCTTGAGTATCTGGTTGTTGAATTTCCAATACTCCTTTCCTTTGTAAAAATAAGTGAAGCCTAGGCAGAAAACACATATGAGATATATACATAAATAGATAGATAGATAAATAGACAGATAGACAGATAGATATAGATATATAGATAGATGTAGATGTAGATATAGATAGATAAAAACATAGATCATGTAGTTGTAAAACTGTGTATGTAGGCAAATCTTAATGAAATAGACTACTTATCTTTAATGAAGTATTCTAACATTTTAAGTCCACCAGATTTCCAGAGGAAGAAAACAATTTCCTAAATTCAATTATTTTAAATGGCTCTGATTGCTGTACTATAGGAATTGTTTCTCTTTATCTTCCTCCATCCCTTCTTTCTTCCTTTCTCCATCCCTCCCTTTCTTCCTTCCATATTTCCTTCCCTACAATTCTTAGTAAGACAGGGTTTAACTCTATAGTTCAGGCTGGACTAGAATTCATTAAGTAGTACAGGATGGCTTCAAACATATAGCAAGCCTCTTGTCTTAGCCTTTCCAGTGCTGGGATTATAGGTATGCACCACCAAGATTGGTTTGTACTTCCTAATGTTTAAGGAAAGCCCAGTTTAAAAGAAGAGTTACCTACAGAAAATCATGAGATGATCAGCTCGCTCTCTCTCTGGACTGGAAAGAAAATTTCATTCTTTTGCTGGCTTATGGTAGTGCTATTCCAGACTTCCTATTACTGTGATAATATCAACCTCTATCACAGGATGCTGAAACAGCTTTATAAACTGCCCCGTTGTTTATCCTTAGGCTTCTAGAGAGAAAATTGTTCAATATACCATAAAGGACTATCTCACCTCTTTGCCCTCAAGGGCACCTTCTTATCATCTTAGTATCTGGAATCTTTGTGCTTCTCCTAAACAATAGGTTTTCTTATTTTTTTTTTAAATTGGACAGGATATCATAACAAGTCAGTAGACTAAAAGTGTTTTATATTGTCTGTAAGGAATTAAACAGGCACTAAGTGTTTGTAATACTTTATGCACTAGGCTCATTTCTGCTTCTATCTGCCTATTTTGTGTTTCTCCTTTTTCATATATTTACTTATTTTAATGTTAAATTTGTACCACTTAGATAGACCTTACAGAACTTTAAAAATAATTATGAATCCTTTCATAAATAAAGCATAGACACATCACCATTCTACCTTTAATACTTCTAAGTAACTTCTATTTCATCTAGGAGGAGGAGGAGTTGTGGTAAAACTCAATTTGGCAACATGTAATGTTCTAAAACATTATATCTTCAAGAAATGGATTTGATAAACTCATGCCATATATAAGCTTGTATATTTTGTTAGAACTGTTTGTCAACATTTTAAGGCATATATCTACATTTTCTTTCTGTCCTGTGTCACTCCATTACTTTCCTGCAGAGATGTTGAGGCTCAAAGATGAATACAGAAGATTTAACTCTACTAAAAGTGGAATTTTAAACTTGAATATTCATCTGGAGTCAGAACATAGGACTTTGTTTCTCAAGCATCAAAGGCTGTAATAGGTATTACTACAGGAATAAAGAACTTGGGTACCACAAAAAATAAATCAGATAAGTTAGACTAACACTTCACTCAATGACATACAAATTTGCTGTGGCTTTTAGTTTCAAAGGATTGTTTGTAATTTGAACAACTTGCCAAGAAAGAACAGGTGTATACAGATTCAATTTTTTTTTTCTGCTAGGAGATAGTATTTATTCAGTCTAATGAAATCCAATGTAATTATTCAACAAGTTTGAATGGAGAAGTGTTGAGGACCTGCCAAGTCACAGTATGTTAGATGATTATAGATGAACAACAGCATTCACTTAGAATTAAACAGAGCTTAAATGCAGGTAAAAGTAATTCTTATGTTTATAAGCTAGAAGCTAATAGCCAAAAGTGTCCCATCCTCTATTCCTAGCCAAAGCTTATTATTCTAAAACTCTTAGGATCACAGAAAATAAGTTGCCACTTCCATGTTTACTGGCAATGCAGGCTAACTTTTAACGTAGTAACTCACTCCAAACATAGGAATAGAATTTATACTTACTGAAGAGATTTGTTAGAAATGATAAAGCTAGTCAGTAGGAGGAAGATAACTATTTGCAAAGAAGTAGTCTGAATTCTGTACAACAGAAATATGTCAAACCTTGATTCTACGTAAATCATCTGGTTTGCTAATATAGGTTTATTTTATACACACAAGAAATATCAATTGAAGAAATGTTGAGGCAATTGGATTATTTTCTTGTTAATATTAGCTTTGTTGTTATTCTCCTGTATGTGTTATGCTAAGTAAGAAGATGTTTTGAGAAAGAAATTAATGAGGACACATTTTTAAAATGTTTTCCTTATATTTGACTGGACCTCAGTGGATGCTTTTCTATTGCTTTGTACTGGCAATTTAATGAATGAGTCCATCATAGTTGTCAGGGGATGATCCCCAATGATAGCACTCTGTGTGTTTTCTCTATTTTCTGCTCTTATTTTTTATTTGTATGAAGTTAATTACTGTTTAGTAAATGTGGATAAACTAAGTTTTGTAGAAATATTAGTGTGAATCAAACGTGTAGATTTGATTAGAAGATAAATTTTGAGGTGGATAAGTAGTATACCTAATCAAGACAACCAAGAGATAAAGCTAGTTTAATAACTAAACATGAGGCTGCAAATAGTAAAATAAAATGCAACCATGTTAAAATTCCTTAAACTATACTTGTAATAATAAAATATACTTGAGCAATGTGGAATGCATGAGTAATTTTAAGAAAATGATATTTTTCATATACATTTAGTACAATTAAGACACTATGCTGTTGTTTAAACAAAACAGAAGAGTGATGGATACAAGGAAGAAAAATACCTCCTGCTATGTTATGCATGGGTTGAATGTCGCTTTGACTATTGTAGTTATTTGGGGAAAATGAGAAAAGTAAAATGTAATAAAGAAAATATGAAAGTTAAAGTGAAGACCATAGGAGCTCAAGAAGCTGCTCTGAGAAAACCTGAATTTGTCTAGTCTAGATCAAGTGATAATAGCCAAATATAATACATTGCTTTTAACTTATATTTAATGTATAAAATATATTTTTTAAAAAGTATTTCTTTCCAGACAGTGTATTAGAACATGTTCATTGGTGCTAGCATGTTCTTGTTTAAAATGTCAGCTATATATCTAATTTTCTGTACAAGGATAAGTTATTTAAAATAGCTGAGAGTTAATAAAGAGACATTTGTGTAGGTCTGTTAAATGAAGTATGAGTTGATATCATATACCTGATACATACTAGGTGTTCAAATTTAATCAGTTATATTTCTTGACTATCAAAACAGAAACATTAATATCACTAGATAGGTATTAGAGAGAGGTATATTTTTACCTTAATGTAAAGCAACAACAGCAGCAGCAGCAACAACAAAGTTTTAAATTCATGGCATCAAAGAAAAGTTAAGAGAAGTTTCTTACAACACTGGATTTTTACAGTGATGCAAAAATGAAAAGGAGAAAATATTTTAGTGTTTTATTGTGTTTGATTTGAGGATTATCATTCCTTCTATGAAGTCATTACATATCCACTTTATTCAGACTGTATTAAATGGGGTCTTCCTTGTTTGCAGATACATGTAAGCCACAGAGTACATGAAAATTGAAATCCTCCAAATGAATTATTACCAAGTGTCAGTGTTTCAGGCTGCACTTAGAATAGATTCCCTGGGACATATTTATGTTCCTCATACATTTGTTATTATTCATTTTTAGGAATGTTAATAAACATATAGATAAATTTACATTAAGTATATCGATCCCTCCATAATAAAGTCTTACCTTTATTTTGTTAGGTATTATTTTTAATGAATTTATATAACTTGAGGTTAAAATATGTCTACAGAATAATACTAAGTATAAATCTAGCAAGTGAAAGCTCATTATAATTATATAAGCATGAATGAATATATAATTATAGTATGGTATTTGCATGATTTAATTTAATATAATAAAACAATGTATTATGAGAAAAGGAATATATACAATATGATACATACCATTTTCTTTGTGTACAAAGGCTCCCTGAGGTGAATCAGGGATCCCTTTCCAAACTGTGATGGGCTTAGGGTAGCCAGGGTCCATGGTTTTCATTTCTTCACTATATCTCCAATACCTAAAAAGAACATATACATGGAGAGTCATTGTTATATTTTCATTAAAACCTTGATGTAGGCTTAACACTGTTACCTGTGTGCCTGTTACTGTTTTATAAAACAACTGCCTTAAACCACCAAAAAGAGAGTTAGTATAAAAAAATGTATCTTATTACTTCTCCAGTATATGTTAATATGGATATTATTATACATATCCTACATATGTTAAAATCAGTAGTCAATCTGCTAAATTAACAATAAAAGCTATGTGCATTATGCTACCTAGGTATATTTATAATTCATAAGAGTACCACAAGAAATACATATCACACAGGTACACCCATACAGTTATACTCTGAATTGTGATGGTTTAAAACATACAACCTTGAATGAAACAGACGTGTTATAACTTGCTTTAATATTAAATTGTTGGCCATGTGAGTGTATGGACATGTGTTGGTTTAAGTATATGTCCCCCATAATTCAAGTGTTTTATTAAGGCTTATAACACGGGTCTCCAGCCACATGGCTAGACGAGGTGTCATTGAGGGTAGATGTGGATTCCAACAAAAAGATACGCAGATATGCTTGAGCTCTTGGGGGGGGGGGTCCTTCTTGCTGCAGGTCTGTGCTTGATGCTTTTTTTCTGGTTGGTTGGTTGTTTCTTTCTCTTTGGATATATGGAAGCAGCTCCTTCCACCATCGGCCATTGATGGAACTTCACTCAGGATCTGTAAGCTTTAAATAAACCCCTTCCTCCCATAAACTGTGTCTGGTTTGGATGTTCATCCCAGCATTGTGAAACAGTCTACAACAGTACAATAAACACTTTGGTAAAGAGCCCAAAAGATTTACTAAAGATATGGAATGTGAGATAGCAAGAAGTTGAATATGACTTATGTACTTTGAATGGAAGAACACTGCTGCCACAGGGAAGCAGAAGGAAAGGTAAGACTTTGAAGAATCATGAGTTTGTGTTAATTTTAATTGGATTGAAATTGGGTTGATAATATAGATTTCAGGAAAGTCTCCACTGGAACACTGAAAAGTACAGACAAACATGCTTTGAGAAAATGGTACAGTTACTTATCCTTTGATTGGCTATATTACTAGAAATTAGAAATAAATGGAATATTTTCTATTCTGGATGATATTCTTTGCTAGATATATGAAGGCTTCTTTCTCTATAGAGCTGTGGGACTTTGAGCAGAAGGTATTTCTAAAAATTCCTCAAAATCTCAGTCAGGCAATATCTGGAATATTAATATATTCTTCCATCTTCAATATAACATGAAGAGGAGAAAAGAAATTTCATTACATGCTTTAAAAGCAGGCTAATTTCTGAGTAGTATTCATTCATAATGTAACATCTATACTTTAAGCAGCATTTTATTATGGCAAAGTAAATGTATATAATACATTATTTCATCTACATCCCTCTGTAATCTCATATTGTACATCATGTTCTCTGTGATATCATAACCACAGTGGTAGTATATATAATTATCCAGTTCAATCATTGACACTGCATTGGCCATCATTTGATAAAGGAGTCATCTTTCCTCTCTTTGAATACACTAGAATTGAAATTAAAATTTACTGTCTTCAATTCAAGTTCAGAATGATATGAAACCAAGTTGCTTCCAGTAATTTCCTTGATGTAGCATTCTTACTGTACCTTTGTCAGAGTCTCTGCTATTTGTGTTTTCATTCAAACATCGGTGTTCATTTGTTTGGGTATATATATTTTTTTTCTTTGTGTTGTTTTCTATTCAGTCATAGACCAAACACCCATCAATACTTATTGGAACAACTATTGTACTTGCCAGTCACATAAACTTTATAGTGATCACATCTTAAGAAATTATTCAAAGAGAGAAAATTTCATTAGATATTTTATAGAAACATAATTTTGTTGAATTTGTCAAGAAAAAAAAAAACTCTCCTAGGAGATAACGTAAATTAAAATTTGGGATAATATCACAATTTTAAAAGTGAACCAAAATTTAAATGTTCAAGTTGTCTGCTGCAAGTCAGCTTTGATGCATAGGTTATAAATTTTAAAAAGCTATATTTTCAAGAGAGAGAGAGGGAGGGGAGAATGGGCATGTCATGGCCTCCTGCCACTACAAACAAATTCCATATTCATGTGTCACTTATGCATCTCGTTGTCGTGGGTCCTTGGAAATTGAACCCTGGCTGGCAGGTTTGGCAAGCAAGTGAATTTAACCACTGAGCAATCTCTCTAGACCCATAGCTCCTATTTTGAAATATAACTAGAAATGTTTACATCCATGGTTATCTTATAAAAGTTACTGAGGTCCTATGGAAATGGCTTCTTGGTTAAAGGCAGTTTCTTGAATAGCCTACTGAACTGGGTTCAATACCCCAGAACACACAGAAAGCAGAATGCAAAGGGGCACATATGCTTAACATTCATTTGCATTGGCAAGAGACCCATGCATGCCCATATAACACACACATGCATATACATAAATGAATAGATGTGTTAAAAGGTCCTGAGGCTTACTCATATTTATTTAAATCTCCAAGATATCTGAACATATTTCAACATGAGCAAAAAAAGAACTTATTACGATATTTTTATCTTAAGAAAAATAAGATTACAGGTTCATTAACAACAAAAAGGCATAGTCAGATTTGAATACTTCAAATTAACTATAGTAAGGGATTTTAAACTTTAAATATTACAGTGGAGAAAAAGATGTAACTTTGAGCAGAAGGTGTAGTGAATGATAAAGGATTATAAATTGCTTTTTCATCTCTTTCTTCAGTTTCCTTTACTATAGGATTATAACTTCAGGTGATTCTTTGAGAAAAGTCATCTTTATAGATACTTCAAAATAAATCATGGTGAGAAAGATTTGTTAATTATATTCATACTTAATCTTGAATCATATTCCTATATCACATAAGCTGTTCATGCAAGAGCAAAAAAAAACATTGAAAAGTTTTACTATGCTAAAATAATGAATCAGAAAATTCTAGAATGAAATATTTCAATAAGACAGTGCTGGGTAATGAATTCTAAACTAAAAGCCAAGAATATGCACGGATAAGTTCACATGAGTTAGTGAGTTGGTCAATTCTAGAGTCAAGATAACTTCTGGTAAGTAACCAAAAAAATGTTTCAATTTATTATACTACAAAAATATAATTTAAAATCTAGCTCCTCAGAAATATTTTTTTAAAAAACATAAAATATATAGTAACTTTCATGATACTATAGAATGAATAAAACTACATGTTAAGCAGTAGATCATAATTTTAAATTTTATCTATAATATCTTACAATTCTCAATACTTGAGCTTTGGATGAAATATGGCACCAGAATCTTGGGTATGTTTGTTCAAAATGCTGACAGATGATTTAGAAAGATAGCATTTTAGAGCTAAATGCTATGAAAATCACAATAAATCCAAGTACCAAATTATAGTGTACTATGAAAGGGCAAGTAGGATATGAGGAAATGAGTTACATGCTATATGTGAAACAGATATTTTAATATGAAATTACAGAGTTCTATTTAAAAAAAAAACATCTTTGCCTCTACTCTTTGGTTATCACTATGCTTAGAAGAATTCATGGGGCCCTCTGCTTCTGGTAGCTTCCATATGTAAATTACTCTCCCATCTGTGCTCTTTAATAGGTCTTTCCACCAACAGGCAAACTTCCTTAACCACTTACCCAATTGATTTCTCTCAAATGACATATAAACATGCACCTCAGATGAACTATCTAAAATATGAACATAATATCTAAATCTCTTAACCAAAGATCCCTTCCCTATCTCCCCTCATCTTCAGACACAGTAATGCCTACTAGATTACTTCAGTGAAGAAGCCAGGACCCTAACAGCCACCTATCTCTTCTGCTGGTATTGCGTGGACTACTGTTGTATCCTTCAGTGTCTTCCCAAATATCCCTCTTGCTTCCACTCTTGGAGCACATTCTTTACATATGAGCCAGAATGATGTCTGTAAATAAATATGATATGTCACTTGCCTGTTGAAAACCCTCCAATGCCTATCCAGAATACTTAAAACAAACAGTCCAACTTCACCACCATGTCCTCCCTGATACTGTATGAACTGGCTTCTGTTGACCTACTTGATCACTCCTTCCTCTTATGCACCATGTTCAAGATGTCATACTTTCTCCTGGTTTTGAACATTTCATCTTCATTCCTAAATTATAGTTTCTGCACCCCTTCACCCATGCCAACACCTTGGTAAGGAGAGCTCCTTGGGGCTGAGCCTGAAACTCAGTTCCAGTGGTCCATTCATCAGTGAGGCGTTTCCAAGTTCCCCACTACTCAAAAACTCCTCACCAAGCCGGGCGTGGTGGCGCACGCCTTTAATCCCAGCACTCGGGAGGCAGAGTTAGGAGGATCGCTGAGAGTTCGAGGCCACCCTGAGACTACAGAGTGAATCCCAGAGTGAGACCCTACCTCGAAAAATAAAAAAATAAAAAAAAACTCCTCACCATTCATGAATCTCTGTCATATCATAATCTTGCTGTACTGCTACGTAACATTTCTCAATAAGAAAACAAGGTCCTTAATTTGTTTATTTTTTGTTGTGTCTCTTCCAATTATAAGTGCTATGAGAACAGAGGCTTTGAGGTCTTTCCTACTACTATGCTTTTATTGTTTATCACATTTTTCCATAATAGCACACATTTAAACTTTTAAAATTAATCTTAAAATAAAATAATAATGGGTTGGTCGAGATCAGCACAGAGGTCTTAGGGAAGAAGATATTTAAGTTATTGAATACGAATGGGCTTCCTCACACTCATTCTGAAGGCAGTTAGACAGTTAGGTAGGCTTCCCATCAGGAATGAATGCATTAATAAATGCAATTATGGAACTCTATGGAGATACATCTATGAAGTAATCTGATTAAAAGTATCTGTAACTCATTACATATCATATAAGATTACCCATTTAGAAATTATTAAGAATCCTATTCTCAGTATTTTAAGAACCAATAAAATGATAAAAATATTTCTATGTATTTTACAGTATTTTTCATACAGCTTTTCAGGTATGCAATAAATAAACTAAAATATGCTTCTGTTTATTTACTCTATTGTAAATTTCACATCTAACATTGATTGATTTCATTAATTTGAGGTAGCCTATATTTAGTCCATAAGAAACTATTTAGTTGTTAAACATAAATTTGAGAACACCCTGAGAGTACATAGTGAATTCTAGGTCAGTCTGGGCTAGAGGGAGACTCTACCTTGAAAAACCAAACAAAAAAAAATCGAATTTGAAGATTTTAAAAATAATCCTATCACACAGGAAAGGGAGCTAGCTATCTGATAATGAGATGGCATTTTTTATTCATATCTATTAAATTAGTGTTGAAACTGTTAAGTGAAAGCTGGAATCTTATTTTCTGTCTCTTAGAAGCTAACTTCTCCGAGGTGTTTCTTCAGACTTTTGTCTTTATCCCTTCAGATTTGTGCCTTGTCCTAGAGATTATATGCAAACAAAGTTAGTTGGAGAATTAAACAACATTGTAGCTGGATATGATAGCACATACTTGTAATCTTAGATTACTTGTAATCTAAGTGGAACAATTTATATATTTCATCTGTCAAAATGCAGGGCAATAATATATCTATCTAATACAAAGAGAGATTAAAAGGGCTAGAAAGGAATGTTATATTTCTAGCTAAAATATTTATTACAGTGGTAGCTTATTGATAATTCCAACATCTGTTAGGGGGTATTTAAATAAATAGCTTTTTTAAGAAATAGAACTCAGGCTGGAAAGATGGCTTAGTGGTTGAGGCTTTTGCCTGCAAAGCCTGAGGGCCCAGGTTTGATTCCCTAGTACCCCTTTAAACCAGATGCCAAGTCAGTCTCTAACTAGATAATGAACTTGAATATACTTCATTGGACAGTCATTTAACCTGTCAGACACTTCATTTCCATGTAAGCCAGATGCACAAGTTGGGATAGGTGTCTGGAGTTCGTTTGGAGTAGCTGGAGGCCCAGCAACTTCCCTTCTCTCTCTATCTCTCTCTCTATCTGCCTTTTTCTCTCTCTTTTTTGAATAAATGAATAATTAAAAAATAGAACTCATAAGAAAAAATAAAATTAGTTCAAAGTTATTTAAAATTATTGTTATAATTAATTTAGGCAAAATATAAAAATGTTAAAATATACAAACTTTGTGTATATTTTTTCTAAATATAATAAGTGAAAATATAAGCAAAACCTATTACAATGGCACATCTTCATACTATCTACAAAGCTTTATGTAAAGCTCATGGGAAAAGAAAGAATATAGGTTATTATACATGCATATATTTATTAGGATGTCACAATTTTTAAATGAATCCTCTGAAGATTAATCTTAAGTATTATTTAAGTACATTTTCAACATTTTATTGAATTGACACTTATGTTTACATACATACAGATTATCAACAGCAAGTTTATGATAGAATATAAACACTGACTTCTCAAATCTCGGGTTAACAAGATTTTTCATGTGACATTTATACTGACCTGTCACCTTTGAAGAAATAGGTTTTCCCAACATCTTCCCACCAAATAGCTGAGTCAATCCCATGAGGGGGAATTCCACTTCCAAGAGTAATTAGGTCATGAGGATAACCAGGTTGAAGAGTTGTATCCTTGAACACCCAATATTTGTTGCCTGTTTGATATAAGTGCAAATGCAGAATATATTAATTAATATTGAATTGGGGTATATATCAGCACACTAAATGTATGCAAGAAATTTTTGAAATATCTCAGTAGCATCTGGATATGGAATATTGGCATTATTTCTGAAACATCAGTGCTGTTTTCAAAAGTGAATAATAATAAAGAGGAACTACTCAAGAATTGTTGAAATTTTTGACTTTTAAAAATAAAGTAGAAAATCTGCTCGACAATATAGCAAACATCTGTGAGTTAACTTAAAAAAAAAGATCTACAACTAAGCAATTAAAAAAAGAAAACAACATTTTTACATAAGGGGTTCTTCCCTTGGGAATCAAAGGCTCTGTCTTCATTTCAGGGTAAAACATTCCTATTTTTGCACATTCTGTAAGCCTAATTGTTTTTATGCTCATGCCCTTATATTACTGACACATTTCCTCTGGGCTGTCCTTTCCTTTTATTATGACAACTTTGCAGGTAGTCATGCTAGCCTTATAATGTCATTCTTCTTTGACCTTATGTTTCTTTCAACAGTAAAATCATCATTCTCTTTAAGAGTGGCATCTAAAGAGAGGAAAATTATAACCCTATTTTTGTTCCTAATTGCCACAGTGTGATAATACTAAAAAAACCAGGCATACTTCAGTAATTTGTTTTGTTGTTTGAAAACTGTCCACTGTGCTCATCATTTCCTTTTTGGTATGTCTAACAAACAGCCTGCAATCACTTTTCACTCCACTGCAAGTTGATTTCAAACCTAACAATGTTCTGACATTTTCTGTCCTGGGTAATCAAGTCCTTCCAACTAAAAGATTCTTTGTCCTTATGTGCTGAATAAAGGAACATTAAAGTACTTTCCTTCCCAAGCAGCTAGGAATCTATTTTCTCTGATCTATTCTCTTTCCTCTCTCTAGCTGTTCCTTTCTGAGCTTGGTTTATTTTGCTTAATATTCAAATGTTAATATTTCCCACTTTCTATTTATTCTAAATTTAAATTTTTCCTTGAGTCTGAAAAGCCTCATATAAGTTCCCATTTTCAACATGGGGTTCTGACTTGCCATTATTCTGAAGGCTACAGAGCCTTTAGGAGGTAGGACCTGGCTAGTGGAAGTAAGTAATTAAGGAAAGTCTTTGAAGAGCATGGCCTGCTCTCCTCCGCATCCTGTCCATCAAGACTTGAAGAGGCTATGCAAGTCTGCCCTACCTTCCTCATTATCATGGGCTGAAATCACTTGGAATCCAAGAGCCTTATTTCTCTGGGGTTGTCCTAGGAACGAGGATCATAACTAATGTACAACATAAATTCAAGCACCTATCACAGTTTAGAAATTACACACATAGACTGTTTTCATTAATACTGAGGCATTTTGATAGAAGGCAGTAAATGTCCATTGACCCAAAGAATTAATTTCCTTTCTTTCGATTCTCTTGGATCTTTTTTGACTTAACAATCCCTTGGATAACATCTAGCAACATGGGTGTTCCTGTGTCTTCACCAACTGATGTAAGGATTAATTTTGTTATAACATTTCAATTCTACACCCATATTAGGACTGTGATAAACTGGATTTTTTCATGTACTGAAAGTGCTAACAACAAGAAATGGTAAAACAAATTACCTCATGAAACAGCACAGTAAAAAATGAAATAACTTTTTTTTAGGCTGGATTTAAGTAGTGGCCACTAGTATGTAATCACTTGTTCAAAAATCTACTATCACATAATATCCTTAAGCAAAAATATATATTGAGTATCTCACTACTGCAAGTACCATATTTGGATGCTGAAAAGAAATATCTGATGAATGTCATTATCTTACAGGCTAGTGAAAGAGGCAAATGAATGCCAAACACACATAAGTAATTGCACCGCCTGGAAAGCTAAGGAACACTACAGGGAAACACATGCAAGCATGAGAAAAAGTAGAAGTGGCAAGTTCGGGGAGAATCTATTGAAAGGAAAGGGCTGACAAACTTTCAAGAAAGAGAAAATGCATGTGCAGAAAATAACTGGGAAGGCTACCCAAGGATAGGGGAATTTGGTTTCAATGAATTGAAAGAACAGTGGGATGCAATGAGTACTGAGCGTAAAAGCACCAGCAACCAACACGCCTGGCTGGATCATGCTGCGAATACACTGGGGAAGTCGCAAAGCATTTAAGTAGGGAGAGGATATGATCAATTTCATTTTTACAAAAGTTGATTTTTGGACTTTTCTAAAATGGATTATAGTAATAAGAATAAATATGAAAGGAAATGTCAGGAGTCTTTTTGAAGAATCAACCAACTCACTGAATCATTCATTCGGCAACTCAGAACATGCAGCAGGTTCTGCTGTAGGTAATGTGTGAAGAAGAGCAACAATTCTATCTGATAAAGGAAAATGAGCCTTAAACAAAGAAATAAATAAATGAAGATACATGCAGAGGAAAAAAAAATGCTTAAATGGAAAGTAAAGGATACTAACTGGAGAGAGATGGAATTGGGACAATTTTGTATTACACACGGGAATGATTCTCCTTATTCAATTATGACATACATACAAAGATACAGGATCAGTACAGACAGTTGGATATGGACAGACAATTGAGAAGCAGCATTTAGGATTTTGTGGGAGTATCTAGTGGAGAGTATATAATATAGAGAAGTTACAGTGTCAGAATTAGAATTCTAGAAACAAATGATCTTCAGAAATAATTATAGAAAAGATGCAGAAAGTGTAAACAAAAGAGGAAGAAACAGTATTGATAGGGAGGAGAAGAAAAGAGAAAAGGACATAAGTGTTTCCCTTTAGTTCAACTATTTCTTGAAAGCACAATAGTATATATATATTTTCCTACTGGGGATTTTCTGCAAAGTTGATGTTTCATCCTGAGCCCTTTCTCATTCAGCTTGTTTGGGCACGTGGCATACTACTTAATCAATATCTCACACTATAAACTTCCTTGCTTGTTACTCGTCAAATTTAATGCATCATTACAGTCAACTGATTTGAGTTCTGAACACACACTGGAAATTGTCCCTGAGGCCTTTATTGTCAGCAATAATATTTGGCCTTTCCATGCTACAGAGATAGGAGTTGGTAAGATATGCAGAGCTGGGAAAGCCATGCACACTTCTCTTTTGGGAACATGACCTAGAGAATACTGGAGTGGATTTTGTACTCAGCAGAAGGAACTGAATGTTCAGTAGGAAGCAGGAAGCCTGAGATACCAGAATGTGTACATGTAAACTAGCATGAAGAGGAGGCAGACAGTGAGTAAGAAGCTAGATTGAAAGAGAAAGGAGAATGGTATAGAGGAAAAGAGCTAAGATGTGAATGGAAGAGAGGTGAGGAGCCTGGTTAGAGAGTCTCCAAGTTGTCTCGTTCCGGAACTGTGAATTTCTGTCACAACTATACCACTCTCCACCTAACTCAGCCTATTTGAAGTCTCCTTTTAAGTGAATAACACAGAAAATTAGAAATTCTAAACATCCTAATGCTATATAAGGTATTCAGTACTTTAAACTCCAAGTCTTTGGATCAGAATCCTGGCTTTTAGCCAATACACCATGTTGTCTTCCATCTAGGTACTGTAAAACCAACTATGTAGGTTGTATTATCCAAAAGTATCCTTACATACTTGCCACTAGTCTCTCTCTCTCTCTCTCTCTCTCTCTCTCTCTCTGTCTCTCATCAATAAAGGGATTTTCCTGAATATAAAATAGATCTTGTCTCTCTTTCAAAACTTCCAGTGCTTTTTTTTTAATTACAGGCAGAAAGAAATCCTAATTATTATGCATGTAATTTCAAGGTTCCTTTCAGTTGAGGTTACTTACAGCATCCTCATTCCATATATGCTTCTTTTTGGAAAAGTGGGATGAGCCTATCAAACTTAATTTAGGTTCCTTTCTCTTAGAAGCACTTCCTATCTGATTAACATGGACCTACTATGTACCTATAGTACCCAGTCTCCACTTTTATTGTATTACTTAGTTACTGGATGATAAGCTTCTGCTCACTCTCAGCCAGGACAACCTGGAGAAAGTACATCACATCCTCACAACATTTTCCTGCATCACTTCATATGTATTGCCTGGAATTAAAATGTGTCTATCAAATGGCTATTGATATATTGAATTATGTTTAATATTATAGGAATAATCAAATATGGAATTAAAAAATCTAGTAAAATAGTATTTTTAAAGCAACACAAATAATAGGGTAGCCACTAGCCTTGGAACTACTTAGCTGAGCAGGAAAAATTAATTTCATAATCACTCACAGTCTGAGCAACTATAAAGGTCTTCCCTAGCATCATGATGGAAAGCAATTTGTATTATTATATTGACTGTATTTTGTAGAAGATAACCATAACCCTATCCTTAGTTCTTATTAAATTTGGAAATCTTATGGATGTCTCATTCAAAAGTCTAGTTCATGCCTTTGTGAGAGTCAATGAGATGGAAAATCCAAAAGAGTACTTCACAAGATGTTGTATATTTTACTCATGTCTCTTTTGTCACTAAAATTGAAAACATTAAAAAATAGAAGAAAAGGAAAGAAAGGCCTATTCCATTGGCCTATACTCCAGTGACTCACTGTATCCTTTCCTCTCATTTTTAATTTCATTTTTTATTAGTTATGTACACAGTGTATACAGTAATGTTGGCACCATTGTTAGCCTCCTCCCTGCCCTTCCCCCTCCGCAGGGACCCTCCTTGTCATGCATTGTGGGGTTAGCCAACAGTTATGGGCAGGAGGCAATGTGTCTGCGCATAATGACCCAACATGTGGCTCTAACATTCTTTCTGCCCCCTTCATTTTTAACTGGGGAAGAGTATACAGTTTCAATGCCTCTCAGGCTCACCATTTAAAGTAAATCATTAATCAGCTCAACTCTGCAGTACCTTTCAAAAAGTAAAATTCTACACTTTGGAACACTTCCCTGGGCAGTTCCTGACTTTTGTCATCTGCATGGCAATTTCTTCATACTGTCCCCAGTTGTCACATTAGCACACTCATATTCAGATGTTCTACCACACGTAGCAGGACAAGTTCACTGAAGCCCAGTTAATATGGTGTTTATGTGTCTCAGAGAGAAAAATGTTTGAAAAGAGAGTTAAAGTACAAGGAAATTCTTATTACACTTTTAAAAACTGTTTCTTAAAAGTATAGAATGGAAATGTTTTTCTTCCCTGTTGGTCTACTATATCCCATCAATCAAGATTAGAAATATATTTCACTTAAATGATCAAGACTTTATATAGATGATGTTGACTAGCATTTTTTCTTCTAGATATAAATACTAAATGACATGATTTTTAAATATAATTATGTGGTTTTGAAAGGCAATAAACTAAAACAGCAAAAATACAACTTTTATTCAGGTTCTCAGGATGGAATTACAGCAGTTCTGGATAAAACAAGAACAGAAACTACCTCATACCCTGTTTAGCACTCCTGTAGAGAACACAAGAAAATACCAACTATTAGGAGTGTTAGCACTTAATTTTGTAAGTATTTAAGGATATACAATCATATAATTTCTTTTGAATCTGAATGAGTTAAAATTTTAACATGTCAAAATTGAAGTGATGGCCACTTGTTTACTTTGTGTGTGACACACATTTAACTCATTTTACTTTGCTTCTACATAAGAGGTGGATATTTCCCTTGCTTTCTATCACACCGCATTCAAAATAAACTTTGCCTCTTTGGCAGAATTGTCATTCTGTATTTAATAGACTTCAAATGAGATTGACATATTCTGGAAGAAGAGAAAACAATGGATACTTACTGATACTGTACTTGGCAGAATTCAGAGCAAAGTATTAATTAGTCAGAGTTAAAGACAGGGGCTTTGTAAATAAAAATGATAACTTGAAAGAATGTTGAAGTTAGAAAGACTTCAGAGACCACCTGTTGAAGTGACAAGAACATGGGACTCATCCATCCCTTGAATGAGTCTCTTGTGTACAGCCTGTGATAGCTGTGGGACTAGGATCTTCAAGGACACCTGAGGAGGCAACACATCAAGTTCTGGCTCTCTGGAGTTTACAGACTAGCAAAGGAGAACAGCCCTAGGAAATAGTCCAAAAAAGTGTGGGAGAGTGGTCTTTTAGATCCTATTATTTCTGAGTGAGGCCTATTGTGAATTGTAGGCAGGTATGGATTATGTTTATAGTAAGTCACTTGCAGCAAAGGTTAAAGGAAAAACAAAAGAAATCTTTGAAGAAAGAATTCAGTTAAATAATCAAATTCAGTGTTATTCTGACCAGGAAATGTGTAGTGCTTAAAGGTCTAATGACATTTATTTATTTATTTATTTATTTATTTATTTATTTTTAATTTCACTGGGTCACTATCTCAGGCTGGTTTCAAACTCCCTATGTCTATATGCATGACCTTGAAACTCTCATACTCTGGCATCTATTTCATCAAAGTTGAGATTTATCACTTCGAGATTATAGGTTGTAGGCACGCACCACCACACCTGGTTTATGTAGTGCTGGGGATCTATCACAGGGCTTTGTCATATTAGGGAGGCATTCTACAATGTGAACTACATCCCCTGGCCAGACTTAATTTTCTAATTGAGAAGATAGGGCACACTCTGGAGGCTATACCTGTTTACCTACTACTCATGGGAGTGCATTATACTACTCAGTTATACCAAGTTATAAAAGCAGTTGAGGACCCAGCACAACATGATTGTTACTTATACATGTGACATGCCCAAAATGATATAGACAATTGATAATAGACCTGTGCTGTAGTTCAGGTCTTCTAATTCAACACTCATCTTACTATACTATACTATACTATGAACAGAACAGATTTAAACTCTGGAGTTCAAGTTACTATCCTCCTCCTATTTGTCAACTGCTCTAAATTTATTAATGGAATTATAAATTAAATAATTCACTGTATTTTTTAATGTTTGTTGGTGAGGCCCTCAGTAATCAGATTATTTTTGTGTATTATTATTGGAAAAAAATTAGAAAAATAAATCAACTGTATTTTTGTGTCCTAAGGGTCCACAAGACTCTAACATAAACATTCTTGCATCTTCTATTCCAATAGTTATCAATGAACTACAGACACTAGCTGCTTTTTGTAAATAGCAGTCATAGCGATTATCTATTTCTATGTCTTCTATGACCCTTTCAAGGCAAAATGTAGCAGGTAAGAAAGGCATTATATGATCTACATGAAGAAAGCCATTATAATGTGATTTTTTTAAAGAAAAAGAAAACTTTCTTTTTTAAAATAGGTGTGTTTTCTTCCTAACACCTAAACCTTACACAACACCTCATAAGTAACACTCATTGGGCTAATTACTATTCAACATTTATGTATGTTTTGAGAAAATTCAAGTTTTTGTTTTTTTGGTGATGGGACATGTAACAGACTTAAAGTAAGATAGAATTATAGGATGGTAACTCTCCCAAGTATAACCTGTGATATTCTTTGCAAGTCAATATGTACCAGACTTACTGACACTTCTTCTCAGGGATGAGTTGCTTGCTCAGAGGATAAACTGATTGCCGTAAAAGCATGAAGGCTTTTTTCTGAACCCCCAACACTCCTGTAAAACACGGGGCATGGTGGTACACACATATAATCTCACCACTAGGGAGGCAGAAATAGGAAATCTCTGGGGCTAACTTGGTAGCTAGTCTAGCAGATTAAATAAGATCTTGGTTTAGAGATATCCTGCTTAAAAATAAGATAGAGTATGACTGAGGAAGAGAGTGAGCATCAACCTTTGGATTCCATTTGTACATGCACATACATGTGTACCCATACTCAGATAAACACACACACACACACACACACACACACACACACACCACTCACAGATACATATGTCAAAAAAGGAAGATACTTCATGGTTCTGGGAATGAGATTTTGAATACCTACACCATGCATTGATTATTATACAACAGCATTTCACTGATGAAATGTGCTAATGACTGACTCAAACAAATAATGCCAACAATGGTAGACTACAAAACAGACCTATGTGGGTTCTCATTATTAGAAATATAGTTCAATTTATATCTTATATATTTGTCAGTATTTTAAAAGGCAGCATAAATGCTCAACTCTGAAGGATTCAGAGATTTTTTTAATGCTGTACAAAGTTGACAGTCATTGAGGTGAGGTGTGAAGCTCAGGTCTCCCTTCAGGAGAATGTTTAGCATCTTCTAAGATCCCTAGCATGTGGTGTACCAGGTGAGTCAAGGCCGCACTTTTCTCAGTCTAACCAAAATCTGAGCAAAGCCAAGGAAGAGAGCCTGGCCCTGTCTACTCTGTGAGAATCCTGGTACTTCAGAGTTCAACACAAGGTTTACAGCAGCTTGTCAGGTCTGCAGGACAAGGGCAGACTCTCTGCCAAGTCGTGCCTTGTCTTCTTTCCCTCCACAGGTGAACTCTATCTCTAGCAGCTCCTCACTCTGTCTTGGTGTCAGCCTCCTATGAAACTCAAAGTAGAACAGTAAATAAAATAATGTGATGAAAGTTTTTGAAAACTTCTAGAAACACATGCAATATGGTTGGTAAATCTAGCAGTATGGATCATAACTGAAAGAACCAAAGATAAAGTTGTACATTCAACATTTTGAATACTTATAAGGATAATAAGTATTATCAATGGAGAGTTTCAATTATCAAATCCTTGGACTTTTATGTTAGATCATTTCTTACATTTTTCAATAAAATTTCAATATCAAAATCATTTGAGTATAATTTGAAATAAAAACACAATGTTCTGAATCTATTTTTTGTGTACAATGAGGCCACTAAAATCTAACAAAAATATTTTTCATAGAAAGATAAGTATTCCTTGAACAACCTGGTTATGTGGCTAGTTTCTATTAAGTTATTCACTTTATTGTGCACGAATCAGGGTATTTCTATCTAAAATGAACTTCATTACAACTCCCTAAAGCTCCCAAGTGCTCTGGTTTATAAGCACTATGAAGAAATTCATGGTTCATTTGAAGTAAAATAAAATTTCAAGTAACTTAAACCATTCCTGAAGTCAATCCTGCTCTCTCTGACATGTTTGGGCACCATTTTTTTTTTCCAGAGTTTTCAAATTCTTCTCCTTTGCTATACAATGTCTACATATCTTTCTTATTCCAAAACTCATTGCCCTCTTTCTTCCTGTCTAATATCATAGTTTCTTACACTGATGTTTGCCTTTTGAGAAGAAACTGTCACTGTCACACTGGGCCAGATAGTCTCCTGTAGTTGATAAGTAATAATAACAGTAGGAATTTTAAAAAACTTTTTCAAGTACTTGACGTTGGGTATGGCTAATTTTGGCAACACTGGCAACTTCACTCTAATTCCTCAAAGGGAATTACATTATCTCAATTCCAATACTGCAACTCTTATATTTTAGTCCACATGTAGCTTGCATTTGAGAATGCAAACATCTGGCAGGATTATGCTCTGATATGCAACCCTATCGTATTGGTACACATGAGTGATGGCAAGAGAGCTCATTAGAACAAAATGTGTAGTACATATTGTGGAGAAAAGTATGTGACTTCCCAGAGGTCTTGCCTCTCGGACTAAATAAACCACCTCAGGAACATGAAGAATGAAGATACATTCAGTGTCAGCTAACAAATGTCAAGTGGAGGAATAAGAGGCAGATGTCTACTCAAACCTCACACCATTAAGTGGTACCAAGTCACTGAGCATATGACAAGCAATGGGGCCATGAACATTCACTGAGAAAGGCCTGCGGTTTGTATATCTACCTTCATAAGCAAGTGTAAGCTGAGCTCTGCAGAATTTCTCAGCTGGCAAAGTGATGCAATGACTTGTTAAAAAAAAATAAGTGAGCTACACATCTATACACGTGGTTTATAAATTTAATTTCTTTCTTTCCTTTATTATTTTTTTGCTAATATATGATAGGATACAATTTCCCATGGATTTCTTGCTTGTGTTATGTCTCATAAACAGAAGCACTGACAAGCTTTCTTCTGAAAGACATCTGCAAACCAAATAGACTTGGTTTATAGAGACAATGTCACCCTCCACAGCAAAGTGAAGATATGTTTACTCTCTAGTGTAATAAAGAGAATGTTTCCCTTCAGGAAAAAATGTAGGCAGGCTTACTTCTCATTAAATATGTGGCCACTTCTCTGAACTGAAACTGGTTACAGGCATAGAAGTAATCTGCCCTTCTTCACATCAGTCCCTAAGAATTTAGGTTTAGGAATTGGTAAACATGGATATTCAAATGACTAAATTTTTGCCTATATCCTTTTCTCTGATAGAGGATTTTCACATTTGCTGTTAAAATTCATAAAATTGAGACAAGCTCAGTTTTTAACCTAACACATACTGTGGAAGTACAGACCTGTGATGGTCTCAAGATAACTAAATATTTGTGTATAATGTACAATCCTTGCTAATTTCATTTACCAATTGGGATATTTTTGGGTTGATTGCGATCTATCTCTACCCAGACACAAACTGGTCTGTGTACACAGTTAGTATTTCTTTCTTTGTAATATGTGTGGTTTTTATTTATCATTCTTGCCTTGCCTTTTATACTAGATACATCTTTTAGGAGAATGATGAATAGACATCATAATTGGGCACATCCTTGGCACATTCCTGATCTTATGGAAGATGTTGATGTCAGAGTGACTTACATTTGAATGTCAGTATTTTTTTATTTATTTAATTATTTACTTATTTATTTTGGTTTTTTCGAGGTAGGGTCTCACTCTGGCCCAGGCTGACCTGGGATTCACTATGTAGTCTCAGGGTGGCCTCAGACTCATGGTGATACTCCTGCCTCTGCCTCCTGAGTGCTGGGATTAAAGACGTGTGCCACCACACCTGGCTCTGAATGTCAGTATTTTGCAGCTCTGCACACATTCTTTAAATATTCTATAGCCAGTTAGTTAGTATTGATTTGATTATCTCATGTGCAAGCCATTGCAAAGGTCTGTGAAACACATGTACGATTCATCCAAACAACAACCCCAATCCTGATACCAAATTTATGCTTTAGCTACTGTGGAGGTTTGAATGAAAATGTCCCCATAGCCTCAGGTGCTTGTGTTTGGGCTTCCTGTTTAGGCCCCACCTTGGAGGTGGGAGGTACAGCCCTGCTAAAGTGTGTCACTAAGGGCAAACTTTGGGGTTGAGCCAGCTGAGCTCTGCCTGTTTGTTCTCTTTCTGCTCTGGATACATGATTATGTGAGCCAGTTGCAATTATCTGCCATGAGGAAACTTCCCTGAAGCCTGAAATAAACTCTTTTCTTACCATAACCTGTTTCTGGTCAGATGTTTTGTCCAAAAAGTTAATATTTACCTCCAACAAAACCTGTTACATACTTCCAACATATAATTCCATAAATTAAACATTCCCATTCCAATAGGGAGAAATGGGTATATAGAAAAAACTGATTAGAAAAAGGCAAGACAAAAAAAACCCAGCATGCAAAACAACAAATTCGGTATTTGCATGTCCAGTATCTGGGGCTGGTGATTGAAACATCAAGGCCCCAAAGGACTTTGGTAGCCTGATCACTCCAGTAGTTCAAACAGTAACTGCATTCCTCCAGCTCTAAGGACTGTAGACAAACAGCTTTCCTCTTGGGCTGGATCTACTCCATATCTACAGTTTTCTGAGACAGACATTCTATGGTCTTGGCATCTTCAATAGCCTGGGACCTCCACTGGATCTTAGGCTTCACATTTATAGCTTCATGTAGTGTTTTGTCAGGGCCTCCTTAAAGGTAATCTGATCCTGTCACACTTTACCTGTACTCTCTAACTTTTAGTCATTAGTGTCAGTGTCAGTGTCAGTGTCCATGACCCCCTCCACGATTTTTGCATCTTTCATGTCTGTAAAATCAGTGTCACTTGGAAGATGTTTCCAAGTTCTACTTTCAGCTCAAGCTATAGCCTGGTAGCCTTGGACCAGAGATGCAGCTCGTATGCTGACCTTGAAAATACACTTCCTCAGGCAGCTGTTTGGATTGGGGACTTCATTCTCTGCTTAGTCTCTCTATTTTCAATGAAGAAATGGTTGAAGAAGACTTCCCATGTTGATGTCTGGCCTTCACTAGCATACACACATACATGTTCACAACCCACAAAAACACATACACATGTATAGACAGAATCTGTAAAGATAAACCAATTCAAGATATAGTTTCATTTTATAGAGGTAGTTTAAACCACACAAAAATTACAAATACTTCCAAAACCCCATGTTATTACCTTTATCATTACTATAAATTCTACTTTTACCCTGAGAATGACTACCTTTTAAAGTTAATGCAGTCTTTTTTTTTTTTTTTTTTTTTTTTTTTTTTTTTTTTTTTTTTTTTGTCCCTTGGTCTGCATCCTTGATTAATCTTATTACATATTCTTCTGGGAACTTGGATAATCCACATTCCAGTTCTCAGAATCAGCTCTGATGTGTTCTCAGTTTCCTCAGTTCTCTAACACAATCTGTGTCATCTCTATGTTTCTACTGCCCATGATTGAGGTTTACTGTTATTAAGTTTTAAGGATAGAGGAGAAATTCATTCAGGCCAGGCACTTAGTAACACTAGTGAGATTAAAATCTATCACTCAGATATGTAACAGACAATCAATTTCACAATATGGATAATTAGGTGAACTTTTCCACTCATAAGCTTATCTTGCTCTTATGGTTCATTTCTTAGTTCACTGGAAATTACTCACTGAAACTGACAAAACCAGTAAATTTTCAGACATTACATATGAAAATAGATTATAAAATCAACTTCATCATCCAAAAATAACAATCAACTCAAGGTTCTATAGCAATCAATAAATACTCTAGAAACAAAAAAACCTAAAAATCATTGGCTACTTTCTTTCTTTATTCCTTTTTTCTATTGTTTGATTACTCTTTTGGAGCTAGATCCTTCCTAAAATTACCAGGATATTCTCACTTGTGAGTTCAAGGATTTTCTCACCTCAGCTTTAGCTTCCTAAGTAGCTAGGGCTGCAAGCATATTCCACTGTGCTTATCTCCTTACTCCCTTCCCTTCCTCTTCCACTTCCTCCTTCTCTATATCTTCTTCTTTTGCCTCTTTTTTTCTCTCTTCTTTTGGTGTATTCCATCCTGATCTGAATATTCCTCTGGCAGTAAGTGTCTCTAAACCTTGACTTCTCCATGAGAATACAATAAGCTTAAGTATAATTAGAAAATGTTAAAATTATACTTATTTTGTTTTAGTTCTATTTCAATTTATCATGCAGTTTATTTCATGAACCCCATTTACTACATAATCTTAAATAGCTATATGTATTTACGTCTATGTATACTACAAGGCCCTAAATAGAATGGTCAAATATAATAAAGACAGACAAGGAAAACATCCTTACCTTTGAAGAACACAAAATTTCCATCACTGTTTTCATAAACAGCATCAATACTAGGAGGTAAACCCCGCCAGAAGTAAGTAATCTGCATTGGGTATCCATCCATCACCCTGTTGTTTCTCACTCTCCAAAACCACTGATCCTGCAAATAAAGCAAAGCATCGCTGAGCAATCTTTCAGGCCACCACAGCATTAGCGGAACAATAGTGGACTGAACAGTTGTAAAGCTAAGCTGATGTTCTTATCCATGTCTTACATCAAACTAATCATAGGAAGAGCATACACGGTAGTAAATTAAAGTTTACAATGTACAAATCATACAACATAGTAACTTAATGTTTAATGTTTTTAAATTCCTCAAACTTTCCACCATAAAGTATGATTAAAAACAGTGACAAATGTTTCAAAATTTTCATTTTACATTGTCTATAGGGCTTTCCAGACGGTAAAACCAGGAGTGGCACAGGCAAGTTAGAAAACTGGTGGATATCAAAACCATGGACATATGAGCATATATAGTCATCTGACATTTTTATACAAGTGCAGAGTCTCTATCCCTGTGAGGATGTGAGGATAAGGCAAGTATGTCTTACTTTCCAGCACGCCCATGATAGAGCCATAATCCTATATAATAATAAATACAGAAGCTCTCTTTATCATCACATCTACCTATGATGAGTGAGTAATGGTCACTTTAAAATAAACAATTTCATCTCAAAAAAAATCATCACAGCAGATTCTGCTTTGGATTAATTTTCTCCTCTATATGTTGTCACACTGCTTTATTTTTCTTCCTTAAATAATAACAGAGGTCATTGTATCTATTTGTATCTCCAATAAGTAATGCATGGCTTATTTCAGGATTTATAAAGGTGGTAACTTATTAGACCACACAGAATGTATTTTGACATACATGCTTACTATTAGAAAAAAAATTAAAACTAAACTTAAATCTATAAAAAAAATAGTACAGTAGATCATACAAACTATTTTCTACAAATATTTCAGAATAAAGACTACACAAAGGATTTCAGTATTAGAAAAGGTAGGGATATTTAAGAAGTTGGGGGTGCGTGTGTAGATGCGATTTATGTGTGTGGCACCTATACCAGCCATGTGTGCACTTGCTGAAGCAACAAGAGAGAGCCACATGCTCTCCTCTATCTCTCATCCACATATTTTCTCGAGATGGAGTATTCCCCTCAATCTGGAGCTGATGATTTTCAGTCAGTGAGCCCCAGAGATGCTCCAGTCCCTGTCCCTTCTAGGACTAAACATGTGCAAAATCCATTTTTTTATGTGATGGGTACTGGAGGATTGAACTCAAGTGGACCCTGGCCCTCTCAGGCCCTCATGCTTAAGTGGCAAGCACACTACCCTGTAATCTATTTCCTCAGCTCCAAAATTATTTGTAATATGTAAAATTTTACTTGATTTTAAATTGTGGGGATATTTTCTTGTAAGCTTTAAAGAGTTGCACTTGGTTGTCTGGATTGTTTTCTCAATGACTCACTATCCAGCTTCATTACTGGCTTTAGGTTCACATGTTATTTTCATCCTAATTCCTAATAAATGTGTTACCTTGGTCAAGACCGTAGTCCCTGAGATAATAGTAGTATCTAATTTGTCATGTTATTATTGTGCAAAATAAAGAGAACTATCTAAGGCTGTCACTCAAAAATTTGGAGGTCATTATTGTTAAAATTATCTAAGAATATTTTAATACGTTTTACCCTTTATTTCCTGTTTACATTTCTACTTAGCATTTCCTACTTATATTTCTATTTAGGTTCACTTTTTTTTTAGCCTTTTTTTTTTCATTTCAGATTCAGCTGTACTCTGATTATAATCTTTTATATCCCTGCAGTTTGATGTTATTAACTTTTGGTTTTAGAGATTTTTTTAATTTTTGAGAATAGATCATTTGGTGCAGCCCTGGCTACCCTGGGAATCATTATGTGGCCCAGACGGACCCTCAACTCACAGTGATCCTCTTTCCTAACTTTCCAAATTGCTGAGGTAACTGATGTTAGCCACTACACCTGACTCTGTTACTAACTTTAACTTGATAGCTTTCATAGTACTTAGTAGGTTGAATTAATTAATACTTGATCCTTGTGCACATGTTCTTAAAGAGATTGATTCAAGGAAATATATGGACATGAAAATCAGGGAGTTACAGCTAATTGAATGTGAGCAGGAGATAGTCTGCATACTCAAATAAAAAAAAACTATCATTTTTTTCTAGCTACAAGAGTTTTAAATTGGGTTTGAAAATCATGTCAATCTCCAAGTAAAATGTGTTTATTAAGTCACTTTAATCTGTATACCAACATAATAAATAAAAAGTGCTAAAAACCCACTGGATTGTTATAAAATAAATACCCAGTCATAATTATTTACAGAATAATGAGATCAAAAACTCTAACCCAAAGGGGAAGCCCCTGGGCCCTAGTCTAGCCTTCCACAGAGATGCACTTCTTGTAATTATGGTTACACTGCCCATATTTGCATACTGTACTAGTGGTTATTTGATTCCAACATAGGCTACACTCTGGTGATAAGAACTCAAAACAAACTTGTATCCAATAAAGGAAGAAATGAGAGTTTTGCTTCAAAATAATCATAGCCAGTTTGCAAAAATTCAAGAGGTAATATATAACTCTGCAGGGATTAATGCCTACTTCTAGCCAACAATCCCTGGAAGAGTCATTTAAATTATAGATTTTCAGGCTGTGCTTTTATTCAATGTATACACAACTTTTCAGTTCAGCAGAAAACAACAGAAAATAATTTTGAAAGTGTAGCAGTTACTTTTTTGTTGCAGTGACAGAGCACACTTTTCTTTTGGGAGGAAAGAGTTTATTTTAGCTTACAATCTTGAGGGGAAATCTCATCATGTCACAGCAGGCATCTATCTTGTCATGGCAGCAGGAAGGAAGGACTCTGATAGATCTAGATCTGAACACCCCGTGGAATAGACTAAGAACACTTAACCCTCAGTGACATACCTTCTCCAGCCAGGTCCCAGCTTCCAAAGGCCCCAAGCTCTCCAAATTCCCATCAGCTGGGGACCAAGTATTCAGTACACTTAACATTACTGAAGACATTTTATGTTCAAAGCACCAAAAGAAAGTATTCTCTGTCAGGAAACTGCGATCACAGTCACCATAGATTGGCATTTCAGAAATAGGACTGCAAACAGTTCTTCAAGAAAGGGAATTCAAGATGATATTCAAGTCTTAGTACCAATTATCCAGGCAAGTGAAACCTTCACTAAACAACCTGTCTAAATTGAAGTCCCTCACTCCACCCACACACATCTGTTGGCTGGCTCTGCCTTCCCTTCCCAGCACTGTTCTCCTGTTGTGTTTGTCACATTGTTATACAACACCCCACAACGCTTTTATTATGCTTGCTACATTTACAGGAATGTAAGGGCTTTGTAATTTCTTCACTTACAGTCTTTCCAGAAAAAAAAGGATTTGTGCATAGTAGATGAGTAAATAAATATTATTTAAAAGAAAGTAAATTTACAGAGCAAAGAAAGAAGTTAAAATAATTGTTTTAGGAGTCAAAGGTTTAAAAAGTTATCTATGTTTCCTCCCTTCTGTGGTCAAGACTTTTCTTATTAAAAATAAATCCTATGTTGGACTCATAAGAAGACATGGAAATATACTTGGATAAGCATATGCTTAGAATATAGGCTATTTCTAGATGCATGTGTTATCTAAGGTTTTCAAATCATGGAAGAAAAATATGTTGGATTTTATCCTTTGAAACCATGTAAGTTCTAGTCTGAGTTTATATGTCAAGGGAAAGAAAGTCATAAATCTGTTACTTGTGGGTTAATTCTTACTTTAAGAGAAAAATAAGCTGTAACCCTAATAAGAGTAGATAGAGAGTTGGGATACACTAGTAATAACTAGCACATATGAAAATTCAGCTTATGGAAAACACAGTGATTACACATGAAGAAACTGTAATTTATACCTAGATCATTTTTTTTCACACAAAATATAAGCACAAATCCCAAAAAGACCATTTTTTTTCACAGAGATAAGTTCAGAGAATATGATATAGTGTAATGACTTGGTTCAGAAATTCAGGTTACTTGTGTTTCCTTCCAAATTCTGGCTTCTAACAAGCATGTTTTAGCTAAGAACTGGGTAGAAAAGGATGCTGCTGCGTGACTGTGAAGAAATGATATGTTGTATGTGATGTAGGGCAGATCATCAGCAAGGGTTGCTATTTTCAGGATCACAATGACAGCAGCAGCAGCAACAAGAACAACAACAAAATCAATAGTAATGGTTTAGTAGACATGGTTAACTTTCACTTCTCATATATGCATTTATTTATTTAAATAGCAACTTGTCTCAAACTGACTTTCCTAAATCACATCATTCATTCTTTGTGTGCTTTTCTGATTAGACACTGTGATCTTCCTCTAGTCTTCCCATTTCTGAAATAACAACTCAAATCCCTTTATTTCTTTCCGCCACCAGCCTAGTTTAAGCTACCACTGTGTTTTATCCAGATAACTTTGATATGCCGTTCCCTAGCCTTTGATTTGCTGTTTGATAGAGGTAGGACAGGTACACATGTTTTAACTAGAGCCAGTGACATAGCAAACCTGGTACAGGCTGTTTTCACCTTGACTTTCAAGTAGCCAAATGTCCTAGCAACTACTTTGTATGGTGCCACCCATTTAATTCAGAATCCTTTTGGTAGCCATTTCCTTCCTTTTTTTGACAGGCTCTCACCTTTTACACCTAATTTGCATGCACCCAGACCCTCATGTATATTTAATTGACAGCTTTATTTTTTCATCAAGCTGAATAATATATGCATCTAAGATTATTTAAAAGAAACCAATTGTTTAGTATATAAAACTGACTTAAGAAAATGGTGTTCTGAACAGGGGGAACTCATCAGTTGTGAAAAGTCATTAGAAAATACTTCTGTGCCCAAGTACAGATTTAGTAACAAGCAGTTGTGTTATTCTTTTAGGATTTATCTTGTGTTTGTAGAACATGAAATCAGGTATGTAACTGTGATTTAAAAAATATATATTGCAGAGCTATACGCATAATAAGGACAAAGAGGTGAATGGTAATTTATATGAATGTTTAAAGGTCAGAGGAAGACATGTAGTTGCCATGAATACACATAAAGGTATATTTGAAGTTTCCACCTGAGCAACACTACAAAGCCAGGCTCCAAAGGTAGATAGAATTTAAGAAACAGCAGTGAAAGGGTAACTATTGACATTGGACATGAAATGGAAGCCAGCAATGAATTCTTAAATTAAGGTGATATCTGACTATTTATTCATTCTAATGTCCTTGTAAGAAAGGGTGAGAAGATTATAATATATTTTAAATTCACTAAATTTCATGCTAACTATTCTTTGCTGGCTAAGAACCTGTACAGGAAATTATAAAAGTTATAGTATTTAAAGAAGAGAATGAAGCCATGTATATTCAATTAGATGCATTTCTTTTCAACACTGGGAAAGAACAAATAAGATTATAATGTAGAGAAGACAAAGAAAACTATAAGGGAGGCTTAATACATGTACTTGGCAAAAGATAATGGCATTCTGGGAAGCTTTTATTATCTATTACAACAGCAGAAATGAGCTGGGTTTTGGTATACAAACATTAGGAGAGAGCCTGTTCAAGGCAACCATTAGAATACACTTTCTACTAACACAGTCATGAATGTCTGCAGTGATTTACAAGCAAGAATTTCATGGCTCTGCCATGAAGATGCCCCAAGGAAGTTCTGGGAATAAGCAGAAGTGCATCTTCATTTATCAGCCTCTCAGCCTCAGACCTGCATCTTGGGAAAATGCTCAAAATCCACTCTCATAGTATAAAGAAATAAAATGCTACCAAGTTTCTTTCAAAATATTCCTCAGCTCACAATTCTATAATTCCCCTTAATTTATTTTTAGAGAAACATCTATTATAGTTAACATTGATTTAGACTTAGAAAGGTAAGTACTCAAATAAAATGCAAAGAAGTGTTTGTTCGGAAAGGGCAGTTAACATTTTCTAAGTGTTTCTCTGTTGTTATGTTAAATGTATGTAGTGACTTGAACAGTCTGCAATTGTTCAAAAAGTCATTAATTTTGGTTTGATTTATATACAAAAGGCTGATTATGAAAGTTTAAGTGTTGGATCTAACCATGGGCCACTATCTTATAAATTAGTATTTGTGAAATCCTGATATAGAAAATATTAAATCTTAAAACTTAAAATCATAATCATTGATGCAAATGATGTAATGTATTAATGTAAGCATGCATTTTATCTTATTTCCATAGATAATCAATGAAATGTAATGAAGTATTGCTATAAAATAGATTATGGCACCTGTCTTGAAAGACCAAAGGGGAAGTGTAACATGGCTGGTGACTGACCCTGTCTTCCCTTGCAGGTCCTTCTGTCAGTGTTGCTGGCTCTTCTTGAATCTACTCTTATTTGTAATGTGCATTGTGCTGGCTACAATGAAGACAACATATTCACTAGAAAATGCATCATCATATATTACACAATTACAGAAATCAGTCAACCACCTATATATGATAAGTGACAGAGTAATATCAAATTTTGCTTTTGATTTCCTCCTCTAGGAACTGAAGGTCAGGAATATAAACAGGATACTATAAATTTCCATCCATATACCTGCCATTAGATATTGAAAACAAAAGCATTTCATTTGGTTCACTGTGTAAATGGTACTGAAGTAAAACAAAACAAAACAAAACAAAAACTCTTAAAAGCATATATTCAGTCTAGACAGATCATCAACTGATTTGCAAATGCTCTGTGAAATGCAATTATTGTTTCCTTTAAAAAAGTAGGAGCCACAAATTAGTGGCTGTAATAAGCTAGAAAGGAGCAAGTCTTTAACACACCTATTTAGAATTATAAATTCTTTATTTTTGACCAGAGGAAAAATATGTCATTTGCAATGAAAAACTGTATTTCTGCTGAATAACAGTATAGAGCTATTTTTTTTAAGAAGACAGTGTATTCAATTTAGGGTCTTTGAGACAAAGTCTCTCTATCTAGACCTAATTTGCTATGTTGACCAGTATGGTGCTAAAGTTGTAGTAATCCTCCTGTATCTACCTACTGTGTCAACTTAGTTTTTGACTACTCACTCAAAAGTTGTCTCTTCTAACTTTTTCTATCAAAACATCATGTTCTATATTCTTCATTAACCTACTATTTTATTTTTATGAGATTCTCTTGCTGATTTGTTCTCCTCAATGTATGCCTCTCATTTAACTTAATGAAGCATTGTACCTCTCACCCCTGGAATAGTGCCTGGTAAGTCTTAAGTGAGCATTTGACAGTAGGGACAGAAAAACAAATATATCAATTACCTTTCTTCATGGCCTAGAATTTAGGGAGACTGATTGGTCAATATTCTACTCAAGTGGCCTCAGCAGTTTACCCTTAGCTCTTGTTACTGCTTCTATGCCCTGTGTCCATTTCTACTAGTACACTTAAATCATTGCATAGAGATTGCCTACTGGCCAGTGGGTTTCATCATACTATGTTCTTCCCCATGAATATGACTGCTATTCTCTGCAATTCTCTAGGCTTCATATCCACCTGGAATACTTGAAGCTTAAAGTTATACCTCATATTCCTCAGAAATTCATCTTGCCTTTTAGCTGACACCCCAGTGTAATCCTGTAGTTTCCTGTAGCTCCTGTCACCATGGCCAATGTAAAAAGCCTAGTTATGCAGCGGGGGTGGAGACGACTAAGGGAGATGACTCAAGTACTGAGGTAGGAAGCATGCCAGTGTTAAGGTATTACCTAAGCCATTAATCAGACATGGTCTTTCTGCCAGACCTTACCATACAATCCAGAAGGAAACGCTGAAAGATGTAGAAAGGAAACCAAATGCCATCATTAACAGAATGTATTGAATAGGAATAGAGTCATCAAGGACTGGGGAGATGGCTTAGTGGATAAAGAACTTGCCATGGAATCCTGAGTACCTGAGTTCGGTTCCCCAGCACCCATGAAAAGCACAATCCTGTAGCAAGCAAGATGGAAAGCAGAGACAGTGAAAACCCTTAGAAGCTTCATGCCAGCTAGCCTTTCAAAGGCAGAAATGAACAGTGGGAGATCCTGCCTCAAGGTAAAAGGTGAGGACCTGCACACAAATTGTCCTTTGACCTTCACACATGTGCACTGGTACTCACATACATGAACATACACACACAAAAATGAGTCACCACTCCATTTAATACTTCTGAGATGGAGCAGGGATGAGGAAGTTGGGAGAAAGGACAGGGGGTGCCAAACAGGGAATGTACTTAAGGAATTTACTTTCTTTTTCCTTTTTTTATTGTGGTAGGTTCTCATGCTAGCCCAGCTGACCTGGAATACACTATGTAGTCTCAGGCTGGCCTTGAACTTACAGTGATCCTCCTACCTCTGTCTCCCAAGTTTGAGGATTAAAGGTGTGTGCCACCGTACCCTGCTTGGATTTTATTTTTCTAAGGAAGGGACACAGAACTCCTTGTCAACAAATTAAGTGTTAAAGGCCTGTGCTGAATTAGAAATTTGTTCCTAGGAGATATGTATAGTTGAGACAGAGAATTCCCAAGAACTTGCAATGCAAGGAACCTTGAGAGATTCCTAAGGGATGTTGTTCTAGAGTTCAGGAGCAGTTGTTGCCATAACATTACAGACTAGCCCTTATTAGCTGTACCTAATTGCTTTATGCTAATATGCTCTTGAGAACATTCCTTCTGTTGCCACTGCAATGCTGGACTTGTTTACTTAAAACAGAGTTCAAAAGGTAACTTCCCTCCCTTATTCACCAAGTAAATACTCAACAAACAAACCCACAGTGAAGAAAATAGAGGAGATCTAAGCCAATACCTGGGGGAAGTCAGCATCAGAAAAAAAAAAATCCACCCCCCCCCCAAAAAAAAAAAACTGAGATACTGCTTCATTTCTGGCCAGTGAAGTAAAAACGGGTTACACCCACTGCTTGTTGAATTAGAAAGTAGAAAAAAACTTCTGTGAAATAAAAATAAGCAAATACACTTCCTATTCATTCCAATAAACAATAGTGTATTGGACAATTATATTGATGTGGTTAATTTCTTGATTTTTTTTTTCCTTTTTTTAAGATAGTGTTTCACTTTGTACCTCTGACTGGCCTGTCTTTTTCTGTATAGCCCAATCTTGACTAAAACTCATGGCAATTCTCTTGCCTTAGCCTCCCAAATGTGCCACCATGCTTGAAAATACTTAAAAATTATTAAGAGATACTAGCAACCCAAAGACTGATGACAAACAAAGAAGTAAAAGTTTTGGGGTGTGGAGAATACAGAGATATAGATACTGAATATAATGGGAATTATTTTTGTCTAAGTTACATGATTTGTCTTCTTCCTGGGCTGGGGAATTCATAAGTGAGGAAAAAGTTCAGAAGCCTGTGATGGAGGGAGAGGATTGACTTCGCTTGGCTTTCATAGCAAAACACCACTTCTTCTGGGTCCTTGTCTCTCCACCCAAAGAATGGAATGGACAGACAGTGATGGTAGTTTTTGTTCATGTGGAAATACTATTGTTAAATGGAAACTTGACTCTCAGTAACAGTTGTTTTTCCAACCAAGAAAGAAAAAGTGTTGTAGCTCTGACTCTTGGTGGCAACAGGTTTTCCATCAAGATGGTGGAGTGTTGGTGGCTTCAACTACGACTCAGCGGACCTCAGGATACCTGTCAAGTGTGGTCCCATTGAGTGTTATAGCTTTGAGCTCTTGGCAGATCACAGGATTCCAGCTAAGAGGAATTGCTATGAAGGAGGAATTAGGATTGCTGGAATAGAAGAGGATGGATATCATGGAGGCAGGAGCCTGAGCTGCCAGTTGCTACAAGGCAGGAGAGAGTCAGGACACAGAGGGCATTTCTGTGCACAGAGGTGAGGTCATTACCTCTAGCACAAGATGTTCTGGGATGAAGACACTATCATATCTCCCCCAAAGGAGTCTTCTTCCTTCTTCTGCCAGTCTTTTCTCTTCCAGGTCCAGTAAGTTTCACTGACGGACTGAACTGAATGAGCCTAAAGACTAAAGAGCCCATTGTGTGAGTTTATATAGACACATTCAGGCCCTCAGTGGTCATGCAGATTAGGTGAAAATCACAATTACCAATAAAAAGAACTTTCCAGACCAACAATCATCCAAAAGTTTCCAGGAGGCATTTAGCTGTGGAAGTGTGCAGGTAGCCAGTCAGATTTGTTCCTGAGGGTTTTTTTTTTTTTTTTTTAAGCTGGCCTGCCACAGCTGCCTCAATTCCAGTCTCAATGTACAAACTTTAAGAGTGCTGGAGAGCAGGATTTGGCATGCATCACACAGGAAGATGGTGTGTGATAATAGGCATTCCATCAGGTCAAGGGTAAAGGTGTGTGGATGTACTTTCCCAGAAGGAGTTGCAATAAGATGTGACAGGTAGAAGGAATTCAACTAGCATATGCTGGAGATTCACAAGCCAAGAACTTGGAACAGTTAGTCACTATAAAAAACTATGGAAGCAATGCCATACAGAGTATACAACATAAAGAAGGTAGGTTACAGGGATATCCAAGGACATGATCAATGAAACAAAAGAGTTAGGAAAAATAAGTATTGCAATGAAGTAGGAAAGACAAGAGGAAATAAAGTGAAAATACATGTCAAACCCAGAGGACCTAAGAAGCTACAAACACTGGGTTTAAGTGTAAAGGAGAGACATTTACTTGGAAGTTAAAAAACACTAGAAATTTAAGGAGGGAAAATGTTACTGCAACTACTAGAGAAGAAAACAATTAAGAATTCTAAATTACCAAAATATTGCATGTAATAAAGAGTAAGGCAAATTATACTCTGGGTGATATAAAAGAGAAGGTGGGATTATGTAAAACAGAAGTTTCAGTTGTAATTAGCTGAATGTACATTATTAATATAGATAAATATCAATATGGCACATTCATTCCTGAAAAATATTTTTCATTATTCTAGATAACAAGCACTACCTCTAGTAAAATGATAGGTCAATATTTAAAGTAATGGCATTAAGATATCATTTTACTTTAATTTCAAAAATATCCTTTTTATGCAATATTAAGTAAGTTAATATAGAAACCATTGTGCACTTTGACAATAGCTTTTACTCTTCTTTATATCTATGTGTCAGGTTTCCTTAGTTTCAGGTTTTATTTAGATCATTGCTTTTGGTATGAAAACTGAGTCCTTGAGGATGATGTATGCATAAAGTGACTGAATTAGAGATTCATGCTCAGATCCTCTGTCTTTCATCCTGTGTTTATGTCATATTCATTAGCAAAGTTGAAACTATTAAAAATAGCATAAAACTGATTTTTACATTTTTATACATAAAGTTTATATTTCATATACCATATCTATGTATGCATATACATACATATATGTATATGTATATATACATTGTTTTTTTTTGAGGTAGGGTCTCACTCTGGCCCAGGCTAACCTGGAATTAACTATGTAGTCTCAGGGTGGCCTCAAACTCTCAGCAATCCTCCTACCTCTGCTTCCTGAGTGCTGGCATTAAAGGTGTGCGCTACCACGCCTGGCCTTTTGTATACCATATATTTTTATAGAACAGTAGAAAATACACATTATTATGCTTAATATCAAAGCTAAAGTTGAAGAATGAATGAAACTAAAGAAGCCTAGGATAATACTAAAATAGCATTGTGGGATGAATCTATATCACATGTTCCAACTTACCCAATGTAAATTGTTGTTAAAATCCTCATCACCAGGATGGTGGCTGATACTAATATCATACTACTACAGGATATAGAAGCAAGAGGATTGAGAATTTAAGACCAGTTTGGATTACATAGCAAGATTCTGTCTCAAAACAAAATATAGTATTGAGCTATCATGTGATTAAAATTCAAAATAAATAACATCAGTATCTAAGAATATAGATCACTTATTGCTGTGTAATCATTTTCTATTATCATTCATTCTTGCTGAGTTGTAGCAATTTTAATGTGTTTGATATTTCCTATATAAAATAATATCTGGGCTTCTCTGTACACCTTTACTGATGTTTCCTTTCTTCCTTTCTATCATCTCTAGGGCAAGGTGTTCAGAAAAATCCTGATTTTCTCTCTCCCTCCCTTTTTCTCTGTTCTTCCCTCCCTCCCTCTCTGTGTCTATCTCTGTCTCTCTCTCTTCCTCCATCTCTCTCTCTCAGGTATTTTCTCTGTATTATCAATTCACTGAACACTTATATTCTTATATCTTATTACCAGTATAAAAGTATATCTTCAGAGTTTCTTAGGTACTAATGTTTCAAAACACTGATACATTATTTAAATCCCATTCTCTAGGTCTGTGTTTCATACGAAAACCACTAGCCACAAATGGCTACTTAAACTTAAGGTAACTATGTGTCCTGGAAAAATCAGTTTCTGGTCACAGGTATATTGCACATCCTCAACATACATAGGCAACTAGCAGTAGGTGAAGGTAGAGAACACACCTACATAAGGTGGTTATTATGATCTATCCCATTTGTATCTTCTCTCAGGCTCCTATTTTACTAATACAATCAGTTTGTAGTTGCAACAGGGGTACATAACTTGGGAACTATTAAATAAAATAAACCTGAATATTAGTGTACCTAGGGCCTTTTTGATTATTTGATCAGTGATTTTGTTGTTGTTGTTGTTTTGGTTTTTTAAAGGCAGGGTCTCACTCTAGCTCAGGCTGACCTGGAATTCATATGTAGTCTCAGGGTGGCTCGAACTCACGGTGAGGCTCCTACTTCTGCCTCCTGAGTGCTGGGATTAAAGATGTGCACCACCACACCTGGCTAACCAGGGAATTTTCTAAAGAAGCAATTTTACTTTTATTGTTTGTATTTATTTATTTGCAAGCATACACACACAAACATACACACACACAGAGAGAGAGAGAGAGAGAGAGAGAGAAAGAATAGGAGAATTTGGGTATAGCAGGACCTCTAGCTGCTGCAACTGACCTCCAGATGCATGCAACACTTTCTGCATTGGCTTCATGTGGGTACTGTGGATTGAATCCAAGTCATTAGGCTTTGGAGGCAAATGCCTTAACCAGTAAGAAATCTCTCCAACCCTGATAAAGGATTCTTAATGTTGAAAATCTCAGAGATACAGTCCATAGAAATGCTGAAAATGCCAATTGTGATAATCAAAGGGTCTACCATATGTATGGGGAGCGTGAGCTCCTCTGTCAGATTTTCTTTTCTTTTTTTTTTAATATATCTATTTATTGATTTGAGAGAGAGAGAGAGAGAGAGAGAGAGACAGGCAGAGAGAGAAAGAATGGGTGTGCCAGGGCCTCTAGCCATGGCAAATGAACTCCAGAAGCATGTGCCACCTTTTGTATCTCACTTATGTGGGTCCTGGGGAATTGAAACGAGGTCCTTTGGTCTGCAGGCAAACGCCTTAACCGCTAAGCCGTCTCACCAGCCAGATTTTATTTTCTTGATGGTTTATTTCTTCCATTACATCTTTGCATATCCTTTTACATTTGTGATTTAAATCTCTTATAAAATGCTACCTCTTCAAGAAATGTGTTATGGACCACTAAAACCAGATTAGTTACCAAGACCAGTAAGTGTTACTGTACTCTCAGGCCCATGTATTAAAGGCTTTGTCCGCAAGCCCTGATTCTATCTGAAGATTGTGAAAGGTGAAAAGTGATATTTTGTGAGAAATTTTTGTCCACTGTATATATTTCACTTTGAAGATGACACGGCCTGACCCTCTGTTCTCCATATTGACCCTCTGTTCTCCCTGAATGACTAGTGCATTCCTCCATCTATTCCCATGTGGCGTTTCCACAAACTCAAAGCATCAGGACCAATCAGTGATGTCATGAAGTTTACAAACTTTGAGTTAAAATAAATGTTTCCTTTTTTCTAAGTTGATTGCTTTAGGCACTTTGTCATAGTAATGGAAAGCTGATTAATGTAAAGGTCTATTTTCACATATATTAACCCTTACATTTTATCACATTGTACATTTTGATTATCACTATTGTCTCTATTAATCCTTACATAGACAATTTGATTTGATTTTTGACTATAGCCCATTCCCAACTAAAAGTAATTCAGAAGAATTCTGTAGACCTGAGTGTAATACCTTCTCATATCTTAGAAGGCTACCAGGCAAAGGCAAACACCTTATAAATATTTACTGTAAAATATATCAATGAATACAGTCAGCAAGAAATTGAGATCAAATGATTCATAGTAAATATGCTTTTCAAAAATATAATGGCATCTCCGATAAAAGCACATTTTCTTTATCTTTAAATTTGATCTTAACTATTCATATTTGCCGTTCTGAAACATAATAAGTAAAAATTTACATGTTATTCATAGATATTTACTTAAAAAAAGGCAAAAAGTAAATCTATGACAGATGACATTGGTTATTTGCAACAGTAACCCATTCATTTGTTAGGAAGTATTTCTTGGTATGACTGGAGATATATGCAAATTTACTGAAGAATGACAGAAGTATTTTTTGGTATCAGACACAAAATGGTCCAAACAAAGCTTGAGCAAGTGGATTTAGATAGTAAATTTAGATGTTCCATTTCCATGAAAAAAAAAAAAAAGATATAAAATGGAGACTTTGGGTAGGAAACTTCAGCATTACTCAGGAGAGTTCATATCTTAAATCCATTACACTTTTTACCATATGTAATTTTTAACTGTCCTTTCAGTGACACTGGCAATAGCAGGCTGTCAAAAGAATGATGGCTTTTGCAATGCCTTTAAGACATACATAAATGACACTCTATTTAAACGTCCCTACAACACTGCAGAAACTTCTTAAGTAGAAACTTCCATATTTTGGTGATAATGGTCACTGTGTAAGCTGTAATTTTAGGTCAATACCCATTCAGTCCTTTCTGATTTGGGTGTGTTCACCTCAGGAAGCCTGGTACATAACTCCAAGGAACAGATCCTGAAATGTCCAATTAACACTACAAGATGAATTGATCTCTCTCTCTCTCAGCCTTGGCATTTTTTTTTCAGTTTTGTATTTTCTCTTCCTTTCCCTTCCCTCTCCCCCTCCTCTCTTCTCTTCTCCTTCCTTCTCATTCCATTTCTCCCTCTCCTTTTCTTATCCTCTATTTTATTTTCTTTGCTACTTTTTCTATTTATCCCATTCCCTTCTCTTTAATTTTGTTTCAGATTTTTAATTTTTGGTGGTGAGTATGGAATCCAAGGCTGGGCATAAGCTTATGCACTCTGTCATTGACACAGACCCCTGGCTCTGTCTAAGCAATTTTGTCACCCCAACCTACAATGCAATTCTGATTTTCAGCACCTTAACCTTCTTTGGTAACAAGATTTTACATGTTACTTTTTGTTTACAAATACAATTTAATAGTAAAATGAAAGAAATAGTAATTGTTGATAATTTAAAATAATCCCCAACCAACCTTTCAGAAGAGATCACTGTCTGTCCTATATAGACAGGCATATTCCCCATGCTGCAGTGTTATGCCTTATGTTAGGAGTGTCTGGGTTACAGTTGAACAAACATAAAACACAAACTTAAATGGCATTTTCTCTTTTTCATTTTCATGTACATACTAAAAATTTCAATGAGACTATAAATGTTTCATGTTTGAAATGCATAATTAAAGGCTTGTAAGAAAACAATCTCCACAGACTACATCAGAGTTTTCTCAGACTTACTCACATTAATATGAAGTGTTGTAATATTTATTTAGTACAAGGCAGGTCTGTCTTGGGCTGAGACCAAGGTGGAGTATATTACTGGAAATAACAGAAAGGACTCTTTATTTCACATATAATATAACCACATGTTAGGTTCTTGGGGAAGGGCCAAGGGATATTTTTAATGCTGGGTAATTTTGTTCATTTCTACTTTCCCGTACATGTCTTAGCTACAAAATAAGTTGCATCTATAGATAAAGCAATAAAACTTTTAAAGATAAATAAATGCTAGATAATGAGATTCCATTAGGAAATAATATTGCTAAAATAAATTGATTCAAACATATTTGTGTTGCTAATTTGTAGTCCAACTTATAAAAATTAACTGATCACCTGAAATTATTGATATGAAGAAAAATTTAACTTATTTTTATCTCATATATTCATTAAGATTCATGTTGAAGTCAAATAAAATAAGCTACTTATTTATTTTCAAAATCACTTAAAACATTAATTTCTTCTTGCTAACTTAGCCAATATTTAGTTTATATATCACAGGGTTAAAAAGATCACTTAGTTTTTATAATTTATAAAATATTCTAGAAAACCTTTGTAGTATTGCAACACACTGCTCTGAAGGAAGTGGGGGTAGATAGTGACCAGCAGCTCATCTCCAAGAAGTTAGGGCTTTGCCACACTTCAAAATGTAATTTCAAACTGAAATGTCAGCAGTAGGAAAGTTTGCCCAATTTCTTTCCAGGTTTCTTGAAATCTGTTAGTTCCTTATACTGCAGTGGCAGTTAATAGGTTTGACTTGGTGTGTTATGCAAAGCCTCTCTGGGTACCAACATGAACAGGGCCTTTAAAGGCATGTCAGCAGCTTCAGAAACTGCTTGTCAAAAGGATTTCAGTTTCTTTCTTTGCCCTTTATAATCACTTTCAAAGGTTTATTTTATTTCTGGTAATTTCCATATGATGAATGCATATAGCTTGCCACTGTAGTTCAGGGTGGGCTGCCTGGTTACAAAATTATAGACAGAGTCGATTAGGTATAAAAACAAAAAGCAGAACTCCACAGATTTTACAGTATAACAGTGTTTTACCAGTGGCCGTGCTTAGTGACATGGAGGATAAGAATGCAGCAATTTGATAAGAGTCATTCAAAAAGATCTATTGAATTTGCTTTGAAAGTTAACAAAATGTTTCAAGTTCATTCTTATAAATGCAAACAGACTGAAATGTAAGGAGGCTTTAAAATACTTATTTATTTTACTATCCTTTGTTCCACTAGCGGTATATATCAATGTGGAAAGGCAGGGTTACTAATAGCCTTGAATTCTCATTTGTAACTCTGGACTCTTTTGGTCTTGTGCGCATTAGACTAAATCATTTACTGTTCATATCTTAATTGCCCACATACACAATGGGGGACAGATCTTTGAATGCTACTTTAATTTAAGGCATAAAATTGTATTGAGAGTGAAGGTGGTTAGAATATGGCTTGTGACTGTGAAAATCTACTTGTGGGTAAGTTTTGGACACAGTAGTACAAAGGTAAGGGTTGGTACAGATTGATAACTTAGTACTAAGCATAATTATTGAGGAGGAAGAAGTTCTGGTGGGCTACTGTACTGCACGATTACTGTACTACAGTATCACCAGAAATAATAAATTCATAAATATTTTTAAGATGCAAAAGATAGAAACTTTCTATCCATGGAAATCATAAATGTTTGATATATGTGTGTGGCCCACTTTTAACATTATCTGAATTATACATGTAACATATTATTACAAAGTACCCCCAAATAATGTGTGAATATTTCTATTTCATATATGCTAAACTAAATCTAAACTAAAGAAAAGAATATTAGCTGACTTATGTCATATGGATAAGTTTCAGGAATCCACAAGCTTCAACATTATCCATACAACAATAATTGCAAATGCAGTTACTTAGAAACTGGCAACTATTTCAAAGTATGTCAGGATTATGAACAAGGAAGCCACATGTAAGTGAAACATAGACTGCCAGCTCTCACATTAGCTTTGGGCCTCAGGTAAAGAATGTAAACTTTGTCTGATCATCTGAACAGTGCTTGCTACAAAGCATTTCATGTCATCAGTGGAGTCTGCCCAAAGCACAGTTTTGTGAATGCAGAAACTCAGCAACAGGGTGAAGGAAGAACAGCCAGTTACCCATACCCACACTTAATTTTCCATAAAAATGCTTCCTGTACTCAGAATAGAGTAAAAATATGATGCACAGTCCTTCTGAATAAAGTTTCAAAAAATTAAATATGTGCATAGAAAGGGAAAATGACACAACTTATTTTTACCCAAATCCTAATGTTCTTGCCGATAAACGATGGTAGCTCTCATCCAAGCCTAGGTAGTATTATTGTCCTTGTTATCTGTCTGTCTCTGAACTCCTATTTTCAGCTCTCTGCATGAAGAAAAAACCCATAAAAAGCCCAGTGCAAGACTCCTGATACGCTGTGTCCTGCCAGCAGTTCCATTTCCCAGAGCCTAGTATTACTAGCTGTGCTCCATTCACCACTTAGAAATGGTGCTCAGTTTGTTTTTATCGGTTTCTTCCACACTATTTTTTTTTTGCTCAGCAATTTTCATTAGCTCTGTTGTTTCACTTTTCCCCCATGTACTAACTCCTGACTGTAATAAACCTCAAGTCCTCAGAGGAGTATGGAAAATCACTAATGGAGTAGTTCACATTGCTCAATTTCAGTGCCTTGGTTTCTATAGTAACCACATTATCTTCCCACTGCACAGTCACCTTCTAACCTCCAGGCTTGGCTATATGTTCTAACAGATGCGGATGAGTTGTTTTCCATACACATCTTTCTCCATGTATGTAGCCATCCTTTGTGCTTCTGAAGAACCTTGAGCCTTAGAAGCTGACATACTCGCTACTGGATTAGCATGTATATGAGGAAAGAACATGAAGGAACTGTAACAAATGAGCAGCTTCCAGGGTCTAATGGACAGTTGGTTGCCAGTCATCACTTTCATGAATGAAAATTTAAAAACAAATAAGAATAGTTGTAAACTTTTTGAAAATGATTAGTTATAGACACTTTTGTAATCACTTTAATTTAAATGTAGTATTTTTGCACATTAATAGGAGTGATAGAAACACCACCTATAGGCATATACATAGGTTACAGTTCATTGGAACTTGCTGAGCTGGCATTCATTGCTCCCCGATGGACCTCACATTACATAATCCAACAATACTCTCCAGATTTATTGCCTAGGAACTTCTCATTTTGCATGATTTTTAAAGTACAACTGTCCTGAAGAGAATAAACACTTATTACAGTGCTAAAACATCACAAAAATGAATACACACAAAAAATATTGGGTTCACTTTGATTCATTGAAGGCTATTTCCATTTGAGCCTCGTCCATACTGGGAACAGATTCTTATCTAATAAGATATCTTTGTCAGTCAGGCTAAATTATGTTATTGCAAAGTATCCTCATTATTTTGAACCCAGCATTTGATTTACAATATCAGGGGAAATTCTAATGAATAGTTTAATAGCTGATGCCCACCAATAAGTTTTGAAAATGATCACTTCACCACCACTTGCAATTTTACGAGATTCACAGTTTAGGTTTCTTGTTTACCTATATACTGGGTCCTATAAAATGTTTAAACAGCATTGTGGGGACTGACTAGATAGAGGAAGTTGGTGAAGTTCTTACCTTTGCAGTAAAAGACCCAGAGCCCAAGTATAAATAAGATGACATACATAGTAGCACACTACTGATCTCAGCTGGGGAAGGGAGCCAGGCTAACCTGGGGCTCACTGGAAAGCCTATTATCCTACTTGGCAAACTCAAGGGAAAGGAGAGGTCTGGTTTACAACAAAATGTATGTTGACTGAGGAATGGAGCCTGTGGTTATCCTGAAGCCTCAGCATGCACGACGTTTATTCACACACGTATGTGCTTATAAACATGCCTATGTGCACATGCAAATATACATTCATTATTCTCAAATAGTACATATTTATGATCTCTTTACATTAAACTTTGCTTTTTATGTATTTTTTATTTTTTATTGTTAATATTTATTTTTGAGGTAGGGTCTCGCTTTAGCTCAGGCTGACCTGGAATTCACTATGAAGTCTCAGGCTGGCCTGAAACTTACAGTGATACTCCTACCTCTGCCTACCAAGTGCTAGGATTAAAGGTGTGTATCACCATGCCTGGCTAGCTTAATGTTATAGATTTTTCTATAGTCTTCCTATGCCTTGTGTGTTTGTTTATATAGAATGTGAAACTGAAAGGACAAAAAATCACCTGTGAGGGAATATCTAGATTAGGTTAACTTCTGTCCCTGTCAGTAAGGGATTATTTTGATTAGGTTAATTGTGGTGGCAATACTCACTTAACTGTGGGATTTGTTATTCCAAAAATTTGGGTTCTCTACTGAATAAGAGGGAAGTGAATAAACACCAGAATTCATCACTTTGCTTCCTCAGTTCCCCCTACATGATGGAATGTAACTTGGAACTTTAAGTTGAAATAAACTTTTCCTATCTTAAAATGATTTTTGCTGCACTTTGACCCAACAACAAGAAACTGACTAACACACCATGTTAGTTCATTTATTTCAAATAATTAAATTCATAAGAGATAAACTTATACTTTGTTACTTATTTTGTATATACATTGTAATCACATTTTCTGTTTCATATTTTATGGTGATTAACATCCTGAGTGACTGCAATATTGTCCATTGAGTTGATGACAGTCATTTGCTATGCTACTATCATATAACTAGATATTTTAGCTTTGCTTGTAAAACTTTTACCCACTGGAAAGAAAGCTGCAATGAATACTTGTGGTAGTTTGATTTAGATGTCCCCAATAAGCTCATGTGTTTTAAATGCTTCATCCCCAGATGGCCACTTGAAAGGTCAGGACTTTCTGGGGGAAGTGTGTTACTGGGGGTGGAACTGGAGGTCTATTAGCCCCTAGCTTGCCAGTGCACTGCCAGCTCACTCTCTTACTGCTGTTTTCCACCTTACATGACAAAGGTGATGTCCAGCCTGTGTACATGCCATGCTTTCTCCTGCCACCATGAAGCTTCCCCTTGAGACCGTAAGCCGAAATAAAAAGTTTCCTCCTATTTTTGTATCAGTGGAGTGCGGTCATTGCTACTAGAAACCTAAATGTGTGGGTTTTGATCAGTTGGAACTGATTTGTGGGAGGAATGAGAAGGATTTCAAACCTTGGCCTAAGAGACAAGTTCCACAGATGTAAACAAATTCTGATGAACCATTGTGGTTGAAGTTGAAAGATCCAAAAGCAGAAAGAACCATGGACAGTGAGGCTTGGTTTATGAGGTAAAGAAAAAGCTTTGCCTAATCTGGGATAGAAGCAGTTTTTTAAGAGGCTTTTTGCATTGTACCTGTGTCCTGACAACTACAGCAGGGTTGAATTCAGAAGAAATACAGTGGTGTGAACATAAGAATATAGTACAGAGAGAAATGAAAGGTTTGGTCATAAGACAGTAGCTGGTTTCAGCTGCAGTTGTTTGAGAGATTACCCCCATTGCCATTGGTACAGATTTTCTGCTTTGGATAGTAAGAAGAATGCTGAGGGAATTGTTGTGCTTTACAATATCAGGTTTATCACTGCCTGGAATGACAAATTTGGTAGCCTACTTGTTACTATGGGAGTATAATAAGGGCAGGTAAAAAGGTGTCATTGCATTTGAAATATGGGTTTTTGGAAATGGTCACTGGGTGATGTTAGGCAGGTTTCATGGGTGTCCCTGCGTGGAGGTCTGAAGGAGCCATGGGAATAAACCGTGGTAAAGCCCAAGACTTTGGAGAGCCCAGCACTATGAGATAGCTGCCAAAGAGACCTTTTTCCTAGGGCTGTGGATAGCTCAGCTGGAAGGCCAGATTTGGAACCCCAGGGAATTTTTGTATGTCTTAGATGTCAAATTTCAAACTATAGGATTTGATGTTTGCCCTGTTTTTTTAGGCCTTTCACTGGTTTGATCTTTTGTCTCTGTCTCTCTCTCTCTCTGTTTCTCTCTCTCTCTCTCCCTCTCTCTCTCTCTCTCTCTCTCTGTGTGTGTGTTAAGCTATCTTTTGCAGTGTGAATGTTTACTCTATGCCATTAGGTGTATGTAACTGTGTTTTGATTTTATATCTCTCAGTTCAGTTAAGAGACTTTGGACTATGGAGAACTTTAAAAAGTGTTGGGACTGGTAAAAACTATTAGGATTTTTACAGCTGGACTAATGCATCGCAGGTAACATCATGGATGTTCATGAACTTGTGGGGGCCAGGGACAAAATGTAGGTGGCTTGAATCAGAAGTCCCCCATAAAGCTTGTGTTCTGGATGCTTCATCATCAGCTAATGGCAGGTTTGGGAGGTGATGGCATTTGTGGAAGGAGCATCACTGGAGATGGACTTTGAGGTTTATTAACCTCTAGCTTTCAGGTGAACTGTCAGCTCACTGCCTTACTGCTGGTTTCCACCTTAGATGATGGAAGTGACGTCCAGCCTCTGTACAAGCCATGCTTTCCCCTGCCACCATAAAGCACCCTTTGAGACTGTAAACCAAAATAAAAACTGCTCTGCCACCAGTGGCTTTTGGTCAGGAACTTTGTCTCAGCAATGCAAAAGGTAATTACAATAATACTATTATTAATTTTAGTTTTGAGTTTATTATTTTCCAGATGAATCACTACACATTGGGATACTTGTTTGGAGCATGCACATACTTTTCTGTCTCTCAATCCTGCAGGCCCTGCCATTTCTGTCACTTTTCAAAAAAAAAAAAAAATTGGTAGACGGGTAAAGGGACATATCTAAGAAAACACTTTTCATAGTTCCACATTTTCAAAGTTCACAATGTTTCATCTAATCCAGTAATAGTTTATTAGTCCAAAGAGTTATAACCACAACGATTCATCATTACTATCACCAGACAGACTCATCATTAACTAAATCTCTCCTCGTAAAAGAAACTCTAGTGATTGGACAACAGCTCAGTCTGTATAGCTCTTGTCTCATCCACAACACATATGTAAACATTGGTGGGGGGGGGGGCTGTGACCCATACTTGTAATCTTAGAACTCAGGAAGGAAAGACAAGAGGATCCCTGAGGACCACTGGCCAGCCAGTCAAGTCCAGTTGGTAAGCTTTAGGTTGATGAATAGCACTTGAGAAGAATGATACTTGAGGTAGTACTCTGGCCTCCACACACATGGACAAAGAGGCACAAAAAACCACACACGTTTGCACATGCACGTACATGAATATGCATGTACTGATGCAAACACACATGAGAAACAATGACAAAACAGCATATCTTTCCAAAATAAGTGCTAATGAAAAACAAAATGCAACAGAAAATAATAAAGTCCTATAAATGATGTTTAATCTTATTTCATTATTTACTTTTTTATTTCAATTTGTCTTTTATATTTATTGTATCATTTATTTATTTATTTGGAGAGAGATTGGGCACTTGAGAGCTTCTTGTGACTCACTGCAAATATATTCCACATGCTTGCGCCATTTTGTGCATCTGCATTTATATAGGTAATGTGGAATTAAAGAGAGGCCTGCAGGCTTTGTAAGCAAACACTTTAGTGGCTGAACCATCAACCCATATCCTCAATTTATCTTTTCAAGTCTTACCTGTTTCTTTATTTTATTATCCTCTTATTTTATTCTATGTTTTACTGCTGGGAATTTAGCCCAGGTCCTTTCACATTCAAGTCAAGCACTTTAATACTGAGCTAGCTCCCTAGCCCCAATGATGTTTAATATTGTAATACAGGGATCACTCTTCTTAATTGGGGTTTAACATGATGGCATTGATATTTATTGATTTTCTTTATGAATATATCATGAACAAATGCACACACATATATTTTCTATACATTATACATGTGTGTTGATGATATAGACATTTACTGGCCTAAGTTGCACTTTTTAATCTTTCTTCCTTTCTCCAACATTTTTCTCCCTCCAAACATCTGTGGTAGTTTGAATGGATGTCCCCAAGTGATTCAGTTTTACTCAAGCTTGTAAAATGGCATTATGGTGGGTGGAACCTAGGGTCCAGCCCAAAGGTGTGGGCGTGGATTTGGAATTCCAGTGTAAAAATATACAAAGTGCTTAAGCTTTGCTTGGGGTTCCTGAAGTCTGTTTGCTTGCTTTTTAGTAATGGGTTTTTCTTTTTTGCCATTATGAAACTTCCCCTTGATGTGTAAGTTTCAAATAAATCTCTTGAAAACTGTATCTGGTTTGGAAGTTCATCCCATCCATCTGAGGCTCTCTGCTACAGCAACCAACGAAACAACTTCTCATGTCCTTTTCGAAGCATTGTCGTTTTATGTATCCGAGTATCAAACACGAGGGTTCCAAAATTGTTCTATACCTGACTTTATAAATAAATATATCATGGAGAATAAACTAATTGCTTAAAAGTTACATGACACTGTATTTTCTTTTTTTTATGATAATGCAAAGTTTATTTTATTTTTTATTTTATTTATTTATTTATTTATTTATTTATTTATTTATTTATTTTGGTTTTTCAAGGTAGGGTCTCACTCTAGCTCAGGCTGACCTGGAATCCACTCTGTAGTCTCAGGGTGGCCTCGAACTCATGGTGATCCACCTACCTCTGCCTCCCAAGTGCTGGGATTAAAGGTATGTGCCACCACACCCGGCTGCAAAGTTTATTTTAAAGCGAAAGCACACACACACACACACACACAAAAAAAAAAAAAAAAAAAAAAAAAAAAAAAAAAAAAAACACGGACTCCTCTTGTGAGGAGGGCATTCTCGAGCTGGAGAACTGTGTACTCCATACTGATGGACACTTGGATTGTGTCCATCTTGGTCATTGTAAAGAGCATGCAAACAACTGGGTTCTTAGCCCTCAGGTGTTTGTGAGAGTAATCTTCAGAGAAGATTTCCCAGGGAGGTATCTGGGGGTATCAAACCATTTAGAAAAAAGTAGTCAATATTTTTCCTCATTCCTAGTGTGAGAGCATCAGTTTCTCACATTGGTACAGCAGCCCATCAGTGGAACTTTGAACTTTGTCAGATCACACATAAAAACTGACTTCTATCAGTGTGTATGGGAAACTCGTGTCTTTAAATCTATTTCAATTTCTTTATCTTTAAACAGGCAACTTAAACTGAATAAGAGCAGTTTTATAATTTATAAGTTTTATTATTAACAATGTACCATGGGGCTGGAGAGATGGCTTAGCACTTAAGGTGCTTGCCTATGAAACCTAAGGACCCAGGTTTGATTTCCCTGTATGCATGTAATCCAGATGTATCTAGTGTTCATTTGCAGTGGCTGGAAGCCCTGGTATGCCCATTCTCTCTCTCTCTATCTGCCTCTCTTTCTCTCTTAAATAAGTAAATGTACAAATATTTTTATAATGTAATACATATACTGATTTTTTAGATTTACTTATAAATTTTGTTGATCCATGGATGTTTGTAGTTCATTATATTAAATGCACCAAACTAAATAAAAGATTTTTGAATTCCATAAATGATGCAGAAATATATTTTCAATTTAAGATTCATATGAATGCATATAAAATAATCAAAGCTAAAAAAGTTTTCCAAGTTCCCTTAGATATTTTATTATGTGTTTTGTTTCTGTGTCTGTGTATGGAGTGTAGTGTATGTGTGCACAGTGTGTACAGGTGTGTGTTTCAAAGCCTTTGTTCCTGTGCACATGTATTCGAAGGCTGAGGAGAACATTGGGTATCCCCTTCATTCACTCTTCTAAAATATTTTATTAATATGGAGTATCTCACTGAACCTAGAGCTACTGCATTTATAGGTCAGACTATCTGACCAGTGAGCCACAACCACTCTTATCTCTGACCCCACCTGCCCCCTAGCACTGAGGTTACAGTTATGGATGATCAAGCCTAGCTTTTTATATTAGTGCTAGGGATCAAACGCAGGTCCTCATGCTTGTAGAGAGGTGTTTTTGCCCACTGAGCCATCTCTCCAGCCCTTTATTCAATATTTCTCTGTGTAAAATATTTACTTTACTTAAATCTTTAATTTTTTTTATTTCTAGACAGTTCTTCTTTAAGTGGATTTGCTTAATAAGAAGTCTTAAAATCCAGCAGTATATTCTTGTTCTTTATACGTATTTATATTTCCACATAGTTTCTTGTATTAACTAAATTTAAAAAATGGAGGTGATAAAATTTTTATTAGTTTTGTATTAAGATTAACATTTTATCTTGTCAAATTTTCTTATGAACGAGAACAATATGTCTTTATTTATTTGAACCTTATGGTATTTTGTTTGTGGATTTTTAAATATTAGAATAATTTATAAAGATTAATGGCATTTTCTTTCTTATGATTTTGAGTTTTTTTCATTCATGTACATGTTAATTTTTTCCATTACTTCCTCATTTCTATCTTTAAAATTATATATACAGCAATTCTCTAAAATTTTAAGTATTTCATGTAGTTTTTCTTCCTAGAAATTTGAATCAAACTTAAGGACAGGAACTGAAAACTCACATTTAAATACAATTAAATATTTTAATTAAGAATAAGACACATATTTTGGGCTGGAGAGATGGCTTAGCGGTTAAGGCATTTGCCTGCAAAGCCAAAGGACCTTGGTTCGATTCCCTAGGATCTATGTAAGCCATATGCACAGTGGGGCACATGCATCTGGAGTTCGTTTGCAGTGGCTGGAGGCCCTGGCGCACCCATTCTCCCCCCCCTTTCTCTCAAATAAATAAATAAATACTAAAGTTGTAGAAAAAGAATAAGATACATGTTTTAATTTACTAAAATACCATTTTGTTCCATAATAATCTCTAATTTTTATTCCTTGAAGTATTTACTTCACTTTTAAATATAATTTCAATATTTAAATATAATTAAACCTTTCAGCCAAGAATAACATACATGTTTTAATTTAATAAAATACTATTTTGTTCTATAATAATCTTCAATTTTTATTCCTTGAAGGTTTATACATTTTTCTAGAAATTTATTCTAAGATGTTGAATTTTATACTATTAGAAAATTTATTTTAAGATATCTGGTTTTTTTGGTATTAGTTAGGGTTGAGTTCACTCTCTTGTAACAAAAAAATAGTGTTTGCTGAGTATGCAGAAAATGTAATAAATATGAAAACAAAATTCTGTGATAATCTGTGTAGCGTTATAGCCATACACATGGGAATTAACTTCCATGCCGCTTTTTCTTGTATAAGGTGAGGCATAAATATGAAAATATATTTAAAACAGAAATGAAAACAACTAGACAATCTTTGGTAACCAATGGATAAGTATAATTTTAATATATATGGAACATGGTACTTTTATATGTAATAGGAACTGGAAAAATCTATGTGAATAATTTGGTCTAAAAACAAAATTCCTTTCTATGCATTATAAGCACTTGAAGCCTAGGTGAAATATGAGGTTTAAGTGGAAAAAAATCCTTCCATGAAATTAAAAATAAAGTTAGAAATAAGAAAATACGATGTATATTGTCTGATCTCAAAAATAATAACACCAGTAACTGTACAAAAATAGCAAGGACTTGGAAAGTGTTGCATAATCTTATATTTTCATTCAATATCTAGTCTTTTATTTTTCTACTGATAAATTCATGATATTATTTGAGAGTGTAATTTGCACAATTTTAAATTTTTGCTGACTGAGGCATCTCTGCATGAGTAGCAACATAACAGCTGCAGCTGTGGAAAGAAAGCTGAGCATGTGTGGTTTGTGCTTGAATCAAGGGAAAACACTGGCATGATTTTCTTTAGAGAAGATAGAAAATCTACATATGCAGTGTTCATTCTGATAGACTCAGAAATAAAATTAAAATGAAATTTACCATGTGGTGTATGGAATCAATGACTAAGAACTGGGATTAGAAGTTTGGCATACTTCATAAACAATATAAACTCTCCAATTGCATTAAATTAAAACTTTGAAGAGTGAGGTCTCCCCATCTCCAGTGACTGTGTAGAATAATGGGGAGAATAATCCTCTTTCAAGACTGTTTTCTCATCCCAGCACAATACTATTTCTGTTATTTCATTCAATGCAATTTACATCACTGGAACTTCTTTTGTATGTTTTTTCCATCAGCCTGCATGGTAGTAATTCATGTAAAATTATGAAGTTCTAATTTTAGTTTCTAACACTGTGAATGTAATAATAAGAAACAGGGTCTAGGTCTGGAGAGATCATATGTTCGATTCCCCAGTATCTATGTAACCCAAATGCACATGGTGGCACATGCATCTACAGTTTGTTTGCAGTTACTGGAGACCCTGGCATGCTAATTCTTTCTCTTTTTTCCCCTTTCTCTCTCTCAAATATATATATATATATATATATATTTAAAAAGCAGCAATTCTTGTTTTAAAGAGAAAGAGGGTCTATAACTTCTCCTATTCAGGTTAAATGTGGAGAACCTAGAGTTAGAAGCAAAAATACTGTTCAGTAAATAAATATTTATTGAATGCCTCCATTGTATCAAACATTCCTCCTTCACTTTAATTTGATCAGTTGCTTAATTATGATAAGGATCAGTTTTCAATTTTGCATCTTTTAGAAAATTTGCAGTTTTTAATTATATATCAAGACATATCTCTGAAGAGTTAGGAGTTTTAACTTTTGTTGATTTTCATGGAGTATTTGTTTATTTATTTTGAGAGAGACAGAGAGTCAGATAGAGAAAGAATGGGCATCTCAGGGCCTCTGGCCACTGCAAAAAAAAAAAAAAAAAAATCCAGACACATGTGCCACCTTGTGCATCTTGCTTAAGTCGGACCTGGGGAGTCAAACCTGGGTCATCTTAATTTGCAGGCAAGTTCCATAACTGCTAAGCTATCTCTCCAGCCCAAATTACATGGAATTTTCTTAAAAAATATATTTATTTATTTATTTGAGAGACAGGCAGACAGACAGAGAGAAAGAGAGAATAGGCACCCAGGCCTCCAGCCACAGCAAATGAACTCCAGATATTTGCTAACTTGTGCATTTGGTTGTGTGGATCCTGGGGAATTGAAGTGAGGTCCTGGGGAATTGAATTGAGATCCTTGGGCTTTGCAGGCAAAATGTCTTAACCGCTAAGCTATCTCTCCAGCCCCAATTTACATGAAATTTTAAAGGTACACTCTTACATAATTAGAAAGTAACTATAGCTTAATCCTTCTTTATTTAATGTGTGTGGGGTGGGTGTAAAAGACTCACTTGCAAAAGGTAAAATAAATACTCTATGAGATTTGGAAAATCTAAGAAAATGTTTAAATAACTTCAAATATTCTAAAATCATAATGACAATTACAATACAATTCACTGAAAGTGGAGGAGTATGGAAATAATAATGTATTACATTTGCTTTAAAGAAATATGAGATTGTGCTATTAATGTTTTTATTGTTGTTAAAAGTATCTACAAAGGGGGCTGGTGAGATGGCTTTGCAGTTAAGGCATTTGACTACAAAGCCAAAAGGATCTAGGTTCAATTCCCCAGGACCCATGTAAGCCAGATGCACAAGGGGGCACATGTGTCTGATGTTTGCAGTGGCCGGAGGCCCTCGGCTCCCATTCTCCCTCTCCCTTTCCCTCTCTTTGCCTCTTTCTTTCTCTCTCTCAAATAAATAAAAAAATAAATAAATAAAAAGTTTAAAAAATAAGTATCTCAGAAGAACAATTTAAAGGAGGTAAGTTTGTTTTGGTTTGGTTGGTTATCTGGCTCAGCAATTTCTGGCCAGGGTGGGGGATTGGGGTGGAGGGAAGAGGAAGAGCTTACATGATTCTAGATTCAGTCTTCAGGAATGCTCCAGTAAAATTCTTTCTCCCCATCACCTGGTTTCTGGGCCCTTCTAATGCTACCAAAAAAAAAAAATCCATCAGAACAAATCCATCGGAACTGTTCTCCTGATGAGGTAAGAGACCTCATGATCTGGTCATCAAAAGCACAACAGCTGATCACCAAGCATCTATCTCAAGAGCCTGCCAATGGGATCCATTTTGGATTTAAACCATAACAGAGGATAAAAGTGAAATAATTAGAAATACCAAATAGAAGAATGGTTTCTAAAACTTCTTTAATAAAAAATCTTTTATGTGCAGTAAAAAATCTTGAAATTGATCTGTATATTTAACTTAAATGATGTTTTTTGAACCATGACTTGTGAATATGAGCACTTTTGTGTAAAAACCTTAAGAAAGGATAGGTATGGTGGATAATTATAACAGGAATCAGGAAAAAATATATTTGACGCTGAAATAATTTGGACTATTAATAAATCAACACCAAATAAATTAATACAGCTATGTACCAAAAGAGTTTTCAAAGTGAATCATGATGTATTTTAGGAAATACTACATAATTATATTGAATATTCCATATCTTACATAAATTTTAATACTTAATAAAACATCTTTTCAAAGTATGCACAGAATAATTACATATTAAAATGGTTTAGGTTACTGAATATAGTTGTAGTGAATCCATTAGTATTGAAATATATGCCAACATACTTAAACTCACTTAAATAGAAATTGTCTGAGAAAGAAATTTAAAAGTCAGGTGACTGAGAATCCATTCTTCCTGGCTAATATATATCCACTTTCCAAAGAAGATAAGCACTCAGGAAATAGCAACAGAAATATTAAAATATTTCAAGAAGAAATATTAAAATATGAAACAATGCAAAATTTTTTAAAATTTTTATTTATTTATTTGAGAGTGACAGAGAGAGAAAGAGGCAGAGAGAGAGAAAGAGAGATAGAGAGAGAGGGCGTGCCAGGGCTTCTAGCCACTGCAAACGAACTCCAGACGCGTGTGCCCCCTTGTGCATCTGGCTAACGTGGGTCCTGGGGAGTCAAGCCTCAAACCGGGGTCCTTAGGCATCCCAGGCAAGCGCTTAACTGCTAAGCCATCTTTCCAGCCCAAGAATGCAAATATTTTAAAAATTAATTAATATTGACATAAAAGTAAGCATTACAAACAATTAAAGTTACTTCCTCAAATGTTTACTTAGAGTATTTGGAACCCTGTGATTTTGAATGACAATGGAACTTTAGTTAATTTTATGCTGAAATGGCTGCTTGTGAATCTAGACTCAAGTCTTTTTCTCTATCCTCAGGGGGAACTTCTGGTAGTGCTGAGCTGACATCTGACTCAAAGGGACTCCAGATTACCATGCGCTGCATGACTTCTTTAAGATTTTTTAAGTTTTGTTTGTTTGGAAAATGATTTTTAGAACTTTTTTCTGCCAAACCAAGTATGTTTAATCAGATGTTGTGATCCACTCCCTTATACCATACGATTTTAAAACATTTCTACCTTGGGACCAAATGTTAGCATGATATCACATAAATTAAAACATTCTATCTGGAATGATGGAAAATTAGTGAAATTTGTGAAGTGTTCCATGTGCAAAATGAAAAAGAAGAAGAAGAATTTGGGGTTTGTGAGAAGGTTTAGCAGCCAAGATGCTTACCTGTGAAACTTAAGGACCCAAGCTCAGTTTCCCAGAACCCATGTAAGTTAGATACATGTGTATCTGGAGTTTTGCAGTGACTACAGGCCCTGATACACCCGTTCTCTCTCTCTCTCTCTCTCTCTCTCTCTCTCTCTCTCTCCCTCTAACTTGTTCCCTCTCAAATAAATAAAAATAATTTTAAAATATTAAAAAATAATAATTTCAAGTAGTAATAGAATTTGGGTTAATGAAGAAATCATGCTGAGTGTGTTTGCTACATAGTAGCTGTCATTTCCTGAGCTTACTCTGATTTATGATGGAAGTTCTTAGCTAGTATGCTTACAAGGAAAGTAGGCTGAGAATATTTCACAGATATGTATAATCTACCACTTCCAGGTCACTGTGCAATCCAGCAGATATTGTTAATTATACTCCCCATCTGGAGTTCATGGTAAGTGGATTTGACATTGAATCCATGCAATGGGCCAATGATCATCCTATCTAAGTACAATCAGTGACAATCTCCTAGGCAACAGGAATAAGTCCTTCCACGAGTTGAGTCAGGAGAATTTTTACAACTGTAGCTAATCCATCCTATTTCTTAAGAGTTTGAAATTCCACAGTAAATAACTCACAGTGATGTTTTTGAAAGTTTACATGTATTGTTCTACTCATAGGCCAGGGCCATGTATAACTGTGTGCAGTGTTAACGGGAACAAGGATGCTTACAGTATCTGATGAAGAGCATAGAGCAGCAATATCCTAATGTGGTTAACTCCTGTTTGACAGAGGACTGCACAACCAGAGAGCCTGGGTCATTATATTTGAATTAGGAGCTCTCCATAGAGAGGGAAGCTAGCTTCTATTCACATGTCCTTGGGGCCTAATGAGCTACACTAGTCATGTCTATTTGTTATGTGGCAGATAAAAGAAAGATGGAAATTATGAATTTATGTAACATTAGGAAAGGGGTGATTAAGAAGAATACAATGACTATCATATGACATTATCTTTAACAAAATTATTCTAGAAATGCAGCAGAGCTTATAGGAAAAAATTAAATTGATATTAGGAGCTTTTTTAGTGAATTTTAAGGGATTTGAGATAATATGAGAATTTAAGGAAGCAGGCCTAGTTATGATGTTGTAGGATGTTGACATTGAAGTCAGTGGCTTTTGCACTATACTTGAGGGTTGGAGCTGTGAGCTTTTTCAAAGATTCCTGATTCCAGGCACCAGTGATCACAGGACCTCACTTTCTTAGTCCACAGCACTTCCTATACAACTACAATGTTCAGGACAGAGAAGCAGGTGAAGTTGATTGTTAGATATGTAGATACCAGTCTTAACTTTGAGAACATGAATCTATTTAGACAGACAGGAATAATAAAATAAGAATACACCCAGGGTCAATTTCACACCATATTTTTAGATAAAATTGAAATTTTGGTCATTGCACTATGCTATGAAGTTTCTACATTGAAATGTGGATATTGTGGATATTGAGCTAGAGCCAGTGTCATATGCATTAAACAAATTGTTGTATTCTGCTTTTATTTCTATTAACTGCTCCAGCTTAGACGTGAATGATGTACTGGTCAATTACTGTGAGTAACACCAGTACTCATTAACCATAAGTAATGTTAGAAGCACACACACATTTACATGCACACATTTATAAACTTTAAAATAAACTGTGCTTTATCATTTGAGTCCATCTATTACCCTACCTGAAATTTAAAATTTGTATCTAATCAAGCACTGCAGTGCATTTATACAATGAAAAATCCATTCATGTTTTCAAAGAAACTCATTGATTTTTTTAAGAAAACAAGACTGTCATAGATATACAACTTCAATTTCAGACATCATTTTCAAATAAAGAAAACAATAGTTTTTTTTTCTAAAGATTATATGCAATCTATATTTTTAGAGTATAGCTTGCCTAATACAACACTGCATAAGTAGGACAATATTTCCCTATGTGTTGATTCATATTCACCAAAAATAAGCACACATTGTTTTTCTTTCAAGGAGATAATATTGGTTAAATGTGATTATTATAGTATTTTTTTTTTTTGAGGTAGGGTCTTCACTCTAGTCAACTCTGTCCTGGAATTCACTGTGTAGTCTCAGGGTGATCTCAAAATCTCAGCAATCCTCCTACCTCTGCCTCCCAAGTGCTGGGATTAAAGGTTTGAGCCACCACGCCTGACAGCTATTATAATTTCTAATGTCAACATACAGGCTGATATTCTTCCTGAATCTTTAAGAGAAGCTTAGAATATTGAGGGAGATAATTATTTTTGTCTTTTAGCGTATTCACATTTTAATGTCTTATAATTTGCTGTTTTTCTTCTCATCACTTATTTCATTTTTCATTGATATTTGTTAGCATTTACTACAAAGTAATACGTTTAGTCGTCAGAATTTCATACATGAATATAACATGCCTTGTCATATTCACCACCTATTTTCTCTTTCAACAACATGTTCATTACTGTTACTGTCTGACAGTCCAATAACACTATCAATCACTTTTTAAAAATGTAAAATTAATTATAGCATATATATTTGCATATATGGATGTGTATATATATATATGTATATGTACATATATATATACATATATACACATATATATACATAGATAGATAGATAGATAGATAGATAGATAGATAGATACTTTACTAAGGAAAACAGCAAATAGACAGAAAGTCAAGTTGACGATGATCATATAGAGATTTAACTCAAATGTTGACCAGTAGACTCTGCACAAAATGATCAACACCCCTAACACACACAATGTCAAGGGAAATTATAGGGGTTTTATAACCATGCACAAACCAAACTGTAGTGTGCCTGGAAGTGGCTAAGCTCTCAAGTAAATCACCCTTATTAGATTCCATTCATGATTTAAATCTTGCTATTTTATGTCTTTATGACATGCAGTATTTTTGCATCTTCACATTTCTAGGCATTTCAGTTTCTGCTGACATACATGCATTCTCAAAACAGAACGTTACAGTAATCTTCTGGTAAACATTTAAGCTCATTTTTGCATTTATTTTTAGGATGCTTTCTGAAGCATCCTCACTCGAGCAGGGCAGAGAAGGTAGTGTTACAATGAATGCAACTTGTTTGGAAAGCAACACTATACACTTGATCTAGCCTTTAAAAGAAAAAAAAAAAAAGTAACATCCTCTTACCTTGAAAACAAACATCTCGCGTCGAAGAATAGCTAGAGTGTTAAAGTTCCCATCACAAATGTTGGGTTTGGCTCCAGGATAGGAAGGTCTGCCTGTGGGAGGCCTCGGAGGCTTGGGTCTGTCATTTTTTCGAGGGTCAGCTGGGGGAATGGAGCGATGAGGGGGCACTGTTGGTAGAGGTCTTGTCGGTGGAGGGATCTTGTCAGGTGGACCTTTTGGAAACATGAGGACAGTGCTTGGCTCACTTAAAACTGGAATAGTGCTGGAAAATATGCTACAGAGAACAACCACTTATCAGCAAGGGGACAGATTCAGCAAGGTAAGAGGTCTTTAAGAATGTCGATTTTTCTAAAACATAAATCATGCACACCCCACCATGACCTGAAACATTCCCTATCATACTGGATCCTAGACAAGAGTAACTAGGGCTTCATAGTTAATTGTTAATGATTTTTTTCGTAGCTCCACCTCTGTCCTTACTGAAAAGCTCAATTTTTGTAGGTAGTTGATGTATGAGTAGTAGATAAATGAAAATGAGTACTGTAGTCATGCAATATATTCCACCTATGTGAACCCTGGATTCTGAAAGATAACGATTTTATGTAAATATTTCTAAAAGATAAACATTAACTAACTACAGGTTATTCTTTCATTTGTCTCCAATTATATATTACACCATTTACTGATTTCACTATTTTCTACTAATGAATATCTTGACAAATTGATGAATAATGTTTCGTTTAAATTTGAGACTAAAGTACGTATTGATTAAAATGCCACCAGTAGAATATTGATGTGAAGTATTTATCAAAGGAAGCTTCTAAATCAAGCCAAAGTTTGCACATGTACTTTGGTATAGATGGTAACCATCATTTCTCGGTGGGGAGAGTGGGGGGTATTATTTTTTCCTTTTTAAAGAAACACAGAGATGTTCACACTTCTTATTTAGCTATGGGAAGGATATTCTCTTGCAGACCTTTTGTCTAGACTATTAATTCATGAGGTCATGAGAAAAAGGACTTCTTCCAGTTAACTCTTTATGAAGAATTTCTGATGACACATACTGAGGAGTAGGATATGATATCTCAAGTCAACATATGAGCTATTTAGCTGTGTGTCTGAGACACATCTGTTTTCTTACACCCTCAATAAAACAGAGAACACCAATAAAGTCTGTCTTTTTACCAATTTAGCTCTAACAGAATACTTATGACTAAGATATAAAAATTGAAAAACTAATGAGTGTGAAATGAAATTAATGAACTAAAATTGTACTGTTTAAAAATGCAAATTACATTCTGGACAGTGGATATTAGCAGACATATAGAACACATTTGTCTTTGATCTGTAAATATGAGAAGTTACTTCCTTAATTTAGCCAAGAGTGCTTGCTGTAAGTAAATTACAGATGTCAAGTTGTTAAAAATTATGTGTGAAATAAATGTCTTTATAAAGGTCAATGATTCTATCAGGGAGTTAGGATTATAGGAAACATGCATGCTAGCACTTCACTCTTTATCATACATACTATTTCCTGACTGAATCCCATAAATAAAAATGAGATAGCTAAAAGTTGATTTTGTGCTAAGTGTTAGTAAATAGTCATCTCCTTTCTCTTCTGTATTGGATAACTTTCACTGTAATTCAATAGTTAAATTATCTTGAAGTCAATATGTTATGTATATAAATATGTGACATATATAAACATGTGCCATATATATACATATATATATGTATATATATGTATATATATATATATATAAATTTTTGAAATGCAAAAATTGTATATATACATATATATATATTCAAAAATGATTTGTCTTAGAATTAACATGGTACCTCAGAAAGATCAAGACAATTTGTCATTATGTTTCAGCATCTTATGAATGATCTTTAATTTTTCCACCGCTTATATTGGTTGATGTACTTATTTATCATAAAATTTATCTGATTTTTTAAAAGTTAAAGTACAAAAATTCTATTTGCTTGATTATAAATTTAATTAGGCTCAATAAGAAAAATTCATGTGATTAATAGTTTCTGATAATCTGTGTGTTAAGATATTTGGGAGTATTGCCAATGTAGCTTGGTTAATAGAAGAATTTTGTCAGTATAGCAGAAACGTTTTCTTTCATATTTTTTCTGTCTTTTGTACTTAGGTCATCTACTCCAAAAAAGAATATTCGGTACAAATTCCACACTTCACCATAGGTGTACACAAACAGAAACACAGGAAACTTACCATATATTTTCTGGATGCCTTGCAAATCATCGTTAGGAAGCTTGAAGTTGTCTGTTTCCATGTACTGGTAAAATGGAGCCATAATGGCCGTGGGGTCATTGGAATGCTCTAGGCCTAGAGCATGCCCCAATTCATGAACTGCTACAAGAAATAAGTCATTTCCTGCATAAATGAGAACAAAAGTGAAACTTACTATAAATACAGTCCAGGAAAAATATATGATGCATAATCTCCCATGGTATAGCCTCCATATTTAGCATGAATATAGCAAAAAATACCTTAGGCTAGACACAATTCCTATGATGATACAGGTAGTATAGTAAGGCACAAAGGATATCCTTATTGAATGCATCAGATCCTCCTATGTGCAGAGTATGTTATAACTCCTAGACTTAAGTCTTTAATGTTGTAATAGCCAAGAATATAGGACTAAAATAGTACAAAATAAAACATTGTGACTAGCAGTCATACTAACTGGGATTCTAGTCCTACTTCTGGAAATAACAATTCTAATCAATCCATTAATTATCTGAACAATACATTTGTCTTGGAACTGTGGTAGCTCATTGAAAATTCCCATTTGTGAGCAGTAGAGATGGCTTAGCATTTAATGTTGCCAAGCCTAAGGACCCAGGTTGGATTCTCCAGGTATCATGTAAGCCAGATGCACATGGGGGTGCATGCATCTGGATTTCATTTGCAGTGGCCAGAGGCCCTGCCATGCCCATTTTCACTCACTCTCTCTCTCCCTCTCTGTCTCTAATAAATAAAATAAAACTTTAAAAAATTTAAAAAGTCAAAAAAGAAAATTCCCACTTATATTTATATAATAAAGAATATTTAGTGAAAGTTTGGTAGAAATACTTGGGGTGACTTTATAATCAAACCATTCCTCCTCCCTGTTCTTCTCTTTCCTCCTTCCCATTCTATATTTATTTTAAAGTTTCAGGTTTTAATATAGGGCCTCACTATGTAGCCAAGGTTTGCCTTGTTCTACAAGCCTCCTGCTTGAGCTCTATAATTCTGGGATCCATACCCAGCAAGCTGTTGTATTTCTAAAGGTTTGTTTCAAAGTGAAAGGTTTAACATGATTAGAGGTAAAGTGCAAAGATTTGAATGGATGATTTTTCCATAGATGCAAATAATTTTTAGAATATTTTCAGCACATGTCCTTAGGTATTCTTTTTCTAATGCACTGTGATAATTCCTTTCTAAGGTCTAGTTGTTCTTTTTTTAAGCACAAATCCAGGGAAATACCCAAAATATTCTCAATAGGGAAGAGTATGCCATGGAGGGATGAATGTAGTCATGGTAGTGAGTCTGGATGTGATATGAGCACACTGAGGATGAACCATAGAAGAATCTGAAAGACTTACCTTCTTCTCAGAGAAAAAGAGACACTGGTGCTGAACAAGCACAAGTGGTTTGAAAGGAGATAGAAATTACTATATCCAACCTCAAAGAGTTTATGTTTTTTCTTGCAAAATAATTGATAGCGAAATTCAAGACAGAAAATCATTATTTAGATTAGCAACAATAACAAAATATTAAAGGCCTCTACTGAAAAAGTACTATATTGTGGGCATTTTGAATATTTTACCCAGGTTTTCTTCTTTAATTCAATGTAACAATCCTATGAGCACAACACTTAATATTACAATTTTTGTTTAATAAAAGAGACCTGGAATTATGTAAACTTTTCAAGGTTTCCCCAAAAGACAAACTTGCATTCAGACTTCTCCCAGTCAGATTCTGGAGTGTGTACGTTTAATCATAGCTATAACCACCTTAGCATGCCCAACAGATCATATAGTGTGGTCATGTGAAAACAAATTCACTCATTAAACAGTTCATTTATTCCACAAGTTTTAAATGCATGTCTATTGTCCATTAAGCACTAAAGGTTGGCCATAACAGTAAAATAATGAACAAGTTAGATCAAAAACTGCCCTTAAATTAACAACAACGTTGGCATTCTCAACTGAATAGAAGCAAAGTAAAAATAATAATAATAATAATTGAAGTGGATAGTACACGACATGGTACTAAGTGATGTACAAAAATAAAGCAATGGAACAATGAAGTCAAAAGGCTAGAAACTTCATGGTATTTCATTTATTTTTTGTGTGTAATAAATCTGATATGGGGTGTATGTGTGCATTGTACATATGAGGCGTATGCATGTGGGTTTGCTGATGCAGCACCCTATGCACATTTGTGGAAGCCAAAGGAGAATTTTGGGTGTTTCCTCCATTGCTCATCTCTTTATCTCTTTGTTTTTGTGAGATAGAGTCTCTCACTAATGCTGGCGCTTGCCATGTTCACAAATTGCAGTAATTCTCTGGTCTTTGCTCCACACAAGACTGTAATTATAGACATGCATGTCCACTCCCAGGGTTTTACAGAGGTGTTGGGGAAACTCAATGGTCTTGGATCCCTCAGGCCTTAATGCTTGTGCAGGAACTTAACAACAACTGAGCCTCTCCCAACCTATAAATGACATTTTAGATGATATAAATGGGTTGGCTTCTAGTCTCAAGCAAAGAACAGTGAACATTTTGAGTAGTAAAAGGATACAACTTGACTTCCCTCTTCCCAAGAAAACCCTGGGAAGCAGTATTAGAAAGCAAAGGTTAACTGGTATATTCACAGCATCACAGGGGTTTCATTGCCCCTACAAGACCTAAGTAGCAAACTCCCCACAACTAATTTGCTTTAAATTTATCTTTTTCAGACTATTAGATAATTCCACATTCCTTGAAAACACACCCACCAGCATTTGAACAGAAGTCTTTTCCTTACCTTTCCATATTATCTCTTAAAAAAGAAGGCTGAGGAGGGCACTGCTCCTACATACAATTGAATAAAAGTGCTCCACATTTTTGCTGCGTATGAATTTGCCATAATACTCATGCTTTTCAGGAAAAATGAAGGTGAAATGGGGTAGAGGAGATCTCTCGTGAATGCTAAATAAATTTAATTTCATTTAGCATTATTAAAGCATGAATATAATGGTTCTAGAGGACGAAAAGTGACATAAAGGTAGTCAGACAGTTGGAAGGAAATAAAAGACTCAGAAGTTCACAGCGAAATGAATGAAGCTGTTTTAAAAATAGGTGCTACTTCTATTAGAAAACTACCAAAATATGTCTGTTGAGATCATGCTGGTCACAGAAGCAAGAATACAAGCAGGAGGAAATCAAGTTATTAATTAACAGATGTTGGAAATACGTTATGAATATGCTTGGAGGTACGCAATTTGGAGACCAGATATTTAAGGATTGTGCCTCAGATAATCATTCACAGGTGAGAGAAAGGCTGGGAAGAAAGGACACTCTTGTCTTTTATAAACCGAGGACAACTAATATCTGTTCTAAAATGGGCACCTTTGTATCTTCAAACCACAGACACATTTCAAGATATGAATCTTGGGGCTCGAGAGATGGCTCAGTGGTTCAGGTGCTTGCTTGCAAAGCTTAAGCACCCAGGTTCGATTCCACCAGTACCCACATAAAGCCAGATGCATAAAGTAGTGTATGAGTCTGGAGTTCATTTGCCGTGGCTAGAGACCTCTGCCTCTTTTACTTTATTTCTCAAATAAATAAAATATTTTAAAAGTAGCATATTAAAAGTAAGATATAAATCTCAAAGCAATGAGCCTAACTGCTACTGTAAAAAATGTCTTATAGGAAGTGGAAGTGTTAGGCCAGCTTCTGAGAATGCCTATTCCAGGAGAACTTGGAACAATTTCTGTTGGAATACACTATTAATGGACTGAAAATGCACTACAAGGCATCTCTTAGGCTAAGGTTTCAATTTTATTTTTCCACAGTCCTCCAACAAACTAGTTCAAAACAACCAAACGTACACAGGTTTTCTAGCAGTAACAATCCCACTTCTGGTGCCAGTTTTACTGTTGTAGTTACCTTCACATTGCTGGAACAAAGCAACAACAAAAGCAGCTGATGGGAGGAAAGTTATTTACGTTAATATACAGTCTCAAGGGGAAGCACCATGATGGAAGGGAAAAAATGGCACGAGCAGAGGGTAGACATCACCTCAGCCATAGCATGTAGAAATAGCAGCAAGAGAGTGAATATACTAACATGGGCAAACTTGGGGTTCATAAACCTCATGGTCTACCCCCAGTTACAACCTTCTCTATCAAGGTTAAGTCTCTCATACTGCCATCAGCTGGGGATCAAACATTCAGAGCACATAAGTTTCTGGGGCACATCTAATTCAAACCAGCACACCTTTTGCTAGAAAAAATCATAAATATAAAAACAAGTAAACAACAGGAACCCTGTTCCTAAACATGTTGAAACAAACTCTCACACTGAGGGAGATGAATATTGCTTTTATTCATACACTAAACAGTTGGTTAATGGCCGAGATAAATTATTCAAACAAGTTCAAATATCACAGGAAAATAGTCTCTTGGTCACTTTTCTTTGGCTATAAATTGGAATACATAAAGAAAAAATTAAACAGGCCTAATACAAACAGGTAACTAATGGCCAAAATAATTTCATGCATCTGTCAAGAGTTCCTTTGAGTTTTGACTAAGCACTATTTCCAAGGTAGAGTCATTTCTAATAAAAAGGAATAAAGTTTTATAGGGAAGTTAATTAGGAATAGAATATAAACTTATGACCTGTTATACAAGCCACAGTACTCCCAATCTGAATTTTTGGTCAAATATACCAGGTAATTATCATTCTTCAGATGATTGAGAATAATGTAATTAAACATTACTTGCAGTGTGTCACAGTAGTTAGAATGGTAAGTTGTTAAATACAGCACCACTCTGCCTTTTGAATTTTACTAGGAACAAAAACTGTTGGCACATGAAGAGTTTTAGATAATTGAAATGCATCAGAGCCATTTCCTAGTGCTGAAAATAATAGCTGCTTCTGTAATGTATCAGTAATTCACATTATTCATGGTCTTCAATTATACTATGCCTTGATCTTATCAACAAGCAGGCAACAAAGGCAAAATCAGCCTCATGGTTCTTAGCACAGAAATAGTACTTGCTTTCTTTGCAAGATTTTGAGTTTTGTATGTGTCTCTCAATTGTATGTCTAATGTCCTATCTTTTGTATACTTCAATACCATTGCTGAATATTGAACTGTATATTATGAGAGATAATGAATTATTTATAGTTTCCCTTTCATGATTATGTTTGTATTTGAACCTAATTTTTTTCACCCTTCCATGCATTTACTTTTGATGTTCTATGTGATGACAGATCCTGAATGTCAATTATTACATAGTATTTTATATATAAAAATTGTAGGACTACTCACATATCATCCTCATGGCTCAATCAGGGGTCTGAATCAACAGCGCCATGGAAAGTACCCACTGAATTTTGGCCTCCCAGTGCTTGCAGAAGTGGGAATTCACATGAAATTTATATTTCACATTTTCTGGCTTACATTTTTGTATTTGTATGAAATATATATTTTCAATAAATCATATCATTTCTTAATGTTTGAGTATGATATAATTGGTATCATTTTGTACCTTATCTTCTGAAACTTATTGAAACTCAGAATATATTCATTTATTTATTTTCTAGTTTTTCGCTTTGTACAAAATTTTATTAATTAGTAAAAACTCAGTCACCTCCTCTAAGAAGCCTGCCTACTTCCCCCAGTATTTAATGGCTCTGTCTCTTTATCTCTGGACTTTCATAAATAATTAGATTACAAAACGTACTATAATTGCTTTGAAAACACTTCTGTTGTTCCTAACATCTGACTTAAAAATTAAATGACTGGCAGGACAAATTTGAACATATTTACAAAGTTATGTATTTAAATTTAAGATTTAGAATATAAATTAAAAATTAATCACCAAATTTTTGATTAGCAGGAATTTTTCTGCTTAGAAAATTCAAAGGATAGAAGGTTCATTTTGATTCTTCACTCTGTAGGCATTTGCATATAGAAGGCTTCTGTAGCGGAAAAACTAAAGGAATATGTGACCATGGGTCTCAGTAAGGGTACTGATAGGCCCTGTCTCTTGAGCTCTGCACTCACATTGTATCAGGATTGTATTAGGTTGCTAGATAAGAACATGGAATAAATGATGGCATCTGACTCTTAAGGTTAAGTCACAAAATAAATCCATGACATACATCTTTGTCCTCTTTCTCCTCCCAATGTTGTGGTCCCTACATTTTCATCTACCTTCTCTCTTCAATTAGTCTGGAGAAACAAACTGACATGTTGTACAAACCTCTCTAGAGAGCCCCTAAAATGACATTTTGAGACTCTCTCCCACAGTTATACAAGTGGACTTGAAAGTAGAGTCACAGTTCCTCCAAGGGATCTCGCAGTTCTCTGAGACAAACCAGAAAGATACTCTTGAATTTAGTGCACTCAAAGACATGTGATATGATAATTTTTTTAACTTTATTTTTCTTTATTTATTTCAGAGATAGAAAGAGGCAGAGACAGAGAAAGAGAATGGGCAAACATGCACTCCCTTGTGCATCTGGCTTATGTGGGTCCTGGGGAATGGAACCAAGGTTCTTTGGCTTTTCAGGCAAATGCCTTAACCACTAAGCCATCTCTCCAGTCCCTGCTAAATGTTTTTGTTTTGTTTTGTTTTGTTTTAAGTTGATAATTTTTGTGTGAATGAATTAAAGTAGGTAATTAATGTAAGTTATCTTAGAACTATAATTGTTGTTGACATGGTTAAAATTATTAGATAGGAAGAAAGAAATGGAAGGACACTATAAACAAAAGCTACTCTTAAACATTAGACCGTGTCCATAGTAGTCCTAAGACAGAGAAGGACTTGACTATCACTCAGTCTAACCACCTTTACATAAACAAATTGAAGGATTTGGCAATAACTCTAAGTCATAATGAAAGCCTATGAGAGAAAATTTCATGAGGTGAAAATGTCTCTTTCCTGGCCTTCTGTGGTATATACTTGTAGCACCTCTAAAAAAAAAAAAAAAAAACCTACTTTTTTTTGTCCTTCATTGAGAAGAGAGCCACTCAGTCTACTGTCACTAAAACTTGGGGCTCGTATGAAAAAGGATAGAGGCAGGCATACAGGTATGAAAATAGGAAAATAGGAAAAGAGAAACAGTAGTAGTTATTGACCATATATGATGAACCATAAATGCGTTTGAATTTGTCATCAAAATATTGTGGCTTATACTTTATGTTTTCTTCTTTCTCTGATACAATCAGAGGCTGTGGGAAGCCCATGGGAAAAACTAGAGTATATACCTCAGATGTCCAGATCAAGATAAGGATTTGGTTTTATGGGCCTGGGGAGATGGATTAGTGGTTAAGGCATTTGTCTGCAAAGCCAAAGGATCCCCGTTCAATTTTCCAGGACCCAAGTAAGCCAGATGCTCAAGGGGGTGCATGCATCTGGAGTTTGTTTGCAGTGGCTGGAGGCCCTGGCATGCCTTTCTCTCTCTCTTTCTCTCTCTCCCTCTCCTTCTTTTTCACTCTCAAATAAATAAATATATATTTTAATAAAAGATAAGGATTTGGCCACAACTTGTTCTGAGACAGAGTGATCTTGGGTAAATGTTCAAGCATCTCTTTCCAACACTTCCACCTCAAGCTGAGGAAGAATTCCTTGGCTCTTTCTCCAGACACCTTCCACCAACTAAGTTAGACATAGTTTACTATGGAAATATTTTCTATCACAGTCATTCATCAGTTATTTTCTATCTATAGGCAAAGCAATGAGCAAGTCTAGCATGTATCAGAAAAATTATATTGTTTTATTTGATTGCAAATCTAACTGCTACAAATATGATACAGAACTTTGAAGTATTTTATATTACATACTCTTATTATGACCCAACAATCAAAGGATAAAGGAAAATAAAATATTTTTAAATCCTATGGTAAAAGCAACAAGACAACACATTAATAGTCATATGTGCTAAATAATATTACATACTTTATATGTCTTTATTTCTCATTCTGCCTCTTATCATATAAAGGTTTGTTAATATCATTTTGCAGATTAGGAAACTGAAACTTTAATAGATCATGTAAGTTAGTCAAAATTATAATAAGGGGCAGAAGAAATTAATACCCTCACATTGTCCAGGCCCACTACCAAGAACTCAGTGTGTTAAGAAAATATACTTCCTCTCTTTCTTTTAGCTCTGAATATTTCATATTTTAAATTATTTTCTGATTTATTTACTTTTTATTTATTTATTAGAGACAGAGAGAAGGAGAGAGAGAGAGAATAGGCATGCCAGGGCCTCTAACCACTGCAAACGAACTCTAGATGCATGTGACTGGAGAATCGAACCTGGGTCTTTAGGCTTCACAGGCAAGCACCTTAACCGCTAAGCCATCTCTCCAGCCCTAGTTCTGAATATTTCTAAAAGTTATAGAATGTCTATCCCAGTTGATGAGACCTACCTCATTAAGTCACACATCCAAATAATATAGCAGTTACATAAGAGCTCCTTCTAGAAATCTGAATTAACAGTATTCCTTGACTCCATTAAATTGATGGTAAACATAATTTAAAACTTACTATTTGTTTTAGTTATCTTAAGCTATTATAATAAGATGCCACACATTGAGTAGCCTAAGCAATAAAAACTTCTTTTCTCATAGGTTGAGAGGATGTAAAGTTGAAATCTATGGGTTAGCATGGTCAGGTCTGGTCTGCACCAGGCTTACAGACCTTCTATGAGTCATCACATCATTGAGAGAGCTGGAAAGCAAAAAGGTAAGATAAGACGATAAGATAAGCCAGGACAAGATAAGATGATAAGATAAGGTAAGGTAGATAAGGATAAAATGCAGCTCTCAAAAATACTTCCACTGGGACTTAATTTTGGATCCACCTCTTAGAAGTTTCCAGAAATTCCTAGGGACAAAACATTCAATACATGAATACATGAGCCTTTGGGTGTGTGTGTGTGTGTGTGTGTGTGTGTCTGTGTGTGTGTGTATGTTGGGTCTTGGGGTTGTCCAAACTATAACATGGGGATGCAATTCAGTCTATAGTACTTTCCTCCACACAATTTTGGCTTCTTGGAAATTTTCAGTCATTTTCATGCATCTCATTTCAATTATCTCTAAAATTTTAATTATATCATAGCAAAAAGAAAACAGTATTTTACATGGAAGAAGAGCCAACACCACTGCATCTGGATTAAAGTTACAGTATATGGATTTTCAGTTGCAAAATTCTATTTCAAAACATTTTGTGTGCTACTGAGCACAGTTTACTGAAAATTTTACAGCAGTCTGCATGGATGCCATTAGGTATGAAGAATAACATTAGTGTATACCTACTAGGCAGAAACTAGGCATGTAAAATTTGGGTGTAACAAATTGTAATCTAAGTGGTTTTCTATCACCAATACAAAAAAAAAAAAAAGAAAAAGAAATAGAAATAGAAAAAAAAAAAAAGTATCAGCCATGATATATGAAGGCCAATTTCTGCCTGAAAAACAACATTGTAAGCAACATTCCCTTTCCTTTGGCTCTTACATTCTTTCTATCACCTCTTCCACAGTGGTACCTGAGCCTTAGAAGGTGTGATAGAGATGTGGCACTTTGTGCTGAACAACAGGAGGAAAAAGCTGATAACATCGCATCGAAATAGAAAAGAGACTAGTTGGGATGAAGAAGGGATTCAGTAGAGGGAGGATTTGGGAGGGGGAAAACGGAGGTGGTGGTGGATATTATATTGTCTATATTTAAGGAAGTTGTCCATAAATAGATTGTGTTTTTTTTAATTTAAAGCTGGATGTTGCAGTCAGGTTCGCATTGCTGGTAGAAATCAGCCAAGCAAGAGCAGCTTGTGGGAAAAGAGATTTAGTTTGGCTTATAGGCACGAGGAGAAGCTCCATGATGGCAGGGAAAATGATGGCAAAAGCAGAGGGTGGACATCACCCTTGGTCAACATAAGATGCACCATAGCAACAGGAGAGTGTGCCACACACTGGCAAGGGGACACTGGCTATAACACCCATAAGCCCGCCCCCAACAATACACTGCTTCCAGGAGGTGTTAATTCCTAAGTCTCCACTAGCTGAGAACCTAGCATTCAGAACAGCTAAGTTTATGGGGGACACCTGAATCAAATCACCATAATCCACCCCTGGCCCTCAAAACTGCTAACCATCCATGATGTAAAATGCAACAAATTCATCCAACTTTAAAAGTCCCCAAAGTTTTTAATCAATCCCAAAGATGTTCAAACATCCCCATAATCCAAAGTCGTTTTTTTTTTTTTTTTTTTTTTTTTTTTTTTGGTTTTTCAAGGTAGGGTTTCACTCTAGCCCAGGCTACGGAGTCGAACTCACGGTGATCCTCCTACCTCTGCCTCCCGAGTGCTGGGATTAAAGGTGTGTGCCACCACGCCCAGCTTATCCAAAGTCTTTTAATTGAACCATAATACCAAAAAAAAAAAAAAAAAAACAAAACTATAATGGCACAGAATAAACATATAAACATTCATACTTCAAAAGATGGCATGGGGCATAGCAAAGAAACATTCAGCCACTACAAGATTCAAAACAACCAGAGCAAACATCAAACTCTGTAGCTTCAAGTCCATTAACTCTAGTCAATGACAAATCCCCAAGTACCATAATTCTAACCAGCAACAAGTCTCTGGAGTTCCAATTCCATCCCTACAGCTAAGCTACTCACAGTCTTGGAAAACTTCTTTGGGGTTGGCAGCTCTCCTTGGCAGCCATCTCATGGTCCCAGCATCTCCACTGGGTCTCCACTGCAACCCACAGTTCATCCTCACAGCTCCATTGGGCATTTCCATGCAGGCTTTCAGCAAATCTACTACATACTGCCCATGGCCATTTCCAAAACACAAGACCATGTTGAAAACTCAATGACCACCTCTTTCCTACATTTCTTATACTCCATAATACCAGGTAGGGTGCCAATTTGTTAATCCAGGTGCAATAAAGCAGATTTTGAAGAACAAGACACTCGTTGAGCACTCAGGCCCCTTCAAAAGAGTCTGCATTCTTCTTGTTGCCCCAGTGCAAGCCAGCTAGCCCAATATCAACAGTTGTAATCTCCCAAACAATTTGCAGGTGAATGGGCAGCAGTTTAGGCCAAAAGATTTCAATTTTTTTTTCTGTGCCATATCCCTCTGCTCACACCAGGGCATTTCTATGCGATACAACCCTGCACAACTTCTCAGGACACAGTCATAACAGCAAGCTTTTCACACAAACGGCCTCTAGCCCAGTCCAAGCAAAGCTCTTTTTTATCTTCACAAGCAAAACCTCACAGTACATAGTTCTTATTGCATTCAGGTCTTTCAATTCTGACCAGAATAGTCCATCAAGCTATACTTAGAGCACTACAAGGCATCACTTAGGCCAAGGATTCACATCCTTCCACATTCCTCTTGAAAATCAGCTCCAAAAGGCCAAAGCCACACAGTCAGGTGTCTAGCAGCAAATGACACCACTCCCCAGTTCCACTTTATTGTTGCAGTCAGTTTCTCATTGCTGATAGAAATCACATAACCAAGAGCAGCTAGTAAGTAAAAGAGGTTTAGTTTGGCTTACAGGCTTGAGGGGGAAGCTCCATGACGGCAGAGGTTGGACATCACCCCCTGGCCAACATTAGGTGCACCAAAGCAACAGGAGAGTGTGCCAAACACTGGCAAAGTGACATTGGCTATAATAATACCCATAAGCCCACCCACAACAATCACACTCCCTCCAGGAGGCATTAATTCTCAAATCTCCATCAGCTAGGAACCTATCATTCAGAAGATCTAAGTTTATGGGGGACACATGAATCAAACCACCACACTGGATGACTGTCAAATATTTCCAGTTTCAAATTAAATAACACTGGGCTGTAGAGATGATATGTAAACTTGAGGGTCTGAGGAAGCTTAAGAATTTGGTTGTCTTTGATCCCCAGGACACACATTAACAGCTGGGTGTTGGCATGTACTCCATTCCTTTAGGAGAGGAGAGAATGGAGAACCAGTGGAGGCTCTGAAAAAATGGCAAATCCCAGGATCAGTAAGAGACTGTAGCTCAACTAAGAACAGGCAGAAGTGTGATGAAGTGGGGCACCTGATGTTTGATTCTTGCCACTGCACATGAGCACACCTCATTGCAGGCAAGCACACATACCCTACACACAAACACACCCCACATTACACCCAAAAAAATTAAATAAATACTTCAGAATAAATCAACATATTTAAAAGAACTAAGGTCTATGTTATTCAGGTAAAGTAGAAAGCATGTGAATATATTTAGATAAAAATGTCAAAGTACACTTAATATTGCTCTAGGCTATAGTTTGGTTATGAAGTCTGTAGTTAGTAAAATAGACACGTCTTATTTCAGAAAAATCTTGATGAAAACAGAAAGATAAGCAGCATGATAGAAATAGCAGCTTTTCTGTTTGCTTTCCTACTGAGTTTAGTTAAGATTCTGAGAACATTTGATTCTAAGAACATTCTTACTATGTGCCATGTTATTGATTCCTGTGTGTGCTATCTGTGCTATTCTCCTGCCCTGGGCAGTTCAGTGTGACTGCTGAGGATGACTGCAGAGACATACTTGCCTTTCTGTACCTAGCACAAAAGAAACCAATATTAATGACTACTGATAACACAATAATCATATAATAACTAAAGTCACTTTTCAGGAACTGATTTGTATTATTTGATCTATAACTGTTTTGATCATATAAATTATTATTTACATAGCAATCTTAATAATATGTGCTATATTTTCCAGATCAGCAGCCACAGTACAATATAGTTTACAAAGTACTAATCCTCTGTTATATATAAGACAGTATTTATGGAATTATTTAACTATTAATACACAATTAATCATAACCAGTAATTGATTTTTCTCCTATGTGCCAGAATATAAGAGGACAACAGTGTCACAAACTCTAAAGATAAATTATAAAACCATTGTCTTTTTTTCCTTATTCCTTCCTTCCTTTCTCCATTTTATCTACTCTTTCTTTCTCTCTCTGACTTTCTTTCTTCTCTATCTTTCTTTTGTTCTTTCTCTCCTCTCTTTCTTGCCTCTCTCCCTCCTTCCTTCCCTTCCATCCCTTTTTCTTCCATCTTTCTTTTGTTCTGTCTTTCTACATAATCATGGCTGGCAAAAAAAACCAACTATGTAGAACACACTGGCCTCGAATTTATAGCAACAGTCTTTCTTGTACCTGAAGATTTCTGAGATTAGAGACACAAGTCAGCATGCCTGGCTCAGAAAATTTGTTCTTACTTCAGAAATCAAGAGTTTAATGATTCTGAACTTTTCTGAGTTCATAAAAAATGTTATCACAAAATCTTTGAAACTACGGAAATTCTTCCAAGACACATGAATGCATTCACATTGCATATGATTATGGAGTATTTTTACCCCACTTACATCTAAGGACAAATTCAGGTATGAACTTACTTAAGAGTTTACTTTAAAGGTGAATAAGTCCTAGAGATTTACTGCATAATAGCATGGTGACTCTGCTTTGCAGTCTTGTGTAGTTGAAAGGGGCTAGGGAATAGACCTTAAGTGTTCTCACTCCAATTAAAAAAAAAAAAAAAAAGAAGAAGAAGAAATATGAAGGAAGAAAGGAAATTATTTCAGGTGATGAATGTATTAAATAACATGATGGATTTCACAATGTAGAGACATATTAAACGAAGACATCTTTATCTTTATCGAAGGGTTGGGAAACACAAATCTAGACACAAATGGCAATGGTACCATAAAATTCTACTTCCTAGAAGGCACACCAAATGGCTGAACCTTCACCAAGCCCTTACAGGGAACACCAGAACCACAAGACACTGGAAAGGGTAGTATCAAGACTAACCTTAATCTTCTACATCTTCCCTCCCTCCCTCTCTCTCTCCCTCTCTCTCTCTTCTCTCTAACTCTTCTATATTACCTATCCTTTTCTTCATTTTCTTAGTGGGCACTGACCTTAACTCCCAGTACCAGCATGGGGCTATCATCCACAATGAGCTTTTGATCAGAGAGACCTACAAGGTTTCCTAAAAGACAGACAGATTTCTGTCAGAGTACTTGATGACCCTCCAAAGGTTAGTGGTAAGACCCTACTGCTGAAGACCCCTTATGTCATTGACATGTAAAATGGAATGGCATGGCTGGAAGTTGGAAGAGAGTCAGTCCCCAGACAGTTAGCACATCTAGTACCAGAAGGTGCTACATGGGCGACTGGGGGAAAATGACCAAAATCTGTCCAAGCAACTCATGGTCTAACCTACTTAGCAGCAAATAACCTGTTGTGATGCCCACACAAGTGCAATAGTGGCACACAGCCATGGTGGGGAACCAACTGCTCTTGATTTGGCTAACTGAGTCCCTCAGTGGTACGGGACCCATAGCTGTAGCTGGGAAACAAGTCAGAACCATATCCAAATGTAAGCCCACTCTCCATTATCAAGCTACCATCAATCATGGGCTACAATAGGGCCTACACCTATTAAATTCTCTATAAAAAAAGTGAGTGTTATCTCATTTGTCCTGGTGCCAACTTACTCTCCGTTGGAGAATCTGCTTCTCTTTTTCAGATAGATGTAGATCCTAAGGAGAGAGCCACCCCATCATAGCTCAAAATGGCCCCAGCTGAACCTAAGAAAAACCGGTGAAACAAGAAAGGTGCTGTTTTCCTGATGAACCGGATACCGGCACAAGGGGGAAGGAGATCAACACAGAGAAAAATCAACTCCTACCAAATCAGAGAGCCAGAGCCCCAGAGGCCCCCAACACCTCGTCACTGAAGCGGACCAAAAACGAACCCAACATGGCTCAGGGAAATTTTGTAGAAGAGGGGGCAGAAAGAATGTCAGAGCCACATGTTGGGTCATGATATGAAGAGACATTTATCTTACCCATAACTGTGGGCTAACTCCACAATGCATGACTCATATACCTCAACAAGGAGGTGCCACGGGGAGTAGGTAGGTCACAGATGAGCCTAATAATGGTACCCAACTGACTGTAGTTGCTGAATACAAAGCTAATTAATAATAATAAAAAGATTCTAGATAAAACGAAAAAAAAAAACATACAAAGGAAAGGAAACAGATGATTGACCAGAATTAGAATCTTATCAACTATGTGATAGTTTGTTAATATTAACTGTCTAATGATATTTTCTATATTTTTATATTTTATCTATGTAGAATTACTTATTTTACAGATTTTGGAGTGTTAAATAACATGATGAACATCAAAACATTTTATACAATGCATGAGATATAGTGTAGAACTTATACAGTGGTAACTTTAGCAACCATAGCAGCTATAACTTCTGCTACTGCTCTAAACACTAAAGTTAATTAACTTTGCAACACAGTTAATCAGGAGGTAAAACCTACATTAACCAAAACATGAAACTTCAATAGATGGTATGGTTAAAGTGAAAAAGCCCATCAGGTACCATAGCAGGAATTTAAATTACAGCTCTACATTCAGCCACATTGGTGATCTAACTGGTGAAACATGGTCAAAATGCACACATTCTGAATTGTCATGGGTGGGAATTTTCCATAGTAGTTTTTTAAAACACGTGCATAATTTAGATGACAAAAGAGGACCACTATGGGGTGATATTGAGATGATACTGCTTTTGAGTAACTTGGCTTCGGTTTTAAAGTATGACTGGAGTGAATGTATCACTAAAGACTAATAAATCATTTAAAATACAGTGTCAGTAGGTCAGAGTTCTGTATGTGTATGTGTGTGTCTGTGCACATGTGCACACTCAGAGAAGGAGGATGGGATGCAAGCAAATGACATAACCTCTGAGCCAACTCTCTAGACCAGGTCAGAATTCTTAAGTGATGAGGACTGCAAGGGTGATGAAAGGAAAAGAAAATAAAAGTCACTGAAACCATAAAGTAATATTTAAGTGATAGGAAGACTGAAATGTCTGGAAGGTCACTAGGTCACTCTATTTAATGACTTCCTCATAATCCTTTAGTCAGCAAATTCCATATAGAAATATTTCAAAATTTACTCTCATTATCGCCAACAAAAGCAACATACAAAATATGTACATTCATTTTTTTGAAAGTAAAGAGATGATATAGTGGGGGATTTGAACAATTGGTCCATTTATGATCCAAATATAAATATTTCTAACTATTTTTCCTTAGTACATAAACTGGAATTTCTTTGCATAAACTTACTGAATTGAATGGTGAATATTTAGCAAGAAATTACACAAAAGTTGTAAAAGTTTTATTCGGTAGGCTGTGTCAACATTTAAGGAGTGTTCCTTTCTTTTGAGATAGGGTCTCACTCTAGCCCACACTGACCTGGAATTCACTATGTAATCTCAGGGTGGCCTTGAACTCTTGGTAATCCTCCTACCTCTGCCTCCCGAGTGCTGGGATTAAAGGCGTGTGCCACTACACCTGGCTAGGAATGTCCTTTTGATAAGTACTTTTTCACATTTCTTAAGCACTTCTGAAATATGAGCTTCTCACACAAGAGAAGTCTGTGAAGGGATGACAATAACATTGCTCATAAGGTACCACCATGGATTGGAGGCTAGGTTGGCTCATCTAGTGGAAGAGCATGGGGCTTACTGCAATGCAAACAGGTGGAAATGGGAAAGACCTGACCTCTGAAAACAGCATAAGCACTATGAGGATGCGAGATCAATGTCAGCCTTTATGAATAGGTAGAGGAAAATACCCATTTCCTACAGCCTGTATAGCAAAACATTCATAAATTTGGAAACTAGGACCTTCTTGTATGATAGCATATGGGAAAAACAATCAGTGAAATAATATTTTCAATCACAAATTTCCTGTTCTCTCAACCCAAATGGATAAGCACCAGAAGCACCACATGACAGTTCTGCTTGAGATATAGTTTTTTTAGTTCACATATTATGACTAACATGGTATTATTTCCCTCAGCTTGGGTAAACTGTTGACAGAATTCTTCCTGATCATATGTTCTTTTATTTATAACATTTACTTCAGGAAAATAAAAAATATTTAAAATTATTCTTCTACCATTTTCCTTAATATGTGATGAACAAATGACTGTTCAACCCAGACACGGCACCAATGAAAGAACAAAGAAATGATTTCACCCAAGTGTAGCTGGTGAAACATATGTGTGCAATTAGGTTTACTTACATTAGCATTGGTAAAGAGTTATTTAAAGAGTATAGGCAACTTATGGGTAGGTACACTACTGAACCAAAGGTCTTTCATCCAGCAACTGTTGACTGCTGACATATCTTCTGTGAGGAGTGAGGCCTCATGATTCCTACCCTCTCTAAGATGGACCATTAACAACCCAATCTTGGAAAGCTCTCATGCTGTCAATTACCACTCCTGAGAATTCAAGAAGACAATAGATATGTCATGCCACATCATTCCACAGCAACCCTTATTAGATATCTTTTCCAAGACTCTTGCCAGTTTACAACCTCATGTCTTCCTCAAGCACTTAGGAGCCATTTATGAATGAGACCATAAGGAAAGATCCCATCCTAGCATCCAATACATGGCCTAATTTAATCAACCTCCCTTCTAGACTTATGAAGGCCCATCATGACAATGTAGACTTAGAAGATATAGGAAAAGCACCAATAGTCAGTGGGGAAAGGATGCCTAGGACCCAGGATGATGATGGGACTTATTTGGGGGCCTAGATACACTCATGTAGCTTTCTGGTGCATTTCCTCTACATAAAGAAAAACTAAAATTGAATTGAAAGTTTTGATTAAAATTATCAATCTTGAAACTAGTAACATCCTTTCCAGAAAAAGTATACAAACTACAACATGCTACAACATGAGGGATTTAATAACGAAAACTTAATAAGAAATCAAGTGGGAAAAATTGCAGAAATACCCCAGTGAACTTGTTGCACAATAAATTCCCAGAGCTGGTATGCATGTCTCTCAGAGTGAATCCATGTAGCGTGTTTTTCTGGGTATGTCGACATGACCAGAAGCAACTGACCTGTATCTAAGTACAATTACTTGAATCTTGGACATAGAAGTAAATCAAAAAATTAAAAATGTGGAGGTGGCACTATTTTTCTTGTTTTCTATTCTTTGCTTTAGTTCTGTACCACTTGATAATTCACTTCTATCATGTTGTAGGCCTAATGTTTAGGTACATATAATTTGCTTATTTCCAAAAAAGACAAAAATAATGCTCCAGTGTTTAAATAGTGGCTTATTTCCAATTTACAAGGGAATTTGTTTCCATACAAGATGAATCCACAGTCCAACCACAGAGGTGAGTAAGGGACACCATCATGGCTTCCTTGTGGATCATCGTGAGCTCCTGATGGTGACCCTTTTTTGATTGAATTGCTTCTCCAGAACAACTCAAATTTTGCTTTTCTTTTTTTTTTTTTCCTTTTTTATTTTTTTATTTTATTTTATTTTTTACAGTCAGTTTGGTACCATTATTAGGCTCATCCATGACCTGCCCCCTCCCCTTGGCCCCTCCTTGTTGAGGTATACGGGTCATGCATTGTGGAGTTAGCCCACAGTTATGGGTAAGATAAATGTCTCTGCATATCATGACCCAACATATAAAACCTAACAATATCTTTCATACTTTCTCCTGAAGAAACAGTAGTTGCTTGTTCTGAACAACTCATGTATTTCTCCCCCACAAAAATAATCTATGGGAAAAAACTGTAAAAAATACAAAAATGCTTATTTAACTGAGGATTTAATTGTAATAATAAATTTCCATAGCAAGCTTCCTGTTTATAAATACATATAAATAAAATACATATGTGTTGATGGATGCATTTGTTTGTTTTTGCCACACTTGAATGTCATATATGCCAATGAAAAAAAGTTGGCAATAATTTACTGGTCCATTTTACAGAGTGATGTGCCAGAGTTATAAATTAAAAACTTAGAAAGTTGTGGCTAAACAGTTAAATGTGTTTGCCTTTTATCAGTTCTCATTTCAGAACAGTGATTTCAATTCATATCTATGTTCTAAGACCAAAATATAAAACTTTGTTTCATCAGTAAATTATCCTTCGCTGGGTGTGTTTGCACACTCCTTTAATACCAGAATGTGGGAGGCAGAGGTCAGAGGATTTCCATGAGATTAAGGCCACCTTGAAACTGTATAGTGAATTGCAGGTCAGCCTGGATGAGATCCTTCCTTAATATATATATATATATATATATATATATATATATATATATATATACATACATACATACATACACACACACACACACACACACACACACACACACATATATATAAGAACTGGATATATATATAGGAAATGGAATTCAATGTCACTAGCTTCATAATTATTTTCATAGTTGATATAAATGATGGTAAGAGGAGCTAACTCCTCAAAGTTATATAAGCAAAGTAGTAGACTTTAACATATACATGTATATGGTACATATGGATAAAATCATAAGATTCATGGACAGCCTGGTATTCATATAGCCAATTTTAAATAAGCTATTTCTGGGCCTTGGAAAAGGATGTGATGCCACCTAAATGCCTTCCTTATCTGCTTTCTTTGGTTTGCTTTTTGATTTTTGAATCCGAAATAGCATGGTAAAAATGGAACTGAAAATGAATGGGCATTTCTTCTTTTAATAATAGATGAGATTTATATCAACTTGTGATTTATTCAACATATTCTATATTTAAAGCTAATATTAAAATAGCAAAATATCTTGCCTTATTTTTAAATAAACAAATATAAGAAAGGGCAGAATCTTAGCTTAGGATTTGGCAGAATATTCTGTTGGCAGCATGGTTGAGAATTTCAAATGTTCTGAATAATGTTTTCTTTCTAGGATTCATGACTTGGAAGGGAATGATAATTTGAATGTCTATATATATCTTGTCAATTTTTTTGGTTTCTCCGTGTACATTGTGTAAGTTAAGCAGTGAATAAAACACCTATGTTTCATGAATTTTACATATTTTATGAAAAGCAACTCTAGTTACCTCACTGTAGTTTTGGACATTTTTCTCCAACAAACCTAAAATTGTAATAGAAATACTGACTAAAAATAGGCAAGGCAGGGCTGGAGAGATGGCTTAGTGGTTAAGTGCTTGCCTGTGAAGCCTATGGACACTGGTTCGAGGCTCGACTCCCCAGGACCCACGTTAGCCAGATGCACAAGGGGGCGCACGCGTCTGGAGTTCGTTTGCAGTGGCTGGAGGCCCTGGCGCGCCCATTCTCTCTCCCTCTCTCTATCTGCCTCTTTCTCTCTGTCTGTCGCTCTCAAATAAATTAATAAAAATAACAAAATATATTAAAAAAAAACAAAATAAAATAGGCAAGGCAAATAAAATCCTGATTTTGAGGTTCATTTACTTTTAATTATTCTTCAAAGAATATAATGAATCAGGAAGTGGCTTTCTCATTTAATCAAAAGGAATGAAAATTAACATTAATGGATATCACACTACTCCCTAGAAAGACATCCTCACCAAAATACTCCAGGTAAACATCTTTACCACACACATCACCTGAAGAAACAAAGGGTGGTCATGCCTAGGTTTATTTGAAACCAGTCCTTTTTCTGTACAGAATATGACTGAAACTATTCATTATATGTAGATACATATAAACAATAAATTTATCTTGAGTCAAGGCATAGCATAAACTAAAATAGAAGACACTAGAGCAAACACACTGGAAAAGAAGGAAAGCCATGCTGATGTAATTCCCTTTAGTGCCTGCTCATTAACTGTTTCCAGCAGGTTTTTTTTTTTTAATAATTTTATTGGGAACTTTAATATAAGAATATACTGCAAGTTGGTCCCATTCCTATTGGGTTATGCTCATTTATCCCCTCTACCCAGGCCACAATCCACTGAGGGCCTTCTTCAGTGGGGGTATTAGAAGTGGTCATGAATCCACCAGGCAGTTTCTGTGAGGAGAACAATACCTCTCAGTACTCCTTCCCACACATTAGCTCTTATATTCTTACTTCCTTCTCTTTCAAAATGTTCCCTGAACCTTGAAGGGCATTTAGAAGTTAGTATTGAGCTCTCAGCAGCCTCTGATGCTCTGATTTGATGAGTCCTAAGTCTCCTCAGTGGACTAGTGCCATCTCCCTGGAGAAGGTTCTCTGGTTCACTGATGAGTGAAAGTTACGCTCATGTTTAATACATCACCTTCTCTTTAATGTTTTCTGGGCCAAAACATGTGTGTTAGAGATCACTGTTCCCATGCTAGGCTCTAGAGTTTCCCTTTTTGTTATTTTGATGGGTCTTGTGTTTTACATGAGTTTTAACAACAGAGCAAGAATTCATGTTCCACTGCAGGCCTAACCTGTAACACATACTACCAAGAGGAGACCCAAAAGCCACCAAGTAGAAAAGTGTAATTCCCTAGAGCACACCTAGATTCCATATCAGTATAGGAGATGATCAACATAACTACCACTGCAGTGCCATATTAATCAAAACCCTGAAATGTGTTCTTGGTATCTTAAATGATCCACTTAAAGTACCCATATTCTAGCCCAAACTCTGCTCCCCAAACAACCTTCCATTATTTACCCACACAAATACTACTTAACTGTCCACCTAACCTGCATTAGCTTGCCTCAGTTTCTTCTTGTTAATACCCTAGTATATTAACACTGTAAAATGTGTGCTTCTCTTTCTTGATAGCTTAAATAGATTTAGTTAATGTTGTTAGATGCTGTTAACAGATACTAAAAAAAAAAAAAAAAAAAGATACTAAAATTTCCATCATGTTACTATGTGTTTTACTGCGATTATTCTTGGTCTAGTCAATATAAAAGACAACTGAACTATAATATGATTATTTCACTTATTACATCTCAACACTTTATTGCTATGAGAGATGAATATTCACCAGAGGCTGTTTCTTCTTTCTAAACCTACCTTGTATGTTTTCAAAGTCTCCCTCTGGCCCTGCCTTGTTCTGTTTCACCAGAAATCCTAAAAAGCAAACTGGTATTTATCAAATTTTATCTTAACTCTGGAGATAAAGAGATTGTAAATATGGCAGTAAATTATGCATACATCCCTTTAAAAAAAAACTAGAAATAAAAGATTCTGTATGCATGTAACTTTAGTTTTTAGTGCTTGAAAAGACCCAGGAAAACCTTTAAAATATAATTTTAATTATTTTTGGAAATACATATAATAATGATGTTAGATAAATTTAGTCATCTCTAAATATTAAATTTTAGGATAAAACAAAAGTTATTTATTATCTCACAATTTTTGGTGGTCAGGAATCTAAAAAATTACATGTATTGTTCAAAATCAAGGTTCTTGATGAGGCTGTACTGGGACTGTGGGTCAGCACTACCACGATGTTTTAGAAGGCGTGATGGTTAAGGTGCTGTCAACTTGAACTGTTTAGTAATCCACAGAAATCCATTTTGGGTGCATATCTGAGGTTGCTTCGAAGAAGGATTAACTGAAGGAAGAAGTCCTTTCCCCCAGAGTGAGCCCTTCCCCCAGAGGAGGTAGCCCCTCTCAGGTGGGAACTTTATATAAAGAGGTTCTGAATGAAAAGAGCCCCTTCCTTCTACTTGGTTGCCAGTGCTGCTTGCTGCCTTCCAGTGTGGACTGAAGATCAGTATGCACTGAACACCAGTGTCAACTGAAGATCCATGTGGATTGAAAACCAGCAGCTACTCAGGAAGCCTCCAGGCCTTCAGTGCTGGATTGAGTCTGCTGAGGCATTTGGCCACGTGGACTGAGCAGCTACCAGGTTCCTTGATTCTCAGGCTTGCAACTGCTATTGAACTACTGTAAACTAAACCAATAAATTTCCTTTTTTAACTTTTTAATTTATTTCTGTTTATTTATTTGAGATTGACAGAGAGAGAAAGAGGCAGATAGAGAGAGAGAAAGAATGAGCACTCCAGGGCCTCCAGCCACTGAAAACGAACTCCAGATGTGTGTACCCCCTTGTGCGTCTGGCTAACATGGGTCCTGGGGAATTGAGCCTTGAACTAGGGTCCTTAGGCTTGACAGGCAAGCACTTAACCACTAAGCCATCTCTCCAGCCCTAAATTTCCTTTTTAATATAATTATTCTAGCAGTTCTATTCCGCTAGAGAATCCTGACTGATACAGACTTTGATACCAGAAGTAGGGTACCAATTTGTTAATCCAGGGAGGAAGTAAAGCAGACTTTGAAGGAAAGGACACTTCTTGAGCATTCAGGCCTCTTCAAAAGACTGTACTCTTTCTGCTGTCCCAAAACAGGTCAGCTAGCCCAATTTCAATGCTTGTAATCTTTTATACAATTGCAACTGAATGTACAGCAGTTTCAGTCTAAAGATTTCTTTCTGTGCCATATTCCTCTGTACACACCAGTCTGTTTCTACGTACTGCAACCCTGCACAAGTTCTCAGGATAGAGGCATAACAGCAAGCCTCTCAGACAAACTGCTTCTAGCCCAGTCCAGACAAAACTCCTTTTCATCTTCATAAGCCAGACCTCACAGTCCATAGTTCTTATTACATTCAGGTCTTACAACTCTGACCAGAATAATCCATCAAGCTGTAATTATAGCACTGCAAGGCATCTGTTAGGCCAAATTTTCAAATCCTCCGACATTCCTCTTAAAAATTACCTCCAAAAGGCCAAAACCACACAGTCAGGTGTCTAGCAGCAATCCCACTCCTTTGGTACAAACTATACTGTTGCATTCAGATTCACATTGCTGGCAGAAATCACCCAACCTAGAGCAGCTTTTGGGAAAAGGGGGTTTATTTTGTCTTACAGACTCGAGGGGAAGCTCTGTGATGGCAGAGAAAAACGATGTCATGAGCAGAGGGTGCACATCACTTCCTGGCCAACATAAGGTGGACAATAGCAACAGGAGAGTACGCCAGACAGTGACTATAATACCCATAAGCCCACCCCCAACAGTACATTGCCTCAAGGTGGCATTAGTTCCCAAATCTCCATCTGCTGGGAACCTAGCATTCAGAACACATAAGTTTATGGGGAACACCTGAATCAAACCACCACATTCTGCCCCTGGCCCCCATAAACTGCTTACTACCCATAATGTAAAATGCAATGTATTTAGCCCAACTTTCAAAGTCCCCACATTTTTTATCAATTCTAATGATGTTCAAACATCCCCCTAATCCAAGGTCTTTTAACTGAGCCATAATACCAAAAAATCCACTCCCCCCCAAAAACATAATGGCACAGAATAAACAGTCATACTCCAAAGACAGCATTGGGCATAACAAAGAAATGTTTAACCAAATACAAGATTTAAACAGAGCAAACATCAAACTCTGAACTTCCAAGTTCAACAACTCTAGTCAATGACAAATCTTAAAGTCCCATAATTCTAACTAGCAACAAGTCTCTGGGATTCCAGTTCTGCCCCTCCATCTAGGCTACTCACAATCATGGAAAACTTCATCCAGGGACAACAGCTATTCTTAGAAACCATCTGGTGGTCCTGGTATCTCCACTGGATCTTCACTGTAACCCACAGTTCATCCTCATGGCTCCATCAGTTCTTCATGCAGGCATCCAGCAAAACTGCTTCACACTAACCAGGTCCAGTTCCAAAACACAAGATTGTGTTGCAAATTCAATGACCCCTTCTTTCCAGCATTTCTGACTCCATAGCCAGATGGGATGTTATCCCAGAAAGGAGCTGTAATGCTACAGTTGTCCACTTTTGGGATATCCCACATAATGTCCTGAACCATATATAAACTGTGCTCTTGTCCCCTGCTCCTCAGTCACTTGATCATAGGGCACACACTATGATGTCATAGGTGCATGCTTGGGGACAGAAGGCATTGTTATAGGAGTAGAAACCGTAGGCATTTGGGCAACTTCCTCATGTAACTTACTTGTGCTTTCAAGGCCTACTTGAGCCCAATCATACATATACAACTTCCACTTGATGATTGCCTGCTCCTATACATGTCCAACTTTATGGTTGGGTGGGTTAGATAACACCCAGATCATATGGGACAGCTCAGCTCACAAAGTAACTCAGTGGCCCATTGTCAAATATTCAGTTTCCTCTAAGGCTCAATAGCAGGCCAAGCGATGTCTCTCAAAGAGATAATCTGCAGAAGATGGCAGGGCCTTGCTCCAGAATACTAAGGACCTCCACTGTGATTCACCTATGGGGGCCTACAAAAGGCTCCAAATGGCATCCCTATCTGTCACCAACACCTCAAGTACCATTGGATCTGCTGGGTCATATGGCCCAAGGGGCAGAGCAGCCTGCACTGAAGCCTGGAACTATTGGAGAGCCTTCTCTTGTTCTGGGCCCCACTGAAAACTAGCTGCTTTCTGAGTCACTTGGTATGTGGGATGGAGTAACACACCCAAATGAGGAAAGTGTCTCCAAAATCCAAATAGGCCCACTAGATGTTGGACTTCTTTCTTTGTGGTAGGAGGGGCCAGATGCAACAATCTATCTTCACCTTAGAAGGAATATCCCTACATGCCCCACACCACTGAACTCCTAGAAATTTCACTGAGGTGGAAGGTGCTTGAATTTCAGATGGATTAATTTCTCATCCTCTGATGTGCATATTCTATACCAACAACTCCAGAGTGGTTGCCACCTCCTGCTCATTCAATTCAATCAACATAATGTCACCGATATAATGGACCAACGTGATGCCTTGTGGAAGGAATAGGTGATCAAAATCCCTGCAAACTAAGCTATGACACAGGGCTGGAGAGTTAATATAACCTTGAGGTAAAACAGTAAAGGTGTAATGCTGACCTTGCCCACTGAAGGCAAATTTCTTCTGGTGATCCTTATGGACAGGTATGTAGAAAAAAAAATCATTTGCAAGATCAATAGCTGCATACCAGGTACCAGGAGATGTATTAATCTGCTCAAATGAAGAAACCGCATCTGGTACAGCAGCTGCAATTGGAGTCACCACCTGATTAAGTTTCCAATAATCCACTGTCATTCTCCAGGATCTGTCTGTCTTCTGAACAGGTCAAAGAGGTGAGTTAAAGGGAGATGTAGTAGGAACCACCACCCCTGCATCCTTTAAGTCCTTTATAGTGGCATTCATTTCTGCAATCCCTCCAGGGATGTGATGCTGTTTTTGATTATCTATTTTCCCTGGGGGTGGGAGCCTTAATGGCTTCCATTTGGCCTTTCCAACCATAATAGCCCTCACTCCACAAGTCAGGAAACCAATGTAGGGGCTCTGCCAACTCCTAAGTATATCTATCCCAATTATGCATTCTGGGACTGGGGAAATAACTGCAGGGTGAGTTCGGGGACCCACTGGACCCACTGGACCCACTGTCAGTCTAACATTTGCCAAAACTCCATTGATCACCTGACCTCCATAAGCACATACTTTAACTGGAGAGTCACAGTGCTTTTGGGGGGGGGGGGTCTCCTGGAACCAATGTCAATTCAGAGCTAGTGTCCTGCAGGCACTGAAAAGTCTGATTATTTCCTTTTCCCCAGTGTATAGTTACCCTAGCAAAGGCCACAGGTCCCTCTGAGGAAGGATAGGAGTAAGCTTAATATTGAAACTTTTGGGGGGTGTAGGAGGGTCCTGCCTTAAGGGGACACAGCTACCCCTTAAATCAAGGGGCCCAGTATCTGTAAACTGGCTCATGTCTGGAAACGGAATAAGAGGACTTAATTCTCTTTTGTTATAATTCAAAGTGGCTTTATGTTCCTTTGCTCTGGAACTTTTCTGCTTATATAGATCAAGCAGGAACTCAGTAGACATCTTATCTATTTGACTTCTGGGAACACCATGATTAATCAGCCAGTGCCTAAGGTCCATACAAGTCATACCTTTATGTGCATAATTTTTTCTACATTTTCTATTATGAAAAATGCTCACCTTGCCCTTGGTGATTCAGTGCTGTCACTTGGCCTTTGTTACCCCAAGATCCAGGTAAGTCATCTAGTGCCACAACTGTAGCTCCCACTGTGTGGTCTTCTTTACTTAAAAGACCAATAACTGGGCCCTTTAAGTATGCTTGTGTTCCTCTCACAAATCTGATTCTTATAGTCTTAGAAAAGGGCACAAGTTGATAAGGGATGGACTTGTGATGGTTAAGGTGTTGTCAACTTGATCTGTTTAGTAATCCACAGAAATCTCTTTCAGCTGGGTCTCTGAGGTTGCTTTCAGGAAAGATTAACTGAAGGAAGAAGTCCTTCCCCCAGAGTGAGCCCTTCCCCCAGAGGAAGGGCTCTCAGATAGAAACTTTGTACAAGGAAGCTCTAGGTGAAGAGAGCCCCTTCCTTCTTCCCACTTGGCTGCCGAAGCTGTTCGCTGCCTTCCAGCATGGATTGAAGACCAGCGCAGATTGAAGACCAGTGTCAACTGAAGACCCATGTGGATTGAAAACCAGCAGCTCCTTAGGAAGCCTCCAGGCCTTCAGTGCCAGATTGGGACTGCTGAGGCATCTGGCCATGTGGACTGAGCAGCTACTGGATCCCATGGTTCTTGGGCCTGAAACTGCTACTGACTACCGTAAATTAATCCAAAAAATTCCCTTTATACTATAATTCATTCTAACAGTTCTGTTCCTACAGAGAACCCTGACTAATACAGTAGGTATGGTTCTGCCTTAGACCCACATAAATAAAAGCCTGGCAAGTCTTGGATCTGGGCAGAGGCATGGTCCTCACAACACTGATTCTTTTCAGATGTGGGCTAATTGTTCTTTGAACACAACATCTGCCTTCCTCCACCTTGGATGATGAGAAAAAAGCCTGGCTGAGGTGGCACCCTAGTCATTTATGACTATATCTTGGAAGTAATTTACCACCACTTCTTCAGTATCATGTTCATTAGATATGAATCATTCTGTCCAGCCTATACTGAAGGAAAGGAAATTACACAAGGGTATAATGATCATGAGATGGATCTATGGAAGCAAGCCATTGTAGCATTATGAGTGAATGTAGCCAATTTTAGAGCTATTTCTATGTTCCAGAAATAATCTATGGGTTCACTCTCATTTTGATACTTATTTAAGAGTCAGTCCTCCATCATCATTCTTCTATGAAGAAACTAATATGCAAGAGTGTTAAATAACAAAGACTCTAACTAGGACAGGACCAACAATGCAAATGCTGCTCTATTTTATTCAAATTATTATTTTACCCTCTTCAACACTTCAACTTTTTTAGTTTGATTTTTTTAAATATTTTACTTATTTATGAGAGAGACAGAAGGGGAATTAGGCAGATAGAGAAAATGGGTGTGCCATAGCCTTTAGCCACTGCAAATTAATTCCAGACACATGTGCCACCATGTGTATCTGAATTTACATGGGTACTGGGGAATCTAACTGTGATCCTTAGGCTTTGTAAGCAAGCACTTTAAATGCCGAACCATATCTCCAGCTCAACATGTGTTCTATGATAAAGACAAGTCATTTACATGTTGGTAAGTTTTATTCCACACGTTTTAGAGCACTGATTTTTTATGCATAGAAAAAATAAAAATATTACTAAGTTAACTTGACTTAAATTATAACCTTCAACATCTAAAACATTTGAACATGACTCGGAGAAAAATTCTAAAACATATCTGACTTTCAAAATTCTGAAATAAGTTATTTCTGTCCAGAATTATTCTTCTAAGAGTCATGCAGAAAGGAAAAGTCCTTTTCATATTTATCTTGCACACTTGCGATGTGCATGAACCCCCTCATCACTGTGCTGATACATCATGTAAGGAATCTTGGAGAGGAATATTTGAATGGAATCTTAATGAATGAGCTATGATCATTGCTTTCTCAAAAATTTAAATTTCATATCATGTGTCATATTATTTACATGCTAGATGAGTATCTCAAAGCCTCCTCTCTGCTTTTCTGACAAATGAGGTAGAAGTTATTTCAGAATGGTGACTTTAAAGGCTCAACAGCTAAATTACAAGATAGAATTACCACTTAAATAAAGAGTGACCAAGGTTTGATTCCCCAGGTTCTATGTCAGCCAGATGCATAAGGTTGGGCATATGTCTGGAGTTTGTTTGCAGTGATTAGATGCCCTAGCTTGCCCATATTCTCCTCCCTCTCTCTCTCTCTCCCTCTCTGTCTCTCTCTCTCTCACACACACACACACTCTCTCTCTCTGCTTCTTTCTCTCACATAAATAGATAAGTAAAATATTTAAAAAGGAAATTTATTGATAATAACCATGGCCTGTACTTGCCCTTTAGTTTTTCTAATATTCTACCTTCTTAAATATTTGATCTTCTAGTTATTTTCATACCCTGCTCTATTAAACAACCTGATCAAATATCAATAATCCATGAGGACATAGTCTGATGATTTGTCATAAAATACCACATGATTGAGTGATTTATGATTTGTTATTCTTTAATCTGTTTATGTTTGGAAAATTATACAACTAGAATATTTTGAAATAAGATTTTCTATCATAAAAAGTTCATAATATTCTTTCTCTGTAAGAATGTAACTTATCTAACAACAATTTCACTGACTTCTTTATAATATTCTCTTCCTTTGAACCATGTAAGATTCTTTTACTAATCTTTTAGTTCCCTGAAAATTTCTATTCAAGGTTTATTTAAGTCTAACATAATTCCATTACACACATTTTATCCATTAGGCTAAAGCTTATTGGGAACCAGATTAAGCCACAGACCTGATTCTCAGTGAGCTAAGTCTAAAGGGCAGCCTGATAAACAGAAGAATATTAATGACTAAAGCATAGAGACATCAATTCAATAAACGCTTTTGGGTACAGTAGCTCCAGAAAATTCAGCCCCCAATGTTAGTCTGCTATGGTCAGTAAGATCAGCACCACATTCGAGCAAGTTTCACAAGTTTTACATGTTCTGAGATGAAAGCATGGCTCTGCCACTAAAAACTCAAATGGAGAAATGAGTAGCTCTATTATGACTTTGTGAGGGAGTTGAGTCTTGGAGTTTGAAAGCATATGTAGGATAATCAGCCATGATTTAATAAAACTGATTATGTCAAAAATAACAAGCTTTTGATCCAAGACTGAATGCCATTGACAGCAAATGTGATATGGCCTGACAGGGACTCAAAAAATAGAATCATCACAATCAAGTTGTGGAGAGTCACTGCAATGAAGAAAACAAATCTGAAAAACAATTCAAATTAACACCAGATTTATTATCTGAACAATTCAATGGATGTTTGTTTATTAACAAGAAACACAGAAGATAAAATCTGTGACTGGTCTGGGGTTATGATAAGTTAAACCCTGAATGTATTCAGTTTGAGAGTGTTGTGTGAAAATGGATGGAGTAGAATTTGAGTTTGGAACTCAGAAGAAATACTGGATCAATATATAGACTTTTACAAATTTTATTTAACAAACATTTTAACCATTGTACTGAATGGCCAGATTACTAAAAAATATAAAAAGAATGATAAAAGAAAAAGGAACTAAATCACTCAGTCAATATTTTGAGGCATGTTGAAGAGAAGGATTCATGAAGAACAGCGACTTGGAATAGTTGAAAGAGCAGAGTAGTGTGAACAGCCTTCTGGGTGTTAAAAAGAAACTAAACATTTCAGAGCAGAAGCTAAAAATATCAATGTCAAGAAATAAATGACCTTCAAAAGGCTCTTGGGCCTGGCGGCTAAGAGGTAATGATTTCTGACAGGTGGAAGGCAGATTTCAGCTGAGAGTGAGGAAGGCAGGCAATTATCAGGTACTGCCATGTCCACTGCTCTCTTCTCAGTCACTCTAAATGAACCTATTTTCTTTCTTTAAAAAATTGAGAGAGAAGTAAATGACATCAAGCACCCTAAATCCTTAGTTGCAAACTGGAGCTGACTAGTATATTTTGAAGTCTTTATGTATTTCTTAATTTAGATTCATCAAAAAAACTTTTTTATTATTTTTTATTTTTTTATTGATTAGTTTGGTATTCAGCAAATACAGTCAGTTTGGTACCATTATTAGGCTCATCCGTGACCTACCCTCTCCCCTTGGCCCCTCCTTGTTGAGGTATACAGGGTCATGCATTGTGGAGTTAGCCCACAGTTATGGGTAGGATAAATGTCTCTGCATATCATGACCCAACATGTCATCAAAAAATTTAAGTAACTTTAACTTTAATTTAATTTAACTTTCTCACCAATGTAAAGTATACATATTATAATATTAGATATCCTCTATGTATGTATATAAGAAATCCTCAGATAAAAAAAATAGAATGACACTAGCAGTTGTAGTTTTTGTTGTCTTCATAGTCACTGTGTCTCTACAGGAATGTATTACCAGACTGCTATTATCAAATATCAGGATGGCTATTTTCAAATATGAAAGGTGTCAAACTGTGTATATGGTGAATAGATTGTTTTAAATATTTTTATTGTTATTTATTTATTTAAGAGAGAAATAATTAAGGAGAGAGAGGGAGAGAATGGGAAGTAGAGGGGTTTCAGCCACCTCAAATAAACTCCAGACACATGTGCCATCTTGTGCATCTGGCTTACACGGGTCCTGGGAATTCGAAGCTGAGTCCTTTGGCTTTTTAGTCAAATGCTTTAAATGCTAAGCCATTTATACAGCCCATGAATAGATATTTTTAAGTAAACATATGGTGGAACTAACTATAGTTTTGCACAAAATTTGTTCATTGTCTCACTACAGCATAATATTTTTTCCAATAAATAATATTAAAAAATATTTACCTATTTGAATTGGTCCATTTTGTGACTATTAAGATAGCCTCAATGTGACCTGTGTATCTTTCTCTACACCAAGCATACATACATAAACACACAAAGAGAAATGTCTGTTCATCAAACATGCATGCATTTAGCTTAATATAACGATTGTCTTCTAAAATGTATGTATCAAAGTGTTACACCCCGAAATGTATGGGGCTCTGATTATTTCACCTTCTAATGAACAAATGTCTTAGAGAATATTTTAATTTATATTTCCCACACATAACTAATATTTACATTTTACATATGCCTATTTGCATATTTTTGTGACATGCTTTTTCAAGTATTTTACTCAATTTTATATCACATTACTTGTATTTTCTCTTTTAGATATGAAAATGTTTATATGTAGCAGGTTCTACAAAGAGTCTGAGATTTTGCCCTATTTCAAAAAGTAAAGCTGGTTTTCCACCATTTCATAGATATTGGTGTCTGTCACAGAGAACTTCATCTTTGCAAGCATTAGCTTTCCTTTCACTTAAGTTACCTGAGGATTATGTGCACATGTCCAGATAGATACTAACACGATGAGCTGAAGAAAGGAGAATTCTGTCCCTAAGAATCAGACAGATTTCATGAAGAACAGCAAGGATGTCTGATCTCTTGGTACTACAAGAAGGCATTATGCTCTTATACTAATAGTATACACAACTCTTCAGAGGATACGCTATTTTCATTTGCAAATGTTTACAATACAAAGATTGTAAAATGATATAATAGAAAAACATTCATTTTTTTTTTTTTTTTCGAGGTAGGGTCTCACTCTAGCCCAGGCTGACCTGGAATTCACTATGGCGTCTCAGGGTGGCCTCGAACTCACAGCAATCCTCCTACCTCTGCCTCCCGAGTGCTGGGATTAAAGGCGTGCGCCACCACGCCCAGCTAAAACATTCATTTTTAAATCTCGTTTTATTTATTTATTAGAGAGAAAAAGAGAATGGGTACACCAGAGCCTCTAGCCACTGCAAATGAACTCCAGACACATTCACCACCATGTGTATCTGGTTTAACTGGGTACTGGGGAATTGAATCTGTGTCCTTAAGCTTTGTAGGCAAACACCTTAACCACCAAACCACCTCTGTAGCCCTAACACCTCATTTTAAAGGTATACAGAAATACAAATAAATCCCTATGAATAATTATCACACTTGGGAGGCTGAGACAGGAGGCTCACCATGAGTTTGAAACCAGGGTGGGCTACACAGTAAGTTCTGGGCCAGCTGGGGTTACAGTGCAAGAACTTTTCTCAAAAAATAACAAAGAATTACCGTCTAACAATATTTTAGGCATATTGTTGTTTTACATGTAGGCATTGCAAACATTTATCTTAGCAGATTAATCATGTGAGTTTTTCACATTCTTTTGTTGTTGTTGTTGTTGATTTTTGCAATAGAGTTTTACTCTAACTAAGGCTGACCAAGAACTCACTTTGTAGCTCCAGGCTGACCTTGAACCAAAGGTGATCCTCTTACCGCCGCCTCCCAAGTGCTGGTTTTAAATTTGCGTGCCCCCATGCCTTGTTGTGCTTTTCACACTCCCAATGGTACTTTTAAATGAACAATCTTCTTAAAATCACAATTTATGCTTAGTGATTAAAAATGCATGGCTTTAATATTTCCCTATATAGAGATATGCAAAAAATATTTAAATCCAAGTGAAATAAAATATTCAAAGACACACCATAGTAACACTAGTAAAAGTAAGAGAAGACGTAAAAAGCGGACTTAGCTTAAGAGAGAGAGACATAAATATTAGAATATGATTTCATAACCGAAGGATGGCTGTTATATTTGTTTGATAATTTTGTATGCAAAGAAAAAAAATCACAGCCATCCTTCAGTTATTTTAGTTAAAATACTTCTTAGAAATAAATGCAAAATTAAAAATTCCACACAAACAGGCTCTCCCATAATTTTTTTGAGAAATAATCCCTATAGACTTAATTCAGAATGCTGTCTTGCAGATGGCTACTACAATCTCCATGAATAGCTAGATGAGTCAAAAATGTGAAAATCCAGGCTGGAGAGATGGCTTAGTGGTTAAGGTGCTTGCCTTTAAAGCATAAGAACCTATGCTCTATCTCTATCTAGATCCCAGATAAGCCAGATGCACAAAGGTGAGGCAAGGACAGGGTTGCACATGCCCACTAGGTGGAGCCTGTGCCTGGCATTCAACTTCAGTGGCTGAGGCCCTAGTGTGCCAATTCTCTCTCTCTCCCCAAAAAAAAAAAAAAAAAATTAACACCTCATCACTGAAGCAGACCAAAAATGAACCCAACACGGCTCAGGGAAATCTTGCAGAAGAGGGGGCAGAAAGAATGTCAGAGCCACATGTTGGGTCATGATATGCAGACATTTATCCTACCCATAACTGTGGGCTAACTCCAGAATGCATGACCCATATACTTCAACAAGGAGGAGCCAAGGGGAGGGGGCAGGTAATGGATGAGCCTAATAATGGTACCAAATTGACTGTATTCACTGAGTACAAAACTAATTAATAATAAAAAAAAAATTTAAGTGAAAAACCCTATATCAGTGATACTGCCAGATTTACTTTCAATAAAAAAAAGACTTTCAATAAAATACCCAAATCAGAGTGATATACTAACTGGGCATAGATGGAGAAGAGGGCTTTGTTTATGAAACAAGATAGATTATTCAGATACACACACACAGAAACTTGTTGTGGAATGCTGTCCTCTAAGCAGATACAGCCATTGCCTTCTTAAACTCTCAGTAGCTGTAATTACCTACAGAAGACCTGTACAATTTTGGATCCATTAACATTCTATTATGGGAGGTTCTCATGATGCTCTGCACTTCCTAATTCTCTTGCTCTGCCTATTCAGCAATTTCCTGCCAGTGTGTGCCACCACAACTGGAATTCCCTAAAGATATATGGTGTCTTTAAGTTTTCTGGGAGAGAGGCATTATCTTTAGTGATATAGCTTCCCATAAGTTAGTTGTTGGGGCAGGAGTTTTGGTGCACACCTTTATTCCCAGCACTTGGGAAGCAGAGGTCAGAAGATCACTGTGAATTTGAACACAGCCTGAGATTACATAGTGAATTCCAGTTAGCCTGGGCTAGCTAGACCCTAACTCAAAACAAAGAAACAAACAAAAGACTACCTAAGTGAGTTGTTCATGTTCCCTCCTATAAATAACCCTTCACACACAGGGAGACTTGGATGGAGAAGTTTCACTGGTCAGTCAACAGTGCTCTATCTGGGAGGAAGAGACATTTGTAAATTTCCCTAGAAAATGTTCAATGTTCATACAAATACATATATACATAACTGAATATATTTTTGTATATATTTGTATATATCTATACATACATATCTGTGTATCTATGTACTTGTGCATATAAATATGCATGTAAAACACATACAAACACACATACATAATGTTTCAATATTTAATGCCACTTATTATATATCAGTATTGCAGGAAACAGATTACATTTTTAGTAAAGAACACTAACTCAACTGGATATCTGTAGGGATAGAAAAGATGAATGTGGATCACTAACCTCACACCATACATTTTAATGTTTTGAGCTTCAGAAGGTTACAATTGAATATATAATGTATTTGTTTCTTCTGAAACCTGAGAGTAGAGAGTCCACTCCAGCAATTGTTTGTTCACTCATATAACTGAATAAAGTGACACCAGCTATTGGTCCAACTCACCGCAGTCACTGCATAATGACTGGAGTCTAGAGGAAAACATGTTGAGAATGGCTGAGAAGATGCTATCTCTTGATATGATTATGAATTATCTTCTTGTCTCAGAAATCATATAGCACCATTCTGTTCATTATGAGTGAATCACTAGGGGCTGGAGAGATTGATTAGTGGTTAGGGTGCTTCTCTGAAAAGCCTAAGGACTCAGGTTTGGTTCCCTGGTACCCATGTACAGCCAGATATACAAGGTGGCACATGCATCTGGAGTTTGTTTGCAATGGCTAGAGGCCCTGGCATGCCCATTCTTTCCCTCTCGTCACTATTTTCCTCTTTTTCTCTCTGTCAAATCAAATATATATATATATATATATATATATATATATATATATATATATATATATATATGTATGTATGTATATAGGTTCACCTGGAAAGTCTCAGGTGGCCTCTAACTTACGGTGATACTCCTACCTCTGCTTAAATATTTTTTAAAAAGAAATTAATCAGTAAATAATGGCAAGTGTTACAGAATCTGGACATATTCTAGAGGAAAGACAATAGAAATTTGTCTTAAACTGAACTTATAATTTATTCAATTATGGATACTTGGAAGATAAAGTAAATCTGCTTTTACTATTGCAATGAATGCAATTCTTGTGAATTAATTTTGTGATACTAATATATAACTAAGTTCTTTATAATATTTTTCTATATTTTTTGAAAGTTATAATAACCTTACCAAACATATCTCATAACATTTTGATTAGAAAGAACTGTTCTGCAAGAAGTCAGCAAACCAATTATTTCATACCAAAAATGTAATAAAAGAAAATAGATAAAACACAGTAGGCTAAGCAAGGCTCTAGGCTTGAAGAAATTAAGAATTATATTCTGTATACTATAATAAGGAAAATGTAGTACTCTTGAAAGACAGAAGGATGTATCATTTGAAAACTCATAAAAAATAAATTATCACTGGTATTAGATCTGGATAACAGCTTCTACCAACTAATAAAACAAATTCTAATAGAACATAAAAAAATACAACTCTAAAGAAAAGAACCAAGGCCTGGTGTGGTGGCTCATGCCTTTAACCCTAGCACTTGGGAGGCAGAGGTAGGAGGATTGCCTTGAACCTTGAGACTACACAGTGAATTCCAGGTCAGTCTGGGCAAGAGAGAATCCCTACCTCGAAAAACAAAAACAAAACCAAAAATAAAACAAAACAAACAAAAACCATTAACAACAACAAAAAAAAAATTTAAAAAGGAAAAGAACCTATGCCTGACAATACTGTTCCAGAGCACGTGTAGGATATTCCCCACAACAAGCTAAAGGGAGAGATCCTTGCTCCTCATCAGGAAAGACACTAGTTTTGTTCTCTCTCCTTAACTGCAAGTTACTGTGGAATTGCACATATATCCTGATTTGTGTCTCTACTCTTCTGTGTTATTCACCTTTCTGTTTCTATAACAAATAGCAAAGATAATATGCTTACACAGACAGTTCATTTAGGTTCATAGTATTGTATGCTGCAGTCTATGACTGAATCACCACACTCCCTACATTATACTTGCTGTGACCTATCCTGGTGGGGGCATATTAAAACCGTTCACTTCATGGCCAGGAAGCAAAGAGGAAAAAGGAGAGGGCCTGGGTTCCAATTTTCCATTCATGTGCCTGTTCTCAAAGACCTTCAACTAGCTCTCACCTATTAAAGGATCTAGAACTTCATTATCCCTCAGTGTCACTCTGACTAAAAACTTACCACTAGGACCTTTGAGGGAACTCTAAAATAACAAGATATACATTTTACTAGCAACTAAGATATCTACCAAGGATTGTCCCTAAATATGTCAGACCATGCAGCAATTGCCTTGTATTAAAAATGATTTCAATGATTTTGTTGCTTAATCCTAGAATTATGGAGCTTTACAAAGAGAATATATATTGCTTATATGATTAAAATACTATAAAGGGCTGGAGAGATGGCATAGCAGTTAAGACACTTGCCTGCAAAGCCCAAGGACCCATGTTCTACTACTCTTCAGCTCCCATGTAAGCCACATGCACAAAGTGATGCAGGTACACAAGTTTGCATATGTGCAAAAGGTGGTGCACACATCCAGAGTCCAATTACACAGCTGGAGGCCCTGGCATCCCAATTCTTTCTCTCTCTCTGCCTTTATTCCTCTCTTTCTCATTCATGCTCTTGCACTTGCTCTCCCTCATAATAAAATAAAATGCTATAAAAACATTACAACTAAAGGTTTGCTAAATATCATTGAACCAAATGGTAAACAAAATGTCAATTAGTACTATAACAACCAATGTGGTGATTTGATGCAGGTGTCCCCCATAAACTTAGGTGTTCTGAATGCTATGTTCCTAGCTGATGGAGATTTGGGAACTAAAGCCTCCAGGGGTCTGTCTATTGTTGGGGGTGGGCTTATGGGTGTTATAGCTAGCTTCCCCTTGCCAGTGTTTGGCATACTCTCCTGTTTCTATTGTTCACTGTATATAAGCCAGGGGGTGATGTCCACCCGCTACTCATGTTGTCATTTTCCCTAACATTGTGGAGCTTTCCCTCGAGTCTGTAAGCCAAAATAAGCCATTCTTTCCCAAAACCTGCTCTTGGTTAGGTGATTTCTGCCAGCAATCCAAACTTGATTGCAACAGGAATGTTGGTACCAAGGAGTGATGTCATTTGCTACTAGACACTTAACTGTATGGCTTTGGCCTTTGGGAGCTGATTTTCAAGAGGAATGTGGAAGGATTTGAAACATTGGCCTAAGACACACCTTGCAGTGCTGTAATTACAGCTTGATGGACTATTCTGGTCAGAGTTGAAAGACCTGAATGCAGTAAGAACTATGGATTGTGAGGTTGGTTTGTGAGGGTCATAAAGCTTTGCTTGGACTGGACTAGAAGCAGTTTGTATAAGAGGCTTGCTGTTATGCCCGTGTCATAAGAAGTTGTGCAGGGTTGCATGGCATGGAAATGTACTGGTGTGAGCAGTGGGATATGACACAGAAAAAATGAAATCTTTGGGTGAACTTCTGCCCATTTAGCTGCAATTAAGAGATTACAACCTTTGAGATTGGGCCAGCTGATCTTCGCTGGCACAGTAGCAAGAATGTCGAATTTTTTGAAGGGGCCTGAGTGCTCAAAGAGTGTCCTGTTTTTCAAAGTCTGCTTTATCCCCTCCTGGATTAACAAATTGGCACCACACATGCTATTATGGAGTATAAGAAATGCAGAAAAGAGAGGGTCATTGAATTTGCAACATGGTCTTGTGCTTTGGAAATGGCCATAGTGTGAAGCATGTTTGCTGGACGTCTGCATGGAGACCTGATGGAGCCATGAAGATGAGCTGTGGATTGCAGTGGAGACCTAGTGGAGATGCTGGTACCACGAGATGGCTGCTACAGAAAGCTGCCAAACCTGGATGAAGTTTTCCACTACTGTGAGTAACCTAGCTGGAGGGGCTGAATTGGGACTCCAGAGACTTGTTGCTGGTTAGAATTATCAGACTTGGAGAGAATTGTCACTGGCTAGAGTTATTGGTCTTGAACTACAGGGTTTGATGTTTTCCCTGTTTAAATCTCATATTCGCTGAATATTTCTTTGCTAAGCTCAGTGCCTTTTTTTTTTTTTTTTTGCAGTATGAGTGTTTATTCTGCACCATTATGGGTTTTGGGGGGATTTTTTTTTTTTTGGTATTATGGCTCAGTTAAAAGACCTTGGATTATGGGGATGTTTGAACATTTTTTTTTAGGTTTGATAAAAAATATGGGGACTTTTAAAGTTGGGCTTAATGTAATGCATTTTACATTATAGATGGTTAAAAGTTTATGCGGCCCAGGGGCGGAATGTGGTGGTTTAATTCAGGTGTCACCCATAAACTTAGGTGTTCTGACTGCTAGCTTCCCAGTTGATGGAGATTTGGGAACTAATGCCTGGAGGCAGTGTATTGTTGGGGGAAGGCTTATGGGCATTATAGCCAGTTTTCCCCTGCCAGTATTCGGTACACTCTTCTGTTCCTGTTGTCCACCTTATGTAGGCCAGGGGGTGATGTCCACCCTCTGCTCATGTCATCATATGGAGCTTCCCTTTCAGTCGGTAAGCCAAAATAAACCATTTTTTCCCAAAAGCTGCTCTTGGTTGGGTGTGAACCTGACTGCAACAACCAGGTAAGTACTATATTAGTACTTATTTTAATATATATTATGTGTCAAGTATCGATATAGGTGCACTGATGTATTTAATATGTCTACCTTTTTTTTTCGAGGTAGGGTTTCACTCTAGCTCAGGCTGACCTGAAATTCACTATGTAGTCTCAGGTTGTCCTAGAACTTGTGGCAATCCTCCTACCTCTGCCTCCTGGTGCTGGGATTAAAGGCGTGTGCCATCACGCCTGGCTAATGTATTTAATATGTTTAAATGTGATTATAGTCTTTACTCCCACCTTATATTATAAAGAGACAAATGCTTAGTGAGTTTCAAAAATTGTTAACTACCCATTTCATATCTTAATTTGTAGAGTTGGTATTCCAGTTATGCTCATGTCACTAGGCTAGACACCTGCAGGAGTAATATAAAACCTCTATCTGAATGTTAATAATCATTTTGTTCTTCATCTTGGAAGTATAAAGACACACAGGTCAGAGTTGGTATATTGGTATATTTTACAGTTAATGGTTTTGATGAGTTCAAGGAGGCCAAATCTAAAAAACAAAAAGAAAGATGTGGAGATTAGGTAAATGTCCGTACATGCTTATGTTGGTAGCTTGTTAAAATAATAGGTTTATAGAATGATTAAGACAAATCAAGGAATAAGGAAGGAAGCAGATTGTATCATTATACATACATATATTTGCAAGCAGAAAGAAAGGATGAGAGAGACAGAGAAAAGGGGCATGCCAAGGCCTCCTGCCACTGCAAAGGAACTCCAGACGCATGTGTTACTCTATGCTTCTGACCTTACATGGGTACTGGGAAAAATAACACAGGCCTGTAGGCTTTGCAAGTAAGCACCTATACTGCTGAGCCATCTTTCTAGCTCATGAAGTGAAGCATATTTTTTCTCGAGGTAGGGTCTCACTCTAGTCCTGGTTCTCCTCAACCTCACTGCATAGTCCCAAGCTGGCCTTGAACTCATAGTTATCCTTCTACCTCTGCCTCCCAAGTACTGTGATTAAAGGTATGTAAGAAAGTACGAATCAAGAGCAGGGCCACAAAAAGGAAAAATTTGAGGACACTTAAAACAATGAAATTTCATTAATTTGATATATTGTTATATATAATATGAAAGTATATATATATATATATATATATTATATACATATTATGTCTATCTATACTTATGTTAGTATGAATGTGAAGTAACTCATGAAGTACTGAATAAAACTGGATATTGACTTGAAGGCAGGATGTGGTTATACTAACCTGCTTCCTCATATTACCATATCTTTATGTGAGTGTTAAGCACACAGTGTTTGGGACTAGATAGAGGCACATACCTTAGTTTAGTTAGGATCATGAGTCTTTCAACAGTGATAAAAGGGATAATATTCCAATAATTTCTCAAGATTGCCTTATTTCATCTTACTAACTGGCCAAGAGGGTTTGAAAGGTTCACTAATCCTTGCACTTGTTTGAATAAATCTATTGCTCTAAATATGTTGAATAATTCATGATTTATTGTATTTAATGTGTAATTGTAAGATGCTTCTATAGTGATTTCATTTATGTGATAAAGAATTCATTATGCTTTTAAGATGATGAAAGGAATGTGCCATTTATTTTGGGAGCCACAAATTTAGAGAGGAAGCTCTGAAGCCTGGATAAAAGAATGTGATTAGGGAAAGGTCAGTAGACTGATAATTTAAAAGTAGTCTTGACAATAAATGGGGTGGATAAAGGCACTTTCTTGCAAAGCCTGCCAGACCAGGGTTGATTCCCGAGTACCCATGTATAGGCAGATGCAAAACGTGGCACATGCAGCTATAGTTCATACACAGCAGCAAGAGCACACTCCTATTTACCCTTTCTCCTTTCATTAAAAAAATACAAATTTTTTTTAGAGAATACACTGAATAACTTTGATGTCTTAGATGACATTTTTATCATTATTTTACTTCCTTAATTTTGACAGTCTGCTGTAACAGTGCTAATTATCTTGCTGATTGCAGTGAACTTTGAAACAACATACATGCAAAACAACATGCATGCAATTTATGTGTACATGTATAATTATTAATAATTTATCTCTCCATCACCTATATCTCTCTGTCATTTATCTATCAGTCTAATTAATCTTTATGTTTAAATTATTTTATTTATATTTGAAAAAGATAGAGAGAATGAGGGAGAGAGAGAGAGAGAGAGAGAGAGAAAATGGGTGTTCCAGGGCCTCCAGCCACTACAAAGGAACTCCAGATGCATGTGCCACCTTGTGCATATTGCTTATGTGGGTTCTGAGGAATTGAACCTGAGTCCCATGGCTTTTCAGACAAGGGCCTTAACCACTAAGCCATATCTCCAGCTCTCTTTATCTATTTTTATTGTGTGTGTATGTGTCTGTGACAGTGTTGGTTTGATTCAGGTGTCCCCCATAAATGTATGAGTTCTGACTGCTAGGTATCCAGCTGGTGTCAATTTGGGAATTAGAGCCTACTGGAGGCAGTGTATTGTTGGGGGCATGTTTATTGATGTTATAGCCAGCTTCCCTTTGCCAGTGTTTGACACAGTCTCCTGCAGCTGTAGTCCACCTGATGGCGGCCAGAAGGTGATGTCCACCCTCTGCTCATGCCATTGTTTGCCCTTGATATCATGGAGCTTCTACTTGAGTCTCTAAGCCAAAATAAATCTTTTATCCCACAAGCTGCTCTTGGTCAAGCGCTTTCTGTCAGCAATGTGAAGCTGACTGCAACAATGTGTGTGCGTTCGTGCGTGCATGTGTGTGTGTGTGTGTGTGTGTGTGTGTGTTTGGTGCTTGAGATGAAACCCAGTGCTTCTTGCATGCTTAGGCAAGCACTCTACATTTGAGCTGCATTCCGAACCATTCCAATGCATTCCTTTAACAATAGAATTGCAACTTTGTTCTATTGTAGGTTTTATATATTTATTTAATAGACACTTTTAGTTTCTGAAGTAGAGATGATTAATTTGAAGTCGTATTACTAGAGTGATACTTGATGATTTGGAAATAATCATTTTAATTGTGTTTAGATTGGTAATGATAATGTCACTAAAACTTTATACCATAGGTAAGGAAACAATGAGTTAATATTATCTTTATATTCTCATAGAGTTAAATTTTTGTGATTACATTGAGGAAATCTATACTATCCAAACTCCTTATTGTGGTAAATATTTTGTATTTTGTATTATATACACATATTTAGCTTTTGCACTACACAAAACTAAGAACTCAATACAATTAAAAAAAATAAAACAGCTTCATTTTATTAGGGATATATGTACATGTAAATGTGCTTATTTGTTTTAATAAAATTATTATTTAATTTGATTCATGATTTTTAGCTTTGTGTTTGCCAATGGTATCATGATTATACACAAACTGGTAGGAACACAGGTAACAATGAATTAAGGGTTACTGGCAGCCTATGAGGCAGTTTATCTTTGAGGGAGGAAGGACTCAAATTGCCTTAATTAGCTTAGCAATATGCTGTGGGAAATGATCAAGATACTTATAAAGAAGATTTTTCATTTGAATTTTGACTCCATAACCAAGATGCTCTTTTCTCTACCTGCTCAAGAGCAGTCACAAGGAGGGGGAGAAAACAGTTTAGGTGAGTAAACCAGTGGCATTCCAGGACAAGACTAAAGAAAAGACAAAGTTTATCAGTGAAGATGTAAGAATTGTGCCTTGTGCTATTCAAGATACAAAACAACCGTCTCTCATATATGAACTTATATCTTCAAATGTAAGAACCTTCTACACTACCACCGATACCCCAATCAAAGCTCCAGGCTCTGTTGTTGAGAAATGATCAATACTCCAGACTGACAGTACCTTGCTACACTGCTGCTTAACAGGCTGAATTTCAATTAAGTACTCAATATTTATGGAATTACATTTCTAACAGTCAATTAACATGTCCCTAATCCCCTGCAATTCTGAAACACCATTATTATGCAGACTTCTTCTTTGGGATCATTTATAAGGCCAGAATATTCTTACTTGACTGGGAAAATATATTTCCTTCAAAATGAAAAGCCAAATAATTATATTATTTAAGCTTATAGTTGGATATCTATGTGTAAAGAACGTTATAATTTTACCTCAACATATATAGAGTAAGTTAAGAAGAAGTAAGATGCAGTAGTGCACCCTCTCAGGAGAAAGCATGTTGACCTGGTTTTACAATTTTAGGTCATATGTTATATTTGAGAATTTTTCCACATAGCATTCCTTGGCAAACTTTTAAAACCATGTAAAACACACAGGCATTCATATTCCTGATCCTGCTGAAACTAGTACTAACTTTGTCATTTCCTATGTGATCAATTCCTCATTTAAGTTTTTCCCAGAAAATTTATTTTTAAAAAGTTCTGTTTGATGCTTAATAGAGCAACACACACAAAGGATTAGTGCCACAGTCATAAAGGATTTCAACATATTCAAAGATAAATTGTAGGCAATTAGGTAGGCATATTCTATATACAATAATCTAATGAGTCTAAATTTATAAATTCACAATGAGAAATGAACACAACTGGCATATCTTCCCTGTCATAGTTGATATTTTGTTGAAATAAAGTTGAAAGTAGGTTAAACATATGTAAAACAACTATAAACATAAATAGAGGTAAAAGTAGGTGAAACACAGCCTGGACACAAATTTTTTCCACTTAAAATGTTCATAGGCCACATTAAAAATTAGATTATATATGTTATAGGCATTTTTAACTAAAGATCAGCCAGTATTTAAACATGAATATGTTTGCCCCGAGAACTTTGGCGTTTCATGCCTCTGTACCAAAAGCCTGTACATATCTTCCACGATCAGAAAACAATATATATATATATATATTTTTTTTTTTGGTTTTTCGAGGTAGGGTCTCACTCTAGCCCAGGCTGACCTGGAATTCACTATGGAGTCTCAGGGTGGCCTTGAACTCACGGCAATCCTCCTACCTCTGCCTCCCGAGTGCTGGGATTAAAGGCGTGCACCACCACACCCGGTTAAAAAACAAATTCTTAAAAATGTAATCATAAACTAATACTATAACATACATAACTGTCAACTATTCAGAAAAATGATGTGGCACATATTTTGTTTTAGAAGTCACACTAATATTTTATTTCAAACAGATTATTATTTTTAAATTTAGCCCAGTCTAATGCTCTGTCACATGGCTGAAGTGGAGGTGTCTTAGAAAAATAAGGCAATTAAAACAAACAAGCCAAGCCGGGCGTGGTGGCGCACGCCGTTAATCCCAGCACTTGGGAGGCAGAGGTAGGAGGATCACCGTGAGTTCGAGGCCACCCTGAGACTACATAGTTAATTCCAGGTCAGTCTGGACTAGAGTGAAACCCTACCTTGAAAAACCAAAAAACCAAAAAAAAAAAAAAAAAAAAACAAGCCAATGATAGCTTCTAATGAACTAGCAAAGCTTAATGTCATGACCAGGCTTAACTCATCAGACCACAATTAAGAGTTTTATTTGCTGATTAGTAGCCATTAAATAATGAACACTTTTAATTAATGAGGAAGTGAAAATTTTAAATTTTGATTGTAAGAATTAGGGTGATGTATGCATAGAAACCTTATGACTCTAAGTCCCAATAGTGCACAATTTCTCTTCAAACATGTAGCTTAAAAATATATTTTAGGTTAAGGGGAAACACAAACTTTATATATCAAGTAGCTATTCTTTTATTGAGTTATCTGGCATTTATATCACTTTGTTTACCAGATAATATAATTAGAAAACGTCTACATATGATAGGAAAAGTTAAAAGAAATTTGTTTGGGACAAAACTTTAAAAGTTGTGTTAAGGTAATCATGTAGTGCTATTATCTAGCAAACCAGCGAAATGGATGACAGACAAGAGAAGGGGAAAATGTATAAACTATGAAGATGAAAGGAGGAAGGATATTAACAGAAAATATGTGGTAGAAGAACACTGTAATTTTAATTTCAAGTAGAAACATCAGCATAAATTGAACATTCTGAATATCACATAATGTTAAGAACTGACTATAAAATATTTTATATAGTATATTTTGAAGAAAACAACATTGTTTTAAATTATTGATAGATATACTACAAGATGCCAATGATACTTAAAAGATGACATATGCGCATTACATAATATATTAATTCATTTTGGAAAATATCAAAAGTCTTATATATTACTTTAATAATTTTAAAAGCTAACTTCAAGAATCAATACCTTAAGTTTGTAATTAAGAATTATTTGGTCACACTAAAAATAGAAGTAAGACCATTAACATTGGAAAGAAATAATGCACTTACCATCATGATTAGGATTTCCTAGTGTCCATGGCTCATCTGAATCAAAATGAGTATCTCCTCCAATTCCTGGTCCAGGGAAATAAGCATGTGCCAAAAATCCTCCCTCCCCATCAAAGGGGGAACTGTCTCCATGAAAACCCGATGCAAAAATGATAGTTATATCCACATCCCGTTTGCCATTTTCTAGTTCACTGTAGGGAACTTCTTCAAACGTCAGAGGAGTTACATTCTGCCACACATCAAAGGCACGGCGAATTGCTCTACGGGTCTCAGGGTCTCCTACTTTTGGAGTTACGTTCTTTATACTGCAAGTTTGAAAAGATAATGATCAGTGCAGCTCCTTACATGTAATTTGACTTATTGTAGATCTTTCAATCTCTTCGGAAAATATCACAAAAGATCACATTAAATAAAAATGAAAGTTATTCAGTTTTCTTGTGCTGTAGCTACTTATGATTACAATGAGTCATGTCATTCCATCAGATGAGTATTCATATGTCAAGGCTATCTGTGAGAAGATCTTTGCAGGATGATTAATGTGGAAAGATCAAGTGGACAATGTACCCCTGGACAGGAGAAGAAGGTCAAGCAGCTGTACCAGCTTTGAGATAAAATAAATAATTCAGTTTTATAGGTATAGCATTGTAGTGTTCATATCAAATCTAAATAATGTCTATGTTTCTATCTGTGAACAGCAGTTCAGAAAATATAAATTATTCTTTAATTTATTTAAAGAAAATGATGTTATAAATTTTGATATTCTATTATTTTTTAGTGAAGTCTTCCTGGTTAAAAATATGTATTGTAGCTGGGTGTGGTGGTGCATGCGCTTGGGAGTTAGGAAGCAGAGGTAGGACTATTGCAATGAGTCCAAGGCCACCCTGAGACTACATAGTGAATTCCAGGTCAGCCTGAGCTAGAGTGAGACCCTACCTTGAAAAGCCAAAAAAAAAAAAAAAAAATTACTATAAGTGAACTGTTGAATAGCTGTTTATTACAAAACTTTCCAAATCTTCTAATACAAAATGTAGTCTGAACTTCATTGACTTTAATTTTTTGCTGATAATACAAACAGATGAAGCAATTATTAATATTTTATGATTCTTCTAAAACTAATAAGTTATGTGTCATTATCCAGATAATTTTATGTTATTTACAGGTCAAATATAAATGAAACTAGAACATACATTTCTATATTTCAGAATATAAATCCATACTTTGTGTTTCAAAAATAATGAGAAAATTCTACTGGACTTATATTATCAAATCCTTTAAACCAATATTCTTCTTCATAGTAACTTACACTAAGTAAATATATTACTATAAGAAGAGGATATAGTATTCAACTGACTGTGTACTGGAACATAACCATAAGAGAAAAATTTAAGCTAAATAATTTACAATGACAGGAGAAGTTTGGTGTCCTGCCATATTTCTATAGATAAGATAGATAGATAGAAGATAGATAGATAGATGATAGATAGATAAGATAGATCATAGGAAGATAGATGATAGATAGAGGTGGTGACTCAAAATTATTTAACTTTAAGTGATATTTTTTCCCATATTGGAAAACATTTTAAGATGTACTATCCATTGGAAAATAATATGGAGAATATATATTACATATATATCATCATAACTACATCCACATAATTACAAAAATTAGACTGTTAATATCTACATTATAAAAATGTGTAATGTTTAAAAATCAAGAAAAATTTCTACATGGCAGAGCTGGAAATGCTCTGAAATTCTTTATCATCAACATTCTAAGATCCCTGGTCTTTGTTTGATACTATGCTAGTCCAGATATTATAAAAGAAGGTCTTCATTCTCTTCCATTGAATAGTCCATAACATATTTACAATAACAATTTGATGGTGAATTCTATTTGTTCCACATAAAGGGACCAAAACATAAATCATGCAGAAACGGGGTGGAAGGGAGGAGTGCTCTAGGGAGAACTATGAGGTGAAATGTGTTGAAGTGGAAACAGCCTGGAAAATTCAAGAGCAGCAAGGCGGCTGGGGTAGCACTGGCACAAGGAGTGAGAGTCTCAGGGGGTTTTGCTTTGAGTATGAGAGGGAAAACTGGATTACAAGGAGCAGATTTGACATTTGATTTGAACTTCAAAGAACCAATGGGCACGATAAGAAGCACATGTTCTCATGTAAAAGTTCAAACAGGAGCACTACTGTTAAACTCCAGATGGGTGATAAAGGGTTGTCTTTTGGATATGATTTAGAATATTCCCACAACAAAATTTAGATCTCAGAAAAGGATGCATAGAACCAAAAAAGTCATGCATGCTCACGGATTATTGTTTTAGAAGTTTGTCTTGCCTTCTGACCCATTCAGCATGATGCAATGCACTGTATTTTGAGAAAGAGTAATATCTACTTGGAGGCATCAAAAATCTCTGAGGCTTGCTAGTATATAAATTCTGTTATTTTTTTTGAAGAAGCATGCACAGTGAAGTTACAATTCAAAACTTTGTCTATATTATGTTCCTAGAAGTCATTTACTGTCTTTATACCCTAAGGGCTTCCAGAAGCCTGTCACTAATGGGGAAATAATTCTATAACATATTTATTTGAAAGCAGTTAATGAACAATGGATGTAGTTCTAGGTGCTGGTGCTCACCTCCAATAGTGTTTGTATATGGTAGTGACAAGGCACAGAAAAGTAAAAGAACTAAAAAAAGTGATAATTTCAGATACTGATAGAATGAATGAGGAGGCAAACTGAAAAGATGCTTCATTTACCTCAGTGACAAGAGGGACCAAAGATATTAATTAGCACTGAGTTCTCAAAGAAATTCTGTCCATTTAGTGAATAGGATGGCACTGTGATGGCATAAATTTATTACCAAGGACAAGGCAACAAAATGAGAGAAGATTGGCAGGTTTAGATCATATTCTATGAAGGGAAGCTTTTAGCGAATTTTAAGCACAGGAGCACCATGATATTACATCCATTGTAAATATGACTATCACATATGGAAAATGGGTACAGGGCAAGAATGTTAGTGATAAAGTCATTGCAGAAACTCACACAGTCATTAAAAGGAGTATGGGTAGGAGCGATGATCATGACGAGATAAAGAATCAGTTTCCCACCGGGCGCGGTGGCAAACGCCTTTAATCCCAGCACTCTGGAGGCAGAGGTAGGAAGATCACTATGAGTTCAAGGCCACCCTGAGACTACATAGTGAATTCCAGCCAGGTCAGCCTGAGCTAGAGTGAGACCCTCCCTCGAAAAACAAAACAAAACAAACAAAAAGTCAGTTTCCTTATACATTTTGAGGAAATACTTAATGGGATAGGTGATTTATTCAACTTTTAATACAGAAATTTATCATTGATTGCAATTAAAGAAAAACCAGTCTTATTAGTATGATTAGTAAACACTTGACAGTTATGGAAAAATAATATATTAAGTATATTAAAGAATAATGAATATGGCTATCCCTGATACAAAAATATATCACTGTGTTTTCCAAAGCTATATGCTGATAGGTTTCCAAAATACATTTCAACACAATCGATGTGGTGTAATTCATTCAATCTAAACATAACTAAGGTATACAGGATGCTTCAGAGTCATGGCTAGCTAGAAGTTGGAAGAAAATGTAGCCCCAGTTTTGATGCCACTGGAGATAAATTTATTAATACATCTTTTACACTTACTACTAAATGAAATAACAAAGGACACAGAGATAATAATAATAAAAGTAAAATAACACTATGGTTCTTAACAATTCTAACAAAAATACACAGTGGATTAAATATGTTTTTCACATTCTATAAAATTAATAAAAATTAAAGCTTTACAAACTTAGTAAAGCTACTTTGATTTTTAAATATTTAATTCCATTTCATTAAAGTAAAATATATATAGATTAATAAAATAATAAATTTCACTCCCTGAGTCTTTATTTCATTATACTATTTTACTGATACTTTCACATTTACTTTTTTTTGTTTGTTTTTGAGGGAGGGTCTCACTCTGGCTCAGGCAGACCTGGAATTCACTATGTAGTCTCAGGGTGGCCTTGAACTCACAGTGATCCTCCTACCTCTGTCCCCCTAGTGCTGGGACTGAAGGCGTGCACCACCACACCTGGCTCTCAAATTTACATTTTTCTTTTTTTAATTTTATTTTTATTTATTTATTTATTTATTTATTTATTTGACAGAGAAAGAGGGGGAGAGAGAGAGGGAGAGAGAGAATGGCCACGCCAGGGCCTCCAGCCCCTATAAATGAATTCCAGACAAGTGCACCCTTTTGCGCATCTGGCTAATGTGGGTCCTGGGGGATTGAACCTGGGTCCTTTGGCTTTGCAGGCAAATGCCTTAACAGCTAAGTCATCGCTCCAGCCCTCAAATTTACATTTTGATTAAATATGAAACATTAGCCTAAAATTGATGAATTTTTGTTTTTAATGAATACATTTTTGACTTTAAAACAAATAAGGGAAAATTATAGCTATTTTTATTCATTAAAATTATTTGCATTATGTGCATTTGGAACTGACTTCTGCTTTACCATCACTAGATATTTCACTGGTTCATTCAATGATTAGTCTATGTAGTTAAGAGCACACATTCAAATTTTGATATAGTGATGAATCTTTTTTTAAAAGTTAGATTGTTGTCCTCTAAGATTAAAGCAAGAGCAAAGCTTAATACCTTGCCATTTAGTTAAGATACAGAAATCTTTTAATATTCTTATTTTAAAGTTGTAAATTAAAGAGGGTGAAATACTATCTGGTCAATTGAATACATGGGATTTAGTGATTCTATAATGTATACTAATATATGACTTAAAATGACTGCAGTGGTTTAAATCTTAAAGGTCCCCCACAGTCATCGGGGGTTGCAATTAAGCTTCCAACTTTGTCCCCAGCTGGTGGAGCCCTTGGGAAGGGAAGCCTTGCTGGAAGAGGTAAGTTGCTGGGGTGGACCTTGGGGTCAAGTGTTCAGAGCCAGTTCATACTTACTGCTCTCTCTTCTATAGATGTTTGAATATGTGGGCTGGTTGTTGACGAAACTTCCCCTTAAAATGGTAAACCTGAAATAATCATTTTTCTACCATTCTCTCTTGTTTGTTTGTTATTTTGTTCCAGCAATGAGAACATAATTACTACAAGGATAATAAACTAAAGAAAATCCACTGTACTTGGAAGGTAGATAATTACAATGTAATTAAATTCAACAAAAAGATAAAGAGCACTGTTTAATTTTGAACATACTAACAATCAGAATGCTTTCTGATATAATAAGGAGAAAACCAACTATTCTAACTTACTATTAGTTTTATTATGTTTGTACAATTAATGGAACTTCCCAGCCTTTATGTATGAGAAACTGTTATAGAATATAATTTGAATATTGAACCCTTCCTAGAAATCCTACATAAAGTATCTATTTCTCCAAGGTGCTGGATTTCCAGGTTAGACAGACTCAAATATATAATACTCTGGCTCTTTTTAAATTGGTCCACCTCTCAATGTATGTCCTCTGGATATAAAAGATGAGTGCTTTTTGAAGGCAAAAGGATAAAGTTAACTGAGCTATTTGAAATCAGAGAGTAAAATTAAAAAAAAATACTTCTGGAATAAACTGATTAATTCTTAGCAACTGCTTTCTTTACTGTGCAGGTGTTATTAAAATAAAATAGCTTCTATTTTGTGTTCTCAGTTGTCCAAAGGGCAAGCAGATAAAACCAATGGGAAAAAAATAAATGAATAAAACAAATGGTAGCTAAAAGATGAATAAAATGGGAAAACTGAAACTATTCTACATAAACTGGACATAGCACTTAGAATACTAAGGCAGAAGCACTGCAAATTCTAGGCTTGGTCTATGTAGTAAGACAATGTCTGCAAACCAATCAAACAAAATGAACAGCAACAACAAAAAGCAAATCAAACAAAACAACAACAAAAACATCAATATACTATAATCTAAATAATTATATTTTAATTGTTTATTAACGCAATATAAAAACAGACTTAGCCAGGCATGGTGGCTCACGCCTTTCATCCCAGCACTAGGGAGGCAGAGATTAGGAGGATCACCATGAGTTCGAGGCCACCTAGATTACATAGTGAATTCCAGGTCAGCCTGCGCTAGAATGAGACCCCACCTCGAAAACCATTAAAAAAAGACTCATCTACCAATTAGATTTGTTTACCACTGGCCATTCATCACACTTTACAGTTTAAGTTTTTGAAAGAAAAACAACTTGTTTTTTTTTCCCTCAAGACTTATGAGGTAAATAGTTGTTAACAATATTCAATTGACACAGGAAAATGGAGACGTAGATATACATAACTGTAAATTACTTTATTCTGGTTTAAAGAGAGTAAGTTTAGGAGCTAGAATTTAAAACCAGGTCTTTTTACTCTAAAAGGGGTCACTAGACACAGGCTGAGCTTTTCCATAACTTTGACCTTTTCAGGGACTGATATATAGATATATGCAAACCAGACACCATTGCCAGTGAGTAAGTAGAACAATCACTTCTAAGTATGAATTTTGATTCTCCCTCTCACATTTATTCATTTTTTTCTTTATTTAAAATAGGTGCAGTCAGTAGCCAAGGATACAGAGTTATTAAGCAGGATGCTCTGTCAAGACTTTGGAAATCAGACTTAAAAAAAAGGAGCCACTTTCTGAAATGATGTGAATTCATTCAAAAATTACCATGAATGTATGGTATTATGTAAGCATTATAATCCTATAGTTGATTATATACCTTGAATCAGTTAGTACTTCCTCAGGGCTTTTATTTTTTATTTATTTATTTATTTATTTTTTTTGTAGGAGGCATAGGTTTGGAGTATGAAATCAGGTCCATTGTTTTCTATATGGATAATCAATTATTGGGAAATAATTCTGTAAATAAATAATCCTTTATCTCCCCACTGATGTAGAGAAGACCTACTCTGTCATACTTCAGTGTTGCCTATATGTAGGAGAACACTTCTGGAATCTTTTCACTGTACCACTTCTTGTTTATCTCCATAATAAGAACACAAATTATCTTAAATAGTATTAATTTAAAGGAGGTTCTTCTGTCTAGAGGTTAGAAACACCTTGATGTTTTCCTTAGTATTCACTCTTCCTTATATATTTTTTAATTAAGTTTGGTATACTATACAAGGAAAAAAAAACTTACTGAGATTTTGGTTATAATTGCAATGAATTCTTGAAAACTTCAAGGTTATATTCTACCATCAAGTTTTCTATTGATACTAAAATATATCCCTATGTTCATGTTTATGTCTCTGTTATATTTTCAATAAATAGTTACAATTTTCTAGACCAACAGACAAGTTTTAGTTATGTACTCTTTGAATGTTAAAAGGCAAGTGAAAATAAAGCCTTCAGCCAGAAGCACTGTCTCTGGCTATACCTTCTCTAGAGGAAACTCATTCTGAAGAGACAAAGCAACCTCTATCAAATTCAGATACAGGAGAAACTGTAATTGTCAAATTTAGTATTTAAAATTATTGATCAATATGATGAGTTCTAATAGAAAAGTGGATATCATGAACAAAATATAAGGGTAATATAAGCAAAGTGATAGAAGCTCTAAAAGAGGTAAACAATAATATATAGTCATAAAATTCATAAAACACATGCAAGATGCCTTTGCTGTGCTCATCATTACAGTGGGTTACTAGAAAGGAAAGACTCCATGAGCTTGAAGATGAGTCATTAGTATCTTTAAAAACTGAAATGCCAAGAATGCATATGAATAAAAAATAGAACAGACAATCCAAGGACTATGAGATAACTGATGAATGAGAATATCACAAGAAAGCAAAAAGCACAAGTAGTAATGGCTGAGAATATCCCAATATTAATGAAAGATACCAAAGCAGGGGCTGGAGAGGTGGCTTAGCAGCTAAGCGCTTGCCTGTGAAGCCTAAGGACCCTAGTTCAAGGCTCAATTCTCCAGGACCCATGTTATCCAGATGCACAAGGGGGCACATGCATCTGAAGTTCCTTTGCAGTGGCTGGAGGCCCTGGCGTGCCCATTCTCTCTCTCTCTCTCTCTCTCTCTGCCTGCCTCTTTCTCTCTCTGTCTGTTACTCTCAAATAAATAAATAAAAATAAACAAAAAAATTTTAAAAAGATACCAAAGCACAGCTACAAATTTCAGAGAACATGAAACAAGCTTCAAACTCCCAACCCTCACCCATGGGAAAAAGAAAGGGAAAAATGAAATTTGGGCATATAACAATCAAGTCATGATCAAATGAATGATATATACAAGTAGAAAACACTTCAAGAGGCGAGAAGGATGTGGGAGGGGGAACCATACCTGTAGAAGAATAAGGAAACAATTCTAGGCAGACTTCTCTTCAAAAAGCATACAAATAAGAAAAACGCTACACAACATTTAATAAGTTTGAATAATAACATCACCAGCCTAGAATTTAGTATAAAGTTAATTTATCATTGAAAAGTGAAGCAGGGGAAAAACAACTTTCTTTAAAGAAAAGTAAGAAAATTTTATCAACACAGTTGGCTGACAAGAAATTTTAAGATATTTTCTTAAAATTCGAATTCTTAATATTAGAAATTCAGATGCAGTAATGGAATATACTAATGAAAATACACTAATGGAAATCATCGTATAATGAATTCTTTTTCTATATTCCATAAATTACCATCAGAATTTTATAAAAAACACATTAATATTCAAACTACCTTCAAAATGAACCACTTGGTAATAACTATATATTATCACATAAAAGACCAATATGATATAAATGATAAAATGCTGATGTTGAAGGAAGATAAGTAAGTAGGAAGATATGCATGTTCAAGAATAGGAAGTGTCAGGGCTTGAGAGATGGCTTAGCGGTTAAGCGCTTGCCTGTCAAGCCTAAGGACCCCTGTTCAAGGCTCAGTTCCCCAGGACCCACGTTAGCCAGATACACAAGGGGGTGCATGCATCTGGAGTTCGTTTGCAGTGGCTGGAGGCCCTGGCGTGCTCATTCTTTCTCTCTCTCTCTCTGCCTCTTTCTCTCTCTCTCTCTGTCACTTTCAAATAAATAAATAAAAATGAACCACAAGCCGGGCGTGGTGGCGCACGCCTTTAATCCCAGCACTCGGGAGGCAGAGGTAGGAGGATCGCCGTGAGTTTGAGGCCACCCTGAGACTCCATAGTGAATTCCAGGTCAGCCTGGGCTAGAGTGAGACCCTACCTCGAAAAACCAAAAAAAAAAAAAAAAAAGAACCACAAAAAAATTTAAAAAAATAATAGAAAATGTCAATCGGGTTAAGATCTTGGATCTTCCTAACATAATTTGTAGATACAATGTAATATCAAAATCATAGAAAATTATTTAAAAATATGAATCACTTAATTTTGATGTTCACATTGAAAGACAAGAAACTCCATATAATTAATACAATATTCAAATGATGATAGGCAATGGAAACTACTTGACTTAGTGATTTGTTCTAAAGACAATCATCAAGACAATGGGATGTGGGCCAAAGGGCTGACATTTTGACCAATGGAATAGAGCAAAGAAACTGAACAACACTGATCTGTGATGAAGCACAAGGACAATACAATGAACAAAAACAAAACAAAACAAAAAAGAAATAATGATGGCCTTTTTAGCAAAGGCATTGGAAAAATTGGTTGTCCATGTAAATGAATGTAGAGGAAGTAATGTGGATAATGGTATGCCTTACTTCAAAAGTAACTGAGACTGGATTTAGTAGAAAAACATTAAATTTCTAGATGATAACACAAAGAAAAAATTAAATGTCCTTGGCTTTGATGATGATTTCTTGGCTATTACTTTAGATGAAATTTAAAGCTCAACACAGGAAGGAAAGTAATTTAGACTTTATCAGAATTAAAATTTCTGCTCATAAAAAGATATTGTAAAGATAATGTCAGGATAGACCAAGTACTAGAAGAAATTATAAAGAATATTGACAAAAGCCTGAAATGTATAACATATTCCAAAAGTCTTAACACAAGAATACTAATTTTATTCAAAAGATCTGAATAGAAACCTCAACAAAGTGTCTACGCTAATGAACAACAGACATTTAGAAAGATGCTCAGAATTTTACTTCATTGAGGAATTGAAAATTCAATTCTTCAAGTCAGTGAACAAATGAAAAGCTTCTACCACTATTAAAATACCTAAGGTCAAAACACCAACAACACTAAATACTAGACACTGTAGGGATATGAGTTTTCCCATATTGCCTATCCTAGCGCAAAATGGAATAGCCACATTGAGAAGGCTTTGGAAGACTGTTATAAAACTTTCTTGTCTTATTGTACAATTGGCAGTGTGGCAGTCAGGTTCACATTGCTGGCAGAAAGCACCCAACTAAGAGCAGTTTTTGGGGAAATGAGTTTATTTCGGCTTACAGACTTAAGGTGAAGCTCCATGATGGCAGGAGAAAACGATCACATTTGCAGAGGGTGGTCATCATCCCCTGGTGACAGGAGAGTGTGCCAAACACTGGCAAGGGGAAACTAGCCATAAAACCTATAGGCCTGCCCCCGACAATACACTGCCTCCAAGAGGTGTTAATTCCCAAAACTGCATCAGCTGGGGACCTAGAATTCAGAACACCTAAATATATGTGGAACACCTGAATCAAGCCACCACATTCTGCCCCTGGCCCCCATAAACTGAAAACCATACACACAATATAAACTATAGTGCATTCATCCAACTTTAATAGTTCCCATAGTTTTTAACCAAGCCTAATAATGATCAAAATATCCTCATAACCCAAAGTCTTTTAACTGAGCCATAATATTAAAAAGTAAAAATCCTGGGCTAGAGAGATGGCTTAGTGGTTAGGTGCTTGCCTGTGAAGCCTAAGGACCCCAGTTCAAGGCTTAATTCCCTAGGACCCAGGTTATTCAGATGCACAAGGGGCACACACATCTGGAGTTCATTTGCAGTGGCTAGAGGCCCTGGCATGCCCATTCTCTCCCTCTCTCTCTCTCTCTCTCTCTCTCTCTCTCTCTCTCTCTCCTGCTGCTTTCTCTGTGTTGCTCTCAAATACATAAATAAATAAACAAAAAAAAATAAAAAAGTAAAAATCCCCCCAAAACCCATAATGGCACAGAACAAACATTCACACTGCAAAAGATGGTATTCTGATTAGCAAAGAAATATTCAACTGATATAAGATTTAAAACAGGACAAACATCAAACTCTGTACCTCCAAGTCCAAATCTCTAGTTAATGACAAGCCTCCAAGTCCAACAATTCTAAACACTGGCAAATCTCTGGAATTCCAATTCTGCCCCTCCAGCTAAGCTACTCAGTCCTGGAAAAATTCATCTGGGACCAGCAGCTTTCCTTAGCAGCCATCTCTCATGGTCCCAGCATCTCCACTGGGTATCCACTGCAACCCACAGTTCATCTGCACAGCTCCATTGGGTCTCCATGCAGGCATCCAGCAAACCTGCTTCACACTGCCCATGACCATTTCCAAAATACAAGACAGTGTTGCAAATTCAATGACCCTCTCTTTCCTGCATTTCTTATACTCTACAATACCAGGTAGGGTGTCAATTTGTTAATCCAGGGGGAATAAGGCAGACATTGAAGAAAAAAACACTCCTTAAGCATTGAGGTCCCTTCAAAAAACTGCATTCTTTCTGTTGTCCCAATACAGGTCAGCTGGCCCAATCTCAATGCCTGTAATCTCTCATACAATTGCAGCTGACCAGGCAGGAGTTTCAGCCTAATGACTTCTTTCTGTGCCATATCCCTCTGTATACTTCAGTCTGTTTCTGTGCAAACCAACCCTGCACAACTTCTCAGGACATGAGCATAACAGAAAGCCTCTCATAAAAACTGCTTCTAGCCCAGTCTAGGCAGTTCACCTTCACAAGCCAAGCCTCACAGTTCATAGTTCTTACTGCATTCAGGTCTTTCAACTCTGACCAAAATAGTCCATCAAGCCATACTTACAGCACTGCAAGGCATCTCTTAGTTCAAGTTTTCAAATCCATCCACATTCCTCTTGAAAATCAGCTCCAAAAGGCCAAAACCACACAGTCAGGTGTCTAGCAGAAATTGACATCACTCCTTTGTACCAACTTTACAGTTGCAGTCAGGTTCATATTGTTGGCAGAAATAACCTCACCAAGAGCAGCTTTTGGGAAAAAAATGGTTTATTTTGGCTAACAGACTCAAGGGGAAGCTCCATGATGGCAGGGAAAAATGATGGCATGAGCAGAAAGTGGACATCACCCCTTGGCCAACATAAGGTGGACAATTGCAACAGGAGAGTGTGTGAAACACTGGCAAGGGGAAACTGGCTATAGTACCCATAATCCCAGTTCCAACAATACACTACCTCCAAGAGGCATTAATTTCCAAATCTCCATCAGCTAGGAACTTAACATTCAGAACACCTAAGTTTATGGGGACACCGTAATCAAACTACCACAGGCAGTCTTGCTCCTTGAAACTTATTTCTATGCATGCAAAGACCAGAGGACAGTTTCAAGAGTCATCACTGGGAAAATGGTTCTTTTATGAGACCAGTTCTCTCGTTGGCATGGATTTCACCAGTTAAGCTTTGACTGGTTGATCAGTAAAGAACTTTCTTGTCTCTGCCTTATCAGTGCTTGGATTATACAGATTTGACATGTGTATCACCCAACCCAGCATTTTGTTTTGTTTTGTTTTGGATTTTTTGAGGAAGGGTCCCACTATAACCCAGGCTGACCAGGCTGGGAATTCACTATGTACTCTCATGTTGGATGTTGGCCTTGAACTCATGACAACCCTCCTATCTTGGCCTCCCAAGTGCTGGGATTAAAAGCATGCCACCATGCGTAGCCCAACTGAGCATTTTTACATGGGTTCTGGGGACCTCATTGAGATCCTTATGATTAAAAAGCAAACACTTCACCAAGTTAGACATCTCCCGACCCTTGTATTATTTTATTTCTTTCTTCAAATTTTTAAATTTTCTTATTTATTTTGAGAGAAAGAGGGAGAGAGAGAGAGAAAGAGAATGGGCACACTAGGGCCTCCAGTTGCTGCAAAAGAACTCTAGACTCATGTGTGCCCGTCTTGCTTGCACGTGTAGTATTGCACATTTGCTTCACTGTGCACCTGGCTTATGTGGGACCTGAAGATTCAAACATCAGTTCTTAAGCTTCACAGGCAAGCAACGTAACTGCTAAGCCATCTCTCAAGCCCTATTTCATTATATCTTAATTATCTGGGGTTTCTTTTAGATTTTCTGAGTATTACATTAAATAAACTCTGAGTGAACCAACCACATTTCAATTTTCGCTTTTATTTCTTTTTATTTTCTTACCTGGATAAGGCCTTCACTTTGCTACATTGACAGAAAGGACATTTATGTAAATAATTGTTCATTAACATGTACAACTACTTTTCGATAAGTATCTTAATTTGCCTATTGCTAAGCACTATTTGATAACTAAGTTCAGTAGAGGTAGAAGACTCATTAGACATTAGGCTATTACTGAGGAAATATAAACACTTAATTCCATATTAATTTCCTGGTATAATCCTTAACTCTTTTTGAACATATAGCATAGCTTATAGAAATAAAAAAAAAAACAAGTTTGTGAAACCAAAAAATTCCATGAATGAATTTAAATGATTGTGAATATCAACTCCATAGTTTGAGGTTACTTTGCTGTTGATAGTTTTTCTTCAGAAAACATGACACAATCTCAGTAAAATAATAATTTACATGGTATGTGGGAGGATAGAAAAGGCATATAAAGTAACTCTAAAAAGTATTTACTGTCTAAATACTCAAAATAAATTAAAATGGCATATTCTAGCAACATACAGAAAATCAAAAGTAGAATTATTATATTTTATCTTTCATGAAGGCTTATTTGTATAAATAGTAAGAATTATAAAAATTCTCTTATTTATACAAATAGTAAGAAGTCTAAAATTCTCTAATAATCATACAATTTGATAGAGCCAGTTCTTTGTATATGGTCCCTGAAGTGCCTTTCATCCTCTGCACATTGACTGAGCAAGCTCTATTCCTAAGGGCATTGGTTAAAAGTACATTTCCTTAAGGAGACCCCCAATTTTCTAGAATGTGTTGGATGATCCAGGTTTACATGCCTTTCCATAATAGGCATCCATCACATTTATGTAATGGTTTAACTTCTCCATGTAGCTATGTATTCCATGTGGACAAATAGGTCTTCCATGTTTATTGTATCCTGTGTCCTCAGGGCTTCACACAGTTCTTTGTTCATTGGGGACTAAAGGCATGAGTAGTTCAATGGGCAAATGGACATGAGCATTTCTATGAACAGTAAATGTCATTTTAGGTGGGAAGTCACATTTTTTTTATCCTTGAAGATGATACAGGAAAGCAATGATCTCCTTCCATATTATTCAAGGATAAAAAGTAAAATGGCCAGGGTGCTAGTAACAGTTTAGCGACAACTTCAAAAACTATGCATAAAAGGCAAATGTTCATATATCTTATTATTTAATGTTTTTTGGTTATGAATATGTATCAGATAGTGTTAACACACTTATCTTGCAGTCCCCCGAAACCTAGCATCCATTTTTGATTTGGGGGAAGTAGGGTTGCAGAATGCAAAAAAGACCAGGAATTTCAAAGAATGTTCACAGTGTTCCCTAACAAACATCATATTCTTAATTTCACTCTTAAATTCCCTATGATAGTATAATATCACATATGTCAAAACAAACAATGGTGAAAAATGCAAAAAGAGAGATCAGTTATTAGCTCTCATACCTGTAGGTGATGTGTTTGTGCTGCCACTTCTGCCCTGTGAGTGCGTATCGCTTCCGACGGATGTTAAATTTGGAGCTGCCTCTTGTTTGGTCAGGCACACCACAACGAGGCTTCTTCATCCAGCTGAACAAGCAATAATTATTAGTTACAATCAACTCTAATTCATAAATTCAGAAGGAAATAAATTAGAAGGTTAATGTGAGGCAGTAGTGATGAAAATGGAAACCATAAGTAAAGGAAAAATGTTAATTTTCTTAAAATTTGAATCTAAATAGATATAGTTATGGAAATGTCAAGAATCATTAATTACAAATCATACCCTTTAGGTAAGTTTCTTTTTTATAATGTAGTATGACGTAACTGTAGACAGACATGCCCTATAACTTCTAAAGAGAATTTACTTAAATACATATATTCCCTCATGCTGTCATGAAATGACACTAAGGTATCATATTTATTAATTATGAAATTTACTGTATGTTAGTCCAATTCCACTTTCATTGTGTTATTATTCCCTTATATCCCCTCTTCCCTGCCCTCATTCCACCGAGGGCCCTATTCAGTGGGGCTGCTGGTGTTCACAATGGGGTTATGAATGTATCAGTCAGTTACTGTGTGAAGAAACAATGCCACAGGATACTCCTCCCCACCCTGTAGCTCTTACAATCTTTCTGTCCCCTCTTCCTCAGTCTTCCCTGATCCTTGGAGAGTGTATTGTAAGTGTACTCTAGTGTTGAGCTATACATCCTCTGATTTTCTGCTTTGATGAGTTATGGGTGTCCTCTGTGTCTGTCACCATCTCCTGTCACCATCTCTGTGGAGTAGGCTGTCAGGACTGTAGTGAGAGCATTATTCATGTTTAAATTGCTGCTTCCTCTGTTATGTCTCCCTGACGCTGTGAAATGTGCTAGAGGTGGCTCAAGTCATTCTGGGCAGCAGTTAGCTATCTTTACATGACATATTGATGAACCTAGGTTCTCCTCCATTTTCCATGACACTTGTAAAAACAAACAAACAAAAACAAATTCTCCAATTAAGAGTGAGAGCAGTTTGCATAAAATGGGATAAGCTTAGTTAGTTGACTTATTAATGGGTATGGACACTCTTCTTGGCCAAAGACTAGAGAGTTCTTCTGTCTGGAGTGCATGACTGATTCATATCTGGTTCCCAGTACCTGGTGTGAGTTCTCTCCCACTGAGCAGGTCTCTTAGCCAATCAGAGACGTTTATTACCTTCATAGGTTGTGTGTCATTATTGCACAGGTATGTACATCTTATATGGTAGGTTCTTCTCATGGCTTTCAGGATCCCCTGCTTGTTATTGCTGTTGGTGGCCTTTATCTCCCAGCACCATACATAGCACTTTATAGCACTGTGAGGGTTAGTGAGCAAACAGCTGATTTCCTTCTAAGTTTCAGCATTGATCGATGTTCTGTGTCCCTAGACTGTGGTGTCTGCAGCAGTAGGGTGTTACTATTTAGCTCAGTCAGGTAATCAAGTGCTTCATTGTTTTGGGGCCCTCATAGATCTGGCCAAGCAACAGCTCTCTGTAGGGTATAACCCAGCTCTGGCACTGGGAATTACAGACCAGCATCCATGGTTTTAGGATTAAACTTTCTTTTCCCTCTCCAGGGGCCCTTCATCAGGGGTATCTCTCCCCTCCTTCTTATTATGGGTTATATATTTATATCCAGGGAGCCGATATCTAGGGTATTGATTGATGTCAGTTTTGTGTGAATCTTCCCTTCCTCCATGATCTTTTCACCCCTTGGGTTCTGCCCCTCAAGTTGCCTGTCAAGTAACCCCTTCTAGCATCACTCCCTACTTTCACATTACTGTCCAAGAAAGATGGAAGTTTTCTAAGAAACAATAAGAGTTTATGTTATTTCGTTATGCCCAGAGTAACATAGACATGTGAATTATGAGACATAACAAATAACTTCCTAGTTTAAACAACAAAGAAAAATCACTCTCTGTCTGTATTAAAGTCTCTCAGTTAGACACAGTGAGTTACAATGCTAACCACTAAATATCTATCCTCATTTCCAACATTCTAAATCTCTGCAAGTAAGAATTGAGAGTTCATGTGTTTAAGTTATACCCATGGCGCTTTCCTAAATGCACTAGAATATAAAACCCCCAAGTAGAGTGTCAACATATACACAGGATTTTTCACAATTCCTGGCATTTAAGAGATACACAGGGAATGTTCATTGATTGCATGGACAAAGACATGTGTGTGTGCATGCTTTGAGGTGGAATATTACTATTGGAACTCAGGATACAGAACAGAGAGCTGACTGGCCTGGAACATGTGATGCTCCTGCTTCTCTTAAGTGCTGCAATTACAGGTATTTTCCATTACACCCAACATACTTTGTGTTTTTTTAAATAAAAATGATTATTATTATTGCATAGTTTTATCTTGATCCAAATTTGACTAATAAATACAAAGCATTACAGATTTATCTATTATGTCTTAAATGTTTGTATATATGGGTATTTCATCAATGATATTCTCAAAAATTATAATTAACCTAAGGTAGTTATCTATACCTGTCACACTGAAAACACTTGGAAATAGAATGATATATAATCATGAAATATTGATATAATTGTTTAATGTGAGCTGAACTTACTCTCAATGATGGAAAACGTGTAAGAGCACCAAGGAATGAGGGGAGAAATGATTTAGAAACATACAGTTGGATAAAACTTAACAAAATAAACCTACCTATTATCAGGATGAGATGTATTTTGGGTAAAAGAGATATTTTTCCTTAAACAACTTCAATATACATAGAATTAAAAAAGAAGAAGTAATTTAAAAATAAAACTTGTTAACATAAACTTCAATCCTAAATCATGCACATGTTAGATTCACCAGAAACTTCCTCACTAAAATAAGTTAAGTTTTTGTATTAGGGAATATCATTGCTGAACTCATAATGCATGTCTCAGGATATATTTTGCCCATTCAATATAGAAATTTTCTTATGATGTAACTTTCTGTACTTACTCATTTCAGTCTGATTCATTCACTCAATACATGCTGAGAGGTTTGATCCATTTGGACTTGAGTGTAGTGCATGAGGAAATGTGTGGATCTAGTTTCAGTTTCCTGCAAATAGTTATCCAGTTTGTCCAGCACCATTTGTTGAAGATGCTGTCTTTTTTCCAGCTTATATTGTTTGGGCCTTTATCGAATATCAAGTAGCTATAGTTGCTTGACCCAAAGTCCGGGTCCTCAAGTCTATTCCATTGATCTATACTCCTGTTTTTATGCCAGTACCATGCTGTTTTTATTACTATGGCTTTGTAATATAGCTTTAGATCAGGTATGGTGATGCCTCCAGAGGTATTTCTTTTGCTGAGGATATGTTTGGAAATGCGAGCCCTTCTGCCTTTCCATATGAAATTTGAGATCATTTTTTTCTATCTCTGTGAAGGTATGAAGCTATGGGAAACACAAACCAGGCAACAGCCCCTCATTGCTATGCAAAGTTCAAAGGTAAAACATGAAGGACACAAAGTTATGCTAATCATTCTACCCAATTCTTGTGATCTACAGCTGTGTACAGTAGATCCAACTATCAGTAGATTAAATATGTGGAAAGCTGGGCATGGTGGTGCATGCCTTTAAGCCAAGCACTCAGAACGCAGAGGTAGAATAGCTGTGAATTCAGGGCCAGCATGGGACTATAGAATTGAGTTCCAAGTCAGTCTAGGCTATAGTGAGACCTTCCCCCTTCCCCCCCCAAAAAAAAGAGTAAAAGAAAATATTGCAACTATATGGACATGTACAAGATAAAAGTAATCTTTTCCTAAACAACACAACATTATCAACTATATTGATAGTATATACAATGCAAGAAATTCTCAGTGAAAGTTGGTTAAAAATAACCTATGTTGGGCTGGGGTGATAGCTCAGGGAGTAAGCTACTTGCTCTGTAAACATGTGAACCTGAGTTCAGATCCCTAGTACCCAAGTATTAACCAGGTTTTTTTTTTTTTTTTTTTTTTTTTTTAGCATATCAACACCTCACTCATGGTTGATACTCATTTCAGCCATGAAAGAATTTTCAGGTAATATTCCAAAGCTAAGACTTACAGAAGGGGTGTGGGAATAGTGTGAAAAAATGAGAAAGGCATTTATAATTATCAAATTTCAAGTTATCCTATATAGAATCAACTTTCATAAATGTAATACTGATTTATTATACTGATTTAATTGAATAGGAAATCAAGTAAAATTTTTTTGAGGTAGGGTCTCACTGTAGCCCAGGCTTAGCTGGAAATCACTATATAGTAACTTTATAAGTAGGGCAGATCATTATTGTCTTAATAAATTAATTTAAAAAGAAAAATAATAAACAAGAGGTCTTTGAGAGGAATAAAGTGTTGATACAGAGCTCCTGGGGACCAACCTATAGGCCTTTTACCCTCTTTCTACTGACTTACTGGCCCTGTAACATTCTGGTCTTTTTTTTTTCTGCCTCTCATACTTCATTTCTAAAGGGGAGATAATGTTGACACCCTTACTGAGTTATTTTAACAGGTCAATTAGGGCTGGAGAAATGGCTTAGCAGTTAAGGCACTTGCCTATGAGGCTTAATAATTCATATTCAAATCTCCAGGTCCTGCATAAGCCAGATGTACTGACACAAGCAAGCACTGTTGCACATGTGCACAAGGGGTTGCATGCATCTGGAGTTCATTTGCAGTGGCTGAAGGCCCTGGTGTGTCCATCCTCTCTCTCTTTCTCTCTCTCTGTTCTTTCTCCCTCTCTCTCTCTCTCTCTCTCTCAAATAACTAATATTTTTTTTTAAAGAGTCAGGGATGAAGAGATGGTTTAGCAGTTAAGGTGCTTGCCTGTGAAGCCAAAGAACACAGGTTTGATCCCCCAATACCCATGTAAGCCAGATGCACAAGGGGACACCTGTGTCTGGAGTTCCTTTGCAGTGGCTGGAGGCCCTAGTGTGCCCATTCCCTGTGTCTATCTCTCTTCTCTCTATCTCTCTGCTTGCAAATAAATAAATAAAAATAAACATTTTTTAAAAAGAGTTCAATTAGTCCAGGAATATGAAATATGCAGTACACTATCTAACACAGTAACTACTATTACTATCAATTTACAATAACAACTATCGGTTTAAAAATATCAGAGAATATTTGTATTATAGAAGCAGCATTTAGAGAGACCTACAAGGTTTACTAAAAGACAGACAGATTTCTATCAGAGTACTTGATGACCCACCAAAGGTTAGTGGTAAGACCCTACTACTGAAGACACCTTGTGTGTTTGACATGTAAAATGGAATGGCATGGCTGGAATTTGGAAGAGAGTCAGTCCCCAGACAGTCAGCGCGTCTAGTGCCAGAAGGTGCTACATGGGCGACTGGGGGAAAATGACCAATATCTGTCCAAGCAACTCATGGTGTAACCTACTTAGCAGCAAATAACCTGTTGTGATGCCCACACAAGTGCAATAGTGGCACACAGCCATGGTGGGGAACCAACTGCTCTAGATTTGGCTAACTGATCCCCTCAGTGGTATGGGACCCATAGCTGGAGCTGGGAAACAAGTCAGAACCATATCCAAACATAAGCGCACTCTCCATTATCAAGCTACCATCAATCATGGGCTACAAGAGGGCCTACAACTATTAAATTCTCTATAAAAAACAGTAATGGTTATCTCATTTGTCCTGGTGCTAACTTACTCTCCGTTGGAGAATCTGCTTCTCTTTTTCAGATAGATGTAGATCCTAAGTAGAGAGCCACCCCATCATACCTCAAAAGGGCCCTGGCTGAAACTAAGAAAAACTGGCAAAACAACAAGGGTGCTGTTTTCCTGATGAACTGGATACCAGCACAAGGGGGAAGGAGATCAACACAGAGAAAAATCAACTCCTACCAAATCAGAGAGCCAGAGCCCCAGAGGCCCCCAACACCTCATCACTGAAGCAGACCAAAGATGAACCCAACATGGCTCAGCGAAATTTTGCAGAAGAGGGGGTGGACAGAATGTCAGAGCCACATGTTGGGTCATGATATGCAGAGACATTTCTCCTACCCAAAACTGTGGGCTAACTCCACAATGCATGACCCATATATCTCAACAAGGAGGGGTCAAGGGTAGGGGTAGGTCACGGATGAGCCTAATAATGGTACCAAACTGACTGTATTTGCTGAATACAAAACTAATTAATAATAATAATAAAAGAAGCAGCATTTATAGGAGCTTCCTAGAAATATTAACGTTGTTCAGGTTATCTCAACTATGTTTTATTTTTTTTTTTTCATTTTATTTTATTTTATTTTATTTTGGTTTTTCGAGGTAGGGTCTCACTCAAGCTCAGGCTGACCTGGATTTCACTATGGAGTCTCAGGGTGGCCTCGAACTCACGGCTATCTTCCTACCTCTGCCTCCCAAGTGCTGGGATTAAAGGCGTGCGTCACCACGCCCGGCTCAACTGTGTTTTAACATGAAGGATTTATGTTATTCAAGCTAGGATTCTATAACCTTGATAAGATAACCCAACAGCAATAATATCTTCTAATTAATGAAAATGGTGTAGCCAGGTGTAAATGAAGCATTTGTTTAGGAGTAGGAATACGTCTGTGATAGAGTTTTAGGTTTGTTAAAACTGTACTTTAGAAGTACTGCAGATTGTGGCTGGGAGATGGCTCAGAAAGTAAGCAAAGCCTGATGGCCGAGGTTCAAAACCCCTACAGCCATGTGAGGCTGGATGCAGAAATTGGTGCAACCATCTGAAGTTCCATTTGTACTGGCAAGGGATTGTCAGCATGCTGATATTCACGTGTGTGTGTGTGTGTGTGTGTGTGTGCGTGCGCGTGCATATAAAATTATAAAATAATTTTAAAAAATAATGTATTGCAGAGTGGACACAGAAAATTGTACTGGCAGGCCAGTGTTATGTCACTAAGTTCTTGTGTCGCAGTCTTGCTGTTCGCCCTAGCCTAATTTTGAACTCCTTCCTCTTGGGTTCAATCACCTTCCGGCCTCAGCCTGTCAAGTCTCAAGGACGATAGTTGTCTACCACCATCCTCTGTTAAAACACTTGTTGAAGGAGTTAGGCATTTATGGGAAACATGAAGGTCACCCGGTGCATGACTCTAAGAAATACCTCACAACTATGGTTTCTTTATCTCTGTGACCTTGCAGTGGTACTGCAGAAAAACAGCACTGACAAAGTTGCAAGGATGTGCTTACCCTTGTAGGTGGAATTGAACTCAAATTGGTTTAGTGTGCACTTACCTACATTTACTAAAGGGAAAAATGTTTTCAAAATCAAATTTTGATCCTTATCGATATTACACTAAGGAATAGATTATACAATAAGTTAGACATGTTTCATCTTTCATCCTTTCCAAATTTCAAGGAAAGACAGGAGTAATATTTATTGCCTAGAATTCTTTCCAAGAAATTTCTAGTGTTTTTTTTTTTAATTACATATTGTTTATTTACTTAAGAGAGAGAGGGAGAAAGATAACGAACAGTCTCAAAAGGGCTTGTTGGCACTTCAAATGAACTTCAGATACAGGTCCACTCTGTGCATCTGGCTTTATGTGGGTACTGGGGAATCTAATCTGGGCCATCAGGCACTTCAAGCCGTTAGCCATTGAGATATGCCTCCAACACACAATTATTAATTAATTAATTTATTTATTTATTGATTGATTATGCACATATAGATATGTGTGTGTGGAGTGGGCACACCAGGGCCTCTTACCACTGCAAACTGGCATCAGATATTTGACCAAATTGCTTGGACTTAAATCCTGGGCAGCAAGCTTTACAAACAAGCACCTTTAACCACTGAGACAGATTTCTAGCCCAGTTCTAGTAATGTTAAATATCTCTTTTGTTTTTACATTAGATACCCTTAGGCTCTGTTTGTACTCAGGGATTTAGATCCAATAATCACTAGAGAATTGTTAAAAGAATATTTACATAGGGCTCAAAATGTTGAGAGCTATTTTCTCCATGAATTCATTAGCTGCTTGCATGGACATACAGGTGATTCACAAGTCTAAAAGAGCAAAGTTAAAATGACAAACACAGGAAGACACAGGAAAAATGGGTTATGTTACCATGAACTTCAGTGAAAAGCAAAGTTCAATAACTATCTGCATTTACCCTTCAGAATGAGAATCTAAGACTCTACCAATCATTCCTCTGTAGCTACCAGAGGAATTATTATTATACACTTTAAGTGTCATTAGCATATTCAACCAGTTTTAAAAAGCTTTACTTCCTGTAGACTACATTTTTGTCTTAGTTGAAAGATTTAATATCAATTTATTAATATTAAGTTTAATATTAGTACTAACATGTTATGATTTTGATAAAAGAATAAAATGAGGAAGTATAAATATCTAAGTAAGAATATTGTGTTTTTGGCATATCTAATTAAATATTTCAATTATAGAATGAGGACATCAAATACTAAAATTTAATGGTTACTTAGAAAAATAGCTACTTAATTTTAAGTTACTTTAACCAATTTTTCTGGTCGCAGTTTGAATAAATTAGTATTCACTAATATTCATACTATCCGATATATTACAGCATATACAAACAAACACATATACAAACTCACAGCATATGTGTTTATAGTTACTCAGCTAGAGGTAATTCTAAGAATTAAATTAAGCACTTTACAAAATAACCTCTCCTTGAGCATTTTTTTTTACTATGTAAAACAGTGTTCACATAAAACAAAATGGGAAAAAATAGCATTACAGAAAATATCAGTCATATTTTGCATATTGCCTTACTGCTCTATACTTGCTGAAATATCTTTTAATAGCATTAACCCTTATCCTGCAAAATATAACCTTGTATATGCACTAACTATGGAGAGGTATGAAAGATACCTAACACTTTTTAGTGAGGGGAAAATCAGGTACTGGAGTGACATTCACCTTTTACTAACTCTCTTCCTGCAATGTTTATTTGTGAAGCCATGTGCACAATTTTTTCTTCTCTCTTTTTTTTCTATGTCCACACTTCTCAAAATGAACTTCTAACATCTCAAAAAGGAATTCCGTGAACAACTTTACAATGCTGTTGTACTGAAATATGTTTTACACATACTATAGAGTGCTCCATTCATTAAAGAATTTAGGGAGTTAACTTAAAAATATTATTCATCAGCTTATCATTTAAAAGAACCACTATAAAATTAAATAATGGATTCCTTGTTTGGTTCAGAATAAATATATATTGGAGTATTTCCAACACAGGTTATAATTAACATGAATGTAGTAAAATATGCTATCATAACATTCCTCTTCCTTGTGGAAGAGAGGGTGCAAAGATTGTAAGAGCCACAGAGTGGGTAGAAATATCCAGAGACTCACAGAGGCCCTGATTACCCCACAGTGAACACCAAAGACCCTACTTATGAGGGCCCTCATAATGGTGGTTGGAGTGAAAGGATAAAAGACTATGTATGTACATATGTACATATGTAAGTATGTATGAAGGGATACTGTGGATGGCTACATGACCTGTGGGGGAGTATATATGAAAATAGAAGGTATGCAACCTCTTCAAGAAATTAACCCATATTCTTTTTCTTTTCCTAATTTTCTGGCTGAAATTATCTGCCAACAGGCCTATAGGCATATAGTCATTCCCAAGGTAACTGACCTTGTGCTAATGAAAACAAGGGAACAAAATGTCAGGCACGCATTCAGGAAGAATGGAAGGAAGGAAGGAAGGAAGGAAGAAAAGTAGGAAGTAAGAAAGAAAGGGAGGGGAGAGAAAAACAGGGAAAGGGTGGGAGAAGGGAGTTTAAGGGAGGGGGAAGTAGAGGTGAGGAGAAGGGAGATGAGAGGAGAGGATTTAAGAAAAGATGGAAGAAGAATAAATGTAATAAAGTTGTGTAAATATTCCTGTATTTGTTACTTAAAAACGGTTAATTTCTTCAACATAATATGTGGTTATATACATACATATTTTCAAATGTATTGGGTAATCTGAACAATGTTCCCTAATTTATTCAAACCATGTTCAGAAATTGTAGTTCAAACTAATTTAACATGAAGTAGATTTTTTGTGAAGAATTACAATAATTGTACTGATCAATTTTAATTAACTAATAATTATGAATTAAATACATCTTATTTCTGTTTGTCAAAGGAGGATATATTTATATAAAGAGAAATGAGCTGGTCATGAATATTCACACCTATAATCCTGAGAGGATCAAATCTGCTCTAGTTGACAACTAGGCCTAAGTTTCAGTATCCCGGAGAGGCCGGCAAGACTTCTGGGAAAAAACCATGAGCAAAGGGTTGTTAATCAACAGTGACCCTGACCATGTGGCCAGGGAAGATAGCCATCCAGGGGCCTGAGTCAGTTCCTGCAATATCTCTGGACTATGACCAAAAAAAGAACATGCCTGAGATAGCAGTCTCCAGGGCTGAGTCAGTTGCTGCAAAGACTCTAAAACATGTCTAAGCATGTCCAAGGATGGTAAAATCTAGGCCACAGCAAATCAAAGGTGTACAAATGTAACTGCTGTTTGCTTAGCTAATCACATTAGAAGATGACCTAACCCCCCTAAGATTCCCCTAGCTGTGCTTAAAAGGGGCCTGTGTGCTCCTCTGAGGGTTGCCATTTTGTTTAAATGGCTGCCTCCCGCATGCTGGCTGATTCTACAGGAAAAAACGCTCTTTGCTTTTACATACTATTTGAGTCCAGGGTCTTTCTTCAGTGATTCTCAGACCCTTACAATTGGGGGCTTGTCCCGGGATCACTGGAGACTCCCCAGACTCGATAGTGGAGCATTTCTAGAGGAGCAGTTGGTTCTCTGCTGATCGGCGAGTTGGGGTGCCCCTCTGTGCTCTATATCTTTGTTCTGCTCTGTTCCTTATTTTTCCAGTAGATTTGGTGTCTGGACACAGTCTGGAGACCCACAAAGGTCAGGCAGACACAGGCCAGGGGGTTCCCAGGATGCTCTGGACCCCTATCTGTTGGAGCCAGAGAGCTCCAGTCTGACTCTGGTTTTGATAGATACTGACAGATCGCGCCCATCTGGTGGAGCCCGTTTATGGGATGTGCTGCCATCAGCATCGTTTTGGTTTCTTTTTTACTCCCAGGGAGGTTTGTTTCTGTGTCTATGTGTTTGTGCCATGTTTTTCCTTTTCTACTTTCTTGTGAGACACCATGGGACAGGTGGTGAATTCCACCCCACTGGACCTAGTCTAGCCACACTTCAAGGATTTCTGATGCCTGGAGGGCAATCTGGGTTTAACAGTACAGCTGGGAAAACTAACCATATTTGCAGGAATGAATGGAGGACTTTCCATGAAGAATGGCCGGAGGGAGGCACCTTCCACTTCCCCACCATTTACCAAGTTAAAGGTATTGTGTATGGGAATCCTGGGCATCCTGACCAGGTCCCATACATCACTGTTTGGCAATATCTGGTAGAGAGCACCCCACTTGGCTGAGACCCTTTTTGCCACCGACTCCAACGATCCTGTCAGTTAAGGAGTCAGGCCCACTGAAGGACCACAAGCTGGCAGTCCTACCCCCTCCGTTCCTGAGAAGGACCTTTACCCACCTCCCTATATACCTACCCCTGTGCCAGAAACTGTACTGCAAGTGGTTGCTCCAATCCGTGCTCAGGGGAGGACAGAGGGAATATGATAAGTCCTCCCCATACATGGACCCTGACCTCAAGACAGGCACACTCCACCATGATTGCATTGCCTTTATGAGCAACCAGCCACCCTGATCAGGAGGGCTGACAGTAAATGCCCCACATCCCTTTTGCCACTAGTGAACTATATAACTGGAAAATGCAAAATCCCAAGTTCGCAGAGAAACCTTGTGCCCTGCTAGACCTATTAGACTCTATAATGATTACCCACCAACCCACGTGGGATGATTTCCAACAGCTTTTGCAGGTGCTCTTCATGGCTGAGGAAAGAGAACAGGTGCTAACCTTAGCTTGAAAGTTGGTTCCAGGGCCAAACCCCCAGCCCACGGTGGTCCAGGTCACCATTAATGCAGAATTTCCGTCGATTCACCCAAACTGGGACTCTAACAACCCTGAAGGTAAGGAGAGGTTGAAGGTCTACAACCAGATTCTAATGGGTGGTCCCCGGGTGGCCACCAGAAGGCCTACAAATTTGTCTAAAGTAGGCCAGGTCTACAAGGTAAGGAGGAAAGCCCAGGGGCCTTCCTAGAGTGACTTCTGGAGGCCTACTGGACTTACACACCCCTCAACCCTGAAGCAAAGGAAAATCGTTCTCCGTGAACATGGTTTTTGTCAACCAGGCAGCCCCAGACATCTGCAGAAAGTTCCAACGACTAGATGGTTTTGTGGGTAAGTAAATGGCAGAGCTCCTAGCCATAGCAGAAAAGGTCTACAACAATAGGGAGACTCCAGTAGATAGACAAACAAAAGGACTCGCCGGAGTACTACTGGCAGCTACAGGGAGAGAAAGATCTGATTCCTGAGAATTAAGAGATATAGCCTATGCAAGGGGAAAAGACAAACAAACCCCTCAAAAAAAGGAGGGATGACCCTGTCTCCATAAAGACAAGTGCACTTACTGCAAAGAAATAGGACACTGGAAGAATGACTGCCCCCCAAAAAGCAGAGGAAGATAGGACCAAAAGTTTTGTAGATAGAAAAACTGAGTGACTGAGGGCATCAGAGCTCACATACCCTCCATGAGCCCTGGGTCACCTGAAAGGTGGAGGGGAAACCAATAAAGTTCCTAGTCAATGTAGGAGCACAACACACCATCCTAAAACAACCTATGGGGCCCCTTCTAACAACAACAACAAAAAAAAAAAAACATGGGTCCAGAGGGCCACTGGAACTAACCAATATCCATGGACTACCTGAAGAAGGGTGGACTTGGGAATGCAATAGGTAACCCATTCATTTATGGTCATCCCCGGGTGCCCATACGCACTCCTGGGACGATACCTCCTGACCAAGATGGAGGTAAAAATACATTTTAGCCCCGAGGGAGTATAGGTCTTTAATGAAAATGGCCCCATACATGTTCTGACTGTGTCTTTAGTGGAAGAATACAGACTGTATGCTTCGCCCCCTCCAACTGCCAACAAGGAACCATTCTTGAAAAAATTATGTGAGGAAATTCTAGGAGTATGGGTAGAAAGAAATCAGATGGGGTTAACTAAACATAAGGTCCCAATTTTGGTACAACTAAAAGCTGATGCCAGTCTGCCCTGAGTCCGCCAGTATTCCATGTCTAAGGAAGTGAAAGTAGGGATAACACCTCACATAAACTGACTCTGGGAACAAGGAATATTAGTTCCTTGCCAGTCTGTCTGGAACACCCCCTTCTGCCAGTAAGAAAACCCCACTCCAATGACTACTGACCTGTGCAAGACTTAAGGGAAGTTAATAAAAGAGTAGAAGACATTCACCTCACAGTGCCCAATGCATATACCCTGCTGAGCAGCTTACCACCTGAGTGGGATGTCTATATGCTGTTGGATCTTAAAGATGCCTTCTTCAGCCTACCACTGGCTCCAGCTAGCCAACCCTTGTTCAACTTTGAATGGAGTGACCCGGAGTATGGTTTCAATGCACAGCTGACCTGGACTAGGCTACCACAAGGGTTTAAGAACTTGTCCATCATCTTTGATGAGGCACTCCATGAAGACTTGAGTGAGGACCAGCAGGCAGATCCCCAAATAACCCTTCTAAAGTATGCTGATGACCTCCTTATAGCTACCCCAGATCAGAAAACCTGTCATTTGTTGATTGGCCCCTTGCTCAGAGAATTGGACCAGATGGGATATCGAGTATCTGTAGAAAAGGCACAGCTCTGCTAAAGGGAGGTAACATACCTAGGGTACATACTCAAGGGGAGCCAACACCTGCTGTCTCAGGCCCAGAAAAAGATGATCCTCAGTATTGCCACTCCCAAAACTTGATGACAAGTTTGTGAATTGACAAGTTTTTGAGTTCTTGGGCTCAATGGGATTCTGTAGACTCTGGGTGCCAGGATTCACAGAAATTGCTAAGCCTCTCTATGAGGCCACAAGGGGGCTGGAGAATGCCTTGGACTGGACTCCAGAAATGGACAGAGCCTTATGCTGGCTCAAGGAGGCACTCCTTAAGGCCCCAGCACTGGCCCTACCGGACATCTATAAGCCTTTCCACCTGTATGTGAATGAAAACAAAGGCATAGCTAAGGAGGTGCTGACTCCAACTCTAGGCCCTTGAAAAAGGCCAGTAGACCATCTGTCCAAAATGCTGGAGCCAGTAGCACAAGGATGGCTAGCCTGCCTGAACATCATGGTGGCCACTGCATTGCTGGTTAAGGATGCAGACAAGATTACTATGAGACATGAATTGATCATAATTATCCCACATGCCATCCAAGGGATTCTCAAGAATCCTCCAGATCGATGGATCTCTAATAACTGACAGGTGCATTACCAGTCTCTGCTTCTGAGCCCACCCTACATCTGATACCACCCTATGTCAGCCCTCAAGCTGGACACTTTACTGCCAGATACAGACCAGGACATTACACATGACTGCTCAATAGTGTTGAACCAAGTCCAACATGTGGGGCCAGACCTAACAGACATCCCCAGGCCTGGCCAAATTCAGGGGTGGACTACTTCACAGATGGGAGCAGTTACATGCAAGACAGAGTCAGGTATGAGGGCAGGGTGGTAGTAACTCTTGACTCTGTAGTATGGGCCTCTGCCCTACCACCCAGACATCAGCCCAGAGGACCATACTAATTGCCCTGACTCAGGCCCTTAAAATGGCCAAAGACAAAATTGCAAACATCTTCACAGACAGCCGATATACCTTTGCCATTGCTCATGTCCATGGGCTCATCTATAAGGAAAGGGGGCTGCTCACAGTGGAAGGAAAAAAACATCAAATATAAAGATGAGATTCTATTCCTATTAGAGACGATATGGCTGCCCCTCAAGACAAGCATCATCCATTGCCTGGGCCATCAAAATTGGGAAGATAAAAGAGCAAAGGGAAACAGATTGGCTGATAAGGCTGCAAAAGAGGCTGTGCTAGACTGCACAGCCATGTCCTTGGTGGCTATGGTTCCACCAGGACTCCCTCCAACCCCACATTACAGCTTGAAAGATAAGGAGGACCTAACCAAATGCCAAAGACCCTTTCAAAAAGGAGATGGCTCCATATGGCTGAGGGCCAAATAATTCTCCCTTCAGAATTTGCTAAACAGCTCATTTATCAGATTCATCAAAATACCCAGCTGGGTCTTAGAAAACTTAAGGAGCTACTGAGAAATGCTAACTACAAAATTTTTCACCCAGGGCCCTTAGTAAAATAGATCATTTCCCACTGCCCTACCTGTAAGGCAGTAAATCCCTTGACTACAGGACAAAAGGCCCCAGGAAACTGGCTACGTGGACAGAGACCTGGTGCAAACTGGGAAATAGATTACACAGAAGTCAAAACAGGTTTATATGGATACAAGTACCTTTTAGTTCTTGTAGAGACCTTTTCAGGCTGGGTGGAGGCATTCCCCACCAAAAAAGAGACTACCACCATAGTGGCTAAGAAGCTGCTAGAAGAAATTATCCCCAGCTATGGATTGCCTTCATTGCTGGGATCTGATAATGGACCTGCCTTCATATCTCAGGTAATACAGTCATTTGTTAAGATTGTGAGGACAGATTGGAAACTTCATTGTGCCTACCATTCCCAGAGTTCAGGCCAGGTAGAGAGAATGAATCGGACCTTAACTAAATTAACCCTAGAAACTGGCAGTGACTGGGTATCCCTCCTTCCTTATGCTCTGTGTAAGGCTAGAAACATCCCTTATACCCTAGACTGAACTCCCTTTGAGATACTATATGGGGGTCCCCTTCTCCTTCTGCCTAACCTTCAACCTGAGATCCTTGCAGAATTTGACCATCAGAAATTCCTGGAATCCCAACTAGCTCTCCATAAGGTCCAAAAACAGATTTGGCTAGATACACACCAAATGTATGAGTCAGCTTCCCCTCCTAACCCCTGTTGCTTTGAACCAGGTGATGAAGTCTGGATTAACAGACACAATCACAAGACTCTCAAGCCATGCTGGAAAGGCCCTCACATGGTAATCTTGACCACACCCACAGCCGTGAAGGTTGACAGAGTCTGAACCTGGAGACATCACTCCCACATCAAACCTGTGGGACAAGAGGCAACTCAGCAGTTGCAACACTGACGGGAAAGGCCTCCTGCCCACTGGACTCCAGAAGGATGGAAGATTCAGCCCCACCCACTGAACCCACTAAAGCTAAGACTTTACAAATACTGATCTTGATCTCTGCTATGGGATTGGCCTTCACTGGTCCTAACCTTCATGAGCCATATAACCTCACATGGGTGGTTACTAACATAGTTACAGGGACAATAGTTAATTCCATGTCCCACTCAGCCCCTATTGGAACTTGGTTCCCTGACATAACATTTGACTTGTGCACATTGACTGACTGGGATTGGGATACCTATGCTGAACTCCAAAATTGCTACCACCCAAGTGGGCGCAACATGGTGTAACACACCCTCTTCTATGACTGCCTGGGGAAGGGGGGCAGGAGATCCAAATCTCAGAATACCAAATATGGAGGTGTGGAATCATTCTTTTGTGCAATCTGGGGCTGCGGGTCAATAGGAACAATCTCTTGGGACCCCTCCCCAGTTAAGGATAACCTCATTATAGTTAAACGGAATCCAGGGTGAGACTAACCAGGATGGGGATATGGACTGCAGCCTAAACTCTATTCAAAGGGTCTCAGTGGACCATGTGCTTTTAGTACCTATAATCTAATTGCTATTAAATTTATCCCAAAAGGTAAAAAAAGCCACAAACTGGGGAGCAGGAAACACATGGGAACTATGGCTCTATAAACCAAATAGTGATTTGGGGATATTATTCACTGTTCAGCTCCTAACTCAAAAGATAAAATTCGGGCCTGAAGTACCACTAGGCCCCAACCCAGTCCTGCCACCCATTAAAGTCTCACCTCAGAAGCAGGACATCATGACTACTGAAAGGCCCAACCTAACAAATAAGCCTAGGGTGACTTATATCCCATCCCGGAGTCCTGCCCCAAGTCAGGAGCCCCAACCCCGATTTGGACCTTGGGACTTATTCCAGGCCACCTACCAAGTGATAAATAACTCTAGGTCTGAACTCACTGATGACTGCTGGCTCTTAGATTCAAGGCCTCCCTATTACAAGGGAATAGCCATCCTTGGAAATTACGGCACCTCTGAGGATAATGGGGCCTGCTGCTGGCATTACCTGGGCATCGGGAGGTTAACTTTGGAACTGCTTGGAGGGAATGGGCTCTGAATTACAGGGGGACAGAAACCTGTCCCCTCATACTCATAGACACCTATGCCACACCACCCAAAAAGCCCAAAATCAGGAGATGTACCTCATCCCTCAAGATGATGCCTGGTGGGCCTGCTCTACTGAGTTGACCCCTTGTGTTCATACTTTAACTCTCAACCCCACTGATGGATTCTGTGTGCTGGTCCAGCTAACTCCTAAGATATTTTATTATTCAGGTGAAGACATCAAGACTCAACTCTTCCTCACTCCTGACTGGAATATTAAAATGGTGGCAGTCACTGCAGTCCTAGTCCCCACCCTGCTAGGACTCAGCATTGCTGGGCCACTGGAGTGGGCACCTCAGCCTTAGTTCTCCAAGACAAAAATGACAAGGTCCCAAGCCTAGTGATAGATGCTGATCTATTAGAGCTAGAAAAGTCTGTCTTACATCTTGAGACTTCCTTATGTTCACTAGCCGAAGTTACCCTTCAGAACAGGCATGGACTAGACCTCCTATCCCTCCAACAAGGCAGATTATGTCTAGCTCTAGGAGAACAATGCTGTGTTTATGCTAACCATTCTGGAATCATCAAAGAATCAATGTCTCTAATATGGAAAAGATTACAAGATAGAGAAAAAGAGAGGCAAAAATCTGAAAATTGGTATGAGTCCTTTTTTAATTGGTCCCCTTACTCACTGCCCTCCTTTCAGTGGCGGCAGGGCCCCTGATGCTGTTGCTACTCACCCTCATCTGTGGGCCCTATATCCTTAACACTCTCATAAGGTTGGTCAAAGAATGTGTATCTACCACTCAGCTTACGGTATTAAAAAGTCCCAATATCAACTCCTAGACCCCTCTCAAGGATTTGAGAGGGAACCTTTCTCGAGGGGGTAATGATAGGATCAAATTTGCTCCAGTTTTTAGCTAGGCCTAAGTTTCAGTTTCTCAGAGAGGCAGGCAGGACTTCTGGGAAAAAAACCATGAACAAAGGGCTGTTAATCAATAGCAACCCTGATGTGTGGCCTGGGAAGATAGCCACCCAGGGGTCTGAGTCAGTTCCTGCATTATCTCTGGACTATGATAAAAAAAAAAAAAAAAAAAAAAAAAAAAGGACTTGCCGGAGATAGCAGTCTCCAGGGCTGAGTCAGTTCCTGCAAAGACTCTAAAACATGTCTAAACATGTCCAAGTATGGTAAAAGCTGGGCCACAGCCAATCAAAGGTGTACAAATGTAACTGCTACTTGCTTAGCCAATCACATTAGAAGATGACCTAACCCTCCTAAAATTCTCTAGCTGTGCTTAAAAGGGGCCTGAGTGCTCCTCTCAGGGTCGCCATGTTGTATGAATGACACCCGCAAGCTGGCTGATTCTGCAGAACAAATTCTCTTTGCTTTTACATACTATTTGAGTCTGGGGTCTTTCTTCAGAGATTCTCGGACCCTTACAATTCCAGCTCAGGAAGTAGAAGAAAGAGAAAGAGGACTTCAAGGTTAGATTCCACTAAATAGCATGTTGGAGTTGGAGTCCCCCCACCCTGGTGAGATCTTGTCATAAGGAAACAATAATAAATAAAAGTAAATAAGTAAGTGATATTTAGGGATGTTAAATTAGAAAATAGTTTGTAACATGTACAAACAATAAAGCAGTATTTTAATACTGGGACACGATTTTTGTTCTATAAATGTAATGCATACTTTGTTCTTATTTTTGCTATTTTGAGACATGATCTCACTATGTTGTCCAGGCTGAACTCAAACTCAATTTTCGTGCTTCAGTCTCTTAAAGTCTAAGAGTATAGGTATACACCACTGCTCCTACATCTGTTGTTCATATTTCATTTTATAAGTTTCAGATAAACATTATATCAAGGATGGTGGAGAATGAGAAAAATGTTTTCAAGCAGAAGATAGGCATGTTGGAAGGAAGAAGGGCTTTAGTGAAAGGGAAGTGAGTGAAGGACTAGGGACAAGCAAAGGTATTGAGAGGGCATTGTGATCAGAGTACATTATATCCTCGAATGAAAACTGGCAGTAAAAAGTTAAAAGAAATCAGGTCTTATCATTTGTTGCTGTTTGTATGTTTGTTTTTTGGTTTTTCAAAGTAGGGTTTCACTGTAGCCCAGGCTGACCTGGAATTTACTATGTAGTCTCAGGCTGGCCTTGAACTCACATTGATCATCCTACCTCTGCCTCCCAAGTGCTGGAATTAAAGGTGTGTACCACCATAGCAGTGTTTGTTTGTTTGTTTATTCATTTATTGAGACAGGCTTTCACTGTAGAGCCCAGACTATCCTAGAACTTGCTTTATGGACCAGGCTAGTCTCAAACTTGTGTTGATTCTCCTGCCACTGCCTCCTAATTGCTGGGGTTACAGACATGCATCATGACTCCAGACACTTCAGACCTACTAGTTTGACTATATAAAATAGTAGAGCACACTATCAGCATGGATTGTAACCACACATTCACTTGAGGGCACAAAACATTACTTCAATGGCATGATTGTGGACATTATAACATTTCAAGAACAGTATACTATTTGATCCAAGTAACCTGATCCACAGCACTTCAAGAGTCATGATGGCAGTAAAACTAATGGCAGCAGGAAAGCAAAGGTACATGATTTCCACTTGGTATGTATATGAGCATGGAGTCCAAACACAGCACAGGAGATGAGCAAAACAAGAAAGGGCTTAACAATTTTTTTGTGATTTCACCTAGAAATAACTGTAAATGTAAAAAAAAAAGAAAAGTAAACAATTTTGCCTATTGTTGCCTATTCAAATACCAAAATAAAAAATGTAGCCCAAAACTGAAATAGGTTGAATTTCTGCTAAAATAAACATATAGAAAATTAAAATTAAAAAATTTAAATTAAATTACCCAAAGCAACAAAACTTTTACATAGGTAACTGAATTTACACTGTAATTCTTTAATCACAGAAATGCTATTTTAGCCCATATGCATTGATATGTGTTATTATTATTATTTGTTTGGAATCTGAGCCATTTTCTCTCTGAAATCATGCATGTCCTCTGCACTCTAGCATAGTTTTTACATCCTCCTGTCAGTCAACAGCAAAAAATAATCTTCAGAACCCTTCCACAGAAATGAATCCAAATGAAGCCTGCAGAAATTCTACTTTTATTATCTCCTGAAAAAATTATTTCTTTGGCTATTGTAGGAAATCAAACCTATAAGTCTGAGTCTTTCCAATGACTGATTTTTCAGGATTGAGAATAACAGATTCTGTTTGATATAAGACTATTTTCTCTCTTGTAGCATCAAGTAAGAAGCCTAAAATACATCCTTATTTTTTTTTTTTTTGGTACTATCCAAGCCAGACATTCAAGCAATGCAATTTGTTCCCATATCCTCAATCTATTTGTGTTTTTAAAATTATGTCTCCTTTGCAAGAAAATGACCCAAGAGATAACAGTTTTAGAGAAGCAAAACTTGTCCAGAGCACTTTGTAAAACATTGGTATGAATAGTACAAATTCACTGAAGCTTTGTTCAACCCACAGCAACAAAACACAGATCTAGGATTTTCCTTATTAATGTAAGACCATCTTTATTTAGAACAATATGAATTTTATGGTTTAAAATAAAATTTTGAGAGCTGGGCATGGTGTATGCCTTTAAATCCAGCACTCAGAAGTCTGAGGTAGGAGGATATCCATGAGTTCAATGCCAGCCTGGGGCTACAGATTGAGTTCCTGGTCAACCTCGGCAAGAGGGAGACCCTGTATCAAAAAAATAAAATGAGTATAATATTACTCTTTATATAGATATTTACAAAGTTTCAAGAAACTAGGGATATAAAATACTGACATTTGATTCCCAACATTGGTAATAAGTTTTTAACTACTACAGAATGTGCTACATTATTGATTTTGTTTTCCAATATGTTGACCAGTTAATATTTATGTTACTCTTAAACATGCTAAAAGAATAACTTATTATTATTATTTTTTACCAAAACTAACCTGAAGTTCAATCTTAAAGCCTGTACCATGTGCTTTTCTTTCTTGGTGATGTAGAAATACATTTTTATATAAGCATTACAAGGCAAAATACAATTTCACAATTATATTTTAAATCAGCTTGACATATCAGAATTATGTCTAGGTCTAGAAATACCAAGATTTAAAATAAAAGTATGTTATTTTTTGAGGTACCCAGCAGGTAAGCTTCCCAGGCCAGATGTCAAAAGATCTGAGCACTACAGTTCCTCTGGACTGCATGTGGCCTGTGACATGCAGTTCCTTTATTTGGGTAAGTAGAGAGAAAACACTGTGCTTGTCTTCCTTCTGGTAAAGGTTGATGTATGATCATCAAACTAACAGAAGTAGGTTCACTTTGTGAGTGTCAAAAATTCTAAAGACACACATGATTTTCCTTCTGCTGGAAAAAAATTAATCACTTCCTCCTTTTCTGCCCAGAAATAATTCTTCTCTATAATACGCAAAGCTTATTGTTAGACTGTGGTATAACACTTAGCGTACATAGTTTTGACTACAACCAAATTATCTTTAAAAAGAGGTTATATTTTTGTCACTTTCATAAACCATGTAGTGGAAGAACACTTGTTGAGTCAATGAATGAAGGAATAATTGATAATCAGTAAGTTAGCAAATTTTATAGGGTAAGAACAGCCTTTTGATTACTAAGAGAATGAAGGTAAAGACATTCAAATGAAAAACATGTGATTTGTCATATTTGGGGAACTGTTGCCAGTGAAGAATTAATAAAATGTTACTGAGTCTCAGAAATTTCCCATAACACCCCAAATAAGATCTCACATCTGCATTGTTTCACACTTTCCATTGTATGTATGCATGTGTGTATATATGTATATATGTATGTATGTATACACACATATGCGTATATATATATTTTTTTTTCCCACTGTGGTCAATGTGAAACTAAGCACTTTACCATTGGAACAACGTATGTACTCTCTGCAGCAGCTCTGTCACTCGTTATTATTTCTCATAATAGCTTCAATATGCATCTACATTGAATCTTTATATGTTCCTTCCTGTTTGAAATCGTGTTGCTAAAATTATGTGAATAAAGTTGACTTAGTGCTTTACATGTTGTAATAACTCTCAGAGGATCGGAGTTGAAAACAGGATAAACACCCACAAAAACTTTCTGTAATGAAGTGACTTAGTCTGATTCAAAGACTTAAGAGAGAAGGAGTATAGATGCCATTACATACTCAATTGTGTTTCTGTCCACTTTTCCTGTCATGTTAATACCATAGAACTGTTGCATGGCAGCGAGGGCAGACTGCATGGTCTCCGCAGAGCGCAGCACTGACATTCTGGGGTCTGTTGGTGGAAGGTAGCCGTATTTTTGTAACCACACCTGCAATAAAAAGTAAAGTTCCTTTTAGAACATTGTTATTATTTAATCATGTTCTGGTGATTCACTTATGTTTATAATGGATTGGTAAATGTATATGATCTCTTTGGAACATAAATTATGTAGTTTATATCATAATGATATAGTATCAGTAGTTGTGGACTTGTCTAAGATAGCTACAAGTGGTAATTAGAAAATTGTGAGTCAACCAAAAACAAAAACAAAAACAAAAACAAAAAAAAAGCCGGGTGTGGTGGCGCATGCCTTTAATCCCAGCACTTGGGAGGCAGAGGTAGGAGGATCGCCTTGAGTTCGAGGCCACCCTGAGACTCCATAGTGAATTCCAGGTCAGCCTGGGCTAGAGTGAAACCCTACCTTGAAAAACCAAAAAAAAAAAAAAAAAAGAAAAAAAAAAAAAGCAAATTGTGAGTCACTAGAACTTACAAACCTATGGTGTATAAATAAATATGAAAACTACTACATAAAAATGCAAAGAAGACTTCCCCTGTCCTCCAGGAACTTGAACTCTAAAAATAAAGATTATAGTTTTTCTGGTAGGATAAGTGCTTATCAAGATATCATTGCTGGGCTGGGCAGAAGGCTCAGTGGGAAAAGTGCTTGCTGCACACTCTTGATGACCTTATTTCAGAGACCCAGATAAAGCCAGAGCACTACGTCCGTAATCACAGCTGTTCTACAGTAAGGTGAAAGGTGTAGCCAGGAGAATCCCAGAATTTCTAGGATCAAGAGTCCTGGTGTCATAACAGTGACCAGCAAGAGACTCTTTCTCAAACAAGGTGGAAGGCAAAAGATGACAATTGAGGTGGCCCTCTACATATATACCAGGATGCACATGTCCACAAAATGAACACACACACAAACATACATACCAATACAATGATAGTAAATTATAAGAAAATAGCATTGTTGCTGAAAGAGCAGTTAATAAGCACATGCTACATTTTAAAAGCTGCTGTTTTCCTAATTAATTGCACAATAGCTACAGCTGTGATGAGCATAATATTCATAGATTAACCATGTTATTCTGACATAAGATTTTGGGTATAAATTTTATGTAAGCATTTCAACCCCCTGTAGCTAGATGTTTCCTAGTAGCTAGAGGTAAATTTTTCATACGTAATATTCTTTATTTAAGATGATTCATCAAATAAAATTTACAGATAAATATCCAACTATCTTATTTTGTTTAGTTCTCTATAAAGGTCTTTTAAGTTTTATTCCCTCTTTCTTTTTTTAATTTATTTACTAGAGACAGAGAGTGAGTGAGAGAGAAAGTGAGAAGGAATGGGTGCCTCTAGCCACTGCAAATGAACTCCAGATGCATGTGCATCTGGCTTACATGGGACTTGGAGAATCAAACCTGGATCGTTAGGCAGGCAAGTGCCTTAACCACTAAGCCATCTCTCTAGGCCTTATTCCCTCTTTCTATGGTGAAGACATTTGAAAGGACAATGAGAGAAAGAAGTTAAGAGTTGAGCTCACATCATAATCATGATTGCTACTACAACTGAGTCAGAGTACAAAACCCAAGGCACCTGCAGGGATCTCTAGTAGGGAAATAGTGCACTCTACCTTACCATTCTATGCATTCATTAGACATGCACCATCTGTGTTCATCTCACATCCAAACCTGCTTTCCTTTACCTCAGTGTTCCCAAGGGTTCTAAGATATCATAGAGCTCTGTTAACCACTTCTCACATTGATAAGGGCAAAACAACTGCTGCAGTATTTAGTAGAAGTTGTACAACAGTGTGTGCTTATCACTTCACTGATGACACTAAAGTGTAACTTTCTGAAATAACTGATATTCTCCTCAGATAAAGTTGTAACTATTTTACAATAAAGTTTTCTCCCCATGAATGTAATTGACAATTATAGAAATTGAATTGAATAAAATGTGATTTTAATATGACAATATTAAATTTGCAAAGTGTGATATCCTATGATATTCTGATATACAGCAAAACTGACAACCCTAAAATACAGTGATCTAACTACAAATTAAAAATAAATTAAAACATTTCTTGTAAAATTAATTGAAAGATGATCACCCTCAAGAAAGGGCACTGCTGAAACTCAATCTAGGACATTCACCTCCTATGTGCCAAAGGCATGTCAAGACACTGTCATTTAATCTGAAATGAATAGGGTGCTAGCAAAAACAATATATCCAGTTACTTTGTAAGTAGCGGCACGATCCAAAAAGAAGATTGAATTATTTTCTGAATGAAGGAGGCAGTTAATAATATTATTTAGCATGAAATTTAGTATTTTCATTCAAATTCTCAAAACTCAGAAGATTCTAATAATATAAATTTGCTAAAATTCTTTAGCTCAATAATTTTTCCATAGTACTGCCATCATGTTGTACATGCTAGAGAGCTAACTTGTTGCTAGGTTACTGCTGGGTGCTAAGCTACTGGCATTTACATTCATGAAGACAGCAAAAAGGAAGACATTAATCATAAATCCTGTGATTTATATACAAATGGAACTATAAAACATACAAATATTAAGATCATAATAAAAATAGAAAGTACCAGAACTTGCAAATTTGATTCATGTCTGAGCCTTCCAAGCAAATGATTTCAAATAAAAGAAAAATGAACTATAATTAGTTTTTCTTAAAGTTCTCTTTTATATTATGTTGCTGATCCTCCTTTTCCCAATGGATGGTAAGTGGGAATTCTTTATAATGGTAAAACAACAGGAAAACTATCATTTCTTCTTTTTTATGATTTATTTCATAACTGACAGGATTTTGTCAGAAAAAAATGAAACTTTTTTACAGAATTACATAATGGCTGAGAAAAAAAAAAACTGTAGAAAGTAATGTTGTGGGTAGCACTTGACCTTGTGTGCACTATATGTCTATATAGTATCTATAGCTCATCACAAGGCAGAGTCACATCTTTTTCATGATTCATAAAAATGCACATAGAGATGCACATCTTTGGTTATGTATGTATGTATGTAAACATCTATGCAAATTCACAGCACATAATATATTTTAACACAGATATCAGAGCTTGTGTGCTGTTACTAGAAATCTATTCCTCCTATAACACATATTTAAAATGAATTTGTCTCCTGAGGTTTTTGCTCTTTAAGGTCTTTATGTGAACACTTAGGAAAAAGGAGATGTAACTTGCAGGGCCCAGGTAAAGACTGTAATGCTCATAGCAAAATTCTTGCAAAACAAATGCAGTATCTCATGTATACCTGCTCGCTCTTCTTTATTACCATAATCACGTCTGCTCAAGGTCTTGTCATGAGATGGGACAAGACTGAAAATATAAGCAAAGTTTAAATAATCAGACTTGTTAAGACAGACAAGCCACAGACAATCATATATGAGGGGAATGGAAAATCTGAGGCAATAGGCTTCTGTTGTTACTTTGCACTGTGCTTTTTAGACCAGTGAGTCTAAGAACACTTTTAAAAGTATAGGGGATAAGTAAGTTCCTTCAACAAAACCTTGACTCAGCTTACTGCCTGTAACTTCTACTCCTTGTTAGCAGTACAACCAACCAGAGGTCCTCAAAAAGAGCTACATATCTAAGCTTGCATTGCATGCCCAGTCTTACGCATATATCTCACTGCCATCTAGATAAAATTGATTTTATCCTCATGGTGGTTATTCAGTTCTATGAACAACCAGAACACTGCTGCTCTCTGAAAAACAAGATTGACAAACTGATCACAAGTAAAATAAATAAATAAATATTTTGCTAATAGATAACATCATTAGTTTACAGCATAAATAAAAAGTAAGAGGAACACAAAATTTCTGCAAACTCTGCAAAGGAAACATGTTTTCATTAGTAATTATTCATGTAGCCATAACTGTGAAAACCTGCATGAATGCAGTTGTACACACAATATTTGAGCCATACCTAAAAGGCAGCAACCACCCAAAGGAAATAGGTATTAGTCTCGTGAATACTGCCCAATCTCAACAGGTAATTGAGTGCAGTATTTCTTTACTTAGGTGAATCACAGCAATTTGATAACAGAACAATTTTATAACTCTCCTTCTGTCAGGACATAATAACATAGAACTTCATGTAATGGCCTTGAATACCTGAAAGGTGAAAAGGCATCCTTCAAAATAAATGCAATCAGTATATATATGTGGGAAAAAAAAACCTGCCAAATCTATTAGCACTAGAAGGAAAGTGTTTTCAAAACTATGGAAGACATTTGAGGGAATTACAATGATGTCTAGAATTTTATTTATCCTGAGAAATCATTTTGTAAGTCCACAATTCCACATGATGTTAAGTATAATTTATTTCTAGTTAACATGTGGCATGAAAAAATTCAAGCACCCTCTACACACTTCATATGCTCCACAGCAGTGCTATTTATTGGATGAAAATCACAGTGGTGCTAAGTACATTTTATACCACATTCATTTAAATTCCCATTTCTATATAAACACCTTTTACTTATTTACTTTACTAATTTGGCGAGTTATTTGTAAACATGACTGAGTTCACATCAAAATTTAATATATTAATGCAAACTTCTATATTTATAATGATTACTAGATATTATAATTTAATTGACTTCCTTGACATGAAACTAAAAGCATGATTTTAGTAAACAAGTTCTCAAGGCTATGAAAAGTAATTTCTGCTTTTGTAGTATAAATTTCCACACAAATTTACTATGCTTCCTTGAAAACTAAAATTAACAACCAGGTGATTAGATTCCTATGTTATTAGTAAAGTCAACAACAATTTTACAGTATTTTCCCCTAAAATGTCATGAATTTGGTAGCCACAATTAATGATAGAATTTAGGGTATATGTTTTATAGTTTGAAAAGTGGCATGTATGTACACACACACACACACACACACACACACACACACACATGCGCGCAAGTAAGCAAAATATTGAAATGGTGGGAGAGCACTCATTCAGAATTGGGCATAGTAGGGCCGGAGAGAAGGCTTAGCAGTTAAGGTATAAGGTACTTGCCTGAGAAGCCTATGGACCCAGGTTCAATTCCGCAGAATTGGGCATGCTTAAAAATCATAAGTTATCCATGCACAAATTAGCCTTTCTCTTCATTCAAAAAATCTGATAGGGTCTACATTTTCATCCCATCTCCACTTTGAATGAATCATTTCATGAAAGTGCACATAATTAATTTAGAATTTTGACTTCCACAAAATGTTTTTGTTTAACTGTAATACAGGAGTAGAACCAAATACACTCCACATGAGGCATCTGTCATTTAGCCAAGGACACAGGAAACCAGCTAGAGCACGAGGTCAATATATAAAATCACCATGAGCACAATTTGTTTACCCTAACTTGAAACTCTTGTTTGTCAGAGAAATTAGGGTTTTCCTACACCACATAAAATGCACTATGTTTTGTATTTAAGAACTGTGGAAGCAAAGCCCCTCAAACATAATTGTCTGAGTTCCAATGATAATAAGAGTAGCTCCCCTAATTGGAATCTGATCATCTTCTCATCCTTGTGGGAAAGTGATCTTCTGCTTCCTTCTCTGCCTATACTGCCTTTTCCTAGGTATGTTTACATTTCCCAAGTATATTTAGTATGATAATCTCCATACATGTTAACTCCATACATGTTATCAAATATAAAATGTACCCCCCCAAATCAAAATACAACCAACAAAACACAGTAACAGCATATTGCCATAGACCGCACACTGATAGGATCTCCTTAATATCAAAATCACTTCACAAATGCAAACAGGAAAAAAAAAAAACCCTTTAAGTTTGTGATTTTTATGCTTTCCAAGTGAAGAGAAGTGTTGAACAGCAGCATACCACGTGAATTTTAGGAAAGGCATATACATTAACCTGAGTCATGTGCATTGTGGACTTGGCTCCTTTTTGCTCTGGGAACAGAGACAGCCTTGTCAATATCGAAAGATGAGATAATTAATCTACTTTAGGGCCCGACAAGTGGGTGTGCAAAATGTCCCATTGAAATATAGGAACTTTTTCTATAATCCTCACATCAACATGTACATAGAGAAGTACAGCATCCTATTTTAAATTTTAAAATTAGAAAACAATAAATTTCAATTTTCAGATGATTCTCATGTCTACACTTGACAAACTTCATAATCTACTTACCACCTGTGTTCTACTAGGTATCATAAGGAAGACGGTTAAGTTCCATGGTGTAAAGAAGTCAATATTGTGACCAGCAGTAATCAGTTTAAAGAGAGTGAATAAAAGAAGGGAATGGGAGCAAGAGTGCATGAGTACAAGGAAAGTTTACAATTATTATATATGAAAATTTCATGATAAAATCCACTATTTTGTACAGTTCATATATGTTAATAAGAAGTCAGTTTGGTTTGAGTACAACATATACTATTTTGTTGTGTCAGGTGAAACCTATTTATACATTATATTATTGCAAAAATAAATTTCATATCATTTTAAGTATGGAGAGTAAAGAAGAAAGAAAGCTGTTATAATATTTAGATGTTAGCTGGTTTTTTTTATTAGATATGGGCATATTTCGTATGTAAATCACATATTGGTACCTTCCTTTCCCTCCTCCCTGTTCCTTTTCTAAAGAGGCCTTCCTCATTAGGGATGTAGGTCAACCCCATGGGGATTGTTGGTCATTTATTATTGGGGGGGGTGAGAGGGAATGTCTCTCTGCAAAATGTCCCAACTTGTGGCTCTAACAATTTTTCCACCCCCTCTTCTGCAAAATTCCCTGAGCCATGCTAGGAGCATTTTAAATCTACTTCAGTGATGGGCACTCAGGAGCCTCTGGATCTCTGGTTTGGTATATGTTGAGTGTCCTCAGTATGTATCTCCTTCACCCTTGTGCCAATATCAGATTCACTGAAAAAGCAGCTCTCTAAGTCATTTCCCCAATTCCTCTGTGGTTTCAGCTAGGGACAAGGTGGCATACACTGGGTCGTTTATCTCCTCAGGTCCATTCACTGGTTATCTTATTGTAAACTACTTATTGGAATTATGAACACTACAGTCATAATGACACAAAATCTTGACCTGTTCAATTTTTATTCTCTAAAACCTTGGCAATGCAATTTTTTACTGTAAAATGAACTGCTAGAAGAATAGTTTTAGTGGACTTTGGGCCTATTTTTTTTTTAAAGTGGCACATTTTAGATTTTAGGAATAACTGATAGACATCAAGGAAGATAGCAGTTTACCAGTAAATGTAATCAAAATTCTTTGGCTAACTGACAGAACATGATAACATGAAACTCGTGATTGTTATGAACTATTAATGTGACTTTTCTGATTTTTTTTATGTATTCTGGTTATGTGCTTCACATCAGCTATGGTGATGTTTTTAGGTATAGAAATAAACTTATCTTGATTTTACTGACTTTGAAAGTGTGAACTCAACTGTGTAAAGAATGAAACTAGTCTCAGATGTCTCAAAGATAAATGGTTATTTTTAAATGAGAACCAAACAATGAAAATTCATGAGTTAAATTATTTTAAAATTATATGCCTCCCTTAGGTTATATTAATATTTCTATTTTGAATAGGTTTTATATCATGAATATATGTTCAATATACTAGTTCATAAACATAAATAAAATAACAATTTTTTTAAAGTTGATCAGTGGAAAATGTAGTGATCACAGCTCTGAAAGCGAGGAATGATTATTTTATTATATGTTTTAATTTTTAAATGAAGCTTCCTCCTTATATTCACCAGTACTTCAGACACCTGCCAGGGAAGAATGAGTATACAATTTATCTCTCAGCACTTCTTTTTCCTTCACTTATTGCTGAATTTATCTATAGCCTACAGAAACAATTTATTTTGTATAATGATTTCTAAGCCATTCATGATTTAATCTAAAAGTATCCCCTAGTTTAAGTTACAATTTATTCTTTGGTCAAAGTGAATTTCAGTCCCACCTCCATGATAAGAATAGGAAGTACCATCATGACTTTGCCACCCAATACTGACTGGTAATTTACTCACATTATCTTTGATTCTTAAAATAAATTAAGTCTTAAATAAATGACATAGTTAAATTTAAGAAAAACTACATAACTTGCCCAAGTATACCTCAACAGTTAGAGCAGGAGTCTGAATTCAGAGATCAAAATGAACCTGGAACTTGGCTCTGACTGTCATTACAGACGGCTGCTCAAGATGGTGAAGGTACTCAGCTGCCTGTTTCTAGGCTGCAAAGTCCCAGGAGACCCTATTCCCATTTGAAGATGGCAGACTGTCTGAAAACACACCTACAATAATCAAGAACATTTAGTTTTATGCAAACAAAACACCCCATTTTGCATCATGAAAGGGTACTGAGCAGATACTCCATATGTTCTGGGTATAACACTACCTCCTACTTCCACAGGTCTAATTGAAACTGACTGGCACTAGAAAATTTGCACATGCCATTTAATAATATTATTTCAGTAGTAGAAAATTTCACTTATCTTTATTCAGTGTTGGGGTTCAGAAAACAACTGACAAGACAACCTCCTTGGCAGAGTTACTCTCTCCTATCCATAAGCGCACTTCAAGGTTGGAGTCTTGATGCTTCTGTTCCCCTGTAACTATATTTCCCTCAATTATCTTCCCTAAAATTAATAGCTGAAGTACCATCTATAATTTCATGACACATCAATTAACTATAATTCTGACATGATCCAAATGTCTACAACCTGGCATTGTACAATTTAAACAAAAATGCAGGAGTATCTCCAAAGAACACATGTTGTCAAGTATTAATCCTCAGCCTGTGGCTTTATCTGGAGGTCATGGAACCTTTAAGATATTGGTCCCAACTTTAAATAGATAGGGAGCTTAAGTTCAGTCAGGGCTACTTAACCCTAAGCAAATTCAATATCCAAATTATCCTCCTCCTGAACTTTCTTATTCCTAATACTTGAGTCATTTGGGTTAATAAGTGCCATTTTATTTTCAAAAATACATGTTGGGTCCAGTGGGTGGCCTTTCACTACACAACAGTGAGCCTTACAGGGGATATTGTGATCTGAGCCTCTGAAGGAAAAATACACTCTAAAACTGTGAGCTGAAAAAAAAAATCTTTTTTCTTTCTTAAATTGATAAGTAATATTTCATAAGCAATGTTTGTTACAACAAAATAAAGCTGACTAATGCCAGTCATCTTTCCTCTCTTATCATATATAGTAAATGTTTCAACATTATTTTTTAATTTTTATTTATTGTTTGCAAGAGGAGAGAAAGGGAGAGTAAATAGGTACACCAGTGCCTCTAGCCACAAAAAAAAAAAAAAAAGAACTCCAGACACATGTGCAACTCAGTGCCATCTGCCTTTACATGGGTATTGGAGAATTGAACCAGGGTTGTTAGGCTTTGGAGGCAAGTGCATTAATAGCTAAGTGATATTCAGAGACATGAGGTCTATATGATTCTAAAATGTCTTTAATGTTAACAAGTGAAATGGAGCACCAGTGAGTCCACAAAAGCCAGATAGACCATTTAAGGTCAGAAATCTACTGTTTTGTTTGTTAACTCCTGAACCTATCTGTGACAGATGGGTGGACATTTTTTCTGGACAAAAAAAATAGAGTAAAAACAAAATAAATAAATGGTAAATATTTCCTAGATGCTAAGAAAGACACTATGCTATCAGTTATCAATTAGGATTGCTGTAAAGATGAAATTCTCTACAGTACCACTTGTGTGTTCTTAAGAAAAAAAAAAAGCCCAACTGTCTGAATACACAAGGGAGATGCTCTGCATGTTTCTGATCATACAACTAGATGGTCTGGTTATAAGGATCTGTTAGTGTATGATGTTGAGACATCTATATACTATCCTTTGTGGGTGGGTACTTATGAGGGTGGTGAATTCACGTGTGTGTGAAGATATGTGTGCTCCAGGAGCACATGTTTTCCAAAGGAGAACATTAGGATGTGTTTCTTCCTCTATTAATGTTCCTTGTATTCTCTCAGTGAAGTTGGGTCTCCTAGTTTGCCTCTCAGACGTGCTGACAATTGAGCACCAGAAATCATCCTCTTTTTGCCCACCTCAGCACTCGGGTTACAGGCATGCACGGCCATGCAACTGGGAGCTGGAGATAGAACTCAGCTACGGATGCTTGTGCAGCAAGCACTCTTACCTGCTTACTCTTAGCCATGTTCTCAGCCACTAAACACTAACTTGTACTGTTAATTTTGCTCTAGATGGAGAAGACATAATCAGGGCACATTATCCTGATGTAAATCCAAATCACAGAATAGTAGAAGAATATTTAAATCCACAACTTTCCCAATGTTCACTTGGCAATAAGCTCTGCTTCTCGAGGAACCATCTGGTGCTTTAGAATCTTGAGTGCATTCTTTTAAGAAGCTAGGTAGCTCTTGAAACTTGCTGTTTTTATTTCAAAGGAATAGCATAGCATGGTGTTTGAAAGAGTTTGACATCAACTACAATTAAGATAATTAAAGATCAATTTTGGTAAAATATTCCATATATATTAAGAATAAAAATGAGTTTCACAAGGGCACAGGAAGTATTCCAGTTTCACCTTTCATCTTCAGGGGAAAAAATACTAAACAAACAAAAACATCTTCCCATTGTGTACTCATGCAATAATTATTTCCTAAAAACCTACTGTAGCAGACAGTCTCATGTTGCTGTGATGAACTTCTAAACCAGGCACAATTATAAATGAAGGGATTTATTTGAAGGATACTGTTCCAGGGGAAGTTCCATAATGGCAGAAGAAGCTGGCCCATTTTCAAAGGTCCAAGCATGAGAAAAACCACCAGCAGCACCATACGCAAGAAAGCCCACTTCAGGAAACCCAGATGAAGCTCTGGCAATTTGCATATCTTTAGATTGTAATTCAGATCTGCTTTAGGGCAGGATCATAGGATCCACCCACAGTGACACCAAGTCACAAGTTTGACTAAAACTCCTGAATCTATTGGGGGACATCCATTCAAAATACCATACCTACTATGTGCAGGTGCTGGGCTTGGGCTTGAGGTGACAAGAATGGTTAATGCAGAAGTCCTGGTTCTTCTGGAGCTTATAAAATGACTGTTGAAAAGGCAAGCTTACTAGTTTCCAAATGCACATGTCAAATTGTCCATGTGTGAAGGAATATAAAGGGCTGTGAAAATCTAACTATAGGGGTAGGCCTATCTATAGCTTTTGAAAAGGTGGCACAAGTGATGAGCATTTAACTTTATTGAAACCTGTCAAAAATCAGATAGGTAAGTTGTTCTAAGAAGAGGATGAATAGCTATAAATATCCAGGGATGAGTGAGTGACCAGTATACAACATGTATGCAAATTGACAGTTGTCCTATCTCCAAAAGGAGCATGAATTTTGGGGTGTGTGTATGTGTGTGATGTTTGTGTATGACTGCAGGTGATTGTACAGTAGTCGGGGACAATCTTATGGCTGGCTGATCACCTCAAATGATAAAGTCATAGTCTCAGAGGAGCAGCACCCAGTCTGATCCAGCAAGCCCATGAGGTGACTCACCTGATAAAGACAGTTTTATGAGACTTGGTACAGAGATATCTGGTAGACCCGAGGCTGGTAACACAAGCCCAACAAACTAGCAAAGCCTGTCTCTGAAGTGTACAGAACAACCCCCTAAAAGGCTCCAGAGCCCCATTATTGCCACGGAAGTGGAAATCTTACCCATATAACATTTAGAAGTAGATTTCACAGATATCCATCCCAGCCAAGGGTTCCAGTAGATACTGGTTATTGTTTGTACCTTCTCAGGCTCAGGGGAAGCCTTCTCCACCACACTGAAAGGGCCTAGGAAGTATCTTGAGCCCAGATGAGAGGGATCATGTAAAGGGTTCTGATGAGCATCGGTTCAGACAACTGCCCAGGCTTCATCAGCAAAATTGTTCAACAAGTGTCTAAAGCAGTGGGACTGACTAGGACCATACATAGATGGTATCACCCACAGTCCTTAGGCTGGGTGGAGAGGATGAACAGGACCTTAAAAACTACAACAGCTAAGGACTGCTAGGAAATAAGCCCCTCGTGGCTAGAGATCTTCTTGCATGTGTGCTGTTCAGGGTGTGATGCTCACCTCGCAAGTGTGGATTTTCCCCATTTGAAATTCTGTTTGGTGCCTCCCCCGCTCCTTCCAAGAGACCCTGGAGACCTTCAGGAGTATGGGCAGACTCTCCTTCATCAGTTCTTGAAAGACTTAAAGCCACCAAGGAGATTTCTGGGCACTTGAATCTGCCCCCTCCCCTTTCTGTTCAAGGCTAATTACATCTTTGGACCTAGGAGACAAAGTCTGGATCAAAGTCCCAGTATGGGGATGTTCAGACCCAAGATAGGAAGGGTAGTACCAAATCATACTAACCACCTCCTCAGTTCTTAAAAGTTGCGGGCATAAAACCTTGTCTATCTCAATCACACCTTCACCAAGTCTGCTGCAGACCTGAGACAAGAGTGGAGTGCCCGGGACTAGCCTCAGAAGTTGATGATACCAAAGCAATTTTGAGATGGGAACAACTACCTTGTGCCCAACTTGCCCCTTCATGTTCCTTCTGATCTGAGGATGCCCAGCCAGACCAGGTCTTACCCAGCCTCCATAACCCTCTTAACTAAATTAGCCTGGAAAGCAACTCTGTGACAAGGTAGCCCTGATTCTCGACATTTGTCAATGTGACTAACTGTTCTCTGGAGCGGTCTTTCCTGGTCTCCTTCAGGTAGTCCTACTATCTTGGGAGTTCTATGAAGATTGGCCCATGAACCACCACCTGCTAGGCCTGGACCATACCTATACACTGTGCCAATGTCAGAAGAACTACACTGGCCATTGTGGCTTATGAATGAGTGCAAAGGGGGCCAGATGATGATTGTGGGAAAACATCCTGGTCTTTTCTTAAGTACTGGCCTAGTGTTGACTTTGCCAGCAAGAGGGCATGGAGGCAAACTCCCCACTAAGGAGCAAGGGATGAGAATAACAGGGAGAGTATAGGAAGATGCAGGGAGAATAATATGGGAATTAGTCATAGAAAGGTTCATCCTCTGGGGAAGCCAAAATTTTAGAGTGGGGTGCCATGAGAGGGGCCTAAGAGAACTGCTATGAACTCTGAGACTGATTATTAAACCAGACTGATTATTAAACCTGTTAACATAACAGAGTCAGTCAGCAGGGTTAATCCTCTAGACTCTTGGGCCCCGTTACCTAAGGACCTCCATTTCAAAATTCCGTGAGTCTAAATTTAACCCCAATCACCCCACATAAGAATGCTCAAGCTTGTGAATACCAGCCATGAGCTACTAAACCAGGCAGATCCTGACCTAGGGAGGGACTGCTGGATTTTCTTGAGAGCAAGCCAGATGACCTATACTGGGGTAGGGATCACTAACCTGATCATAGCCAATAAAACAACAAAGAGCCCCTACCTGGTTGGACCTCCAGTTCAGACCCTAGGGGAAGATCTATGTATTGGGAGAAAGGAAAATTGTACATGTCCGCCCCCTAAGTCCTCAGCTCCCAGGGAACTTACTTTGCTTGACCAAGTGGCAAGTATACCTGATACCCTGGAGAAAACTGCTATCTGGAATCCTGCTCCCCATTCTCATAGGCTTAATGGGTACTGGCAACCACTGGGGCCACAGAAATTGGGCTCCATATGCAGGTCTAGCATAGCCAACTGTCTGGACAGATTACGGAAAACCTTGATCTAGTCCAACAAAGCATTGTTACTCAACAGAACCAGACAGATTCTCTAGCAGCAGTGGTGCTACAGAAGCACAGATGTTTGGAGTTGATTACTTTAGAAAAGGGAGAGATTTGTGTCACTTTAGGGGAAGAATGCTATTTCTATGCAAACCAATCAGGCAGAGTTAGAAAAACAAATATAGGACAACTTCTAGAGTGACCAAAGGCCAGGGGGAAAGAGAATGAGTATTATTGGAAGAATACCTGAAGCACCTGGGGCCCCTGTCTGGCACCCCAAGCAGGACCAGCAGTCATGGTCCTCTTAGCATTCTTGTTTGGGCCTTGCTTGATAAACCTGTCACCAAGTTTATCCAAAACCAGATAGGGGCTGTCAAACTCCCGGTAATCTGTTGGGAAAATTAAACAATATATCTGGAATAAGACATAGGGGATTATGTTGGAAGAGGATGAAATGTGATGCTAGTGGAAAGTTACTGAAGTGAAGTAATTGCTAAGAACTGGAATGGTGAGAAGTCCCTAGGATGAGATAAGAAAAGAATTAGAGGGGTAAGTACGGTGTCTGCCCTCACCCCACCTTGCAGTTTATTGCAGGTTTAACTACCGCATACACCCTATTGCAATCTTTGTTTGCCAAATAGCCACATTCTTATAATGTTTTGTAACCTGCTTGCTGAAGTACCACATACATGCTTCTGTAACCCTTGTTTCCTCCACAAAGTTCCTTACAATCTTGAGCTCAGGTCTGGTGCTATTGTGGAGCCTGGCAGTGTGAATAAAACTTCCTCTCCTTCACCTGATTGGGCTGCTGGTCTCTTGATTCCCAGAAATTCCCAGACCATCCCTGCCTGTTCATCCTATCACCTTAGGCTGATGGGATTACTGAAGCCTTTCACAGGTCCTGGCTTTTATATTGCATCTGGAGATCTAAACTCAGATATTTATATTTGTGCAACAAGTACCTTATCCACTGAGCAATCCCTCCAGTCCCCAGGAATGAGATGATTTTTATATTTCCTTTGGACTAAGAGAATGTGGTATAAATTATGTTGCACATCTGAGGCTATGTTATAAAATGTTGTAGAGGGCTGAAGAATTGGTTTAGTGGTTAAGTTGCTTGTCTGTGAAGCCTTAGGACCAAGGTCTCAGTACCCACATAAGCAAGATGCCCAATGTGGCTCATGCATCTGGAATTTGTAGTGGGTAGAGGCCCTGGCACACCCATTTTCTCTCTCTTTCTCTGCCTCGTTCTCTCGCTGCCTCTCTCATATAAATAAATGCCTTTTAAAAATCTTTTTAAAAATATAAGATTTTATAGAGCTTCTGCATGATTCTCCTTAGGACTCCCCCTGTGATTCTGCCCCTATGTTAAGGGGGAGGCAGGCCCCATGTAGGTATTCTCACAGGCAATCTCTGGAATCACTTCTCAGACAAATGAATAGCATACATTTGAAAGATTCCCAGGTCCAGGAGAATGGCAATTCTGTTAGGGATAAGCTTCCCTTGTTCGTATAACAAAGTTGTGAATGTAAGATGTTGCTGTATTTTTCAGTCACTGTGTCATTAGGAAAGATTATTGCATCACAAAAGATAACAAGAATACCTTGAGGAATTCTAAGTTTTCTAGTAAAAGATAGTACACTATTCCCAAGATGTTAGGCAAAGAATGAAAGTTATATTGTTAGCTCAGATAACAATTAACACAATTTTCTGTGTACACTAGTGTAACACAGAAAGCAGATAAGAGTTTTAGCTTTTAACCTTTGATGATATGATTAAATTTGTGTTAAGAAAATGCCATTATCTATGTTCTGTGGGCAATGAATTAGAGGTAATATGAGCACAAAAGGAGCAGTGGGAAAGAAAATGCACTTCTTTTGATAGTTGGGGGAATGAGTGAGTAGATGAATTCCTGAATCATTTTAGAGATAAAGAAGCAACTGTGTAGGCTATGAAATATGTTACGGATATTATGATTATTATTTAATTATAAATTTGTTACATAGTTTTGGGGGCAGAATTGCAAGCACTAGAAACAGGGATAAAGAGTGGGGTAGAAGTCATTTTGTAGGCAGCCAGCCAGACTAATAGATCCAAAAGGAATAGCAGTTATCTGTATGGTCTGCCAGAGCTGAGAAGCACAGAGATTTTATAGTAAATTGAGAAATCAAAGTCTGGGGACTAAAATACAAAATAATCTAATTTCTAACTGTTCAAAAAGTCTATATTTATGCTGATTCAGCAGAAGGTAAGCTGGCCCACACATACAAGGTAACCAATCCTTTGTCTACCTTATCAGCCTATCAGAAGCCCCACATATATATTCAAAGTAACTGTAGCACACAGCTTCCAGGTCACTGAGATGAATTTTCAAACCAGATGCAGTTATGGAGGAAGGAATTTATTGATGCTTACAGATCCAGGGGAAGTTCCATAATGGCAAAAGTCAGTCCCCTCTTAAAGGACCAAACATAGACAGAAAAAGCCACAAGCCCAAACTCAAAAGCCACACCACAAACAAACATGATTCAGGAATGCCAGTCACTTTGCATATCTAACTAACTAATAAAACACTAAATATATTGGAGGCCATGTATTCAAACTACCACAGTAACATTTAGTAATACTAGCATACAAAGATCAACAGGAAGGTGTTTGCCACCAAGTTCACAGTGCATCCATCAGACACAAAGGAAAAATCTCAATGAAAGTATACAGTAAGGTCTGGGTTCCCTGCACTAGCCTGTGTGCAGGTGGGACCAGCAGAGTAGAGTGAGTAGGCCAGAGCCCTGTTTCCTGGCTCCTCCCAGTTCCATGGTCTGTGTTCCCTGTGTGAACAGTGTGCAGGTGGGAGCAGTAGTGTGGAGTGAGTAGGCCAGGTCTCTGTTTCCTGGTTCCCCCTAGTTCTCAGATCCAGGTTCCGTGAGACATACTGTGTGTGGGCAGGCTCAGTACAGAGTGAGTAGGCCAGGTACATGTTCCCTGGCTTCTCTGAGTCCCCTGGTCCTGGTAGGTCCCATTGTCCCTTGCAGGGGGAGGCCTGGTACCTCTGTGAGCTGTGGAATCAGGCCTTTTGCTCTGACATCCTGACTGGCCACTGGGTATCAACATCCCTGTTCAACTGAGTCAGAGGATGCATGGGAAAAAGAACAAAACCTTGCTTCCTCCTCAATAAAACAAAAATCTCCCTAAAATGGGTAGATAACAATGGGAAAAACCCAGAGAAAGTCAGAAAACTGAGGGATCTCCACCAAGGATGCTTAGTCCTACAATGGAAGCATCCAGTGAAATCATAGAGAAATCAACAGGAATTCATTCCCAAAATGAAAACACCACAACCAATGAGACCCTGATCAAAAAAACATCCCAGAACTAGAAGCAAAGCATTAAAGAACCAGAATTGTATCAATGAAATTGAATAGAACCATCTCCTAGAGTGTTCAGCTTTTGACAATAGGCTTAACTTGATTGAAAAAAATATTAGAACCCTCCAAAGAGATAGGAATAACTTGGAGGTGAGACAAGAAATGGAAGATCTCAATAACCAGTTGATTAAACTTAATGAAGACTTGATCAAATGCAAGAATGAATTCCAGGAAGCATCAAGAAAATCATACATGTGGTGATATTAATGCTAAACTGTAAATTTCAGGAATTAAAATGTGACCCTGTAATTCCAAAAAAAAAAAAAGAAAAAGAAAAAAAGAAAATCAGAACTCAAATTGAAATAATACCTCAAAAAAAGGATGCAAAATAGTAAAATAGAAAACAAAAATCAAAAAGAAATTATAAAAAACTCTGTAGAACCCCTTACCAACAAAGTTATTCACATAGAAGACAGAACCTCTGACCTGGAAGACAAGACAGAATAAATTGATCAGGAGGCCAACAAATTTGCTAAGTTCAAAAAATTAAGTGAACAGAATATGAATGAACTGTGGGATACCCTAACATGATCAAAAACCCAGGTTATGGGTATACCAGACGGAGAAGAAACCCAGGCCAGAGGCATACAGAACATATTCAACAAAATTATTGAAGAAATTTTCCTGAATCTCTCAAAAGAGAGGTCCATCCAGATACAAGAAGCCCACAGAACACCAACCAGTCAGGGTCAAAGAAGAAACTGTCCAAAGCACATTGTAGTTAAAACTCTTAACAATGAAAACAAAGATAGAGTGTTAAAAACATGAAAAGAGAAACAACCCACAAGATACAAAGGCAATTCCATCAGAATTATGTCAGATTTCTCAATAAAAACCCTGAAATCAAGCCAGGCATGGTGGTTCACACCTTTAATCTAGGCACTCAGGAGGCAGAGGTAGGATAACCACCATGAGTTTGAGGCCACCCTGAGACTACATAGTTAATTCCAGTTTTTCTACCTCGAAAAACAAAACAAAACAAAACAAACAAACAAACAAACAAACAAACAAAAAAAACCACAAGCAAGCAAACAAACAAACAAAAAAATCCTGAAAGCCAGAAGGGCCTGGAATGGAACACTTCAAAATCTAAAAAACTGGCTTCCAACCAAAGCTACTCTACCCAGCAAAAGTATCCCTCATTATAGATGGTGAAAGAAAAGCTTTCCATGAAAAAAGTGAACTGTATGATTACATGAACACAAAGCCAAACCTACAGAGAATGCTCAAGGGAATACTCCACACATAACAGTGAAATGACCAATCTCACGAGCCAGAAAGAAGATCAAAATGTTATGGGGTATGGTGTCACATAAGTAAGACCATCAACACACGGAAAGTGAGGCAAAGTTTTACTGAGTAAAAAAGAAAGGGATGGTTACTGAGTAAAAAAGAAAGGGATGGTCTGGTATACCAGGTCTGCCCCAAGATGGAATCTTGGTGGGTGGGGGGGACTGTGAACTGTTCAGAGTGTCAGCTTTTATTGGAAATAACCACATTGTTGTGGTTGATTATGGTGTCCCTCATTAATTTACGTGTTCTGAATGCTAGATCCCCAGCTGATGGACAAATAACTGATTAGCTGATTGGAAATTGTGGTGGTTTGAATAGAATAGATGGCCCCCAATATATTCAGTTGTTTGTTTGTAGTTTGCGTCTGCAGCCACCTGGCTGGAGTCAATACCATTGTGTGGATCTTAAGGTGTGGTGGTGGGTTTGAGATTTCAATCTAAAGATATGCAAAGTGTGCCTCGCTGGAGTCCCTGAAGTGTGCTGTGCTATATGGCTTTTGGCTTTTGGCTTGTGCTTCTCTCTCTCTCTACTTGGGCCTGTGAAGGCAGGCCAGCTTCTGCCATTTATGGAACTTCCCCTGGATCTGCAAGCTTCAATAAATATCCCTTCCTCCATAACTGTGCCTGGTCTGGAAGTTTATCTCAGCGAACCTGAAGCTGTTTGCTACAGAAATTAACACCTCCTGGAGGGAGTGTACTGTTGGGGGTGGGCTTATGGGTGTCATAGCCAGTTCACCCTTGCCAGTGTTTGGCACACTCTCCTGTTGCTATGGTACACCTTATATTGGCCAGAAGGTGATATCCACCCTCTGCTCATGCCATCAGTTTCCCTGCCATTGTGGAGCTTCCCCTTGAGCCTATAAGCCAAAATAAACCACTTTTTCCCACAAGTTGCTCTTGGTTGGGTGACTTCTACCAGCAATGTGAACCTGACTGCAACAGTAAAGTGGTACTGAGGAGTGAGATTGCTGCTAGACACCTGACTATGTAGCTTTGAACTTTTGGAGTTGATTTTCAAGAGGAATGTGGAAGGATTTCAAACCTTGGCCTAAGAGATGGCTTGCAGTGCTGTAAGTACAGCTTGATTGACTATTCTGGTCAGAGCTGCAAGACCTGAATGCAGTAAGAACTATGGACTGTGAGGTTTGGATTATGAGGGTAAGAAAGAGTTTGCTTGGACTGAGCTAGCAGTTTGTGTGAGAAGCTTGCTTTTATGCCTGTGTCCTGAGAAGTTGTGCAGGGCTGCTTTGCGTAGAAATGAACAGGTATGAGCAGAGGTATATGACACAGAAAGAAAATATTTGGGTAAACTTCTGCCCATTCAGCTGCAATTGAGAGATTACAACCTTTCAGATTGGGCCAGCTGACCTGCATTGGGGCAAAAGGAAGAATGTAGACTCTTTTGAAGGGGACTGAGTGTTCAAGGAATGTCCTTTTCTTCAAAGTCTGTTTTATAACCCCTCCCCCCTGGATTAACACCCTATCTGGTATTGTGGAGTATAAGAAATGCAGGAAAGAGAGGGTAACTGAGTTTGCAACATGGTCTTGTGTTTTGGAAATGGCCATGGGCAGTGTGAAGCAGGATTGCCTGCAAGGAGACCTGATAGAGCCATGAGGATGAACCATGGATTACAGTGGAGACCCAGTAGAGATGGCAGGACCAAGAGATGGTTGCTAAGGAAAGCTGCTGGCCCCAATGAAGTTTTCCAGGACTGTGAGTAGTCTAGCTGGAGGGGTGGAATTGGAACTCAAGAGATTTGTTACTGGTTAGAATTATCAGACTTGGAGCTTTGTTACTGGCTAGAGTTGTTGAACTTGGAGCTACAGAGTTTGATGTTTGCCCTGGTTGTTTTAAATCTTACATTCACTGAATATTACTTTGCTATGTCTAATGGCATCTTTTGCAGTGTGAATGTTTATTCTGGTGCCATTATGCGTTTGGGGGGGATTTCTTTTGGCATTATGGCTCAGTTAAAAGAGCTTGGATTATGGGGATGTTTGAACATCATTGGGACTGATAAAAACTATGGGGACTTTAAAAGTTGGACTGAATGCATTGTATTTTACATCATGTATGGATATCAGTTTATGGGGGGCCAAGGGTGGAATGTGGTGGTTTGATACAGCGGTCCCCCATAAACTTAGGTGTCGGAATGCTAGATCCCCAGCTAGTGGAGACTTGGGAATTAATGCCTCCTGGAGGAAGTGCATTGTTGGGGACAGGATTATGGGTGTTATAGCCAGTTTCCCCTTGCCAGTGTTTGGCACACTCTCCAGTTGCTATTGTCTACCTTATATTGGCCAGGGGGTGATGTCCACCCACTGCTCATGCCATCATTTTACTCTGCCATCGTGGAGCTTGCCCTCGAGCCCATAAGCCAAAATAAACCTGCTTTTCCCTCAAGCTGCTCTTGGTTCGGTGATTTCTACCAGCAATGCAAACCTGACTGCAACACACATGATGTTAGGGGGAAAAAAAATCCAGGATGGGAGTTAAACCCTAAATCACAATTTACATGTGGCAGTTACCACCATAAAACTAAAAAAAAAAAAAAAAAAAAAGAAGGAACTTGTAAGCAGATCTGTTGGCTGGCCAGTTACAGGAAGCGCCACCTGGGGGGTGCCAGGTAGGCCTGTGACCAGGAGTCCCACTTATCTTAAGGAGTTTGCTCAACAATGCAGGCCCCAGGAAATGCTATTCTTCCCAGAAGAGCCTCTTGTTTACCTATTAGCAGAGCCTCCTGTTTGGCTCCCATCAACAGAGACTCCTGACTTCTATATTTCTCTAGGATAGGTATAAAGAAATGTAGAAAACTATAATATTTTGCTCTTTTTACAACAACAGCCAAAAATAGACCAGGGTCAACATAGTATGAAACACAAGAAAGCACCAAACCCCATAAAACAGCTCATCATGACAGAAATTAATTCAAACCTTATAGAAATACCCTTAAATATTAATGGTTTTAACTCACCCACCAAAAGACACAGGTTATCAGAGTGGATCAAAAAACCTTTACCCTCTATCTGCTGTCTTCAATAAACCCACGTCACCACTAAAGATAGACATCTTCTCAGGGTGAAAGAAAATGATAATCCAAGCAAGTGGAAATTAAAAAAAAAACAAAACATGAGGTTGTTGCTATATTAATATTGGATAAAATAGACTTCAAACAAAAAGTAAGGACAAGAAGGCCACTTCTTACTCATCAAGACAATGATCCAACATGAGCACATCACAAATTATATATATATATATATATATATATATATATATATATATATATATATATTATATATTTACTTATTTATAATATATATATATATAATATATATATATATGTGTGTGTGTGTGTGTGTGTGTGAGTGTGTGTGTATCAAACCCAGGTGCACCACAGTTTATAAAACAAAATCTACTTGACTATCAAACCATCATAGCTAGAGACTTCAATAGTCCACTATCATCAACAGACAGATCATCCAAGCAGAAAATCAATAGGGAAATAATAGAGCTCAACAACACCATAGATCAACTAAACCTAACAAACCTCTACAGAACTTTCTGTCCTAACTCTACAGAATGCACATTCTTCTCAGCAGTCCATGGAACCTTCTCCAAAATTGACCACATATCAGGCCATAAAGCATGTCTTTATAAAGTCAGGAAAACTGAAGTAACTTCCTGCATCATGTCACATCACAATGCTTCAAAACTAGAAATTAACAACAAGGGACACATCAAGAGCCCCACCATCTCCTTGAGACTAAACAAAACCCTTTTAAACAATGAATGGGTCATGGAAGATATCAGAAAAGAAATTATAAACTTCCTAGAATTGAATGATAAAGAAAATGCAACCTACCAAAACATATGGGACACAATGAAGGCAGTCCCAAGGGGAAAATTCATAGCCTTAGATGCCTTCATTAAAACACTGAGAGATTCCAAATTAACAATCTGACTGTCCACCTAATGTCACTGGAAAAACAAGAAAAATCCAACCTAAATAGTTCCAGATAAAAAGAAATAATTAAGATTGTAGCAGAAATTAATGAATTGGAAACTAAGAAAACAATTTAAAAAATGATGTAACGAAAAGCTGGTTCTTTGAAAAAAATTAACAAGATTGAGAAACCCCTGGCCAATTTGATCAAGCAAAAATAAATAAATAAATAAATAAATAAATAAAATAAAATAAAATAAAATAAAATAAAAAAGAGAAATTTCAAATAAATAAGATCAGAAATGAAAAAGGAGAGATCACAGCAGACATCAATGAAATTGAAAGGATCATCAGGCATACTTCCAAAACCTCTACTCCACAAAACTGAATAATTTGGAAGAAATGGATGAATTCCTAGATACATACCACTTACCAAAACTAAAGTCAGAGCAGATTAATCTACTAAACATACCTATCACATCCATGGAGCTTGAAAGGGTAATCAAAAACCTCCCCAGAAGAGAAGTCCAGGACTGGATGGCTTCTCAGCTGAATTCTATCAAACCTGTATTTAAGAACTGAAACCAATTTTTCCCAAACTGTTTTGCATAATCACAGACTATGTAATCCTCCCCAACTCCTTTTATGAAGCTAGCATCATTCTAATACAGAAGGCAGACAGAGATGCAATAAGGAAAGAAAACTACAGACCTATATCACTAATGAACGCAGATGCAAAGATCCTGAACAAAATCCTTGCAAACTAAATTCAACAACACCTCAAAAGCATTATCTGCCTTGATCAAGTAGGCTTCATCCCAGGGATGCAGGGATGGTTTAACATATAGAGATCAGTCAACGTAATACACCACATATATTAACTTAATCATAAGTATGACATGACTATTTTGATTGATACCGAGAAGGCCTTTGACAAAATATAACACCATTTCATAATAAAAACATTGGAAAGAACAGGCATGGAGGGTTTATATCTCAACATAATAAACACTATATATAAAGCCGCTAAAGCCCAAATAATACTTAATGGGGAAGAACACAAGGAGTTACCACTGAGATTAGGAACAAGAGAGGGGTGCCCACTCTCACCACTGCTCTTCAACACAGTACAAGAAGTATGAGCCAAAGCAATAAGTCAAGAGAAAGAAATAAAGGGGATTCAAATTGGAAAGGAAGTAGTCAAGTTAGCCCTCTTTGCAGATGACATGATCCTACATATAAATGACCAGAAGTCTCCATCTTAAAACTTCTAAAGGTGATGAATTCCTTCAGCAAATTGGCAGGATACAAAATCAATGCATAAAAATCAATAGCTTTTTTATATGCAGTGGACAAATATACAAAGAAAGAAATCAGTGAAGTAGTACCATTTTCAACAGAACAACAACAACAAAACTAAATACCATGGAATAACATTAACCAAGGATATGAAAGATCTATATAATGAAAACACTGAGAAGATGGGAAGACTTCCCATGTTCCTTGATAGGTAGAATTAATATTGTGAAAATGGCAGTTCTACCAAAAGCAATATACCAATATAATGCAGTATCAATAAAATACCAGTATCATTATTCACAAAGATTGACTGCTGCCCCCACAATACATGACCCACAATGCTGGTGTGGTTGATCTGCATCCCCATAGAGAAAGGTCTCTTCAGAAAAGGTGCAAGGAGGAGGGAAAGGATGGTACCAACATGTGATGCTTACATACAAAATATGTCCATATCTAGTAAAAAAAAAAAATAAAGAAACTACAACCACAAAAAAAGAAAGCATGCAGTAAGTACAGAAGGGTAAGAATACAGTAAATATGCAGTAGATACCTAGAAATTACACAGCATATCATTTGGGGGAGAGTGAAATTGATCTTTAAACATACCTGTAAAAATATTACAAAAAGAAATGGAGAAATGCCTCAGTAGCTAAGGTACTTACAAAGCCTAACAACCCAGGTTCAATTCTTCAGTACCCACAAAAAGCCATATGCACAAAGTGATACATGCATCTGGACTTTTGTTTGTTTTTTGCAGTGGCTATAGGTACTGGCCTGCCTATTCTTTCCCTCCCTCCCTCTCTCTGTCTCTTTCTCTTTCTCTCACTCTTTCCTCCCCCTTTTGATCTCTCTTGATACCTTCAAATAAATAACTAAATACTCAAAATAAATGTATAAATTTAACTGTTCTAGTTTGTAATAGACTTGTCTATTTCCTTTCCATCTTCAAAATAACCCCCATGCCAGGTTTTTATATATAGAAACCTACACACACACACACACACACACACACACACACATACATATATTGGCAATTAAATATTGAAACATTCCACAAATTACCAGTATGCTTCCCTGGCTTTGTCTTCTTTCAACTTGGACATGCCCTAATTAATCTAGAAATATGTGTCCTAATTGAACATTTTCTTTATTTAACATATCTGCCTCTCATATCATGACTGCTATCAGTTACTTACTAAAGTGGTTTAAAATTTTGTAACCTTGCATTTAATAAATGATAACATTTTTACATATCTACCTCTGAAAGCTTATATTCCACTCTTCCAATCACCTTATCTTATCTCTGGACACTACTCTAGGTTAATCCTGGGTCACCTCTGTTCCTTTTGGCTTACATGTCTGCTGTTCTACATAGTCTTGTACATTAACTGTGTATGCTTTAGTTTCCTGATTTTTTTTTTAAGGTTCTTTCTCTTTTTGTCTTTATTTATTTATTTTTTTGCCTCTGACAACATGTAGACTGTGGGTGGTCATTTGAGGATTTAATAAAATTATGATGTGGGAGGTAATGACTTGTAGTGAATATGAACAAAGCCTTACAATATTATGGATATGGCCTGTTCAGGAAATTACTATATGGGAAACTTTCTAATTCAAATCTTCAGTAAAGTGCATGGCCATAGATGGCTCAGTTTCTGTATCTATAAAATGAGGATAATTGACTTTTCCACCTAACAGGGTTGTAAAAGGAGAGTTCCATAACATTAACCCTACAAGAGAACCTCAGACAATAACACAAGACACCTCAACAAAAGTGGATAGGCATCATACCTTTCATATTACTACAATTATTTATTTAACAAAACAATTTTAGGTAATAGGCTTAATTTCTTAATAAAATATTCATATATTTTCTATATAAATTTGGAAAATAAAATGAACAAATATTGTGCCTTTATCATCACATGCTCTGAAAAGGTCTTATAATCCTCTCTGTAATCACAGAATATTGGATAATTGCATGTATATACATATATGTGTGTGTGTGTGTGTGTGTGTGTGTGTGTGTAAGCAAATATAAGTACAAAACCTGAAACCTGACATATTATGCTTAATGCATATATTAAAAAGTCTGGATGTTTACACATTCAATTTTTAAAACTGTTAAATCTTGCAAGTATAATGTCTTTACAAACCACTGGCTTAGAAAGTTTTGCACTGTTTTATTTTCTATGAATATGATTCAATAAAATTTAATAAATATGATTCAGAGACATATTTAATAGCAAGTATTTTTTTACCAATATGATATTCCAACAAAATTTCAAAGGCAGCTTAAAATAATTCACTCTAAGTGGATTTCAGGATTTATACTGATTAATCATAATGAGCTCTGTGTCACTCACTGATGCTATTAGATAGGCAATCTATTAAACACTGCTAAACTCCTTTCACTCTTACTCATAGATATAGCTTATTTAGGCTTAATTTTACATGCCATCCTAGTTTAGTAAATAGAGAAAATTAACGTTTGAAATGGCTCAGCTTTGTGATCCTCAGAGATTTCAGATATGGAAAACCTCTACTGAAGAGTACTATGTGGTTATCTTTTCATTCATTTAAAATGTCTTACCCTGTCCAATTCTTACTGTTTCTCACAGAAGTACACTGGAACTAATAATACTGGCATTGGTGTAGGGAAGAAGAGAAAATGAAGTAACAACAGTGTCATCATTCAATTATGTGTGATCTATTTTCTGGTGTGCATGCCACATTGTTGATGCCTTTTAATTTTCTAAAACTCAAAGCAATGATCAATTGCAAAGCCACACGTCAATAGACACAGAATTGCCACATAAAAAGTAGAAATAATGCACAGCATAGTGGTATAAGCTTTAATCCCAGCACAGAAGGATTACAACTTCAAAGTCAGCCTTTAGAGTGAGTTTGAGTCCAGCTCTGGATCCCCAGTGAGACCCTGTCTCAAAAAGACCCTGTAGTTTCCTAGCTCAAAATGCTTCTTGCCATGATCCTGTGACCCTGACTTCATGCATTAGCCTTAAGTTCATTACTAAAAACCAGAGAAGCAACATAGACAAGATAAAATAGCAAATGCTTAAAGTACATATTAAATTGCAAATAAATCAGAGTGTTCTTTCACTTTTTGGCTATGAATATATTCTCCTTGCTGCTTTCTCCAAAGAAACAGAAGAACCATATCAAACCAATGTCTTCTACTTACAGATCTCATATTCCCTATGGTTACTAGTTATTAAGCCTCTTTTATGCTAGCAAGTACCTGATATGGAATGAGTTACAAATACACAGACACTACTGATAAAAATATCAATGATACTAATATCTTCAACACCTCAATACTGATGACTCTTCTAAGTATAACTTCACATAAACCTTCTCTCCAAAATCCGGAAATGCCTAATATTTTCTATCATATTTCTCTATCAAGATTATTACATCAACTGGAATTAAAGCATTTTATCACTGATGTTTTGAAACAATCACTGGCAATATATTTCCACTGTATGTCCAATAAAACTCCAAACTTGGAATTATATTAAATAAATAAATAGTGTTTTGTTGCTGTTAATCAATCTACAATCTCCACTTCTGACTAGTTGCATCACAAATGCATTTTAGACATGACCGTGTTTCTCTGTCTTCAGCCTTAGCAAGGGACCTCAATCATTTTCTTTCCCAGCTTGTAATATTTTTAGTATCAAAGTGATCCAGTTCAAAAATATGAGTTGCCTCTTGATATCACCTCAAGAAAAGTTTTCTGATGACATATTTGTGTATTTCAATTGAAATTGTGACTACATTTCTGACATCTGTGACTCCTGAAAAATATCCTCTGGGCTCCAAAAACTTGAGTAGCTCCACCCCTCCAGCTTTACTGCCTGTTGCCCTTTTCATGGACCTGGTCCACTCTGAACCCACAGCTTTTCTTAGTAGATGTCCAATGGGGGCTCCACTGCAACTTATGGCTGGCCTTCACAGTTTCATGCAGTGGCCATGCAAGGACTTCTTGGAAAGAATATGCCTCTTCCTTTACCCTCATGAGATTTCTGTATGCATGCATGTAAAAATTGAAGGTACTACATGAGAGCTTCAACTTTTATGAACCATGAAATATAAGTTACCAGCAATAGAATGCCAAATTATTATGACAACAAATATTGCTTATATTTTCCTACACACTTAAATATAACCATCAATGTCATGATATTGAACTCAACATATTATTGTAACATAAATATTAGGCACCACTTAAATTAATTAAATGTTCTGAGTAATATTTTTAGTATGAAAGTGATCTAGTTCAAAAACATGAGTTGCCTCTTGATATCACCTAAAGTTCCTTTGTCTAAAATAGCTCTTCTTTCTTCTTGATGTTGTTGACCTCAGTCCTGGAGGACTGTGAGCTAGCTATTTGTACATAAATCTGACTCGTATGTTATTGTAATAATTAGATTTGCCTGTACATATCTGGTGGGACTATCTCAAAGCACTGGTATAACCATCTATCAGGTGATCGATGACATCAATTTTTATCTACTCGCGGTGAAGTTACCTTAATCACTGGCTTAAGTGTTGTGGGCAAGGCTTATGCTGACAATTAAGCAAAAGTGAAAATATGAGTGAAAAATAGAAAATATAGTATATTAGCATATTATTTACTTGTTTATTGGTAAATTCAAAGAAATCACCTTATTACATTTGTCAGTTAGATGGCTGAAGATAAATTTTTCAAATCACAAGCCACATATTGTTCTGGGTTAACAGATATTTCTATCCCATCCTCAACTGTACTCTGCCATCCAGTTCTTGAAAATTCATGACAAACTATTAGCAGAAGAATAAAAGATAAATAATAGCATATATTTTTATTATTTTCATTTATTATATGACATGGTATAAAAAGAAAAATATATGAACTTCTATACTTTTGCCTACCAACTTGCAATAAGCAAAAATCTCCACATATCCACATCCATATATGCACAGCTATAAGCCATTATTAATTATGAGTTGTATACTTTGCCAGGTGCTAAGACAGTAAATCTTACATGTTTTAACCACACTCAAAAGGCAATTATGAAAGGTGATGGACATGTCAATTTGTTTGATGGCTTCAATTGCTTTATCAGTTTTATAAAAACATAATATTGTATATGTTAAATGCACATACTTTTTGTCAGTTATTCCCTAATAAAGCTGAAAATACAATAAAGAATTCCATCAATTGAAAATGTTCACCAAATCTAGACAATATGTTATGAATGCTTCCAGAAAATAATAAACCAAAAGCTTTTTCCTTGTGCAGGTAGATGCTTAAGAGGCATGGGGCCAATAATTCAAACTTCATTCTATATACACATATATATGCATGCACACACACAAACATGTATATGGCACAGAACTAACATTCAAAGTAAACTGCAAAAAGGAGCCAATGATAATTTATGAATATTATACTTTAGAAACTTAAAAAGCATGTAAGTCATAGATTAATACGTAGCTTGTAGTACTTATAAGGCTCTATCATGTAGGTACTCTGGCACTTGAGTAGACAATAAAAGAAACAAAACTCTTGGGCTTCATATAGGTTTCAGCACTGTGAAGTGAGGAAAGCATTAAGTAATAAATAAACATGCTTAGTGAGAAGGGTAAATATAAACATAAAACAGGATGGAAAGCTACAAAGGGAAGAATAGAAAGGTGGATTGGGACAGGACAGCCAAGCCCAAGTTAATTTATGAACATGACATTTTGAATAAAGATTAGAGGAAAAACCATTGTACCTCCATCAAATTCCATAATCTGACATTGCAGTAAAATCAAAACAAATGATACTATGAACTTCTAAGGGAGACACAGGAATAATTAAAAGAAAAAAAAAAACACAAAGGAAGCTTGTGCAGTAGGCTAGAATGGAGGAGTGAAGCATGGAGTAATATAAATAAATAATTAAATGAAATAAAAAAAGGAAAAGTCCAGAGAGTCAAAACTCTTATGTATTCCTTTGTGTAATGTTGTATTTTTATGTGTTCATATGTATGCACTTTATGTGTAGGCTTGAGGTTTCGGTAGCTCATTCATTTGGCAGATTCCTACAGTTGTCTGCTGCACTATAATATATGTCTCGTAAACACATACACACACACACACACACATAACTATTCAGCAAGTAGTCACTTCTTGTTTTTTAGTGAATCAGAAGAAAAACTTTATTACGAGCAATGTGATAACAAAAATTAGAAGATACTGACAAACAGGCATTGGGACACTCGAGCAGAACATACTCACTGGACCAGGAAATGTCTGAGGCTTCTCTTAATTAAGACTTTTAGGGAATAAAGGACCAACTCCTAGGGGCATAATTTTGGTGTTCATCCCAATAAAGTTTTCCTAGCTTTATTGTAATGCCATGTGCATATTGTAAATATTTGTTATGTCTTACATTTTACTGATGCCATACCAGGTTAGGAATGACATATGAGAGAGCTTATGGTGTTTGTCTTTCTGAATGACCCCACTCAGCATGATTTTTTCCAACCCCTTCATTTTCCTACAAATTTGATAGCTTCATTTTTCCTTACCACTGAGTAGAATTCTATTGTGTATATGTACCACATCTGCAGTAACCATTTATTTGCTGATGGGCATTTGGGCTGACTCCAGTTCCTGGATATTGTGAATAGAGCAGTGATAAAAATGGTTGAGCAAGTGTCTCTGTGGTATTAAGTTGAGGCTTTAGGATATATGCCCAAAAGAGGCACAACTGGGTCTAATAGTAGTTTTATTTTCAGTCTTTGGGACCTCCGTACTGATTTCCATAGTGGTTGTAGAGTGTGCACTTCCACCAGCAGTGGATGATGTTTCCACTTTCCCCATATCCTCGCCAGCACGTGCTGTCATGTGATGTTTTGATAGTTGCCATTCTAACTGGAGTGAGAAGAAAATGATAGTAGTTTAAATTTGCATTTCCCTGCTATATAGAGAGGTTGAACAACTCTTTAGGGTTTTTTAAAAATTCTTTTTAATTTTAGTTATATTTTCTGTCTTTATTATTAACAACATATTTCATAAGGCTACATCATGTGTTGATACCCTCTTATCTCTCATCCCTGACCCCATTCTGTTGGGGCCACTCCTCAGTGGGGTTGCAGGTATTCCAAAAATGGGGCAGAGAACTGAATAGGGAGTTCTCTGAGGAAGAATTATAAATGGCTAACACATACTTAGGAAAATGTTCAACATCCCTAACCATTAGGGAAATGCAAATTAAAGTAACCATAGGATTCCACCTTACTCCAGTAAGGATGGTAATCATTAAAAAATCTAACAACGACAAATGTTGGTGAGGATGTGAGGAAAGAGAAACCCTCATCCACTGTTGGTGGGAATGTAAACTTGTTCAACCACTATGGAAATCAATTTGGAGATTCCTGAAAAGGATTAACATAGAGTTCTACTCAGCAGTAAGAAAAAACAACGCCAAGAAATTTCTAGGAAAACTGGAAAGACTTGGAACAGATCATACTCAGCAAACTTACACAATCATAGAAAGACAAATGCCACATGATGTTGTTTAGCTGCTGTTCCTAACCTGGACACACTTAAGTTGCTGACATGCCTGATAAGGAACTCAAGGCCCAGATAATAGGAATGGAAGGGCTTGGGTGGAGGGGAAGAGGAGAGAGGAAAACAAATAGAAAATTAAATTCAAAATGAGCTGGTAGCATAGAAACATCTCTCCTTGGAGATAGCCTAAAAGATAGAACCCTCAAAAGGAATAAGGGGGCATACCTGAAAAGCAGGGTCCTGGTGAGGATGCAATGAAGCCTAAGCTTAAAACAATTTTTTTTTCTATCTCTGGCCTGTAACTCCCAGTACCAGAGATTGGTTGCTACCCACAGTGAGCTAGTGATCAGAGAGACCTATGAAGCCCCCAAATCAAGAGAGCTTTCTGTCAAAGCACTTAATTACTCATTTGAGGCAAAAGCTAAGGCCCTATTGCTGATGACACCATATACTACTGACACAGAGCATGGAGAGACCTGGCTGGAATTCAAAAGAAAGCCAGTCCTCAAACAATTAGCTTGTTTAGTGCTGCCAAGTGCTACATGAGCTACTGGGGGAAATTTGCCAATAAAGGTCTGAGCAACCCGAGGTTGAAGCTACTCAGAAGCAAACACCCTGATAGGATGTACACGCCAGTGCCATAGCAGCACGAAGCCTCAGCCTTCTGATTGGCTAAGAGATCAGCTCAGTGTAAAGAAATCCATATCGGGAATTTGGAACCAGATCAGAATCCTATGGAGACAAAGATTATGTTCTCCAGTGTCAAGCTCTCACTAGTCTTTGGCTAAAAGAGGGGTTACATACATCAACTTCTCCCTAAATTAGTAATGCTTATTCTATTTACTATGCTGACTTCACTCTTGGTTGGAGAATCTTTTTTTTTGAAGAAGGTAGCGAGACCAGAGGAGATAAACTACCCCTCACACTTCAGTCAAGCCACAAGAATTGGGGAGGCAAGCAAGAGTGCTGCTCCCATGCTGAACCTGATAACCAGCACCAGGGTGTAGGAGACAGACCCTCAGGATACTCAAAAGTTACCAAAGCAGAGATCCAGAAGCTCCTAAGAACTCATCACTGAAGCAGATCTAACACTCACCCACCTTGACTCAGGGAATTTTGCAGAAGAGGGAGGAGAAAGATTGTAAGAGCCACAGGTTGAGACATCAGGCCTGGAGACATTCCCTCTTCCCCCAAAATAACAAACTGTTGTTCCCACAATGCATAAAACAGCTAGTTACTTCTATGTATCACCATGTGCGCTAGATTAAAATAAAATAGACTTCAAAATATTCTAGGCTTAATCATGAAGTTTCCGAAATCTAGCTTGGATCAGCATGTACAGCTCAGTGCAAACACCAAATATTACAGCTTCAAATGCAGACTTATGCATTCTAAGTGGTACTCAACCATCTTTAATGTCATTTTTCCTGCTTTGAATTCAATGAGCTTGGAATTCTAGGATAAATTTCTTAGAAGCAAAGCAACACTGATCTTTAGAAAGACATCAGAGAAGTTTTGTTTGACTTTTTAAAATTTTTTTGTTCATTTTTATTCATTTATTTGACAGCGACAGAGAGAGCGAGAAAGAGGCAGATATATATATAGAGAGAGAATGGGAGCCCCAGGGCCTCCAGCCAATGCAAATGAACTGCAGACGCATGTGCCCCATTGTGCATCTGGCTAAAGGTCCTGGGGAATCAAGCCTTGAACCAGGGTCCTTAGATTTCACAGGCAAGCACTTAACTGCTAAGCCATCTCTTTAGCCCTTATTTTACTTTTATTTTGCTTCATCTTATGAAAAATTCCTAGAAAAAATAGAGTAAATGGAAAGTGAAACTAATATGCCAACATTGCCCTCAGCAGCTATCAATGTATTCCTGTTTTTTAATCATCCACAAATGCATTCCCAATCATTGTTTGCATCTAAATTCACTCTTTACTCACTCCTCCACCTAGATAATTGTGGGTCTAATCCAAGAACTCATAGACAGCCTATTACTTCTCCAATAATTTTCTTCTTCTTCTTTTTTTTTTTTTGTTTTTTCAAGGTAGGGTCTCACTGTAGCTCAGGCTGACCTGGAATTCACTCTGCATTCTCAGGGTGGCCTCAAACTCACAGCGATCCTCCTACTTCTGCCTCCCGAGTGCTGGGATTAAAGGCGTGCGCCACCACGCCCGGCTCAATAATTTTCTTCTGTGACAAGTTTTAGCATATATAAATTCTTCATATCTCCCACCATGTAGTGAGTTTTTATGCTTAATATTTTATAATGTATCTCTTTTTTGTTGTTGTTTATTTTTATTTATTTGAGAGCAGCAGACAGATAGAGAAAGAGGCAGATAGAGGGAGGATGGGCATGCCAAGGCCTCCAGCCACTGCAAGCGAACTCCAGACACGTGCACCCCTTTGTGTGTCTGGCTAAAGTGGGTCCTGGGGAATCAAGTCTCGAACCAGGGTCCTTAGTCTTCACAGGCAAGTGCTTAGATTCCATTACAAGATCAAAGATAAACATGATGTTTTGTGATTATTATGGAGAGATGGCTGAGCAGTTAAGGCATTTGCTGGCAAAGTCAAATGGCCCAGGTTTAGTTTCCCAGTAACCACATAAAACGAAATGCACAAGGTGGCACATACTTCTGGAGTTCATTTACTGTGGCTAGAGGCGAATTCTCTCTCTATCTCTCTTTCTCTGCCTCTCTCAAATAAGTAAATAAGCATGTTAAAATTATAAAAATTTAAATTTAAATTACCCAAGCTCCACATTTCTTTCATATTGCAAATTCTTGTTGTCAATAGATCTAGATTATTTTGAAGGAGAAATAGAAGAAAGCTAGCTAGCTTCTTTTAGGCAGTTTCAGTTAGAAACTGAGGCCCAAAGAAAACCAGTAATTGCCATCCCACATGCCAACAGTCCTTGGCAGGAATAGAACTCTTGTCTAATCAAGACTTATCAACAAGATTCACCTCCAGTATAAGTGGTCTCTGCTGCTCACAGTATACCATACTACCTAGAAGGGCTTCACTCTGGAGTCCCCCTCCCAAATCAACAAACCAATTGGGTCTTCCCTTGCATTCCTGAATCTGATGAAAGAATACATTTTCAATTACTATAAAGGCAGAGTTTGTTCCCACCCTTTGTTTGTGATTTTCTTGGTCTTACCCTATGCTGCTTGGACACATGTGAATTTGGCTTCCCCCCTCCCAGCCTACTGTTTCTTGGTCTGAATAATACTTAGCCTGCCTCTATTTTACACCTTGGGGTAACTTTTCACTTTAATTACATGTATAATTTTCCTCTGGCCTCTAAATCTACCACTTGTGTTTTCCCACCTGTGTGCATGTTTCCTGCTTCCTGTGTGCTTATGGCACTCATCTAGCCTTCATTCCTAGATCTTGATTTCTCTTAAATAATCCACCTTTTTGTTGTTTCCTCTTGAAAAACTCTACTAAACTATAAAAAGAATAAATTCACAAAAGGTCATCTCAAGAATCTTATAGGCATTATCTTGATTTTCAGCAATCTATTCTGGCTCAACTCCATACCCATGAGACTAGCTTGAAGCCAAATGAAAATTAGTTATGGAGGTAGAGAAAAGTATTAACACAAGTCTCTAGACTCAGGTTACCAAACAAAGATTAATTTGCAGGTGAGGTATGGAGATCAGACCCTGAAATGTTCGGTGGTTGAGGGAAGGATGACATAATGGAGTAGAAATGAAATAATGTACTGAAATGAAATGAAGTGCAGAGGCTCCCTTCCTCCTTTCGTACTGCATCTTCGACAAACAGGCTATGGCATGCAATACACATCCTAGTGCCTGATAAGTCTCACATATGTTCAGATAGCCAAGGAAAACTGGTAAATAGAAGAAAACCTCCAAAGTGAGAATTCAAAACAAACAATTATCACAACATTAAAAAGTGTGACTATATATCAAAAACCCCTCAAATTTAATATAAATCTTTAAAATTCATACCCCCAAAGAGAAAAGAACAAAAAATTTTTAAAGTAAGCATAAAAAGGAATATTGAAGCAATTAAATCACCTAGAAAATTTAAAACACAATTGTGAAAATGAAATAAAGTATAACTATTGATAAAAATGAATGGAAACATTTTCTGAAGAAACAAATCAATGAAAAATAATAGAATGATAAAACTATTAGAGATCCACTATATGGTTTGTACATAAATATCTGAAAGTTCATATCAAAAGTGAGGACTAATTTTGTCAGTTCTGATACAGTGATCTTGTTCACTGAGGCATATATGGAATTAAAGGCCTATGACTTTAAATAATACAAACCTGATTGCTGATTTTTTTCCATTAGAGATTTATGTGATTTTAGGTTTCTCCTATCTCAACACATTCATCCTGTTAAAGATGTGATAATTCAATTGTTAAATTAAAAATTATTCTCTTGATGCAGATTAGAATTCCATTGTGTAAATGTACCATAATTTAGTTATCCATTCATCCAATGATGGGAAATTGGGTTGATTCCAATTCTTTGCTTTTATGAATTGAGCAGCTATAAACATGGTTGACAAATATATCTGTACTGAAGCACAGGGAATTTAAGGTAAATGCTTAGTAAGTGAATAACTGTGTCTGTTGGTAGTTCTATATTCATCTTTTTTAGGAATCCCCAAGTTGATTTCCATAGTTATTGTACAGGTTTGTATTCCTACCAACAGTGAGTGATGATTCTACTTTCCCCACATCCTGGGCCACATGTTTTGTTGTTTAATTTTTTCTTGAATAATTTCCATCATTTATGGAGTAAGGTGGGATCTCATAGTTGTTTTAACTTGCATTTCCCTGATGATTAGGGATGTTGAACATTTCCCCCAAGTGTATATTAGCCAATTTTATTTCTTCTACTAGTAACTCCCTATTCAACTCTCTACCCCATTTTTATTTTTATTTTATTTTATTTTTTGGTCGTGGGCTTGATTTTTTTTCTTTAGTTTTTTTTTTTTTTTTGAGTTCTTTGTAGATTCTAGATATTAGGCCTCTCTCAGTGGTATAACTGGTGAAAATTCTGTGGGTAATCCATTGTTTGTTCACCTGGTATGTTTGACTGTGCAAAATCTTTTTAGCATCATGAGATCCCATGGGTAAGAGAAAACAATACAATGAAATGTGTAGGAAAATGTATGGATTTAGAACAGATCATACTCAATAAACACACATAATCACAGAAAGACAAACACCACATATTTTCACTCATCTGTGATTCTTAACTTGGATCAGATTTAGTTTCGGGCATATCTGACAGGCAAATTGAGGCCCAGACAATAGGCATGGAAGGATTTCTAGGGGAGGGGGAGAGGAGGTTGGGGGGAAATAAACACAAAACTAAACCCAAAATGAACTCATACCATAGAAAATTTTATCTTTGAAGATAGACTAAAAGATTTAACCCCCAATAGTGGTATAAGGGGAGCATCTGAAAAGAAGTGTCCTGGAGAGGGTAGGATGAAGCTGAACCTTAAAACATTTTTGTTCTGGCCTAAACTTCAAGTAGCAGAAATCACTGCTAACTACACTGAGCTGTTAGTCATACAGAACTACATGGTCCCCAAAACAAGACAGGCTTCTGTCAAAGCACTGGAATACTGCTTGAGGTAAAAGGTAAGACCCTTACCTGGAGGCTCCATATACTGCTGACACAGAGTACAGAAAGACCTGGCTGGAATCCAGAAGAGAGCCAGTCCCCAACATTTAGCCCATCTAGTGCTATAAAGTGCTACATGAGCCATGTGGTGGAAAGTGGTCAACAAGGTGTGAATAAGCAGGGGTATAACCTGCTCAGAAGCAACCAGCTGGACAAGAAATACACACCAGTGCAATGGTGGCACACAGCCTTGGTGGGTAACCAGTGGCTTTCAGATTGGCTAAGATATCCATTCAGTGAAAAGGAACCCATATCTGGAACTTGGAATCAGGTCAGAATCTTATGGAGACAAAGATTATATTCTCCATTATCAAGCTTCCATAGTCATTGGCTAAAAGAGGGGCTATATTCATCAAAATCTCTCTGAAACATCTCTATCACACCTTCCAAGGCTCAGGGTCCACTGCAGAATAGATGGAAGAAAGAAAGTAAGAGCCAAAGGAAGGGAAGGACTCCTTACAACGTGCTCCTCCAGACACAAAATGGCCTAGATATCCATGACCTCACAGTGCCTGACACTACCTACACAAGACCATAATAATAGGAGGAAAAGATGATGACATCAAAACAAAAGAGAGACTGAGTGAAGGGTTAAGAGTGGAGTTGCAAAGGGGAAATTAGGGGGAAGGAGGGAATTGCCATGAGTTATTGTCTATGATTATGGAAGTTGTCAATAAAAAATAAAATATTTTTTGTTTATCTTATTTATTTATTTGAGAGCAACAGACAGAGAGAGAAAGAGGCAGATAGAGAGAAAGAATGGGCACGCCAGGGCCTCCAGCCACTGTAAACGAACTCCAGATGCATGCGCCCCCTTGTGCATCTGGCTAACGTGGGTCCTGAGGAATCGAGCCTCAAACCAGGGTTTTTAGGCTTCACAGGCAAGCGCTTAACCTCTAAGCCATCTTTCCAGCCCTAATTTTTTTAAATCTCCCGAAAATAATAATGTTTATCCTATGTAACCTGTGCTAACTTCACTACCTTTGGAGAATCTACTTGTCTTTTTCAGAAGTTAGCAAGAACCCAACAGCTAAACCACCCCTCACATTTCAGCCAAGACCTAGGTGAAACCTCAGGGGAACTGGGGAGATGAAAAAGAGTGTGGCTTCCATGGTAAGCCTGACAATCTGAGCCAGGGTGAATGAGACAGATACTGAAGATGCTCATCACATACTAAACTAAAATCCAGAGGCTCCTAAGAACTCATCACTGAAGCAGACTTAAAAGACACCCACCAAGGCCCTAGGAATTGTGGAAGTGGGTGCAGAAGTATGGGAAGAGCCAAAGGTTGGGTCATCATACCCAGAAATATTACCTTCCTCCAATAACTGAGAGCTGCTCCTAAAATGCATAACCTACAACCCCATAAGGAATACCAGCAACCCCACTGAGAAGGGGCCCCAGCAGAATGGGGACAAGGAGGAGGAAAAGATGGTACCAACACATGATGCATGCATGAAAATTATTTTCTTAATGAAAAACTAAGTAAAGCTCTTGATTTATTTTTTATCTTATCTTGATAAAATAATGATGATATTTATGTCAAAACTGCATCTCACTATTGAAATAGATTAATTATAAATTCCAGGCAGGAAGAAGTCAAAATTTCACTGAAGATGACATGATCTTATACTTATATTTCCTAAACAATCTGCTGAAAATGATTAGAATTAATTAGTGAAACAAAGTTGCAGGATAAAAAAATAAAAATGAGAACAACTTCAGTAACTTTGCAGTGTGCTTATGGTAAGTTCTCTGAAAAAAATCATGAAAATCAATCTTATCTCTGCCTAAAATAAATTTATTCCAGTAAGGGACCCCTAATGAAAACAACAAAATGTTGGAAGAAATTAAAGCAATATAAGGCAAGCAATGTTTGTGTTCAAAGATAAATGAATAATATTTTTAAAATGTTCACATTACTCAAAAAATCTGCAGATTCAGTGCATTCATTTTCAAAATACTAACAATTTTCACAGAACTACAAAAAGAAAATCTTAAAATTTGAATGGGATCACAAAAAATCCAAAATAGCAAAAGTCATCTTGTGCTACAAAAAGAAAAATCAGAAGACACTGTAATTACTGACTTCAGATTATAGCATGAATCAGATATAGTAATGAAATAGCCTGATACTGACATAAGGACAGATACATTAACATAGGAAATAGAATTCAAAACCAAGAAGTAAAAGTGCACATGAATACTCAACTGATTTTTGACAAATATACCCAAAACAGACAATGGAGGAAAGACAGCCTCTTTAATACATGGTACCAGGAACAGTATATCTCTACACATAGAAAAATGATATCATATATATATTTCTAACCACTTATAAACATCAACTCAGAAGGGTTTTAAGCAAGAAATAAAAATTTATTGTAACATCTAAAATAATGAGACAACCAGAAAAAGAAAAAAAATCTGAGATATGTACAAGTTTTTTTTATTGACAACTTCCATAATTATAAACAATATCCCATGGAAATTTCCTCTCTTCCCCCACTTTCCCCTTTGAAACTCCACTCTCCATCATATCCCCTCCCCCTCTCAATCAGTCTCTCTTTTATTTTGATGCCATGATCTTTTCCTCCTATTATGATGGTCTTGTGTAGGTAGTGTCAGGCACTGTGAGGTCATGGATATCCAGGGCATTTTGTGTCTGGAGGAGCTCTTGAGTTTTTAAGATACTTAAAAAGCACAGAAAAAAAAAGCAAAAACAAACAAATGGAATCACAAACAGCTAAAGTGCTAATGCAAAGCAAACATCAGCAAAATGAATGTCTCATCTACATAATCAAGAAATATTCACAATTTGTTAACAGAATAGAATGAAGAAACTAAAATAACAGAGCAATTATAATAATTTGATTAAAATGGCATAGGCATTAATAGATATTTCTCAAACAAAGACATGTAAATAGCCAATAAGTATATGAGAAAGTGTTCATTATCATCATCATAATCATCATCATCTGAGAAATGCATCAGAAGCCCACAAGTACTCCTGACAGAATGGCTAGTTACTGAAAGATAAAGATAGCAAATACTGCCAGACATGGTGGCACATATCTTGAATCCCAGCACTTGGGCGGCTGAGTTAGGAGGATTGCCATTGAGTTTGATGCCACCCTTATACTGCAGCATAAATTCCAGGTCAGCCTGGGCTACAGTGAGACTCTACCTCGAACCCCCCCCCTGCAAAAAAAAAAGTGCAGTTTGGGGCTAGAGAGATGCCTTAGCAGCTAAGGTGCTTGCCTGTAAAGCCCAAGGACCCAGATTCAATTCCCCATTACCCATGTAAGCCAGATGCACAAGGTGGTACATGTGTATGGTGTTTGTTTGCAGTGTCTAGAGGACCTGGTGTGCCCATTCTCTTTCTGCATCTGCTTCTCTCTCTCTCTCAAACAAACAAACAAAAATTTTAAAAAGATACTAAGTACTGAGAACAACTGGATGAAAGATAACCCTTTGGCATGATTGCTTTTCTTGAGAATGCCAAATAGTACAGCCATAATAAAAAGCAACATGTAGGATCATCCAAAAATTAATAATAGAACTACTTTATAAGCCACAAGCCTCCTGACTAGGTATCTACCAAAGCCAGTGAACTATTATGCCAAAGAAACCCGAACTGACATGTTTATTATAGAATTGTTTAGAATAAATAAGAAATGGAAACAATCTAAGTGTCCACTAAGGACAAAGGGGTTATGTACACACAAGAATATACTATTTTGGGGCTGGAGAGATGGCTTAGCGGTTAAGCACTTGCCTGTGAAGCCTAAGGACCCCGGTTCGAGGCTCGATTCTCCAAGACCCACGTTAGCCAGATGCACAAGGGGGCGCACGCGTCTGGAGTTCGTTTGCAGTGGTTGGAGGCCCTGGCGCGCCCATTCTCTATCTATCTCTATCTGCCTCTTTCTCTCTCTGTCTGTCACTCTCAAATAAATAAATTAATTAATTAAAAAAACAGAATATACTATTTAGCATTAAAAATATGAATGAAATCTTGCTATTTCTTGACAACATGAAAGCAATTGCAGATCACTATGTTAAGTGAAATAACCTAAGCACAGAAAGACAAGGACAATACGTTTTCAATCATTTGTGGAAGCTAAAAATATTGATTGATGTTATGGAAGTTGGTAGTTACCAGATGATGAGAAGAGAAAGACAAAGGGAAAGGTTGATCTCTGGTTTTTATATTATATTTATGATCAAGAAATCCTGGTGTGTCCTTGCATAATAGGGTGATTATAGTGAGGGACAGTATTCTGCATATAAATTCCAAAGCATTTGAAGAAAATAATCTGAAAGCAATAATATAGATATGATAAAACCTGTGTGCTAACAGGGGACACTACTATATAAAAACAACCAGCCTGACAAGATGGACATGCCTGTGCAATAGGGGAAGCCAGCCTAGGTGGGTAACCAATGGCTCTCTGATTGGCTAAGAGAGGCACTCAGTTGATAGCACTTATCTGGAACTGGGAAACAAGTCAGAGTCCTATGGAGGCCAAGATTATGAATTCCAACAAGAAGCTCCCACTAGTCTTTAACCAAAAGACAGGCTAACCCCATCAAAATATCTCTTAATTAATAAATCTTATCCCACTGAACCCATGTTTACCTCATTCTCCGTTGAGGATACTCGGAGTGCACGAAAACGGAAATCCAGAACTTGCTAAGACTACAACACAGTAGTCTTAAAACACACCCACCATGGCTCAGGGGAATTTGCAGAAGAGGAGGGCAGAAAGATTGTAAGAGCCAAAGAGTGAAAGGGAATGTCCAGAGGCACTACCCCTCACGCCCTGCTGCCTTACAATGACTGACTGATGTGGTCACATCTCATAAACCTACAACTCCAGGAGAAATTCCAGCAATCCCACTGAGGAGCGCCCTCAGCAAAATGGGGGAAGGAAAGAGGGAAATGGTTGTACTAATATATGATATGTCCATACAAGTTTCTGCTTCATGAAAAAATAAAAAAAGATGATAAACCAGGCATGGTGGCACACGCCTTTAATCCCAGCACTTGCCAGGCAGAGGTCGGAGGATCAAGGCCACCCTGAGACTGTCCAGTGAATTCCATGTCAGCCTGGACTAAAGAGAGACCCTACCTTGAAAAAAAAAAAAAGATGATAAATGAGAATATAAGTGTATTTACTACAATTTAAATATAAAGAATGATATATGTATACTTAATGTGATTTAAATACTACTTAATATGCACATATATCAAAATGTGACAAAACATTCTGCTAATGTGTATAATTCTTCTGTTCCTGTGTAGTTAGTATATATTAATTTAAATTTTATTTTTCTAAAAAAATAAGTAAAAAGATAATAACATTCTCTAAGAATATGACAAAGTTCATGAAGGCCAAAATTAAACATACAGTGGGAGAAAACATCATAGTAATTTTATGAGTGTTGGTGGATGATGTCTTTAAAAGAACGAGCGAGTGAAGCTACTTAATGGGGCCTCTGGTGAGCTGGAGGTAGGTTCTGAAATTACCTGACTATTTCAAACAGCTTCAAAACCTTCACATGCTATTACTACTGATTCTTTGTATCTACTAATAGGTTTTTCTGAAAGGAAACTGGTCTGTTGTTAGTCTGTGTGTCAGTATCAGGCTATAAAAACTGGAGGCTCATTTTACCTTTTGTTTGTCTTTAAGAATTAATATACCACCGTGGACTCCACATGGTATAAATCAGATGTCTACAAAACTCTAAATGCCAATAAAATAGCTACATACACTATAAACAGATGTTTTGGATTAATTTTTTTCCCATTAGAGTTAATTTTCCCAGTGCCAAGTCACTTCTTGACAAAGGACTTTTTAGGTAGTTCATATAAATGATAAACAGTGTCATTTGCACACAGTGCTTAGAAATAATCATTGATACTTTCTTTGCAAACTACTGTTGACCTCCAAATTTTAGTATGATCAGAATAAACTGGGCATGCAAGACTAATGCAAATATCTATCTTGACCTGAAAATAAATCTGTTTCTATGCTTAAAGTGAAGAATTTAGCACATTTCTCATATTATTGAGTCCAATTTTCAATGGCATGTTAATGGGTGATCTGTGAAAGAAAAACAACAAACAACAAAAACTACTTTCATCATCAAATATATAGTAAATGCTAGGTTCAAAAGCTAACAGGGTTTCTTTCTGAGACACCTTACAGAGGTAATGTGAACTGAAAAATCAGTCAGAAGATTAAAGCAGGCAATATTTCCACCCTTATTTGACCACACACCTTTATTTCATGTTGTTTTCTTTTAAGAATAAACATTAACATCTCTGATCACAATTTGAAGGAGTCTCTTGACTAGGGGATTAGAATATCCTCTGATCTTAACTGTTTCCTGAGTGAAGTGTTAAATAAATCCTGACTTTCACTTTAAATCATTTATAAACAAGCAACACCTGTTTAAATATCTGAATTACTCCCATGTCACATTGAGGCATAAAGGATCTATTTTAAACTGAAAATGAATTTTGTAGCTCGGTAAGTTAAAACTGAAGTGGGGTATACTAGTTCACACCTATATTCCCAGCACGTAGGAGGTTGAGCCAGGAGTAGCACTGCTGCAGCTTTGAGGATAGCTTAAGCTACAAAGTATGACTATGTTTCTCTCAAAAATATTTAAACCATAACAATATACATTTAGCTAGCTATATTAACTTATTAGCTACATTTTGTGCTGTTTAAAATGAATATAAATACACTGTGAGAGGAAAGACAGAGCCAACACTAAAGCATTTAGTTTGAATTAAAACTTCATATGGAATGAATCCATGGAATATTAAAATGTATATAAATGTTGCTTCATTTTTTGTTTCTATAATTTACCTAGTTTATCTGAATTAGTTAGAATTTATTAAGCATTTTTTATATGGGAATTATTTATTTTGGTTGAAGAATCATTTTATACTTACAGAAAAAAAGTTAAGAGTGATAACATCTAAGAAAAATGAAATACAGGAACAAAAAAATATATGAAAACAGATTTATTGTGGAGAAAATACAAGAAAATAGAACCCTATTAATTCGATCTTAGGTATGATGATCATTTTAATGCACGTGTTCTTAATTTCTTATCTTTTATTATTCACTGACCAAAGAATATACTCATAAACAAAGACATATACAACACACCCACACACACAGGTATACATACTCATATTTCCACAATCACTTACATTCAAAAATACATATATTAACTCTGAAACTACTTGTATACACTTCCCTTGCACACATACATGCATGCACGCATGCAGACATCTGGGAACTTGGTTCATGATACATAAATACCTTTCATTTTTCCATTGAAAGTTATATACTGAATAGTTTTGTATGTCATTAATCACTTCAACAATGATGTGTCACATAAAGCCATTATGCATGTTTATTACTAATTAAGACATTCAGGCAAGGGAGATAGATGGCATAGCAGGTTAAGTGCTTACCTCTCAAACTTTACCAGAGTGTAGCTCCTCAGCACCCATATAAAAGCTAGGTGTGACAGTGAGTGCCTGTAATCCTTGAGGTGGCTACTTAGTCTACCTTGCAATTGCTTAATCTCAGATTCAGAGAGATTCTCTTTCTCAAGAAAATAATGTGGAAAGGTATTAAGGATTATTTCTGGTGTCTAATTCTGGGTTCCACACGCTCATACATGTTCACATATATGAACACATGCATACACAAAAAAGACAGCTTCTGCTGCTGAAAATTTAATTCTGTCAGGAGTCATAACAAACAATCTTTTAAAAGCATTATGCAGAATTTTAGTTTTTCTCTTGTGGAAATCCCTAGACGTGGCTAAGCAGAATCAACATGTGTAAGCACTTATGAGTTTTGATGTTGGAAATTCTCCCCGCAGTAAGGCTGCACACCTTGACTATGTTCATAGGCCAGGAGATTGTCCTCTCTATGTTCTTGACAAGAGTGCATTGCAATTGCCTTTTATAAATTGCACAGGGGAAATGCATTGCTATTTCTGTTTATATTTCTTCAATCATTGGCAAGATTAAACTACATTATGCACCTATATAAATAGCACATTCATTTGGTCTTTCCATTTCTCTGGTAGTACATCACACATTTTTTACATGGTTATTTTATGTATTAATGTTTTAAAAACTTTTTCATGCAATAAAATACTTTCTGAGTTAAATATGTGTTTTTAAATTGCGCTTATGACAACTGTTACAGATTATGTCTGGAATGTACTCCAGAGACTTATTTTTCTAATGTCTCATTCCCTGATTGTGGAGTTATTTTAAACCTTAAATGCTTGAAGAAAGGGGACACTGCTATAGGAAGCCGGTCACAAGGGTAGGTCCTTGAAGGCAACACGCCTCCCTGCTTCCATCCTGCATTCCGGGCTTCCTTTCTGCTGCCATGTGAAACGTTCCACCAAATGCTCTCACTGCCATGGGCAGAGCCAATCTTGCCAGGCCTTCTTGACCTTGATGGACCACAGTTACTTTCTTTAGATTGCTTCTGTCCAGAATTTTGTCCATTAATAATGATCGTAATAATGGATATAGCATCTAACAAATAGAAGCTTTGGTATGCACATAAGTCTTGCCTTTACAAAGTTTTAAACCTATTCTTTTTAGGTGAAATTGAAGTTATTTTTTTTTCCAGTCTATCGTCTCATTTCCATTCCTCTATTGGGTTCTTACTGAATGTAGACTGAACTGGTAAATTAATTTTGATAAAAATACCTTCCTAAGACAGCTATCATTTTAAGTACTATACAGAGCAATGTCATAAGAATTATTACCTCTTTTTATTTTATTTATTTATTTGAGACACAGAGAGAGAGAGAGAGAGAGAGAGAGAGAGAGAGAATGTGTGTGTCAGGGACTCTAGCCTCTGCAAATGAACTTCAGACACGTGAGTCACCATGTGCATCTGGCTTATCTTGGTTCTTGAAAGTCGAAGCTAGGTCCTCAGCTTTGCAGGCAAGTGCTTTAACAGCTAAGTCATCTCTCTAGGCCCCAAAATATTACCTCTTAATTACACTAATGAAGATATTTGGACATATGTATAATTCCCCTCCCCGAAAACATAATTGATGGTAGACATTCGAATTTCTACTCATTCCTCCTGATTATAGAACACACTTTCTCAAGTTCTATGGCATTTTATATAAGCTCTTCTTTCTATAAATAAACAGTGATACAAGTTTCTTTTTAATTAAAATCATGGGCTGAGTCTATTCTAGTTTTCTAATTATCCTCATATTGATCATTCTTTTCACTATAAATTCTCTCTACGTGAATTGCTTTTTCTCATAGATTCTAGGCAAAAACTGTGCCTTTCTCACTAGCCAAAATCATTCAGAACCCTTCTCTTCATTCCGCAAAGCATGTTTGAGAGACCAAGTTAAGGTCTCTTTTCTGGTTTCAGTTGAGCATGGGGTTATTTCTAACAGCCCTGCCTCTGAACTCAGAATACAGGCAAGAAGGACAGAGGCATACTACTGATTTTATTTTTCTGAAAATAAACAGCTTTGATGCAAAGATTTAGAATACAAACCAATAAAGCAAGTATTAATATATAAATCATCTGTAATGTTTTACCTACAAAACACACAAAACTAGTTAGAGAATAAAACATAGGTCAACTATATTTTGTAAGGCATGTAACTTTCTATAAGGTGGCTGGAATAGAACTGAAGCATGATGTAGTCAGTCAAATTACAGTTTATTTCATAGGTCTAGCTATGTACCACTCCTTTTGGACAGCTGGTTTACATCTTGTAAGTAAAGGAAAATCAGATAAAAACTTCTAACATATATGCATCAAAATTCTAGGAGACTTAAAGGATCATGTATAAAACATGAAATTTTACTTTTATAAGGTGATAGTGAATGCTCATTAAATATTTCACTAGAGAGAAAATCCCCAACATGAAAAAGGATGATGAATTAACATAGAAAGAATTTCAGCTTCTGGGCTGGACAGATTGCTTCGTGGCTTATGCACTTCCCTGCAAAGCCAAAGGACTCAGGTTTGATTCCCCAGGGTTTATGTAATGCACAAGGTGACTCATGCATCTGGAGTTCGTTTGTAGTGGCTATAGGCCCCGGAGAAGCCATTTTCTTGCTATCTGCCCCCCCTTTCTCTCTCTCTCTCTCTCTTTTGAATAAATACATATAAATTAAAAAATATTTAAAAAATAAAGAGTTGCAGCTTTTGTAGTGATTAATTTGAAACTCCCAGGTCTAAAAAGTTTACAATCAACCTCAATAAGCTAAAGCAATCCTTTTATCAATACAAACACAAGATCTATCAGTGCATATTGGGTATGTCAGGATTCTTAAACTGCTCTTGTCTCAGGTCTGTGAAGGGGATCTCATATATCATAATATAGCTGCCCAGGGGCATCACTTATGGCTCCCCTTCACTATATGTTACTAAGCTTTCTGTTTGCTCTCTCTAATGTACAACCTTGCAGTATCGTCTGTGTTTGCTCACAATTTTCAAAGTTTGCAGTACTTATAAAGTAAATTTAGTCTCTGTCCTGTGGCCTATAACTCCCAGTGGAAGCAGCTGCTCATTCACGGCTGAAGCACAGTATTCACTTGGTCTAACAGTGGAGGAAAAATTATCTAAAATATAAATTTGCATTATGTTAAATGTCATATTATATAATTAATATAGTTCAAGCATATTAAAGAATTAATACTTAAGGGCTAGATAGATGGCTTAACTTGCCTGTGAAGCCTAAAGACCCTAGTTCAAGGCACGATTCCCCAGGACCCACGTCAGCCAGATGCACAAGGGGGCACATGCATCTGGAGTTTGTTTGCAATGGCTGGAAGCCCTGGCGTGCCCATTCTCTCTCTCTCTGCCTCTCTCTCTCTCTCTCTCTCTCTCCTTCTCTGCCTCCTTCTCTCTGTCTGTCACTCTCAAATAAATAAATAAAAATAAACCAAAAATAAAAATAAAAAAGAATTAATATTTAATAGTAAACAGGGAATGGCATAACCACAATTTAGAAATTGGCAATATGTACAGGAAATTCCTAGAAATACAAGTAACTAATTAATATGAAAATATTCAAACATGACTAATCAAAGAAATGCAAATGCCATTTGCCCATATAAACTTAGCAATGATTAAAAGTCTGCTATCTTCAATGTTGAAAAGGGCGCACTGAATCAAGGCAATCAAATACTCTGCTAGCAGCATAAATTGGCAACCATTCTGGAAATAACTTTAGCATAATCTTTGAAGAGCTTTTATTTATGCTTGTATCCTTTCATCCACTTATAAGAGATTACTATGAGAACATAATGAGAGCACTAAATGATATATTTTTACAAGTATTTTCAAGAATATCTAAATGTTTAAAAATTTTAATTTAAGTATATAAGTAAAAGACACAATTCTTAAAATGATTTTTGTTATCTTCCTTTGTTATCTTAAACTAAAATCCTTAAGTTAAATGTAGAAAAATATCAAGCATGACATGTAAAAATGGCTGTCTGTCATGTATTTATCCTCTCGCCTTTTGACAAACATTTAGGCATTGCATTTCTTAGCCATTGTGGATAATATAATAATTATAAATGTAATAACCATGAAGGTGCAAGTATCTCTGTGATAAGCTGGCTTAGCTTCTTTTGGGTATATTCCCAATTGTTCTAATGAAATTATATAACTAGGTCTGTTTTTAATTGTTGAGAAATTTATACACCAGTTTCCACAGCAGCTACACCAGTTTACATGCCTACCTAAGGTGTATAAGGACTTCTTTACAATTCTCCCTGGGCACCATCTGTTGTTTTTCTTCTGTCTTGTTTGTTTCATTTTCTTGAGAGCCATTCCAATTGAGGTGACATGAACTTTCAAAGCAGCATGAATTTGCATTTCCCTGATTGCTATGATTTCAATTTCAAATATTTATTGGCCATAGGTATTTCTCCTTTCGAACTATCTACGCAGTTCTTCAGCTCAGTCAGTCAACTTTTGATTTTTGTGTGTTTAATTTTTACAGTTATTTCTCATTATGGATATTAATCTCCTGTCAGATGCATATTTCCCAAAGATTTTTTTTTTCCATCTGTAGGCTGTCTTTTCACTTGTAATTGTTTTCTATGCTGGGCAGAAGCTCTTTAATCCCATGGAATTCCATTTTTATTCCCTAGCATTAATTTCTATGTTACTGAAGTTCTTTTCAGAAAGTCCTTAACTATGCCTAAAATTCCAAGTATTATCTATCTATATTTTCTTCTAACATTTTCAGTGTGTTTTAGGACTTGCATTAAGGCCTTTGATCCACTTTCCAATGATTTTTGTGCAAGAGATATTGATCTAGTTTCTTCCTTCTACATGTGCTTATCTGATTTTCCCAGTAACATTTGTTAACAATGTACTTTTACTTCCAATATATTTTTTTAACACCTTTGTTGAAAAATTAGGAGAGTGCATCTGCGCTGTTTTATTTTTGAGTCCACCCTTAGCTTGAATTGATACATATGTTTGCTTTGGTTCCAAGGCCTGCTGCTTTTGTTACTATCACTTTACAATACAATTTAAGACCAGACCTTGTGATAACTCTAGCTTTTTCTGCTTAGAGATTCAGGTAAAGACGAGTGAAAGATTACTGTGTTTTCTCCTAAATGTTGGACAAATACTCTGCAGAGTTCTTCTTCTTCTTCTCCTTCTCCTCCTCCTCCTTCTTCTTCTTCATGAAATTGCATGTACTACAAAATCTTAGAATTTAGAATCAATGCATGTAGTAGGGGTCTCTCAAATTTTCTGCCTGTAGAGAGCTGAATAGTTACAGAATACTCTCAGATCTCATTGTTCTTGTTAAAATGGAGAGAATACTTTTCATCTTCAAAATATTGCCAAACTGAATTAGAGGATATAACATATATCAGGTACAGCTGTTCACCCCAGCAGTATCCAACAATCCAACAAAAAGACTTCAAGAAACACCATGTATATGTTTTTCTTAAACTAGGTATATGTTCAGAAACTAAAGGAAAAAGGTCTTTTTTTGATATTTCTTTAAACAACTATGATGACCTAAGTAAAATAATATGGAATCACTAATGTATGCTGTCAAGCTTTATATATCTTCCATGCAATCAAATAAAAGTGGAATCAAATTATTTAGCCAAAATAAAAATGAAAGAGAGAGAGAGAGAGAGAAAGAGAGAGAGAGAGAGAGAAAGCTTATATAAGAGCCAGGCATGGTGGCACATGCTTTTAATCCCAGCATTTGGGCGGCAGAGGTAGGAGGATTGCTATAAATCCAAGGCTACCCTGTGGCTACATACTGAATACCAGATCAGTCTAGGCTAGAGTAAAACATTACCTCAAAAAAAAAAAAAAAAAAAAAAGAAAAAAGAAAAAGGAAAAAAAAAAAAAAAAACAGGCTAGGCGTGTGGTGCATGCACACCTTTAATCTCAGCACTCATGAGGCAAAGGTAGGAAGATAACCTTGAGTTTGAGGCCACCCTGAAACTACAGAGTAAATTCCAGGTTAGCCTGGACTGTAGTGAATCCCTACCTCAAAAAACAAAACGAAACAAAGAAACAACAACAACAACAAAAATATTTGGCTACTCTTAAACTAAAATATTGAGGTGTAAAGTACAATGTCAGTAAAAAGAGGCACCAAAACCATGCATTTCACTTAGCCTAGAATTTAAGTGCAGTGAGAATAGAATGTCCTCCGCAGGATGTATGGCACAATAAACCATGGCATGCTTCCCATGAACCAAAGTCCAGGACCATCGTGAATAAGCAATTTCAGGTGCTAGAGAAGGTCAGCTGGTAAATATTAGAACTTCTCATGCCTCAAAACCTAAATAACAACATCAAAAGTAACCTTGGAAAGTTTCTTTTCTCTGCTACATAAAAATATCAATATCACCAATGTGATTTTAGTTTCCTACTTTCCAAGTATCTTAGAAGTCATAAACAAATTCTGTAACAGGATTATATCATTATATCAAAAAAAAACTTTTTTTCAAAATACAGCTAAATGCATTAAATATATAGATAGATGTGTTTTTCTTACAACCTTGAAAATATCATACTCATTATTATTATCTGAAATCTATTGATGAATTTGTCATTTTAATGTGGCTCTGTACCACTAATACTTTCTTTTTATTTATTTATTTATTTATTTTTTATTAGTCACCACTAATACTTTCTATACCAAGGCATTTTAAAACTTTGGGCTCATTTGTCCGCACAAACATTGAGGCATGCCGTGAGGAGGCAGCACAGGGAGGATACCGTGGCATTGTCAGCACGTACTCAAGAGGATCCTAACTTTGGGATCCACACTCACATATAGGTAATGAAGTCATCGCAGGGGGAATCCTGAGAAATTGTCAACATTTACTCAAAAGGAGTGCAACTTTGGGATCCATGCTCACATATGGGCAATACAGACGTGGTCTTCATCAGGATGTAATCCTTGCTGGAAATTTACTTCCCATTAAAACTTCTGAAATAGCTTTTATCTCTGGTTTCTAATTAGTCAAGTTAGAAACTTGGATTTGCATCCCCATTTGAATTTATATACCCATAGTCTACTTAGAAAATGCCATTGGGGCTGGAGAGATGGCTTAGCGGTTAAGCGCTTGCCTGTGAAGCCTAAGGACCCCGGTTCTCCAGGACCCACGTTAGCCAGGTGCACAAGGGGGCACACGCATCTGGAGTTCGTTTACAGAGGCTGGAAGCTCTGGCGTGCCCATTCTCTCTCTCTCTCTCTCTCTCTGCCTCCTTCTCTCTGTCGCTCTCAAATAAATAAATAAATAAACAAAAAAAAAGTAAAAAAAAAAGAAAATGCCATTGTATAGATGTGAAAACTAAAAGGAAATTCAAATTAGTTGAAAATTCCAAAAAAAGGAACTGCTTGGATTATGCAACAGAAGTCAAATAATTTGGAATTTTGGCAGAAGTACATTGACTATACATGAAGCATATTAACTGTATATTTATAGAATTCTCATTATATATCAGGACATCACTGTCCAGAAGTCTAGATGGCTTCTGCAAAATAGTTTTACAAATAAAACAATGTACACAAGGTTCTAGTGGATTTGTTTTGTATTTTTTAATCTGAAAAGGTTAACTATATGATTACTTTACAAACAATATTTACCTAGCCACAGAGTAAATTTGCAAGTCAGCATTGCACAACTCATAGTCAAAGCAGTTAAATATCATCAATAAGTAAGAAATGGTCTATCAATATTAATTGATAATTTTATTTTAAGTGTCACTATACTTAGCATCTACTGAAGATAGCATGGAGGAATGTCATTAATAAAATAGGTAAGAATTGCTTTTGGAAAGTTGAATCCAACTACAAAAACAAAACAGGTACCTATGAAAACCCAAGACTGATCACCATACAGCATTTAATACAAGTTATACTCTGAAGTCATTATAAAGATCTGTCACTTCTTATATCACTTATGTATCTTTGTGCAAGTTACTTGAAAGTCTCTTAGACACATATTACTCCTTTATAAAATATTTTTAAGTTTTACCCTGTAAATTGAATAATATATACTTTTAGTATAGTACTGATTGCCTAGTGAGTGGTCGACACTGTCAGATATCCTTCTCATGATGCTTGTCCCTCAGAAAGAAAGCATTTACAGTTGCCTGTTCAGTAAATGAGATCTTCTAGGCCCAAATGTCAAGTACTTTTTCTTTATAATCCAGCTTGCCTTTTCAGATTTCTGTCATACCTTACTCCTTTTGGCAATCCATGCTGATGTGAAGCTATGTCAGGCCCTCCCAGAATTGTGTCAGTATTGTCCTATCCTTTTGTCTGTGGTTATCTTCTTTCTTCAACCCTGAAGCTCTTCCCATCCTAAATTCTGCTTGTGAAATTCAGTACCTTGTTTGTCAAATCCAAGTTATGTCCATTGCAAGATGTGAATCTGATCCTCCTGACCTGACATAAGCTCTCTCTAACCTCCGATCACACAGCCCACCTGAACAGAACGACACCTTCCACTGCTCATACTGAGATCAGGACGATCAGGCTCTTGCTCTTGTCTGAGTGACCAAATCTTCCAGTGCATTGCCAGCAGAAAGAAGGATTGAAACAAATGCTAAACAGTGGCAAATGAAGCCAACCCAAAGAACTTTCGTCTGCATTTGTCCATAGTATGGTGACATCAGATGCAGTTTATTCACATTAAAAGAAATATTTAATGTTCAGCGTACCCAAACACAGGCATTTCTAGTTTTGTTCATTATTTATTTTATAGGTCCCAAAGTGGGCATGAAATCTAGTTTTTTTTATAGCTAAGTATGCAAATTAATATATATTATTGTTCAGTTTCAAGGAGCAAAGTCTAACTTCTTGAGAAGAATATCACTTAAATTCTTTCTAGAAAAAATGTTGGAATAAATATTACATGAGTATTTCATTAAGTACATGCTTAATCTCTCAAAGACATAGGTTTATGTTTATTTGCTAAAGATGGAAAAATCCTAAATCAATTATCCTAACAGGATATGAGAATGTGAAGTTGTGCTCATATTACCAAAACAGTAGACAAAAACAAAAACACTTAATTTGCTGCTTATTTACGTGAATCTGTCATTTTCATGCCCCAATTTTATATGTTAGAATTTTGAATATGTCACAGACCTAAAATATGGAATCCATGCTGTCCTAGGAACTTAATAAAAGTTAAGGAATCCTGGCAAAAGCAGTCTATGATACAAATCAAGTGTACAGAGTTACTTTTCCAAGCCACAATTCCGAATGAGACTTGGCCTAAGGATGGATTTACCCAAGCTTTTTGTGCTTTAATGAGACAGGGTGCTGGGTAGATTTCAGGAAATTTAAACTAATGACTGCTGTATTTAAATCATTTAACTAACTTCTCTGCCTTGACCTTTCTTCAACTGCAGCAGATCTTAGTTTTGCTTCCAGAAATACTAGGACAAATCTAGGAAACGCAGGGTTAAGCTCTGACTTTTCCTTACAGACACAGTTAAAGTGAATCCTTTTAACTGCAGTGATTCAGCGTAGGCGACCTGCTGCAAAAAAAAAAAGGGCAGAAAGGAAAGGAAGGTCAAAGACTAATGGAAAAAGGTGCTATGTGGCCTTTCAAATCCCCAAAGTACATATCGCCCTTGACTTCACTTATTCAGTCATTGTTTAAATGGCTTTCAGAAAGCAGCACAGTAATAAATTCATGTCGTTGCTGAAGTTACACATGGGTAAATAAAGCTCAAACCGTGGATGGGTATGGTTAACCCGTGACCTCAAGATGAGCTTCAGGACAGTCAAGTTCCTTTAAATGTGAGAAAATGCATTGTGCACAGCTTTCTTTTCACATAGAGATTTCTTAGCATCATCAACTTTTTTCCAGAATAAGTATTACCCAAAAAAATACTAGGAATAATTAACACAGAATGATTAGACAGGAGTTAAAATACATATATTTAATGCTTAAATGACACCATATATATATATATATAAATATATATATATATATATATATTTTTTTTTTTTTTCAAATCAAAAAACCAGAACCTAATCTTCTGTATATGATGAGCATAGAGCATAGATATTTTTTGGTCAAATTACTAGCTTTTTCAGCAGGAATACATTAGGTGGTAAAATAAGCCAACAATGCTTTAAATCTTGAACCTGGCTTAGTATGGGCAGAAGAAATTTTGATTCACAAAATTGAAATTTGTGCATAGAGATGAAATTGGAGGTGGTAATTATACACAGAGCAGATAAAACTTAGAAAACAGAGTTGCAATGGCTGGCAGTGTGAAGGGTTTCAGAACATCTCCTGTAGAAATCAAAGATGGTGTCTGAGTCTACCACTTACAAGTTATTAGCCTCAGTGAACAGGGCACCAGGAAGAAAAAAAAAAAAAATTGCAGGTATTTAGGGAAGGAAAGTTGAAAATGAGCAGGTATTTTTTTTCTTTTTTCTTTTTCTTTTTCTTTTTTTGAGACTCTAACAGCTAAAGTAAATGTCAGGGTTAAATCAGTCAAGTCAAAACACTGAGAAGGAAGAAAGAAGTGCTTGCTGCTGGAAATGAGACAACCAAGCTAACCAGATAAAAGAAAGCTCAGGGCTTTGGTCAAAACCACAGTCAGTCTTGACAGGCTTCGGGTGTCTCCATAAAGACCCCTTTCCTCATTTTTTGTCCTTGTCTATATTTTTCTTCTCCTTTGTGAAGCTTGTATGTAGGCACTGAACCCTCTCTGGCCAAGTCACTAACACAGTGAAGAACATGACCAATTCTCTCATTGGGAAGGAGACACATGGACTTCTCACTGGCATTGAGGGTTGAGCCTGGACTTTACCTCCTCCATTGCTTAGTCAGTCACTTTAAAGGGCTATGCAATCTTTCTAAGCCTGAAAGCCTTAAAAACCTGAGTTAAGACTCCCATCACTTTCAGAGACCCATGCAGTCAGTACCATACTGGCTGTGTGTGTGTGTGTGTGTGTGTGTGTGTGTGTGTGTGTGTGCGTGTGTGTGTGTGTGTGTGTGTGTGTGTGTGTGTTTGACATACAGTAACTTCTAAATGCTGATGGCATTAGCTTCTGGAGGCAGCAATCATGATGGAAGAGCATCTTACCTAAAGTGAACATTGAGTGTGTAAGACTAGTTTGTGACTGGAGCCGTTCACATTCCCCTTTAATAGATATGCATTTTCCTCAAAGTTATAGCACTAGCTAGTTTCAGCTCACTTGTCACGTCAAGCCACTGTTGTTCACACCTGTCCCAGCATTTAAATTTTAGCTGCCCCTTTAAAGATCTCTCACATGGCATAGTACTTGAGGCAAAGTTACTACTAATAGTAACACATACAAAATCATGCATCCACCGAGTCCTTCACAGTGTTTATGACTCTGATAAGCAAGCAAGATGATAAATATCTTAAAAATGCATTTCAACAACTTATTATAAATTATAAATATATGAATGAATTTTAAATGGCCAGAGAACAATCTTGTTGATAACTATTAATCCACATAAACCTCTGCATCTGTTTTACCAAAGAAGTCATCTTTCTTAGCATCCTCTATAAAAAAAAAAAAAAAAACTCAGCTCCTTAACCTCTCTTTTTGTACAACTACATCACTTGATAGGTGAAGAAATAAGACATTATTTAGACATTCAAATCAGGGAACCAGAACCTGACCACTTTTGTGTGTGTCATACAGCTGACATTCGCTTTGACTCATTCTCAGGCTTGCATTTACTGTTCTAAATTCTACCTGAGGCTCTCTGAGTGCACAGTGTAAAATGTTTGCTGAAGAGGTTGAGGCTATTCATGGTGATATATGGCTGCATATTTGTTTGATCACAAAGACTGATAATGAATGTCTCAGTACCCTGAGCAGATGACTCTACTTTTATAACCAGTCTTATATCTTGGAAATGATTTGTTTAGTTATTGAACATATTTATGACCATAGGTAGCATGACATATGAAAGAGAATTCCCATTACTCTCTCAAAGAAAACAGAGGAATCAGTCAACATAAAACTTGCAGGAAAAACTTCCAAACACCATATATTTCCTCTATCCTTATAGAAAGAAATTAATTAAAATTTGATGAAGTGTTTCTAAAAACATTTCATGATGTTTAACAAAGCCAGGTGGAATCGAATGCAGCTCAGCCAAGAAGGTCACCATGCCTGTCCTCTTATAGTACCCTATGTCTGTGACAAACAGTGCACTTCTAGATGATTATGCCAACAATAAGGGAAATCCCATATATCAAAGATCATGAAGGGAGTTATTATTCTTCATTTCTACCTTTTAATAATATTTGTACAATATTACTGAATACTTTTTGTAATAAATTTGAGTTATATAACAAAATTTATGATATTTAATGTATGATTGTGAGAAAATACTGTGATAAAACTAGTATTTCAAAATAAATTAAAATGCTTTTTATACTTGGGGATAATGTGGTTTTTTTTTTAATTAATGGGTCAGAGAGAAATTGAGCATGTAAGGATCTTGCCTGTGAAGCCTAAGAACGCAGGTTTGATTTCCCCAGGACCCACAAGTCAGATGCACAAAGTGGTACATACATCTGAAGTTCGTCTGCAGTGGCTAGAGGCCCTGGTGTGCCCCTTCTCTCTATCTGCCTCTTTCACTTTCACTCAATTAAATATATATATATATATATATATATATATATATATATATATATATATATATATATATTGGGTTTAGCAGCTTACATCTTTAATCCCAGTACTCAGGAAGCTGAAGTAGGAGGATTGTAGTGACCCAGAGGCAAGACTGGGTTACAAAATAAGTTCTAGGTGATTCTGATCCACAGTGAGACTTTGCCTGAAAACTAAAGTAGAATAAAATACATTCTGGTTTTAATTTCCACCAGTGGAGCATAATTCTAGCAGAATAAACATAAATTGTATTTATTTTACCACAAAATGAAAATTATTTGAGGTATATTGCTCTAGTTGGCACCTACTGTACATTCTCTAGAAGCAGTCAAGCATTATATAAATGAAAAGAACAGCAAAGAAAAAGCAAATGGACTTTTATATAGCAAAACCCACTGATTCCAAAGGTACAAATAGAATTAAATGGTTACTATAATCCTAAGAATTTTCTCAAAAATATCCATCATTTTAGAAACACATTCCTTATGACATGAATGCATTAGGAGATGGAATTGCTCCAATCCTTAATTAGAAATATTTTATTGTCAATCAATAACTTATGTGACTATTGCAGTACATTTTTTTTCATACAGTTGGGAAAAGAAAACAAAAAATAAACATTGTGTGGAAGAGATTAAATTTCCCTTCCCCTCAAATCAAATATAAGTAAAAGCTAACACTGTACTTTCATGCCTTTCTTAGAACATGAGTAAATATTTGAGGAATTATTAATAAGCCCCTTGTTTTGTTAAATAGTGGATGTATTTGACACAGCCACAAACTCCTCAGCCTTCGCTCAGCATACCCGGCAACTTTGCACCACGGGCTATGTACATCCATTGGTGCACACGTGTACTTACTTGGGTCTTCCTCACTGGGTGCTGGACAGAATGAAGTTGTAGAACGTCTGCTAGGCAATGTGGAGTGAAGAGAACGGAGAAGGCAGCCAAATCCTAAAATTGTGTCCTTTGACACTTCACATTTTAAGTTATGTCCTGTGTATCCGTCTTTCTGTGCTTGAATTATTTCACCCAACATGATGTCTTCCAGCTTTATCAATATTGTCTCAAATTATAGGATTTCCTTCATTTTTTAAAGCCTTAACATTATTTATGCATAAATAAAACCCATTAATTGTGTAATGATGTACATCTTAGTTGATTCTATCTTTGGCTATTTTGACTAAAGCTTCAGTGAATATAGGAGTGTGGATTTCTTTAACACTGATTTCATTTCATTTGGACACATATCCAGAAGTCAGATTTCTGGATCATATGACAGTCCTACTTTCAGTTTTTTTTTTTTTTTTTTTTTTAAGAATACCCATAGTGTTCTCCATAACTACTGGCCTGATTTACATTGTTGCCAGCAGTATTTAAGGGTTGTTTTCCTTTTCTGTACATCCTTACTCATACTTGCTCTCAACTCATTTTCTTTTCTTTTCTTTTCTTTTCTTTTTTTTTTTTGATAATGGCTAATGTAAGAGGAATGAAAAGATACCTCACTGTGAATTTAATTTGCAATTTCCTGGTGATTGATGGTGTTAAACAATTTTCCTCATGCTTATGGACAATTTGCATGTCTTTTAAGAACTCTGTATTTTGGACTGGAGAGATGGCTTAGAGGTTCAGGCATTTGCCTGCAAAGCCAAAGGATCCTGGTTTGACTCTCCAGGACCCATGTAAGCGAGATGCACAAGGGGGCGCATGCATCTGGAGTTCTTTTGCAGTGGTTGGAAAGCCCTGGTGCATCCATTCTCTCTCTCTTCCTCTCTCTGCCTCTCTGTCAATCTCTCTCAAATAAATAAATAAAAATAAAGTTAAAAAAAACCTCTGTATTTGGACCTTTGTCCATCTTCTTGTTTTGAGCAGGGGTATGCTAGGCATACTATGCTAACCATGCCAAGCAGGAGCTCCACCAGTGAGTTACACTTCCCAACTCCTTTTCTGTCTATTGTTGAAGTGAGCCATAAATTTTCTTTTCTTTTTTTCTTAAATCATAATTGGGCATGAAGAGCTCTGAGAACTTCCGCAGGGAGAGCAGAGATCAAGCTGGGGTGAATCAAAGGGTGTGAAGGCAGAGGTGGGAAGAAGAAATGATGGGGAGGAGTAAGGAGATGGCTCAGCAATTAAAGGCATTTGCTTGCAAAGCCTGCTGGTCCAAGTTCAATTACCAGTACCTATGTAAAGACAGATAGATGCACAAAGTGGCCATGTATGTGGAGTTCACTTGCAATGGCAAGAGGCTCTGGTGTGCCCATATTCATATTCTCTCTCTCTGTCTCCTCACAAATAAGTAAATAAAACTACAATTCATTTAGCCAGGATAGAATAGCTTTAAAAAGAAGATAGTGCTGGGTGTAGTGGTGCATGCCTTTAATCCCAGCACTCAGGAGGCAGAAGTAGGAGGATCGCCTAGAGTTCGAGGCCACCCTGAGACTACATAGTGAATTCCAGGTCAGCCTGAGCCAGAGTGAGACCCTACCTCGAAAATTTTCTTTCTAATAAGTTGCTTGAGTTCTCCATGTATTTTAGATATTAGCTTATTACATAATGTCTCCTTTGCAGATATATTCTTTAAAACTTTTAATCTAGGTTGTCTCTAGATTCTGTTTTATTTGTGTGCAGCATATGATTTAATGTCAATCTACTTGTTTATTTCTGTTTTGGTTGCCTGTGCTATGTGGATTATAGCTATCGGCTCTTTACCCAGATCAATGCCATGGAGACTTTATGTTTTCTTTTAGTATTTCTTACAGTTTTAGGGATTATGCTTAAATCTTTAGTATATTTTGAATTAATGTCTTTTATGATATAAGATACGGATCAAATATAAATTTTATTCCATGAATACCCAGTTTTCTAGCACCATTTAATGAAGAGATAATCATTTTTCCATTGTGTTCTTTGCACCAATTTGTTAAAAATCACTTTGTTGACTGTAAATTTTCATATTTAATTCTAGGTGTTCCATTTTCCCCTTTCTAGCATGCAAACATCTGTTGTATGTTTGACTTTTTCTGACATCTATATACCACCACCAGCTATATATAACCTTTTAGTATGTCCTTTTTACTTTTACATGGTGCTATGGGTTATCTTTCTTAATCTTGAATACCCACCAACCTTACCCTACAACAAATATTTCTTAACAAGTTAATATGAAGTTATTTATAAAAATGATTATGTAAGAGTAAAGCCTCAAGTCCTGTAGGAAAAGCTATGGTACCTTTGTTTTGATAGTGATTCTTCTCAGCGCTGCTTCTGTACTGCCTAGCTAGAGCACATACCCTACCTGCTATAATGCTTTCTTTACTACTGTATCCTGTAGTCTCAGAGACAAGACTTGGCATCCGTCAGCATTGGTACAGTAATTCAAAAATTTTAAGAGGTCAACATTTGCATTAATTCATGAAAATATAAGTAACACAATGAGTTTAAACCCCAAAGGAATAAAATACAGGCAGACTTGGTTACTCTGCAACTTAAGTCTATAATGAGAAGCATGACAGTATCACTTACAATTAATCTCTTGATACAGAGCAGGCTAATAATATCAAGTTAATTAAATTATTGACAACTTTCCTAAAGACAGAATATTTCAATTATGTAGTGATTATAACATTTCCAATGCTAAAAAAAAACACATAGAAGTTTTTATTTATTTTTTAAGTGAAGTAGCGGTATACAAATTTTCTATTCTCCATCAAGGTAGTAGCAGGCCATTTTAACTTGGAGTAAAGCGGGAAAAAAATCTTTCTTTAGCATACAAAAACACCATTGCATCTCTATGGTGGGGCACTAACATTTAGTATCATTTATACTCAGGCATCCATTCATACATACATATATCTACTAGGCCCCAGTTACTATTCTGAGTAACACAGAAATCTATATTTCTTTTTTTTAAGGTTTTTGTTGTTGTTGTTGTTGTTTATTTTTATTTATTTACTTGAGAGTGAGACAGAGAGAAAAAGAGGAAGAGAGAGAGAAGAAGAGGGAGAGAGAGAGAGAGAGAATGGGTGCATCAGGGCCTCCAGCTACTGAAAACGAACTCCAGATGCATGCACCACCTTGTGCATCTGGGCATCTGGCCTATGTGGGTCCTGGGGAATGAGCCTCAAACCAGGTCCTTAGGCTTCACAGGCAAGCACTTAACGGCTAAGCCATCTCTGCAGCCAGAACTCTCTATTTCATAAAGGGCATATTTAATTATTAGCAAATTTTAAATAAGCATTTGTTATCATAATGATTTGTCCAACATGAAAACAGTGAAGCATTTGAAAAACATTTAACAAGGTAGAAGATGGGGCTGGAGAGATGGCTTAGTGGTTAAGTGCCTGCCTGTGAAGCCTAAGGACCCTGATTGGAGGCTTGATTCTCCAGGACCCACGTTAGCCAGATGCGCGAGGACACGCATGTGTCTGGAGTTCATTTGCAGTGGCTAGAGGTCCTGGTGCGCCCATTCTCTCTCTCTCTCTCTCCCTCTTTCTTTCTCTGTCTGTTGCTCCCAAATAAATAAATAAAAAATAAACCAAAAAATTAACAAGGTAGAAGATGAAGAATTCTAGAGAAGTGATATTATCAAGTGAGAATTTCACTTTTCTGTGTGGAATGTAATTTATCTGGGGCCATTTCTGAAGAAATAAGTCTCAACTTTTCCACTATCCTTGTTACATTCCTATGTTCATGAAAATATAAGACTCCTAATTTTACTTCCAAATTATTTTTTTCTGAGACTTGTTTTACTTTTATTTATTTGAGAGAGAGAGAGAGGGAGGGAGGGAGAGGGAGAGAGAAGCAACGGGGGCGGGGGGAAGACAATGGGCATTCCAGGACCTCAGCTACTGTAAACAAACTCCAGACTCATAGGCCACCTTTTGCATCTGTCTTATGTGGGTCCTGGGGAATCTAACCTGTATGCTTTGTCTTTGAGGGCAAGCACCTTACCCACTTCCTAAATTCTTAACATAGAGGTTATATGCTGAAAAAATAAAAGTAAAGTAATAAGTCAAAGGCATGCTTTCCATCAGAAATATAAATTTTGGGCTGAAGATTTGGCTTAGTTTGTAAAGTACTTGCCCAGAGAGTATAAATCCCTGGGTTTAATCCCACTCATCACATAAACTGGGTGTGGTAAGGCATATATGCAATATGCAATTCCAGCCCTTAAGAAGAAGAGTTTAGTGGCTGAGGAGCTAGCTCAGTGATTAAAAGCACCTGCTTGCAGTATGTGGTACCCCAGATTCAATTCCCCAACTACACACATAAATGCAAGATGGAATTTCATTTACAGTGTTAACAGACCCTGACATGCACACACAAACATGCAAACAGATAAATGACATAATTTAAAAAAAAATGAAAAGAAGATTTTAAAGCAACATGCCAAAGGCATGCTTCCCATTAAACATGTAATTTTGGGACTAGGGATGTATCTCAGTTGGTAGAGTGCATAAGCCCCTGGGCTTAATCCAAAGCAATGCATGAGCTGGGGATGGTAGAGCACAGAGGTAATCACAGCCCTTGAGAGTTGGAAGCAGCAGGATCAGAAGTTAAAGACTGTTCTTGAGTACTTAGCAAGTTCAATGCCAGCTTGGGTTATAGGAGATGCAGTTAAAAAAAAAAATTAAATGCAGCCAAGTGATAGCTACTGAATTTTCAGACTCTTTTTTAGGATTAGGGCCTCTCCATGAGGCACAATCATTGCAGAACATCATACATCTCCTTCAAGACATAAGCATCTATTAAAAATAAAAACTAAAACTTCAAATGATTCATTGTCCTTTCTGAATTCATGAGTTAATCAAAACTAAATTATAAGCTCAATGTAGAGCACAGTAATGGCCTGCAGGTTAAGTCAACTTATTTTTCTGTAAAAGCAACACTGCTAACAATTCACAGCAGCCTTTAATTTTAAGCTATATTGTAACTCAAGAAGACCATTGTACATTTTCAGAAAAATTATTACTAAGAAATTTTTAGGTGAATATGGATATAAAAAGATACCTATGGCAGCATGGTTTATATAATTATTGATATGTTAAATATGTTATCTTTTCAAACTTGTCATTGCTATTGATCAATCTTAAGAAACAAAGAATTAATGCAATATTTTTTCTGTAATAACAGGAGTATATAAGCTTTTTATCATTAACTTACATTAGAAAATGCATAATACTTTTTAAGATGCAAGGTGACATAGTGTTTCAGTACTTGAATATAAAACACAAGAAAGGAAGGTAAAGAATCAACTCACAAGAAGTTCTTGAAATTAGGTATTGCAGCAGGTATTTTCATGTCCCTTCCTCAAGAGTGAAAGGAAGAATATATAAATGTAGGTGACAATAGTTAGACATGTATCACTCCATTTTTGGTAAACTCTTCTTTCTTGACATCACCATTTAATGTTGCAACAACAATCTTAGGCAAAATTTCTAGATTGGTTATGAAAGGGTTAGGTTTTATCAGCATATTTTCTCTTCTCTAGACACTTTCAGAGAAAATTATAGTGCGCAGGAAGATATTTTTAGGCCAAATCATACTTTACCACAAAGACCTGTATGTTACCCTTATGTGGATGCAGCAATGCAAAGAACTGTGGTACAGTCAACTGTTCAGAGGACTTGAAAGCAAGCTTTCATGATTGCAGAGGAGCAAGAACCACAGAAATGCACTGCTATTAAGTGGTCCATGTGTCTTCCACGCAGGCATAGAGAACTCCTCATTTGAGTGCCACATGCTCACTGAAACTGATAGTTTGAGTCCATTCTAAACTAAAATAGAAACTGATATTTTAAATGCAGAATTCCATCTTGAGCAATGAGAATCACAATAATAATGACCAAGGGTGTCTTTAGTTTAAGTACACGAATGGAAAACTTTCATTGACCTTTTCCTCACTGTAATTACTGTGTGAGAGTTAATCCTAACCTTCCTACATCAGTGGAGAAAAGAAGTGATAAATGAATAATATTTATTTGAGTTTTTGCTATATTCTTAGCTTGACAAGATAATCATCTGTGAGGGCAAAACTACCTGTCTGTAGTCTATGTGAAAACAAATGTGTGATGTCAGAAGTCAAGGTCAGGTAGGCTTGATCACATGCTTGTTTCCAGGGTCCTCTCTCTTAGAGAATGTGAGTGGCCGTCCTTCCATCAAGTCATTATGGTACCCTCAACTTTGATACCATAAGGCTTTCAAAGTTTGAAAGTTATGTTTGTGAAGACATTTTAGAATTATACCAGGTACAGTATAGCTGCTGAGACAAAACACCATAAGAAGCAGCTTATTTAAGGAAATGGCTTATTCCTGGCTTAAAGTATCAAAAAAAAAAAAAAAATTCACCATGGAGGGGAAATCATAGTAGGAACAGAGAGCTGGCCTTCACTTCTCCATAATAACAACATGGAAGGAGACAGAATGAGCTCCCTGTGGCAAGTGGAGTTGTGTTATAACACCCCAAGGCCCACCCCCACATGCCTCCACCAGCACCATCTTCCAAAGCCTCCATCAGCTAGGGACTAAACATAAGGCTTAAATACAAACCCATGAGGCTATAGGAGATATATATTTTTTTTATTCAACCTACCATAAAAATAGAAAGATAAAAATATTGCCATGAATGTACATGCTTGTTGAGGCTTAGTTTTAGATGAAACGCCACTAGGATCATTATTTCTGGCTTGATTTGGGACGGCAAACTCATTCCTATGGGTAAGCCACAGAAAACTAGAGTGTCGGTATATATACTCGGTATATATACTCTATCCTGATTCCAAAACCTGGTCGATCCTCACTTCACCCCCTCCAAGGCCCCACTTGCAATACGGTGACAGAAGCCTCATCCATTCTTAGAACTGAAGGCATTTAATTCATGTCACATATGTCCTCCTAATTTTATTTCCACTCAGCGTGATTCCAGTCCAAAAGTCAGCAGCAGACGCTGTGAGAAAAACAAAATGATACAGTAGAAGCAAATAAAATTTAAAACAAAAACTACAAGAATCCTCAAATTTATTATGGACTTTCACTAAATATGTGCTTTCTGCCGATGCAGGTGTTTTATATAGTTTGTGTTGTTTTATGTTCACACTTGGAAGAAGTCCCAGAGCACTCGGTCCAGCACAGAATCATCTACGAAGCAGGGATTTCTTGTACTGCATGCTAATATAATGTCTGACACCTCTGTTTCATTCAGGCAACTACTCAGAAGAGATGGATGATGACCTGTTTCCAGGTCCTGCTCCCAGGGTCCCTGTAGAAGAGAACATGAAGCTCAAAAGCTCAGCAGGCTAGAATTTCACTCAGAGTCAGTCATGTGAGGCACACATCAACCAAACACAAAACAAGAAAAAGAGAGCTGCAACTTAGGGTCTTACAAAAGGAAGTTCACCACCAGAATTCTATCTTTATTTATTATAAAATAATTGTTTTTAAGTTATTTACTCATAGAGAAGTCCCACTAAAAAGCCTTTAGAATAAAGGTGATGGAGTTTCTTTGGCTCCTCATAGCTGATTGCCACTTTAACCACAAATGATTCTTAGGACTGGAGCCAGCATTTTGTTCTACCACATCGTAAACATAAATGCCCAGGCCTAACCAGTCTCATTTCCCTTTCTGGAGAGTACATCTGTCTTCCCAACTTTAAAAATATTTTATGGTTAAAAATTATATAAGGATTGGAGAGTTGGCTCAGTGGTTAAAATGCTTGCTTGCAAAGTCTGAAGGCCTGGGTTCAATTCCCTAGTACCCACGTAAAGCCAGTTGCACAAAGTGGCACATGCATCTGGAGTTCGTTTGCAGTGGCAAGAGGCCCTGGTGTGCTCATACACACATACACACACACACACACACACACACACACACATAGACACACACATTTTTTCTCTCTCTCTTTTTCTTTTCTTGCAAACAAATAAATAAAATAATTTAAAAATATATAAATATATAAGATATTGCTTTAGTTTAATGAAGTTAAAAATAATACTGTTATGTACTGAATATAAATAAATGCAACTGAAAAGTCGCATCCAACTCTTGTGGTGAAGTTCTGAAAACTACTTGGAGATTTTTAACTCAGGACCAAATGGAAACAACAGGTTAACTTCTCTCTCTCTTCTTCATATCATGAAAGACATGATGGTGATGATGATGTTGATCATGATAGACAAGTATGATACAGATTAGGAGCAAGGTAGCCTCTTCTACTAGGTAGTTAGATAGGGATCAGTCCCCAGAAACATGGATGGCACCTTGCCTGCTCTGGCATTGTGCATTGGATCCAGTTTTAACCAAGATGGCTGCAAGCAACATTCCTCAGCTGACCTTCCTGCTTCTTTTCAAGCTGAGCACTCCTCAGGGGTGGCCCTTGCTGAATCAGCTTCTTGAGTTCATCAACCTGATCCCTTTCTGTCTCACCTGAGTCTGACAATGAGGGTTACTCTATTTGGATAATTGATCCATATAAACTGCCTGAGCCAGGCGTGTGAGCTCTCTTGTCCCTTGGCCCTTTGACTCTTGACACATTTTGTAAGTTCTTGGCTACTCTGACTTCAGACCTCACTTCCTATGTGAGGGAGCTATTCTAGGTCTTCATTCCCATCCCCAGCCAGGCTCGGAAGGGAAAGGATTTTGTTTTGTCTGGGTATTTTCCTGCTTTGTTTTGGCCACTTTGCTACCTCTTCCAATCTCTCTTTAAGGCCTGATTCTCCTACCCCCTCTTAGTCCTCTCTGACACCTGTAAAAAGCCCTCATCAGTACAACTTTTTAAAATCAATCAACTGAGGATGCGTCAAAGTTCCATTTATGAAGAGTTGCCTGAGGCTGGCAATCTTCACCAGAGAAGCCAAGGAGGACATCAAATTCAAAAGCAGATAAAACCAGCAGCAGAGATATAAGAAATTTGAGGTGCAAAATGTCAGACCTGATGACTTGATGGGGGAAGAGAACTAAAAAGAGGCAAGAAAAGAATCATAACTGATGGAGACAGATGTGCAAAAAGAGAAAGTCCCAACTTTCTAAGCCAGAGAGGCAGGTACATGCATAACAGTGACTGATCACAAAACGGCACTCCACTGGGACACTAACATCCTGAGACCTCAGATGCTCTGTGCAACTCATTAGCTTTAGGGCCAGCAGAGGCCTCAAGGAGGAACTGAAGCAATGGTCTGGATTAAGGGAAACACGTGATATTGTGGATATGTTCAACCTCCAAGCTCTAGGAAGCAAGGAATCTTATGATAGTTAACTGTGCCAGTTTCTCTGAATTTTGAGGTAAGATCCACAGTTTGTCATCCTTATAATGCAAAGGCCTCTCTACTTGGTGGCAGCCAGAGATAGAAACTATACAAAGGGTTCTTTTTTTTTCCTTAAGATTTATTTTTATTTATTTTTTAGAGACACAGAGAAAGGGAGAAACAGATAGATTGAGAATGGGCAACCCAGGGCCTCTAGCTGTTGCAAATGAACTCCAGACTCATGTGCCTCTATGTTCATCTGGCTAATGTGGGACATGAAGAATTGAACCTTGGTCTTTAGGAATTGTAGGCATGTTCCTTAACCACTAAGCAATCTCTCCATCCTGCAAAGAGTTCTTAGAAGTATCATTCTTCCCTAGGCCAGTAACTTCTACAAGGCATGGATCTAGTGAGTGGATAAATAGGATAGGAAGTAGTGGTTCTGGACCACTGCATTACAAAGTCAGTATTTCAATGACAGAGTATATGAGTATATGGATGTGTGTGTGTGTGTGTGTGTGAAACCAGGTGGGGGAATTGTGTTGACACAGAGATGAAATTGCATCCATCCATCAAGTGTGTTTTAATATATCAATGCAAGAAATCCCAGCTAGGAAATCAATGTGAAGATTTTATCTCTGAGGTGTTTTTCTGTCTTTATCAGTAAGCATTTTCTACGTTCCTATTTTGCTGTTTTTATATTGTGAATACTAATACTCACAATAAGCCAGAATTAATGTTTTGGATCTGTTTTTCTTTATATGTGCTACATCTAATGTTTACCCACTATTCAAATATGTTTTATCTAGTGGAAACTCCTATTTCATGTCCAAAGTGTTCCATATCATAATATTTTCTCTATATGTAGTCACATACATGTGTACAAGCACACGTACATATACATATACATAAACATATGGGCTAAACACCAAGAACACATCTTTTTGTTGTTATTGTTGTTTGTATCTATGTATGTATGCAGGGAAAAATGCAGGTTTTCATGTGTTTGTGTGTGCATGTGCTTATATGTGTCACCCAGGACTACAGAGTGAATTCCAGGTCAGACCAGGTTAGAACAAGACCCTACCTCAAAAAGGCAAACCAAAAAAAAAAAAAAAAAAAAAAAAGAATAGAAAATATGAACAATTTATTTAAAGAAAGCTCTCAACTACTTAGTTGTTTAACAAAATCACCAACAAAACACCATACATAAAATTTACAAAAAAAAAAAAAAACACACAAACTGGACAATTGCAATTATATTCCATCTTTTTAAATCCATATTAAACACACTCAAGAGGGTTATTAACAAGCCCTTAAAGGTTTCCAAAGAAGCCTTTGCTCTCTGTTATTCATTGGTATAACTTTGATATCCCATGGTTTTTGCTAGTTTATTGTAGTTACAAATATTTTCCTATAGTGCATTGTACCATAAGAAATATATGTTTCCAAATCTAAAGGGTTAAGATTAGAGGAAACATTAATTAAACTTAGATTTTTAATAAAGTATCAGAAAAGGAAGATTTTTGCTTCATAACAGAAAAAGGAAGCATTTAATTAAAATTTAATATGATGGGCTGAATTTAAATTGTATCTAATAAGGTTTTCCAAATTTTTTGTTGTTTTCAAACATGTATTCATTTATTTGTATGCATTTGTATATGTGTACACATATATGTATGAGTGCACGGGAGGGGTGAGCTTATGCCATGATAAGATTGTGGTCAGAGGACAACCTCAAGGTGTCTGTCGAGACAGGGACTCATTGCAGAAAATCAATGACAGTTTTGATTCACCATGAGTTTCAGCCTCTCTTGGCTCCAACTACCATCATTGTAGGTACATTGAGATCACAGATGCATGTGCTACTTTTCAGCTGGCTTTGGGCTTATGCTATTGAGGATAAAACTCAGGTCTTCAGGTTTTGTAAGCAAGTGTCTTTAATAGCTAACCCATCACCCAGTCTGGTTTTCGGAATTATAAGTTGCACTTCCCAAATATTTAAGTATATATTGAGAAATATTATGAAAGGTAAATCAACTTAACATTCTCCTAAGGACACCCATCCTTTTGACTTTATCTATACCTAACTGTTAATATCAGAAAAATTGAAATTAAATAGGATTATTCAAATAAGACAACTTGATTTATCTGTCTCAAAATGTATTTGAAAAAAATCTAATATTCATTTAGCAATATATACTGTAAAGCCATAGTAATAAAAACAGCATGGAACTGGCACAAAAACAGGCATACAGAGCAATAGTATAGAATGGAATATTGAGGTATAAATTCTAGTAGCTATAGCTACCTGATCTTTGACAAAGGGGCCAAATGCAATAAATAGAGAAAAGACAGAATCTTTAACAGATGGTGATGAGGAAACTGTATAGCCACATTGAAAAGAGTGAATCTGGACACTCTTCTCTAATATTACACACACACACACACACACACACACACACACACACATCAACTCCAAATGGATCAAAGACCTCAATGTAAGACCTGAAACTCTAAAATGATTAGGAAAAGAAAAAAAGAGGAATACTCCAAGAGATAGGTGTAGGGAAAGATATTCTTAGTAAGACCCTAGTAGCCTAAGAAATAAGACAAGCTTTCAACCTTGGGACCTCATGAAACTAAAAAGCAAGCCATCAACAGAGCAAATAGATAACCCACTGAATGGGAGAAAATCATTGCCTGCTGTATATATGACAGAAGATTATTATCAAGAATCTACAAAGAACTCAAAATCTCAACAATAAAAACAAGCATGCCTCTCAAAAATTGGGGAGGGAATTGAACAGAAAATTTTCAAAGGAAAAATTACAAATTGCCAATAAATTCCTAAAGAAATATTTAACATCTTTAATCATAGAAAATGCAACATAAAATGACTGAAATTTCATCTCTCTCCAGCCAGATCATCTAATCATTATAAAAAATCAAGTAATAGGCTGGAGAGATGGCTTAGTGGTTGAGTGCTTGCCTGTGAAGCCTAAGAACCCTGGTTCGAGGCCCGATTCCCTAGGACCCACGTTAGCCAGATGCACAAGGGAGCGCAGGTGTCTGGAGTTCCTTTGCAGTGGCTGGAGGCCCTGGTGCACCCATTCTCTCTCTCTCAATCTCCATCTGCCCTTCTCTCTATGTCTGTTGCTCTCAAATAAATGAATTAAAAAATGAACAAAAAATTTAAAAAATCAAATAACAACAAATTCTCTTTGGAGTATGGGGAAATAAACACCTGTTCATTGCTGGTGGGAGTGCAATCTTGTACAACCATTATGAAAATCAATACGGAGACACCTCAAAAAGAGTAAAATAGACTTAACATTTGATACAGCTATACCTTTCCTGGACATATACCTTTAAAGACTATACTCTCTACTATAGAGACACTTGCTCAGCTATATTTGTTGCTGCTCTATTCTAACAGCTAGGAATTGGAATTAGGCCAGATGCCCATCAACAGAGGAATGGAAGTCAGAAGGAAAAAGGCTCCCACCTAGCTCGCCCTCATAGCATGCAAAAGCACTATGAAGCTGTTGGAAGTTACCAACAACTTCAATAAGCAAGAGATCCTACAAGTTATAAATTCGGCCAGCCAGAAATGAAATACAAATCTCTGTAATAGTGGCACTCAGCTTATATAGGTAATCAATTTTTCTCAGTGGATATGAGACCAACCCAGTGGGACAGAACTCATGCCTTTTACTGAGATCCAAGTCAGAATCCCATGAATAGGAAACTCACAGACTCCAGAGAGAACCTTCACTACTTTTTGGCTAAGAAGAGTGGGCACACACATCAGAAAGTGTCTGAAATAACTGTGCTTATACTCTTTAATCCAAGCTGTTTTCACTCTCGTTTGGACAGTCTGTTTTATTTTACATATGGCAGAGAATACTGGGGGGAACCAAGATTCATCAATATGACAATATGATAAGACAAGATAGCCTATTGCTTGCCAAGAGACAGGTCATCTTCCAGAGTCCAGGAGACATTGCAAAGGAAGAAGCTCTGACTACTAGCCTGACATCCACCCACCTCCAAAGAGATGGCAACAGACACTGTGGTAACTTAAAACTCATCAAAGCAGAAATCCACAGGCTACAGAGAAATGAACACTAAATCAGACCACTAAAATGTCTGCCAAAGCTCAGGGACATTGTGAAAGTAGGAGCTGAAAGATCCTAACAGATCCTTAGCCAGCGGGCATGGTCCCCTCCCCCAAAAGGAGTCTGACTGACAACTCCAAGAGCCTACAGTGAATACCAATAAACATTCTAAGGAGTGTCCTCAATAGAATTGGGGTGGAGAAGAGAGAATATGAGTATAACCTTTTAAAATATAAAATTTAATTAAAGACATTAAACACTAATGTTGATTATTGCAAAACTAAGTAAAAATAGAGTAACAGACAATGTGGAGGTGCAAGCTTTTATTCCGAGCCCTCAGGAGGATGAGGTAGAAATATCACCAGGAGTTCAAGGCCAGCTTGGGCCTACAGAGTGAGTTTGTGGTCAACATGAGATAGAGTGAGACCTTGCCTTAAAGAAGAAAAAGAAAGGAAAAAAGAAAACACACACACACACACACACACACACACACCCTTTATAAATTATAGTTACAAAGTAGAACTTCTACATCCAGTGATATGTATAGATCACTAATAGAGGGTGAATTTGAACCATTATAGGATTTTCAATTCTAAGAAGAACTTTCTTCTATGTTAAGTAGTAAATTAGACTAGACATACCCATCAAAATTAAAAACAGTATATAAAATTTTCCCAAGGATCGACAGAAAGAGAAGTGTGAATTGTTTCAATTTTTCTACTTATGCAAAAAAAAAAACAACAACTCCTAAGTCATAAGCACCAATTGAGATATATCGTAGGAGTCTAATTTTTCCACCGATGCAGCATATGGCTTAAGGAGTCCTTTTTGGAAAGCGGTAGAGTCCACTCATTTAGATCTCAATTTCTGCAGTCATGGCTTCAGGGAACTTTTCTGAAGATGCTGCCTTCATTTTCTCAAACTTTATCTTTTCATTTATCTAGAGGTCATTCTTATCACTCTTGGTTGAACCTCAAGGTTGTCTCAGCTTATCTTTGTAATGTCTTTGCACCTGGTGTCCCTGATCTTATTAAAACAGCTCATGTCTTGTTTTCACCCTGTGATTTTTCTAGCAAAATTTTAACTCCTTTATTCTGCCATGTATTGAGAGCATATTTTAAACCAAATTTATTATCAATAATGTTCTCATTACTTAAAAAATGCTTCCAATGTTTTACTCATCAATAACAACAATATTTTAATCTATTAAAAACAATTTTAATTTAGTTTTAACCAGTATCTAACCAGAGCAAATCTTTTCAGGGAAATATATGAATGAGGTAATATACTTTTTCTCCAAAATTCAAAATCAAATGGCAAAATACAATTTACATAACAATCTTCAATGTTGAATTATCAAAATATATGATCATGTGACCTAATGCTTTGTTTCCTATTTTAAAATAAAATCTTTCCCTACTTAGGATTCTGATATATCTCCCTCCTAGTTCCAAGACACATAGAATTCAGTAACTTTGATCCTACATCCAGTCCAAATTCTATGCATGCATACCTATATGACTCTACATGTTCACCATTCCCGTTGTCCCTACACTACAGCAAAGTGGTGAAGTGATGCTCTCACCACTGTTAGATGCACAGCAATGACTGTGTTCTGATGAGTATTCTCTGACCATTCAGGGTCTAGAAACAGGCACTGCTGATACCAAACCCTCCACCACCCAACCCCAAAGCAATTGCTCTATGAGCAGGAGAGTACTATCAAATTTCGATGATTTGTTGTTGCAAAGAGAATACATATGACCTGTGTGTTTCAAGAGCAAAATTAAGCTTAAAGAAGATAGTTATATGAAGCTGGCAGATTCATAACCATGCTTTCTTTTTCTTTGCATGTTAGACTGTACAAGGCATACAAAGCAAGAAGTATTAAAAGTCTAAAAGTATGGTAGGAAGATAATTCAACAATAAGGAGTTTTCCTAACATGCTCAAGGCCCTGGATTCAATTCCTAGTAAATAATAAATAATAATAATAATAAATTAAATAATAGTGAAAATGAAAATCTATAAGGAAAACAGTCCAATATCTAAAATTCAACTAGATAAATGTCCTTTGACATAAAGTTGATAAGCTTTGGTGAAAAAAGCTATATTTTATAGCACTATGTTAGTTCCACTATTACATTACTATTTGAAATTAGATACATAAACTGAACTTATGCATTATTTAACCAACTTCACATTTGTATCCTTTCTGATGTCAAGTCTGTATAAAGTCACAGAAATAAGTACTCATTTTCCAAAGTGAAAGCAAGAAATGGGATGAGAACATCATGTACAATGACACTGCATCTTCCTTTTATGGCTGAATGCAAACGTTCCTCTCCTCCTACAGTTCTGCTTCCCTGGGATTGCTACAGTAACTAAAAAGCACAAGGTATATTGTGGGTGAGCAGTAGTAGAGACTCGTGCTGTGTCTTAAAGGTTTGCCAAAACCTGCTGAGTTCCCATTTACCATTCACTACTTCAGAGTAATGCTGAGATGGCAAAAGTTCCTACCAAGCCAGTCCACCATACTACCTCAGGAAGCCTAGGTTGCATCAAGCCCTTCCACTGAGCTGCTTCAGAAAGCCTATGTCCGCCAAGATGGCGACCAATTCCGGCCAAGATGGCAACTGCCTAGCAGCGCTGCAAATCCCGGGGAAAGAAAGGCAAGACATTAAGGGTTCGCTGGGAGAGCGATCTCCAATAGATTGGCAGTGGGAGGGCACGGAGGGGGGGGGGCAGGGAATCTCAGAAAGCCTATGTCACAAAAATTCTATCAGTTTCTCTCATCTGACCATACTATGTTTTAATTTCAGTGAATTTCCATCCAAAAACTCCTTCCAGGGATACTGAATTTTTAAAAAATTATTGAGAGCCAGTGTAATAGAACCACTGCTTTATAGCTGAAGGGATTTAAATGTTAACTATGTTAATGCAAAGGTCTCTTTTTATGATTTGTGACACCAGTTTAGAGAAAACCTAAACAACTCATCGAGGAAATCCATATAGCTAATGAACCCAAGATGAGAACACAGGAACCTTTATTTTTAAGACAAGTACTGTTTTAAAAATGATTTCTGCCCAATAAACATTTCTGCGTACAATGATATAATTTACCTTGATACACATTTTTTACTCCATAGATAAGAAATCTTAAATATTAGAATAATTATGATCAATTTGACTTACAAAATACATTCAGAGAACTTTGCAAGTCTTCTTCAAACTTTAACAGCGATGAACTCATGGAAAATTCTCTTCCCAATATGTGAATTGCTTTCTATGGAAACATTTAACCAACTAATTGTAAATGATTTGTTTAGCTTTGAAAGCCACTACACTCTGGAGGTACATTTTCCAACATGCATATGAAATATGTATTGTCAAAGAAACCTTTATTAGGTTTAATTTTTGTGAAATATGACATGTGAAGTAACAATTATATACATGAGCAGAGTCTGAATACCCACTATAATTGAGACTTGCTTTGACCTGCTTTCTGCTTGTTTGGAAGGTCTCTTGAACCCTTTCTTGGTTTCTCTCACATAATGGAGAAAATCATATATATGAGGCAAGGTTTCTGCTCCCACAAGAACACCATGTGATCCTTGCCCCTGTCCCTTCTCATTTATATGCAAGAATTTCCTGACTGGGTATAAGCACCAAGTTACACTGAGAGAAGAAACAGATAAGGTATCTTTTATAGACAATATTCACAGTATTTTTTAAAGACAATATTAAATTATGCACATGTAGGCAAACACACACACACACACACACACACACACACAAACACAGAAACACACACACTCCATTTTCATCATCAGAAAAACTTCACCCATCCACCCATTTTTGAAGTGAATGGCCTTTTGATTGAAAAATACATAAAATATTAGCATTTACAACTTGGAATAGATGTAAATTATAATTAATTAACAGCAATGTTGTTGACTCAGCTAAATTTTACAGCCACAGCCTACTCAGCTGGAACCAAGTCAGAAAGTTTTCAAAACAGAGTACAAAGATGCCCCCTTGATAAAGATATTTTAGTAAATATATTTGTGTGATTGTTGACAGCCTGAAACATAACGAGCCTCTAATTCAATTAACATAACAATAAACCAATACACTAGATCATGCCATAGGATGCCATCGTCACCAAAGACACCAAAGGACCATCATACTACCAAGACTATGTCTCAAGTTTATCCTCACCTTTTGCACATCATCATAATGTAAACCAATTTTATATACATTTGTTTACTTATTTATTTGGGCAGAGAGAAAGAGACAGAGAGAGTGTGTCTGTGAGAGATAGAGTGAGCAAACATAGGCACACCAGGGCCTCCTGCCACTGTAAACAAACTAGACACATGAAACACTATGCATCTGGCTTTAACTGAGTGCTGGGGAATCAAACCTGGACATAAACCATTTTAAATGTTTCTGTTTTCAGTAAATCAGCTATGAGACTTATACTAACAAATTGAACTGGAATCATATAAAAAGAAGTTGAAAATACATTTTACGTTTTTCAGTATTAATGCAAATGTCTGACTCTTCAATCATTAAGTTGCATGCATAAAAAAAAAACTGGCCAGACAAACAGTATATTAACTATTAGCATATGGAACTGTAAGGGGATCACCAAGTGCTTCCTCACTATTAAGGTAGGTAAACGTATTTCTATTATGAAGCTGGTGGTAACTTGATCTCTACAGGACAGGAACACCAGCCAATGCATGCCTGTTGTGGATAGAAAGGACATTCAGCATTCATTTTTGCTATATAGACCAAGAATTAATAAATTATACTTTTTATTTCTCTAAGAGGTAAATAAAAGATTGAATTTGATTATTCTAAAGGGGAAAATAACTGAAAGTAAGCCTTCACTGGGAAGTCATTGTCTATACAAATTATTTTTCTAAATTATTTTTCAAAATATTAATTAATTAATTAATTTAAGAGAGAGAGGAAGAGGCAGAGAGAATGGGTATGCTGGGGCTTCCAGCCACTGCAAACAGACTCCAGATGCATGTGCCCTCTTGTGCATCTGGCTTACACAGGTCCTGGAAATAGAACCGGGGTCTTCAGGCTTCACAGTTAAATGCCTTAACTGCTATGCCATTTCCCCAGCCCTATAAAAATTATTTATAGTGGACTTGTCCATCTCCATCAGTATCTACCACTTTGATAATTTCATATTCTTCAGGCATTAGGTTTTTTTCCCCCAAGTTTGATGTAACATGACAGTTTTGCAGCAGTGATGTTACTTCTCATCCTTGCCAAAGTTAATGAATGCTTCATGGGTTTCTTCTTCACTCTCTGTATCTGTCTTTCATTTAGTCTTCACAGTCAAAATTCCGGGAAGTCAACCATGCTATTCCCATCAGCATCCACATAGTTATCATGTTCTTCAATTCTGCTCCTGTTGAATTTCATACAGTGACTTCATGATAGTTCCAGTTTCCTTTGTTGTGATGGTGCCAGGCTATCTTTACACACTACAAACCTTCCTTGAATTCAGCGACCTGTACTTTAGTCAGCTGATCAGCCATGGTGTAAAAGAAGAGAGGAGATGTAGAGCAGGGGAGCTAAACTGCCCAGTGCATGGACCCTGACCACAGGGCGGCCTCAGTGGCATCCCCCACGGCTGCCTGACGGCTAATAAGTGCATGGAGTCCAAGAGACTCCCAGCGTCATGGCTATTTCATTCATCTTCATGACTCAGGGAATTACTGGTTTATAGCCTCCCTAGAAGCAATAAAAAAGTCTACATTCATGAGTAGTTTTTTTTTTTTTTTTTTTTTGCTAGAAGCTTCTGTCAGATCATATAGCTAAATGTTATTTTCACCCTGTTTCAGAACTTTCAGCAATTCTAAGCATAATCTGCAGGTTTTCAAAACAAATAACTGTGGATTCACTGTAATTATAACAAACTCCTTTTATTCTATCTTTGTAAAAACAGCCTGGTGGTGCCCGCCTTTAATCCCAGCACTCAGGAGGCAGAGGTAGGAGGATCCCTGTGATTTCCAGGCTACCCTGACACTACATAGTGAATTCTAGGTCAGCCTGAGCTAGAGTGAGACTCTACCTTGAAAAACCAAAAAAAGAAAAAAATATATTATTCTCTGTTTCATAATGTCTTAGTTCAGCTTCTAGGGCATCAAATTCAATATTTTAATCTTATAAATTTTATAACTAATTGTCACTTTGTATCTCTATACCACCTTTTAAAAATATCTCTGTATTTAATTATGAGACAGACAGACAGAGAGAATATGAATAGGCTTCCAGGCCCCTGCTGCTGTAAATGAACTCCAGACACATATGCTACTTTGTCCAGCTGGCTTTATGTGGGTACTGGAAATTGAACCAGGGCGGTCAGATTTGCAAAAAAAGTTGCCTTTTACCACTGAGCAATCTCTACAGCCCTCTCTTACCTACTGTGGTGGTTTGAATAGATGGCCTCAATATACTTAGTTCTTTATTGTTTGTAGTTTGCATTCTGCAGCCACCTGGCTGGAGGCAGTGTCACTGGGTGGATCTTAAGGTGTGGTGGTGGGTTTCAGATTTCAATCTAAAGATATGCAAAGTGTGCCTAGCTGGAGTTCCTAAAATGTGTTGTGGCTTTTGGCTTTTTGGCTTGTGCTTCTCTCTCTCTGTTTGGACCTGTGAAGGCAGGCCAGCTTCTTCTGCCATTTATGGAACTTCCCCTGGTTCTGTAAGTGTCAACAAATATCCCTTCCTCAATAACTATGACTGGTCTGGAAGTTCATCTCAGCAAACCTGAAGCTGTCTGCTACATCAACCATTAGGTGGAATTGTAATTTATTTTATGACACAGTAAATTAATTCATATAAAAATCCCACACATAAAAAGTTTTTTTAAAGATAGTTTTATATTTAAACCTAAGAACCAAATATTCACTCCACAAACATATAAGGCAGTCCTTGCTCTTAAGGGGTCAAGAATATTTAGAAGGCCAATTGTACATACATGACAGTAAATATATACAGACAACATATTCTAGAAACCTGATATTAGAAAAAAGCATCACTTTCCAGCAGCTGGGAACATTTTCTAGGGGTCACATCTACAGTGAATTTCATAGTATGTACAAATGAGCAGGTAGTGAGGAAACAGATAAACCAACAAATACAAAGAATACAGCTTATACTTATTTATTCATTTACATGTGTATTTCATGTGGAGGTGTGCTGTTCACCCATATGAATACATTTTCTGTTTTTTTGTTTGTTTGTTTGTTTTTGTTTTTTTCGAGGTAGGGTCTCGCCCAGGCTGACCTGGAATTCACTATGGAGTCTCAGGGTGGCCTCGAACTCATGGCGATCCTCCTACCTCTGCCTCCCGAGTGCTGTGTATATTTATTTTTATGTGGAGACCAGATATCAGGTGTCTTCAACAGTCACTTTCTATACTATTTTTTAAGGCTGGATCTCTCACTGAATCTGGAGTTTGCTCTTTTCGCTAGATAAGCTGATCAGCAAGTCCCAGGGGTGCTCCTATCATAGCCTCCCTGGATTTGGGATTATAGGTATGTGCTGCCAGGTATATGTTTTATGGGAGTTCTTAGGATGTAAACTTGGGTCTTATGCTTGCAAGCAAGGACTTCACTGAGTGAGCCATCTTCTTAGCCCAGCCAAATTTATGTTGACTCTCATTGGCATATTAGATTCCCTTAGTAAATATATAGACTTTCTAGCTAGACTAATATCTCTAAGGTATCTAACACTTATGAGATAGTAAGTTTAACATCACATATCATTCTAATTTTGTTATAATTTCCTGGTATGCATTTACTAGCAGCACATTAGGCCTTTTCAGTGGGTGTAAAAAGTATTCATCAGATATTTGCTAACTAAAGGAATGGATACTCTACCATATCATACAAAAACATTTGCAGAGCTCTCTGTGTGAGTACAGTGGATCTTTCTATCCTAGTAAGGGTTATTCAAAAAGAAGTAAGGGTCAGGGATATATCTCAGAGACAGTGCTGATGATTATCATGTGCAAATCCTTGAGTTCAATCTCCAACAATGAAAAAAAAAATCAAAGAAAAGAATTAATGCAAAGTTCACAGTTAAACAGGAGACAGATTGGGGTCAACTTGTTTACTTCTTGATTTTCAAAGGAAAATACTATCTAGTAACAGAGGAGAAGGCCAGTGTGAGGAATCTTAAGATGGAGGAAGAGCATCTTGATTCACTGCTAAAGCTGGAAACCTTGCGCCTTTTGTGCACAGGGCTTTCTCAATACTCTCTTCAGCCTGCCTGTGTTCACTCTGCTTGGTAAATAAAATTTCCTTTCTTGCCTTCCTTCAAGAAGAAAGATGGTTAAAATGTCCTTAGTTCTTCAGTCGGAAGCCTATACTTAAAGATCAAAGGCTCAAATAGGTTTTCAATTTTGCAAACTATGAATAGGTCACAAAAGTGAGGCAGCAGTACCTCAGCTGTAAGGAATACTAACTAATTGCTGCCCAACATCACCTCAGCTTTCATCCCTGTCCAGAAAGCCACTCTACTGAAACCCTCCATCTTCTCCCCTACATCTTTCCATTTTTTAAACTCCCCTTTGTTGTAAAACATAGAATGCACTGGAGAAAAACAGATTAAATAAAACTTTATATCAATATTTTATTGCTTCTCAGAATTTTTTTAACATGATTTTCACACCTCCTAGTGTTCAGTCAGTTTGAAATAATTGTTTAGAATAAGAAGAAGGAAAGAGAACTTATAACTAAAACTTTTCTTTTTAAACATGGGCGAAATGAATCCTGTAATGATCATTTTTTCTATGTCAAAAATTATAAATATTGTCAATTCTTTGTATACACGGAGACATTCTAGGGAAGTTGGAATTCTTCAAGAAAAAAATAGACAATCATCACTGACAAAACTAAATTAAAATATGTGGTTTAGTTGTATATAACATACATAAGCTACACGACCATGATCCAGGTTTCTCATCTCCATGTAGAACCTAGTGATGTCTTCAGCATCCACAGCAGATAAACAACTCATGAGGCAGCCAGGTGAGAAATATGCCTGCTGATTTTTCTTCTTTCTTCCTTTCTTCCACCACCTATCATCTCTATGCTGCAGATGAAAATGGACCCTCTATAGTAGCAAGTGCTTGAGCTTCCTATACAGATGCTGAACTGATTTCTAAAGCCAAATATGCCTTATCCCAGCACAAGGTCTTTAAGAAGCTATAGATAAGCACCATCTATTTATAGTATAAATATAACTGAATAGTTTCATCCCAGCAGACATGTTAAGGAACGGTAATTGGATTTGTTCTCAATAGAATGATCTCAAATGCAGTATAGTGTAATTAATTATTAGGCCAACATTTCATAAGTCTATTAACACAGAAGAAAAATGAGCATAATAATGTGCATTTAGTGGCGAGAAAGCAGTATGTATTTATTATATTTTCTATAGATATGTTTAAGGCATTTTATATTCTATATTCTTACTGTGACATTATTTAGAGTTAAAATGTAAACAGCAATAGCACTTTACAATTCTGTAAAATTAATCACAGACATAAAAACTGGAAGGATGAAAGGAAGGAGGGGAGAGAAAAGAAGGGATTCTCTAACCACTGGACTATGATAATGTTATCAATGGAAACATAATTCTACAGAACACTATGCAAACATAAGACCTAATTCTGAAGATTACTTTAGAATGGGGTACAGAAGCATATGGTACATGTTGGGCTAGTCTTTCAATCTTATATGCTATTGAGCACTCTACCTTTCCCATTAATATTTGTCAGTGAGAACAGTAACAATCTGACCTGAAGCAAATTCTCTGATTTCAGTCTGTATGTAAAGCTGATATGAACCAAGCATAATCCAGGAAATCAAATAATTATTGTTTCCTTGTCCTGGCTTCAAAAGTCTTATCACTCTTGTAAAGGCAGAAACATTAGTTACTATGCCTGAACAAGTAAGTTGAAAAGGTATATATATAAAAATATACCAAAAAAAAAGTAAAATAGGCCTACAAAGCTATCCATGGAAAGGTATAATTAAAAAAAAACTTTAAATGATAATAATATTATTTTTCACTTTGTTCTATTTCTTTATATTTCTATAATGTACTTGTAGTGTTTATCAAAAAAGGAAACTGTTTATTAGTACTGAAATACATGAGATAACCCTCTTAGTAAATATTTAAATCTAAGAAATACATATTCATTTTTGAGAACTATCAAAGGAAAGAAATTACAATAAAGGTAAAAATATTTCATTTTGTTTCTACTAAAGTCATAATTCATCTTGTATTTTACCTAAAAGATTATACATATCTTTTGATTTCTGGAGACAATTTTTGAAGTTAAGTCACTAAAATAAATATACATAAAGTAGTATATATTATATAATCCTCATTAATGAAGCATTCATGTTACCAATATAGGATGTCATGTCCCCATATATAAAAGTCATAAATGGCTAAATCAATTTACAGAGAAAATCCAAAGGTGGAAGCTCTTGATGTCTGCCAAGAAAGTCAACTAATTAAGGCCAAAAATAACTAGGAGAAAAAAATCAACACTTCTCCTAATGACAGATGAAATTTAGAAACTGCTATAGAAATTAAATTTAGGAGACCCAGGCATGGTGGTGCATACCTTTAATCCCAGCACTTGGGAGACAGGGGGTAGGAGGACTGCTGTGAGTTCAAAGCCATCCTGAGACTACTTAGTGAATTCCAGGTCATTCTGAGCTACAGCAAGACCCTATCTTGAAAAAAAAAATCAAGAGAGCATATATGTATAAATTATAAATACAGCTACAAGATGGAAAGGTTCTCACATTTTATTAATGAGGTCTCTTGTGTTCCTCAGTTAGCATACCTTTCAAATACTGGCTGTTATACATTAATCTCTAAGTATCTTCAAATTAGCAAACTGTTCCCATCCTTAGGCAAGATTTTTTTAAGTCTAATATGGAAACTGGCTAATTCTTATACTAGTGATCTCAGATAACAAATGTACTTCAAAATGACCCTTGTATTCAAGCACTAATAGTTCATTGTATTTGCTGTACTTATAGTTTTGATTTGGCATTTAATTTTATTCATTTACTTAAATTTTGTTGTTCCAGGGACTGAATGTAGGATCATACAGTTCATACTAGCATATAAGAGTTCATCTTAGCCTGCCAAATGTAGAGTAAACAATACTTTCTGAAATGCTTAAGGTATTTGAATAGATTATATATATTTCTTTGCTATATGGAATGGACATACTGATTCTCATTTAATCATTCCTTTTGATCTCAGGATCAACACTGAAAATAACCATTTTACCATGAACAAGTGTAGAAAGTTATACACCATGTGTTGGACATCAACTCATTTGGCTTTAGTTTATTCCTATTAGAAAACATTTAGGAGACGAATATGCCCACCAAATATCATTTTGTGGACAGTTATTTAGGTCAGAAATATCTGTTACTATATATCTAGCACTCTCGTTTCATATAGGAAAAACTTCTCAATTAATAATAATGTTATACATCTAAACTGCAATTCACTAACATTCTTGTCCTATTATTTAATTTTAATATCATACTTAATGATATAGTCAGTATTTTTTCTACTTCACTATTCAACATATGTTTTCTACCTTGCCTCTCAATTCTCCCATTCAAATTCTTAACAAAATTCTAGGTAAAATAGATATTAGCAAAGTGCACCATAAGCCATCATCATATATAATATTAGGGATTAGGGAAGTACTTCAAACTTCAAAACACTTTCTAGGCAGTATCTTACACACACACACACACACACACACACACACACACACATGCATGCACACCGGGTACTGATGGGGAGAAGACTACTATTGTGTCCTGTGTATGAAGTATTACACGTAATATCATACAAATTATGTACAAAGCAATTCTTTGAGATTTTTAACATAGTAATCTATCCTTATTTGTGGGAGAAAAGTTCCAAGATGACAACAGATACCTGAAACTATGGATAACACCAAGCTTTATGTATAACATGTGAGGTGATTAATTTATTTTGCTAACTTGCTTGGTTCTAGAATCACTTGGGAGACAAATCTCTGGGCTAGTCTGTGAACAAGTTTCCAGATTAATTTAATTGAATTGAGAAGACTACACTGCGGGTGGCACCACTCCAAGGACTGGTGTCCTAGATTAAATAAAAAGGAGAGAGTTATCTGAACTTCAGTAACCATATTTTTCTGCTTCCTGACTCTGTATGCAAAGTGAGCAACCACCTCCTACATCTGCCAGTATGCCTTCATTGCCATGATGGACTGACTGTATCCTTTGAAACAATAAGTCAAATCAAACCCTTCTTTAAACTGCAACTTCTCAGGCATTTGATCACAACATCCAGATAAGTAACAGATATGATTTATTCTTTTACCTGAATACCAATTATAAATTTTAATTTACAAATTAAATACAGTAAAGAGATTAGCAATGCTATAACACAAGTAATGACATTATACCGTAACTAAAGTTACAAAAATGTTGTCTCCCTCAAAATACCTTAGCGTATTTATGCTCATCCCTTTTGTAGATATGTGAGCTGACAAAATACCTACATAGTGACAGGAAATGACATCACATAATATTGATCTGATGAAATATCAGAAGGTCATTGTGCTTGAGGTTATCTGGTTTGAATGTCATGCATAGTTAAGTGTCAATAGTTGGAGATCTTGCATAGTTGGAAGGTATTAGATTTTCATTTACCTTTTGCCAAATCCTTGTGGAAGGACATTGTAATCAAAATTTGCTGTACATTTCTTTTTAACAATAGTCCTTCTGTGATCCCAAGAGTTAGTTTTGGGTGCTGTGTTCCAGCTATGTATTTTTGTTAGTCAGTTTTGTTACTATGAAAAAAAAAAAAAAACCTGAGCTAATAAGCTTGAAAGGAAGAATAGTTCATTATGGGTCATTGTTTCAGTGTTTTGAGTCCATAAGTACTTGAGCCTCTTATTTTGGGACAAGGTAGAATGACATGCTGAGACTCGGGTACATGGCAGCAGATGAGGCCCCCTATTCATCTCACAGAGGCCAGGAAGATAAAGGGGGGAAAACCAGGAGAAGTAGATAGGATCCTGATGTTCCCTTCTACAGCACTTTCTCCCACTTTCTACCCACCACCTATTTCTTAAAAGTCCAGTACCTTTCCACAGCACTGTGGGGTTGGAGCCAAATCTTCAATATTTACGTCTCTGAGAAACATTCATATATAAATTATAGCGTCATTAAGAAATGATATTCTATAATCTTTTTCCTTGATTTTTTTGTGAATTTGAAACACGTTGTCAAATTTCAACAATGTCAGTATTGATGACTCTGCTTTGATTCCTTCTTTTTCATCTCACTCTTCTTCAATAGATAAATTGAGCATTAACAATTACATATCTATTAATACTTTTCAGTATCTATCAATATATCCTTTCCTTGCCCTTCATCATCTATACTGTCAGCATGTCCTTCTCCACCAATCTGTCTTTATGTGTGAATGATTTTTCTAACTTTCCCACCAATGTCCAGGAAAACTTTAAAACCATTAACAAATTCTCTTTGAAATTCTTCCAATATTTACATACATTTTGCTATTTTAAATCTTATATTTCAGCTTTGATGGATGTTACACTCTGTGGTGGTTTGATTCAGGTGTCCTCCATAAACTTAGATGTTCTGAATGCTAGTCTCGCCAGCTGATGGCAATTGTGAATTAATGTCTCCTGGAGGCAGTATATTTTGGGGAGCAGGCTTATGGGTGTTATAGCCAGTTTCCCCATGCCCATGTTTGGCATACTCTTCTGTTGCTATGGTCTACCTTATGTTGGCCAGGGGGTGATTTCCACCCTCTGTTCATGCCATCATTTTCCCCTGCCATTGTGGAGCTTCCCCTCGAGCCTGTAAGCCAAAATAAACCTCTTTTTTTCCACAAGCTGGTCTTAGCTGGGTGATTTCTACCAGCAATGCAAACCTGACTGAAACACTATCTAAGCAATAGTAATCAACACAATTCAGGTTAAGGTTTTTATAAGTTCTTTAACATACAGATGATGTCACTTTTACATAACTAAAGTCTGGTCAAGAGGCTGAAATAATGTGGATAACCTCCACATTTTTATTTTCATGGTTAATAGGTTCAGAAGGCCCACAAACATTGTATATTATGTGCAGAACTTTATTCTACCTCTTCCTTATTAAGTGTGTGGTCCCTCCTGGGATGAAGCATTGGAGGAACCATTCCATAAACAATATGGGCACTAGTTGTGCTTTCTGATTAAGATGCTTGAGTGGTGCTTGCTCTACACATCATGCCAGGCGTTGTCATATGATATGCCTTGCACTATTGCCACATATAAGCAGTGCTTTCTAGCTCAAGACTGTATTGTCAATCTGCTTTTTCTGTCCATGTGTCACAACTAAAGATGTAATAATGGCTTTCCCATTTTAATTATGTACTTAGAGTACTGTGTTCATAATGTTCACAGTCTGAGGTATGAGAAGCATGAATTTCATTTTCCTTCTTGACAATTTCATGGACAAAAATTTATCCTTACTGGAGATAACAGAAACTACAGCAAACATTTTTCCTTTTTCTTGATAATTTGAGAACTTTTATCTTTTAACTTTTTACTTAGAGGTATTACTTTCTTGCTTCTTGTTGACATATATAAATGGCTAGCATCTCTTGCTTTGGGGCCAAAATTAAATAAGATTTACCTGAACATAAATATTTTAATACATTGACAGTGTGTTTAAGCAGCCAGAGAACTATGAAGTATAACATGGGCATATCATATACAATGTGTATACACCATGTAAAATGTATATACACTGTATCAATGTGTGTACACCAGAACAAGGGGTGATTACTTTTGAGGAGAATAGAGTGGGATGGTGCAAAATTTGCCACACTAGTAAAAATGGCATGCAATTTTAAAACTAAAGGATCATTCATAGGTTTTTATTCTAACTGTTATTAGCCTTGTATATCTAATACCTCAGAAAGCAAAACTGTAGGTAATTGGATAATACTATAACTTCACATTTAGAAGGTTACTTCAGGCATATATAAGTAAGCTCTAAAGACAATAAACACCTTAAATAAAGAGATAATATCTCACTAGTTATGTTCAGTGTCTAATGCATGGCCATTAGGGTGATTCAATGTTCATAAATAAAATAATATTTAAACAACATTGGATCCAAGCCAAAGCCCCATGCTCATAAAATAATAATAAACCCTAAAACACACTCAAGTCTGTATGTACAGTAAAATACACAAACACTGGAACAAAATGTACATAAATGAACAAGCTATCCACTTCTTTTTGTAATATATGATGCATGTTTCTTGATAAATAAAATTAATTGAATTAAATGTTACAGAGCACTACCATGTGTTTTATAGGAAGGAGGCCTTGACAGACATAACAGGAGAATCCTGCGTCTATATTTTAATAAACCAAGAAAAGACTTTTAAAAGTTGCCTCCTCCTTATGGTCTGTGTTTGAATTTGATTTAATTCTCAAACTTTTCCAAGAACTTGCATGCTAAAAGAAACATTCTGCCAATGATACCCTTCCTAAAATCTTAAAGCATTTTCGAGAACTTCTATGAGAAGATGAGTTAAATGGCTCACTTTTGCTTTGCTGTACATGTAGTCATTAAGCAAAAAAGACACACATGGAGGCTGGGCTCAAGATGCAAGGCTTCCTCCTCAGCACAGTCTGCAGGAACATTCAAGCTCGTCAGCTCCTATCCACACAACTGCTATTGTAGACTCTTGGAGGTTTGCAATTTAGGTTTATATATTTTCTTAGGCTTTTAAAGCATGACAAATTCTCCATTTTAAAATCTTTCTTTGCAGCTAATTGGCAATTTTGGAGTAATTTAAAGTGTTTGGATTCAACAAAGATGTTGATATGCCTCTATCTTTATACCTCTATATAAACTATAGCTAGAGAAATAAATTACTAGAAGGAACTCTCTCTGCTCTGTGCAATACAGTATTGTCATTTGCTATTGTCCTCACAAATACAATTTCAAACTAAATATGACAAGAAGATGCAATTTCCTTTAAAACAATTCAATTTTTATTTTGTCAACATCTGGATACACTGACTTCAATTTCCAGACATGTTTATCTTCTTCAGTGTGTCAGAGTACAGATGAACAGTTCTGGTGTATTACTTAACGCTTAAATTGCAGGAGACCCATGGCAGAGATTCCCAGCCTATCGTACAAGTCTGCAATGGCTAAAATAAAGATACTGCTAAAGTGACACACAAGATGGCTTCAGAAAAAACAAAAACAAAAACAAAAACAGAAAAACAGAAATGTGCTGGGGGATCACCCTGGAAGTAGGAATCCAGGATTTAGGAATTTGATGATGGTTCCTTTGAGCGCTGTGATGACAGGCTCTTTCAGGCCTCTCTGTTGGCTTATAAATGGGCATCCTCCTCCTCTCTCTTCTCATAGCATCCTCCTGCCATGTGTGTTCCTATGTTCAATTGTCCTTTTCATATGGACATGAGTCATACTGGATTAGAGTGCATACTAATCACATCATTTCAATTGGGTCACCTATGTAGGGATCCAAGCCCAAATATAAGTCACATTCTGAGGTGCCAGTACTGACAGCCTCAAAGTGAAGTTCACAGGGTCACAATTTAGTTTATTAGGTTACCTATTTAGGGGTTGCTGCAGAATATGCAAAATGAATGAGTTATACACTTCTCTGCCTCAATCTCCCTACACACATGACATACACATATATATGTCATATATGTGTGCATGTGCATATACATTTGAACAAAGAAACAGAAATAAAATATCACACTATTTCCACTTGAAAATATTTCACATAATTAAAACTATTAGATCTAGACAGAAGCTAACCCCTGAAAGTATCACAATGAGCTGAGGCTCCCTAGGCATGTGCAGATGATTACATCAGTTCCTAGGAGGAAGCTCTGAAAGGTGGTTTATACATGAATATGTGAAGCTAAGCAGTCTAATGTTTCAGATACCAGCAAAATATCACCCTATATCGGCTTACCATTTGCGATCAGTGTGATGAAATAAAAGCCTTGAGAATCTAAGCTGATCAGTTATTATATATTAGATGCAAGCTAAGTCCTTTGCTTGAAGCAGAATATTTTCAGTAGACTGCAGAAAAGCTTGATTTGACGATAATTAATGTTCTTGAATATTCACTTTAACCCATCCCCAAACTCAATCATCAGGTTGACACTATCCATGTAGAACTGAGTCTAAATAAAATCAAATTTATAATATGATTAATTTAACACAGAGAGAGTTTACAGGATGGTCTCTAACTCCCACTCTTTTCTGAATTTCCCAATCAAGGTTGCAGATACTCCAGACACTATGAAAGCCAGAAACTACACAAGGTGAAGAATTCAGGAGGAAAGCACTGTCCTGTCACAAGGAGCTTGTAGTTTAATGAAGATAAAAGGCCATTTGTTGGTGTCATCACCTGTTGGCCCCAAATGAATTGGTATAGAGGTCCTGAAAGACCAATGTTTAGGAAGTGAAGCTTAGACTGGGGCAAGTCAACAGAATAAGAGGACTCAAAGCTAAGTTCCCCGAGGCAGCAGTTTGTAGACCCTTTATCAGAACATCTCTGTGTACAAGGTTTATGTAGATAATGGTTTAAGCAAAACAAAATAGACAGCAACTTTTTTTTTTTTTAATCTCAGAAGCAGGAGACATTTTGGCCATCTTGAAAGTATAGATGAATATAAGATCTCCCTAGTAGCTGGAGAGTAGACACCACAAACCCTGTTCCTAGCATTCTGGGATAAGCAGGTGTCCTTCTTCTCAAAAGCATAGTGCCAACAGAATCACAGTGTGCTCTGCAAACAGAATGCAATAGGCTAAAGTCCACTTGCAGCCATTGACAGAGTAATCATAATTAAATTAGAAGTGCTATGATGAGTAACCTTGTAAAACATGTGTGACACTTTCTTTCAGACTTCCATGAATTGGAGAAGGCTCTGCAGTACATGGATGTATGATGTCAGAAGTAATCTGATTGTATTTTCAGTATTATGTAAGCAACTTAGAGAAAAAAGCATCCCCTCTTAAAATAATGTCACATTAGTTCACTGAGAGCAATAATGCTTAGGTAATCCATGGCTACAGGATGATATGTACTCCGGGAGTAAGTAATCTAATGAGAACAAAAAACTGTTAGGTGGCATTATCTATTCCATACCTTTCAGGTACTCCCAATTCAGAGGAATCTGATAGAATTTTTTGGAAAGAAAATCCAAAATGATAGATGGGGCATTTGGCAAACAGTGGAAGGAAGGTGAACGACTGAAGAATCAGGAGAAACTGCAATCTGCTACTAACATTCCCCACATTCAAGATAGTTTCTTAGCACCATCTTATCCTTTCTCAAAAAGCAATAAAAAAAAAGCTTGCACTTCTCAATGGGGCATGACTGCCATTCTGCAATGGACAACTCTTCATTGGATAGGGCCATTGCAAACACTGTAAGACTTTGTGGAGCCCTGTCCCACCCAACATGCTATTATCCCTATTACTGTGATATACAGTAACACTCTTAATACTTCTCTTCCACAGTCTTTATAAAGTACCATCCCTGGCACCACTACAATAGACAAATTCTTAACTTCCCTCCAGGTCTCTGATTCTATCTATAAGCATGTTATGACCATTCAAACATTATCCTCCAATTATTAGAAAATATGCTACCTTTAATATATTTCATTCAGTTTAAAAATAATCTAGGGCTGGAGAACTGGCTTAGCAGTTAAGGCACTTGCTTACAAAGCCAAAGTACCCAGGTTTGATTCCTCAGCACCCACATAGGCTGATGCACAAAGAGGTGCAAGTGTTGAGTTGGTTTGCAGCAGTTGAAGGCGCTGGCATGCCTATTCTCTCCTCTCTCATTCTCTCTCTCTCCCTCTTCCTTCCTCTCTCAAATAAATAAATAAAAATAAAAAAATATGGCAGGAGAGATGGCTTAGTGGTTAAAGCACCTGCCTGCGAAGCCCAAGGACCCATGTTCTATTCTCCAGATCCCATGAAAGCCAGATGCACAAAGGTGAGGCAAGTGCAAGGTCATATATGCCCACTAGGTGGTGCAAGCGCCTGGAGTTTGAATTCATAGGCTGAGGCCCTGGCTCACCAATTCTCTTTCTGTGTCTGTCTGTCTGTCTGTCTCTCTCTCTCCCTCACTGTCTCTAAAATAAAAAAAATAATAATAATCCACAAGTTGTGATGCCATAATTTTATAAAATTAGTGTCACCTGGTGTTCTGGAGATTTCCTAGTATAAATATACATTTAATAGATAAAGTAATTTTTTATCTTAAGAATCAGTCTTGAAACCTAATCTAAGGTTTTTTTTTTTTTTTTTTAATAGTATTGTTTATTTAGCCATTGTCTGACATTCCTGCTTTCTCATGTTCCTTCCTACACTGGTAAAATTGACTTTCTAGAATTTTGAGGCAATTTGCCATAGTAACACAAATGTGCTTAGTGCTCACTTTAGTAACTTATAGCAGCACCAAAAATGAAATATGCTTGTCAAAGTTGAGTAACTGCTCAATCTTTAATGAGAAGGCCCAGAACGTGACAGTATGAACAAACCCCTGTCTTTTCCTAATTAGTTTTATCATTTGGATTTCAATCATGTTGATTCAGTCGCAATCACCTGAAAATATCTATTTTATGACTACTGAAAAGCTTTCCTTTTCACACTTTTATAGAGACTGGAGGTATTACCTGAGAATCTAAAAACCATTTTAAAATCATTCTAGGGCTGGAGAAATTGCTTAGTAGTTAATGTGGTTGCCTATGACACCTAAGGGCCCATGTTTGACTCTCCAGATCCCACGTAAGCCAGATGCACAAAGGTAAGGCAAGTGCAAGGTTGCACATGCCCGATAGGTGGTGCATGCTGCTGGAGTTGGACTGCAGTGTATGAGACCTAGGCACACCAATCCTCTCTCTTATGGGCTCTCTCTAAATAATTAATTAAAAAACAAAACAAAACAAAACATTCTAATGCCAAGAGATCTCTAAAAATTTCATACCTCAGGGAAATACTTATGTGCTAAATACTAATTTATGTAATAATTAGGAGGAACTAAATTATTATTAATCACTTCAAAATTTTCCTGCCAGATATTTGGCTGTAAATACTATGAACTTTCATTCCCTTATACATAGCAAGCTGTATATACAGAGAGAAAACTAACATATCTGGTCATAGACTCACAAAACACTTTATAAAGCATGACCTTTTGATTCTTATTTTTTAACATTTTATTGACAACCTCTGTAAATATATAAAATATACCATAACCAGAGCCCCCTCCAACTATCCTCTCTTTTCTCCCTCCCCTATGCCTGCTCCATTGACCCGTCTTTCTAACTAGTCTCTCCTCTATCATGATGTCATTATTTTCCCCTCATATTATTCAGGTCTTCTGTTGGTAGTGTCAGCCAACATAGTTCAATAGCATTTCCACTTTGTGTCTCCAAGACTATATTGCAAAACACTTCTCTCCTTCCTGTGGATCTTATATTCTTTCTGCCACCTATTCTGCAATGGTTTCTGGGCTTTGGAGGGAGTGACAAAGACATCTTGCTTAGTGCTGAACACTCCACGACCATTTCTTGACACTTTGATGAGTTTTGAGCCTCCTCAGTGTTCACCATCATCTGAAAATAAAAGCTTCTCTAACCAAAACTGAGAGTACCTTTAATATGTGGATAAAAACATATTTATAGTTCAGACAGGCGGGCATTACATATCTATTTAGCTAATAACAGTAATAGTTCTCTTCTAGGGCATATGGCCTCCACATCCATAGGTTTTTGATTAGGTTTTCAGTACCAGTTGGTTTCTATAAAAGACATGCCACCATTGCACCAGTTGGTACATTGAGCCTGGCTGGACAGGTATGAACCTTTCTAGGTTCACTGCTGTTTAAATCCATTGATGACTTCTCTACCACAACAGGCTGCATGGCTTTTTCCAGCATCGTGACAGCTAGTCAACAGGGAGAGAGTACTATCTTGAATTTATAGTGTCCTTGTAGCCCAAGAATGTGTGTCTTAAACAATATGGTCTTATTATCTACTTCTAGTGGGTAACCAAGAGCTTTAGCATTAATCTGTAATGTTTGTGGTGGTGAGCATAAGAGGCCCTCCTGGCCAACAATTCACTGGTAGGTATCCCAACACTGGTAATAAATTTTACAAAATTTGAGGGCTACCCATTTGGGTTTCATGGCTGTGGAAACAGAGAAGTCCAAAAGTTTAGTAACTTTTCCAATATACCACTGCTATTACTGATGATATAAATAAAAAAAATTCACTCCTGATATCAAGCACTTTCCCTCACACAAGACTCTCTCACTTTCTGTCTATTATCTGTATCCCACAACTCCACAAAGAGGCTCTTGACATCACATGTCTAAAGGTATTAATGTGCCATTTCATTATATCAGACTGAGGTTGTATGTGAACCAGGTTCCCCTTCTGCCTTTTTGATATCCTGCAATTAGCACAATACCAGGTTAATAGTGGGAACAACATAAATGCTCACTGAACACATTAAAAATAATACTATTTAGGCTTATTTACATATTTTCCTTTTTATTTAAAAAATAAAGATTAGCAGAACTATCAATTATAACACATCATGACATCTGCGATCCTTAAATACTGAAAAAAATCACAAAGAATTGGTCAGTGTAATCAGTTTTTCTAAGTGCATAATAATTTATTAATGAATAAGTTTTAAAACTTAAAATAAAAATGAGGAAATTGGAGTAAAATATTTGAGAAAGTCCACTAACTGATCCTTGAATCCACATCATTCTTCTGTGGTATGAGATTAGAAAATGCATTATGATTGGGTAAGAGTATAGAAGAGGCCAAAGTAACTACAATGTTTAATGTTGTTTAATTTCTTTTCTTAACAATTCCAGATATAAACAAGGTCTTATCTGAAATAATAGATGCTGTCAAATACAGTAGTATTTCCAGAGAATAAAAGAACTCCCATCACAAATTCATTAACTGATTTATTCAACAAACTTGCCCCTTCCGTGGCTGACACAAAGAACAGAGGGAGGATCGTCAGTGATCCCGTAGTGCAGTTTTACAGTTTTCATAAATTTCCTCCAGACAATTCTGTGTTCTTCCCGGAAAAAAAATCTCAATTGGAACTATAATAAAGATAAACTACAGGCTATTCAGAGTAGGTACAATTGTTAGGAAAAGCAGAAAAATAAATCAGAGACAAGACTGGGCACAAGAACAGGAGAGACAGGCTTAATTCAGGAAAATTCTGAGAAGGGCTCTGCCTAGGCAGATCAGGAGCCTCTTCCCTTACAGACTAGGGAATTCTTACTGGGCAGTGGGGGTCACTGAAATTCTGTGGTTGCAGGGTGGTCTACCTTGTCTTATGCAGTGGGCCACTTCAGGGAAGTGGTAATTGGGAGGGTGGTCTGGGTCACTCTTGGGAAACAGAGTGACAATAAAATGGCAATCTGAGTTCCAAAATGGAGACATTCTGTTTTTCACATTTCTAACTCTGTCATTATGTAGAAAACCAGGGTTGGTTGTTACAGGGGCTGGTTCTGTTCACATGGTTCTGCTCATGGGTGTAGAAGTAGGTGTGTGTCCCAGTGGGACTGTAGCAGAAGTTCAAATTTGATCTGATCCTAGGAGGTGGTTCTGAAAGTAAAAAAAAAAAACATACTGGGAGGCAGCCTCAGAATCCCAAGTCACAACACATACTCCTGAAACTATTTGGAATTGGCATGTTCAAACCAGAATGTTCGATGTTTGGATTCTGACTGCCATTTCATTGTTACTCTCTGTTTCCCAAGAGTGACCCAGACCACTCTCCCAATTATCACTTTCCTGGAATGGCCCAAACCACCTGTCCCATTATCAATTCCCTGAAGTGGCCCACAGCATGAGACAAGGTTGACCACCCTATCACCAAAGAATTCCAGTGATCCCCCCCCCGCCCGTGCCCTGTAAGTATTCCCTAATCTGTATGAGTAACATAATCTGAAATACCTGGCCAGAGCCCTTCTCAGACTTTCCCTGAATAAAGCCTGTTGTTGTTGAGCCAAGTCTTCTCTCTTGCTTCTTTCCCACTTTTTCCTAACAATAACTCAACCTTCTTTGTTTCTAAGAAATCCATTTCTGCCCAAAAGCCAATTTGAAAACCATTGGTCTAGCCTTCCAAACACCTTCACTTGAAGCACTTGTTTAGACATCTCATCCCGTTTTTATAGGGAATATTTTTGTGCTTGCATTTTTGTGTTCATCTTTGCATGAATAATATTTTTCTTCACATTTATTCTCAAATTTTCACTTTTATATTGCATCATGCTTTTCAACTTTCTTCATTATCCTTCTATTCTCTCAATTCCTAGGCCAACAAGTCACATCAAAAATCATTACATACTTGCCACTGTTCTTTTCTACATGTCTTATAAAAGCAGGCTCTTTCTCATAGGATTGTAGGATGCAGGATCTAAATGGAGCCACTTTCCACAAATGGGAATCAACATTCAATACTGAAGCCCTCACTTCTATGTAGACACCACTCCATGCAAACTGTAGAACAGACTGCAGAGGGAGCAGACCATATGGTGATGTGCCAGTGTGTGGATTATATTAGCCTTTTCCCATCTTACAATAAACTTGAATTCTATTCATTGAAAAGAGTAGATATTAGTGTATTGCGATAAAAGTTAAAGTTACTAAGGTACTTCTGACAGGGCACTGGGAAGATCTGACCAGTATTTGCTATAGCAGAGTTATTGATCCTTCAGGCCTTTTCTTGACTCTCCAAAGAAGCTTGATCAAAGCCATCCAACCCCCAGCATCAGAAAACCTACCACGGATACCACACTTGTCTTTTGATGTGAAAATACTAAACCACAAGAAAGAGCAAACCAGCAGGAGCTGTCTTGACCAGGTAACAGCACCACAGAGAAACCAGGAAAAGCAATGAAAGTACAGACATGTCCACACATCTACCTCAGGGGTAATTTAGAGAGATAAACAGGGAATTTGGATCAGGGAGCAGTGGCACACATCTGCATTCCTAGGACTCAGAAGGCTAAGGCAGGAAGACTGCCACAAATTCAAGGCAGGTCTCTGCTACATAGTGGCTTCTAGATCAGCCAGTGTCATATAACAAAACAGATCTCTCTCATCCATCTACTTCTCCGCCCAAAATAGGGAATTTGAGAAAAATAGATCTACTCAGAAATCTCAAAAGTATACTTAAAGGAAGAAAATGAACACAGACTGGGACCAGAGCTGATAGTTGGATGGAATGTACCAATATGATCAGACCAAGGTAGCTAACTTCATCTAGACTGGTAAACAGCCACTGTCCTGACTACCTTAGTCAAATGATCAATGATACATTCACACCAGTGCAGGCTAGGTTCTGTCTCCTCAACCCTGATTTAACTTTGAAGTGGCATCCACGTCAATGGCCATACTTCTGTGCTCTGAATGGTTATATTTTTGTATTACTCCTAGTATAAACAGAACTGTATTTAGGGAACATTTCAAAGAAAAGTCAAGCCTAACAAAAGAATTTCATTCTATAAACCATTCTTCTGAAATTTATAACTGTTTCACATGTTTCCAGACACTCATACCTTATCTTAGAAGCAGGCATAATCATAAAGTATCCTTTCTTTCCTTGTTCTAATTAGAATAGTGTATATGTTATCTGTTAATTCCAATGACATTTCAGCACTTCGAGCCTTTGGAAATGACACGCCTGCTGACCCCATTCTTTAAGACAAAGGGTATCAGAACTCTAATACCCAACATGGTAACTCAGAGGATACCAATGAATAATTGGGGAATAAACACATTATCAAATTAATAGAATGTCTTAATGCTCATATATAAAACTAAAGATCAAACCCAAGTCATATAGTGAATAAATCAATGACAATGAATAATGAATTTCAGAGAATTTAATAATACAGATTCATTTTCAGTGTCGTACAAATTAATTAGGTCACCACTGTGAATATCATAGACAGCAAAGAGAAGGAAAGAAAAGAAGGAAGGCAAAATGGAAGGAAAGAAGGGAGGGAGAGAAAACAGGAGGGAGTGAGGAAAGGCAGGAAGAGATCAGAGGACTGAAGCTGCAATTATTTACATGGCACACATAATATGCACACATAATATCTCAAGTATAATCAGAAGCATAATAAGGCAAAGGATTTGAAACTCAGTGTATAGTTTCTACAGCCTTCACAGACAGCTCCTTGCATCTGTACTATAACCTCCTAATCACAGTTTGCAGACAAAGAAAGTTTCAGAAAAGCCCCTAGTAGCAAGCAAAAGAGTCTTGCCTTGAGATTAAGTAGTACTGAAATGGGCTTTGAAGCTAAATTTGAGCTGAATTTGAAGGCTGGCTCCTCAACATACCTGGTAATATCTACCTCATAAATCATCTTTGGTCATTAATGAAAACTACTTACAACATGAAGAGCATATCTCTCAGCACACAGCAAAGACTTTGTGCATGTGTGTATCTGTATGTGTGCAAGGCGAGACACTGACTTCAAAGTAACAGGCATCATTTTGATATCCTCAGGGCTGGGACAGGGTTGTACTAAAATAGGCATTATCACCAATATTTACATTTCCTCAGATCAGCACCACCATTGTGCATGAAAATCTGCCCTTCAGACAAGGAGATAGAAATTTTTCAGTAAGGAAAAACAAGAAAAAATAGCCAAAAAAAAAAAAAAATACATGAACTTCAATGCTTGAACCATCTATCCTATCAAAGAGTATAGCAAAAACACTGTGACTAGGGACTAGGATCCAATTGTGTTTATTTCTTTACCCTGGAAAATGTCCTTCAACAGTGAAGTTAATATATGCATAATTAATACAGAACTTAAGACCTAACATAGATAGAAAGGATGAGACTAGGAATTCCCATTTATCTTTAAATCCAGATGAGTTATATTCTGAGGAAAAAGGAGTAATTTGTAAGTAAATATTGCCACATAGCCATGGTGGATAATATTTGTGGTGTCATGAAAAAAGGGGAAATAGCTCAAATCTAGAGGCACAACTGTGAAATCTATGTTGAAAAGGTTGGCAGGAAATAAATTTTCAAAACTGCATACCAGTGAACATTGATCACTGCTGAAATTCTAGCCAAGATGTTTTGTAAGCACACAGTGAAAGGAACAGTAGTGGATCACTGAAAGTAAATATGTCAGGGATACTGATTGTAGCTTAGACTATCTGACCTCAAGATTTCTTCCCCAGAGACTAAGAATAAGACAGCTAAGATTTTATAGTTTTAGACAAATTAAATGAAGTAGAACTATAATGTAACAGCATAACTGAGTCTGTTACTATACTCATTTGAAATTAATCACTTTACAACCAGAACAGGTGTTTCTCTTGTTTTGAATACTAATCAGTAAAGAATCTAGATTTTAGAAGAAACTAGTCCTGTACCCCCTGAGATGACTTGAGAGGCATACACCATTTCTGTCCACGTTAATCTTGCCCAGAATGATATATAATGCATACATTCTGGCATAGAATAATATTAGTTTATACTTTAGCTGCAAAATAAATTTTAAAACATTGTTTTGACATTGTGTATTTCTGGAGATAGGACCCAAGGCTTCATGCATGCTACACAAATATTCTGCCAATGGGATATGTCCCCAGACTTAAAGTGGATAAGTTAAATAAGCCAGTGACCATTCAGAGAAATATTCACTTCCCAATTTTAATACTAGATATCAGCTAGTTGTTTCTAATGTTTTATAGATTTAAAGAGATATTTCTCATGAAATATTTTTCCTGATACAAATCCTTATAAATATGCTGTTGATAAGTTAAATATACAATAAAGTTTTTAAGTGTCTCCAAATGCAATTCCTACCGTTTAGTAACCAGTACCAATAAAAACTGTATGTTAAACATTTTTAATTGCTCTAGGTGCGAACTCAGTAATGAAAAAAAATGTATCATTGTATGATGTTGACAGGATACAGAGTCAGAAAAGTGGAAGCAGAGACAGCACAGGGCAAAAGTCACAGGAACCAGAAGAAGTGCTTCAGATGATGCAGAAGACAAGATAAGAACAACAGAGGAGGGGCCAGGTGAGTTGGACTCACAGAGATAACTGACATTCTTTACAAAGATAGGATACTGCCAAAAAGTCAGTGTACCATGGATATCCAAACTTGTGATGTGATGAAAAGATGTTGTCATCTACAAACGTGTTGGGGTAAATTCATAGCTATTCTGGTCCACATGCTGTCTGTGGGCCACAGGCTGGACACACCCTTGGTAGATATTGGATTGGATATTACAGACTGTGTGAAACTGATGAGACCAACTGTAGACCATGATTTCATTTCTTTTTCATTTTTATTTTTTTATTTTAATTTATTTTTTTACAGTCAGTTTGGTACCATTATTAGGCTCATCCATGACCTACCCCTCCCCTTAGCCCCTCCTTGTTGAGGTATATGGGTCAGCATTGTGGAGTTAGCCCACAGTTATGGGTGAGCTAAATGTCTCTGCATATCATGACCCAACATGTGGCTCTGACATTCTTTCCGCCCCCTCTTCCGCAAAATTTCCCTGAGCCATGTTGGGTCTGCTTCAGTGATGAGGTGTTGGGGGGCTCTGAGGCTCTGGCTCTCTGATTTGGTAGGAGTTGGTTTTTCTCTGTGTTGATCTACTTCCCCCTTGTGCTGGTATCCGGTTCATCAGGAAAACAGCGCCCTTGCTTGTTTCTCCAATTTTTCTTAGTTTCAGCCGGGGCCCTTTTGAGGTATGATGGGGTGGCTCTCTCCTTAGGATCTACATCTATCTTTCTTTCTCCGGGATTTGCAGCACAGCTAGGCGGTCGCCATCTTGGCCGGAAGTCCCACACGATTTCATTTTTTTTATTGAAAAGGAAACTAGAGAAATGAAGTGGTATATTTGGCATAATAATCATTCTCATGTCCTTCCTATTCTGTTTCTCAGATAAATAGTTGATGGATTTATAGATAGCTGATAGATAAATCAAGCTAGGTGATAGTTGATAGTATGTAAATGGACTAATATAAAAGAAACTAGAATGCATGCATGTTTCTGTGCCAACAGAAGCAACAGTGAGGGAGATCCTGATGTTAGAAAACTGGAAAAGGAATAAAGGAAGAATGAGGTTGATAATATGCTAGTAGAGGACCCCATGAGGCATCCTCTTCATCACAACCTTACTGGTATAGCTGTCATCTTTATCGCTGTGGTAATTTGAACGTATGTCCCCCATAGATTCGAGTGTTTTGTAAAGCTTGTAACTTGGGTCTCCAGCTGCCTGGCTGGAGGAAGTGTTACTGGGGGTGGATGCTGGTGTCCATTCCAAGGATGCGTTTGGGGACTGATCTGGATTCTGGCCCAAAGCTGTGAAGAGCGGTGTGAGATCTGACAGGTTTCCTGCTGTTTCCAGCTTTTTAGTGATTGCTGGCTGGTGGTGGCTTTTCTCCCTGCTTAGGAATATGGCAGTAAGCAGTTTCTTCCACCATTGATGGAATTTCCCCTTGGATCTGTGAGCTGAAATAAATCCTTTCCTCTCTTATAACAGTTCCTTCTTTGTTTCACCTTCAGAAAGGTGAAATATTCTACAACAGTCACTATTATCATTGACATTTCTTACACTTACTGAATATGGGTAGCTTAATGCAAAGAACTGTAAGATAGTCACATTGGGTCCTAAGATAGCAGACAATCTATGGAAGTGCAAAAGAAGAACAACCAAGTAGGGCTGAGCATCAGTCTGTGATTTGGGTTGAATTTCAAATGAGAACAATCATTAAATCTGTTCACTTCTTTAGCAATGTCCCAGTACTTCAGTGTAAGCACACATTCTTTTGCCTGGGGTTAAGAGGCTAACCTAATGAACATGATAAGAAACATAAAAGGAAAACAAGTACACTGTAGAAGAGAGATTGTGTCTTTCAATTCTTTGGAAAATTTTTGTAATGTTCATTGCAACTGGTTTCTAATTTACTTTTATATTCCTTTTGTTTTGTTCCTTCTGAATGAAGACCTAATAAGCTATGCATGTCAGGTCCTCTACCACCTATCTGTGTTTGGAGATATTGCCTCCTTTTCTTGGATTTCTCTACTCTTCTCTGCTTGTCAATCACTTAATTGCTCTTTCAAGCCTTCATTCTGCAATTAGTTTCCTTGCTATGTTAGAAGCCCCTTGGGCTGCTCCACTGGACTGTGATTATAAACTCTAGCTGTCTTTGACAACAAAATATCAAAATTTCTTTGGAATGGATTATCTTATTAAAATTCATATCACTAGTACTCATTACCATGCTTGCTACAAAGAAGGCACAGAAAAGAAATGTTTTGAATAAAAGAATAAAAAGTTCTACTTGAATGGAAAAAATTATGATGTATCTGTTCATCTAAAAGTAGATTCAGGCTCAACCATTTTTCCTCAAATTTCATTGTGTCATTTTTTCTTACTGCTGTATAGAATTCCATTGTGTAGATATACCACATCTTAGTTAACCATTCTTCTAGTGATGGACATCTGGGTTGTTTCCAGCTCTTAGCTATTATGAATTGAGCCGCTACAAACATGGTTGAACAAAACTCTCTGGCCTGTGGCTTGAAGGTTTTAGCGTAGATGCCCAGTAAGGGAATAACTGGGTCTGCTGGTATCTCTACATTCAGCTTTTGCAGGAGTCTCCAGATTGCTTTCCAAAGTGGTTGTACCATCTTACATTCCCACCAACAGTGGATGAGTGTTCCTACTTCTCCACAGCCTCACAGGTATTTATTTTCAATTGAGTTTTTGATGTTTGCTATCCTTACTGGGGTAAGGTGGAATCTCATAATTGTTTTAAGTTGCATTTCCCTGATGATTAGGGATGATGAACATTTTCTTAAGTGTGTGTTTGCCATTTCTATTTCTTCCTCTATGAACTGCCTGTTGAGCTCTTTGCCCCGTTTTGTGAGTGGGGTATTTGACTTTTTACTGTTTAGATTTTTCAGTTCTTTGTAGATTCCAAAGATTAGGCTTCTGTCAGCTGGACACCCAGCAAATATTTTCTCCCATGCTGTGGGTAATCTATTGGCTTTGCTTATTGTATGCTTGTCTGTAAAGAAACTCTTCAGCTTCATGTGATCCCATTGGTGGAGTGACTGTTTAAAATCGTGAGCTACTGGGGTTGTATTCAGGAAGTCTTTTTCCATTCCCATATCATGGAAAGTACTTCCTAAATTTTCTTCCAGTAGTAGTCGAGTTTCTGGTCTTATATTGAGGTCTTTGATCCATTTGGACTTGAGTGTACTGCATGCAGAAATGTGTGGATCAAATTTCAATTTCCTGCATACGGTTATCCAGTTTGTCCAGCACCATTTCTGAAAGATGCTGTCTTTTTTCCAGCCTATATTGTTAGGGCCTTTGTCAAATATCAAGTAGCTATAGTTGCTTGACCCAAAGTCCAGGTCCTCAAGTCTATTCCATTGGTCATTCTCAGTGAATTTACCCAATCACAGAAAAAATATCACCCCATAGTCACACTCATCTACAGCACCTAACCTACCCAAGATGCCTTATATACCCAGAAAGCTTCTCGTGGACTAGACAATAGGATGGGTGGGGAGGGAGGGGAGGGCAATAGAGGGGTGGGAAACACAAATCTAGACCCAAAAGGCAATGGTACCATGAAATTCTACTTCCTAAAAGGCAGACAAAATGTCTGAACCTTCACCAGGCCCTTAGAGGGAACACCTGACCCACAATACACTGGAGAGGGTATGATGAAGACTGACCTTAATCTTCTACAGCCTCTCTCTCTCTCTCTCTCTCTTATATTAGTTATCTTTTTCTTCCTTTTCTTAGTGGGCACTGACCTGTAACTCCCAGTACCAGCATGTGGCTATCATCCAAAATGAGCTTTTGATCAGAGAGGCCTACAAGGTTTCCTAAAAGAAAGACAGATTTATGTCAGAATACTTGATGACCCAACAAAGGTTAGTGGTAAGACCCTACTGCTGAAGACACTTTATGAGGTTGACACATAAAATGGAATGGCATGGCTAGAAGCTGGAAGAGAGTCAGTCCCCAGACAGTCAGTGCGCCAAGTGCCAGTAGGTGCTACACGGGCGACTGGGGGAAAATGACCTATATCTGTCCAAGCAACTCATGGTCTCACCTACTTAGCAGCAAATAACCTGTTGTGATGCTCACACAAGTGCAATAGTGGCACACAGCCATGGTGGGGAACCAACTGCTCTTGATTTGGCTAACTGATCCCCACAGTGGTACAGGACCCATAGCTGGAGCTGGGAAACAAGTCAGAACCATGTCCAAACATAAGCCCACTCTCCAATATCAAGCTACCACCAATCATGGGCTACAAGAGGGCCTACACCTATTAAATTCTCTATAAAAAATTAAGGGTTATGTCATTTGTCTGGTGCTAACTTACTCTCCATTGGAGAATCTGCTTCTCTTTTTCAGATAGATGTAGATCCTAAGGAGAGAGCCACCCCATCATACCTCAAAAGGGCCCCGGCTGAAACTAAGGAAAATTGGCAAAATAAGCAAGGGTGCTGTTTCGTAGTGAACCAGGTACCAGCACAAAGGTGAAGAAGATCAACACAGAGAAAAATGAACTCCTACCAAATCAGAGATCCAGAGACCCAGAGGTCTCCAACACCTCATCACTGAAGCAGACCCAAAATGAATCCAACATGGCTCAGGGAAATTTTGCGGAAGAGGGGGTGGAAAGAATGTCAGAGCCACTTGTTGGATCATGATATGCAGACAGTTTTTCTACCCATAACTGTGGGCTGACTCCAGAATGCATGACCTATATACCTCAACAAGGAGGGGCCAAGGAGAGGGGGTAGGTAATGGATGAGCCTAATAATGGTACCAAATTGATTGTATTCGCTGAGTACAAAACTAATTAACAACAAAAAAAATTCACACAGAAAGAAAAGAAATAGATTTGGGTTGGATGTGGTACCACATATGTTTACTACCTTCACTTGTGAAGTTTAGGTAGGAAGATCCCTGTGCATTTGAGGCCAGACTGAGAATACATAGTGAATTCAAAGTCAGCCTGGGCTAGAGCAAGACCCTATCTTGAAACCTGTAATTTCTAGGAACTTACCAAAAGGAGAAATTGAAATTGTTAATAATTTACAAAAGTATAACAATAAAGTTAAAAATAACATCAAAAGTAAATAAATTTTAAAATTTGCAAAAATGGAAACAATAAAATCATAAAGGTAATCTTAAACAGGTGTTAAGGAGATGACTCTCTAAGAGTGATTAATTAACCATTCTGCATCAGTTACATTAACTAACTCTTGTTAGGCCAAATTTCATTATTTGCATAAATACAATCATAAATAATGTTTCACTAAAATCAAAGAAACTTTGATAACAATATGCTTCAGTGAAAAAAAAAATCATTTCATCTCTCAGCCTGATATTTATTCACTCTGTAAGATTTTCAATATAGACAACTTTCTTCCCTTTTAGTTAAGTATCATTAATGTTATTAAACTTAATTACAATATCCAAAAAAAGGAGCAAAATAAAACTGAATGTATGCAATACATATTAACTACTCTTAAATCACAAAATACTAAAGATGTTCAATTTTCACATTTTGATTTTTATTCCCATTTCAAATCATTTGTGTTTGTGAAAGAGGAAAAAACAGTGAAAAGCTCTTCAGCTCAATACTAATTACTTGGGTTGTATTTCCTCTTTATATTTAGTTTGTCACTATGATTATGGGTATTTTCTTTAAATCCCTTTAATAATGAATATTCAGTTCAAGCTATTCAGACAAACCCTCAAGGCTTCTGGATACAGTTCGCTATCAATGCCCAGGTGTGCTATTAGTATAAAATTCAGCTAAGCTTTAGGGAAATGCTAATCAAGAGATACACAGATGTCTTCTATAGAGAGAATACTGGAAACAAAATGCATCATTCTTTCTCTTTTCTGATCTTTTAGAGCCAAATTTGTGCTCCAGAGAGCTATACTGGTTACTGTGAAAATAAATGTTTATCCAGAGTGAAATGTGACCTGCAAACACATTTTTAAACTATAAGGGTAATGATGTTTACTTAAATATCACTAAGGAACAGACTACATAGGTGGCCACTCTAAAGGTATCTGACAAGGAAAGAAAAATTATGATCTGTTACTGTGATGGTTAAAGATGGCTGTCAATTTGATAATATTTAGAATCACTATTAAATGAAATCTCTGACCATATCTTTGAAGGATTTTCTCGATTAGGTTAATTAAAGCTAAAAGGCCTACCTGAACAATGGGCAGCACTATCTCATGAGATGGTGTCCTCGATTGTATAAAACGGAGAAAAGGGCTAGAGAAATGGTTTAGAGGCTAAGGTGCTTGACTACAAAGCCAAAGGAGCCAAACTCAGCTCCCAGGTGTCACGTAAGCCACGTGCACAAGGTGGCATATGTGACTGGAGTTTATTTGTAGTGGTTGGAGGCTCTGGCACACTCATACTCTCTCTCTGTCTATCTATTTCTATCTGCCTGTTTGTCTGTATGTTTGTCTGTCTCTCTCTCTCAAATAAATAAATAAAATATTTTCTTAAAGGAGAAAGAGAACTGAGTACCAGCATTCCTTGATATGTTTCCTGATTGTGGATACAATGTGACCAGCTGCCTCTGGCTTTTACTGCCATGCCCCTACCCTGATGGGCAGTATCATCTATAACTGTAAAGCAACTTAAACCCTTCCTTCTGGCCTTATGTTGTGTCAGGTGTTTTGTTTACAGCAATGTCTGGATAAATAATACATTTATCACACCTGCAATATGTATAAGATTATTCACAAAAAGAACAATCTCCAGTGTATGCAGTTTTTGTCTACAAAACTTGCTACCCATGTGGCAGCAATCTCAGGATGATGTATTATTCTGAGAAACTAAGTAAGACAAGTGTCTGTCCTCATTAGTAGGCAGTCCTCATGCACGATATTTTACATATTGCTATTTGAAGGATACATTCCAGCAGTGCTAATCACATTGAATTCATGAAAATATATTGAGCCTTTGAACTGAGATTATAATTCCAGTTAGGTATAGCTAAAGTTATATATATGCCTACAGCAAATGATAGAAAAGACGACAAAAATGAACACAAATTGTTGTCATATTTATTTTAATTTTGTTCTTTTTCCTAGTCTCATTTTTAAGCCATCACCACACAAAGAGTAATCCAAAAGCCTGTATTTTGTCTATTTTAATATATATTTTTTAATCCTGATCTTCTAGGTCATGCAAAGCCTCAGAACATAGAGTTATCAGAGCTATATAAGATTTATAGTGGATCATGAAATCATATCTACTCTTTGGAAATGCTATGCTGGATCATAAAAGGTGACATTGGGGAGGTTTAGCATAACATTGTTGCTACAATATTTTCATGTAGGTTTTTAATTTCCTATGACTAAGAAAGCACAGATACATGAGAGGCATGTGGAGGAAAGCTTATCTTCAAAGTGGTGTAGAAGCTATAGTAATTGGCACAGAAGACATGCCAATGTTACAAAAGCTGTAAAATGACAGAGTTTCTAAGTGATATATCAATTCTTGATGGTCCAAATAAAGAAGGGAGGGATGCAGGGAAAGAAAGAAGAAAAGGAAGCTTGTAGAGGATTTTATGGATTAGCCTGAGATTTCACTAATCACATATATTTTTGGGAAACTCATGTTTGTAATTCAATAGAAACAAAGCATTTTTTTTTGAATGGGAAGACTCATAGTCTAGTAAGCAAACCTAAGATTTTAAAATGTTCTGCTTGGAATAGAATTATTTTATATTCTAAGGGAAACGTTTTTAAGTCCTAATTTTACAGTATCTGAAAAAAAAACTTAGTTGCATATAATTAAAGGAAAACAGTTACAAGATTTATTGAACTAATAGTGCCATACTGCCAAATGTGGCAGCTAGTAGACAGAGGTGGCCACTTGTATCAGTTCCTTCCATATTGCTGGATCAAAATACACAACGAGAGGCATTTATTAGCAGAAAATTTATGTTTGGCTCATACTTCTGAGGTTGTTTTATCATGGCCCGAAGAGCATGTCAGGAGCAGAGAGCAAACATCACATCCTCAAATCAACATAGATGAAGTAGAGAATAAAATGGCAAGTAGGCAGGAAATCTTAAAACACCCTCACAGTGTCCAAGTCCCTCCAGCAAGGCTCAACCTCATAAAGAATCCTAAACCTTCCCAAGTGGGGCCAACACCAGGGATTATATATTGAAACACATGACACTATGGGGAATTTGTTACATTCAGAGGACCACACCGATGAATAATTATAACCTGGCTAGTGCCCCATTTTAAACTTTTAAAGCTTAACTCTTCTACAAAAAAATATGCTATTTTAATACCTTTGTTTATGCATTGACATGATAGCATTTCCACCATTTTTCATGAGATGAAACATTACTGAGTTCAGTATTTCCTTTCACATTTGTTATCAAGGCTAAGAGAATGTTTTAAATCACTAAATATCTTACATTTATGTCTGTGCAATGCAACATTTCTATACATTTTTTATTTTATTTTTTTAATTTTTTGTGTTCATTTTCATTTATTTACTTGAGAGTGACAGAGAGAGAAAGAGGCAGATAGAGACACACAGAGAGAATGGGCACGCCAGGGCTTCCAGCCACTGCAAACGAACTCCAAACACGTGCACCCCCTTGTGCATCTGGCTAACGTGGGTCCTGGAGAATCAAGCCTTGAACCGGGGTCCTTAGGCTTCACAGGCAAGCGCTTAACCACTAAGCCATCTCTCCAGCCCTCTATACATATTTTAAATACCTTCACATCAAAGGAACATGATGAAATTTTGAGGTGCTGAACTGTTCTCATGCAAGTGTAGGTAAGAATCTGCAAAGTTTATAAAAATAATATCTTAAAGTTGCAGGCAGGACTTTCCTAGGACTCCACTAGTTACCACCACATGTAATTTAACTCCTATTTCAGCACAAAGGGGGACACTGTACTTTGGTGATGAGGAGCAGAAAAGCAACTTTAATTTACAATGTACAGCAAACTTAGTATCTTAATTTACTGAACCCTTTGCAACACTAAAAATATAAATTTAAATAATTTGAAAATAAGATCCTTACATTATTTTCAAATACACCTGCTGCTTTTGCTTTTCTGAATCTGTACATTCTACATATTTCCCAGTATTTCAGTATATCAGACTGTTTGCTGTTAGCTTTAACCAGCTTAACACCATATACATGAAATCGGGACACATTATACTAAGGAGGAATTTCACTGTTGACAGGACCTGAGATTCATGAACACAAAACAAAAGTGGAAGTCCTTAACCTAACAAATTATTCAGATGTATACAGAATTCCTTTTACATTATATCAGGTTTCATCTTAAAATCACCTAGGAAGTAAAAAAAAGGATTACAGAAATACTTTGTCATATTATAGATAATAATAAGGGACCAGCACAAGATATTCAAGTTAAGAGAGCTTTCCAACAGACTTTTTCACTGAAACAGCAACTAAGGTTCAAGGGAAAATGACACACTTTTTACAAATGATCCTAAAAACAATATTACTTATTTATTTTTGTAATGCTGAGGATCGATCAGGGTTTCATGCATGCATGACACTCAAGCAACTAAAATATGTTCCAAACCCTCCTAAACAAAGGATGTAATATCAGAATGACAAATAGCTTCAGCTACCCACAAGGAGGATACTGTTGCTATCTTGACTACTACTAATAGCAGAATCAAATTACAATCCAGGCCTACTGACCTGGATATTTCTGGTTCAAGGTCTTAGCTTGTAAATGAATGTCGGTTATCTGTGGGCCTTTCTTCAATACTGAACCTGTATAATCACACAGAACCAGCCAAATACCTTTATTTAGAAGTAATATCTAAGATTATCCCCACAAAACAGAGTGAATAACAGTGTTTTCCATACCTACACTCACAACATGTAGAACCCAGTATTTTCATTAAAAAGTGTCTACTCATTCATCTAGAAATTTCTTTGTGAGAGCATTCTGTGCCCTGTCCTAATCACTCCATATCCACAACTTTTTGTTTTGTTTTGTTTTCCATCCCATGGTAGGGTTTCAAATTTGGCCCGTATCGTTCCTGCTTATATTTTGCTAAAAGTCTATGTATGTTGTTTTAAAAAAAATGACACAGGGCCAGGCGTGGTGGCACATGCATTTAATCCCAGCACTTGGGGAGGCAGAGGTAGGAGGATGGCTGAGAGTTTGAGGCCACCCTGAGACTAGATAGCAAGTTCCAGGTCAGTCTGGATTAGCATGAGCCCCTACCTCAAAAAAACCGAAAAAAAAAATGGACAGAGTTAATTAACAGAGTTCAATAAGAAAATAAAATGAATACTAAGAACTTAGAGATTTCCTGTATGCAAACAGTATGTTACAAATATACTGTCAATTCTCTCAAGAGGCTGTCCTGACTTTATAAGAGAACAGTAATAAGTTACTAAAGTCATGGCAGCAAAGGGCAGCAGTGACCGTGGGTCTCCTGATTCTCCATGTAATGCTCCCTAACCTGCTGTGTCTTATAAAGATGGCTGGCGATGTGCTGTGATCAGAAACACTTCTCAGATGTAGATGACAGTAAGTATAGCCAGGGATTGCTGCTGATCACTCTTCACTAACCATGTTCATATGTAGGCTGTTTCTACAGCTCAAGTTTTTGTATCAATGATTCCTAAAATCATTCCACTCCAGTCAAATTAGAACCACTTCATTTCCTTCCCTGAAGGTCTTAGATTCCTCAAACCAAGGCTTTCCTTTTTGTGTTTCTTTATTGTTGTATTTGTTTGCTCTGACATAAACAATATTTCCCTTTATAGCTCTACCTAATTTCTACTTACCCTTGAAGTTGCAAATTAAATATCAGCCCCTCAAGGTAAACTTCCCTGATTCCTGCTAGTCTCTATCTGAGAAACTCATAACTTACTTGCATAATTGGTTTATTTTCTCCACAATAAGAATTAGCATTTTCTGTTCTTTCTCATTCACTTATCTGTCTCCTGGACTGACTATAAGTTCTAGAAGGAGCAGGGGACCATTATACTTTCCTGCCACCTTACCTATCCCCAAGGTCTTTGAGACAACAAAACTCAAAGCAACTTGCTCGTGAGAAGTCATGTCCACAGTATACTACTCACTTATACTTACAAAAGGTAAGCTAGTGTTTCTTCCTTCATTAGTTCTTCTAACCATATCCCATGCCTCTTTCTGCCTTATAAAAGAAATAAAACTTGATTTATTTTCCCCTTTGTTGTGTAGTATGCTTCTTCCTATAAAATGGATCCTTGCAGTGGCTTTTTTTCCTAATATTTTTTATTTTCTTAAAATATACATACCTATATATGTATATATCTGGCATATATATATATATATATATATATGTGTGTGTGTGTGTGTGTGTGTGTGTGTGTGTGCATTATACTATATATACTATATATATTGTAATTATACAGTTACTATATATATATATATATATATATATATATACACACACACACACACACACACACACACACACATGCACACACATACACACATACATACCACCAAATTTACAATTTAAGTGCACAATTTAGTGACATCAAGTACAATACATGAGTAGATTACTTGTCTTTTTAGCCTCCTCTAGTAATATCTTTTCTAGTTCTCTCTACAGCCAAAATCATGGCCCCCACAGTATTCATTTTTCACACTAGCCTCTTACTCTTAACTCACTCCACATAGATAAGAGCATCATTACTCTTTCCAGTGATCTCAGAAAGTCAGTCTAATCTCTTGATGGCAATCCAGTCAAGGATCTCTCATCAGTTTTCAATAGCATGGCCAACTATTTGCCATTTCTTGCTCCTCAGTTCACCTTTCCCTTTACTTTCCTGGCACTAACATGATACCTTTACTAATCTTTCCTTTACATTCTTCTTTTATGTATCTATGGTTTGACCCTAAAGACATCTAAATAAAGAGCCTATAAAAGTGGTGTTCTCTGTCCTATTGTCTCATTACAGTATAAAATATGCTTTTCCTTCCCAAATACATGTCTCCTGTCTTTAGGTTTAACACCTCTGCATGTCTCCCTGTAATGTTCTCTACTTCAGTGAATGTCCTCCTCATTCAGTATGTTCAACAGCAGAAACCTAGAATTCAGAGTTGAAACCTCCCATTCCTTCTGTCCCCATTCTTTGCACTACCAATGCTAAAAATTTTGCTTCTTAGTTTTTCTTCCCTAAAGTATTCCTTCTCTAGTGTCAAGACAATAAAATCAAGTTTCCAGCCACCACTCTAAAATGCATTCCGTACCACCTCCTCACTCAGAGTGTAGCACTAACGTCTAATTGGTTTACCCACTTCCACCATAGCTCCAATTTGTACTCAGTGCTCACTAACACCCCTATGTCCCTGTCCACTGAGGAAGAGGAAATGGCTGTCTTGATCCCAGAATAAAGAGAAAGCCTATTAACGGCACCCCATGATCTGATCTCTGTCTATACTTCAGATACTAGCCTTCTCTGAGACCAAGCCACCCCAGCCATCTTCCAGCATCCCCTTTTTTCAGCATAGTACCTCCCAGTTTCTTTTGCACGTTATTCTATCTACCTTAAAAGTTCTCTGATCCTATTCATATATTAAATAGGCACTATCTGCCCATTTTGTTCAAGGTTGATCAAATCTAACTTGTTAAAAGAAATCTGCACAGCTGCATCAAGACTCTTTGCTAGGTTCCATGCTGGTAAGTAGACCTTTTTCACAGGTCTTCCACTCTGCTGTTGCTGTTTTGCTTTGTTCTTGTATAATCCTCACTTCAACCTTGTGACTTTATGCACAGAGCATGACCCTGTTTGTCCTGCATTGTGTTACTCTGCCTAACTAAGTGGCTGGAATATGCTAGGTACTCAATGAATGTGCACTGAAAATGTGAACAAAACATGTAAATGGATAAATAAATTGGAGAGCCCTACAATATTTGTCCAAATGTTTGATTCTTTCAATACATAATTAAAATTACATATTTGGTACCACCCAAAAGATTTGGCAACACTAGCATTCACTAATCATTTTCCGTATGTGAGAAGAAATACACTGAGCATTGGGTGATCAGGCATTTGTGTGTCATTGACACAAAGATTGTGAGGCAGGTAGTATTACTGGCCATAATTCATAGAAACATGATCGAAAAACATCAACCACTGTTTCATAATAAATAAATTTAAAATGAACAAGCCTATAAACACTTTTTAATTTAACTCTCATTCTATATTATGTCTTATGTATTATATATTATATTATCTTATATCATATATTAAAAACAGTGATAGTTGTTTTAATGCCTAGGTGGTGGCAGGTTTTGAACTTTTGACAATATCAAGAAAGCATCACTAGAGAAATGCATTGAGTAAATACTACATATGATCTCTGATATTCTGATGTACAACTTCTATCTCCCTAGAGTCCCTTGAACACAAAGTAATAAATGCCCAGCTTGAAAACACATGTGAGTCCCTAAAGGTAAATAATGTAATACAATTGTAGCTTTGCTGTCATTATTGTCAATGCTGAGTACATTACAGACTACTGGAAATGAATAAAGAATTACCTGATTGTGGTGGCTCAGGCTTGTAATGCAAGCTCCTCATGTGGTTGAGGCAAGAAGAGGCCTGCTTTGGCTCCATAGTGAGTTCAAGGCCAGTCTGATAATTTAACAAGGCTATGTCTCAAACTAAAATAAAAATGAGCCAGGTGTGGTGGCACATGCCTTTAATCCCAGCACTCGGGAGGCAGAGGTAGGAGGATCACCATGAGTTCGAGGCAACCCTGAGACTGCATAGTGAATTCCAGGTCAGCCTGGGCGAGAGTGAGACCCTACCTTGAAAAACAAAAAACAAACAAACAAATAAAATAAAAATGGACTGGAGATATAGTTCAGTTGTAGGATAGCTGTTTATTGTTCACAAGGTTCTGGGTTCAATCACACACACACACACACACACACACACACACACACACAGTTAGTTATAATACCTAACACTAAGAAGAACCTTCTGAGTTTTAGGAACTGGTACATCATCCTTCCTTTTCACAACTTATTTAGTTGATAGTATGGTAAACTATTCTTCATCCCAAAATGAACTGTTTCATCTTATTTTACATACAACTCTAAAAGTTAGTGGTTGGTAAATAGAAAACATTTTTGAACTGGAAAATGTGCTCTATCTAACCTAATTCATTATCAATTTAAAATATCTGAGAAAGCAATAAAATCCAATTTAGTCAGATGTTGTTAGTTTTTAAACTGGAATTATAATCTAAATGATGATGGCAGAAAAAAATGTTCTAAAGCAAATGCCAATCCATTATTTCAAAGAGTAAATATTGTCCATTTCTTTAACTTGAAGAAAGAGAAGTATATTGAATATTTTAAACATATATATATATATATATATATATATATATATATTACATATTTTTAAATGTCATATAATCCTCAAAACTTTATGGAGTTAATATGAACCTATTACCTATAAAGTAGGAAATTTTGTTTCAGAAATGTGAAGTGAATTTCAGAATATCAAAACAACCTCTCCAGGATTACATATAATCAGGGAATTCATGACTGCAAAAGCCCCTCTCTATCATTTTACTTTCTCCATATCCTATTAGCCTATGTTTGGTAAACTACTATGGGTCAGACATTCTACAAAATAGTCTCTAATTTGATAAGAACAGAAAGAAAACAAAAATAAGTAGCAGTGTGAAGAACATGCTAGGATACATGAGCATCACTCTAATAGCTTACCAGCGATTGCCATATATATAAAATTACTGAAAGTTTATATATGAACATATTTGCATTTTGTTGGACTTTCTACAAAGCAGTTTTGCAAGGCCCTATTTTCTATTTACTGAAAATACCATAAAACAATTATCTGTCTATGATCATGGGTTTGCACACACAATAAGTTTTATTTTTAAAAAAATATTTTATTTATTTATTTGAGAGAGAGAGGCAGATAGATAGAGGGAAAGTGGACATGCCAGGGCCTCTAGTCACTGTAAACTACAGATGCATGAGCCACCTTGTGCATCTGCCTTACATGGGTACTGGGGAATTGAACGTAGGTCCTCAGATTTCACAGGCAAGCACCTTAACTGCTAAGCCATCTCCCCAGCCCTACAATAAGTTTTCTTGATAACCCATCAGGGCTTATGGTACAATTGCCTAAGTGAACATCTGGAATTAAAATCCAAACTGAGTAATGCTGCAGGAATTCTGTATGTATGTGGGTTGGTTTCTGTTTTCTTTTGTTTGTTTGTTTTTCTTGAATTTAATATTTCATAAAATCAATAAAAAAATAGGAGTGGCCAACTCACATTTTTCTTAGTTTCTATTTTCAAGGGATTAATGAAAGTGTCCCATGTTTATCCTACAAAGTACAGTGCAGACTTCAGGAGACAGCAAAAAGGAAACAGGAATCAAGCCTCCTGTTGCACACATGGAATTAGCATTTGTTAAAGGTGCATATTGCCTCTATGTACCTACTTGGATTAAGTTATTCTCTTTTTCTAGAAAAGGTATTTTCCATATCAAATACTAATTTTCCATCAATAAGAAATGTTTGCTTATCTCTAGAATCCATGGTGTGTGCTTTCTAAAGACTTAGAAGAGAAACAATAGATGAATGAAGCTCAACAATTTATACAGAAATTGATAAAGCAAGCAGCAATCTATATTTGAGGATGTGAAGCACATAAAATTCAAAGAAAAAGAAAGGTTATATGGTCATATAGTCTATGACTTAGACAGAGCCCAGCAATCTCTATTCAAAGAATTTTCAGGGAAAATGTTTTCCTGCAGTGAACATATATCATAACATAGTGAGGCAAGTAAATATTTTGAATAATGAACTAATTTTTCAAAGTGGCTAAGTCTATGACAGAAAAATATTTTCTAATGCATTTTTTTCTTACTATTATTGCTCAAATGAAAAAAAAAAAACAAAGGTGGTTTCAGAAAAGAAATTTTTCCAATATCTGGTTCACTGTCCTAAAATGTTGAATGTTGGTTGAATATGTAAGGAATTCTGGAAATTGTGTAGAAAAATTTCATAGATAAAGGATAAATGGAAATATATCAATTTTAGAGAATATACAGAATGATACTATCATGAGTCCATTTTTCTGCAACAAGACATGAAACAGCACATAATGGGAAAAGGAGAAAATAAAACATAAAATTCAAATAACAACCTAAACACAAAAGTTTGCTTGAGTGAATTAATTTAAAAAGTTCATACTGGAAATATATTGCTTCCATTATAACTGTGATTATTGAAAATAGTCTGAAAACACTGTGGCGATGAGTATGTAAAATGTCCCCATAGCCTTGTGTGTTTGAATACTAACTCCAGTTGGGTGCACTATTTGGGAAAAATGTGGAATCCTTAGGAGGTGGGTTGTGGCTGGAGTATGTAACAGGGGACAGGCCTTGAGATGTTACAGCCCATAGCTACTCTCTAGTTCTACTTTCTCTCTGCTACGACAACATGACACCAGCTTCCTATGCCTGTTGTGCCTTTGCTGCCATCATGGACACTTCCCCCTCAAATCTGCAAAAACAATGTCTCCTTTTTTAAACTGCTTCTTGCCAGCTATTTTCCCACAACACAATATTGATAACTAGAAACAGTAAAATAATTTTCATTACTAAACTTCCAGGCTGAGTGTAGTGGCTCACACCTGTAACCCAAGCATTTGAAAGGCTAAGGCCAGAGGATTGTGGCAAGTTTGAGGCCAGCCAGCCTGGACATCACAGCCAGTTCCAGGACACCCTGAGCTTCAGAGTGAAACTCTGTCTCAAAGCAAAACCTCCAGTGTACTTATTGTAAAGAAACAATATGTAGCTACTAAGATATGAGGTTTTGATAATGTATGGTTTTGTGGTAATATTTTTATTAGATTGGCTAAAGTATGACAAATGTCAAAAATATTAGTTCACATAGAACTTACCTGTGTTCTTGATACCTGAAATGGACACTTATGTCTGAAAAAAATGGCACCCAAGGGAAACTAGGCAAGGATGTTAGTAAAAAGCAATGTAGTGGACGTGGGTATTGCTACCACCACCAACCAGTGCAATTAGTGTGAGAAAGAGTGCGGCACAGGGCTTCTAGGAAGAAGTGGCAAAGCCTGGCACAGCCCTTGGAGATTGGCCTAACTGAAACTTTGTGTTAACTAAGTTATCTCAAACATGAACACAGTCCATGTGGATATGAAGAGGAAACATGCAGGAGTCATTTAGTTTCACCACTGAAATAATCTGTCTGAACATGAACCTATGGAAGTTTAGCATGAGTCACCAAACTTTTAAAGACATGCCCATTAGAGAAAAGAAATTGCAACCCTCCCTGCTTAGTGACTTTAGTGGTGTGAGTGAGGAACTTGCTTCTCAGGGACAGTTGGCCCCAGCTCACTAATGGTAAGCATTGCACTAATGGTAAGAGGGTGCACATGTGTGCTCTGCAGTCAGAACACTAGAATTGACTCTTGACGTCACAAGTTGCAAGACAGTAGCCAGGACCATTTCCAGAATACGCAGTGACCTCAGTTTCCTCATCTTTACAATGAGTATGCTGATATACATTGAGAATCTATAATGTGAGAAACCTAAATTCAAAATGCTCCAAAATTTAAAACTTAATGTCTGCATTCATTTTCATTTTTATTTTGGGGATAAGGTATTTCTGATTATAGGTCCCTGGATTGGTGATACTCAACCAACAAATTCTATGCAACTATTCCAAAATCTATAAAATCTAAAGTCTAAACATTAAGATAGGGAATGTCCTACTTGTAATACCATATGTAGTCCTTTTGTAGTTTAAACATAACATGCTCCCATAGTCTCCTGTAGGTGACTATTTGGTTCTCAGCTGGTAGTTCTGTTTGGATAGGCTGTAGAAACTTTAGAAGGAATTGGAAACTCACAGGAGGAAGTAGATCACTGGGAGCAGACCTGAAAAAGTAACAACTCAGTCCCACATCCTATTGACCTTCTACTTCCTCACTGTGATGCAGTGTGACCAGCTCTGTTCCTCTTCCAGCCTGCTATGCCTTTCCCACCATGATGAACTCTGCTTTGTGGAACTATAAGCCAAAATAAATCCATTCCTTCTGTCAATTGTTTATGGTCAGGTATTTGTTTCCAGCAACAAGAAAGTAACTGTTACAATCCCATAGATTTATAAATAGAGTGATGTATTACCTAGCACAGAGCCTGGGACATTTGCAAGGTACCTTTTAGACCTGTTAGAGAGGGTGAGGTGATGAAAGTGATGGATAAATAAAGCTTACTTGTGCCTGTTCAAAGTGATTTAATAGTGTTTTTTATATTCACTATTAATAAAACTGAGGAAGAAGTATTGCTTTAACATTTTAAGTACATTCAAAAAACTTGTAATTTGCTCCTTCTAATTCCCCATATTAGAAATCTTAAAAGAAGGCCAATACATCCATGCCTCAAAGGACAGAGTGGGTGGTAGAAAATATATGCTTGTAATTGCCAAATTTACGTGTGGAACAGAGATGAACCAGAGAATTACAGGCCAATAAACCTGAATTCAATTTAGAGAAAGAAATGGAAAACACATGTAATTGCTCAGATAACAATCCTTGAGGAAATTCTATAGCCATGGTTTCCAAAAATGGTTTGACCGCATTAAAATCACATAAGAGGAAGAGAGCCATTTTTCAAAATGTACTCAGCAGTTGTACCTTAATCCTACTAAAAGAGACCCTTGGATGAAGAGTCAACACTTTATAAAACTAATTCAGGTGTCCCATCTGTACAGTGAAGTTTGAGACCCATATTTCTATGGTTCAGAGGAAAGGTGACAATAAAAATGTGTGTACAAAAGTTAAAAATTGGGCTGGAGAAATGGCTCAGTATTTAAGATGTTGGCCTGCAAATCCGAACGACTGGGGTTTGATTTCCCCAGTACCCACATAAATCCAGATGCCCAAAGTGGTACATGTATCTGGAGTTTGTTTGCAGGGTGTGGAGGTCCTGGAACATCCATTCTCTCTGTCTGTCTCTCATCTCTATCTCTCTCTCTGCTTGTAAATAAATAAACAAAATATATTAAAAATTAAAATCAAAGCCAGGATTGGTGGTCAATGCCTTTAATCCTAGGATTTGGGAGGCAGAGATAGGAGATTTGCTGTGAGTTTGAGGCCAGCCTGATACTATATAGTGAATTCCAGATCATCTTGGGCTAGAGCAAGACCCTACTTCAAAAAAACAAATAATAATAATTATAATTATAACAATAAATTATTAAAACATAGATAATAATAAAAAACACTGCTACTTATAAACTTAGTGTCATTTGGTGAGTAGCTACAAAAATGTTACATATATCACTTTTTAAATATTTTACCTCATATATGCTACATGGTGAGGAGCCTACAATTTGAAAAACCATATTAGATTAAACATGATCATAATTTTAAATTGAGCTTAAGAACAACATTAAATCTACATTATCTCTACCTTTATGACTTATAACTTGATTAGCAGAAATCCAAGATTTTCCTTTTGAGAGTAAATCTACAAAGACTACACTGTCAGAAAAAAAACAGAGAGAATGTTCCATGGTAGAAAGTTGCAATACACAGAAGAAATGAAAAGTATAACCTTGCTTGCCTATATGCTGAAACTATACTCGCATATGTTTCTAATTTAAGAAAACCATATAAGAAACACATGATATTCTCATAGCTGATGTTTTCTTCTCACAAAATGAATGTATACGACCTTCATGATTTCACTTATCCATTGGTACTAATCTTGAAGCACACACAAACTGCGGTAATAGTCCAGCATCCTGGGATGTGGCTTGGCTTGACCAGTAGACACAGATGCATCCCTTTGATAACAATGCACCTAGCAACCTACTGACAAACTGGAACTCCCAACTAGACTGAGCGTCCCATTCGCCCCACTTCAAAAAACTGAATAAACTTCCCCTCCCTGAGTGACCATAAAAATTCCCATTTAGTAGTCAGTTTCTATAAATATGTTCCAAGATACTCCAGGATTGAAGACAGAGAGCCACCTAGACCAGACTGGTTTGGAGGATATGCACAACAAGAAAAATTATGTCTTATAAGTGAAATTTTGAGAGAAAATCTTCAATTTTACCATTTCATGTCTACGCATAATCAGGTTTATATATGATTTAAATCAGATGGTCCATAGGAAGGGACTTCTGCAGAAGATAAAACGTAATATATCCTAAACCTGTCAGTCAAACCAGAGAACAAACTAAACTACATTTTGTAGCCACTAGGTCTCTCTTGCCTTAAAATTCGTGAAGACAAGGCTCTGGCAGTAGGGCTCTGCAGGCCTTTTTCACTTAGGAAGCCCACTGCCCCTTTTGGGAGTACAGCACCACTGTGCTCTTAATAAAGCTTTTTTCTGCTTCACTTTTGTGTGTTTCATTTTCCAATTCTTTGATAAGATTACAAAACCTGGAGAAATGCAGAGACCACCAGCAACAATATGCTTAAATTAAAATGCAACAAGTAAAGTATATATCTCAAAATTTTATAATGAATAGCAGTATAGTATTTCTTGATCCTTTATCTGGAGCCTTCTTGGAAGCATGGAGCCCAAAGTGAAAGACTTGTGAGAACTAAACATCTGTTTCTCTTACCTACTTCCTTCTTACCCTCAACAAATAGTACTGAATGAAGTTAAACCCGAATGTCCCTATCATATAAAACCTCTCCAGATCTTTACAAAAGCATGTAATCACCTGTGGTAGTTTGAATAGATAGCCTCCAATATATTCAGTGTTTTATTAGCTTACAGTTTGGATCTGTAGCACCAGGCTAGAGGAGGTGTGGTGGTGGGTTTGAAATTCCAGTCAAAAGATACGCAAAGTGCCTGAGTTCCTCCTGGAGTTCCTGAAGTGTGCTGTGGCTTTTGGCTTGTGGCTTTTCTCTCTCTGTTTGGATCTGTGAAAGCAGGGCCAGCTTCTTCTGCCATTATGGAACTTCCTCAGGATCTGTAAGTTTCAATAAATATCCTTCCTCCATAACTGTGTCTGATTTGGAAGTTCATCTCAGCGAACCTGAAGCTGTTTACTACACCACCTCAGAACATTGGATTGCCATGAATTCAACAATAATCCATGTGTTTATTGTTACTGAGGTGATTAACATATCTTTAGGACATTCATAAAGCATACCTGTCATAAGACCTGGGGAGGGTAAAACATGCTAGTCAACTGCATTTCAGAAAACAGTCATGAACTTCTTATGCTCAAAGCCTTTCCTCTCTAATGTCCTACAAATAAGTCCATAAGAAGTGGGAAAATGGTAGCCTGTATTACAAATGTCAGAATTCAAAAGCATGGTCAATTATTTCCTATATCAATGTCACATCTACATTCCTAACAACACAGTAAGAGCCCGAACTTGTAATGTTTGTGTATCTTAACAACTAGGCACAATCTAAAATGAATATTTATGTTGATTAAGCTTCTATCATTTTCCTTGTAATATAAAGGTCTGCTATGTGAGAAAATATTCATATTTAAACAGTTTCAAAAGGTGGACCACTTGCAAGTTATATCTCAGGAAAAGAGTGGCCAATATTTTTAATGGAATAAACTACCATACTTGAACAGAGAAATTAAAAATACATTCCATTAGCTGGGTATGGTGGCGCACACCTTTAATCCCGGCACTCGGGAGGCAGAGATAGGAGGATCGCTGAGAGTTCGAGGCCACCCTGAGACTACAGAGTGAATTCCAGGTCAGCCCAGGCTAGCGTGAGACCCTACCTTGAAAAACCGAAAAAAAAATCCATCAATTTTGTAGGAAAAAAAAACTGTAGTGAGGGCTGGAAAGATGAGCACCTAAGGCCTGTCAAGCCTAAAGACAGACATTCAGATCCCCAGTACCCACATAAAGCCAGATATGCAAAGTGGTGCATGCATCTGGAGTTTGTTTGCAGTGATTAGAGGCGCTGGTATGCCCATTCTCTATCTCTTCATACTGCCTCTTTCTTTCTGTGAATAAATAAATAAATATATATAAATAAATTAAAACAAAAACTGTAATGAGAATCATGTTTAATCTTCTGTTTGATATACCGTAAAATTAAAACCCTCTACATTAAAATATTCTCCAATAATTATTAGACATAAATAACATATTCATTTCTCCAAACTCTCACTGTCAGAAAATGAGAGGGGAAGAGGAGGAGAGGGGAGGGAAGGGAAAGGAAAATTAGCACTTGATGTTTCTTATACTGAGGAGTGGCTAGTCATGAAACTGCAATGACAATTCTATAAGACAATGAAACAGAATCAGTCACAAACACAAAAAATAACTTCAAAGCAATGATCTATGGAAATATCATGAAGAGGAATAATAGACTTTACAGATTTCTCTATATATGTTGAAAAGTAAGAAAGATAATAAGTCTATAGATTAATGTTTGAAGAAGTATCATATAAATCTTTATTATAGCTTTATATTAATTCATGAAAATGTAATAAATCATTTACTCTTCCTTGCACAAGATCAATATCTTCCTTCATTTTAAGCCTCCCTTGATAAAAGACTAAGTTTACCTCATGTAGCCTCCATCCACTAATTCTAAATCAGGCAATATCTCCTGGTGATACCTGAAGACAGGGAAGAAATCCTTTCTCTTGTTCCCTCAATATCCTCTTCTTCAACCCTCCTTCTCTCTGTTTTATAACCACAACAAATCTTACATGCAAGATCTACAAAGTAGAAGCCCTAGAATTTCAGAGTCTGATCTTCTTTAGTCTTCCTTGGCAGCAAGTGAATAGTGAAATAGTGCTGCTTTCCTTTTTACATGCCTGGAACTTACTTACTGCAAAGTTCTTTTTTTCCCCTCAATTTTTATTAACATTTTCCATCATTATAAAAAATATCCCATGGCAATACCCTCCCTCCCCCCCACTTTCCCCTTTGAAATTCCATTCTCCATCATATCCCCTCCGCATCTCAATCAGTCTCTCTTTTATTTTGTTTTTGTTTTTTTAATGAACTAAAGTAAGAGCACATGCACGTGCTTGCATTACTTTGTGTGTCTGGCTTATGTGGGACCTGGAGAGCCAAACATGGGTCCTTAGGCTTCACAGGCAAGTGCCTTAACAGCTAATCAATCTCTCGAGCCCCCTCAATTTTTTTTTTAAAGATAAAATGCTAAGGCCTATATAAAACCACAGCTCATTTCAAAAGCTCTTTCAATGTATGCATATGTATGTACACAAATATATATATATATATATATATACATATATATGTGTATATATATATATGTATATATATATTACATGATGAGTACATAGTTAGAAACCTGTTTAATTGTAACATAATATTTAAATTTAAACAAAGATGTTCTCATTTAATAGTGCCTAGAACTGAGAAGACTGAATCACAACGACAACACAAACTTATCTTTGCTACTGAGAAAAATATCTCCAATAAATTTATCTGAAGCAAACTAAATTCATCATAGTTTGAAATCAGAAAAATAATGAAATATATCTTTTTACTCTTGATCTTTCTGCTCCATCAAAATTGGCTTTCAGGAAACACAGTAATGAATTCACACATCATATTCTAATGGCTAAACCTTTATTGCTTCTCTAAGTATTTTTGACATAGACAGATAAGTGTTCAAACAATTAGAACAACATTCATTAGTCACAGCTCTATGGTGATTTCTGAGACTTGATCACTGACATGAGAGCAAAATCCTCATTTTTTTCTTAAATACTTGAGCATTTATAGACATCACAAGAAGATTAGAATCGGAAGTCCATTTTCTATTCTGGTTCTGCCATAGATTTTTCTTGTTCCTCTTGGGACGTTATATTTTAGAAGTGTTATTAATTTTTAGACTATGAATGAAGGATATAATAATTCATGCCTACATCCAGATCCTTAGATCTCTGATTAAAAAAAAAAACTGTAAGATGCAGTACCTAGAAAGAAAAAGGCATATTACCAGCACTATGACCTCACATTATTACATAACACCTTCCAAAAACACGACTGGAAGAAAACAAATGACTTAGTTCCCTATCTTAAGGAAAAATGCATAAAATAAATCACCACTTATTATTTAAGCCCAACAATAAGCCTGTGCACTCTGAGTTTTGATCAATCACACCAGCTAAAAATTATACGTCCTTTTTCTAATTTCTGGCTTTTTTTTTTAAGACACAGTTTCACGTATTCCAGTCTGGCCTCGGATTCTCAAGGTAGCTGTAGATGAGCCTGATCTTCTTATCCTCCTGATTCCACTTACTGGGTGCTGGCATTACTGTAGTACATTACCATACCTGCATGTGGTTCTGGGAATCAAAGCCAGGGCCTTATGCATGCTGGGCAACTACTTTACTGAGGTAACCTGAGCCCATTGTCTTTCGACATAAACCCTGTGTTGTGCTGGATACTGGCACTTCACTGCTACACTTGTGAAACACATCCAGAGAATAGCAACCCTAAAGCACAGGCACATTGCAATCCTAACTTATCCAACAGTATGGAGATAATGGCAGACAAAAGAAAATTAGAAAAAGGATATTAATAACAAATATGTGTGCAAGACACTGACAGAGGTAGTGAGAGAAGAAGAGAAAACAAATAAAAGATAAGCTCAAAAAGAGAAAGCAAGGGGACTGAGGAAATGGCTTAGCGGTTACAGCATTGGCCTGTGAAGGCTGAGGACCCAGATTCGATTCCCCAGGACCCATGTAAGTCAGATGCACAAGGGGGCGCGTGTGTCTGGAGTTTATATGTAGTAGCGAGAGGCTCTGGCATGCAGATTCTCTCTTCCTCTCTGTCTCCTTCTCATAAATAAATAAATAAAATATTTTTTAAAAAAGAAAGAAAGCAAGAATCAATCAATTCATATCTTTTAGACATCTGTTTTGATGTCTGTCCAATATACCGTTTCTAGTTTGTGAGAAAAATACTCCTTTCCTCTTACTTCATGACTATATGATTTGCCATTCCTGTTTCCCATAAATGCCCACCAACTACAATAACAGGTAGTGATCTAATATGTGCTATTCACAAAGTTGATCCAGAATTCTGTATCGTCAACCTTGAAATAAATACATGGAAGCATAGAAAGTTATTCTCTCCCAGAAAAAAAAAAAAAAAAGATTGCCAGTTGAAAGGGGACCCCATGCCACAAGGAAAAAGTCAGCCTGCAACTAAAGAGAATGAAGCCAACCATGCAGGAAGCATGGATGGACTAAAACAGAATTTTCTGCAATGAAAGAGGTTTGCACAATTGGCCTGCTTTCTCCACCATCCAAACCATCTGTGAACTACATTCATATTCTCCTACAGACCTCCTCCTCTGCTTTGAGATGGTTACAATGGCTTTTTGTTCCATGATATCAAGAGTTCTGAATGAAAATCTTAAATTAAATGCCATAAATTAATTTAAAAATTAATCGAAATCTTGTTTTATTTAGTAAACAATTTTTCTCTTTTGTCAATGGGATAATCATAGAGATACCCCAATAAGTAAGTCAGGAATTCAAACTTCAAAAAAACAACTAGGAAATTTTTTTTAAAAATAAAGCAATACAGTATTAAATAGAGAAATGGGTGATATAGTACCGAAACTCAGCTTTTTGTGATATTGATAATATTATTTCTACACTCTCAATGTACCACTGAGTGGTATTCTGCACTTGGCCTCTCATCATACATGCTAATTTAAAGGCAGTACAAAAAAGTGTTAAATTATCCTGGAAAAAATGACTATAATTTTAATTCCTTCTTTAGTTAATCATTGACAACTGAAAACAAACGTGCCTTCATTTCCCTTAGTGTCACAATAAAAAATTATGCATGTCCACAAATTACTTTATTCTGAAAAAACTAGACAATTATACAAAAGAATGAATCAGATAAAAATAAGTAAAGAGGCATAATTATCTTTAGATATGACCACCTGCCAGACTATAAATAGGAATCAACATGATGACCAGTGAGGTGACTGGGAAATATATAAATGATTTTTTTTTAAATAAATGTCACATGGTAAATAGAGAAAAACTTCCCATTCTTCAAAAATAAGAAAGGTACAAATTCCCTTCTACAGAAACATTTTTATAAAATCAGTAGGCCAAATTATATTCAGAAATAAGCTGAAGTATGTGTGAAAATTAGTATATGATGAAAGAAGAAATTAAATCATTGAAAATAAAATAGGATGACTAATGATTCTGAAATCTTCCCTTTTCCAGACATCCACATTTCTACCATGAAAGTGTACTTCCAAGCACTTTGACTTCGGTAATACCATGTGACCAACTTGCTTTTTATGCAACTGAATCTGATTAAAGAAATGGTTTTAGTTACAAGGCTAAGACTTAAGAGACATCAAACATGACTGTTTATCTTCTGTCATGCTTCATCATCACCATGGAAACATGTCCCAGCTTAACACTGGCTCCGGAAGCATGTTTGCATTTGTATATGCAGCAGCATAGGCCTACCCATGCAGGTGAGACAGAGGCAGCTTGGGCCACTCATCCATCCATGACATCAATGGATCCTCTGTATTAAACAATATAGTAAAAATATCATACAATGCATGGTACTGAAGGATCTGTTAAATAACTTGAAAAATTATTTAGATTCCAATTTCATTGTCAACACTAAAATATTTCACATAGATGAATTTTTATAGAAAAATAGAAGAAGTGAACTTTTTAAGTTTTAAAATGCTGATGTCAGGTAGAACATAACATTAAAGAAAAACTGATAATATGAATTATTAACATATAACAACATATTAACAAAGTCAAAATATAAACAAGTTCATCTTACTACACGCAACAAGGTTAAATTTCCCTAATTCCTATGAACCTCTTATAAGCAGTTTGAGAAGATAAAGAATGGTAGGAAAAGGAAGCTTACACAATAATAACTGCAATACTCTAAAATGTATATATAATGCCCAATATCAGCATTAATTCAAATTTATATATATTTTCAATTTTTATTTGTCTGATTAGGAAATGGAAAATTCTAGAAAATAGGTATGGAATGGAGTATGTTGAAGCACCATTGATATTCAGTAAATTGGTATAGTTTGGAAGTGGTGATATGGCTGGATTGACTAAAATTATGAATATAACCCTTAATATAGCAATTCCAACTTCATACATTTTATTTATTAGATAAACACATATACTTAAATAAACACACTGCATCACTGTTGTAATAGAAACATTACTTTAAATAACCTACTTGAATTTTCAAAAAGACCATATAATGTCATTTTGTAAGTATTAATACAAAAATATTTGCCAAAGCATATTGCTGTATTAAAATATATAGAGCAGTGTCTAAAGCGGATTATGGAAGGAAGGATGAAGAAAGGGGAGGAGGAGCCGAGGGACAGAAGAAGGGAAGAATGAATTGTGTGTGTGCATGCATGTGCCAGTGCTCACACATGTTTGTGTATTAATGCACGTTACTGATAGCCTAACTTTTTTGTTTGTTTCTTTGTGTTTTTGAGGTAGGGTCTCACTCTGCCCCAGGCTGACCTGGAATTCACTATGTAGTCTCAGGGTGGCCTTGAACTCACAGCGATCCTCCTACCTCTGCCTCCCAAGTGCTGGGATTAAAGGTGTGTACCACCGCGCCCAGCAACAGCCTGACTTTTAATACTATCAAAGTAAGAAGTAAATATGGGCAATATATTGCCACTCCAAGATGTGCTAAAAAAGTTAAAACAGAAATAATTACAAGGTGTCACTAAACCCTCACACCTCTGAATCTGGTCAAACCCATTCATTCCTTGGGGCATATCTAGTGAGCTCTCCCCTCCCCTTTGCATGGCAGTGTTCAGTTCATGGAATAAAAGAAGTGGCCAAGACACATAGACTGGCTCAAGAGGGAGTTATAGTTTACTATAAGAAACAGACTGAATCTATTACACAAACACCCACACAACAGATTATTTACAAAGGTATTTAATTGACTATGATAATCCAAATTTAATATGTTACAGGCAAGCAGAAAAAAAATGGGTTCCTTTTAATTTTTCTCCCCACAAATATAGATTTGGTCTACAGGATTCCGAAGATAGGAACATCAAACCTTAAGGGCACAAGGAAGCAAAAGAAATTTGTACCTGCTTCTTAGTGCTCAGACACCAAGTTCAGCAAGGAATGGATGATTTAATGGATTTCAACAGTGATATGCATAGTAGTAGTATGCCTTTTGCCGTACCTGAAGATGCTAGTACATAAATTTGAAGTAAAAATACTCTGGTTGTAATTATGACAAAATTATCCTTTAAAAAGTAAGTATAGAAGATTATGTATGCAAAATGAGGCATTACCTAGTGGGAGGTGAAAGAGATTTGAAGAAGGCCTAAGAATGCTTATTCTGAACAGACCTGTAAACGGGTAGAATTGAAATGGAGGGGATATTTTGGTATACAAAGCAAGAAAAAAAGAATTCAACAGAGTGGCTAGAACATTTCTCACAGTTTGTAGAAGGAACCTGTGGGTGTCATAAAACTTCCAGTATCTCCTGGGCAAAACTACTTTAATAAGATGTTACTTGCGTTTTCACTCTCATTCACTGGCAACTGTACATTTAGTTCACCTCCTGTTTTAATTACTTATATTACCGCTTTAACAAAATCTGACAAGAAGCATTGTAAGGAAATGTTTACTTCAGCTTCCAGTTCAAGGGGATACAGCCCACCAAGGTTTAAAGGAATGCTGGCAGAGGTGTGAAGTAGGTGGTCATTGAAATGGACAGTGAGGAAGCAATGATGACTGCTGGGACTGAATGAAAGTGCAAGAATAGTGACGCCCACATTGTGGGTGATTCCTCCCACCTCAATTTACCTAACTGAGAAACTCATTCACGGACCTGCTCACAGTTCTAGCTCTTACATGATTCTAGATTCCACCAAGCTAGCAAGGTAGATTCACCATCATACCTACATTGTAATACTATCTGTGCAAATGCAGAAGCAGATACAAGAAGCTAACTTATTTTCTTAAGCAAGATACTAAATTATCTGAAAGAAATTATAAAACAATGTTGCTATTAAGAATTTAGTAAAATTTACTTTTTATGAAATGTTATTGATAATAATGAGAAATTTATTGTCATTTTTTGTCTATAGCATTGTGGGGTGTGTGTGTGTGTGTGTGTGTGTGTGTGTGTGTGCATGTGGTATATGTATGTGTGCATGTGGTGATGTGGCATCCCATGAGCATGCATTTGGAGGCCAGAGTACATTAGCTATCCCCCTCCATCACTCACCGGACTTTTATATCTTAACACACAGTCTCTCATTGATTCTGGAATTTGCTACCTTTGATACCCACTATTTCTCCAGTATTTTCTCCAACAGGAGTGGGGTTACAAACATGCATGGGCATGAGAAGTATTGTCATCATTTTAAATGAGTTTCTAAATGAATATTTTAAATTTTCTCATATAGTTCTAATAAAATAAATATGGACACACATATACCACATATAATTTCTTTGTTTTTTTTCCACACTTCTTAGGAGTATATAGACTTCTTTGCTAGTTAATGAGGAACAAAAGTTGAATATTAATCTGTGAAGCAAGAGCTCCTCTGACATTAAAAGGACTTGAAGACTGGAATAGCATAGTACTTCCCACCCCTTTGATGCCCTCCCCTCCTTCCTCTTCCATCCTACTGTCTAGTACATGCAGATCCAAGAGGAGAGGCCTTCAAAATCAGGCTTTACTGAAGTACACAGAAGTAAAAAGACTGATGATGTATTGAGATACAGGAAATGAGGCCAATGACCAGAAGTCATGAGTGAGGGGGAGGATGCTTAGTGGTTGGCCTCTAGCCTTCATGTTACATCCACTTCATAGAGATACCAGTAAGTGCTAGCAACATTGATGGGGAGATTCTGGGAAGAAACCAGATCAGAACATCTTTTTGCTGTGAGGTTGTGAGGTCAGGCTGTTAGAACACAGGCAGGCTGAGAAGAAGGATGCAGACCCAAAACAAAATGTGGCATTGTCTTCTAAGAGTACTTTATGCCATAGGAATCCCTTAACCAACTGTTGCAGTTACATTTAAACTACTGGGGAAAACACCGGACCAGAAGCAGCTTATGGGAGGAAAGGTTTTATTTTAAGCTTAGAGATTCCAGGGGAATTTTCACCATGGTATAAAAAAGGTAGCTCACTTCAGCATATATCCATGGCAGACAGACAACTACCAGCGCAAGCAAGCAAGAACAGAGCTCAAGGTGGCTCTCTACACACCCAGTAGAGCTGGAATTAAGATCTGCCCCAAGCAACATACCTCCTGCAGCAGGGCTCAGCCTGCCGCAGACTACTACTAGAAAGCTTATTCTTAATCAAAAATGTCTCAGGCTATGTTAGACATACATTTACATGCAAACCAACAAAGCAACCTAAAGCTGAAGCCTTCTCTGGTCAATACGAGGTTAGAGTGAGGTATTGATTTCTAAGAAATAGTGTCATAAAGATTAAGCTATTCTTTTCCATCTTTAATTTGTGCAACAGAATATTTAAAATTATCAGCCATTATCATTAGATTGGATACTATATAGTAAAAACTCTATCAGCTATTCAATATGCTGTCTTAACATGTATGTTGAATTATGCTTAAGCTACAGTAAGTAGTATACATTTAAACAGTACTTTGAACTTTTACATGTCTAAAAAGTTCTCTGCTTTCCTTTCATAGTTAAAGGACATTTTCAGTGAGTGTAAAATTCTAAGTTGACTTTTTGTTGTTGTTGTTTTTGTTTGCTCCTTGCAGTATTTGTGGCAAGAAATCTTTTTGTAGTTCATAATGCATACGGCATCTCTTTGTTTCTTGCTTTTTAAGATTCACCATCCATTTCACCCACAAGAAGATACAATCACACACACACACACACACACACACACACACACACACACACACACAGAGAGAGAGAGAGAGAGAGAGAGAAAGTTAAGAGTTGTTTTGATCTATAAATTTGTATGATTTCCACCAAATTAGAAATAGTGCCATGATTTCTGCTTCTCCTAGTACTCAAACTACATGTACCTTAGAGACCTGCATACTCAGCTCATGTTTAAATTTTCTTTGCTCATGCTTAAATATTCTTTTCTCTGTGTGTCTTACTATAGATTATTTATGCGGCAGTGACCTCATGTTCAGTAAGTTTTCTTCAATAACATCTAATCTTCAATTAATTTCCAGCTTTTTTTTCTTCTCACTCATTACAGTTTTTCTTTCCAGAAATTTAATTTGCACCTTTAAATAATACTTTCTAAGCTGGGCATAGTGGCTTACGCCTTTAATCCCAGCACTCAGGAGGCAGAGGTAGGAGGATCACCGTGAGTTTGAGGCCAGCCTGAGACTACATAGTGAATTTCAGGTCAGCCTGGGCTAGAGTGAGACCCTGCCTTGAAAACCCAAAATAAATAAATAAATAAGTAAATAAAGAAAAATAAAAATAAAATACTTTCTAAATGTCAATTTTTGAATATAGTTAAAATTGATTAATATTATTATTTTCCTATTTTAATATGTCATTTCCAGGTCAGGTTACATATGCTGAACGTTGGGGGATGGAGCAGTTATGATGCTTACCAATGAAGCCTAAGAACCTAGGTTCAATTCCCTAGTACCCATGTAAGCCAGATGCACAATGTGACTCATGTATCTGGAGTTTGTTTGCAGTGGCTAGAGGCCCTGGCATGCCCATTCTCTCTCTCTCACTCTCTCTCTCACTCTCTCTCTCTCTCTGTCCCTCTCTCTCTTAAATAAATAAATAAATAAATACTGAATTTCCTCTTCACTAGAGATTGTTTCTTTGATTCTTTTCATGCTTGATACGTTTTATTGGATGGCAGATATTTACATATTTTATTACTTTAAGTTTCAAGATATTTCTATATTGCAATAAATACCATTGAACTTGGTTTTTAATTCACTCTCAAAATAATTGATCTATTCACATCTTCTTTTTATGATTTGTTAAGCAGAGCCACCTAGTAGTACTGTGTTCTGGATTAATTAATACTATAATATTATTTTTTAAAGATGTTTAAGCATTCTTCCAATGCCCTATGAAAGATGAGTCTTCTAGGCTGGTGATGGTGGTAGCTGTAGCAAATCAGGCACTATCCCTAGTTTATCATGCGCTCCGGGCACTGTTCCCTCCCATTCCTTTCTGTGCTTCTTTCCTATCCCCCAGCAGTTACTTCATAGGAAAGTACAGATCAGTTCTTCACTTCACACAATGTCTAAAGCCCTCACAGATTATAAATACTGTCCCAAAAGGCTGGGATGTAGATGTTGAATAAATGTTTAACTTAATGAATTTTGTAAACCTATTAAGATGTTTACCACTGTTAGTTGGTTTTTACATGGACCATCTTCAAAAGGTGAAAGAATTCATTAGATGAGTTATATAAGCTGCATGCAGGAATACTCTTAAGGACTGATGATACATACTTTCTACATCTATTGGTCAACAACCAATTTGGAATTTCCATTCTCTGTACAACAAGGCATTGACAAGATATCAGGCCCTTTGCCAAAAGTGGGGATATACCTAGTGACTATTTCAAGCAATGCCCATGAAAGTTCCTTTGACTTTACAACTAGTTTATAAAATAATGTATCTGCTTCTTTTAGCTTTTTCTCAATTGATGCAAACTGCAAATATAGCAAATGCCAGAACGGACGTATTTGTCAGCCTATGAACACACACACACACACACACACACACACACACACACACACCCTTCCAAGTAAAGCAACAAAACACTGGCTGTGATGTAAATTTTATGTACATTTTCTGGAACACTCAATTATTTTAATCATAGAACATTATCAAATCCTCCTATATCCTTTGAACATCATATTTCATAGTAAAGTATATTATTATCTATTAGGTGTAAGATACTATATTTAACCTGGGCATGGTGGCGCAAGCCTTTAATCCCAGCACTCTCCAGGTCCCACATAAGCCAGATGCACAAGGTGATGCAAGCACACAAGTTCACAGATGCATATATCTGGAGTTTGATTACTTTGTTTAGAGGCCCAGGTGTGCCAGTTCTCTCTCTCACACACAATCATTAAAAAAAAAAAGGGGGGGGGGAGTCTGTTGGGCTTGCCTTGAAAAAAATTAAACATTTTAATTAAAAAAAAAAAGATGTTACTAGTGGAAGAGAATCAACTGTTTCTTCTCAGGAACCTGGAAATTAATTTTCACTTTTATTGAGTTGTTAGGGCCCTCTGGGGTCTATGCATGATCACACATGGGCATGGGGAATGCACATCTGCACGCACATGTGCCTTAATCATATACTTAATACACCAAACATACTGCACACACACAATATATGTACATGGAAGATGGAAGAATGTAGCAAATTCTATACCCCATCACCAGTGACTAGAGGAACTGAAACTGAATCTATTCTTACAAAGGTCAATGCTTGCATTGTACAATTGTGAGACATGAGCTACAGACAAGCAGCAAGAATCATGGATTTATTACAGGTCAGGACTATTTAAGTAATCATGAATCCTCCATGGAGTAAGCAATTACATCAAATCCATCACACAAGAGCAAGCAATACACTTTGCTATATTACATACAGCTACAAAATTTTACCTGCAACTGGTAGTCCTTGAATTCTGTGTGTTATCAGAACCCTAGACACCACTGGGCATACATGTCTTTCTATACCCTGCTTGAATCTACTCAAATTTGTTTGCACTTAACAGAATACGGTAGACATGGTTTTTCATGTATTTTTCTCAACTTGTAACCTGGAATTCTGCTGCAATATTCCTAAAATATTAGGTTCCTCAGGAACATAACTAAAGAACCAGGTGGACCATGTGAAGAAATGGCTTGAAAACTATTCATAGAAAAGAAGGAATGAATGCACAGAGGATGCAATCCAAAGCTAAAGACAATATCTAACCATTCTAAATAAGGAGAAGCCACTAACACATTACAGGCATTCAGCTGTGAAAAGTTCCTATGCATATACGTGTCTACTGATAGCACTTCAAGTTTGAAAACACAGTCCTGGACTTTATTGGTATCGTGTCAGGAACATGATACTTGGAGACATGAAATGTCATTCTTCAAAGTATCTAGTTTCTTCTCAAAGAAGGTTTACTCTGCACTTCACTTTGGTGTGGGTGAAACAAACCCTATGAAATTCTATCTCATTGAATAGTTTATAGTGATATGATAGCTGTCCCTCCTGAGAACATCTGCCCATGGGAACTCAGTTTATTTCATTTATCCACACCTCACATAACTGACTTGCTAAAAATAAAAATTAAAAAGTGATGTTTGTGAGTAGGTTATGGCATCTTAGTTAAATGGTGGAATTCTCTAATGCATTGGTGAATGTTTTTTAATCCCTCCCTTCTGCTCTATAATAATAATCTATACAAGTTATATCACAATCTGTTTAAATTGAAATGTAATGAACTTTCTATTTAAATAATGTTGTTCAACAATTTTGAGCATTATTTCTTGGATATTTAAAAAGAATGGGTACAAAATATGTTCCCAAATCTGCATTCATTACAAAGTTTTCATTTGATAAATCACTAGAAAACATTAAAAAAATCCCATTGTATAAATGTAAATTCCATTCATGAGCTTGTAGAATTGTATCTTTGCTACAGATATTATAAAAATTAAATTCATCACATTTCTGTTTTGTAAGACCAACATTTCATTGATCATATTTGTATAAATAGTCACAACACAAGTAAATACAGGTACTACAATGTAGTGTTTGACATAGTCCACAACTAAAAGAAAATATAAGCAGTCCTGCATTGTAACATTCTTTATCATACTGTCATGTTCAGGACTTTTACTCTCCAACGATGTGTTAATTTCCTTCTCAGTTCAAGAAATTTGAAATCCCTGCTGTCACATGGGAAATGGCTACCAGTTAACTTAGCTTTATTCATTGGAGTCTCCAAACTTCACTATGGTTGGCTGTGGGGCATTTTCAAAACATCCCATAGCATCTTTCATTTTAAACCAAGTTCTTGCAAGCCATTGTAGTCCTTAGTAGACAGCTCAATTGCTCCCTCTAGCCTCTTTTTATATACTGCACCCAAAGGTCACATTTAATCAAAAGTTAGGAGCTGTAGTGAGGCTTCTGTTATGCAGTTCACCAAGCAACTCTACAAAATCCCAACTCAACGAAGCAGAATTCTAACAGGATTCATGAGACTCAGGTGGAATATCCACTCTGCAGGCTAAACGACAAGAAGCAGCAATCGGGTTTAGATTCATGAGTTACCTCAAAAAAAAAATCAATGAATAAATTTAGTGAGAGAAAGCAAAAGAAATTTTGCTTATAAGACACTATTTGCATAGTTATTTAGAATTTTACTATGTAATTTCTTGTTGGTTGTATAGGCTGTATATTTTGTTAAATATGTATAATTTAATTTTTATTAAATGTGTGATGAAGAACAAAAATCAACCCTCAAATCGTGTGTCAAAATTATTTCTAACAATAGGCAAATGCAGCACCTGGTATGACCACTTTATTTCACTACAAAATGTGTGAATATTTGGATGATAGATAGATAAATTATAGTCAGATAGATAGATAGATAGATAGATAAGACTGACTGACAGGTAAGTGATAATCAGTTTTGTTATATCCCATGTAAAACTCATCTAAAACTAACTTTGAACTTCCAATTTCCCTTTTTACAATTGAAGTACCATATTTAGATGATTTATATGCAGTTATTTTCAAAACAACACTAAGCTATGTTTTAAATAATGATTTTATAAAGTTTGCTACCTTGGCCAAAAGTTGATTTTAAATTTACATATCATTTGAAGTCAGTGCTTGTACTATCCAGAGGAAGTCTGGAATCATATCCAAAATGAAACTCTAGATACTAACACATGTAACGTATAAGTGGCCCATCCTGTATTCTCTCAAGGCAATCGTTTCAGATAAAACATATGATCTATCTTTGTGATATAAGTTGACCCCAAGTTTAGTGGATAAACATCTCCCACACCCCTTGAATATACTAAGACATAGGCTAACTACTATAAAACTTCTAATTTAGAAATTAAAATTACCTTAGTGGTGATTTATTTTTCCTTTAATTTTATTGTTTTTACATTTTTGACATTTTCACCAAGTAAAAAAGTATTTTGATCTTATTCCACCTGGTTACCTTCTCTTATTCCCCTCCTATAACATGTTTTTTCTTTAATCTCCATATAACATATTTTTATTCCATATTCTATTTTATAACATGTTTCTCCATTAATCTCCATATTACTTTCATGACTTTTTTTAAAGTGTTACATTAAATTAGAGTTGCTTTCAGGATCAAGGATGAAACGTTATTTACTGTGGAATGGGCAATCTACCAATGGCTACACTATTGATGTCATGAGCTTCCATTAGCTACTTGCAGAGGTCTGGGGTCATATATATTCTTCCCCAATGGATAATGTATTGACAGCCTCAATTGTGTACAGGGAACTATTTATAGATGATATAAACTCATGAGTGTAGTAGCCATATTGTTTCCAGAAGTCAGTATTTTGCAGCCTTCTTCCTCTTTACAGATGAATACATTAAATATGTTACCTATGTTCAAATCTTGGCTAGTGCTAAGGCCAGAGTTCAAGTGCACTTCCCATGAACTCTGTGCCCTATCTTCCCTGACACTGTGTGACTAGCTACCTTGCCTTTCCCAAGGCTACATGAAACTGATTTTGTTAACTTTGCTGTAGAATGTATGCTTCTGTCCATTCAAATTCATCTTATATAAATTAAAAAATAGCATCATATTTTAAGTTGGTTGTAGAACAAAAATCTAGTCTATGGCATGTATTAGATCTTAGTGGAAACACTGAACTGATCTCTGTTATATATTTAACCTTGGCCCTACTCTAGAGTGGAAGCCCTTGGATGAAATATGTATTGGATCTTAGCCTTACTATAGAGAGGAAGCCCATGATTCTGTAGCCTATTGCAATGCAGATACACTGAATTATAAAGGCTTATTTATTTTTAAGGGATTTTTAAAAATGAACATATTTCAGCTAACCCTCCCCTGTCATAGAAGGTGTGAGCTGAACTTGACATTCTATGATAGTAACAGATGACAAGACAAAATGTGAAAGCCACATTCCTGAACTAAACTGTCTATGAAAAGCCCACGGGAAGGAAATGTACTGATGTCAGCTTGATTGATTTTCAGTACATTACACTTTTAAAAAATTAGAGAAGTTATTTAAATAATATCTTTCTAGACTAGCTGATATGTCCTAACCTGGTAGACTGTTATGTAATTTGATACCATTATGTCAATTCTATCTCCATCAACATTGATTTTTTTATTAATAATAATGACATATAAAGCATACTGTGCTTAACCATGTAAAGCCATGTCGCAAATTTTAAACATATATAGATGATAGATAGATAGATAGATAGATAATAGATAGATGAAACATACTCATTTAATCATCAATAGAGACTGATAAGGCAGATACTCAGTATCCTCATCTCACAAATATGTTAATTGATGCTCAAAGTGAGTAATTGACTTGTGAAAAAAAAGGAATGGGATGAGATAGAATTGGATTCACAGATATGTTTTAAAAATTCAGAGGAAAGTACCAAAAATTAATATATTCATTTTGAAATTCACATGCTAAAGGGCCAGAAAGTCCCTAAAGAAGCATGAAGAAAGAAATGTAGCAATGAAAAAATCAGCACACTGAGTCTAATATGCCATACACTTTGTCAGGAAAAGCTTCTCATTGGTCATCTACAAATATTTTGAACAGATACATTGTGAATAGGTGGGGTAGGTCAATGAGTGAAAGCAATTTACATGAAACAATTGATTACTCCAGCTTCATAGAACAGTAAGCCACTGAACATGTACATTTCATTTTTCTAATAATAGCTAGATACCATGAATAAGAAAAACCAGAAGCTTTGCATCTTCCCCTTTAAGTTGACTTCAAAGATGGGAAAGCTGCTTTCAACAAAACTTGAGACAGAGGAACCAGGAAAAGAAAAATCCACCAACACAGAGAGTTATGGACTAGATGCTGCTCCCAGTGGAGTTTTTAGAGAAATAGCAGGAGAGCAAGCCTGCCTGATAGGAGTGCCTTTGCAAGAGTTTCCCAAATGACTCTAGATCTGGGCAAAATCTGTCTAGGAAACTGTAACAGAGAAAAGCAGAGCCAAGGTAGAATTAGGTGCACCTTCACACTGCCAAGGTTTCTGGTCTTCTTGCTAATGGTGTTAACCCTCAAAAGTACTTTCAAAGGCCAGTATATTTGGTATGTTGTATTTTGCCTACAACCTTACAGTAGATAAAAACCTTTATGAATTAATCACATGGACACTGTAGCTCATCCGTTATCAATCAGCCTTTACATCTACGCTATAGTACTATGAGATGTTTTCAGTAGAGTCCTTAATGCCAAGAGGTAAAATGTGAGCACATGAGCAAATGAAATAACATGTCTTGATTATTTAAGCAAGTAGAGAACAAGCAGTTAAAAAAAAAAAGTGTATCAACATAGAGCATGTTAAAACTTGTACAATATAAACACATTTATTTATGAAATTTCTCATGATAACGTACTGCCAATCTCACATGTGGCATGCAGCTGCACAAAGCAAACTTTGACATTTAAGGTAGATCCAGACAAATATGTCAAATATGCACAAATCCTCCACCAGTTACATAAACACATTTCATGAAAATGTAGAAAATGGTTACAATAACCATTCATAATATTTTTCATGAAAGATCCATTTGGAATATAGAAACTCTCTTCTTTGTTTAATTAGGGGTAAGAAAATCAAGTTTTGCTTCATGAAGTTTTATTTGTCACCAAACCATTATCATCGTCATATATTCTGCTACATGCATCACTCAGCTTTATTTGTTTTAAGTTTATCATGAAACTGGCTTTTGTTCTTACTGTAAATGGGTGTTATTGGATAAAAATCAATAAAATATGTTCTTTACACTTTTAATAATTGAAAAATTATCCAAAGTTATGTTACTACCATCATAAGCAGTGATTTTTTTTCAAAGTTTATGATAAAAATGTTTGTTGTATAACCCCAAAATAAGTATCAGCTCTAAACCTTCAGATGAAAATACCTATATTAGGGACAGATCATTTTAAGAAGTAGAAATTTAATCATAATTTCCTGTTAGTAATTTAGTTGCTTTTGACCAATGAAACTCCTCTGATTTGGATTGCTATCCAATGACAGCTTGTTTTGACTTTTAGTTAATACTAGAAATGTAAATCCTATGCAATGGGGGAATTATTACACACTGGAAGCACCTCTGCTCTAAAAGGGATCCAATTTACTGAACAACAATTATCTGAATGGATGTGCTTTGACAATGTAAGGACAGGTGAAGTACTTTGGATTGCCCTACCCATGATGTCTGTTTCTAGCTTTATGAGATGTTGTTTTTTATTAAAAAATAAAAGAAGGGGAGCAGAAGGACGACAAAAGAATCCAATGCCTTCATAATATGCTTTCATAAGCATACCAAAAGTTTTCTCCCATTCAGAAAACTGAAATTTCCAAATGTTTATTATCTTAGAAATTGGCAAGAAAGAGTTAAGATGAATTCCTCTATTCCCTTCCTCCAGAGGGAAAAATACATGGTTTTAAACCTTAAATCATACAGATGAAAAGTATAGGAAGACCACAAAATGTTAAGTTCTGTGATGAATAAAGCAATGTAATCTTAGCTGTCAGCATAAAAAGCATCTCTCTGGAGCTTTGTTCCAACTATAATAACTTTTGGTATACTTACTAGAAAAAAATATGATTATATGAGCTTCATGCATGATGGATACTATTACTGTTTAAGATTATTGTTGAGAAGCAGTCAAAGCAGGCATTTTCAGTGTCTGTGTTTTGCAACCAGTAATAAGGAACATAATATGTGCCTCTTCTGAGGTGGAATTAATGAAATTTTCTTCCCATGTGTGTTTTCTGCCAGATAAAAATGTAATAATAGTGAATCCAGCATAAATTCATGTCATAAAATATCTTGTCATTGTACTTTTAAATATTTTGGTTTTACTAGAAGCTACTCTTATAATTTAAAAAAATCAAGTGAAAAGCATTTGTATTTAATGAAAAAGTAGTATTTAAGAAAGGAAGCATTTAAGAACATAGAAAATTATTTTAGGATAATAGACTATGAAACAAAATCTATGAATCATAAGAAAATTCCCTTTAAGTGAAGTTTAAGATCTCAGAGGGCAGAGGACTCTTTAATCTGTCATAGTTCCATCTTTGCAATAAACATGGATGCAACAACTTTAATACTTTCAAAATGGGACAACAACTCCACTTTCTTCCCCTTTCCACATAAACATTGTAGAACATGAAGAGATAATGGTATCCAAAAATTAAATCCTTTTAGTAACACAACTTTGTCCTTGTCCTGCATGTAACAGTATCTGATTCAAAGGAGTTCTAATATAAAGAAATTCAATCTGATTTCTGTTTATCCCAACAAACACACAATATTCATCCAAACATTTACTATTCTAGAAGCAAATCAGACTGTCAAAGCAAGTAGCTATCAATCCAGCTCAGCTTCCCATAGGAAGCAAGACCCAGAGCAGCATTTCCTCTATCCACTTCCTCCACACCCACCACCACCATCTCCTCCACCATCAAGTAGAAGCAACAGGCCCTCTGTTTATAGCATTGTAAATAACAGATTGCCATGTCCCTTCCTTTAGGCCATGAACGAATTATTCCTTCATTTCAACACTGAATTATCTCTGTATTTAAATGTTAGTACCAAAATCCATCTGTGACATGTCATTTCAAGAGTTCACATTTGCCATCAAGAAAAATCTGGATGTTCAGCTTCTTTCCATTTCTGTTTTCCAGGAATAAAATTAAAATGTGCTTTTCAAAGGGTTAAACTTTTTTGATTTCATACTCAGTTTTGTGTGTGTGTGTGTGTGTGTGTGTGTGTGTGTGTCTATGTGTGTGTGCGTACATGCACGCGCATGTAACATATTCCTATTTAATGTCTGCAAACTTCTTCAACTCATGAGATGATGGCTCATACTTCTCCAAATACTTTGTGTCTCTGTCCCTCACTCACTGCATGGAATCCTGAGAACAGCTTATGTAAACACAGACTCAGAATGTGCCTCACACATGGCATTTATTACATACACTTTGTTTATAAATTGGTTGCATGAAGCATGTTCAAATCCTGTGCAACAGGTCCTGCTATTGTGTAAACACATGCTCCCAACAACATGACTGGGGGCATTATTATATCAACAACATAAGAAAAATAATTCCATCCTTTCTTATAGATTTGATTATAATCCTTCTGAGACATAAGAAGCCATGAGTGCTAATCAAGAGAAGTAAATTTTACCCAGATCCTCCCACAGTCTTTGTGTCCACTTTAAGGGTAATGGAAGTGCAAGGTACTCTGCCACTACCCAGGTGTGTATGGCTCCCATTGATCTACTGCACATGGCCGGCTGTAGTGTTGGCTTGATGACAAGGAGAGTACTTTGGCACAGGGCTGACAAGTCCTTATCCTTAAGTTCCCTTTTGCTTTGTGCTATCTGTTCCTGGAGCTATCACAGTAAAACAAATGACAATCTAAGACCTCTCAGTTTTGCCATAACAGTGTGAAATCAAATTAAAAACACACCTCGGAACTATTACAGGGGGCCACGTTTATTTTAAGTTGCGGGCGGGGTGGGGGGGGAGACACTTAAAAGAGATGGATTTCCTGTCCTCTGTAGATCTACTTACAATGTATTAAGTTATACCTAAATGAGAAAGACCTGTCTACTCAAGTGTCTTATCACGAATAATGTTATTAAACATATCTGGTATTCCCACGCTTTTCTTCTCTCTGATTTTAGCCTCCTTTGTTAAGAACCAACCGCAGGGAGAAATATTTCAGGAACAATACCCAGGCGGCACACGATGCCAGGCCATCAATTCTGTTTACTGAGCATCAACTCAAGCTTCCTCGCTAAGATACTCCTTTGCTCTATGTAGAGCTAGCTTCTCCTCTTCCCTGGGTAAGCAGCACTGACCCGCTACAATTGTGTCTTTGAGCGCGCAGCATCGTGCTTTGTGCTGCTGGGGATAACGGATTGTTGGTCTCCAGGCATCCATCACCTAAAACACAGGGAAACTCAACAAGGGTTTCGACGACTGGCTGGGAAGAAACAATGTGCTCTGAGCTACAAGGATCCGAGGAGTGAAACGTTTCAAGGAGCAGCCCAGACAAGGGGAAAGGACTTGAAGCCCTGTACTCTTACCTCCACATTGAAATACTGCTCCGTTCCGCAGACTGTAGCACATACAATCCAAACCAAGGTTTGCAAGAAAAACACCCTCGAATGATGCACGAAATCCAACCGTCTTCCAGGGCTGACTGTGAGTAAGATCATAGTGAACTGTGCTTCAATGGATAGACAAGCTCCCCTTCGTTTTCTCCCTTTTCCCAATCCCTCCCTCCCTCGTTTCCTTTAAAAAAAAAAAAAAAAAAAGTCCTCAGGGTGGGTGGGTGGGTACGGCTCGCAGGTTCACCCACACCCGGGCCAGAGGAGGATATGGCCCGGTGCTTGGCAGCCTGGGAGAAGCAGCGGCGAGGCAGGCTCAGCAGCAGCTGGCGATCACCATCCTCCGGGCTCCGTCACCCGGAACGCGGCGCCCAAGTTCACCGGCGGATCGGACTCTGCGCCGCCGCCGCCGCCTCCTCCAGCCCGCGCGTCCTCCTCCGCCTCCACCTCCTACGCCGCGGCCCCAGCTTCTGCGGGAAGGGCTTCCGCCGCTCCCAGCTCTCTCGCCTCAGCTTCTCCTTCCCTCCTCTCGCGGCTCCCCCTCCAGAACGTTCATCCGTAATCTACATAACTCCTCCTTCCCGGGGTCTGCCCGGCTCGCGGGGCCCGGGCGCTGGCGCGCGTGCGCGCGCGTACACACACACACACACACACACACACACACACACACACGGAGGGAAGGAGAGAGGGAGAGACCCATGCACACGCAAGCGCGCTGCTCAAAGGCTTCCTGACTACTGTATGGTGCACTTCAAGTACCCAGCCCCGGAGGAAGACGTTGGTTCAAGATGAGCTCTTTAACGAGATAACCTAACCTCATCCTGAGGCTGACACCTAGTAACCCAGGAAGATCCTTCTTTCATCTTGCCCCACCCCCACCCCATCAAGAAACAAGTGCGCCCCTCCCCAGCCAGCCGGGAATCGGGTGGGGCTCAGGCTATGGACCTTGGTGGGGGGCTGGGCAGCGGTCCAGGCCTGGTCCTGAAGAGCAGCAGCCAGCGTTGCTCCTGGAGCAGCCCAGAAGATTGGGAGCATCTGGATCACAACAGCATCCTGGTTCCTGAATGCTGCTAGGAGGCTTGTGTTAGTTTACCGGGGCTGACCAAGTTTTGGAAACCTGAGATGGCAAGCTTCCGGGGTCCAAAACTTTGTTGGGATCCGCCAGGCCTGTGGCCTGGTGGTTACCTGGATGCCTTCTTGCATCATTGTGTTCTGCCCTGTACGCTGGGGGTGTAGGCACAGGTTTTTGGTAGGGGACCAAATAAATACAGAAGCAGCTTGGTAAATGCCCTTTCCGCGTGTGCGGTGGACACACACGTACACATATCCTGGGACTCCAAAGATGTGGCCTTGAGTAGTATGGGAACAGCGGAGCAAAGGGGTGGGGTCAGTGGAACAGGGGCTGCTGCAGAGCGAATGTGGGAGCGGGGGAAGGAGAGGGAGCAGCCTGAGGGAAGGCGGGTTAAGCAGCTGGGTAGGGCGGGAAGAAGAGGCTGTGCAGACCCCGGCGGCGTGAGGGTGAGGCTGGCAAGAGCTGGCAAGAGCCAGGAGAGCTGCAGGAGTGGGAGACTGGGTGCTGGCAAGCCGAGAGCAGGCAAGCAGGGCCGAGAAGAAAAAAAAAAAAAAAAAAAAAACTTCAGGAGTGGCTGCCAAAAAAAAAAAAAAAAAAAAGGGGGGGGGGGCCAGAGCAGCAGCAATTCAAGGCAGTGGACAGTGGAGGCAGCAACCACCAGCCCTTGGCAGGTGACGTTTGGCCAAAAGAGCATGGGGGAAGGGAGCTAGGCAGGCATCTGTTCGGGAGCAATGCCAATAAATGTGCTTCTCCTTGGCAGCCAGCAGAGGGGAAGAGGAGCCCACAGGAGAGAACAGGCACAGCGCAGCGCGGTAAAGAATAGCGTTCCAGGTGCAGGACAAGCTGTCTGCGTGAGAAGAGTGAATTGACAACACAAATCTCTTGGTCACTTGGTACAGCAAGAAGCAGGACCACGCAAGGTCATGTTTGGTAAGCAGATAGAAAATGGTGAAAAATAGTTCGACGAACATTGCATTGAAGCTTAATTTGTATCTGAAACAGAAAGAGGAAAAAGGCTAAGAACTGCTTTAAAACTTCTAAAGGCATTGCTTTAGAACCATAAGAAATACAACCTACACAGCTTTACTTAAGACTCGGGAGGCCCTTTCTAACAGTCCACCATGTGCATGCTTGTGCTGCCCACAACAATAATTTTGAAGATAAGACAAAAAGCTACCCTACATTGTACAATATAATAAAATTTACAGAATGGTTCCAGACACGATATTTCATGTGATTCTCACGGCATCCTTGAGGGTTTTCTTGCCATTTACGGATGAAGAAAATGATGGTAATAAATGATAACATTCAAGAAAATCATCCAAGTAGAAGAATTCATCAAACCTGTGTTTCTGACTCCCAACCAGAGTATGCCCTACTATTTTCTAAAGAGTTACCACAAAGAAATTCATTCCTGCTCCTGATCTACTTATTATCCATAAATTGAAATTGTTACAAAAAAGTAACAAGGATATCTTGCAGAAGTTTTGCGGTATTTTGCCAATGTGAAGTAGCAAAATATGCTGGGCAGTATTTTTCAATTGATCAAAAAATTGTTTTTGTACCCATTATCCCTAACAAGGTACAAAATTAGAGAGAAAAGAGGATGTCAATAAAAGCTTTTTTCCCCTAGTCTTTTAGATATTTTTGAAGTAGAGAAGAAATAGCTCTTGTATAGCAAATTTATCCGAATTGAAATATTCTCTCCTGAAGAGAGGAAGATGGCTCTCATTTAGGGAATCAAGTCTAAGAGACCTGAACCTTAAAAGGTCACAGGACCATTTCCCAAGGCTATAAGAATGCTACACAACTGTTGAAGGGCAAACTTTGACCAGTGTTAATTCAAAACTGAACATACCCTCTTGCAGGGAGAAAGGAAGCTCAAGAGTCTTAGGAAGTCATCAAGTCTAGGAAAAGGTGAAAGACCCCTCCCTAAGGCTTCATAAAGGGAATACATCTGCTTCAAGTCATGTAGTATGTTAGAGAGTCTAAGACCAGTGGAGCTTCCTTAGGTTATGCAATGTTCTCCAGAGACACAGCTGCTGTGAATCATCATCCATTGTTTCTGTAAGCAATCCCTCACCTGCTCTTTAAGTAACCCCAATAAACTGATTGTTTCCCGGGGAACAGTTCTCAACAGTGAAGTCTTTGCTATGTGAGCCATGCTATTAGAGGATGCTATCAAGGATGGGATCAGATGTTAAGTGTCATTAATCTATGAGCAAGAAGGCATTTCTATAATAAACTTATAAAACGAAAAGAGAGAAAGAATGTCAGAGCCACATGTTGGGTCATGATATGCAGAGACATTTAGCTTACGCATAACTGTGGGCTAACTCCACAACGCATGACCCGTATACCTCAACAAGGAGGGGCCAAGGGGAGAGGGTAGGTCATGGATGAGCCTAATAATGGTACCAAACTGACTGTATTTGCTGAATACAAAACTGACTAATAAAGAAAAAAAAATGGGGGAAAAGAGAAAAAAAAAAAAAAAAGAAAAGAGAGAAAATCCTTAACATTATTTTGAAGGCATATGGGGAGAGTTTGTGATGATATATTCAGTTAAAATTCAATGAACTAGACAAACAAAATAGGAATAATTATGTACCTAGAAGAAAAAAAAGTGTCTTAAAATTTTGCATAGGATTGGTCAAAGGTAAGAATTGGGTATGAATGGATAGTAAAATAAAAGTAATATAGTACTTCAACTTTAAAGCCCGGGTGAGTTCATTATCCTTCAAAACCTAAGCTTTTATGTAGCAATTCTAAGGAAACAAAACCAAAATAGAAATACTAAAATTTTGGATAATAAGAAAGATGAAAATGTTAGCTTATTTATAAAAATTTATTAAACTGTCTAATGAACATTCAGTGATGAACAATGGTTTAAGTGTTTGGGGCTCTTGAAATAACAGAAAAAATATATAGTTTCATGTCAGTGATGGGGTTCATGATGCATATGTCAGTGGAAGAGCCATACCCTATTTGTCACAATACCATAAGAACTCAGGTAGCTATATAAGAAGATGCTATAAACAAAGGGGGGCAAGTAGAATCTCAACCCAGGTTCTTATAGAAATATCACAGAATAAGTAATTCTTGAAATGGAATCTTGAAAATGGACAGAAATGTAGTAGACAAACAAGAAAAAGAAAGATACTTCAGACTGGTGTACAATGGAAAAATATGGAAGAATGTATCCATGAGATTACAAATCCTCTGTAAATGCTAAAGGCTCAGACATAGTTAGGGTGGTCAAAGTCAGAGGTTGCATGGATGTGCGTGCAAGGAAGAGCCTTGTGTGCCATATTGCAGCCTTTTCACTATCTTGGAGGGAATTTTAGAAACAAATCATTGGATTTTTCACAACTTTGGAATTATTTTGGTTTCTGTGGAAACTCACTGTGTAGACACTCTCAGATCTGCTTCCTATCCTTTAGTGTGTTTAATATTTAATGGCTATGTAGACATTTTATCCATGCTTCCCTAATAAATCTGATTCAATGTCCTATATGAACCCAGTTGGTATCCTGAAGAGATATACGTGTTTACATTGCCATGGTTTTATTATTCCATGTCTTATCTTTTGTCTGTGCTTTCTTTTAAGGGCCCAGTGTTGTACAAAAGTTCTTGTCTTTATATCACAGTAGTGTGAGTTTCTTAGTGTTCTTCTCAGAGAGGAGGTTGGCTACAAGTTAGTAAAATATAGAATACCATCCTTTCCCTTAGGGTTTTAATAAAATCTTTCCTCACAATTTATGTTTCTTGTTTTCTGTCACATCCTTTCTCTCATCACAATTTCACAAAACTAACAATGTTATAATGACATCTGACTAGAAAATAGGGAGCACAGAAAGTAATGATAAATTATTTTAAAAGCCAAGGAAAAAGAGCAACTTCCCCTGACATAGACTAATGGCAATTAAATAGGATATTACATGGGAGTTATGAGGTCAAAGGAAGTAAATTATACCTATATCCCTCAAGGGAATAATGATAGGATTCAAAAGTGAGCAATCTGCTGGCATGCGAGGATATGGAAATGACTATACTGAACTGGCCATAACATTAGAGGTAAATAATATTTTATTACTATCATTGAACTGGACTTCATAGTAAACTACAACCTTAAAAATTAGTTCTATAGTGTGGGAAGGCATACAAATTGCTCATTCATTTATCATACAGTATATGTGCTTTTATTCCCTTTTAGCATCCATTAAACTTGTGGTGCGTTTCAAAAAAAAAATCAGTAAATACTGAATCAGGGCCAACTCATTGGCTTTGTTGTTGTTGTTGTTGTTGTTGTTGTTGTTACTACCTGGGACAAGTGTATGTAGATCTGGCTCTGAAATCTTGTTATTTAAGCTGTGCTGATTGGTGGAACTTTAAGAACTAGGGAATTGTCAGGAATGTAGAATTGCTGATAGCAGCAGCATCCCCTGGTGATTCATAATCTTGAGCAAAGTGAGATATGAGATTCTACAGTTTGCATGCAGTAGAGGTAGTTCTAGTGAAGCTATTACCTCACTATTTCTAATTTTATGCTCTAAGTGACTGGGCATTTCAAATGGGTTAATCTTCATAGTTCTGATATGATCATGGTTTTCTCAAAAACACAATGCATGGCCTAAATATATTGACATAGCTTCTAATGTTTGATGATATGGTGATTCTTGACAATTGATTTTCTGCAAAAATATCTTCCTGGTTGCTTATGAAGGAAAACTGTATATCACTTCCAGTGAAAATAGTATGATTTTCCCCAGTATGTTATTTATTTATGCTTTCTTTTCACCTACATAGTTATGTGTGTTTCTAAAATATTTGGTCTTTTGTTCTCTTATTTAGCAATTCTTTCTTCAATGAACATTCACTAAGCACAATGAAATATAAAGTAATTGAAGATATAAATAGATATATTTGAAGTGAGTTAAGGTAGACCAATTCAGTTTGGCTAGGTTCTAAGATGGATAGATGAAGTCTTAGACTTTGAAGTCATTTTCCTTTGGAAATACTATTGAAATAGACAGTTCAAACTGTAAAATGAAAAGGCAAGTGAAAATGGCCCCCAGGCACGTCTGACTTCCTCCATTTTGAAGTATGTGAAATTTGGAGATCCAAGATTGCTGGGAAATATGAGAAAATCACCAGATCAAAGATGCAAAATAATGATACATACATAGCCTTTTACCAATCATCAAGTCAGGTATGGAGGTTTTGTCATTACCCATAATTGTATCCATGATACAAATAGTCATTTCTTCAGCATTCCAGTAACCTTCTCAGTGAACTAGGACTGTTATAACAAATACCAGGATTTATAAAGCTTAAATTCAAATTTGGCTCTTCTTTGATTTACCACTCTCCTAAGAGAGATTCTTCACCAACCCCCCCCCCCGAGGGTTTGTTATTTGTGTTTATGATTTTCAGATCTGCATCCCCACCTTTAAATTGACTTATATGACCAAGAATTCATATAATCACTTTCATGTGAAACTCAGCATGTCTCCAATGAAGTCCATACTTTTTGCTTTAGATTGTGCATTTGTTAGTTTTCTTAATTCAGCCTAGATCCACTAGTCTATCATTTAATTCTAATATTCACTTATATTCGCTGTTCAATCACTTAGCAATGACTACGGACTCTTTTGCTCAATACCACTCTTACTCAGTCTTTTACTTATATTGCATTTAATCAGTCTGTGTAAACTCCAGGCATCTCATGGCTGACCTCTGCAGTAGCACTACCATATCACATATATATATATATATATATATATATATATATATATATATATATACACACTCATATATATCATATATACTATATATATATATATATATATATATATATTCTATAATTATTCTATATGCCAACCATTGGCCTCCCCTTATATAATTGTATTAATGTAGACATAAAGATGTAAATGGGAAAGAAATTTTTAGGGAAAGGATAGAAATTGAGGAGTTGGTAAAGGTAAGCACATGTTCAGATGTTCTGTTTATACTTGATTGCTTAGTTAAAAGAAAGACATTATAAAGTATATTAGATATGCCATAAAATATCATGAGCAAATAACTCAGATTTAGAAATAGTTTCATTGCTATTGTACCAGTCCTGTGAAATAATTATGGTAAACAAAACTTCAATTGTACTCTGAATTATTGAATATGTCTTAGTTGTGTTGTAATGTTGACAGTTCAGCTGAGAAAATGCATTTACTATGTAGTTGTTTGGTCAATTGGAAAAGACTGAAAATTCCTTTAGGCATTTGAATAACATTAGGAAAAACATTCCCTTTCAAACTTTGATTTACTTATTCAAGGAGATATCATGTTTTTGAATAGTTGTTAAGGTTAAATGAGATATTATATGAAAAAGACTTTAAATTCGCAAATGTGGCATAACAGAGTTAATTGTATCCTGTTGCAGGCCATACATGCAGGCAGAAAAGACTTAAACTGGGCTGGGAAGAAGGCTCAGGCGCTATAGGCACTTACCTGCAAAACCTGCCAGCCTGGATGCAATTTCCAAGCCTACCACATAAAATAAACACAAAAAGTGGAGCAAAGGTCAGGCATTTGCTTGCAGCATCAAAAGGCCCTGGCAAACCCATGTGTGTGAGTGCATGCGCACACACTCACTCACACACATACATACACGTGTGCACGCAAATAAATAAATATTTTTGAAGACTGAAACCATTCTCGATAAATTATTTTGGGAATTTAAAGAGCTCTGTGTGTAAATGGCGTTAATATAAATAATGTGAAGTGATATTTTTTTCCGCAAAAGAAAACAACTTTAGAGTGTCAGGTATTGACATTGTCATCTAAATATAACTATTCCTTTTTAAACTATGATATACTGCATAAATGCATGTTTTATTAGTTTATAGCAAAGAAAATGGAAACAGAATGGAAATGAGATTGACATTCATTAAAACTACAAAATAACAATGAAAATATACAATTTAAAATTTAATATTTTATAAATTAGGGGCATTGAATTGCAATCAAATTTTTTGGTGTTCGCATAGCCTTTGTGAGACAATTTCCAACAGTTAAGAGAAAGTAAACATTCAAGCAAAATATCCTTTTATACATTTTAGATGAAAAATAAAAGTAAATTAATCCATAGCATGTTTACCATTAGAGTACAGAGAGTAACAGAAAAATGAAAACTTAAGTCCAATAATCTTAGTCTTATGTATTTTGTGTTTTTATCGTATGTTCTATCATTCCAAAGTTATCAGTTATTTTCAACACTGGAATAGGCACAAACATCATTTCATTGTGTCTGGTTATTAAGAAACTTGACAAGGTAATAATGCTAGTGTCTCCCATACCTTTCATTAACTACTGTCTTTCCATGTGTGGGAGTGGACAGTTCTAAAATCTCAGATATTAAGGCATTATTCATATGCACATAAATATTCATCCAGATGGTTTCTCTATAACAATACCATATTTTGTCATTGTTTTCCTAGTTTCATTTTGATATCTGTTCTTTTTCTATTGGTTAGTTGTCTTTTTCTGTAATCTACAATTTCAGACATAAGTGATATGACATCATAAATAATAAAAATGCCAGTGTCTGTAATTCTAGCGATTTATAGAAATTTATTCTGTAAAGAACTAACAGCAATTTTAAGTGAGATAAGTCTTGTAATTTTTACTCACATAGTATAAAAGTAAGCCATGTAATTTTAGTATGGGATCATAATTAATCAAAACTAAATTATGACCAAACAATAAAATATGTTACGATTCTCTATTTGAGATTATAACTCATTAATCTATATAAAAATGAACAAAGTATACCAAAATTGTTAGAGAAAAGAATTACCTAAGGTATTGTTACTCATGCATTTCTTTGGCTTCAGATAGATATTATTATATATTTTAAAATGAAATCATTATGACATTAATCAAAGTAATCAGAAAAATATTAGATTTGACTGACAATCTTACACTTTCCATAGGATGATCAAATATACTACAAATTGACCACAAATACAACTTAGTAGTTAATACAATTATTGTTAACAATGTGTAGCTTGATTACATCTCCATGTTAATGCTTTTGAAAAATATTAATATTCATTTTATTTATTTATTTGAGAGAGAGATAGAAAGAAAGAGGAAGATAAAGAAAGAAGGGGGAGAGGAAGCGAGACAATGGGCATGCCAAGGCCTCTAGCCACTGCAAATGAACTCCAGATGCATGTGCCACCTTGTGCATCTGGTTTACATGGGTTCTGCGGAATCAAACCTGGGTCCTTTGGATTTGCAGATGAGTGCCTTAGCTGCTAAGCCATCTCTCCAGTCCTGAAAAATTAACATATCCATAATAAAGTTACAATTGCACTTAGCCATATTTTATTATTTTTACATTCATAAAATTGTTAGCAAAATTGTAATATATCCCTTTCTCTTTTAAGGAATTTTGCTTAGGTATATGTTTTACCTTCAAGATAAGATAATGAAGTATTCTGTATATTGTTTACATGAAATTTTCTTTTAAAGTAGATGGAGAACAATCTACATCTGATGCTAAAGATTGAACTATTAATCCAAAGAGCATAGAAATATCTAATTGTAGAGTAGAAAATATGCAGACATCTCATTTAATTCTTTCTCTGAATAGGGAATAATCATTCTGAATATGAACTGCTATAACAGAAATATAATAGACTTTGTCCCTTGAACAATAATCATATAATTATCATAGTCTGAAAAGTGTTAAGGTCAAGAACAAGATATGTGTGGATCAGCTATCTGGTCAGGACCTCTTTCTTGCTTGTCCACCGCTATCTCCCAAGCAAGGAGATAAATCTTCTGAATTTATACCTCATTTTGTATGGGTGCTAATCTCATTTCTGAGACTTTCATTCTGATGGCCTAATTAATCCACAAAGGCCCACTCAACAGGGATCATAGTAAGCAAGGAAAAGGGGAATGCTTACTCAATCAATTTCACCAGAACAACCAGAACTTTCTAACATAAAATATTCAGAGAACCTTCCAAGTGCATGTGATCTTTGAGATTTGGGCTAATTTTCCATATTAAAATTTTATAATTTTTCATATATATGTTTTATATGTATGTATATTTATATAATACATGAAAAAATGCACATATATGATAGTTGATATCTCTATACATACATACTTATGTAAATATTAAGTCACACACTGTATGAAACTTGCATTCTTAGCTTATTTTATTTGACTGTCATAGTTCAATAAGATAATTTAGTGTTACAGAGAATTCCATAATCTTCACTATACTACCAGCTGAGTAATCAAATGTTACAATTTCAAATGAAGCTATGAACATGAAAATCTAAGGTTTGGGTGACTTGCCAGATGTGGATAAATATTTTGAACGTTTGTGGTTCCACAGTTGTTTGCCACAGAAGTTTGAATATCAAGGTTTCCGTGGACTTTTAAAGATTAACTAATTCATTATCCAGGATTTCATATCTCTTTGTTATGTGCTTAGATATCTTGATTTAAAAGTTTTCATTTTTATAAAATTATTAAAAAATTTATGAACTACAATTTAAATTCCATACTGGAATTAAATATAAAATATGCAAATTAAACCTATACTTTCAATGTATTAATAATCCTCTGTTATTATAACTCAAGGTCATTAATTTCTATTAAAAATATAAGTTTGGTTTCCCACTGATATATGTAATCAGTTGTGTCTTAACATTAATAAAAATTTAGTATCTTAATTCTTATCTTTTTAGATTGTGAGATTATTCCATAGCAAAAAAAGATTAATAAGTTTCCTCATATTACAGACTTTCCATAATGAGTATTAAGGAGCAATACAGTATTAGATCTCTATATACAACCCCAATTTCTTTCTCTTTTTTCTTCTCATAATATACAAGAAGAAGAAGACAGTGAATATGGGAATCTCCATAAAATGGTGGCCTAGAGAGGTTTTCTCCCTTTGACTCTTGTCAGAAGCATCACCACCAAGCACTCTATGTTATATAGATTCTGTGACTTGGAGATTTGAATTATACAAATTCTGAAATATTTGCAAAGTTTTAAATTTGGTTACTGTATTAACTCAAGAAGCATAATATGTACCTTTCTTGATAAAAAGATGGAATTTAAAATACCAGACTAGACATAAATAAAATTTAACCTAAAATTGTCCCAGTAGATTATTAAGTTTTTTCTTAAATCTCAGTACTATGCAATTATCCCCATAGTGAGCAGCCCAACTGGAAGGGCTGAATTGGAATCCCAGAAACTTCATCACTACTTACAGATGTTGGAGTTGGAGCTACAGGAGATGATGCATGACTTGTTTGTTTCAGTTTTAGTTTTGTTTTGCATAGATTCAATCTTTTCTTGCTGTGCCCAAAACATTTTGATGAAAGTACTTAGTAGAGATTAGGGTGAAATTTCAAAACACAAAAACAAAAACCAAAAAACAAACAACACACACACACACACAAAAAAAACAAAGTTAGCTGGAAATGGTGAAAAATGCCCATCAACATATAAAATTGTAAATTTTGGAGCATTTTTATCCCTAGGCAAGATCAAGAGTAACAGAAAGTATTATGTACTTTTAATGAATTGTTGATCACTTCTGTATGTACTAATACATACTTGTTAAAAATCATGTTCTACATATTTGGCCAAAGGATTCTGCATCCCACTCACTTTGCTCATCACTATGAGTCCAATTATCCTGAGTAGTTTTCTTCTTAGATTTTAGCACTGTGGTAAATTTGTATTTCACTGATGTTAAAAAAAAAAATTGGAAGAAAAAGATAGACAAAAGAAAACATGAGCAGCACAAAAACCAGAATTTCTTCTAAACTTCTCACTACTATATCCTTGGTTCAATAAGAAAGTAATATTTACCCTTTTTAGAAAAAGGAAAAAAAAATGTGTAGTTAGGGCTCAAATAATCCAATGGAATTTACATAAAAACATAACTTTTTTTTTTTTTGGCTTTTCGAAGTAGGGTCTCATTCTATCCCAGGCTGACCTGGAATTCAATATAGAGTCTCAGGGTGGCCTTGAACTCCCAGCGATCCTCTTACCTCTGCCTCCCGAGTGCTGGGATTAAAGGCATGCACCACCACACCAGGCTAAAAAAACATAATTTTTATTAATCTTATGTTTTGGATTTTATATATTTATTTTGAGATACATTCATGGTTCATATATTCCCTGGTTTCTTTCAACTTCTAAAACCTATTTCTTAGGGCTGGAGGTATGGCTTAGCAGTTAAGGTACTTGCCTGCTAAGCCAAAGGACCCAGGTTCAATTCCAAAGGATCCACATAAACCAGATGCACAAGGTGGCTCATGCCTCTGGAGTTTGTTTGCAGTGGCTAGAAGCCCTGATGCACATATTCTCTCTCTCTGCCTCTCTCTCTCTCTCTCTCTTTCTCTCTCTCTCCCCCCGTCTCTCCTCTCTCCCTCTCCCTCTTTATCTCTATCAAATAAATAAATAAATATTTTAAAAATCTTTTTCCTTGCCTCTGGACTTGAGTGATAGTTTGGTTTAGTATCAAATGATAGTTAACTTTTTTGTCAAGTAATAAAAGTCTCTGAATATTTCTGGGGAATTTTTGAGATCATATAATTTTGCCTATATTTTGTACTCTGCTCAGCATGACAACGTTCATTATCTACCAAGTGTATTCCTGCTTAATCTTGAAATTCAAGAATATTATTATTCCTCTGCATTTTCTTCCATCAGATCTTTGAATATTTTTACATTTTGTTTGCTTCAAAACATATGTCCATAAAAAATTACCCTTAATATCCATGTATAATATGTTATCCTTAATCACTCTAAAAGTTGTTTCTTTCTATTTTATTTTCATTGTTTTTTTTATTGCTATTTTCAGTCTCATCCTTCTTCCCATTATGAAATCTATCCTCTTTTGTTGAGTACTTCTAATTTTGTATGTGATGGTAATTTGATGGCATTTGATTTATAGTTTTTGTTAAATGCACAAATGAATATATAGAATATACCCATGCAATTTCTTAGAAAACCATCTAGATTTTCAAGTTAACAAATAATATTTATCATTCTGTTTACAAGCTTAAGTTTCTCAATATTCTGGAAAGTTTGTCACATTCAAAGCTGAAAAAGGCTAAGCTTCCATTAAAATAAAAAAATTACATTGAAGAAAAATTCTAATAATGTCTACAAACTGCATATCTTTTGTTACTTCAATGAAAATCTGATTAAATGAATACTGAGTGTGCATATTGTGTACTCAGCTTAGTGAATCATAAATAAAACAATAATCTTATCCTTAGAGAGGTAAAGACATCTATTCAAACAGATAATAGACATCTAGGAAGGGCAACACTATTTCACTGAATAATATGTTCTTTCTTGGATTAGTGCATGGAACACCAAATTTGATGTCAGAAAAATGGCATCTCAAATTATATTTCAGTATAAATTAAGACATTTCTGTACAGAACTGTGCTATTAAGGGGTAAGTAATAGAGGATTTTTATTCATATATATCCTTGGAAAAACTTAAATAGTCAAAATTAATATGTTCCTACTATCTTTATATGGGAAGTTATGAGATTCAATTGGTCAACTGAACCAATTATTATCACAGGACATGTTGTCTGTGTTTCAATAACAACTCATATTAGTAGGTGGTGATGTTTCCCAAGGTCTCTTTAGTTCATTTACAAAGCTAGCCCTGATAACTTAGCATATGTTTACTAATTTTCCAAGGAATTTCTGTATTACATATAAACAGGAGGTACATTTGGCAAACCTAAGGTTACTTCACACACCACACCACACACACACACACACACACACACACACACACACATATATATGCTCAATATAAGCACTGAGAAATGTATTTCTGCCCCCTCATTTCATAACACAGAAAATTAATCCTGAAATGTTCAAAGTGAATTGTTTAAGGTTAGATCAGCTCTTCCTCAGTCACACTTAATGACATTTTCCATGAAATCATTTGCATGTTATATTTGTGCAATAGTTTCAATGCGTGGCATACAGACACGGGTGTTTTTGTTGATGTTTTGTTTTGTTTTTTCGAGGTAAGATCTTGCTGTAGCCCAGGCTGACCTAGAATTCACTATGTGGTCTCAGGGTGGCCTCAAACTCATGGTGATCCTCCTACCTCGGCTTCCCAAGTGCTGGGATTAAAGGTGTGCACCACCATGTCCAGCCCCTAGTGTTTTATTAAAATTGAGTTTGCAACTTCAACCCCTAGCAGGCAGACTCCTACTGCAGGGGACTTGTCACTGAGGGCAGATCTGGATTCCAGACCAAAGGTGTGGAGAAAAGAGTTTGAGCTCTGGGGCTTGTGTGTTTTCTGGTTCTGTTTGTTGAAGTTGTTTTCTCTTCTTGGAAGTAAGAAACTTCTTCTGCCATTGATGGAACCATCCCTGGATCTGCAAGCTTGAAATAAACTCCTTTTAACCATAAACTGTGTCTAACTGGAAATTAATCTCAATAAGGTAGAGGTGACCAAAACATATATTAAGCTGTAGGTCCAACCATTTTGAGAATGTGGGACATAAAAGTATATGAAAAAAGTTTAGTAATGCTAATTCTTTGGTTATCATGGAATATTCCTGTTTTTTTTTTTTTTTTTTTTTTTTTTGTAAATTGAAGTATATCTTGGCACTGGAAAAAAGGAAAGCAAAATATGATTGAATTCATAAGGATGTTTTTTTTTCTGTTTGAAGATGAGTTAATTGAATATCACCTGTGTACTATGTCTTTATATTTGTCAGCAATTCTGTGCTCTAAAAATAGCTTTGAATATCTCAAATCATCTTTAGGACCGTCTTGGAGTTTTAGTCAATACAATCACATTCTGAGGTTTGTTGTACATACCTCTGCCTATTGATCATTTCCATGTTGTATTTCATAAACATTTCTTGGTTATAGTAAGGAACTAATTCTAAAAATAATTGTAAACAAATAACTAGAATACGCACGCCTTAAGTATCAAAGTTGTGCTAAAAATGGTAGCTCGTAACTAACAGTAAGTAACCTGTTGTAAAGTGCCACACCTTGTAAGGGAAAAAGAGTGGCTCCATTTCCTCAACAACCATGTGTTTGTGGAGAAGGAGATGGCTGAAGTGTTAATACTACTCCCTGGTGTAAGCATGAGGGCTTAAGAAGGGCCTGAAACCACCAGAGTTTAATTCCCAAAAGCCATGTAAATGACTGATCACAGCCATGCATTCCTGTAACACCAGTCTAGCCAGGGGAAATCACAGCTTTGGGATGAGAGTCTCTACTTCAAGAACACAGGTGGATGACCAAAAAGAAGAGGACAACTGATGCTTTCCACTAGCCTCTACAAAAGTGTACACAGATCACATGTATCTGCACACACATGCAAATTCACCTACACACACACACTCACACACACACACACACACACACACACACCTTTCAGAAAAAAAATATGCCAAATTCAGCTTTATGAACCTCCAAACCAGACAAAGTTTATGGGAGAAATGGGAATTTTGAAACTTACTGATCCAGGCGGAGTTCTCAAATGGTGAAAGAAGTGAAAGAAACTTGTCTCCTTTACCAAATGTAGGCAGAGAGAAAAGCAACCACCATTCAAAAGCAAGCACACTCTAAAACCCCAGGCAGAACTCAAGCATATACCTTAGGCTGGAATTCAGATCGTTCCCCAGTAACACCTTAGGGCTGGACCCTAGGATCCACCCACAGTGACACCTCCTCCAGGCAGGCAGCTGGAGGTCTAAATTACATACTTTAATCAACTCCTGAATCTATTGGTATTCACAGCTATATCTGTTCAAACTACCACAGTCTTTATGTTGTAATGTGAAATTTTATGTGTACCAACATTCCTGACTATATGTACCATATTAAGTCACTATTAAAACTACATATATTAGTATATTAGTATTACATATTAATATGCATATATTCATACTACAATTTAGCTTTATTATCTCATGTATGTTATTACATATTCAGTACATATTAATTTAATTCAGACTGAAATTTAAGGATCTCTGAATGTTGTATAGCAAATACCTCTGAACTGAAATATTCTCTCCTGAATGGAGAGAAAAAGCTCAGGAAACTCAATAGGTGAAGTCTGGGATTGTTGAAACTTAAAAGACACCATGACAGTATCCCAAGGTTGATAACTGTGAAAGGAAAGACCACTGTTGTGTATCAATTTTCTCTGAATTAAGACATTCCCTCCTAGGGGTAGAGTGAGGCTCAGGAGACTCAGGAAGTCATGTCTGGAAAAGCTGAAACTGAAAAGGCTAAAAAACTCCACCCTAATGTTATTAGTCAGTCTCAAAACAGTGTGTCAAAATAAGATCTATATGTTTGTAGCGTTGAAACAGAAGTACAGAAAGTTGTCATTATTGAATTAAGATTGTTATAGTAATTATAATTTACTATAAAAATTTAAAAATTCACACAATTGAATATACCTTGAGCCTTCAAAAAACAGAGTTCTTTTATTATTATTTCTTGAAATTTTGGAACATTTGCCTTAGATCCCAGATGTAGCAGTTCACTCTTACCTTAAATTTTGTATTATTTTGTATATTTCATATATATACGACTCACTTTTTTTGAGGTCATATTTTATATACTTGTATAAAGACCACACTTTAAGCCAAAGATTAACTTGTTTAAACCTCACAATCAATTTTCCTTTGCTTTATAAACTACAGTTTTGTACAAAAACAAGACGTAAATAGCATTGCTAATTGCTTCTACTGCCCTGAGTTCTCTTAGCTGAGTTATCTTCACTGGCTCCACAGGATACCAAGCAGAGTTTCAGCAAGGCTCTATTTTTTTTTTTTAAACTGGTATTCCAATTGGCCAAGAATTCAGTATGAAGTTTCTTCACTGATGGCAAAATTCATTTTTTATGTGGCTATATGACAAATTTTCTCCATCTATTACAGATGATTTATGTATTTTGTAATATTATGAACATCTAATTGGCTTATTATTGACATTGTATAGAATTGAGTACATAAAAATATGATGAGAATTTCTTACATTTCTGTTTTAGATAATGATGCATTTCTTGATTGCTTAGATGTTTAACATCTCTTCAAAATATTTGGCACTTTTCAAAGCACCAATCCTACAGGCTTAATTTAATTGTTCCCTATATATTTTACATTTGATGCTACTTACAAGTTTTTTTTTTTTCAACCTCTGTCAATTGCTAGAGTTTACAAAATGACAAATTTATGTTTCCTATGAATCTTTTTATTTTATTATTGGGTAAATATGCATAATAATGCTAGAAGCATTTTTGACTTATTCAGATTTACAATGGATACCATCATAAAACAAATGTGAAATTATGTAACACTTCACAATATTTCTTTTATTTCAGTTACTATTGTGCTGGTTTATAAACAATACTGAGTGTAGGTATAAAAGGGTTACCCTGACCTTGTTCCTAATTGCAGAGGAGACACATTAGTATTTCACTATTAATTATGATATTATTTGTCTTTTTTCAAAGATGGCCTTTTCCTAGTTTCTTTTACTCTTATCGTGACGAAAGGTTTTTATCCCAAATGTGTTAAATTAGAACAATTCCTTAATCTATTGATTGATTACATGATCCTAGCTAGATCATGTAAGAATGAGAAGCACAGATTACCAATACAAGTAGACACAGAAAAAAAGGGTTACCTGAACTCTATATTTGGATCATGGTAGTTGTCATTTGTAAGTTTTTTTTTTTTAAATTTAAGCTAACAGAATTGTGCATATTTATTAGATATTGTATGGTACATTGATGTATGTATGCATTGTATGATGCTTCAACCTACATGAACATATCTAGCTCTCAAACATTAAATCATTAAATAGACTTTCTTTCTTCTCATTGCTTTGATGTATGCACCGAGTTATCAAATCTATAGCTAACTTATTGTGCATGACTAAACAACAGCACATATTTCTCCTCTATTTTACTTCTGCAGTAGGCTTTGGTACTTAGCATCCTTACAGGAGCTTGCTCATTTCATCTTGTTGTCAAAATATAAAGTTTCTGGTATTTTTTTTTATCTTTTAGATAAATGTATTGAGCTATTCATTCATTTCTGTTTTAGGAATACTGGTGTTGATAACTTTTGCTTCCCTCCTTTTCATAATCATGTGAGTAGCATTTTATCAGTTTTTTTCCACATACATGAACATTCATGTTTAATTGAAAAGAACAAGCATTTTGTTTTTGTTGACTAGATTGTTGTCCAAATCCAACTTGCTTAAGTTACTTTGCAAAAGTTAAGTTTACTATCCTTACTGATATTTCACTTATTTGCATCAACTTCTGAAAGATCAGTTTTATAATCACCAATTACAGTTGTGGAGTTATCTACTTCTCTGTGAGAGTCGATCAATTAATCTTTTGGGAATCTTAAAGCCGATCTAGTTGTCTATACATGAGAAAAAATGTATTGAGTCCTTGATCACTTTATCATGATGAAAGGAACTGCATTATATCTGACAATATTATGTATGCCTTTTTCCCTGTGTTATTAACATAACATATGTACCTTTATGTGGGTAGCAGCTCCATGACATATATTTCTCCATAATTTCACTTTAACTTGGTTATACATATTTAAATTTAGAGTCCATTTCTTGTAAACAAGATAAAACTGTGTTTTGCTTCTTCATTCATCTGAGATGACCTGCTTCTCAAATGGACTGTTTAAGCCATTTATATTTCCTGTAATTATTTATATGGTTGAGTATAATTGAATTTACCACTTATTTTTTTTCTGTTCATCTGTTCATCTTCATGAAACAGCCTTATTGATATATAACATGTAATTTATCGATTTAAATGATATAACTCAAGTAATGGCTTTTAGTGTGTTCATAGAGTTATACATCCATTAGCACAATTAATCTTAAAATAATTCAATTACTTCTAAAGAAATCTTGCTTCTTTATAATCCCATATATAACCTTTTCTACATAAACTATAGATAAACAGTAGTCTGTTTTTGTCTGGATAACTTCTGTAGGTGGAATCTTATACTACATAGTTATTCTGTTTTCAAGGTTAGCACATGTTTTCTGAAATCACTTCTTGATGACTAATATTCAATCATTTATCTATCCATTTTATACACTCATTCATCAGGTGACAGAAATTTGGACTACTTCCATTTTTGTCCATTATAAATATCTCTGCTATGGAAATTTGCATGTGTTTTTACAAGGCTCAACTTTTTCATTTCTCTTGGCTGTATATATAGGAATGGAAATGGTGGATCTTCATGGTTAACCACCTAAGAAACTTGCCATATTAATTCTAAAAACCAATCCATCATTTCCATTGCCACCAGTGGCAAAGATGGCTTCCAGCTTCTCTTCAGTCTCAACGACAGACATCCTGGTGAACATGAAGTAATGGCTCATTTGAGATTTATATGAGTTTTCTTACTAGATAATGATGTTGAGCAACTTTTGACATGTTTTTAGTCATTTCAGTATATTCTTTGGAAAAATGTCTCCAGATTTTTACACATTTTAAATTTAATATTTGCCTTTTAGATTGAATCATCTGTTATTTATTTCTTTCCCTATCTTTTGACATTGTGTTATTAATGAATTGAATATTATTTGTTGAATTCATTTTAGCACCACAATTGGGGCATTTAATATATCACAGCCTGTCTCTGAATGTTGTATGAGCAAACCATGTATTGTATAAGACATTAAAGAGATACACTTTTCATTTGTCCCTCCATCATTTTTGTTTTACTATACGTTCAATATATTTAATCTAGTTCAAAATAATACAATGTACTACCTTTAAACTATTAAATTTAAAATAATTGGAATTTTTTAAAGCTATTATATTTACCTATACATCTATACAATCTGTGTGCTTAGGCTTCACAGGCAAGCACCTTAACTTCTAAGTCATCTCTCCAGCCCCCTTCCAGGACATTATATATTACTAAATGTTGCTTTCTTCTCCTGGATTCTACTCTAGAACCTCAGCATATTTTTTTTAATTAGGAAATTTATCTTATGGGAAAATCATATATTGGTCCCATTTCCTTTATATTATCAGAATATATCCCATCCTTCCCACCTCCATTCCACTGAAGGCTCTTCTCAGTGGAGTTAGTTGTATTCATCATGGGGTTATGGATTAGGAATGCAGCAGTCAGTCACTGTGGCAGCAATGTCTCAGGATACTCCTTTCCACTCTGAGACTCTTAAAATCTTTCAGCCCCTCTTCCACAATGTTTCCTGAGTCTTGGTAGAGAGTTGTAACTCTACAGTAGTGTTGAGCTCTCTGCAACTTCTTGATGGGCTATGAGCGTCTGAAGTGCCTATCACCATCTCCCTGGAGCAGGTTGTCAGGATAGCCATGAGAGCAACATTCCTGCTTAAGTCACCATCTCTACTGTGGTGTCACCTAGGCCCTGGCAGATGTGCTACAGGTTGCTAATCTCATGCTAGATAGTCACCCATCTTTTCTTGTCATGTTGATGGATTTTGGCTTTCCCCAGTTTTTACTATTTTCTGTGAAAGAGAAAACAGATTCTCTAACTGAGAGTGAGAGAGAGAAAGCAACATGGACTAAAAAGTATAATAATAGTTCTTTGAGAGATATTTTTATCGATGTAGCCATTCTATTTGGCAAAGTACTAATGGGGGTTTCTGTCTGACTTCCATGACTATCATATCCATAGGATTCTGACTAGCAAATATGAGTTCTTTCCTATGGAGTGGGCCTCTTATCCAATCATAGAGCCATTGGTTATCTCCATAGAATGAGTGCCACTATTGCAGAGGTGTGTACATATTGATCATCTGTTTGATTCAGTAGCTACCATAGGATTCCCAGGACTATGATCATTGGCTATCAGGAAGCTGGCTTCCTCCTAAACCCCAGCATGATCCTTCGGTGTTGTGTGTCTTCTGCTTATGGTGTCTTCATCAATGGAGTCTAACATTTTAGCTGTGACACATAATCAAGAACATTGGCTTAAGCTTGCCTATTTTGGGGGACCTCATAGGTTTCCCCAACCAACAGATCACTTGGGATATAACCCATTTCTGACACTTGGAATTACAAGGTAGAGCCACTGGTTAAACCTTTTTCCGTGCTCTCTGGGAAACTTCTGCCCAGAACACACCCCTGTTACTCCTACTGAGGGTTATATCTTTTATAGTTTACCACAAAGAAGAAATGTTTCTATGGTACTAATTCATATTGTCTTTCATTTTTTTTCAAATTATTTTTTCTTTATTAGTTAGTTTTGTATTCAGCAAATACAGTCAGTTTGGTACCATTATTAGGCTCATCCGTGACCAACCCCCTCCCCTTGGCCCCTCCTTGTTGAGGTATACGGGTCATGCATTGTGGAGTTAGCCCACAGTTATGGGTAAGCTAAATGTCTTTGCATATCATCACCCAACAAGTGGCTCTGACATTCTTTCCACCCCCTCTTCCGCAAAATTTCCCTGAGCCATGTTGGGTTCATTTTTGGTCTGTTTCAGTGATGAGGTGTTGGGGGCCTCTGAGGCTCTGGCTCTCTGATTTGGTCTGTGCTGATCTCCTTCCCCCTTGTGCTGGTATCGGGTTCATCAGGAAAACAGCACCCTTCTTGTTTCTCCAATTTTTCTTAGTTTCAGCCAGGGCCCTTTTGTGGTATGATGGGGTGTCTTTCATTTTGTGCAAATCTCCCAACTAGACCCTTCCACCCCATATTATCTGTACTCACAACTCATGCTCTTCCAAGTTAGGTACCACATATGAAGGACATCATGTGGCACTTGCATTTCTATGCTTGTGTGACTTTGCTTAGTATGATTTTTTCAAAGTCCATCCATTTTCCTGAAATTTTAATTATTTCATTTTTTTTTTTTTTGCCCGAGTAGAATTTGTGTATATATACCAAATCTACATTACCCAATCATTCAGTGATGAACATTTGGGCTGATTCTAGTTCCTAACTATTGTGAATAGAGGAGCTACAAACATAGCTGGCCAGGTAACTCCATAGTACAGAGCAGAGTCTTTAGGGTATATGCCAAGAAGTGGTATGGCTGGAACAAGTAGTAGGTCTGTTTTGGGCTGTTTGAGGAGTCTCAATATTAATTTCCACAGCGGTTGTGCAAGTGGATCAGGGTTCCTCTTTCCCTACATCCCTGCTAGCATTTGTTGTCACTTAAATTTTTGATGATTGCCATTCTAACTGGGGTGAGATGGAATTTCAAAGTCATTTTAACTTGCATTTCCCTGATTGCTTAAGATGTTGAACAACTCTTTGGGTATTTATTTGCTATTGGAATATCTTTCTTTGAGAATTCTCTATGCAATTCCCCTCCCCATTTTTAAGTTGGTTGCATGACTTTTTATTGGTTAGTTTTTTGATTTCTTTATAAATTTTAGATATTAATCCTCTGTTAGATGTATAGCTGGCAAAGACCCTCTCCCACTCTTTAGGTTGTTTATTGACTCTGTTGATGGTTAGCTTATCTGTGAAATAGCTTTTGAATTTCATGAGACCCTAGTGGTTAAGTTTTTGTCCAATTCCTTGGGCTACTGGGGAATTATTCAGAAATTCCTTCCCTGTACCTGTATCTTGGAGTCTTCTGTCTATTTTTAAATCTAGTCATTTCAGAATTTTGGGTCTTATATTTAACCCTTGATCCATTTGGAATTGATTTTTTTCTGCAGGGTGAGAAAAGATGTTCTAGGTTCATTCTTCTACTTGTAGCTATCCAGATTTTCTATCACCATTTGTTAAAATGTTATCTTTACTCCAGCATGCATTTTTAAAATTTTTTTTGTTTATTTTTATTTATTTATTTGAGAGTGAAAGACAGAGAGAGAAAGAGGCAGAGCGAGGGAGACAGAGAGAGGGAGGGAGAGAGAAAGAGAGAGAGAGAGAGAGAATGGGCGCGCCAGGGCCTCCAGCCACTGCAAACTCCAGACGCATGCGCTCCTTGTGCATCTGGCTAACGTGGGTCCTGGGGAATTGAACCTGAGTCTTTAGGCTTTGCAGGCAAACACCTTAACCACTAAGCAATCCCTCCAGCCCCCAGCATGCATTTTTTTTACCCTTTTTCAAAGATCAGGTAGTTGTAGTTATAAGAAGGACTATGGAAATAATCCTGAAAGATAGCCTTAGCTGTAGTTATAAGAACTAACACCTGGATCCTCTTTTCTACATGTCTGTTTTTGTGTGCCAGTACCAAGCTGCTTTTATTACTAAGGCTTTATAATGTATCTTGAAATCTGGGATAGAGGTGACACCAGGGGTGTTCCTTTGGCTGAAGATACTTTGGCTATTCAAGGCCTCTTATACTTCCACATTAATTTCATCTCATATCTCCCTTCATTTCTATCTTTAGTGATTTTACATCTTCATTTTGTAGGTCTTTCCCTTCCTTGGTTAGGTTCATGCCAAGATATCTAATGGTTTGGTAGATATTATAAATGGGACTGCTCTGTTGATTTCTTTCTCTATATGTTTGTCATATGTATATATGGTTACTGATTTTTGTTTGTTGATTTTATATCCTGTCACTTTGCTGAAAGAATTTATCAATTCTTGGAGTTTATTAGTGGAGTTTCTCAGATCACTTATGTAAAGAATCATGTCATCTGAAAATAGGCCTAGCATGACTTTTTCTTTCCAATTTGTATCCACTTTATTTCTTACTCTTGCCTTATTGGTTGAGCTAAGACTTCAATTACTATGTTGAAAAGAAGTGGTGAGAATGGGCCTCTTGTCTTGTTCTTGACCTTAATGGGAATGCTTAAAGTCTTTCACCATTTAGAATGATATGGGCCTTAGGTCTGGTATGTGTATATATATAGCTCTAATTATGTTGAGATATGAACCTTCCAATCCCTATTCTCTCCAGGACGTAAATCACAAAAAGATGTTGTATTTTGTGGAAGACCTTTCCTGCATCAGTTGAAATGCTCATGCGATTGTTGTCTTTAACACTGTTGTATGATGCAGTATATTTATTGATGTTCATAATTTGAACCATCCTTGCATCCCTGAGATAAAACCTACATGATAGAGGTGAATGACACTTTCAATGTGTTCTTTTATTTGGTTTTCAAGAATTTTATTGAGAATTTTTGCATCTAATTTCATCAGATATATTGGTCTATAATTGTCTTTTCTTGTTAGATCTCCATCTCTGTTGAGCATTCATGTAACGCTGACTTCATAGAAGACATCAGAGAGTATTCCCTCCCTTTACATTCTGTGGAGTAACTTGAGAAACAATGGTTTCAGTTCTACAATGAAGGCTTTGTACAATTTCTCAGTGAATTGATCAGGGCCTGGCCTTTCTTTTCTTGGTGAGGGGGGCAGAGGCTTTAAATTACAATTTCCATCACACTGGATATTATAGCTTTATTCATGTAATTTATCCCTTGTGAGTTTAGTTTGGGTAGGTGTTGCAGTCCGGTTCACATTGCTGGTAGAAATCACCCAACAAAGAGCAGCTTCTGGGAAAAAGATTTATTTTGGCTTACAGGCTCAAGGGGAAGCTCCACGATGGCAGGGAAAAACGATGACATGAGCAGAGGGTGGGCATCACCCCCTGGCCAACATAAAGTGGACAATAGCAACAGGAGAGTGTGCCAAACACTGGCATGGGGAAACTGTCTATAACACCCATAAGCCCGCCCCCAACAATACACTCCCTCCAGGAGGCATTAATTCCCAAATATCCATCAGCTGGGAACCTAGCATTCAGAACACCTAAGTTTATGGGGGACACCTGAATCAAACCACCACAGTAGGTGATATGAATCCATTGCTTCCAAATATTCTACTTTTGTGGAATATAGATTTTTGAAATGTGTCCCAATGATACTTCCAATTTCGTTCATAGCTGTTGTGACATTTCCAATCTTGCTGATTTAAGTATTGTTTTATTTATTTATTTAGATCAATTTGTACAGGGGTTTACAAAACTTGCTTATTTTATTTTATTTAAGAACCAGCTCTTTGTTTCCTCAACTTTTGAAATTGTTTTCTTAATTTTCAGTTCTTTGACTTCTGCTTTGATCTTGATTGTTTCATTCTGTCTGGTGCTTTTGGATTTGGAGCGTTCATGTTTTCCAGTGTACTCAGGTAGACGGTTAAGTCATCTTGAGCTCTCTCTGTCTTTGTAATGTATGTATTTAGTGCTATAAACTTGCATGTTAAGCCTGCATTCATTGTGTTCCATAGATTTTGGCATATTGTGTTTTCATCATCATTCAGTTCTAGAACGTTATTAATTTTCTTTTTGTTTTCTTCGACTATACCTTTATTATTTAGTAGTGAGTTATTTAGTCTCCAGCAGTTGATATATTTTTTGTTGTTTGTCTTGTTGTTTTCTAATTTTATTACATTGCGACTGTATACAATGCAGGGGCTTATGACAATTTTCCTAAATTTGTGGAGGCCTACTGTATGGTCTATTTTAGAGAAGATTTCATTATCTGCTAAGAAGAATATGTCTTCTGTAGAGTTAGGGTGCAATGTTCTGTAGATGTCTGTTAAGTACAGTTAATCTATGGTGTTGTTTAGCTCCATTATTTCTCTGCTAATTTTCCATTTGCATAGTCACTGTATTGGCAATATGAGAATATTAAAGTCCCCCCTATTATTTTCATTGGGATTTATGTCTGGTTTGTTATATAGTAGATTTTGCTTTATAAAATTTGTTGCATCAGTGTTTGGAGCCTATAAGTTTATGACCCTAATATCTTCTTATTGAATTGTTTCCTTAATGAACAAGAAGTGGCCTTATTTATCTGTTTTGATCACTTTTTATTTAAATTTCATTTTGTCAGATATTAGTATAAGTTATATGTGCTTGTTTCTTCTATCCATTGGGTTGTAATTACATTTTCCATCTTTTCACCCTAAGTAGGTACCTAGCTTTGAAGGTAAGATAAGTTTTCTCCTAGACAGCAAATGGATGGAGCCATTTTTCTGAACCAACCTGTTAACCTGTGCCATTTGGTTGGGGAGTTGAGTCCATTAATATTCTGAGTTACAACTTTGATGTTTGAATTAATCCTTGTCATATTGAAGGCTTTGTGGAGTTTTTGTATTTTCTTAAACTTTGTATGCTTTTGTGTCTGTTCTAGGTTTGATGTTACTTTTCCCCTGGAGAGATTGCTTAGTGGTTAATGCTCTTGCTTGCAAAGCCTGAGTACCCAGGTTCAATTTCCCGGTACCCACATATAGCCAGATGCACAAGGTGATGCATGCATCTGGAGTTTGTTTGTAGTGGTTAGTGACACTGCTGCACCCATTTTTTGTCTCTCACTCTCTCTCAAGTAAATAAATAGAATATTTAAAAGTCCTCAATAGATCCCTCAATATAATGAAGAGAATAAAAAATAACTTAGTAGGACTGGAGATGTGGCTTAGAAGTTAAGGAACTTGTCTGTGAAGCCCAAGAACTCCTGATAGAATCCTCCAAATCCCACCTATAACCAGATGCGTCAGTGACTGAACCGTGCAATGTCATTCAGACCCACAAGGAGGCATACATGTCTAGAGTTCATTCACAGCTGCTAAAAGGCCCTGGCACACCCATTCTTTCTTTCTTTCTCTCTCTCCCCCCCCCCTCTCAAAAATAAAATAACTTGATAGATGGGTAAATGAAATTGAGGAGAATAAACCAAAAAATGAACCCAATGCTCAGTGGAATATTCTTAATAAAGACTTGATCACATGCATGAACAAAATCCAAGAGACAATAAGAAAGTCAAATTCAGCAATGAAAACAGAATTTAAGAAAGAGATGGAGACCGGGTACCAGCAAAAGGGTGAAGGAGATCAACACAGGGAAAAATCAACTCCTACCAAATTAGAGATCCAGAGACCCAGAGGCCCCCAACACCTCATCACTGAAGCAGACCAAAAATGAACCCAACATGGCTCAGGGAAATTTTGCAGAAGAGGGGGTGGAAAGAATGTCAGAGCCACATGTTGGGTTATGATAGGCAGACACATTTCTCCTACCCATAACTGTGGGCTAACTCCACAATGCATGACCCATATACCTCAATAATGAGGGGACAGGGGGAGGGGGTAGGACATGGAGGAGCCTAAGAATGGTACCAAATTGACTGTATTCGCTGAGTACAAAACTAATTAATAATAAAAAATACAAAAAAAGAAAGAGATGGAGACAATGAAGAAAAATGTAATGTAAAATAAAATAACTCTTTAAAAATATTTTTATTTTAATTTATTTTTAAAGTTTGAGAGAGAGAAAAAGGCAGATATAGAGAGAAAGGGTATGCCAGGGCCTCCAGCTGCTGAAAATGAAATCCATACATATGTGCCACATTGTGCATCTGGCTTATGTGGGTCCTGGGGAATCAAAGCTGAATCATGTTATCCTTTTCATCCCTCTGGCCTGCTTTGCTTAAGAAGAAACTCCCTACCTTGTCCCTTTGCTTGATTTTTTAGAAATTACTGTCCTTCATTGGGAATACAAAATATGTCCATATCTAATCATATATATATATATATATGTGTGTGTGTGTGTGTGTGTGTGTGTGAAATTACTGTCCCATGTCTAAACATATTCCTCTCATATATTTTGACTTGGTAATTGGGTTATTGCTGTAACAAAGCAATTTCTGAGCAGTTCAACTTTCATGGAGAATAGTAGAAAAACAATTTACTAGTTTTAAATCAAACTGTTCAAACCCTATGCTGATCTTTGGATCTCCACAGTCATTTTCCCTATTTATATCTCCATAGTACCCACATGAACCCCACAGGCAATTCTAAGAGATCACTTTGATGGCATTTACAGCCTTATCCATGTTAGTTACTGGAATCATAATTGAAATATAAATGTGGATTTGCATTTTCCAAGTATTATTCAATGTGTTCTTTGAGGGAAAGATGATACTTGGCGATTAATAATTATGTTGGGAAATTAATGTCCATTCATACAAGTGCAATAGTGGTTCACAGCCATGGTGGAAAACCAACTGCTTTTGATTTGGCTAACTGATCTTCTCAGTGGAACAGGACCCATACCTGGAGCTAGAAAACATGTCAGAACCATATCCAAACATGAGCTCGCTCTCTATTATCAGGCTGCCACCAATTGTGGGCTACAAGAGGGCCTACACCTATTAAATTCTCTATAAAAAAGGGGGGTTATTCCACTTCTGTGGTGCTAACTTTACTCTCCGTTGGAGAATCTCTTTCTCTTTTTCATATAGATGCAGGTCCTAAGGAGAGAACTACCCCATCATACATCAAAAGGGCCCCAGCTGAAACTAAGAATAATTGGCGAAACAAGCAAGGGTGCTGTTTTCTTGGTGTATCTGGTACCAGCACAAGGGTGAAGGAGATCAACACAGAGAACAATCAACTCCTACCAAGTCAGATATCCAGAGACACAGAGGCTCCCAAGGCCTCATCACTGAAGCAGACCTAAAATGAACACAACATGGCTCAGGGAAATTTTGCGGAAGAGGGGGCAGAAAAAATGTCAGAGCTACACATTTGGTCATGATACCAGAGCCATTTCCTCCTACCCATAACTGTGTGCTAACTCCACAGTGCATGACCCACATACCTCAACAAGGAGGGGCCAGGGGGAGGTGGTAGGACATGGAGGAGGCTAACAGTGGTACCAACTTGACTGTATTGACTGAGTACAAAACTAATTAAATAAAAACGCCTAGGGCTGGAGAGATGGCTTAGCGGTTAGGCGCTTGCCTGTGAAGCCTAAGGACCCCGGTTCGAGGCTTGATTCCCCAGGACCCACGTTAGCCAGATGCACAAGGGGGCTCACGCATCTGGAGTTCGTTTACAGAGGCTGGAAGCTCTGGCGCGCCCATTCTCTCTCTCTCTCTCTCTCTCTCTCTCTCTGCCTCCTTCTCTCTGTCACTCTCAAATAACTAAAAATAAAACAAAAAAAATTTAAAAAAATAAATAAATAAAAAATAAAAACACCTAAAAAAAAAGCAAGCCAACAGATTCTACTCAAGCTCTCAATAAAATGAGGATTAGAAGTGTCCTACTGGTAGGTTTGGTAATGTGGGAGGATGTAATGTGGTAGGGGGTAATAACTAAGGATTTAATCCAATATTATAACCCTACCTATGTGACTTAATAAAAGTTCAATTGAAGTCCTAAAGACATAACTTGCCTCTTCTATTTACTTGCTTCCCTTTGCTTTCTGTAGAATCTGCTTATGAAATTCAGTATATACTTATTCCTATTTTGTAAAATAGTACAGAAGTCAGGAAAGAGAAAGCAAAAAAAATATCTGATATGCTACAGCATGCTATTGTTATTTTGATATATGAATATTCTTTCTTCCAAACTGTCCCCAGAAGGTGGCCATTATGAATTGCAGTGTCTTGTGATCTAAACTTCCCAGAAAAATAGACACATCCAAGTTAAAGATTCTACAAGGCTGATTGACTTATAAGAACTTTGATTGTGGCAAGTTGCAAAATTGCCAATTCAGTACCAAATTTACCTAGGCTATCTTTAGCTGCTTAGCAGCTATTGATTGACCTTCACTGTGTCTATCCTTACAATTCATGGCTTTCAAGTAAAACCTTTTGGAATAAATTAACTAAACAGGTTACCAGCTTCCACCAGCCCTAAAACCAAGAATGTCATCAGATAGAAACTAATAGCTATAGCAAACACTTTCCCACTATAACCTACCTACCTGACATTCTCATCAACATATTTGAAAAATGCTTTGAGTTATGACTTTATTTTATTCTGTGACTCCATAAACTTCTCACAAAACTGTTTCCATGATGGAAAATGCATTTGGGTAGACCTGAATCTGTGTTCCCAGGCTATGGCCATTCATAGTTGGCTTGAGAAAATACTATCTTATGTTTCCTTTGAGGTGAGCATTGTTTTACTTTGACAAGTTACAATGCCTATAGATGTTATAGAGACAAGCTGGCTATGGCATGGAGTAATTACTGAAGAATGAGGTTTCCATGCTCTGAATTATTGTGCTCAATTTAAAGTTAAACACTGTGTTGTCATACAGCTATATCTGGAAAACAAACTTCATGGCTATGTGTTAGATAATGTTATTATTAGTGTTTTTTCATATTCATGTGGGAGGAAGCAGCATAAATCTTGCTCTTCAAGGAGAGGTCATGAGAAATGGGAGCTTATTATTTTATTACTATTATTATTTTGGATTTTCAAGGTAAGATCTCGCTCTAACCCTGCCTGCCTGGAATCCACTATGTAGTTTCAAGATGGCCTCAAACTCATGGTAATCCTCCTACCTCTGTGCTCCCAAGTGCTAGGATTAAAGGTGTGCACCACCACACCTGTCTAAAGCTTAAATTATGAAATTGCTTTGCCATAAAAAGCTCTTTAAAAACCTTTTTGCAGATATATTGTGATTATTTTTATTATGACTATTTACTTTTAGTCTCTCAAAGAGTGATCAGTAAATCAATAATATATATTTTACAATATTCTGTTTTAAGCATATTTATCTCTGAAGTAAAGATAATTAAGGAATTAATTCAAGAGTCAGGGTGTTTAACATATTTCTAAACATAAATATAATGAAAATTCTGGGCTATCAGCAGGATGTGAATGAGGGTATGACTGAACTGACTGTGTATGGCAGGTATGGGGACAACTTCATTAAAAAGAAATGCACTTATTGAATTAGCCTAAATTTAGGAGATTTCATTTAAGTCAAAGCTAAAATTATGAAGGTACAGCATCACTGGTGTTTGAATATGAAGTTGTATGGAAGTCTTAAGGGGCCAGTCAGAGGCTGTGTCTCTTTTTCCTTTTTTCTATTTAAGGAGCACACAAGTAAATGTCCTCCTCCAGTTCTACTAGCTTCACACAGTTAATGCGTTCATATTTTCACCTTTCCAATTCCCTCAAATTTGTATCCTGTATTCCACTTTGATATTTCTCAGGAGATGTTCATTCCACCTGACTTGAGTGATCTAAAGCATTTTTTACAAACTGTAAATTCTGAGAATACTTGATAGAATGGTACAGAATGATTACATGTCATTCTAATGTATAGCTATTGTGATTCTTATAGACACTGGAATTCTAAAATTCCTAATGCAAGTCTTTGAATGACTCAGAAAGGCCATTAGTAATGAGTGATATCTACCACATTGTAAGTTACCAGTGGCCTAGGAAATAACCATAATATCAAGAATGGAGACAAAAATGATTTTGAATAGCGTACTTGTCTCACAATGAACAACATTACAATGTGGAAAGATGAAGAACAGTATTCTTAAGTGATATGAATTACTTTGTTAAATAAACATTCTCCCTGTGGGAGGAAGTGATTAAAAACATTTGAATATGCATTTTTACTCAAACCTGATTAAGATATATTTAAAATTTAATAAAAATCAGGTTAGTCAAATTCTATTACTTGAGACATTTCCCAAAGTTCACTGAAAGTTTTTTTGATTTTTACAAATGATAGCTGAAACTTATTGTAAAGCAGATTGTATCCATCAAGCTAGTGATTACCTGAGAGGGGATACCTGCAGGGAAGAGGAAAGGGAAGCAATGCAGGAAATGAAAGGCTGAAAATAGTAAGAAGAAAGGAAAGAAGGAAGAATGACATATTAATAAAATCAGTGACTTGGTTTTTAGAAGTTTTTTTTTTTCATTAAATAGTTTTGTAACAGGTAGAAAAAGAAATGACTTATCACTTAAGTCCACAGATTAAATATAAGCAAGATAAGTCTGACATCTCTGTTTTTGTTTTGTTTGTCTTCATTGCTTTGGCTCCAAATCCTGCTTGAGTCTGCACAGACATATTAATCCTAACCATTTCATCTTTTCAAGGCTGGAGACATTGAAATAAGTCACCTTCTTAAGCCTGTAGTAGTCACCTTGAATGATAGGCACAGCAAGCCTCACAGGACAGACCAAACTCTCGATGAGAGCAGTCAACCATGAGGGTGAGGCTTCACCCTGGAGCAGAAATAACCATCTCACGAGAAGCAACTTGCTCAATGAGTAGTGGGCACCACTGTGGACTACCGTGTAGAACTTGGGCTGAGACAATGATCACTGGAAAGACATACCTTGACCAGGACTGCTTAGTAATCTATACTTATTGTACCTTGACTTAATACTTCCTGTATTTAAGTGCAGAGACTATATCAGTTCTCTAAAGATGGATCCTTTTATCTCTTATTCCTAACATGTGCCTACGTTGATAAACTTTTCTACCTGTACTTTTCAACATTCCTCACCTTTCAATTAGCTTACTGAAACAGGTGGCTGAGCCAGCACTTTCACCCTAAGCCTCAGGTTACAGTTTCTCATTATATCACAGGGACCTTCCTTTGGCATAATTTTATTACTTAATCATGAAAAGCAACTTTTTAAGGCCACACGGTATTTTGTAATATCAATTGAAGTGATGGAGTTTATAGCTACAAACTTAGATAAACTTAGAAGACAAAATCCCATTGTTGTAGTTTAAATGTGGTAGTTGGAATGCATGGCCCCATACACTCCGATATTCTATTAAAATTGAGCTTGCAACTTAAGCCCAGGCAGACAGATCCCTGCTACAGGGGGGATGTGCAACTGAGGGCAGATCTTGGAGTGCAGTCCTAAGGTGTGTGGGGAGCAGTTTGAGCTCTGGTGGTTCGTGCTGCTGCTGTTTGCTGACTATCTGGTAATGTGCCTCTGCTGTGAATCTATAGAAGTGAGTCAGCTTTTTCCACCATTGATGGTGTTCCCTTGGAATTCATAAGCCTGAAGTAAACCCCTTCCTTCCACAAGTTACTTCTGCTTGAATGTTGGCTCCAGCAATGAGGTGCTGACTACAATGCCATGTTTACCTTAAAGTCACAACTTTCATGTCTATGCAATGACATATGTCAAGCCACTATTTTTGTGAAAGAAAAACTACATAACAAACAAGCTATACTTCCATGGAACACTTTATTTGGGGCTATTGAAACAGAGGAGCAAGAATGTGTTGAAATAAACAAGAGCTCAGGTAAGCTAGTAGAAAGTCACTGGAGGAGGTGAGAGGAGAGGCTATCAGTGCAATTAGGCCATCTGTGTTTGCAGTTTTACAATTGAAGGTAGAATCCTACTTTCATGCAGAAACTAGAAGAAGGCCGCATTATCTTTTTTTGATGATTATATTTCAAATCTTTAACTCCTAACCTCTTTGGAAACTCATTGTGTCACTCTGGAACCTCACCCATGCCTAGACTCTAGGAGGGGATTAGTGCACAGAAATAATTAATAATTGCAAGTGATCTACACTAAGTAGTAAAAAGAGAGTCAAGGACCTTATAATTAGGGAAAGAACCCAAAACAGTGTATAGTGCAACCAAGAGGAGAACATCACAGCAATCTTAGTCAGGCACATTTGTTTGATTTTATCAGATGATGAAGAATTTCACTGGCATTATTTCATGTACTAGTATTATTTACAGTTATTGATGAGATGTAACTATATTTTAATTAAAATATTACAGATATACGCTTTTGTTTAACTCTTTTCAAAAATATTTATTTATTTATTTGAGAGAGAGATAGAGAGAAAGAGAGAGAGATAATTTGCATACTAGAGCCTCTAGCTGCTGCAAACGAACTCCAGATGCATGTGCCACCCTGTGCATCTGGCTTATGTGGGTCCTGGGGAATCAAACCATGGTCCTTTGGCTTTGCAGGCAAGGGCCTTAACTGCTAAGTCACTTCTCCAGCCCTATTTGTTTAATTGAGACTCATCTAGCTGATTTGTTACATTATATAGTTTAAGTTGTAGATATTTCTTATATTTATGTAGCTGAATTATTTGTTGACTTATGAGTCCTAGGGGTGTAACATCTGCTGTTATCTGGCTAAATGTATATACTATGCTCACCATACTGCCCAGTAAGCACTTCTCTTAATGTTAATACCCATATATTAATGCTACTTTAACTTTTGGTTAGAGAACCTTCTCTTTGCAGATGGCAGTGACCTTGAGATGACTCAGAAGTCACCATGCTGCTGAGAGAAGTGACAGAGGAGTGCTCAGCACTGAAATATCTCTATCACACCTTCCAAAGCTCAGGGTCTATTGCAGAAGAGGTGGCAGAAAGAATGTAAGAGCCAAAGGAAGGGTAGGACTCCTTACAGCATGCTCCTCCAGACAGAAAATGGCCTGGATATTCATGACCCCATAGTCCCTGACACTACCTACACAAGCCCATCATAATAGGAGGAAAAGATGATGGCATCAAAATAAAAGAGAGACTGATTGAGAGGGGGAGAGTATATGATGGAGAGTGGAGTTTCAAAGGGGAAAGTGGGAGCAGAGAGGAAACTATCATGGGATATTGTTTACAATCATGGAAGTTGTCAGTAAAAATAATTTTAGCTCATAATTTTTTTATTAAGAATAGCTTTTAGTAAGAATCATCCAATATAATGTCTTGTACTTTCTCATGAAAACTGCTAAAGACTATGAAAAGATGAAAATTCCGTTTTATAGCAACTAAGAAAAGGGTAAAATAATCTTTCCATTGAAAGAATATGATGCAAAATATTGAAAACAATTAGTGTTCTGAGCTTGTGCCCTCTCACTGTATCATAACAGCTGAGTGATGATCAGATCTCTTCTATACCCGCCTCACTACTCATTGCAGACTTCAAACACAGACCCTGTTTTAAAAAAATCAACCACAAAGCAGCCATTTATCCTCATAGTTACTGCTTTTTGAACATTGTATATTCATATTGCAGCCTCGCATAGCACAGAGTCATTTGACTACTCCAAAGCTTAAAAAGTCACTGGCAAGAAATGAGGATAACTGCCGGCAGCATTTTGTATCCTAGTGAGTTGGCACCACAGCTAAACTGTTGTCCAAAATCTGTGCAATGAAGGTAATTTGGTTGTGGCACATAAATACCTACTCTAACCTAAGTGACAAGTTGCAGCACATATCCCGTATCCATCCATCCATTGATGGGCACTCAGTTTGAGTTCCAAAGTCAGTTGTTCTGATGAACATGCATGTGAGAGTGAAAAATGTCTTTTAACATACTGATCTAACACCTATTAGGTATGTAGGAAATATCTACCTCTCTTAATAAAGAGCCTGAGAGACTGTGAGCAGTTAAAGCAAGATTATTTTGTGATCATGCAAGGTTGGGAACCTACAAGACAAAATATCTGGGCACTCCAGGGCCTTTAGCCACTGCACAGGGAAGCCAGCCCCATGTGCCACCTTGTAACTCTGGCTTATGTGGGTCCTAGGGAATCAAACCTGGGTTCTTTGGCTTTGTAGGCAAACATCTTAACCATTAAGCCATCTCTCTGGCCTCACATATGCTATTTTTAAATCATTTGGAGGGCAACTTAAATGTATGAACATACTGAAAATTGGCCATATTCCTATTGGCTTATCCTTTTTTGTCCCATTTCTATCCCTCCTCTGAGGAACCCCCTCAGTGGGGATATGGGTATTCACTGTTGGGTCAAGAATGTGAGGGAACATACATGGTGGTTTGATTCAGGTTTCCCCCGTAAACTTTGATGCCTATGTTTCCCAGCTTATGGCAATTGGAAATTGAAGCTTCCTGGAGGTGGTGTATTGTTGGGGACAGGCTTATGGGTGTTATAGCCAGTTTTCCAATGGCCAGTATTTGGCACACTCTCCTGTTGCTATTGTGCAGTTCATGCTGGCCAGGGTGTGATGTCCACCTTCTGATTCATGCCATTGTTTTCCCTGCCATCATGGAGCCTCCCACTCAAACCTATAAGCCAAAATAAACCTCTTTCTTTGTGCCCACAAGTTGCTCTGGGTTGGGTGATTTCTACCAGCAATGTGAACCTGACTGCAACAGTAAAATGGTACCAAGGAATGGGATTGCTGCTAGACACCTGACTGTACGGTTTTGGTGTTTTGGAGCTGATTTTTAAGAGAATGTGAAAGGATTTAAAACCTTGGCCTAAGAGATGCTTTTCAGTGCTGTAAGTACAGCTTGATGGAATATTCTGGTCAGAGTTGAAAGACCTGAATGCAGTAGAAACTATGGACGTGAGGTTTGGCTTATGAGAGTGAGAAGGAGCTTTGATTGGACTGGGATAGAGGCAAATTGTGTCAAAAACTTGCTGTTATGCCTGTGCCCTAAGAAGTTGTGCAGGATTGCTTTGTGTAGAAATGAACAGCAAAAAATTAAATCTTTGGGTGAGCTGCTGCCCATTCAGCCACAATTGAGAGATTACAACCTTTGGGATTGGGCCAGCTGTACTGCACTGGGGCAACAGGAAGACGGTAGACTCTTTTAAAAGGGCCTGGGCTGGAGAGATAGCTTAGTGGTTAAGCGTTTGCCTGTGAAGCCTATGGACCCTGGTTCGAGGCTCAATTCCCCAGGACCCATGTTAGCCAGATGCACAAGGGGCCGCACTGCATCTGGAGTTCCATTTGCAGTGGCTGGAAGCCCTGGCACACCCATTCCCTCTCTCTCTCTATCTGCCTCTTGCTCTGTGTCTGTCGCTCTCAAAAAATAAATAAAAAATGAAGAAAAATTTTTTTAAGGACCTTAGTGCTCAAGGAGTGTCATGTTATTCAAAGTCTGCTTTAATCACCCCTGGATTAACAAATTGGCACCCTGCCTGGTATTGTGGAGTACAAGAAATGCAGCAAATAGAGGGCCATTGAGTTTGCAACACAGTCTTGTGCTTTGGAAATGGCCGTGGGCAGTGTGAAGCAGGTTTGCTGGATGTCTGCATGGAGACTCCACAGGGCCATGAAGATGAACCTTGCGTTGCAATGGAGACCCAGTAGAGTTGCGGGGGCCCTGAGACGGCTGCCAAGGAGAGCTGCCAGCCCCAGATGAAGTTTTCCAGGACTGTGAGTAGCCTAGCTGGAAGGGTTGAATTGGAACTCCAGAGACTTGTTGCTGGTTAGAATTATCAGAGTTGAAGATTTGTCATTGTGTAGAGTTGTTGGACTTAAAGCTATAGAGTTTGATGTTTGCCCTGATTGTTTCAAATCTTATATTGGCTAAATATTTCTTTGCTATGCCGAATGCCAACTTTTGTAGTGTGTATGTTTATTCTGTGACATTATGGGTTTTGGGGGAGATTTTTTTTTGGTGTTATGGCTCAGTTAAAATTTCTTGGATTATGGAGATGTTTGAACATCATTAGGATTGATAAAAACTATGGGGACTTATAAAGTTGGATGACTGCATTGCATTTTATATCATGTATGGTTATCAGTTTATGGGGACGAGGGGCAGAATGTGGTGGTTTGATTCAGGTGTCCCCCATAAATTTATCTGCTCTTGATGCTAGGTTTCCCAGCTGATGGCAATTGGAAATTGAAGCCTCCTGGAGGGAGTGTATTGTTGGGGCCAGACTTGTTGGTGTTATAGCCAGTTTCCCCATGTCAGTGTTTGGCATACTCTCCTGTTGCTATTGTCAACTTGATGTTGGCCAGGGAGGTGATGTCCACCCTCTGCTCATTCCATTGTTTTCCCTGCCATTATGGAGCTTCCTACTCAAGCCTGTAATCAAAACAAACCTCTTTTTCCCACAAGATGCTCTGGCTTGAGTTATTTCTACCAGTAATGTGAAACTGACTGCAACACCATAGGAGCTGGATAGTTTCCCATGCTAAGTAGACACGTACCCTAGAAAAAAGAAGAAAACAAAAGAGTTTGAGGTAAACAGCCATATTTTTTTTCCTGATGTGTTTCCCAAGATGGCAACCTAAAGTGGTAGTGTAGGCAGTTCATGTCCTGCTTCTTTCATGCCCCTGCCCCTCTCCCCACAGATCTAAGAACACACAGGCTTCCTTGGGGAGCTTGCCTGGCCATGCCTGGACCTGTGCAGTATAAGATGCATGCATCATGGACCACTTAGCATCCTCATCTTTGTTCTAGATGATCTGTCAGGACAAGAAGTCAGAGAAGCTTCTCTCAGCAAGTAAATTTCAGCTGTCATGGGGACAGTTGATTTTCAGCTCTGGAAAAGACCCTCTTCGAAGGAAGTGTCTGTCTCTGCCACTTACTTTCACATTAAATAAACTTTGCTCTGCTTTATCTTTAGAGTTTTCGCTGCCATTTAGTTCTTGGCAGAGAAGACAAAACCTGGGTCCTAGAAGGTAACAAATGCATTGCACGTCTTCTGTGGGGAGGACAATACCTCACAGTGTACTTTCCCATAGGCTTTTGGAGGCCAGAAAGAATTGCAAAGAAATTATCCTATGACCTTTAAACTATATGAAAATGGACCATTGGATTTTGCTCCGTTCAGTAAGTACCCAGAGCCAAGATAATTGGATTATATGATAGTTTTATTTTAATATTTTGAGGAAGTTCCAAGTTGCTTTTCTAAATGGTTCTATGAGTTTCCATTCCTACCCATCAGAAACCAGGATTCTCCCTCTTAAACATTTCACTTGGACTTGTCAATCTTGCTCATAATAATACTCCTTCTCATTCTAACAAGTGTAAAGGATAACTCGTTATAATTTTGATTTGTATTTTCTTTCTTCCTCCCTCCCTCCCTTCCTTCCTTCCTTTCTTCCTTCTTTTCCTTTCATCCTTTCTTCTTTCTTTGCAAGCAGAGGGAGACAGAGAGAAGAGATAGGCAGAGAATGGCTTGCAAGGGAATCTAGCCCCTGCAAATGAACTCCAGATGCATGTGCGACCTTCTGTACCAGGCTTTACATGGGTACTAGAGTACTGAACCCTGGTTGTTAGGTTCTATAGGCGAAAACATTAACTGCTGAGCCATCTCTCCAGCCCTATTGATTTGTATTTTCTCAATGACTGGTGATATTGAACAAATCCATATATCATTTGACAATTTGTACCTCCTCTTTTGAAACACATAGATATTTTTCATCATTTTAAGCAATTTGTTTGCTTAAAGAGTTGTTTGAGTTTTATCTATATTCTGAATATTAACCCCTTATCAGATACATAATTTACAACTATATTCCCCAATCTATAGGTTGTATTTTCACATGGTTCATGACTTCCTTTGCTGTGATTTTTGCTTTGATACAATACTATTTATTCTTGTTGTGATTTCTTGCACATTTGAAATAAAGAAAAACATTTTTTTCATATACCAAAGTTATGTATATTTCTTAACTCTATGTTTACTTCTACTAGTTTTATAGTTTCAGGTCTTCTGGGTGAGGTGATGTTGAATATAGAATAATATAATGTTTTAGTGTTATTCTGCTGAATATGTAATTTCAGTTTTCATTCCATTGAAGAGCCTATGCTTTTATCTGTGCATTTTGATAATTTCTACATCTCTTTTTTTGTTTTTGTTTTTGGTTTTTGGTTTTTCGAGGTAGGGTCTCACTCTAGCTCAGGCTGACCTGGAATTCACTCTGTAGTCTCAGGGTGGCCTCGAACTCTCAACGATCCTCCTACCTCTGCCTCCCGAGTGCTGGGATTAAAGGCGTGCGCCACCACACCCGGCTTCTACATCTCTTTTATATAGTCTAGAATACCAAGAGGTATTTGACCAAGTGGTCAAATGTAAAACATTCTGTATTAATTTGGTATTGCTTTATTTTTTCTTTTAACAAACATGTTTTTTAGCTATTTTTCTTCTGTATTCTATACTTTTGCTTAATCTTATAAGTTTAATTTCACATTTGGAATTGTGTATATGATTTCTTTGAACTCTTTCCTACCACGATTAATCTGTTTAAATTGCTCTGTGATACTCTTTCAGGAGTTGCCTATTACTATTTTTGACTCCACTTTGCTTTCCTGTTGATATCTTATATTTCTTGCTTTTGTGCATAATTTAGCTATTTCCTTGATGATCTTTACTGGTGGTGGATTATTTACTCACATCTTAAATTTACACAAGGAACACAGTTATGTACTTCCATAACTATAGTCTAGTGGATCTGCTTTAGGTTAACATGATGAGGACCTAATCATTTACCTAAAACTTCTAATAAGAATGAAGAATCAACATAGTGTGATATAACTTGGAGTATCAATTTTAACTTTGCAGAGTTTTTGTGGTTTTCTGTAAAAAACAAAACTAATTTTTGATGTAGGTTTAAGTGCCTAGGTGATGATTACCTGTCTAGACTTAGGGCCTAGAGTAAAGGATGAGTAAATCCATGTAAGCCTTCAAGTAGAGCATCTCCTTCAGCCATGTGTCTCCTGCATCTCCTTTGGCTGAATTTTCTATGTAAATTGGTGTACATCTGAAAATGGTAACTTCAGTGTTCAAATGCTAAAAAGAGGTGGTAAGGCTGAAGACGTAAATTTTGTTTTATTGATGTGCACTGGAAATGAAAAACACCTGATTAAATAGCATAATTTAACCAGAAAGGAGAAAGCTGAGGAACAAGAAAACATGGACCAAGTTCTCAGATCAGGGAGAGGGTAGAGACTGAGGTATTATCTACTCAGAACAACAGAAGGACAAGCCAGGAAATTCTGTCAGAAGTCAAGAAATAGTTCAAAGAAGGAAGCTTTTAAATGAAAGGCAGAGAGTTAGCCATTAAGTATGTAATACAAAAGTCATTGTGACTTGACTTGAGCAATAGCAATTTTAGAGAATAAAGGCAAATTGTATTTAAATATTTTAGAAAGTTAAATTAAACATAAGAGAATGTTCCAAAAACTGTGGTCAAAGTTATTATGAACAGTCCATACATTAAAGATACTTGAAAGGAACTGAATGGACATATAGGATACAAGAGTATTTTAATTTGCATTATTTGTTTGATTACAAGATATTTTCCATCTCATGTACAGCAAATTCTTCCAAATTGAAATACCCTGAAAAGATGAGTAAGGCTCTGGACACTCAGAAGGTCATATTTGGAAGACCTGAAACTTAAAAGGTCACAGGATCACTCCATAAGTTTATAGGAATGATAAACAACTGTTAAAGGCAGGTTTTGATCAATGTTAATTAAAACATTCACAGCTGGGGATAGGAAGGAAGTTCACAAGACTAAGGAAGTCAACAAATCTGGGTAAAAAGTTGTAAAGAAAAAAAAAACTGCTTGGGAAAAGAATCTTGGCGAAGTTGAGCTACCTGCAGGATGTGCAGTGAGCTCTAGATCTGCAACCTCTGTGAGTCTTCATCTATGTTGGGTGGGCTTTCTGGTCATGTGGCTACCTCTGAGTAATCCATTGCTCCTATAAGCAACCCCTCACCCCATTCTTTAAGGAGCCACAATAAAATCAATGGTTCACCCAAACTGTTTTTGATAAAATCATACTTGGTCTGTCAACTATCCCCTAGCTGGGGTTCATCTTCCCAGGGAAAAAGTTTCCTGCAATACCATCTTATATTATAAAACTTCCTAAATCAGTGATACAGACACCTGATGGTTTCTAGAAGGCTAGAGATTAGTGGATATTCTTGCTTTAGCTTTTGAACAATCTCATAAATATTATAATCCATTACTCACAGTTTTATAATTTTATATGCTTAAATTATGTGAGTAGTGTGATCGTACATAGAGAAACCATCTAAGAGAAAGAGGGGCTGAGGAGATATTCAGTTAGTAAAGTACCTGAGTGCAAATCCCCATTGTGTACATGCTAACCCAATGTAGTGGCATTTGCCTGTAATCTCAATGTCGGGTAGGGAAATAGGAGAGGATCCAGGATTGTTGAGGTTTACAGGCTGGCAAGTTAAGACAAATCAGTAAGCTCTAGGCTCAGTGAAAAATATAGCAAAAAAAAAAGGGGGGGGATAGAGGGCTGAAGAGACAGCATAACAGTTAAAATGCTTGCCTGCAAAAACTAAGGACCCAGGTCCAATTCCCCAGTACCCATGTAAGCCATATGTACATGGTGGCACATGCTTCTGGAGTTCATTTCAGTGACTAGAGGCACTGGCACACCCATTCTCTCTCTCTCTCTCTCTCTCTCTCTCTAATAAATAAGTAAATTAAAACAAAAAGGAGTGCTAGTGAGATGTCTTAGCAGTTAAGATACCTGTCTGCAAAGCCAAAGGACCCAGGTTCAATTCCTCCGGACCTACATAAGCCAGATGCACAAGGTGGTGAATGCACCTGCAGTTCATTTGCAGCAGCTGAAGGTCCCAGTGTGCACATCCTCTCTCACTCTCTCTTTCAAATCAATTAATCAATCAATCAATAAAATATTTTTTAGAAAAATAAGAAGGATAGAAAACAACAACAAAAAGTCAATAGCAATTGGGGAAGGTATCTGACTTTGACTTCTGGCCTCTCCATATACTTGTACATGCATGCATGTAAACACCTGCACCCACACAAATGTGAATATACATGTGCACATGCATACTAACCATACATACAAAAAGTTTAAAGACAAAAAGAAATAATCAAAAAGGTAGAACCATAGAGAAGGTAGCATATGTGGAATAAATAACCTTTACTAAGAGAAAGAAATGGCACTGTTACCTCACTCCCAACTCAGTTTTCAAGAAAATAAAATATAAGTTCCAGACAGTTGCATGTGTATTTGTGGGAATTGGTCAGGAGAAAATAATTTGCATCTCTGAGTGGTTTTTCTACATTAAATACAAGGCAGGAATATGTGAAAGTGAGGATTAATAAGGTAGGACAGTTTGAATTAAGGAATAAATGTAAAATAATGACTTCAAGGAGGAAAACAAATGAGTATTAAACCAGGGTGTGGTTGCTCACATCTTTAATCACAGCACTCAGGAGGCCAAGGTAGGAGGATTGCTGTGTGTTACAGACCAGCCTGAGACTACATAGCGAATTGCAGGTCAGCCTGAGCTAGTGTGAGACCCCTGTCAAAAAAAATAAATAAATAAATAAATAAATAAATAAATAAATAGAAGAATATTAGCTGGTAGCACTACTTCTTACTGGTCTATTTCTGTATTCTTAAACGTAGATGCAATCTTTTGGAAGCCAGGATAGTTTATATTTGCTAGGCCTGCACTACTGACACTGTGCAAAATAAATACACAATATGTATTTGTTTAATTAGTAAGAGGATAAATGAACAATAATCCTGGATATTAAGAATTGTGTGGGCTCAGGGTATTGTTTGATAAACTGCAACATTGGATTTTGGGGAAAGAGATAAATTTACAGTTATATGTCATCTACTTTATCCTGTCTTTCCCTATTCCTCTTTCCAAGTGAAACATAACCATTTTCAGCCAAACCCTTTTTTAAAATATTGCTTCCTAATGTAAATTTTGGTTTTCAGCCAAAATGCTTATAACTAATTTAATTGAACAAGTATTAGAAAAAATTTAAAATTTGATCATAAATTCTCTAAGAAAGATCTATCTTTCTAGTATAGTATTTCCATCTTGGATGGTCTCTATATTCAGAATGCCAAAGTCAGCCCTTTTTCACCGATTCTGTGCCATCAGCTGTAAGCTATAACTTTAGTTTGATTGACTCCACTTTCTTTTCAGTTTCAAAAAAAAAAAATACTTGTTGCCTCTGTTGGCATATTTACTTCTGCCCTTACAGATGTATGAACTATCCCAAGCATAACGTGGCCGCAGATGGTAGAAAGCCCTCTTTAATCACCCTCTTGCTGTGTTTCTGGAACTGTCACTGTTAGGCCCAACCCCATGGCTATGCGAGTGCCCAGATGATGCACACTGGTTGTAGGGATCACTAATCCATTTAATTTTAACAGAGCACAGTGTAGCATCTTGCCTTGCAATTTTCAAGAGAGTAAATATTTATTGCTCAGTACTGTGTGGTTATTTCAAGGATGGCTGCTCTGTCTGAGGTAAGGGATTTCGGTATGTTTGCCTTTCTGGTCAGAATCCAGTGGAGGGGAGTCTTCCATCCTCACAGATAACACTTTTTTTGAATTTGAGCTGCAGCCTTGGAAGAACTTCTATCTCATGCTAGGTACAGGGAAAAGGCAGCATTTCTAGCTGCTCTTAGCACATTGCATGGAAAATCAAAGCAATTAAAGGTAACATAATTTATTGCAAAATGAGTTGTAATTAAATTTAGTGTGTTTCTTATAATTATTGACAAAGCAGAGAGGTCAAGTCAAAACTAGCCTCCAAGGCAAGGGTAGTAGCACTAAACTCTAATCCTGCAGCCCAAGTTTGAGGCAGGAAGATGTGAGCTTGAGGCCATCCAGTGATAGATATACAGAGAACTACATATCAAAATAAAATAAAATAAAATAATAAAACCTTCCACAATAGTTGTATTACACTTTTGTGTAAGCATAGACCCATGACAAATGTGAATCCCATTTGAAAATAGGGAAAGTTAGCCCTGGTCCTATAGAAATAGCAGTGTGCATATTCTTCTCTCTTTTTCTCAAAGTAATACAGATATTCTTAAATTTGAATTTAACATAATAAATTAAATTAAAAACTCTTTCTAAGGATACTATGCTCATCAAGCTATATTCATGTTATAAAAAAAATCAGGGCTGGAGAAATAGCTTAGCAGTTAAGGTGTTTGTTTATGAATCCAAAGGACCCTGGTTCAGTTCCCCAAGACCCACGTGAGCCAGATGCACAAGGGGCACATGCATCTGGAGTTCTTTTTCAGTGGCTAGAGTCCCTGGCATTCCCATTGTCTCTCTGTCTCTCTTCTCTCTCTCTCCCTGCAAATAAATAAATTAATCAATTAAAAAAATCAGATGTGGGGCTGGACAGATGGCTTAGCAGTTAAGGCAGTTGTCTGCAAAGCCAAAGGACCCAGGTTCAATTCCACAGAACTCACATGGTGCATATGTCTGGAGTTTGTCTGCAGCAGCTTAGGGCCCTGGCACAAACAACTTTTTTAAGTAAATAAAAATTCATCTATGAGCCGGGCATGGTGGCACACGCCTTTAATCCCAGCACTTGGGAGCCTGAGGTAGGAGAATCATCGTGAGTTTGAGGTCATCCTGAGACTACATAGTAAATTCCAGGTCAGCCTGGATTAGAGTGCAACCCTACCTCGAAAAACCAAAAAAAAAAAATAATAATAATAATCATATATGAACATAGTAGTTATGTAATTCTTCCTTAATTTGTTCTAATTTATTTTTTTCATGATTTCTTTTAATTTGTAAAATCAAAATAATACATGGAAAAAACCAAAGAGCTTTATAGACATGTTTTGTCTTTCCAAATGAGAGATTTTGATGGATGTAGCCTCTCTTGGACAAAATCTTAGTGGAAGCTTCTCACTGGAATCCATAATATTTGTCTCTGTAGGATTCTAACTTGGTTCCCAGTTCCAGCTATGGGTCCCTTTCCTCTGAGTGGATCTCTTACACAGTCAGAAAGCCATTGGTTACCCACCCAGGCTGGGTGCCATCATTGCACTTTACATCTTGTCAGGCTGGTTGCTTTCATATTGCAATGTACCCTGATTGCTCACATTGTTGTTGGTCTTTTCCCCAGCTGCTCATGTAGCGCTTTCCAGCACTATATGGGTTAACCATCTGGGAAATGGCTTTCTTCCAGATACCAGCCAGAAGTCTCAATGTTCTGTATCAGCAGCTGTTGTGTCTTCAGCATGAGGGTCTTACCTTTTACCTCAGGTGGGTAATCAAGTGCTTTGGCAGAAGCCTGTCTTGTTTTTGGACCCTGTAATTCTCTCTGATCAAAGCTCAATGCAGGTTTTAACCAGTTTCTAGTATTGGGACGAACATGTTATAGCCAAATGTTTTAGAGTTAGGCATCATCCCCACCCTCCCCAGGGCCCTTCTTACGTGATGACCCCCTCATACTCTTATTGAGGTTATATCTTTTAGTCTACTATTCAGAAGGTAGGTTTCTATAGCAAAATTTCATTTTGGAATTGGTTTTGTGTATATCTCCCCCACCCTACTGTTCCCAAACCTGCAAAAGCTTCCATTCATATTATGGGTCCTTTGAGTTGCTTGTCAGGTTTGCCTGTAATTCAAATGCTTCAAGGTTAGGAACCACAGCTAGGGAGAACATGTGACATTTGTCTTTCTATGTTTGTATGTTCTCTTAGTGCCATCCCTTTCAAGCCATACATATTCCTACAAATTACATTATATCACTTTTCCTTATTGCGAAGTATAATTCTATTGTGTAAATGTACCATATCTTCATTATCCACTTGTCAAACAGTGGACATCTTTGTTGATTCCAGTACTTAGCTATTGTGAACTGAGCAGCTATAAACATGATTGAGCAAATATCGCTACAGTGAAAAGTGGAGCCTTTAGGGTAGATGTCCAGCAGAGGAAAGGCTGGGTCAGTTGGTAGCTCTATTTTCATCTTTTTCCAGTATATCCATATTGATTTCCATAGTGGTTGTACAATTTGTGGATTCCCACCCGCAGTGAATGAGGGTTCTTTTTCCCACATCCTAAACAACATATATTGTCATTTGATTTATTTTTATTTTTACCTTTCATTTTTTAATTTTTTACTAATTAGTTTTGCATTCAGCAAACACAGTCAGTTTGATAACATTATTAGGCTCATGCGTGAACTACCCCCTCCTTTGACCCCTCCTTGTTGTGGTATATGGGTCATGCATTGTGGAGTTAGCCCACAGTAATGGGTAAGCTAAATGTCTCTGCATATCATGACCCAACATGTGGCTCTGACATTCTTTCCGCCCCCTTTTCTGCAAAATTTCCCTGAGCCATGTTGGGTCTGCTTCAGTGATGAGGTGTTGGGGGCCTCTGAGGCTCTGGCTCTCTGATTTGGTAGGAGTTGATTTTTCTCTGTGTTGATCTCCTTCCCCCTTGTGCTGGTATCTGGTTCATCAGGTAAACAGCACCCTTGCTTGTTTCACCAATTTTTCTTAGTTTCAGCTGAGGCCATTTAGAGGTATGATGGGGTGGCTCTCTCCTTAGGATCTACATCTATCTGATAAAGAGAAGCACATTCTCCAACAGAGAGTAAGTTGGCACCAGGACAAATGAGATAACCCTTACTTTTTTATAGAGAATTTAAAAGGTGTAGGCCCTCTTGTAGCCCACGATTGATGGTAACTTGATAATGGAGAGTGGGCTTAACTTTGGATATGGTTCTGACTTCTTTCCCAGCCCCAGCTATGGGTCCCGTACCACTGAGGGGATCAGTGAGCCAAATCAAGAGCAGTTGGTTCCCCACCATGGCTGTGTGGCACTATTGCACTTGTGTGGGCATCACAACAGGTTATTTGCTGCTAAGTAGCTGAGACCATGAGTTGCTCGGACAGATATTGGTCATTTTCCCCCAGTAGCCCATGTAGCACCTTCTGGCACTAGACGCGCTGACTGTCTTGGGACTGACACTCTTCCAGCTTCCAGCCATGTCATTCCATTTTATGTGTCAACCATGTAAGGTGTCTTCAGCAGTAGGGTCTTACCACTAACCTTTGGTGGGTCATCAAGTACTCAGACAGAAATCTGTCTTTCTTTTAGGAAACCTTGTAGGTCTCTCTGATCAAAAGCTCGTGGATGATAGCCACATGCTGGTACTGGGAGTTACAGGTCATTGCCCACTAGGAAAAGTGAGAAAAGGATAACTAATATACAAGAGTCAGAGAGAAGAGAGAAAGAGAGAGAGAGGGAGAAGAAGGGAGGGAAGATGTAGAAGATTAAGGTTAGTCTTCATCATACCCTCTCCAGTGTCTTGTGGTTCAGGTGTTCCCTCTAAGGGCCTGGTGAAGGTTCTGCCATTTGGTCTGCCTTTTAGGAAGTAGAATTTTATGTTACCATTGCCATTGGGGTCTAGATTTGTGTTTCCCACCTGTCTGATGCCCTCCCCTCCCTCCCCTCCCATCCTATTGTCTAGTCCACAAGATGCTAGCTGGGTATGTAAGGCATCTTGGGTAGATTCAGGTTAGGTGCTATAGATGAGTGAGACTGTGTGGTGATTTTTTTTTTTTCTGTGATTGGGTAAGTTCACTGAGAATGATATGTTCCAAGTTCAACCATTTTTCCTCAAATTTCATTGTTTCCTTTCTCTTACTGCTGTATAAAATGCCATTGTGTAGATATACCACAACTTACTTATCCATTCTTCTAGTGACGGACATCTGGGTTGATTGCAGCTCTTAGCTATTACAAATTGAGCCACTACAAACATGGTTGAGCAAATCTCTCTGGCCTGTGGTTTGAAGGTTTTAGAGTAGATGGCCAGTAAGGGAATAACTGGGTCTGTTGGTATCTCTATACTCAGCTTTTTCAGGAGTCTCCATATTGCTTTCCAAAGTGGTTGTACCATCTTACATTCCCACCAACAGTTGTTGAGTGTTCTTACTGTTCCACATCCTCACCAGCATTTATTTTCATTTGAGTTTTGATGTTTGCTATCCGTATTGGGGTAAGGTGGAAACTCATAGTTGCTTTAATTTGCATTTCTCTGATGATTAGGGATGATGAACATTTTCTTAAGTGTGTGTTTGCCATTTGTATTTCTTCCTCTGTGAACTGCCTGTCCAGCTCTTTGCCCCATTTTGTGAGTGGGGTGTTTTGTCTTTTTACTGTTTAAATTTTTGAGTTCTTTGTAGATTCTAGAGATTAGGCCTCTGCCAGTTGGATAACCCACAAATATTTTCTCCCATTCTGTGGGTAATCTATTGGCTTTGCTTATTGTATGCTTGTCTGTAAAGAAACTCTTCAGCTTCATGTGATCCCAATGGTTGAGTGACTGTTTTAAGATCGTGAGCTACTGGGGTTTTGTTCAGGAAGTCTTTTCCCATTACTATATCATGGAAAGTACTTCCTAAATTTTCTTCAAGTAGTAGTTGAGTTTCTGGTCTTGTGTTGAGGTCTTTGATCCATATGGACTTGAGTGTAGTGCATGGCGAAATGTGTGGATCAAGTTTCAGTTTCCTGCATATGGTTATCCAGTTTGTCCAGCACCATTTGTCGAAGATACTGTCTTTTTTCTAGCCTATATTGTTAGGGCCTTTGTCTAATATCAAGTAGCTATAGTTGCTTGACCCAAAGTCTGGGTCCTCAAGTCGATTCCATTGGTCTATACTCCTGTTTTTATGCCGGTACCATGCTCTTTTTATTACTATGGCTTTGCAATATAGCTTTAGATCAGGTATGGTGATGCCTCCAGAGGTATTTCTTTTGCTGAGCATATGTTTGGATATGTGAGGCCTTCTGCCTTTCCATATGAAATTTGAGATCATTTTTTTCTATCTCTGTGAAGAACACTGTAGGGATTTTAATTGGAACTGCATTAAATCTATGTATTGCCTTTGGTAGGATTGCCATCTTCACAATGTTAATTCTGCCTATCTAGGAGCATGGGAGGTCTTTCCATTGTCTCACATCCTCCTCAATTTATTTTTTGATTGTTTTTATGTTTTCATTTCACTTCCTTAGTTAACGTTACTCCAAGGTATTTTGTTTTGTTTTTGTTGTTGTTGTTGCTATTGAAAATGGGACCATGTCCCTTATTTCTTTCTCTGTATCTTTGTCATTTGCATATAGAAAGGCTACTGATTTTTGTGCATTGATTTTGTACCCTGCTACTTTTCTGTAGGAGTTAATCCCCTTCAGCAGTTCTGGGATGGAGTCTGTCAGGTCTCTTACTTATACAATCATGTCACACAATTGGAGAACAGGGAAAGCTACCCAACTCCTTTTATGAAGCTAGTGTCACCCTAATTCCAAAACCAGGCAGAGATGCCACAAGAAAAGAAAACTACCAGCCTATTTCCCTGATGAACTTGGATGCAAAGATCCTGAACAAAATCCTCACAAACCGAATCCAACAACACATCAAAAGCATTATCCACCTTGACCAAGTGGGATTCATCCCAGGAACACAGGGGTAGTTCAACATACAGAAATCTGTCAATGTTATACACCACATAAACAAGGTTAAACATAAAAACCACATAATCATTTCGATAGATGCAGAAAAGACCATTGATAAGATGCAACATCACTTCATGATCAAGACATTGGAGAGAATTGGCATGGTTGGTTCATATCTTAACACAATAAAGGCAATATACAAAGCTCCTAAGGCCCAAATAATACTTAATGGAGAGAGACTGGAGGAATTCCCATTAAGATCAGGAGCAAGACAGGGTTGTTCACTCTCACCTCTGCTTTTCAATATAGTACTGGAAGTCCTAGCTCAAGCAATAAGACAGGAGAAGGAAATAAAAGGGATACAATTTGGAAAGGAAGAAGTTAAGTTAGTTCTATTCGCTGATGACATGATTGTATATGTAAGAGACCCGAGAGACTCCATCATTTGATTTTTTTAAAGAACTTTTATTTTTTTAAATTTACAAGAGGGTGAGAGAAAGAGAATGGGCACACCAGGGTCTTCAGTCACTGCAAATGAACTCCAGACACATGCACCCTCTTATTCACATGCCCAACATTGTACACTTGCAGCACTGTACATCTGACTTATGTGGGAACTGGAGATTCAAACGTACGTCACGCTTTGCAGGTAAACACCTTAACTGCTAACCCATCTCTCCCACTCCATAATTTGACTTTTTAATGATTGTGTTCCTTTCTGGAATAATATGGAATCTCATAGTTGTTTTAATTTGAATTTCACTGATGGTTAAGGGTGTTGAGTATTTTTTTAAGTGAGTATTACCCATTTGTATTTCTTCCTTTGAGAATTCCTTATTCATTTCTCTGCCCTATTTTTGAGTGCATTTTTTGGTATTTGTTTATTAAAGATAAATAGACAGATAAGGAAAGAGAATGGGCACACTACCGCCTCTTTCCACTGCAAACAAAATCGAGATGCATGCACCACATTCTGCATCTGGCTTACGTGTATACTGAGGAATCAAACCTGGGTCCTTCACATTTTCTGTAATTATCTTTGCTGAATTTTTAGAGAATTATATTCCCTTTTGTAATATCCTTGGGACTAACTGAAACATTACAGAGGTACGCTGACAGATATTTTATTGGAAAAAATTAATTAAAATTATTTTATTAAAAAAAAACCTGGGTCCTTAAGCTACGGAGGCAAGTGTTGTAATCAGTAAGCAATCTCACCAGGTCAGATTGTTCAACTTTTTTTTTTGTTGTTGTTGTTGCTTACTTTTTGTGTTCTTTGTGGATTCTAGATATTAGGCCTCTGTCATAAGTACAGCTGGCAAAGATATTTTCCCATTCTATGGGTAGTCTGTTGGATCTGTTTATGATATGCTTGTCTGTACAATAACTTTTTTACTTTCATGAGATCCCACTCATTGAGTGATTGTCTAACTTCCTGGGCTACCAGAGTATTGTTCAGAAAGCCTTTCCCCAATCCTGCATTGTGGAGAGTTCCTCCTATTTTTTTTTTTTTTTGATATATTGTTTAATTCACTTTGCATGGAATTTGTTCATAATTTTTTGCATTAAAGTTGATCAGGGATATACATCCATAGTTTTCTTTTTGTGTTGAAACTCTGTTCAGTTTTGGTAGTAGGGTGGTGGTGTAAACTTCATAGAAGGAACTGGAGTTGGGGAGCATTCCATGTTCTCCAATTATGTGAAGAAGCTTGAGAAAAAGTAGTTTCAAATCTTTGATGACAGGTGGGTAATATTTGGCTGAGAATCCATCAGGTCTTCAACTTTTCCTTTGGGGGAGGTTTGGGTCATATTTTCGATGTCAATGAATATATTTGGTTTATTTAGGAGATTTATCTGCTCTAGATTTAGTTTTAGTAGGTGGTATGTGTCTAGAAATTCATCCATTTCATCCTGGTTATCAAATTTTGTGGAGTAGGGGTTTTGGAAGTATGTCCTGATGATTCTTCCAATTTTATTGATGTCTGTTGTGACCTCTCAGTTTTCCTATCTAATTTTGCTAATTTGAGACTTTTCTTTTTTCATTTGATCAAATTGACTAGTGGTTTATCAGTCTTGCTAATATTTTTAAATAGCCAAGTCTTAGTTTCATGAGTGTTCTTGCTTTCTTAGTTTTCAACTCATTGATTGTTGCTCTGATCTTAATTATTTCTGTGTGGAACTCTTAGGGTTGGGTTGCTCCTGTTTATCCTACCCCTTTAGATGGATGTTTAGCTTATTAATTTCAGATGCCTTTGTCATTGTTATAAAGACATTTAGTGCTATGATTTTCCACTTAGGTCTACCTTAATTGTGTCTCATAAGTTTTTATGTAGTGTTTTCATTGTCATTCGGTTCTAGAAACTTTGTATTTTTTTTCCTTTTCTTCTTTGATCTTTCATTATTTAATATTGCGTTGTTCAATCTCCAGTAGCTATTATAATTTTGGTTATTTCTCTTGTTGTTGCTTTAATGCATTGTGGTCTGATAAGATATTATGTTAATTTTCCTTAATTTATGGAGGCATGTTTTATGTCCTAATATGTGATCTATTTTGGAGAAGGTTCTTTGGGCTGCTGAAAAGAGTGTGTATTCTGTAGAAGTGGGGTGGAATGTCCTCTAGATGTCTGTTAGGTTGAGCTGATCTATGGCATTTTTAAGGTCTATTATTTCCCTGCTGATTTTCTGCTTGGCTGATCTGTCAATTCATGATAGTGCAGTGTTAAATTCCCCTACTATGATGATACTGGCATTTGTTTCTGGTTTTTTTTCAAATAGATTTTGTTTTATAATATGTTTTACACCTGTGTTAGGTGCATATAGATTTATGATTCTGATGTCCTCTTGATGTATTGTTCCCTTGATAAGTAAAAAGTGGCCTTTGTCCTTTTTTATTACTTTTGGTTTGAAATCTGTTTAAATTTATTTATTTATTTTTATTTGAGACAGAGATGTGGGAGAAAAGAGAAAGAGAAAGAGAGATTATGGGCATGCCAGGACCTCAAGCCACTGCAAACAAACTCCAGATGCATGTGACACCTTGTTCATCTGGCATACATGGGACCTGGAAAATCGAACCTGGTTCCTTAGGCTTTGCAGGCAAGTGCCTTAACTGCTAAGCCATATCTCCAGCCCTTGAAATCTATGTTTTGTAGACATTAATCTAGCCATAATTACTTGTTTCTTTTTTCCATTGGCTTGGAAAATCATTTTCCATCCTTTCACACTGAGGAAGTATCTATCCTTAGTGATGAGTTGAGTTTCTTAAATATAGCAGATAGGTGGGTCCATTTTTCTTATCTACCCTGTCTTTGGATGGGTGAGTTAAGACCATTAATATTTATGGTTATAACTGTGGTTCTGTGTAATCCCTGCCATGTTGGAGGTTTTATGGGATTTGTTGATTTGTTGGGCTTTATACATTTTCATGTCTTCTCTAATATGTGTTTCACCCTTTTATAGGCTCTTGAAGTTGGTTGTTTGACTCTTGTGTGTGGATTATTCACTCTGTAGGTTTGACTTTGTTTTCATATAATCATAGAACTGGCTTTTTATCATGGAGAGTTTCCTTTCTCCATCCATTATGAGGAATACTTTTGCTGGGTACAGTAGTTTGGGTTGGAAGCCATAGATTTTTAGTCATTGAGGTGCTGTATTCCAAGCCCTTCTGGCTTTTGGGTTTTCCACTGAAAAACCTGTGGTTATTTTTTAACTTTATTTTTATTTATTTATTTGAGAGATACAAAAAGAAATGGAGAGAGAGAGGCAGAGTGGGGGAGAGAGAGAATGAGTGTGCCAGAGCCTCCAGCCACTGCAAATAAACTCCAGATGCATGTGCTCCCTTGTGCATCTGCCTTGAGTGGGTCCTGAGGAATAGAACTAAGGTCCTTTGCCTTTTCCAGCAAGTGCCTTAACTGTTATACCACCTATTCAGCTCCCTGAGGTTATTTTTATGAGATTTTCTTTGTATGTAATGAGTTGTTTCTTGCTACTTTTAGCAATCTCTCTTTTTTAATTGTAAAAATTTGTAAATTTGTAAAAATTTGTAAAATTTTAATTTTAAATAGAATTTTTACTATGATATATGTGCCTTGGAGTGTTTCTTCTTTGGTCCAGTCTGTTTGGTGTTCTGCCAGCTTATTGGATCTGGATGGGACAGTCTTTTGAGAAGGTTGGAAAGTTTTCTTCCATAATTTTATTGAATATATTCTCCATGACTTTGACATGAATTTCTTCCTCTTCTGGTGTACCCATGATCCAGATGTTTAGTCATTTTAGGTTGTCTCAGAATTCTATCATATTCTATTTTCATAATTATTGAACTTATACAATTTTTGTACTTCTGGACAATTTCTTCTGCCTTTTCCTTCAAGATCTGAGGTTCTGTCCTGCACATGATTAACTTTGTTAGCGAAGGTTTATAGAGAGGCTTCTATAAGCTCTATTTGATTTTTGTTTAATGTTGAATTTTTCTGTATTGTATCCATCCCTCTGTAGAGTTCCAATTTCAGGTCATGGTTTGATACTTTTGATGGCTTGATATTTTGGGGTCTATCCATCCCAGTATAAAAAGTCTTGTTTTATTAGGGAGGAAGCAAGAATTTGCTCTTGTAGGATCTTCTTTGAGGGTCTGTAGTGGCTTTGAACTGGTTTGGAGTGGGATTGCCATTGTATCCACAGATGCACAGTTTTTGGAGGTTGCAAGTACAATCAGCCCCAAGAGAATGTGGCAACTAGGCTTGTAGCCAAAGGCTTGGCTATTTAGGTATTCCAGTAATATGTTTTCTCCAAACTTGGAGAAGTTGTTGGACCTCCTGTATGAGGGTCCCAAACACAACTATAATCAGTACCTCCTAACTCACCCTAAGGTAGGCTCCAAACACACTGGCAATACTTCTTTGGTCTGAGTTCACAGGCCCTAATCAAGCACCTCACCCCAGCCCAGTGCATAGGCCCCAAATACCCCTGTATCTTACCCTCCCCAAGCACACAGGTCTCAAGCAAGCGGGTCTGAGAGCATAGACCCCAATTGTGCTGTCTCAACTGTACATGCTCCAATCAGGCCTATATCTCACCTGCCCTGAGCACACAGGTCCCAAGCACACTGGCACCTCAACTGGTCTTAGCCACAGGCAAGCCCCAATTATATTCAGACCCCAAACACTCTGGTCCCTCACCCCATCCCAGTGCACAGACCTCAAGCAGGGCAGCACCTCACCAGCCCCAACTAAAGTACTTCATGCTTTCTAGAAATTTAAGATATCACATACAATTTTTACTATTGTTTAGTTTATATACTATATAGCTATTCTAACACAGTACTTTTATGAAAATCCTAAGTATTCTATTATTACGCTTTCAGATGAATATATTCAAATTTTAATATTCTAAGACATCAAAGTATTTTGTCTCATTTACCCATCATTAGACTGACAGCTAGCACATACACATATTTTTTGGGGGAGAAAAACTCCCTATGTAAACAAAATCCAGTGAGTATGTCTCCATTTTTCACATTTCTGGACTCTATCCCTATCTTTTGCCCTCCTCTGAAGAATTTGGTTTCAGGTTTTCTTGCCTGATCATTTGAACCAATGATTACTCCTGTCAGAAACTCCATGCACTGCAAACGAACTCCAGACATGTGCACCCCCTTGTGCAGCTGGCTAATGTGGGTCCTTGGGAATTAAACCTGGGTCCTTTGGCCTTACAGTCAGATGCTTTAACTGCTAAGCCATCCTTCCAGCCCTGGTTACAGTTTTGAATAACAGATATTTTTGTTTTGCTATCTCATTTATTACATCAATAGCAAGTATTATTACAAGGTGATTTTTAAAATATTTTCTTGAGAGGGGAATTTAGACTGCATGTGTTGTGTGCACATGTGCATTAAGTATTTAGAAGCCCTAGGGGAATTTTGGGCGTCCTTTATTTCTCATCTGGGTACTTCTTTGGATGATAACTCTCCATGCACGTGATTTGATTTTGGTGAGCAGGCCCCAGTGATTCCTTGGTATTGCCCATATCACTGCCCTTTGGGACTGGGGTTACAGACTTCTGTAGTCACCCCAGCTTTTAGCATTGGTTCTGGGGAGTTGAACATGGGCCGTCTCAGTCTCTACCAGACCCTCATACTCAAGTACTAAGAGCTCTTAACTGCTGAGCCATCTCCCCAGCTCCTCAGGATGAATTTTAAATACTCAATTTAGAACCACACAGATATTAAGTAGTATAGGGGAATTTGAATAAAAAACAAAATCTGCTTGAAACGTTTTCAGGGTTATTCAATCTCAGCACTATTCAGTGATCAGTCTCCCCCCTCCCCCGCCACCCTGAAACTCAAGAGGAATGCAGTGTGAGTACTTTTTGATTGTTCAAAATGTGAAGTATAATTTCAGTAGCATCTCAGTCATTCCTGTCTGGCAGAGCAAAGACATTTCTATAATTCTAATTGATAATGCCATCCAATTCTGTGGCTCATCACTACACAATGCTTTCAGTCAGTCACATGATGGCCAGGTGGCACCTGTCTTCAGAGTCCTCTGAAATGAAGTACTTCTGTGAACTGTGTCACTGAGACAGTTGTATGGCCTAAGTCATAGAGAAGTGCTCAGAAGGGAATGATGACAGGATTCTGGTAATCACTATGACAAAATGAAAACACAGCAAAACACATAACATATATTAAATAATGCCATGCAGAGCTGGAGAGATGGCTCAGTGGTTAAAGCACTTGCCTGTGAAGCCTAAGGACTCAGGTTTGATTCTCCAGGTCCCAGGTAAGGCAGATGTACCAGGCAGCACATGGATCTGGAGTTAGTTTGCAGTGGGTAGAGGCTCTAGTGCACCCATTCTTTCTCTTCTCTTCCCCTATCTGTCTCTAATAAATAAATAAAATAAAAAATAAAGAAAAATATAAAATAATACCATGCACAAAGTATAAGTAACTATTTTTAGTTGTCCACAAGAATGAAAAATGCACCAGTGAAATGGAAATTGAGTTTATATTCCTTCAAACAGAAGTTTAAGATAGGGAAGAAAATGTCCCATCTTTTATATGATATAATTAATACCAATTTGAATAATTTCTTGTAGTGCTTGCACCATTACCTTTATTATTGTTTCCAATGGAAAGCAGGGTATATGCAAGAGGCAGAAACATTCCTCCTTCATCATACTAAAGACCCTTTCTAAACAAGACAATCAAAATGAAAATTCTCATTGCTTCAATTATCTTTAACTATAGTTGTATTAAAAATAGTAAAGGCAACCGAAAATACCCCCATTTTAACAAGATAGGAATCAAGACTATGTTCACGCATGAACAGGAGTTAGTAACCCAGTTGAGTGAAGAAACTAGATGCTTGGCCTTTGGTCCTGACTGCTGGTGTTTGAACTCTTGAGTTCAGACACTCTAGCTGAGTGATCTTCAACAAGGCAATTAACTCTTTGTGTGTCTGTTTTTCCTAGTCGTTTTCTTTCTCCTACTCTGCTTTCTCCTTTTCAAAATGACTTATATACTGTTGTGTTATGTAAGCCAGTTTATACATTAAAATGTTTAAGCTAAACAAGACTCAAAAGGGATTCTCTGACAACAAATTCACAAATTAATTTCAAGAAAATAAATCCAAGTATCTTATTAAAAAATCAAAATGGTAATACTTTGGATATGGAAAATAAATAAGATACATTATTAAAGTTAATTTCTCTTGTTAAAAATGTTTAAGCTATATAATGATACATGACAAGTACAAATATTTTCTACTACTAGTCAAGATGTTAATTTTCATAGGAATTAAAAATCAGATGTGTGGGCTGGGGAAATGGCTTAGTGGTTAAGGTGCTTGCCTACAAAGCCCAGGACCCAGGTTCAATTCCCAAGGATCCACCTAAGCCAGATGCACAACATGGCACATGCATCTGAAGTTTGTTTGCAGTGGCAGGAGACCCTGGCACACACGTTATCTCCCTATATTTGCCTCACTCTCAAATAAATAAATAAAAAATAAAAAATATTAAAAAATCAAATGGTTGACATACAATATCCCTGGAACTAAGTTGTTGGACAAGTATTAGTTTACTTGTCTATCCAGTATCTCATTAATTAGAGAGGTAGTTATTATTATTTGCATTGCCCACCCCCAACAATGACCGCTGTTCCTGTAACTTCATGGTGAATACAGCAATCCCACTAAGGAGAGCCCTCTGTGGAATGGGGACAGGGATGAGGGAAATGATGGTACCAAAATATGATGTCACCATACAAAATTCCTACTTAATAAAAATAAGCCAGGCATGGTGGTGCACACCTTTAATCCCAGCACTCGGGAGGCAGAGGTAGGAGGATCACCGTGACTTCAAAGCCACTCTGAGACTACATAGTGAATTCCAGGTCAGTCTGGACTAGAGTGAGACCATACCTTGTAAAACCTATATAAATATATATATACATATTATAATGTATATGTATATATACATTATAAACATAAAACTTGTTCTTTGAGGAAGATAATTAATGACAGTGTTATTTTAGGAAGCTATTAAACTATTCCTATGATTTTAGAAAATATTTTATTTATTTATTTATTTATGAACTTTGTGCATCTGGCTTGGTTGGAGTGAATGATCTTTCTGATATATTCTTGTATTCTGTTTGTCAATATTTTGTTGAGAATTTTTGCATCTATGTTCATGAGGGAGATTGGTCTGTAATTTTATTTTTTTGTTCTATCTTTGCTTGGTTTTGGTTTCAGGGTGATGCTGGCTTTGTAGAAGGAGTTCGGTAGGATTCCTTCTTTTTCTATTTTATAGAAAAGTTTAAGAAGCATTGGTGTTAGTTTTTTCATGAAGGTCTGGTAAAATTCACCAGTGAATCCATCGGGGCCTGGACATTTTTTAGTTGGGAGATTTTTGGTAACTGCTGGGATCTCCATATTTGTTATAGGTATATTTAAGTGGTTAATCATATCTTGATTTAATTTATGTAGGTCATCACCACTATCCAAAAAAATTAATTATGTCAGGGGCTGGAGATATGGCTTCACACTTAAGGTGTGTCTGGAGTTCAATTTCAGTGGCTAAGACCCTTGCACACCAATTCTCTCCTGTTCTTCCTATCTCCACCCTCTTTCTAAAATTAAAAATTAAAAATTAAAATTAAAAATAATTAAAGTGAAAATAATATTGTCAGTCTCTTTCACCCTGACTATTGCATGTTATCTAATTTCTCCATTCTCCATTTTTGTCTCATCCTGCTCTACAATTACCCAAACTCCCATTTAAAAGATATAAACCCAACCATGTCATATCATTAGTTGAATTCACCAGTGGCTATGGCTTCTGCTTAGGTTGAATTTAAAAAAAATTCATCTAACCCCTAACAAGACATGTAACAAGGCACTTGGATACCTCTTGGACTAATCTTGGAATCACTTGCTCACACAGCTCTCAACACTGCAACTCTTCACAATGAAGTTTGCTACTTCCTTTGTAAGGTTTTATTCTATACATGAGATTCGGTTTTTGTATTCCCATGAATAACTAAGTCCTTTAAGAAATTCATCCCCCTGTAAGGTTTTATTCTATACATGAGATTCGGTTTTTCTATTCCCTTGAATAACTAAGTCCTTTAAGAAATTCATCCCCCTGGGCTGGAGAGATGGGTTAAGCACTTGCCTGTGAATCCTAAGGACCCTGTTTGAGGCCCGATTCCCCAGGACCCATGTTAGCCAGATGCACAAGGGGGCACAAGTATCTGGAGTTCATTTGCAATAGCTGGAGGCCCTGGAGTGCCCATTCTCTCTCTCTCTCTCTCTCTCTCTCTCTCTCTCTGCCTCTTTCTTTCTCTGTCTGTCACTCTCTAATAAATAAATAAAAATGAACAACAACAACAAAAAAGAAATTCATCCCCTGTATATGTCACAGTCTTTTTCTGATGCTATAAAATAGGTTGCCGCATGATTTTCTGTGCTAACAGCTTATCTCAATTTACTCTGAGTGTTTATGTCCATCTTAAGTTAGCTTTTGCTTATGCATTCATGTATATGAAGTAGTTACTAACAACCTAGGAAATTTATTCAGTACTACATGCTAACCCTGCTAAATCTTCATTAAAACAATGTGAAGAAGATTGTGTTGTTTTTGTTTTTACTGAGAATATTCGGTAAGGAGTTGAAGCATAGAGCATATAATTTGTGTAGTGAAAACGGCCAGTTTGCACATTAAATGGCTGGAAATGCAAATATGATGTTAGTGCTTAACCCAACAGTTCAAAATTCTTAGTGTACAAAGGAATAATCTAGATTACTACTTAGGCAAAATCCAAATGTTTATCTCATGACATGGGACTCAGAAGTCCTTGAGGCAGGCCCATTCATGGCTATCTTGGATAAGGATAGCCTAGTTGAAGTAGAGTAAGGAGAGGGGCCACTATCTGAGGAGCAATGTAATAACTCACATCATTCCAGTAGATTTAGGCACATAGTCAGCATTTACATAATACTTAAAATTAGGAAATTATTTGGAAGAATGGAGCATATTAACCTAAAGTCTTACTTAAGTATTTTTTTTAAGTGTATGGCTCAATCAGTACAGTGCTTGTCTTGTAAGCCTGAACATCTGCATTTGATTCACAGAACTAAAGTAAAAATAAGTAAATAAATAAGTATGGTGGTGTATGTGCCTGTAGTAATCACAATGCTAGGCAGATGGAAAAAGGCATATACCTGAGGTTTCCTTGATAGCCAGATTAGCCTACTTCTTGGCAAACTCCAGGACAATAAGAAATCTTGTTTCAAAGTAAACAATCAAAAAATCCCAAATGATTGTTCTTTGACCTCTATACACACAAACACATGAACCTGCATACATATGCACTCTCATATGCAAACATGCACATACACATATGCACACGTGAAAATATAGCCCACATTCTGTTGAACAGATACATATTACACATCACTTGTCAAAAGTGTTTCATACAATGTCAGGAAGACTGAAATTATTAACATTATTCCTTTATATAATCACATTTTTCTTTTATAATAAAACCTTATGAACCACATAACCTCAGAAATTGATTATTGGACTTAATAATAGCAGCCTGTGAGTAGCTTCCAAAATCATCTTTAAAGTGAGATTACATTACTGTTTTGGTTCTCTTTAAATCAAGAAATGGAGATGATCTGGATTTGTAAAGCAAATACAACATTGTTTACAAATTTAAAGTGCATACAAGCTTTAGTAACATGCATGTTTCTATATGATATCTTTATTTGATCTAGTGGAAGGGCCTCCTATAAAATCTTTTCATTCAATAGGAAAAGAAAGCTAGTGCTAATTTTTATTTCTATTATATAAAATCAGAAACAGATTATAATCAAATTTTTAACAGTCATTCTGTATAATAAAAATCTCAATATTTTTTTAGATAGAGTCTATGAAAAATACAGGCTGAGCCCCTGACTTAAGTGGTGGTCAATATGGAGAAAATACAGACTAGTCTTGCTAATTTTGAGAATAAATGTAAAAATATCTTTTAAATAAAATATGAATTCAGTACATGTCAAAATTAAAAGTTTTCAACATACTGCTTATAAATATGTTTAAATTAATAAAACATAGACTAAGTTTCATCAATTTGTTTTTCAAGGTAGAGTTCCACTCTACTCCAGGCTGACCTGAAATTCACTATGTAGTCTCAGGGTGACCTGGAACTCATGGTGATCCTTCTACCTCTGCTGGGATTAAAGGCATGTGCCACCATGTCCAGCTCTCATCAAAGGTTTTTATACTGTAATAAGGAGAAAGGAGAATATACTCAAACTGATAGTTAATGTGCACCTAATAATAGGATACAAAATACTTCCCATCCTCTTGCTCTTTGTTTTTGTGATAAAGATAAACCTATAATGAACAGAGCAGGAGAAGCATGTGCTCTCATTTTCAACTCCTGATGTGAAACTATCCTTAATTTTTCTAAATATTGATCAACTCATAAACAAATATTAGCTGAGAAATAAACATGTGTATCATTTCAGAAAGCACCACAAGGTATGACAATTTACTATTGACCAATAGCTTAAAGATTGCTTCCCTTTACATATTCTATATTGCAATAAATTATGGGTCATTAGAAATAAGGGCAATACGGGCTGGAGAGATGGCTCAGAATTTAAGGTGCTTCCCTGCAAAGCTTACCAATCAAGGTTTACTTCTCCAGGGCCCATGTAAAGCCAGAGTTGTGCATGAATCTGGAGTTCATTTGCATCAGCTGGAGGCCCTGGATCACCCATTCTCTCTCTCTCTCTCTCTTCCCCACCCTGCCCTCTCTTCTTGCAAATGAATAAATCATTTTTTTAAAGAGATAAAGACAATAGTGTGATAAACAGGTATTGTGTGTCAGCTGTACTAGTAAAGTGCTTACTCTCTAAAGAAAGTAAGTAATCAAAATGGAAGCTAATAATAACTTAGATCAGTCTGGATAAACGTTTATCATTTGAAAGGTGAGAACAGGAAATTCTACTTTAAGAAAATAGATGGGTAAAGTCACTAGAAGAAGAATTTGTAATGAGTATGTGAATAAGATTACTTGACTACATTGGTGAAAGTTGAGAGTTTAGAAAAAATTAACAAAGAATAGCTTTACAATCTGAAGAGTTTTGATAGCCAGTTAAGAAATGCAGGAGAGCATTAGAGGATTTTAAGACTAGAAATACATTTGAAAAGTACAATTTGAACAAGAGAATGATAGCAATAAAATTTGGAGGAATTGTAGATTTCTCTAAAGAAGGCAAGCATTCAGAGTGGAAGCAGATGATAAACATAATTTTAATATTAAAGATATTTGGAAAAAATACCCAAAGGTGGCCCCAAAGTAAGATTACCCATGTAAAGAATATTAAAAAAGAATCTCACTTATATGTAGGACCCCAGAAAAGTGATTGGATAAAATTTATGAGGAGGACAGTGATAACCAGAGATGGTAGAGAGGGAGGTTTGGGGAAGTTTGCTTGGTGAGTACTAAGAGAGGAAGAGCAAAGAGCTCTGCAGTGGTATTGTACAGTACAGTGATTATACATGGTGCTCATACACTGCACATTTCAGGAAACTACAAGGAAGGGTTTTGAAAGTTTTTGCCAGAAATAAATTATACATGTTTTAGGAAATACATGCTTAACCTGATTTAAATATAAAACAATTAAATATTTTAAATACCCCACTAACAGATACATTTTTAATATTTTATGTACCACTTAAAATAAACTGAAAATAAAAATTAGAAAATAACCAACAGTTTCAGAGGCTTTTCCTGAGAGACATTCTATAAATATTTGTTTTAGCTACTAGTCCCTTTGTTTAGGCATCTTCCCTTCTTTATCTTTAGACATTTAAGTCTCCTAAAATAGATTAGAGAGAAAATATTTTCTTTGAACTGCTAAAATTTAAAAGACATTAAAATAGAATTAACTCTAATTCTAGATGCTCCATTCAAGAAGAGTAGTATTCACAGAAGCATTGTGTTCATCACTGAAAATCACCTGAGAATTGGAGGTGGTCTCCCATTGGTCTCCTATACTCCCAAAGGGACCAATCCTATGGCAGTGGCCTGGGGCTCTTTAAACAAAAGATGGTTTCTTCTTCAGAACACTAGGTTAGCACTTGGGAGGAACTTAATGGCATCGCACTTGATGGGAACTAAAGGGCACAGGAAACCATTGAAAGATTTGATCCTTGATGTACAAAATTTTGTATGACACTGAGAAAAAATACTCAGTTTACCCTAGATTCAGAACACATCCTCAAATTTAGTATATCGAAAAATGCCTTGTGAGTATTTTTTAAAGTATTTTTATGAAATCATAATACTAAAAAATGTTAATTTCAGTACAAGTTACTAAAGGAAAAACAGTAACTTCAGGGAAAATAAATTTTGAATAGATAAGTATAAGTTTGTTAGGTGTGTTTAGAAAGTGAGATGATGAGAAGATTATAAATATTAAGGGGTAGAATGAATTTAAGCAATATGGAAGTAAAGTTACTAGAAAGATCTTGAGATAAAAATTGAAGTAATCTTTTTTTGTTTGTTAATTAATTAATTAATTTATTTAAGAGCAACAGACAGACACAGAGAGAAGGTCTTACTTCACATCCTATGTGACAAAGATCCACCAGTGTATTATCTGGGCACCTCATTGTCGTTTGTTTCAGAGAGAGCAAACTGTTGAACAGAATGCTTCATGTACATCCCTGAGAACTTTACTAAAATGCTCCACATCATGATGGTGAGCCAAACACCTAATATCCTGGAAAGTCAGGTTGTTCATAACCTACACTTGGAAAAGAGAAAGAAAGGAAGAAAAATGAAAGAAGGAAAGAAGGAAGGAAGGAAGGAAGGAAGGAAGGACAGACAAACCTATAGGTGTTCTATTTAGTTACATTTTTTTGACTACTGTGTTTTTAGAAAAACATATGTGTAAACACTCTTGCATTTCCTGTGTCAGAAAAAGAAAATTTTAAGTTTTGTAGAAGTACTTATCTTTTCAAATAGACATTCTTTTCAATGCGCTAGAAGCTACCATGATTGACTCTCTGTGGCAGAAAATGCACCCTTTTATCTGAGAAGGATGTGACCTAGTGCTGAAAATTTCACTAACAGTGTCCATAAGTCTTTCCTGACTCTGCCAAGGCCTGCAGTAGGTGCTGCCAATGAAGATTCACCACAGCTTTTCAGCTAGAGCAGTAGACAGGGACGTAAGGGAGTCCTGCTCACAGCATGCACTTCCTCAGTTTTCTGGGACTGAAAGGGCACCATACACTTGATTTATTTTCATATGGACTCTTTTCATTTTGTCACTTTTTTTTAATAGATAGATAATGAGGGCACCAGGGCCTCTAGCCAATGCAAATGAATTCCAGACCTGTGCACTAGCTTGTGCATCTGGCTTTATGTGGGTAATGGTGAATTGAACCAGGGTCCTTAAGCTTCACAGTCAAGCACCTTAACTGCTAAGCTATCACTACAGCTCCTCATTTCATCACTTTTTAAAGTGTGGTCAATTACATTTCAATCAGGATGGTTTTTCTCCCTTTTTTGGGTATGTAAACCAACCTGAGTTTTGAGTTTCAATCTCAACACAGCAACTCCAACATATATAGCTGATTAATGTCCTGGTAACAGCTAATTTAGTGTATTCTAATGGTTACAGTAATAGTTACATGCTGCAAGTTTTATTAGATCTTTATTCATAAACACACTTAGTTATGGCCAACCTGCCTCCTCCTCTGTCTCCTCTCCCCCATGTATTCCCCCTTTGACTTTCATATTACTTAAGACCTGCTTGCCTTACCTACTCTTCCATTAAAACCTCATCCCCCCCCCCACCCACTGTCTTGGACTCCTTTAAAATTCCCTGGCAATTATACTATTTCTTACACCACTCACCGTCTTAGTGATTACTGATGGATCATGGAGGCAGCTCATGGCACCTTCCTGGTTCTCTTCACTAGGGCTGAAGTCACTGTCCTCCTGTAAGCACAACGTTCCTGCACCCCAAAAGTACAATGCAGTGATACTCCAGTGGACAGGCTGTGTTCAGCACATGTATCTGCAGTGTTTACTGAAACTTTATAAATGATTAACATCCTTGGGAATGCCCATTTTAGAAATTTCTCTGTACAGAAGAGTAGAATTGCAATTCTTTAAAATTCTCCAGGATTAATCTTCAATTGTCTATGTTATTGGAAATACTTTTAAGGAAACTTCATGACATTGTCATTCATCTTCACTAGAAGATGACATCTTTTGTTTATTCTGTTTTTTGAAACAATGTCTCACTTTATAGCCCAGGCTGCCTCTATCTCTTGGCAATTCTCTTGCTTCCACCTCCTGGATACTAAAATTACAGGTAAGAGTCTCAATCCCCAGATAGTCTTGCTCTTCTTGAAACTCTGTCTTGTTTATATTTAGGAACTCCGAAAGCTGAAGCAGCAGGGTACCTAGTTTTAAATCAGCATTGGCTACAGAGTTACCGTATCTCAGAAAAAAAAGCAAGGCCTGATGCTTATGCCTGCAATGTTGCCACTGGCAATGTTGAGACAGGATGATTGCCATGAGCTGAAATCTGAAGCCACGGGGAGGTTGGGGAGTTGGCTCAGTCATTCAAGGCATTTGCTTGCAAAGCTTGCTAGGCCAGGTTCAATTCCCCAGCACCTACATAAAGCCAGATGCACAAAGTGACCTATGCATCTGCAATGGCAAGAGTCCCTGGTGTCCCCATTCTCAGTCTCAATTTCTTACTCCAACTATTCTCAGCCAACTAAAATTCATCTCATGTCACATAAACGGAAACATTGCTCACTCTTTCTCACAGATGATAAGAACATAAGGACAGCATATTTGAAGTGTTCTCACCACAAAGAGGTAAGTAAGTAATGGACATGTTAGTTGTCTTTTTTTATCATTCCCTAATGTATACATATTTTCATAGTATGGTATTTCATAAGTAGCAGTGTTTTAAGTCAATTATAATTTTTTGGTTATTTTTATTTATTTATTTGAGAGCAACACAGAGAGAAAGGCAGAGAGAGAGAGAGAGAGAGAGAGAGAGAGAATATGGATGTGCCATGGCCTCCAGCCACTGCAAACGAACTCCAGCTGTGTGCGCCCCCTTGTGCATCTGCCTGACATGGGTCTTGGGGAATCGAGCCTCCAACCTGGGTCCTTAAGCTTCACAGGCAAGCACTTAACCGCTAATCCATCTCTCCAGCCCAATTATAAAACTGTTTAAAAGTCTGTTCTTGTGAAGAGACTATGATCCTAATGGACTGTGTGATAAGCACAATGTGCAATATAATGTTTGGTGGCTAATATTGGTGTGGGTTGCTCTAACTGCTATGACATGATAAAGAAACTATTAACAGTACCAGAGGAAAATTCACAAACAAACAATTCCACGCAGCTTCACATTTTCTTGAAATTATCTTTCATGCTCTGGTTGTGTCTGAGCTAATTTCCTTAAAAATATGCATTTAAGCTATTTGCTTCTCCAGAAATAATAGTATTTTTAAGGACAACTATGGGCTTTTTGCATTTCTAAAATTCAATGCACTGTTTATGATTTCTTTAAGGATAATGCAGTGGATTTAATAATATAAGGATGCTTTTATTCTCCTTCCATTCTCTTCCTTGTTTCTGTTTCATAGGTTTTTTTTTTGTTTGTTTGTTTTTTGTTGTTGTTGTTTGTCATTTATTTTTTTCCCAGTAGGGTCTCACACTAGTCCAAACTACCTAAAAATGACTCTGTAGCTCCAGTCTGGCCTCAAACTCACAGTGATCCTCCTACTTCTGGCTTCTAAGTGCTGGGATTAAAGGTGTGCACCATCACACATGACTTCTTTGTTTCACCCCCCTGAGTCAGGGTCTTTGGAAGGATGGTACAGGGGAGAAACTTTATCATAGTGCTAAACACAAACATAGTGATCATTAACAATATTGACATTTGGAACTTGCCTCTCTCTAATGAAGAACCCTGATATGAAAATTTTCTTTCCCTCTTTCTCAGCCAAATCTACATTATTAACTTTTTAGAAATAAGTAGGACTGGTGCCATAATTGATCAAGGGGCAAAAAGAAAGGAAGGAAAAAAACTTAGGTGAATGTCACAACACTAAGAATTGAGAATGTAAAAGATTCAAGGAGAGAGCCACCCCATCATACCTCAAAAGGGCCCCGGCTGAAACTAAGAAAAATTGGAGAAACAAGCAAGGGGGCTGTTTTCCTGATGAACCGGATACCAGCACAAGGGGGAAGGAGATCAGCACAGAGAAAAATCAACTCCTACCAAATCAGAGAGCCAGAACCTCAGAGGCACCCAACACCTCATCACTGAAGCAGACCAAAAATGATCCCAACATGGCTCAGGGAAATTTTGTGGAAGAGGGGGCGTAAAGAATGTCAGAGGCACATGTTGGGTCATGATATGCAGAGACATTTATCTTACCCATAACTGTGGGCTAACTCCACAATGCATGACCCATATACCTCAACAAAGAGGGGCCAAGGGGAGGGGGTAGGTCACAGATGAGCCTAATAATGGTACCAAACTGACTGTAAAAAAAATAAATAAATAAAAAATAAAAATGAAAAGCTCAAAATAAATAAATAAAAAGAGATTCCTAGATACACTTTAGGAGCATCCTAAAGAAAAAGAAAAAAAGAAAAAAAAAAGATTTGATGGAAAGAGCAAGGAAACAATTCAACATTTTGGAAGCTATGTGTTTATCATTAGCGATTAAATAACATTGTTTTATCTTTTGTAATGCCTTATGTTTTGTATGTTTTCTCAGATACTAAACATGTTGAAGATTGATATAGCCACAATGCATTCATATAATTTCTCATTCACTTCTTCCATATGTCATGTTTGAAATGTATTCAGTCTTTCCCAGTTAAATGAGGCAATGCTTGTAAAGTATATTGAACATGTTCAGGTATGATGATTTTTCAGTAATAATTTTGAATTTTAAGATAATTCAACTATTCTAAAGAAATGATTACAGCAATTCAATTTAACTTTAATTAGTCCACTTCTGGCAAAAATATACTGATTTTTATTTTACTCTACAATTCATATTGAGTGAAACAACCTAATAAAAGAAAAAAAAAATATTTAAACTCTCTACCAACAGAATCTGAGAGTAAAGAAATGCCCATTGTGGGTGCGACTCTTTACAGCTTCAGAAACATCCTGTTAGCCCCAACATTGCAAGTCTATCAGCAAGCATGCCATTGCAGTCAGCCTTACATACATTCAGTTAATAGTCCTCCTGGGCTGAACTTATGTGAAAAACTGAGAAACAGAAGAGACAGCTGATAAATGTGGTTTTAGAAAAGACAGATCTGAATAAGAGAATTCAGATCACTACTTAAGCAACTGCTAATATGCAGATACCTCATAGGTAAAATGGACTTTAATCACAAGCAAAAATGGCTAAGTCACCCACTGATTAATGAAAACCATTCTACTTCAAAAATGTACCAATGACTATATGCGAAGTTCAGTATTTGTCATCTCAAGTCATTGAATAAGTATATTCTGCTTAGGGGAATGCCTGCTGATCCCTTTAACATTGCTATTTGCTTTTTGAGAGCAAATAGAACTAATTTTTCTCACTATTCTCGTAAGTCTCATTTTTTTCTAGGTCTTCATTTAAGAACTTCTGGTTTTCTCTTGACTCATCACTTTGTTGCCCCATCTTTGGATATAGCATATGTTGTTGATTCATGTGCATGATCTCTGAGTGTATGAGTCTGAATTTCGCCAAGATCATCACCTGATTCCTACCATCCAGCCACCCAGAGCTCTATGTGACCGAAGAGCCTGTGAACAAGAGTTCAGCTTCAAATAGGGAAAATTTGTGCATATCAGCCACAAAATGGGAGTAATTACATTCTCACTGTCAACAACCAGTGTAACCACTGGAATTTTTACACTTTTATGTTATATCAGTATCAATGATGGCTAGCGTATAAACCAAATCCAGTGCACTAAAATAATGGAGAGATAGAACATTTTCCGTTCACTACAAAAACTATAAACTATATCATATTTAAGTATAATTCCTTTTTAAGAAAAATTATTTGACAGAGAAAAAAGGGAGAGAGATAGAGAGAGAGAGAGATAGAGAGAGAGAGAATGCGCTAGCAGGGCCTCCAGCCACTACAAATGAACTCTTTGTGCATCTGGCTTATGTGGGTCCTGGGCAATTGAACCTGGGTCTTTTGGCTTTGCAAGCAAGCACCTTAATGGCTAAGCTATCCCTCCAGCCCCTTAACTACAATTTCTAATAACATTAAAATCAAAATATTTTGTGGTTAGTCTATTACATTTCTCTTCCCTGAGATACTGAGTTAATAAAAGCTTTAAAACAATGATGTACAATTAATGTAGGTATTATGCTACAATTTCTGAGTTGGTTTGCGGAATGATGAGTTAAACAATGTCAAGTTTTTCTTAGGGTAGGGACAACAATTGGTGTTGAGTGTTGCTGACTTGCTCAAATTGAACTTGAACAATTGATCCTTTTAATTCATACATTTCACTTCATTAGAGGATCTTAATCAGTTTTATTAGATTTCTTTTATTTTTACTTTTGGTTTTAAAAAGATATCTTTATTTATTAAACATTAATGATAATTTTTCAATGTAAATTGGCTTTTTAATTCTTTCAATATATAGTTTGTGAAAATGATTATATAAGCAGAAATCATCTCATGTTATGTAGCTTGAAGGCTAGAATATTAACTTCTCATTTCAAAATTAACTTATTATGTGATTGTTACTTAATTCTTATTTTTAAGCTGATATACAGGACCAAGCATTTATGCATGCTTTGGGTACCATGTAATTCTTGATACATGTATATAATGCTTAAATATTTAAACCAGGTTATATATATATATAATACACTAAATAATACACAATTATATAATACATATTAGGGTTAAATATATATTACATAATATATAATTACATTACACACACACACACACACACACACATATATATGTATATATGAAAACTTTCAAGTCCCTTATTCAAGATTTCTCAAATGTATACATAGTGTATTATAGCCACCTATGGTCACCATATTGTGCAATAATACACCAGAATTTCTGACTTTTAAGTGTAGCTTAGTTCCTCTTAATCAATTTTTTCTATCCATTCTTCACTCTTTCTCTGTCTAGCCTTTGGAAATCACTCTTCCACTAACTTCTATGATATGAACAATTTTATATTCTACATGCAAGGGAGCTCTTACTGTATGTATCTTTCTCTGCCTGGCTTGCTTCATTTAACTCACTGATCTGCAGCAAAGAACATGGTTTCATTATTATTTTTTTTTGTAGATGAATAGTATCCTCTTGTGTATGTGAACCATATTTTCTTTGTACATTGATCATATCATGAATATTTACTTAATTTTCACTTCTTGGCTTTGATGGAGATCTTAACTAAATTGATGACCCTCTTCTCTTTCTGTGTTGAGCAATGTTTTGCAAACACCTCAGATTTTAAGCTGAAAGGAAGGTAAACAATCTTAAAATAATATTGTAATCATAATCTAGCACAACTTAGTCTCTGCATCCTGCCCTGAGTCATTCAGATATCCTATAAAATCAGACCATGAGCAAAACAGCCTTCACCCTCCCTGGAACAAGCAGCATTCTGTTCTGCATGTGTACTTTCTCAGCACTGACTTATTGCTAAACAATTTTCTATTTATGTCCCAAATCAAGTAACCTTAGAAACTTGTAGCCCACCAATAGTATGAAAGAATTCAAGAAGATGTCAAACCATCTTCCATACTTCCTATAAAAACCTGGGATATCAGAACTAGATACTCAGGCTTTGTAAGTTATTCCCCCGAGTGAATGTCCACATAAATACATTTTTGATTCCCCATTTTATATCTGGTGCCATCTCTGTGTGACTCAGTTTCCCATAACAGACTATTGTGATACAATGAATGTGATAGTGCTGATATCTGTACAACAAACTGATTTCATTTCCTTTTTATATACTCAGTAGAAGCATTGCTGGATCACATGCTATTTCTACTTATAATGTTTGGAGGAACATAATGCTATTTTCTCTTTTTAAAATATATTTTATTTATTTATTTAGGAGAGAGAGAGAATGGGTGTGCCAGTGCCTCCATACATTGTACACGAATTCCAGGCATGTGCTCCCCCTTGAGCATCTGGCTTACTCGGGTTTTGGAGAGTTGAACTGGGATCCTTTGGATTTGCAGGCAAGCACCTTAACCACTAAGCTACCTCTCCAGCCCCAGTGTGCTATTTTCCATAATTCCTGCTCATTTATATTCGCGTCAAAAGTATGCAAACATCGCCCTTTCTCTACAGCCTTGCCAACACATGGTACTATTAGGATCTGTTTTTTGCTTGAGTGAGGTGATATCTCATTATGATTTATATTTCCTAAATGTATAATGATCCTGAACATTTTTTCTTATACCTGTTGGTCACTGAATATCTTCTTTAAGGGATGTCTTTTAAAATATTTAAATTTATTACATATTTTTGTTGAAGTCCTAATATATTCTGTATGTTAAACACATCAATGAATAATTTACAAATATAATCTCCTATTGCCTGTTTTGAATTTCTACTTCCTAGTCCTAGCAAGTTATTTTCAACAAAATAATTACTCCCATGTAAAATTACAACATAATCTAAGGAGTAACTTGAATTTCTTTCTACATCAGATCATTTGCTGTTACTGACCTTTGTGTGTTGACTTGGTATCCTTCAACTTTGTAGGATTGATTTACTATAATAGTTTTTGTAATTTTCCATACATAAAATCATGTTATATGCAAATAATGGTCATTTGGCTTTTTCTTTTCCAATTGGGATGCACTTTATTTTTTTTCCTCTAAATTGTTTAATACTCCCAGCACTTCACTAAATAAAAATTCTAAAGGTGAGCATTCCTATCTTTTACAGATCTTAGAGACAAAGCTTTCGATGTTTTCACTCAATACTATGTTAACTGTTGGTTCATTATATATGATCTTTATTGTGTGAATATATATTTCTTGCATGTTTATTATGTTTAGCATTTCTTATCATCAAGGATGTTAATGTTTACTGAATGTCTGTTCTGGATCACTCTGCTAATGTGATCCATCAGCATCATCTATTGACTAACATATATTGAAATGTTCTGGTATTTCTGTGATGATTCTCATTTGATCCATAGTGAATAATTAATTTACTGGTTTCTTAGGTTCCATTTGCTGTGATTTTACTGAAGAATTTGACATCTATTTCATCAGATATGTTCCATGCAGTTTTATTTTTTTATTATGTCTGTATCTAGTTCTGGTGTCAAGATAATACTGGCCTCACAAACTGTTTCAAAAAGTTTCTTTCACTTCTATCTTCTGAGATAACTTAAGGACAATTGATATTAATTAATTCTTAAATGTCTAGTATAATGAATTCAGCAGTAAAGCCCATCATCCTGGATTTTCTATAATGGGAAGCATTTATTGCTGGCTCATTACTCGTCATTGGCTTATTAAGGATATTTATTTATTAATTTCAAATTTGAATTCAGACATGGTAAGGTTTGTGTTAAAAAAATTGTCCATGTTATTCAGGTGTTCCTTCTAAGGACCTGATGAAGGATCAACCTTTTAGTCTGTCTTTCAGGTTGTAGTATTTTATGGTACCATTTCCATTTGGGCCCTGTTTTGTGTCCCACCCCACCCTGGAGGGTGCATGATGGAGACTAACCTTAATCTTCTCCTGTTTTTCTCTCTCTCTCCATCTTCTCTCTCTTCTCTCTTTCTCTTCCATATTACCTATCTTTTTCTTCCTTTTTTCCCCTTGATGCTGGCCTGTAACTCCCAGTACCAGCATGTGGTTAACATCCACATTGAGCTGTTGATCAGAGAGACCTACAAGGTTTCCAAAAAAAGACAGATTTCTGTCAGAGTACTTGATGACCCACCAAAGGTTAATGATAAGATCCTACTGCTGAAGACACCATATTCTCTTGGTAAGGAACATGGAGTGACCTGGCTGGAATCTGGAAGAGAGTCAGTTTCCAGACAGTTAGCTCGTCTATTGCCAGAAGGTGCTACAAGAGCGACTGGGAGAAAATGACTCGTGTTCTAAGCTACTCAGCAGCAAACAACCTGATGTAATGCTCACACAAATGCAATAGTGGCACACAGCCATGGTGGTTAACCAACTGCTCTTGCTTTGGCAAACAGATCCATTCAGTGGAACAGAACCCATAGCTGGAACTGGGAAACAAGTCAGAACCATATCCAAAAATGAACCCACTCTCCAATATTAAGCTCCCACCAATCTTGGGTTACAAGATGGCCTATACCTATTAAATTCTCTCTAAAATAATAATGGTTATCTCATTTATTTGGTGCTGACTTCACTCTGTTGGCGAATTTGCTTCTCTTTTTCAGATGGACACAGAACCTTAGGAGAGAATCAGCCCATCGCAACTCACTAGGGCCCCTCCAGAAACCATAGAGTAATTGGGGAAATGAGCAAGAGTGCTGCTTTCTTGGTGAACCTGGTACCAGCACAAGGGTACAGGAGATTGACACAGAGAACACTCAACTACTACCAGACTAGATATCAAGAAACACAGAGGCTCTCAAGATTTCATCACTGAAATAGAGCTAAAAAAAAACCAACATGGCTCTGGGAAATTCATGGAAAAGGGGGCAGAAAGATTGTTAGAGCCACAAGTTGGGATATTATGTACAGGGACATTGCCTCTTCCCCATAGCTGATGGCTAACCCCACAATGCATGACCCACATTCCTCAATAGGGAGGGTCCCTTCAGATAGGTAGCATAGGGAGGAGGCTATTCTGTTATTATTTATTTCCTTCCTTCCTTCCTTCCTTCCTTCCTTCCTTCCTTCCTTCCTTCCTTCCTTCCTCCCTTCTTTTTTCTTTCTTTCTTTTCTTTTCTTTTCTTTTTTTTTTTTTTTTTTGTTGAGCTTGGGTCTGACTCTTGCTAAGGATGTCTGGAACTTACTCTGTAGCCCCAGTCTGACTTTAAACTCACCATGTTCCTATGTCTATCTCTGCCTTTTCTAGGATTAAAGGAATACACCACCACACCTGGCTTAATATTTCTTTACATTCTTCTCCATCCCTTTGGCATTCACAATTCCTTCTTAAATACAAATATTGTTCTTTTTAAAACTATCTCAAAATCATCATAACTTTCTGTCACTTCATTTGGTTTTCTTTCTTTTTTCTGCAGTTGTGCACTTTCAATAATCTGTCTGGAAAGTCATTCATTCTTTCTTCTGTTTTATATGCTATTAGAATGATAACATATCATATTTTTTATTTTTTCTAAGTGTAACTTTGAGTTCCAAAACTGCTGTTTTGTTTTTTATTGTTTACATTTTTAAAAAAAATGTTTCATGGCTATAGTATTGAGATGCTTAGGAGGTGAGCACTTACTAGAAGAAGTGAGCCACTGAGGTTTTTAAATACAATTTCCTACACTTAGTGACTTCCTTAAACCAGCTCTTTAACAATTTCTCTTTCATTGTTTATCTGTTGTTGAAGTGGACTCGTAGCCTTTAACTGTTGTACACACAGATGATGTGAAGTGGACCAGGAGTCGGACACAAAGATTCTCTTTCTCTTCCCCTAGCAGTGAATTTGTTTAATAAGCTCTGTACATAGTCAGGTCAGCACATGTGGCATTAGAAACTTCCAGCTAGTGGGATTCACAAGTTTTAGCACTAAATTCCAGGGTAATGCCTTATGCTCTTGCAAAGTCCCTTCCTAGTACTGGGACAGTTCTGGATCCCTCTTTCTGAACAGTAGCCTGTTGGTGGCTGTGCTGCTGTCTGAGTTTGGGATGTGAATGGCATTAGCAATCATTTGTTTATGAAGGCTAGTGATGATCTAGGTAACATGTGAATCTCACAGCTATGGGAGCCTGCCCAGTCTCAGGAAAAGGCAAGGCTGTACCAAGTCAATCTATCCCAGTGCTAGAGCAGAGATGCTTGGAACTAAGATATGTTCTGCTGGTATCCAGGTATCTCCTTGTTATGACAGCTGGTCTAGAAGCTCTGCATGTGGACTCTGGTTTGTATTTGGAGGATATAATTTATACTGAGTGTATTGTCTCTCCACAGTGGGTCTAGTAGTAATATCTTGGACAAAGCTCTGCCATTTATTTAATTTATTTATTTCTACTATGGAGGTTGCTTGCTTCTTTATGTGCATCCTGAGGTTGGGAGGAGGGTAGTAGCTGAAATTAGATATTAGTCACATGGTTTAGGGAAGATCAGTGGTTCAGTTCAGGTGTGTTGATCTGGCAGTAGGCTTCTGGGGCCTGTACCAGCAGTGAGCTTCTCTGTGGTAGTCCTGGTATGGAGTTTCAAGTCCAAAAGCTCAATTCAGTTGCCTCTCACCCAAATGGGAGTAAACTGTCTCTATACTGGCCTGAAAGAGTTAGAAAAGGGATAAAACTTGAAACTCCCTTCTGTTGTCTTCAATGCCTCCTTTCATTCTACAATATACTGTTTATGCTCTCTGTCATAGCTTTGTTTACCTCCTGTGAAGGCATACTGGTCAATGAATAGCCATTCACCTTACTTTATCTATGAAGAGGCATTACCTATGGAGAGGTCTTCGATGCCAACTTGCTTGCCAAGTTCCACATATTTTCAAATAAATTTGGAAAATTTATGTAATAACCTCTGACATAAATATAATCAGTAATATTTTATATGTAAACTATGAGGATTCTAGCAAGGGCATATAAATGAAAATCAATATTATTTTAAATACCAATAACTAAAATGAGTGTACATTTCCTTTATTATCTATAAACAGTATACAAAGAGTGATATGTTGGGGATTTATTCTTAAAGGTCTAAAGTGCAACAGATAACTATATTTATCTTTTTAAAACTATAGTTGAAAAACTTAATTTTAAAATAAATAATCTTTGAACATTAATATGATTACAACACACAACAAAACCTGCATTTGAAAGAATTTCATAACCACTATATGGCGAATTAAAGGCAAATATTTACAAACATCTTAAATAATAAGATATTATAAGGTTAGTAATGAATTCAAAGAACACACCAAAATACCCCTGTGTATTCTCACTAGTCACTGAGCTAGATTTGGTGTGTATACTGACTTAATGAACAAATTATCAGATTTACAATACAAATCCTGGATGTGGGGAACAAATACAAAAATCTTATGTTTTAGAGTGGATCATAATATATGAATTGAAATTCTCTAGCATAATTCATGTCAATCTGCCCAATTTAAATTTTAAACTTACCATTTATTTTAAGGGTTATGTAGAAACATAACAAAAGTTAATATAAAGTTTATAACAGTTGTTACTTGAAGCTCTTCCAAATAGAGATTAGTTTCTGTAGAAGCAGCACAAATGCTTAAAAGGAGTGCTTTGACAGAACTAAGAATAAAAAAAAAACCTCCATAGCATTTCAAATTATGACTATGATCACAAAGCAGACATTCTCATTCATTTACAGTCTCATTTTAATGTGAATCCATTTCTCAAATAATTTTTACTCTTTTTATACTTTCCAATACTCCAGATTTGTCCACAAGATGATTTTTACAAGATTTAATTATATTTCTGAAGCTCTATAAACAGACTGCCATTCCTTATGAAGATAACTCAAAGAGCCTTCTGATTGGTAGGCTTAATAGTTGAATCAGCCTCTACACTTGCCAACATTTCTTTTGTATTCCTTATGCTTTCTGTATCAGAGACAGTATACCTTATTGTTTTCTAAGGAAAAATTCAGGTTCAGAATGAAAAAGTGAAGAAAGAGAGCCTATGACTTTCAGTGTCTGTGCTAATCTTGTACGTGGGCTGCTTCAGATATTCACAGATGTTAGAGGAGAAATTGGCCTTTCATATTCCAAACTGTCTGTTTCCTGTTAACTTTCTGCCTCTTCATCTCTCCCCCCTTTTTTTGTTTATGCCTCTGAAGTTTCTTCTTGGAAGCTATTGAAGTGATGGTTAGAGTAAAAACTTGCTTTAAGCACTCATCATACAAATTAAATTTTAAGTAAAAGCAATTGATATTACTGCTGAGTAAGTTCTTCCTGTAGATTGCTCAGACACTCTGCAAAATTGCCTGCTGACCTACTGCATGGGCCAGAGATGCCAGTGGCCTGATAGCCAATAGTATCTGTCACAGCTGACATTTATAGTTGAGCATTTGGTGTGGTTGTGCCAAAAATACACAGCAACTGAAACAGGCTATTTGGGATGAGTTGATATATTAAATTATATAGTGCACTTTTAATTGAAAAATGACCATCCCAAAGAAATAAAACACTCCTGATAACCAAGCTGAGGAAAACGGGAATTTTGAAAGTATGAAGTTATTTTTTTTCTTGATCAACTGAGGTTGTGAACAATGCAGAAAGTTGACATATGAACATTTATAAAATGGAAAGCCCACCATCACTTCAATTCTCAGTTTAAAGATATAACATTTGTGCTGTCGTCTCCATTTTACAAAGGAGGAAGTAGAGGCTTATATAAAGTAAATTAAAACAGCTATTGAATGAATTCACATAGACAAAACATGCACATATTCAGAGTTGAAAGCATATTTCTTTTCTTTTTATTTTATGCATTATAAAAAGTGTCATTTAGATCTAAAAACATCTTGTCTTTGAGCTGTTCCCTCAAGCAGAGGAAGATAAGTATGTACTATGATCTCTAGAATGCAGGAAATTTCTAACGCCCATAGCACCCATCACATGCAATCCTGTATCTAGAGATTCAACACAAGTGATCTGGGATAGATGATAGTGAAGCATATATCCTATATCATGAATTACTGAAACTGTAATTGACCTAATGATTAATCTACTTCCACTGCATACTTTCACCTATGATGGTTCTAGGGCCAAGACAATATCTTATATAAACCCACACATAACTTTAGCTGTAGACAAGGATAGAAATCTAGCCTTTAAGTTGTAATTCTTATCTTTGGTCAGTATCATTTGTCTCCCTTTTCAGTAATTTATAAGTTAATACCAGGGTCAATATATAAAACTTAGTAATTCACTTTTCTTGTCTATTTTGGATTCTTTCATTGCTGTGACCAAATATCTAATAAGAAGCAATTTTAAGAAAGAAGAGCTGTTTTCATCTTACAATTCCAGCGGATGGAATCTTACACAGTATAAAGGGCATCACAGCAGAAGGAGGAGGTGGCTGGTCATAATGCATCCACAAACAGGAATCAGAGAAAAAACAAGAGGAAGTGGGGCTATGCTACGAAACCTCAAGGCCCACTCACAGTGATGTACTTCTTCCAACAAGGTCACATTCAAACCACCACTTGCTAAAACATTCCAGAATTTATCTAGGAGTCTAGCAATAGTAATGTTAAGAGACATAATGATCCTTTCATCTGAAGTATAACACAACATTTTACAGCTGTGGTTTTACCTGTATTTAGAATTTCAGCAATGAAAATAAAAGCAGAGATCTGCTTCTAATCCATGTACTTGGATGGCTAGAGATGCATTGTAACATATTTCAGGGTACTTACAAAAGTTAAGGGGCAACAACAGGAAAGGATAGCATTTCTATCTCCTACAATGACAAGAATATGAGCCAATTTAAACAGCAAGAATCATGAAAGCAGAAACAAGACCATCAAGAGGTGGGCGTGGAAGAGGAGTGCATGGGCTAAATTTAGCCAAAGTATATGATATACCTGAGTGAAAATATCTTTATAAAACTCATTATTGTATATAGTTAATATATGTCAACAAAATTTCACAAGTTGGCTTGTGATATGGCTCAGGGGATAAAAGTTATTGCCATGTAAAAATGAGGACCGAGTTCACAGCCCCATTAATTCACATAAACTGCCAAGAACGGTAGTACATATGTCATCCCAGAACTGGGGAGGCAGAGACTGAGAATCCCTAGTGCTCATTGGCTAACTAGTCTAACTACATCAAAAAATAAGGTAGAGAGTAACTGAGAACACCCAATGCCAACCTCTGGCTACTACATACATGAGCATGTATAAGTACATGTACATAATTGTGCTAATATATATGCATACACATGTACACATACACGCAAAAACAAGATTAACAAATATATTTACTCTTTATAGTGACAGTAGTTTTCATGGGACTATATATGTTTGCAAAAATCCATCAAACTGAACCTTTAAATTATTGGGTAGAAAATCTATAGGTGCACTTTTAGCAATGACATCATAGCTTATAATGAATGCTATAAAATTCATTAAACCTAATCAACAAGAATTCAAGATGTTAAACAAACTTTATGGAGAGAAATATGTAACATTTTACAGATATCTTGCAGCAAATTGTTATTTGGACCCAGAAAAATTCTGATGAATATTCTAATGAACAATCTAGTAGATTTGTATGAAATTTCCTGTGGATTATTTACTTTCCAAAATTGGCCACTGCACTATTTCTGATCCCACATGATTTTCAGAAGCTTCCACTTTCTCATCAAGTTAATAAGCTTCTATCTTCTCCTATTACTCTGTGGTGAGAAACTGCCCTTGCCTTCATGATTCAGCAGAGTCATGATATTGAATTCAACAGAATTAATGCTTCATAAATTCTGAAACTGATTAAGGCAAATAGCTTCACTGTGACTCCATTCTCCTTATTCTTTGCTGTTTGACTGCTTTGCCATGTCTGTCAGAACAATAACTTGTATTAAAAACACTTAACTAAATGTATAGACCAACATATACATGATTTTGATAGATGTAGAATTTGCATTTTCATCATTTGTTAAAATATAAAAATCTACTTATGAGTAATGTCTCCTCTGTCTTTTACATATTTTTTGAATAGTTCTTCAGTGTACTGCCATAGCATAGTCTGATCTTTTCAACAATATGTTCTTCTGATTGTTCATATCACAATAAAATGTTACCTAATTTGATATATCCAACCTCAATGTGATGTCTAGCTCCAGAGTCCTACCTTCTTTACTCAACTGCATACTAGACATACACGTGATGACAGAACTTGTGATTTATCAGACACAGACATCTCATCAAACCCCTTTAGTGATAATGTTCCCACTCCACCACAGTGCCTGACACAGAGTTGAGTCAACATATTCTTAATGAACAAATACTTCAGATTCAGTAAATAATGTTTATCCATTGCATTCCTTATAAGTCTTTTCTTATCTTTAGCCTTTATAGTATAACTACGAGCCGGCACTGGAGGCTCACACCTTTAATTCCAGCACTTGGGTGCAGGGATAGGAGGACTGCTGTAAGTTTGAAGCCACCCTGAGACTACATAGTAAGTACCAGTTCAGCCTGGGTAGAGTGAGACCCTACCTCCAAAAACCAATACATACATACGTGTGTGTGTGTATATATATATGTAATGTACAGTGTACATTACATTCTCATTTTAACTCCAGATTCAGATATTGTAAATATTTAGCTATTGAACCAAACATGGAATTAGCTGTTTTTCCACTGAAATGATTAATTAATGAATCAATAAATAAGAACATTTATTACATGAAACTTAATGATCAGAACTAAGCATAATTTCAGAAATATTGTCAGATGTATGGTTAGGTAACTAAATTATCCCAATTTATGCAATTAGAAATTGTTAACATATAGTTAACACATTCCCAAATTTGAGTGTTTTCACTGTGGGTTAAAACACCTTATGTAGCAGTTATTATAGTAACTGATATTCTACAGAGAAGACAATTTTCCCATTTAGAATCTAGAAAAAGTACATGGAATATTAACTATGTCTTATAATATACTCAGTATCTTTCTATATTTTGAATAGATTAGTTCTCAGACTGGCTGAAATGTATAATGTGCATATTTCTAGATAGAAATAACATTTACTAAACTTTCATACAGATTTCATATCTATTTATGTGCTATCACCATTCCAAGTGCACTGTGAAAAGTACTATATTTCATTCACAATGGTTCCCTAAGGAAGATATTATTGTGATGATCCTATTCTCACCCATTATGCTCCATGTGGGATATTCTCAAGTGGAAACTTCTGTAACATACTTTGTTTGTCAGAATTTATTCAAATTTAAAATGTTTCTAGCAGAAAGAGTTGGTTTCTCATCATAAAGCACCATTTGCAATGTACAGAAATTGTTGATTTTGCATTCTTTGACTCCCAAGAATAAATGAAAAGCAGAACTCACTGTGAAATAAAAAATAAAAAAAAACAGTTCAAATTTGGTAACTCATAAATAAAAATAATGTGAAGTAGAAATGGAAAAACAAGACCTGGAGCTCAGCCAAAAGCCTAGCATGCTATTTGCTCTAGCAAAGAATTGATGGTACAGGACTTGCTTCCCCCTCTAACACAGTGACTTGCACATGCTATTTGGTGCACAGAAGTGTAAATTATGGCACAAATAAGTGAAATAAGCACAGGAGTTAGAAATTAAATTGGTTAGAAACAACAAAATTAATTACACTATCTAGAATAAATAACCCATATAAATAGTTTTATATTCTATTTCTCTAGTGGAAATACTTAAAATTTTATATATAAATACAAAGGAAATATTCCTTTGAAGAGGTAAGGTGTCTACAGTGTAAGGCACATTTGTAGTTACTAATAAACTAAGTATAATGTTTGAAAATGCACAGAATATTGAAGAATACATCCAGATTTACAGCAGTGTTGTGAAAATGATAGATAGCTTCCTTCTGTTAACATCTTATATCAGCATGGCATGATTGCCACAAATAAACCAATATTAATATAAAAATGATTTCATCACATTTTCCTAGTGCTTTATTACTGTTTTCTTTCTGTTCTCAGATTCAATGACATACACCATAGTACATTATTCATCATATCTCCTTAAGTTTCTCTAGAATGTGACAATGCCTTAGACTATACTTGTTTTTTGGTAACCTAGCAATTTTTAAGAATATTGGTTCAGTATTTCCTATATTTCCTTTCAATAAGAATTTCTGTGATGTTAGTCTCATGGTTCCAAGATAATCATGGTTTTTCAGCAGGAAGATCACAGACGTAATATATATTCACATAGTACCAAGGGATATGACATCAGTATGATCTCCCTATTAATATTAGCTCTGGTTAATATAGTGATTTTCTATACACAGTAAAACAATGAATTTATTATTTCACTCCCTTTCTATAGAGTTGTTTTTGGAAATAAACTACTTTGAGGTGTCAATAATTAACAGTTGAGACCTAAATTGCACATTTCTTTTGAGGAACAACCTAATTATTTTGAATTCTTGGTATGGGGGATGTTTTATTTAACTATGGTTCAAGATAACAATATTATTAGTTGTGAAATCATAGAAAAAGTAACCTTCTTCAGCAATTTTCAAACTATAAAGAGCATGGAGAGTGTGGTTAGGATGTCATAAGTACTGTTCATGGCAATGAAGTTAAATAGGCAAGAAGAAAAGGGTAAAATATTGTAAAGCAAAATTTTGTATTTTCTTTCTCTTTGTTGCATGTGTGTGTGTGTGTGTTCTGCATGTGCAGGTGCACATGTGGTGCCTCATGAGCCAGGTGTACTTGCCTGAGGTAGCCTAGCAGAACATGGAGTGACCTGTTTCATTGCTCTCCTGCCCATTTATACTTAAACCTGAGATTCTTCCTGATCTCAGAGCTTGCCTTATTTCTATTGCTGTGCTGATGTTCAAGTTCCTATTTCTATAAAGGACTGGGCTACAGATGGGGATGTCTATGCTAAACTGAGTATATGGGTTCTGTGAATATAAACTGAGAAGTCTGTTGGACCTCCTGGGGACCTCATGCTTGCACAGGAAATGCTCTTAACTTCTGAGCCTTTTCTCCAGCCCTGTATTTAATTTCCTCACTGAGAAAATATAGCATTAATAATGTCTTTGAAAAAGAGTATATATACTTCTCCAAAATTATTACATGTCCTTAGGGAATATGGTGAGGATACAAATCATTCTATAAATTATTTAAAAAATCTCAAAAACTACTCCAAAAAAGTGCTCAGTAATAAACCTAATCAATTATGTGAAATACCTGCACAATGAAAATTTGAAGATATTGAATAAGTGCATTCAAATAATATATTAGATGATGAAAAGATATTTCTAGCGCTTGAATTTAAATAATTAATAATATAAAAGTGACAATATTACCAAAGGTCATCACTAGATTCAAAGAAAGACCCATAAAAACTCCCCCAATGGGGTTCCTTCTGGGACTAGATAAAAACCAAAGAGTTCATATGGAGAGCCAAGTATGATGGTGCACATCTTTAATCCCAGTACTTGGCAGGCAGAGGTAGAGGGATCAACATGAGTTTGAGGCTAGCCTGGCACTACGTAGTGATTCCAAGTCAGCATTATGGTAAGACCCTACCATGCACACACACACAACACACACACACACACACACACACACACACAAATGCATGGAAACACTGACCATAAATAGCCAAAGCAATATTAAGAGAAAGAAAACAATTTAAAGAATCACAAACCCTGACTTCCAACTATACTATTAATTGATAGTGACAAAGCCATCATGATACTGGCCACCAAACAGACCTAAAGACTGATAGAACAGAGTAGAGGACCCTTAAATATTTAAAATATATTCACACAGATATAGGCACCTATGTTATTATAAACAATCCAAAAACATGTAATGGAAAAGAGAAAACTTAGTCAACAAATATGCAAGCAAAACTTGATATCTGCCTGGAGGAAGAATGCAATTAGGTCCATGCATTTCATCCTGCACCAGTATCAATTCAAAGTAATGAGAGACCTTAATTTAACACCTGAAATGCTGAAATTGCTAGAGGATATCAAAGGGAATATACCTTAAGATAAAGGCAAGGTCAAGACTTTCTCAACAGAACATCAATAGACCATCAGCATGGATACTCCCCCTCCCCAAATTAACAAATAGAAATAGAACTACATGAAATTCACTTTTTTCTACTCATAAAAATATTAACAAACACAACCTACATGACAGTAAAGAATCTTTTCCAACTATATCTCAGACAGGGGTCTAATATCCATGTTGTAGTCAGATCTACATTGCTAGGATGAACATCTAAACCAGGACTACTTTAGGGGAGTGAGGGATTTATTTCAAGCTTACAGATCTGAAATCAACTTCTACCAGTGATAGAAGAAGCATCTTACATACATCCAAGCAGAGAGAAACCATCACAAGCCAGCAAACAGCAAAAACAACAAGTACAAAACCTGCAGAATATAGCAGGGTCCTTGCCAGAACTCAGCTTCTTCTGCATTCATTTGGGCTGAAAATCAGATTTTCCCCAAAATACCTTTGAGTTGGACTCCAGTATCTACCCTCAGTGACATCTCCTCCAGCCATACAACTGTAGTTCCAAATTACAAGCTTTCATAAAACACCTGAGTGTAAAGGGCACATACATTCAAACTACCACATACAACACCCAGCACTCAATAGACTCATGGTCATGTCATATCACAAATTGTATTCAGTACAACTTCACAGGTCTCCACAGTCTTTATCAACTTTATGATTGTTCTAAATTCCATCTCATGTGAGATTCAAGATGGTCTCTTAACTGTGCATCCTGTAAAAAATCACACAAGTTACATAATTTCAATATATAATGGCACAGCATAAACATTCACATTGCAACAGGGAATAATAAGGAGATACTGGAAAAATGCAAAATCAATAACCATCAGATGAACATCAAACATTGGTAATTCAAGTCTGACATCCATAACCAGTGATGATAGTCTCTGGATTTCCAATTTCCATCCCTCCTGCTGGGCTGAGTATCCAGGAAGATCTTCTATCCCAAGCCAACAGGACTCCATGATATAACTTGCACATTCCTGGTATATCTAGAATATCTTCTGGTCTCCATTGAAAACCATGGTCTGTCTTCCAATGGCCTCACTGGCCTCTGTATCAGGAAGATGAATTCCTGCTCCACATACCACATCTCAACACCAACTCCATGTGCAATTTATGACACAGTTTCACAATTTAAAAATCAATACCAGGTGTGTAAAGACACAGCCATATTGTTAGTTTATGGCTGAAATAAATCATGACCTTGAAGTGCAAGGCCCACTCTATGCAAGGGAATACATGCCTGGTACTGAAAACCTAATCAAATGCTCATGGCAGGGAAGTTCATGAGCTTTAGTGGTATAAATCCTACTCGTGTCTGGATAAATGCATATATTACTGTCACCAAATTGTCCTGAAAGCTCTACACTTAATGTTCATATTCATAGATTAATGTTAATTTCACTTCTGGTTAGAGAAGCTTCTCTTTTCAGATGGCAATGACTACTGGGATGACCTAAAAGGTAACATAGTGCTGAGAAGAAGGGATGGAGGACTGCCCAGCACTGAAACTTCTCACACCCTCCAAGGCTCAGGGTCCATTGTGGAAGAGGTGGTGGAAAGAATGGAAGAACCAAAGGAATATACAACTGTCTGGACAGAAATTGGCCTCGATATCCAAGACCTCACAGTGCCTAGCAATACCTACACAAGACCCTCATAATAGGAGAAAAATATTATGACATCAAATTAAAAGAGAGGCTAATGGAGAGAGGGAGGGGATATGATGGAGAGCAGAGTTATGAAGGAAAAAGTGGGGGAGGGGATGGAAATTCCATGGTTTGTTGTCTGTAAAGTATAGAAGTTGTCAATAAAATACATATGTGTGTGTGTTTAAAAAAAGAGTTAGCATTTCTATCATTCAGTCTTTCCTGGATGAAATCAAGAAGTTATGCATCTTTCCATTGTTTCAAACCAAGGCAGTTGATGGTCATAACCTGTTTAATAATAGCAGCTTCAGCAACCAGTCTCTTTGTCAGTAACCTTCAACTCCCTTAAATTTTCCAACTTTAAGTCTTATATCTATCAGTTCTATATCTTCTGTCAGACCATTACTTTCAAGTTCAACCTTGATCAAACTCTCTGGGCATGGGCAGAAGAACATACCCAGCCCTCATGCCAGTAGCCCAGTTCCAAAAGATCTATGCTGTCTTTACTTTGCCTTTGAAAGTTTATTTACAAAGCTTCCAAATATCATTCTCTCTGCATTTATAACTTTTTAAATATATTTTATTTATTTGGGAGAAAGAGACAGAGAGAGAGAGAGAGAGAGAGAGAGAAGAGAGAGAGAGGCAGGGCCTCCAGCCACTGCAAACGAACTCCAGATACATGTGCCCCCTTGTGCATCTGGCTAATGTGGGTCCTAGAGAGTTGAACAGGGATCCTTTGGCTTTGCAGGCAAACCCCTTACCTGCTAAGCCTTCTCTCCAGCCCTGCATTTATAAATTTTAGACTCTCTTCAGAATAGTCCATAAAACTCAGCTTACTGCTCTGGAGTGCCTTGCAAGTACCAAGTTCTGTCCCATTTCTCTAATATAAAAGTTCCAGAAGACCAAGATCCACATGGTCAGATTCATCATGGAGCAGTATCACCCCATTTCTCTGGTATCAAATATCTCTTGTATTCAGCTCCATGTTGCTGTAACTAAAATCTAAATTTGGCACTTTAGGGGAGAAAGAATATATTTCAAGCCTACAGATCTAGGGAAGGATGTTCCATCAGTGGTGGATAAACCAGTTCCATATATCCAAGCTGAGAGAAACCATCATGAGACATCAAACACCAAAAGCAACACAAAAGCTGCAGCAAGCAGCAGGATCCCAGCCAATGTTTATATTGCTCTGCATAACTTTCTGCTGGAATTTAGATCTACCACTAAACACACCTTAAGGTTGAACCCCATGTAGCAGACAGCTTCAGGTTTACTGAGATGAACTTCCAGACCAATCACAGTTATGGAGAAAGGGATTTATTGAAGCTTACAGATCCAGGGGAAGTTCCATAATGGCAGAAGAAGTTGGCTTGCCTTCACAGGCCCAAGCAAAGAGAGAGAGAGAAGAGAAGCACAAGCCAAAAGGCCAAAAGCCACATAGCACACTTCAGGAACTCCAGCTAGGCACATTTTGCATATCCTTAGATTGAAATATGAAACCCACCACCACACCTTAAGATCCACCCAGTGAGACTGCCTCCAGCCAGGTGGCTGCAGATGTAAACTGCAAACAATAAAAAACTGAATATATTGGGGGCCTTCTATTCAAACCACCACACCCCAGGATCCCTCTTCCCAGTAATACCACCTATAGTCAGGGGGCTAAAGAAACAAATACAAGCTTAATAAAAAACTTGAGTCTATGGGGAATGTTGTAGACAGCTTCAGGTGGCTGAGATGAACTTCCAAACCAGGAACAGTTATATAAGAAGGGATATTTAGTGAATCTTACAGATTCAGGGAAAGTTCCTTGAAGAAAAAGTTGGCCTGCTTTCACAGGTCCAAGCACAGAGAGTGAAGCCCCAAGCTGAAAATCCCCAAAGCCACTCCAGACACAAACTCACTTAAAAAGTCAAGGTGGAACTCAGGCACTTTGCATATTATTAGACTGAAATTCCAAATCTACCACCACACCTTATGGCTTAACCCCCGGATCCATCCAGTGACACCTCCTCCAGCCAGGTAGCTGTAAATCTAAGCTGCTTTAATAAACTCCTGTATCAGTTAGGGAGCAGCTATTCAAACTACCACAGAGGGAATTCATTCAAACTAACACAATCCAGAATGTATAATGAACTTCAAAACTTAAATACCAAAAAATGCCAAAGAACAAATAGACTCATGAAATGTATAGACAGCTCACTAAAGATGAATCACAAATGGCCAATAAGAATCCTCTAAAATGTTCAACATTCCTGAACATCAGAAAAATGTAAAAGGCAACAACTTTGAGATACCTTCTCACCCCAGTTGGAATGACTATCATCAAGAAACTTATAACAAATGCTGGAAAGTATGTGGGGAAATATTTACATTTATTCACCTCTCAGTGAGAGTGCAAATTATTATGGTTCTTATGGAAATTAGCATGGATATTTCTCAAAAAATTAGATAGAACTGAAATGTGACCTAACTATACTACCTCTTGGCATATACCCAAAGGGCTACATATCCTATAAGAGGACTACTTTTACATCCATATTTTTTGTTGCTCAATTCACAATAGCAAGGAAATGGAGCATGACTAGATGCCCAATAACAGATAAATAGAAAATAAAAATGTGATCATAATCATTATGAAAAGTACAGGAAAATGGCTGAATCGTGAAAGAATTATACTAAGTGGGGTCACCTAAACTCAGTTTTCCCCACAACCACATGCTCTGTCTCATATGTAGATACCTGATTGTATATATGCACACACAGTGTGTTTTGACATGTAGGTAGAAAGGAGAGGGGCAAGCATAGGATAATAGAGTTACATGTAATTGAGAAAGATGGGGGGGGGGACATCAAGTAAAACAAATTGTGTTTGAAAATATATAACACTACCTAAAACTTGGTATGATAACTAAAAGTAAATATTGAAATACTTGTGATTATGGAAAGATTTTGGCCAAGAACATATGAAGTATTGTTGCACAGCTGATGAAATATGATTGACAAGTAGAGTAACATCATAACAAAAAGTAAACACTGTAACCAATATTGCCAGATGCTTTTATCCCTTCATGATGGATCCAAATTTAAGCACTTTAAATATTTTATGGATAAAAGCTTCCATAAGGAATGTATGAACAAAATATGGAAATATTTATTTTAGTAAGTTTGAGCCAAATTTGTTTCTTATATGGGTAATTTAGGAGAAACCTTATTGTATGTGAAATCTACTGATTTACAGGGTCTGTTCCTGAGACCATGTTAGGAAAGCCATGAAATCAACTTTTATTTTCATAATAATACTAATGCACAATTTCTCTCTTTCACTTTTATTCCCCTAAATTTAACTGTGTAGTTCTTCTAGATACTACATATCTTGAAATGGCATAGATCCTCAGGTTGCTAATGGTAACATGTCATATATTTTTGTGTTTTATCACTCAATTTTAATTTAATATAATATCAACAAACAAAACTCACATGAACAAAATCTTCCTATGCACAACTATATTTCTAGTAAAACTGTTCTACTCATGATGGAAAAAGTCTAGATGTCAGAATAAGGTAGACAAATTAAAAAAAAATTAATACAAGGGGGCATCTATCACTCAAGACTCCAGAGACACAGAAATAATAATATATTCCATGGAGTTGGAGACTTTCTTCTACTAGATTCAAATGTGTTTAAAATAGAAGTAGACTAGACAATGAAAAATCATTGTAAAAACTAAAAGGAATGCCAATTGGGAGCTAGGAGGATTGATTAGAGATATTGCTCAACTGACTCTCAATATATAATCTAAAGAAAATATATATAAATTTCATTTATAACATGAAACTGTTTCAATAATTTTTCCCCAAGCAGTTATGTGTTCTCAGCCTGTGGTGCTATGGGGAGGTGGGGAAACATTTTCTGGTATTTGGCCATATTTTCTAGAAGGGAATGATGAAATCATTCCTTTTGCTTCCATTATTTTAGTGCAGAGTTTTACTCCTCCACATGCTCTTACCATAATGTACTGACTTCAAACAGAGGCTCAAAAGCTTTTGTTCATAGTAACCTTCAGACCATAAGCCATTTTCTCCCTACTATGAGGTACTGAAGTCCCTATAAGTGTCAGTAAAATTTACCTTTTCTCATTGAATTAATCCTGTTAGGTACTTGGCTTTAACTATGAAGAACTGACTTGATCATGGGCCCTAACAGTGGTTTTTCTATTTGTCAGCCTGCATTTGCAAATGGTAGACAAATGGTACCTATGCTATTATCACAAACAATCTTTATAAACATATAGCACAGTTCATCAAGAAGAATATTGGGACTCCTAATAGAAAAACCCTGAATTCTGTCCACTGAACAGTAACACTTGTTTTTAGCTCCACCATGGTGCTAAGGCAGCAAAGCTATGGCAGTCCAGTGAACAAATGTGGGTTTGTCACCCAGAGCATTAGCGAGTCATGGTTTGCTTTCAGGTGGAAAAGGGAACTAATCTTTTTTACTTTTTCTTGGAGTGATTCCAAAATTCAGTTTGGACAGAATCCCTATAGTAAATTAAAACTTCTCAATGTGCTATATCTGACTACTATAGTGGAGAGGCAGTCACTTTGCTGGAGGAAGTATTAGAAAGTAGAAAACCAGCTCCTCATTGGAAATAATGACCTGGCTGAAAGCAGACTCTTTCTCTAACTCTATAGTTAGAAGCATCTGACATAGTTATAAACCAACCCTATAGTATTAATCTCCTCCTGTCCCACTACCTGATATTTACTTTATCTAAAGGTATGGAGTAAAAGAGGAGTACCCTTTGAATATGTGATACATCTGCCATGCATAATATAATATAATCAAGACTACATAATCGTGAATAGTTTGGGGTTAATGGGCTCCAAAGTGAACAGTTTTCTCTAAGCTAAATGCACGAATTGTCCTTGAGACTATAAGAAAAAGTCTAGGTTATTTTACTTTGCTTCAGGTCAGAAACATCAGAAAGGTCTCTCCTTTCCTTATCTCTGCCCTCTCAGAGAATCCTTATACCCCTTCTGAGAAGGTCTTTCCTGGAGAATTAAGATTTCTGAGTAGATTGCCCCTTTGTCCAGAAATCCTAACCCCAGACACCTGACATCAGGACTAAACTGACTAGTTAAGCTGCCAATTTAGCGGGCTCACATAAAGAACCTCAAACTGAGTCTCAAGGTGGGGCTTTTCAAATATCCTCTTGCCTCATTGGGCAAGAGCTATGGTTTTCTTCCGTTAAGCTGCCCTTCTTTAATGCCCTCCTTAAGCACTATACTGTAATAAAATATTCCTGACCCTTATCCTCTAGTCTGTGGATTTTATTAGTCAAATGCATAAGAGAAGAATCCAATGATATCCCAAAATTATCAGCACATTAGGATATTTTGATACAATAACAGATGTACCCCATTTCTTGTATCAACTGTTCAAATTGAAAGATCAACCCTTCCACGTGCTAGACTAAAAGAAAACTCACATGATTTTCAGTTACATATCTTTGGAAATACAATTATATAATGATATCCATTTATAATTTAAAGACTGAGTGGGATTTTGAGTCATTTGTCATGATTTTACCCTTCAAAAGAGGTAGGGGTTGAAGAGTGGTCCAGTGTCTTGGTCTTTGAATGAGCCTCCTAATTGTTTACTTGGATACTGGGTTGAAGTGGTAGCCTCTGATGTCATACATTTACCCTTCTAAAACTTAAAGCTCTGCTTTATGAGCAAGCTGAATTGAAGGCAACTGTAGATTCTTGAACTGAAGTTTCCACTGTTCAAGTGGGACTCAAGTTCAGTGTTGAGGTAGGTTTTCCAAAAACACTCCATTGATTTTATGTGGAATTTATTATTATTCTTTAAAAATAATTATTTTCTACAGATAGATAGAGGGAGAGGGAGAGAGAGAGAGAGAGAGAGAGAGAGAGAGAGAGAGAGAGAGAGAGAAATGAGAAATACAGAGATATAGAGAGGGAGAGTATGGGTATACCAGGACCTCTTGCTGTTTCAAAAGAATTCAAGATTCACACACCACATTATGCATTTGGTTTTTACTGGGGAATATCCATCTGACTTTCCCATGTGCAAGTGGACTGCAGGTAAATGAGTTGGTTAAATTAGATGCAAGGAGAAAATTTAGGAGACAAATGACTTCATGCAGTAATGTGTATACGAAATGACAGACATGTATTCTGTACTAAGAGTGTACAGAGCAGTTGGATGGACATGGACAGAGAGAGCTGAGATGTCTTAGAAACAGAACTCATGAGATTTCAGATGGATTCAATGACCTGACCAAAAAAAAGTGAAGTAGATGTTGCTTGGCTCTGGTGGAGTACATAGAGAAAATATGACACTGTTTTGTCTTTGGTCACCCCGAGGTAAGACTCTAGGTTTAATAGAAAGCAAAGTTTCTGATTTGATGTATAAGAATAGGCTCTGAAGTAGAAATTTTAGGCAATTATTATTATGCTCATAGTTTATAGGAAAATGACATTTGTGATATGGATATGTGAGCTTATCAGCATAGAAATTGTGTCAAAAACCTGTATGAATAGGCGAGCTCATTTAAGAAGCTTAGCAGCAAAAGAATAGAAAGCTTGGGGACATCTTTTAAGAGCATGTGAAATTGGGAAGCAGGTAATTCTTAAGGCCCCATATGAAATAGCAGTTTATCAAATTAATTTGTACCCTTTAACTACTTAAATTTATGAGGCTACTTCAGCTTAGATTTTAGTTTAGTTTCTGTAGACATTAAGCTGATGATTAGTGTAAGTTGAAGTAGATATCAGTAACATTGGATAGGAATGAATCTGTCTACATTTCCATCTGTGTATGAAGTATATTTTTCTTTCTTAAAGAAGACAAATCCTCCCCAAATATTTACTGATATGTCTAATTTTGTTTATAATTACTTCCATTTAATGTACTGGTTTTTTATGTATCCTTTTATTTATCATTGCATTGTAGAACATGTTTTATTTTTTTCTTTTATGTTCAGAACATGGTATGCTTAGGAGTATAGAGATGAGGAGCATCCTTGAGATGGAAGAGTGCCTCTCTTGGGTTTATCCATTTCAGTTTAGATAAGAAAACTTGGAGAGCATCCACTGAAATGATTGTGCACATAGATGGTTCTGCTTCTTCAGAATGGCAGGACCTGTGGACACAATACAAGGAGAGAATGGTCAGGGGAGCAGCCAGACTGAAGGATAGAGTCATCTAACTAAAAATGAAGGTCATGAGGAAAATGAATGTCCAAGGAACCCATGACTATTTTTTTTTTATTTTTGCTGGAGAGTAGTTAGGAAGAAGAGCACATAGGTCATTCAAGCCATAGCCTTAATGATTAATTCGGTAGAAGGGTCTGTTTTGATTGTCTGGAAGAGACAGCCTTTTCTGTTGGTCTCAGTAGTGAGGAAGTCACAATGCTGTTTTAGAAACACAATTAAAGAACTTTTCCCCAAGCATATATAAAGATTATTGTGACAGTGGGAGCCATCTTAAATTGTTATCATCTTCTGATTAAAAAGAAAAAGTATTTTGACATAGGCCTCAAGTAGCTTATTACTCATGTCTGAAGTAGGATCTGGAAACAAGCCAGGGCAATCAACAACTTTAATTATAAATCTGGAGTAAACTAATTTCTAAACAAACTTTTTTAAATAATTTGCTCTTTCTGTTTCAGGAAAGTAAAATCTGTGGGTAAACCCTATGTAGCATATTTTCCTCGTGATATTGACTTTTAATCTGGTGACTGAGTGGTGAAGGTTATCCACAGTGAATGTACCTTTCCTTACATCTCTACTCTAGACTTCCACAGCTGCTCTAGATATGAAGGGTGGATTGAAGGAAGTAGAAGGGGCTGGTATGGACATTTCTGGGCTTTCACTCTACTGGACTATTCTGCAAAGGGCACTTGGTCTTTCACAGGTACTATTGCCTTGCCATGACCCATTCATCCCCTTGTATCCATTATTCTGAGAAAGAAGATTCCCTTGGCTTGATTTTCATACTTTGGTTACAGACAGATGATATGAGGAGCAATTTCTTAGGGGAAAGCCAGAAAATTTCATCTTTACCTCATATCTAGTGCATCTAACTATTTTTCCAATGTCCCCTTCTTGTTCCAACTTCACAAAATTTGAAAGACATGACTTATAGTTGGGTTGAAAACAAAAATGTCTTTATTCTCATCATTTTGGTTGTTTGTATTATAATATTTCATAGATTCCATGTTATGGATAGACTGAAAACATTTTCATTTGGCAGCAGTTTCTAGAATATTTAAGATTTTAAAGAAGCAGTGCAGGGTAATATCTGAGAAAAAAATATTCCAGAAAGATAGACTAAGTTGATTTGAGTCACACCTGCAGCTGTTAATAATTGTGTAGCTCATCAGCCAACTTATTAAAACTCTCTGCCTCAGTTTCTTTTAATCTGTACAACAATAAAAAGAGTTCCTACCTAGTAATATTGTTGTTAAGATCAAATACTTAATGAACTATAGAAATGATCACTGAAAGTCAGAGCTGGTCTAAATGCTGAGCACAAAATCAACTTTTTTCTAAAGTCCACTTATATTAGTTTTCTTAAGATCTATTGTCAAAGTACCATAAACTAGGTGGCATGAACAGAAATTTCTCAAAGCTTTGAAGGCTGGAGACCTGAGATTAAAGGGCCAGCAGCATTGGCTCCTGTCTGTGCTAGATTATTCTGGATTCCTGGCAGTTTGGGGTACGCCTTGGCTTGTAGGAACATTCATCTTATATCTGCTTTCATGGACAGATATACACAGTTATAAGATTATGTCTCCTAGTGATGTTATAACCTTCTTAATTAATGCAAGTGTGCTTTATGGTATTTGTACAATAAAATTGTCTAATGGTATATTTCTGAACAGTATCTCCATTCTTCAGTAATGTAGTGCTCTATGTAGGCACTTCTCATTTAATGTGGCTGTTACATCCCAATAAGCCCATTGTAAATTAAATGTTGAAAAGAAGATTAAATAATGTATCATTTAAAGTATCCCTTGACATAAAAGCGCCATATGATTTTAAAGTATCCTTTTATTTCTATTATTTTTGTTTTTTCAAGGCAGGTTCTCTCTCTATCCCAGGAAAACCTGGAACTCACTCTGTAGTCACAAGCTGGAAATTCTCCTACCTCTGCCTCTGAAGTGTAAAATTAAATCTTGTAGTAATACTTCCAGTCTTTAATTTTCTATTTCAGCTCTTTCATTTCCTCTAACTGGACCAGAAGCTTCTTCAGGGTCACATACCATATCTTAGTTTACTTTTGATCTCCACAGTGCTTGCTATAATGCATTTCATCCGGTTGGCAACTCACAATTGCTTGTTACATTAAAATGATTGGAGTGCATGACAATTTAAGTTTATTGTGAATCTCTTCATGCATGTTGTGCAAGATTCTTAATCTTTAGCACATGTAGGTTTGGTCTCTAAGCATTTAGAAACAAAACACTTAAACTAATGTATAAGTACAATAACCAGAGAATCTTTTAATTTCCATTATATTGAGTGGGTATAAAACATACATCACAAATATAAATTTAAAGGTCTATCTATAAGTGTCCATTTTTTTTATAAAGCAGGATGTTTAATGTTTTTGTGTGTTTCTTCCTGAAAAAGTATCTTTAGAGAGCTGGTGAGATTGCTAGGGGTTATAACTCTTGCCTATGAAGCCTAAGGACACATGATCAACTTCCCAGGTCCCACTTAAGCCACACCCACAAGGTGACACAACACACAAGGTCACACATGTGCACGAGATGGTGCACGCATCTACAGTTTCATTGCAGTGGCTGGAGGCCCTGGTGCCCAATTCTCTCACTCAGTATCTGCCTCTTTCTCTCTCTCTCACTCTCTCTCTCAAATAAACAAATATTTTGTAAAGGTGAATAGATGAGTACTAAGTTTCAGTTAGGAAAAATTCCTATGAGCTATAGCACAGGACAGCAACTATATGTTAACTGTAATGAACTATACAAAAAGTTTGGAAAGATTTTAAATCTTTTGTTTACTTTTTTTCTTTGCACAGGTTATGTCTTATGCCCCCTCTCTCTGAAGGCTCTCTGCAGTGGGGATGTTGGTGCTCACTGCTGGTTAATTAAACTGCTGGATAATGGAAAGAAATGATCAATGGTTAAGAAAAATAGATATGCTTTATACATTATTTTACATATGCATACAGGCCTTGAAACTCTAAATGATATCTCATTAATATGTCTAATTTGAAAGTTATCATATTAGTATCAGTTAAAATTAAATTTAGATTTTACATAAAGGAACATTTTTTTAAATCAAACAATTGACTTTAATTTTGCCTGCTATTTATACATGTTGATATAACTTGTCTTATGTGTGCATGACATGAGATTAACAATTATTATTGTAAAGTCTACTTATGTATATATTAGTTTTTATCTATCTGTAAACTTTGCATGTAGAAAAACATTTATAATAGGCTCAGATTTGAACTGTGTCCTTCAAAATTCATATGCTTGTGTCTTAGCTTCTGGTACCTCAGAATATTACCTTTTTTGGAAATGGGATAATTGCACATGGAAATTGTTAAGAGGACAGAATATTAGACTCCAATTTGCATAGTGCCCTTATGGAAGGGAGAAATTTGAAGACACAGTGATAGTGCCATGCAAGTTCGAACTAGACTGCCATGAAGCAATGACTTCGCTTGGGACATGTTTTTATCCATCACTTTCAGAGAGATCATGAGCCTTCCACAAACTTAGTCGCAATTCTTAGTCATAATTGTGAAATAATTTTAAATTGTTTTAATTAGGAATAATTTGTTATGGCAACCCTAGCAATTAATGCATCAGTGATCTTTTAACCTACAGAGATATTGTGATTTTTATTATGTTTTGTAGGTTATTATAGTGATACACAATCACTGCTGCCAGGGTTTGGAAAGATTAATGGCTGGCTTGTTATTGTGTGTATTCAATACTTAAACCAAGTAGTACGTTAGCAGTACGAATCTCCTTCAACATTGTAAGCAAAGACCAAAGCACTTCTTCCATTACCTAGCAGTGACTACTATTCATTTCCTTTTAAAATATTCTTCCATGTGTTGTGCTTCTTTGAGTACCCGTTAGATTGCTTGTTTGTGTGGGAAGCAGAACCTGGGAATCATTTTACAGAATAGATGCAAAAGCTTTTACATTGTGATCTTTAGCAGGTCCTCAAGTCCACTGTAAGGATCTGAGGCTACTGTAACAGATAGAGGCATATACCTTGCATTTATGTAACCTCATTATTTTCGTTTGGTTTTATCTTCCTATCACTTGCTCTTGGTCAGTTGCTTTATCCCAGCAGCAAGACAGTAACTATAGCTATATGCAAACATATGGTGATGATATTTCTTTTGTACTATTGTAAGTAAGCATTGAGGAAGTCTTAGCTTTTAAAAAGTGTAATGATGTGTCTATATCATATGTGTTAATGTTGAATGGGATATGAATACTTAATTTAAATGTGCTTCCATTTGGGTTTTTGTTCACATTATTTCACAACTGTATTCTTTTAAAGTCCTAGTTACATATGTCTAGAGTCTTTTCATTTGGTGTTTTCAATACTAATGAGGTTAAAAAACAATAATAAATTGATAATCCATGATAAATTATCATTTCTTTTTGTTCATATATTTATTCATTTATTTGCAAGTAGAGAGAGAGATAAGAAAAGAGACTATATCTGCTTGGACAGATATTGTTCCTTTCCCCCAGTCACCCATGTAGCCCACGTAGCACTAGACGCACTGACTGTCTGGGGACTGACTCTCTTCCAGCTTCCAGTCATGTCATTCCATTTTATGTGTCAACCGCATATGGTGTCTTCAGCAGTAGGGTCTTGCCACTAACATTTGGTGGGTCATCAGTACTCTGACATAAATCTTTTTCTTTGATTCCTTCTTTCATATTGATTTTTGGAATAGTTTTGGAATAGTTGAATAGTGCAGCATCTATATCTCACAATTTATCTACAGTACAAGCAGTGCACATCTGACAAGGGATGGTTACTTTTTAGCAGCTTAATGTTTCATTTTGAAGAACTGTTGTTTTTTTTTTCTTAAAAATAAACAATGATGGTGACTAATTTCACAAATTAAACTAAATTATTTTAAAATGACTGCATAGACAATTTGTTGATCATAATTTTGGTAGTGGTTCTATTACTCAAAGTATTATAAAACCCTCTGTCAGTCAGATAGTAATGCATTCAACATAGAATTTTTTTTTTTCGAGGTAGGGTCTCACTCTATCCCAGGCTGACCTGGAATTCACTATGGAGTCTCATGGTGGCCTCGAACTCACGGCGATCCTCCTACCTCTGCCTCCCTAGTGCTGGGATTAATGGCGTGCACCACCACGGCTGTCTTTTTCTCTTTTTTATTAATTAGTTTTATACACAGCAAATACAGTCAATTTGGTGCCATTGTTAGGCTCATCCATATCGTCCCCCCCCTGCCCCTCCTTGTTGAGGTATATAGGTCATGCATTCTGGAGTTAACCCAGTTATGGGTAGGATAAATGTCTCTGCATATCATGACCCAACGTGTGGCTCTGACATTCTTTCCTCCCCCTCTTCCGCAAAATTTCCCTGAGCCACAACATAGATTTTTTAACAACACTATTCTTTGCTTTTATTAAAGATTCTATACTTGATTTAAGATGAGTAAAGTTCCTGAAGTTTGTCTTTTGCAAAACTTCCTTGTAAAACCTACTTTTAACAAGTAATTCTTTACAGTCACATTAGCACTTAAAAAGCAAATTTATTAGGAGGCGGTGGAATGTTAAAGAGTTTCAGCACAGCGAAAGATCTTGGGTTAGAGGGACATGTCCGCAAAGCAGGTTGTAGGATGTCATTCACTTGTTCTTTCTCTTCCCTGGTAGATACCCCTGGTATGTTGGCAGTATCAGTGTATGCCCAAAAGCAAGGGACCATGTGACCATAAGATGAACTGACTATTGTGCCCCCAAATCATAACCCACAACCCCATGGGAAATACCAGGAACCCCACTGAGGAGGGCCCCAGTGGAATGGGGGCAAGGAGGAGGGAAAAGATTTTACTAATACATAATGTATCCATACAAAGTATGGTCAATAAAAAAAATAAATAAATGAACATACACATTTACTCTTTTTAAATATTAACTCTGATTTTTTTTTTTTATTAAGCAGAAACATTGTGTAACCTATCATATGTTGGTACTATCTTTTCCCCCCTTCCTATCCAAATTCCACTGGAGGCCCTCCTTAATGGGATTGCTGGTATGCACCATGGTGTTGTGGGTTATGAGCTGTTAGAGCAGCAGACAGTCATTTTGGGAGGGGCAATGGCTCTGGATACTCCCTCCCACCTTGTGGCACTTACAATCTTTCAGACCCCTCTTCTGCAATATTACCTGAGCCCTGGTATATGTGTTTTAAGTCTACTTTAGAGTTGAGTTCTCAGCAGCTTCTGGATTTCTGCTTTGGTCCATGTTGAGTATCCTCAGTGTCTGTCTCCATAACCCTAACACAGCTGGCTCACTGTGGAAGCAGCATTCTTGGTCATCTTGCCAATTCCTTTGTTTCATCACCAGGGTTCCAGCTGATGTACAATGGTTGGTTCATCTCCTGCCAGGGATTCAACCATATTTTCTTGTCTTGTTGGTAGAACTTTTTGTTTTTGTTTTTGCTTTTTTTTTGTTTTTGTGTTTTATGGTTTTCCAGGTAGGGTTTCACTCTAGTCAGGCTGACCTGGAATTCACTATGTAGTCTTAGGGTGGCCTCAAACTCATGGAGGTCCTCCTACCTCTGCCTCCCAAGTGCTAGGATTAAAGGTGTGCACCACCACGCTTGGCTTTGTTGGTAGTTTTTGATTGTCCTCAGTTCTCACTACCTTTAGAAAAAAAAAATCGCCAATGGAGAGTGAGATCAGTTTAGGTTATAGAGGATAAAGGCTGTAAATTCAGAGATATTCTGATGGGCATAGCTGCTCTTTTGGCCAGACTAGTAGGAACTGCTCACTGGAGTTGGAGTCATATCTTGGTCTCCATAGGATTCAGACTTGGTTCCCAGTTCCAGCTATGGGTTCCTTTCCACTGAGCAGGTCTCTTAGCCAATTAGGGAGCCATTGGTTACCCACCAAGCTGGGTTCCACCATTGCACTGGAGCATATATCTTCTCAGGCTGGTTGCTTTTGTACATCAGTGTCCCCTGCTTTCTTATAGTGTCGATGGCTACTTTTGCCTAGCATTTCATGTAGTGCTTTCTAGCACTATATTGGCTTCCTTCCAGATTCCAGTGGGATCTCTCAGATATATTGTCACAGTAGTAAAAAAACAAACAACCCCCTCCCCCCCACACACATGCACATACACAAAATATTGGCTTTATTTGTAAAAGCAAAAAAAGAAAACCTGGAAGAATGTACATTAACTACTTCCCTGTAAACTTCCTATAAAATTAAGATAGGACCTATTCTCACCTCTTTATATTTTCCATTTTAATTACTGTTACAATGATTTTTGTCCTCCACTAGTCTGGCTGTTATATTTCCCATAGTAAATAAGAATGGTCTTTTCAGAAAAATATTTGCCTAGTGAATGATCCAGTGGTCAGTATATTTTTGGTTTCCTCCCTTTCTTTGTTAGACCTCATATTACTTTGTACCTATCTACAGAACGTGATCTCAGAATACAGAAAAACTAAATAAACAACTATAAAGCTATAGACAATAACATTGCAAATTTATCAATGAATTCATTATTCTGTAGGCAGACTCAATCAGGCCACTCAGTGTTCAATGTCTGCACTGCATCCAAAATTGAGGACCAATATCAGCTTGTACTTTTATCTTAAGTATTACCCTTGATGTCAGTAAAGTGGAGAGTTGTAGAAAACAGGAAATATGAGAGTTTGGGACCATGTCACAAATGGATGATCAAAGTTAGTGGAAAATTAATTTCTTCATAGCTATAATTTAATATTTAAAAGCAAACAAACACTTCCATGCAAAGTCATGACTTCATAAGTCTCTGCAAATTAGTAGTCAGCAGGGAGTAAGATGTTTAGGGTGTTTTGAAAATGTTTTATTGTCTATCTAATATCATTAAATAAAATTGCTTTAAGTAATATTATTTTTGAAAAGAGTGTGAAGTTTGAATGTGTCTATCTACTTTTTAAAAGGCTTTTTTTTTTTTTTTTTTGGTCTTTTTAAGGTAGGGTCTCACTCTAGCCCAAGCCAACCTGGAATTCACTATGTGAGTCTCAGGCTGGCCTTGACCTCACAGAAATCCTTCTACCTCTGCCTTCTAAGTGTTGGGATTAAAGGCATGCACCACCACACCGAGAAAAAGGCATTTTTTATAAATATTACTTTAAAATATTTTTTAAAGATGGGAAAGTGAAGTAATATATATTTCAGTCAACAAATATACTTTCATCAGATTTAATACCATCTAGTGTCTACCATACAGATTTAAAAATATAAGCTCATTTTAATTTACTTTTAATTTCACTTCTGTAACACATAAGATTTATTTATTGTAAAAATTAGTGGGTGACACTTAATGTTCAGTACATATATATATATATTATATAATGTTTAAACCAGGTTAAATATATATTACATATTTATCCTATTATTATTTGGTACTGTTTACTTTAAGGAAACTTCTTACATTTTATACAAATGTGGAGAGTCTGGCAGAATATAAAAGTGTATCATCAAAGATACATTGCCATGTATTCTTAATGAAGTTTTTATTTAGTAGAAGAATTAAAAACTTACAAATATTTCTTTTCTTGGACCAGCGATACTAATAAACTTCTTCCTCACCAAACTTTTTTTTTTATATATATGTAATGTCTTTGAAAAGAAAGTTAAGTGACAAAAAGTATATTTAGGAAAACATCTGTGGTGGTTTGAGTGCAAATGGATGTCCCCCATGGCCTCAAGTATTTTTCATTAAGCTTTTTACTTAAGTCATCAGCAGGCAGAGCCCTGTTGGTAGAGGCATGTCACTGAGGATGGATCTTGAGCCCAGACCTAGGGTGTGCAGACAGCCGTTTGGCCATTTCATGTTTGCTGGTGTTGGGTGTAATCTCTTTGATTAACCCTTCTCCCACCCTTCCTTTACTCAATCTCTTATAGGCCTTTCTACCTTCAGTATTCTGTTTTTCTACTTACATATATACAATACCATCCCCTTAACTCCAAGTGTTATTCTTGTGCAGCTAGATATCCAGTTCTTTCTGCACTGTTTATTGAACAGGATTCTTTACAGTATAAGTTTTTGACATATTGGTTAAATATTTGTAAGCCATAGTTATGTGGGCTTATTTCTGGATCCTCTATTCTGTTCCATGATCTATATGTCTATATTATGTGGAAACACCATACTGTCTTTTTCACTATAGTTCTGTAATATAATTGGAGATCATGTAATGAGATACTTCAGGTAGTGTTCTTTCTTCCTAAGATTGCTTTGGCTATTCATGGCATTTTGTGTTTCCATATAAATTTTGAAACTGATTTCTAATTCTGTTAAAAATGTAATTGGAATTTGATGCATTGATTGCATTGAAACTGTATATTACTTTGGATAATATATTTTTTTCTGCAACATTAGGTCTGCTAATCCATGGCATAGTTCCTTCAATTCTCTGGTGTATTTTTCAATTATTTTTTTCATAGACTTAAAATGTTCATTATATAGTTCTTTCACTTCCTTTGTTATGTTTATTTTTAGATACAATGTTAAATTAGACATTTTTTTCATAATTTCCTTCTCAGCAAGTTCATTAATGATGTATAAAACAAGCTACTGATTTTTACGCTGACTTTGTAATGGACAGCTAAAAGTGTACTTATCAGATTTAAAAGTTTCTTCTAGGGTTCATATAGTCTTGTAGGTATAGAGTCATGTTATCTGTAAATATGGATAATTTTACTTCTTTTTTACCTAGTTGTACCCATTGTTTGTCTTTCTCTTTAGTTACTTATCTAGTGAAGACTTCAAACAGTATACAGCATAAGAATATAGAGTGGGCACACATCTTTTCCCAGAGTATGGAGTTGGAAACCTTGAACTTCAAAATTTAAAACTGAAACTTCAAATATTGATATCATTAACTGGGTGACAAAGGTGAATGTAGTTTTAGCATGAAGGAGAAATAGAGTAGTCATTATTCATGCCTTATACAAATCTGGGAATATTGTATATGTAAAGCTATTACATATTACTAAATTTTATGTAAAATTAAGCACAAGTGAATCTCAAACTCTGAAAAAAACAACTAAAGCCACATTAGTTATCTTTACTTTAAATAAATAAATATGCAATTGACAGTACAAATGTTTATTACATACATTATCCATATCTTTATAGCCAACATTTATCTATATCCTCATATTTTTTACATTATGTCATAGTTTAATAATTGCAGAACTTACAGAGTACCAATAAACCCTGTAGTAAATTAAAATCACTCTTTTCAGTTGAGCATGGTGCCACATGCTTTTGATCCCTGCACCTGAGAAGGTGAGGCAGAAAAATTGCCATGATTTTGAGGCCAGCTTGGAATACATAGTTGAGTTCCAGGAAAACCTAGGCTACAGAAAGAGACCATTCTCAAAAAAATCTATTTTATTTTTTAGAATACAGGGTTACTTGAATGAACAAAATAAAACTATGTCTTTTTATAATCTATGTTTAGAAAAAAAACTATGTTTTTAAAATTTATTCACATTGCCAGATATGGTGGCTCACACCTTTAATCCCAGCACTTGGGATGCTGAGGTAGCAGGATCAGCATGAATTTGAGGCCAGCTTGGCCGTAAGAATGAGTTCAATGTCAGCCTTGGCTAAAATGAGAAGTTGCCCCAAAATACAAATAAATAATTAGCATCTTTGATAACAAATATGTGCAAGATCAATTTCTTAAAAGCTAAAATGTCAAAAAGTATTAGATATCAATTCTTATGCATTGTTTATCAATGGAAATGTAAAGATTTCTAGACAAATGTTAAAGAACAAAATTGCATACACAGAGAATATATCATTCTTCCTTCAATTATAGCTGAAAATGAGTATATATGACGAAGGCAATCACAGAAGATAATGCCAAGAAATAAATGCTACAACAATACAACTCTATGTACTTAAAATTTGGCCACTAAACATTTTAGAAGATAAGTTATAGTAATTGTTTCCTGGACCATATATCACATTTGTTCATTTATTAAAGTGGCATATTCTCTGCCTAGTATTCAGTGTCTGCCTCTACCACATATTGATTTTCATACTCAGCAATTCAAAATTTGGCCACAATTGCTCCGTGCTATAGATTGAAGTTTGCATGATCAATCCACATAGCACCTTACTGAGCAAGACACAGTTCAGTTAACCATGGCTGAGAAACCCATTCAGAGAAACAGAAGTGTTAAGAATCAGGTCAAGCTTTTTCTTTTATATTGTGCTTATTAAATAATTAACAATAAGAATGTTTCTTCTTAATAATGTTAGTCACCTTAGTATAAATAATATTTCATTATGTTTCCAGAGAAGTAATACAAAATGCTTATTCCATTTCACGAAACTTAGTGACAAGAATCATTACCATGAAAACTGTTTCAAGAAACATGATATCTGACCTTTTAATTAAAATTTGCACATGGGCAATTCAAGAAAGAAAAATGCATGCTTTACAAAAATAAATTCATTAGTAACCCCAAGGATTAAAAATCTCCTTAGTTTTACCAATTAATATTTGAGTAGTTGGTATATGTGATATAGTCTAAATTTTTCTGTTTCTCCTGATCAATCTGCTTCCACCTCTTTAGCAATTTCCTACCAGCATGTGCCAATACAACCTGAATATTTTCTATTTCTACCAAGAATACTTCAAAGAACTCCTCAAGAGTCACAGATTATTAATAAAAAAGTAAGGAGTTTTTCTTATATTAGTTTGATACTTAAAGTCATTAAAAATGGGGCTGGAAAGATGGTTCAGTGGTTAAAGGTACTTGCTTGCAAACCCTGATGACCCAGGTTCGATTCCCTAGTACTTACATAAAGCCAGATACACAAAGTGGTGCTTGTGTCTGAAGTTTGTTTACAATGGAAGGATATACTAGCATGCCCATGCTCCCTCTTTCTCTCTGCCACTCTCTGTCCAAATAAGTAAATATTCTGTACCAGGCGTGGTGGTGCACGCCTTTAATCCCAGTACTTGGGAGGCAGAGGTAGGAGGATTGCCGTGAGTTGGATGCTATCCTGAGACTCCATAGTGAATTCCAGGTCAGCCTGGGTTAGAGTGAGACCCTACCTCAAAAAAACAAAAAATAAATAAAAAAGTAAATAAATAAATATTCTGTAAAAATCATAAAAGAATAAATGCCATTTTAAGTTTACTATCTTGTTCTAAAACTTTCATTATTTTATTAACTGAAAGTGTTTATTGTTGATTAAATTCCTTATGTGATTTTTCCCACAAAATTGTTTTTTGTTGTTTACCTTCCTTTTTTTTTTCTCTTCTGTCCACCGTCCCTCCTTGGGCCCTTCCCCAACAAGAGCTTCCTTTCTACTTTTATGTTATGTGTGTCTTTTCCCCATTGCCACCCTTCTCATCAGCTATGATTCCCCTGGCATGGCTTCCTATCCAGCTTCATAGCCTATACCCACTGTCATACCCATGTTTACATACACACAACTACTAAAACTTAGTATCCTCAGATGAGAAAGAACATATGATTTTTGTCTTTCTGGGTCTGTTATACCTCACATTGCATAATACTTTATAGTTTCATACATTTTCCTGAAAATTTCATGTTTTGCAGATGAATGAAATTCATTGCATACATGAAACACATATATAAGAGTTTTTATAAATATATTATATGAGTTCAAAATAGTAACTATGCTGCTATCTACTGAATTATTATCTCCCCAAGATTCATGTTAAATTTTTTCACAATGTGACTATATTTGGAGAAAGATCTTCAGAATGTTATAAATTTCACTGAGGTCATAGGAAAAAGTCTCTAATCCTCACAACTAGCAGCCTGATATGAAGAGGAGAAATCTCCATCCACACATGCTGTCTTCATGAAGACAAGAGGCAGATGAAGCACATGGGTCAAGGTCTAGAGGATTCTGAACACAGGAGTTTCTCAACGTACTGTTTTTAGCTTCTTCTAAGAAAAATATCTGAGACACTTATCAACCAATATCCTATGTGTAGAATACTACCACATTTCCCTGGGAGAAAATGTGCATTATTATTTTTCAATTTTTTTTTCCAAAAGGTGATTGTGGTGGTTTGATTCAGTTGTCTCCAGTAAACTTGGGTGTTCTGAATGCTAGGTTCCCAGATGATGGAGATTTGGGGCAGGCTTTATGGGTGTTTTAGCCAGCTTCCTCTTGCCAGTGTTTGCCACAGTCTCCAGTTGTTGTTCACCTGACTTTGGTGAGGATGTGATGTCTACCCTCTCCTCATGCCATTGTTTTCCCCTGCCATTATGGAGCATCCTCTCCAGTCTGTAAGCCAAAATAAACCTTTTTGTTTGTTTGTTTGTTTGTTTTTCCCACAAGCTGCTCTTGGTCAGGTGATTTCTGCCAGCAATGTGAACCTGACTGCAACAGTGATTGATAAAGCAGAATCTTATCCAATTTCTTTGCTTTGTCAGGAGGCAGTAACAGGAAGGCAGTGTAATACAACACTGAACATTACTGCATGTGCAGGGTCCATTCTTCATAAAAATTATTTTGGCATAATTCTTAGAATAATAATGCTAAAATTTTACACATTTGCCTTTCCAGATGTCATATGTGAAAGTGGCAAGTTATTTACATTAAATACAATGTACTATGTGATCCAGTAATCTTTTCCTAAGTGAAGAGAAGACATATCTCTTGGCCTCACTAGTTAAGTGAATTCCAGCCCATTAGAAACCCATCTGAAGAGAAGGTAGATTTTGTACTGGAAGATAATACCAAAGGCTGTCCACTGACCTCAAAACAGATATGCTTGCACACACATTTGAACATCCACATATATGTAAACAAGTATAGACACATACACTTACACACTATTCACACATGCAAATAAAATACAATGTGCACAATTATCTTTCATGTTCAAGCAATGTTACCTTAATAAGGTGATATATTGTTAGGAAAAGGTAGCACAGGTATTTGAAGGAAGAGTAGTCAAAATAATTTTAAAAAGTGCTAAAATGCCCATGAGGGTGATCTTTCATTCCTTATACTATATACGAAGTTTGTATATTTTAAAGAACTTGGGGAGTTTGAATATATCGTTGATGTGTTCCAATTAAGAACGTATAAATATTAGTACAGCATATGATTTACTCTGCTCAGGTACCAAAGTTCCACACACTGATTGGCTTAAAACACAGAGATTTTCTTTCTCACTTTCTCATTTTTAACTCTTTTGTATTCCTTAAATTATCTATTATAATTGTAAATGACAAACCGGTAATTATAAGCAAATTGAAACTCTGAGCTGTCACAGCAAATTGTTATGATGAAAGATGGGGTGATTGGAACCCCTCCCTTTGTATCCAATGGAACATAAACACAGGTACTGTTCTTGTTTCCCCGAAAACATACTGTCTGAATAAATGAAGGGCCCATGGGACTGACACTAACCTGTAGGTATGCTCTAATTTCAAGTAAAGTGAGAAATGAATTACAGCATACAAGTTCATGTTCATAGGGAAGTGGAGGCCTGCGTGGTGTCGGGGACTCACACATTTGATATTAGGAGTATTTTGAATAGAGAAATAGATGCTTCTTCAGTACCTGATATGATATCATATTCAATAAGTACTTGATAATAATACATAAATACAAGTACATACTTATGGCCAATAGATGAAAACAAAAGAAAGCAATCCTGATTTAGAATTTTAATATTCATATGCATATTCACAGTCCAAAATTAAGATTGATGCTTTCCTAATTACATCCGATCGTAACATTTTGATGGCCAAACTGTTTTATCTAATTAAATATTTTGAAATGTCTTTATGCTAAATGAATATGGAAATAATGAAATGTTTTCTAGTGAGATCATCATTATAATTTATATGATTCATCATCATAAGATTTACTATGACTGCCTGTATCCTCTTCTTTATCTCCACTAGTTCCTGAAAATCTACGTGATCATAGTTTTTATTTTTTTTCAAGATTTTATTTTTATTTATTCATTTATTTATTTATTGGAGACTCGAACACTGAGAGGGAGTGAGAGATGAGAATGGGCAAGCCAGGGCCTCTAGCCACTGCAAAGGAACTCCAGATGCATGTGCCACCATGTGCATCTGGCTTATGTGGGACTTGGAGAATTGAACCTGGGTCCTTAGGCGTCACAGGCATGCACCTTAACTGCTAAGCCATCTCTCCAGCCCTGTTCACACATTTTAAATGGTGTTCTGAATGTACCTGTGTTTGGTATCTGTTCTCTCACAGCCCCCAACAATGCTAAACATGAAAGATTCTTTGCACTGTGACTCACCTACAATGGGAGTAAGCAGTTTGATATCTCAACAGCTTATTTTCTTTGTCATATAAACCTTGGAAGAAATGTTTCTTGTAACATCTAGCTATGTGTCATGAAAGTAGAAAACCATATAACCAGTAAGGATGCAACATATTTTTTGCTATACTTTCATAGAGTAGACATGATTTAAGTATACAAAATGGTGTAAATCCTATCAGTAAATCATTTTCTTTATTTTCATAGTATCTCACCATTGAAATGTATTTTCTCTTAATTGGACAGCATCAGTGAATTTAAATTTACTGTACTAGTTTTAATTTGACTAAAATTTAGTCACTACTGCATAAATGTATTACATATTATTTCATTAATGAAAAAATCCACTGGTAAAAAATAAAATCTTAGACATTTTTGATATGGCAACTGGTAGAATTGTTATACTTATGTCCAAAAGGTAGATAATGAGCTCTGCAATGGACTGAAATAGGAATCAGATAAAAAAAATGAATTTCTCAAAGAGGTAGCATATAAAATTAAAGATGTCACTTTACTCATGATGGAGAAATTGAACAAAATTGAATGCAGGCAGCTATTGGACTCATTAATCAGCAAGTTGAATTTATTTTATTTAGAATGAAGAGAAAATAAAATGGAGAATGGAATGAAGAAAGTGAAAATGTAGGTTCACTGACCGAGGTAATTATGCTACTAGATTACTCCCAGATTCTTTTTGACAATTCCATTATAACTGCTACAGCAATCAAAATAGCTGAACTGGTTCTTGATTTTTGACGTTATATGCTATGATATGAAGTTTTTACTTATACATGTGGCATACATCATAAGAAATTAACTTAGGAACCTAAAATGTTCCTAAGTGCCCACAGTTTGTCCATGGTATAGAAACTGATAAATCATTCATTTAAGAACTTTGCTATACATGAAATGAATGTTTCATAAAGATGAACATATCATTAGGTAATTTAAAAAATACTTTGATGAGACTTCTAAAGTCATTTTTACATATGTAAAATATTTTAATGTTTTAGTTTGTGAAGCAAACTTCATATTCAGCAAAACTAGTATGATAGAATGAGACTTAGTTCATCTTAATAGTTAATATTTTGCTTTATATACTTCTTATTTTGGATAAGAAGTTGTGCTAAGGTGTTATTTTAAATTTACAAAGAGGACTTACTATTAAATCAAGGATTCAAATGAACAAATCCAACATTTTAAATAGTGATTTTTGCTATTTCAGTTGCAGCATTATGATGTAATTCTCAGAAAAGAAAGTTTATTGGTCATGCAAAACTCTGAATGTTTTCACCTGTACAGGCTTTATGTTGAAATATATATTGAAATCCTAATCACCAAGGTATTTGCATTAAGAGGCAAGCCTTCTTTAAGGTTATAGGTTTATGGTAGAACTCAGGATTGGGACTAATCCTCATAAAATAAACCCAAGATTAGGTAAAATAGAAATATTTTTTTCTATAAAGAAAATTTTCTGTGTATATTGTTGTGGTGGGATGAACATAATATGTCCCCTTAGACTCAGATGCTTGAATAACTAAATTTCCAGTTGGATGTTCTGTTCAAGATCATTTCTGTACCTTCAGGAGATGGAGCTTTGCTAGAAGAAAATCTGGAGTGAGATGTATTGTAGTGTAGCCCTACTTGATGCTTTCTCTATTCCTTTCATGCTAGTGTGACAGTATATACCAGCTGCCTAATCCTGCCAGATCTTGAAGTTTTAGATGTAAAATAAAACATTTGCTTCCTTATGCTTTTGCTGGTCCTGTATTTTTTTTTATTTTTTGAAAAATTAGAAAGTAATTGATACAATTATAAAGTTCTACAATTTAGGAGTTGTCCAAAATGATTGTCTATTTGTATCACACTAATGTCAACACCCAATTGCCAGCAAATTAGCACTAATACATTTTGCAAAAAAATAATATTAATAGCTAAGGAGCTATGGTAAGGCTCATGAGGCCCCAACTCTTCCTGGGGAGGTATTGGTAGTTGATGGCTGCTGGGGTGGCAGGGGGAAGGTATGGTCTTTAGTGGTATATCTACTTATAAGTTTCCCACATGTGTTCATGCTCAACTTTAATTAAATTAAACTCAGGGGGTCATGATCAAAAAGACATGAAAGTATGAATATAGCACTCTGGGAAGAAGGAGTTCAATGGAAATAATAAGAGGATAAGTAAGGGTAATGGGTGAATATGATAAAAATACAATAAAATATGTATGGCATTGCAAACAAAAAACAAAATTGAAAAAAGAGTCATAAAACATGTTTATTTTTATACTTAAGTCTGAGGTTTCAAATACTTGATACTTTAACATAATAGCCTATTTCCTAGGATCACACCATCTAAATCATTTACTGACCCCTACCTTAATTGCAGATAATGTTTGTTTGGATGAGGATTTTTCAATGTAGGAAGTGTTAGACAAGCAAAGGTCAAATAATGGAAAAATAGCAAGCATAAAGTATTTTTCAAATCATAGACTGGATAAATTTATCTTGTTACAAAATTAAAAATATTTATAGGCTTCTGTCTGAATATGAGTTGTAGTATTGAAAATTTGAATATCTGTGAGAATTTCACAAAGAGTTTTGCAGAAAATACGATCTGTTCCTCTATAAAACTGTCTTACAAGTGTTGGCATATTCTTTATTCTTCAGATGTTTCTCCATACGTGATAAAGTGAACTGGATGTCAGATTAGTAAGTGCTTTGTTATATTACCAGATGAAAAATATACTTGGGATATTCCACCTGCTTTACTCAGAATGCTAGTAAGCATTAATGCTGTACATGAATGAGAATAAGATGACAGCTTGAATAAACATGTTTAAAGCAAGTTGCATATAATTATGGGATAAGAAGACCAAGGTTTTGTCTTAGGATACTGAAATTTAAAAAGGGAAATATTTAAATAATTATGTTGTGGATTTGCAAATGTGTTTTATGTAGATAGATTTTTTAAAAAAATAAATTCTGATCAAAATTTTTGAAAAAAGGGCCACGTGGTCACTTTCTGCTTTCCCAATTCTAAAGCCATTCATTATATTCCAACTTAAAATAAATACAATGAATTCTTTTACGTTATTTTTGTCACAGTGAAAATAGATGTTAAATCCATAAGTGATGATTAATCTTGGCTGTTATCTTGATAAGATCCAGAATGAAGTTCTGGGCAGGTCTTTGAGGGTGTTTTAAGGAAGGATTGACTAAGGAAGCCCCTTCTACAGAAGAGCTGGCTACTTATGGAAGAAGTCAATATACAAAGTGTTCTAAGGGGAAAGCTGAGCTGCCTTTGCTTGCCCTCCCACGTGTTGGCTGGTGAGTGTATCTACTCTGTTGCTGTTATGCTTTCCTTGCTTTTCATCTTTTGCTTTGCAGCATTGGCTAAAGACCAGTAAGGTCTTCAAGAATCCTCAGGCCTTTAGCACCAGATAGGAACTGCTGAGAAATACAGGTTCTGTGTTGTGGTTTAAATATAAATCCTGCCCCTCCACCCCACTGGCTTATGTGTTTGAACACGTGATCACCAGCTGTTGACAATCATTGGGAAGATTGTGAAGCCTTTAGGAGGTGGAGCCTTGCTGGAGGAAGTGAATGGCTGAGAAGAAGCCTTGAGGTTTTGCGTCCTGGTCCCACTTTCTGTTCCCCTTAGGCTCCCTGACTGCAGTTGAGAAGACCAGCTTCCTGCTCCTTCAAAGCTTTCCTGTTATGAACTTTACCTTCTGGTACTGGAAATCAAAATAAACTCTTTTCATCTCTAAGTTCTGTTCAGGAATTTGTTCACAGCATTGAGAAAGTAACTGATACACCTGACTGAGCATCTACTACGTTCTCAGCCCCTCCAGTTTACAGATAGCCATTGTTAGACTACCAAGCCTATATCTTGAAAGCATATTTCATAGGTCCCCTTTACAATGTATTTCAATTCTGTTGATCTCTATGTGTGTTCTAGAGAACCCATACTGCTACAGAACATCCTATTTTTTTCCAGACCAATATCTGATGGCTTTTCTAATTATAAAAAAACAATGTTTACATTTTGTGTGTGCTTTCTTTTTGTTGTTTTTTTGTTTGTTTGTTCGTTTTTGTTTTGTTTTGAGGTAGGGTCTTGTTCTAGACTAGGATGACCTGGAATTTGCTATGTAATCTCAGGGTGGCCTCAAATTTAGGGCAATCCTTCTACCTGTGCCTCCAGAGTGCCGGGTTTAAGGCGTGTGCCACCACGCCCAGCCAATGTTTACATTTTTATTTGCCTTTAAGAATGAATTCAAGATACTTTTCAACAATATAAGAATACAGCTTATATTTGTTAAGAGTTACAGGGTGACATTGGCATTAATTAGAAACCATGGATATTTTATTGGGAACAAAATGTGTCTATGTAACATAAGGCTCTCAACAGTGACTCTTAAACATTCATTATATGTATAGTGCATGAATAAATAATCAATTCTCATTATCCTTTCCATTGATGAAGAATATACAATTTTCAAATCTGAGATAAAATATAAGAATATAAGTATTGGATTGAATATAGGAATATATGTTACTAGTATATCTAAAATATAACTTGCATACCTGTTTAAGATATAACAATAGTAAGGCTGGGGAGATTGGTCAGTGGGTAAAATACTTACAATGCAAGTGAAAGGAACTGAGTTTGGATTGTCAGATTCCATGTAAATCCATATATGTTAGCTTCAGTGTCAGTAATACGAGTGTCCCTGTAGTTAGGTGGGAGATGTAGACATGAGAATCCTGGGAAGCTCTCAGGCCAGCTAGTCTCACATAGGCGGTGGCAAATGACAACATTGTCTCAAACAAGACACTCAAGAAAACCCAGTTTGCCTCTGACATCCCCATGATAGTACATGCATGTCCAGAAACATATCATAAACACACACTAAAATAGTAAAAGATAAAAGAATAGAAATAATACAATAATAATGGTAGAAATTAATCATGCAGCAAATAATTCATTTAATTTCCATCACAACAATATAATCCTTATTTTTTAGGTGAGATAAGTGAGGCAAAGATTAGTTAAGAAATTTTTCAGAGGTATATAGATAGGAATTAGTAGAGTGCCTTATGCAAATATTTTAAAAAAGAAGTTGCCGAAAAATTGTGGTATATGCTGGTATAATGCACACAAGGGGCTGGAGAGATGGCTTAGCAGTTAAGGCATTTGCCTGCAAAGCCAAAGGACCTTGGTTTAATTCCGCAGGACCCACGTTAGCCAGATGCACAAGGGGTGCATGCATTTGGAATTTTTTTGCAGTGGCTGGAGGCCCCATTATCTCTCTCCCTGCATCTCTCTCTCTCTCTCTCAAATAAATAAATAAAATAAAGCTTTAAAAAAAAACAAAGAAAAGAAAATGCACACAAACAGAACAGACTCCTAGAACAGAAAATAACAGAGCTAAAGCTTCAGCTTTTTTTTCTTGCTGTTTCCAAATTAGCAAGCTACTTTATAGAATAGTAATCACAAAAGATTTTTAAACCCAAGCATATATCTTAAATTTATTATATATTAATTTCTTGTTCTTAAACTAATGTTACATGTTACTGAGTAAGGAAAAGTGATATCAATGTCTATGGTAGAACATTTAAAAAATTGCTAAAACTTTAAAGTATGAAATTAAATATGCTATGGATCCTTAGAGGTGTCCATTGGTAAATTGCCACATTATTGGTTTTTCTCTCAAGCATGTTGAATGCTAGGATTACAGATGTGTCTTACATGGTTTTACATTTTTGAATTGTAGAATTTTACATTAACTCTAGCATACAAAACTTATAATTAAATATATATTTCAGAGTTCCAAGTGAACAAAGAACAGTTATTTTTTCCTTATGCTAATTATTGAGAAACAAATGGACTTTTCTATCTGAAAGTAGGATAGTTATTTTAAAGTTATTGGTATATTTTTGCCACTTGAAGTCATGATAGTAGGTGAAGACATCATAGGGATGACATGAAAAATGAACAAAGAAGGTTAAAGAAAGAATCCCCAGGAGTTACAGCTAATACGTTGGAGAAAAAGGAAAAAGCTTCTATACCCTGAGCTTAGAAATATAAGAAAAATGTAGACATGATTTCTAAAAAAGGAATAGATAATTAATTGATGACAAAAGCTCATAAGTACCAAATGTTGCAGAAAAGGCAGCTAATACGGACAGCATGAGGCATCGTATTTCTCTAGCTGAGAAAAGTGTTTATTTTCCGGAATCTTGCCAATCGCATATTGACAATATGATAATTTTCTGTTCAAATTCTATGAACCAAGATCTGCTCTCTTCAATATATATCATTAGATTTATTTTCTACAATAAATCTGTAGAGAGATCAAAATTTGTCCTTTTATTTTCAGTATTAAAAAAAAAAACCATGTGTTAGAATTAGCTTTTTAAAAGCAGATGTAGAATTGGAATTTAGCTCACTCTATCCCCAAACAATCAGACAATATTTCATATAGAAATCATAATTCCTATCAGATCATTAGAGCCCTGATTGCTTTCAGTATCAAAAGGGACATAGTATATATGACTGACTAAGAAAGACAAACACTAAAGATCAACACATGCTAAACTTGCTGATCTCATCAATGTGGTATTCAAAAATTTTTGATCTATCATTAAAATCATAAGAATCTAAGTATGTTAAAATATATACACATAGGTTATGTGAGTAATAAATGACCTTAACTCAATAAATGAAGACAGTGAAAGTGATGTGGTCATGACAGGACCGTGGCAGATGTGAATCAAAATACATACATTATTTATTCTTCTGAGGTATTAATTGAATTTAGCAAAAAGATAGTCACTATTAATCTCAAGAAATTTTTAAGAGGTGTAGAATTCAGGGATTGATATAGAGGTAGAAAGAGTTCATGAATGTGATTTGAGAATATGGAGAAATCAAGTACAGCAGAAGAGACATGGAGTTGAGGACTTCAAGAGAGCAGAAAGATGTTTTGAAGGATGGTACCATTACTGTTTTCTCAATCAGTATTTTTAACTCAACTATTGTGAACTCCATGCAATTCTAAATCCATGATCATCACTCCAATTAAACTAACAAAGATTAATGCCAATGATAGAAACAATTGATATATAGTAATTTCTGATCATCCGTATATCCATGATGAAATTTGAATTTTATTAGAAGCCACTGTCTTCTGATTGGGTAATTTCACTTAATTATTAGGCTGTGTTTTAAATAATATATATCCCATTTATCATGTAGCTAGAAAAACATTCATTTATTTCTTTAATAGAATCAGCTTTTAGTGGTAGAAAACATTCTTTATTGGTAGAATTGTTCTACAATGATGTATTTTAGCTTTTGATAGGAACAAAGAGAAGCTCAGTGAAAACCTGTGATTAGAGGAGTTTAATAAGGATAAGTCTTGGAAGATAATGTGAGTCTATTAGGCCCTTTTCATCTTGATAATTATGAGGTATTAAAGGTTATACAAACATTTACAAATTAATCATTAATCATTACAATTTTGAAACTCAAGTCAGTCTTATATTTTTTTTTCAAAAAATGCAAAGGCAAGCAGAGAAGCTTTTTTCTTAGAACTCTTTAGCCTTGATAGCATTTGGTACTATTCAATACTAAAGAAAGAAACCATTACTGAATGCTATAAAAATTTCATATTGTATGTATTTGTTAGTGGCAATTCTGAAGAAGTTGCAGAATATTTCTAAATCAAATTAAGATATTGTGAGTCCAAATGTTCTGCTTCTGTAAAATTTTGTATCTTATATCAGAAGCATTGTTTTCTGAGGTGCTGTAATCACCACCAGTAGACTTGTGCTATATTAATACACTTAAAGAGTAAAATAAGAGTAATGAAATAAAACTTATTTGGTTATAATAAACCAATGTATCGCCCTCCAAACTGTGATCACAAAAATTTTATTCTTATGAAGTAGTCTATTTCAGGTAATTTATTATAGTAACAGAACCCTTATTTCATTTTCTTAAATGAAGAGCATAAGGAAAAATACAGATTTTACTGGGCATGGTGGCACATGCCTTTAATCCCAGCACTTGGGAGGCAGAGGTAGGAGGATTGACATGAGTTCGAGGCCACTATGAGACTCTGTAGTGAATTTCAGGTCAGCCTATGCTAGAGGGAATCCCTACCTTGAAAAACCAAAAATAAATAAATAAATAAATAAATAAATAATAAAGGTAAATAAATACAGATTTTAATTTTCATAACTCTGGGAATCACGTGTTTCTGTAAGAATGCAGCAGTGACCTCCTCAGTCCTTCATACTGATTACTGTTCTTTAGGAATATAGCAATTAATCATCTATGCTTACTAAATTAGCTTAGTTTGGGCTGGAGAGATGTCTCAGTGGTTAAAGGTGCTTGATTGTAAAGCTTGTGTTCAATTCCCCAGTACCCAGGTGAAAGCAGTAGTACAGAGTGGAACATGGACCTAGATTTCCTTTATGTTTGTAATGGCAGGAGGTCCTGATGCATCTGTCTTCACTCTCTTTCTCTTGCTTAAATAAATAAATATTTTAAAAATAAATTAGCTTAGTGTTAAACAGAAATATACAACTTTTAAATGTAGGCCACTTTCACCCTATTGTTGTTTTGTCAAAGTCTTTAGTTAAGAATATTATTTTTATTATTACAAGATTAAAAAAACAAAAGATTACTGTCTTAGGACACAGGAAAATCATACGAAGTTTAAATTTCAGTATCTGTTAATTAAGTTTTATTGGATCATAGCTACATTCCCTCATTTATGAGTTGCCTATGGCTGCTTTTTGCTACAATGCTAGAATTGAGCAGTTACCATGGAAACATTCTGGTGTGTAATGCAGAAAATATTTACTGTCAGATTATTTAATAAAAAGTGTGCTGACCACTACTATGCAGTAGCTCTGAATCTTGTCATGATCCATGTCCTTGAAGATTTCTGCTATGAAGGAGTATTAGGATTAAAGAGATTACCGTATTGTATAATACCTGTAAGGGTAAGAAAAGGTAAGTAAAATCTTTTAAAAGGCTTCCCCCTTTCTTTTATGTGGGTCTCATTCTGCTACGATGGCAAGCATTAAAAATGATGTACTATACTGAGGAAAGCTGGAAAAATGTCCTGTCTTACAAAATATATTTTGAGCTTACTAATAAGTTTCTTAATTTTATGAAGAAATGCACAGTATTAAAACATAGTATCTCATTTTTATTTGTCAAGATAACATCAATTTTTCATTCCCAGTTTCAGAGTTTAAAAAGGAATATTTTCCCATATTCCTGCTTAAGTATATGCACATGTGGATATGTCTGTAAACATATAAATACACACACATATGTATATGTATATATATTTATATATAATCACAATTATTTGAATATATATATATATATATATATATATATATGCACATATAAATATCCATTCAATTGGAACATTGGAAACATTTGATTGTTATGTTTAATTTGATTGATCTGATTTGAATTGCTCCCTTAATGTTTCTTCCATTGTTAGTTTCAATTGATTACTCTTCAATCAACTTTTTACTATAGAACAACCAATTAAGAATAGAGATTATTGTTTATTTATTTATTGGTTTTCTTAAACATGATCTTCCTGTGCAGCCCAAGCTTGCCATGAGTCTGTGATTCACCTGAGTCACCCACCAAAGATGAGGAATTATGCTACCATGCTAGACAAAATGTCTTAAGTAGGTGATATCAAGACTAAAATAGCATACTCTTAAGATTAATACATGATAAGGCCATCATTCACTGATCGGTAGTAGCTGACCTAAATTTACCCATACTAATTCTGGTAGAATATTAATAAGTCTGTACAATAAATTTATATTATGTCTAATGATAGTATATAGCATCTTTACTGAACAAAATACAATTTCATTTACCAAAAATGTTTTTCTATATCAAGCAAATTTATTTTAGGCTGAATTGTCTTTATTGTATCAATAAATCTTTACTTGGTTTCTTATATCTTATTTGAAATTTGCATTGTTCTCATTTGCTTTACAGTTAAAATATTGCTTTAATATATGTATATCTTATGAAATTTCAAAATTACTTTATTAAAATACATTACTTTGAGTAGAATTATATGCATATAAAGTATGTATCTCATTGGTTTTGGTATACCATGTTGATTTCTTTCCAGAAAGTTTGTACCAAGTTGTACTCCTCCTAGGAGTAAATAACTATCTAAAGGAGGCTTTGATTCCCAATTGAACATAGGGAGTAATTCAACAAACAAGGTTAACTATTCTTGCTTTATGTGGACTGACTTTCCAGAATTCAGTAAAAAGAGAATGCTCATGGGTAAAGAAACTGATTGCTTTAAAGCCATGCTAGATAAAGAATTGTCTGTAATATTTTTGTCTATGAGAGAGCATGTGTATGGTGGGGGAGGATAATGGGCATACCAATGACAACAAAAATATATGCATGCTCAGAGTTTTAAAACATAGAGAGCAAAAGATATGCCTAACTTATTTAATGTTAATTTTTTTTATTTTTTGTTTTTTTCAAGGAAGGATCTCACTCCAGTTCAAGCTGACCTGGAATTCACTATGTAGTCTCAGGGTGGCCTCAAACTCACAGTGATCCTCCTACCTCTGCCTCCCAAGTGCTGGGATTAAAGGTGTGCACCATCTTGCAGCTGCTTAGTTTATTGAAAAAAAACAATGTCAAGACTAAGAATACAGCTCAATTAGGATTGTGTTTGCCTAGTGTAGTAGACAGACACACGTCGCTGGGATGAACCGCCACATGGGGCACAGGTTATGGAAGTAATGACATTTATTTGAAGCTTACAGATTCAGGGGATGTTCCGTAAGAGCAGAAGTTGGGCCCCAGTTCACACGCCCATGCCTTGAGAAAAGCCACCGCCGAAAGCAAGAGCAAAAACTGGCAGTCGAACTGCAGGGAACCACAGGCAGAACTGAGCACTTTGTATATCTTTAGACTGGAATTCATATCTTCCCCCAAACTCACCTATGGTGGACCCTAGGATCCACCCATAGGTAGCTAGAAATCCAAAATGCTTTAATAAAACTGAACGCATTGGGGGACATCCGTTGAAACTACCACACGTAGCACGTAGGAAATGCTAAGTGTGGTGGTAACACATGCCTGTAATCTAAGCCTTCAACAGATAGAGACAAGAGAATCCAAAGTTGAAGGCCATCTGTGGCTACAAAGCAAGTTCCAAGCAACCTTGGGACCCTGTCTCAAGATAACAACAAAAACAATAATGATATTAAGAATAAAATATTTCACACATCTGGAGAGGGATGTGAGCAGTGAGATGCATGAAGTTAGAGAAAAAAAAATTAAGTAGCCAAATACATGAATTGTACAGAAGGTGTAAACAAGACCTCTTTGTCATACATAATAATCAAGTTCTTAAAAGTGAGAAATTAAAAAAAAAATTGAGAAAAGCAGAAAAGGGACTTTTCATATGGTAAGGAAATTCCACAAAGGTATCAATAGATTTCTTAACAGAAACCCTGCAAACTAGGAAAGTGAGGTGATAAATTCAAATTGCCAATGTAAACAAACAATATAAACCTGTCAGCTTAACAAGAACACTAAACTTTCAAAGCCATACATCATGAAAAGAAATTCCCAATACAATAAAAGCTGAGGGAAGCCATGGTCATTGTATCTATTTTACAAGAAATGCTTAAAGGAGTTTTTAAAGTTGAAGGGAAAAGCTGTGAAATAATTATGTGAAAACATATGAAAGCATAAAACATTATAAATATCAGAATGCAGTCAAATTTGAAATAATGTGATACAATAAGAGTGATTCAGAATCACATTTAAATATAGAAAAAAATTAAAACTTATTTAAAAATAAATGTAAATGTGATTATTAAAGCCTATGTGATACAATATATAAATAATAATGTTTTGTCATGTGTGTAGTGCAGGTGCACATGCCACAGTTATGTGTGGAGGACAGAGGATAAATTTAGGTGTCAGTCCTTCTCTTATACCTTGTTTGAAGCAGGGTTTAATGTTCATATTTTTACCAGGTTAGCTGGCCTGTGAGCTTCTGGAAACTTATCCAGTATTCCACTACTTTTTTGTTGAAGATGTGCTGGGATTACAGGTGCCCACTGTAACATCAAGCTTTTCTGTGGACTTTGGGGATCCAAAGTCAGGTATTGACACTGGTGCAGCAAGAACTTCATCCACTGAGCCTTTTTCCCACCCACAGTAATGGTATTAATAACATGAAATGGAGATGAAGTTAAAATGTATAGATCAAAGTTATTATCAGCTTAAAATAGACTTGTAACTAGAAGGTACCTCATGTAATCACCATAGTTATCAGAAAAAAAAATGTGGTAGCTATACACAAGAGAAATAATAGAAAAATCATATAGCTATAAAACCCATCCAATCATAAGCTATGGTGGCAAGATAGGAAGAAAGGAACAATGGTACTACAAAACCCGAAATAATTAACAAGATGGTATCAGTAAAGTCTTCTGATCAGTTACTGCTTTGTTAATACATTATGTTCTCCCATCAAAAGAACTAGACTAGAGCTAGGAAGGTGGCATAGTGGGTAAAGTGCTTGTTGTATGTGTTATGACTAGGGTTGGGATTCCTAGAATCTAAGTAACAGAATGGCTCGGTAGTGGATGTTTGTAATTTCCACACTCCTGAGGAAAAATGGAAGTCAAAGGCAAAAGAATCCAGAAAGCCTGAGAGAGTCAGGCAGCCTGTAATTTGTGATGGTGAATAAGAGACTGATTCAAACAAGGTGGAAAGTAAAGACTGAAACTCATGGTTGTCATGTAACCTCTACACATGTGTTGTGTTATCTACACACCTGTATTCACACATATGAGCACACACACTCAAAGTTAATGTGTTTTTTTAAATGGCAGATTCGATAAATGGATAGAAATATAAAGTCCAAATACACACTATATATAAAAGACTTACTTTAGCATTAAAGACACTCAAATACTAAAAGGATGATAAAGATAACCTGTGTGTGAGGGATAAAGGGAGATGCAAAAGTGCTGATACTTAGATACTAAATGATAGTAATATTCTTATTAAGGATTCAGTAAAATGATATGATAATTATACATATGTATAAAACACAAACATATACATTTATAGAACATTGGGTCAACTAAATACAAAATAAACATCAAACCTACATAGAGAGATAGCATACAGTACTAAGCATTCAATGAGTTATAGATGATCTAGAATGAAAATCAGTATGGGAAATATGGACTGAAAAACACTTCAGCATGAATGAACCCAGCAAGCATGTACAGAAAATTCTAATCCAAGTGCAATAACATGGGAGATCAGGAATTTTTACCATAACAATGTAGTTTACTAAATTAAATTTTAAAAGGTACAACTCCAAATTTACAAGTTTTTTTTTAATATATAGAGATACTTAAGTGGTAGAAATAAATTACCCTGGAAATGTTGAGTAAATAGCTCCATGCCATTTTAATCACTACATAGCTCATAATTGCTAAGCTATCAGCACAGACTTAAGAATCTATCTATAGTGGATCAGGAAAGTATGATGCACATACAGTGCAATGTTATTTAGCCTTAATAAATAATATAAATCTGTCTATAGCACAAATGAAGCTGGAAATTTTCATAATAAGAAAGTTAGACAAACAAAAACACAGCTGGGGAGATTGATCAGTGGGTAAAGTGTTTACTGCACAAGCATAGAGAACTAAACTGGTATCCTCAGCACCAATGTAAAAGCCAGGAATAATCCCAGTGCTGGGAAGTGAAGACAGAATACCTGGGGTTTGTCTAGGTAGTCCAGCTGAATTAACGAATTCTATATTGAAAATATATGCTAGTAGTTACCACTGGCCTCCACATGCAGATATGCATATGCATCTATACATGTGTGACCATGCACATATGAAAACTGACATGTATACCACACACACACATACACATTTAAAGAAAACAAATACCACCGTGATGCACATGTGTGTGCAATTAACTCAAATCAGAGTGGAAGGATGGTTTCTAGGAATGGTGGTAAATGGAAAGACAAAGGTTAAAGCTTACATTTCAGTTTTGAAGGTAAATACTTTCAGGAAATATAGAATATAGTACTGTAACTATATTTAATAATACTGCATTGTATACTTGAAACTTTTTGGGTGATATTAAATGTTCGCAGCAAGCATAGAAAATAGGTAAGTGAGAGGGTGAAGTAATGGACTGTCAATTGAGGGAACTGTAGTAATCATTGCACAATTCATATGAATATTCAAACATTAAACTGTGTAATTTAAATGCATACAATTTCCATTTGTTAAATTTACACAGCTGAATCCACAAGGGCAAAAGATAAATGAGGTAGGAATTATTACATGAAATCTGGAGGACTGACTTGCAAGTTCATAGAAACCTGAACAAATGGCTGTAACTCACAGACTCCAATTGGGATTGTGAGTTGGAAAAACTTGTATGATATAATTTGAGAAGTTATATCTACATGGTGATTAACTTCCTGGATGCATTGGATATTAAGAAATGTACTCATATTTGAGTATATTTTTATATCCAAAGAAGAAACTAATGATCACCTCTAGAGATTCTAAAATGGCATTGATAAGTTAAAATTCCCTCCCAAATTAAAAACATGAAATTGAACACAAGTCACATTTATCATGTGAACACATATATTGATTGCAAAATAATACCAATATCTTAATTACTAGAGAAACAATTACAGTGTTAGTATTAAATGAAGAAATATTTTTAGGATGCTTCTGTTGCCAACATTGAGTTTCACTCTGGAATCATTTCCCAATGCAAAATACAGTTTCATGCATGCTGTCTCTCTCTCACACATGTACTAGAAACATTGGTGAATGTGTTTAGAACTTCATTTTTTTAAGACAGGAACTCATGCATCTCAAGCTGGCCTTGCTATGCAGGTATTGACCTTGAATTTCTGATTCTGTCCTCCCTTTACCTCTTGAGTGCTTGGATTATAGGAAAATGGCACCCCATATCCAGTTTTATGCCATACTGGAGAATGAGCCGAGCACCTCACGCTTGCTAGGCAGATACTATTCTGACTGAGCTATATCACCGGCCTAGAACAAATTTAAACTTAATATTTATAATAGTAGAGAATCAATGAAAATATAAGGACTTATACGAATATTAGGCAAATGAACAATTTAAATAATTGAGTAGCTTCTCATAGTAATTTTACTTTTTGTATATACATCAGAAAGAATATTACATGTATCTTTTTCAAGATGTGCTCAGTGTTAATATAAACTTTATAAAATTGAATTCAGTGGCATATATTAGGACTTGGTAGGTATTTCTCATTGGTTATATTTTTCAAAGTGAAGACAAAATAATTCTAAGAAGTTTACTTTGTATCTAGTTTTTAACTTCTATTACAAGAAAATAAAATCAATATTGCAATTTGAAAAGTGTTCATACAAATGATAGTAGCTAAACTACATTCACTTGCTTCCAAATCTAAAAGTTAATAGTAATTAAATGATGAAACTTTGTGATTCTGGCATAGGAGACAGATAATTTCAGCATAGACAGAAGTCAGAAAAACAGTCATAAAAATATTAGGTATCTTAAATAGTCACTTTAAATCAGTGCAAAAGTGGATGTACTACATAATAGGCAGTGGTGTGAGAGTCCTAGGAAATAAAAGTAAGCAAGCAAACAAAGTTTAGAGTGCCATCTTGCATCATATACCAACATAAGTTACAAAAACCTTTTTAAAAAACTAATGTAAAAAATAAAACCACAATGGTTTACAAGAAAATGTAGATCTCATATTGAATTAAAAATTATACAAATCATCATAAAAAGTATAAAATAAACATTAATAACATAACTGGAATATATGTGGGCTAGAACTTTATCCTTAAAAGCTTAAAATATATCCTTAAAAACATGTAAGGGCTTCAGAGATTGCTTAGCAGTTAAGGCACTTGCCTGTAAAGCCTAAGAACTCATGTTGGTCTCTCTAGGGCCCATGTAAGCCAGACACACAACATGATCTGTGTGCACAAGGTAGAAGATGCACACAAGATGGTGGACACATCTGGACTTTGATTACAGTGGCTGGAAGCCCAGGTGAGCCAACTCTCTCTCCCACTCTCTTTTTCAATCTCTGTGATAAAAAAATTAACAAAACATGCAACCATATAAAATACTGGTTGAATAATAAATGGACACTTTGTTAAAAAATTATAACTTTCCAAACAGAATTTAAAAAGTAACATATCTTCTTTAGACATTTAAGAAAGTTCCTTCATGTATTAATATTTTGATAATGTTTCACAAGTGATCATGTTCTGTTTTCCCTTGTATGGAGGGCCTTCTTTCTGTCTATGGATGCAATATGACCAGCCAGGCTCCTGCTCCTGTCATGTCTTCTTAAATATGAGGCAATGTGTACCCTTGAAACTGTAAGAATGGACTCTTTCCCTCTTAATTGGATTCCTGTCTGAGATTTGTTCACAACAATGAGTAGAGTCATTAATACAGATAGTAATATACACAGTCTGATGCAAATGTTCTCACAGGTAATAGTAAGGAATAACAATTCTTATGGTGTTGAGTATAGGGACATGACCATAGTTCAAGGATGTGGGCAGTTATGAATTAGTGAGAATAGGGCTCTGAGAGGAGCAGCAGTTAGTATGCTGCTATCACATGTCTTGCAGACTGACCACATTCAGTCTCCTGGCTATCTCTTCTTTACTGTATAATACACTTCAAATTACTATTTGCAAAACTAAAGTGCTTATGCAGCATTACTGTTTCAGCAGAAAGAGCCATACAGCACTAAAATTTCAGCATACATTGTGACAAAAGCTTCCATTTTATATGAAATTGGATAAATCAAAAGTCCTTTTAAGCCGGGCATGGTGGCGCATGCCTTTAATCCCAGCACTTGGGAGGCAGAGGTAGGAGGATCGCCTTGAGTTCAAGGCCACTCTGAGACTCCATAGTGAATTCCAGATCAGCCTGGGCTAGAGTGAGACCCTACCTCAAAAAAACAAAACAAAACAAAAAAGTCCTTTTAAGTTAACAGAATTAAGGCTATGCTTAATTTTTCCTTAGGCAGAAAACTTGGAAAAAATAATTTATATCTCTATGTCTTTACAAAAGTTATTTATTCTGGCTAAAATTCACTCTCACTCACCCAGTCATGATTAACAACTAGCCCAAATGGTGTGTTCACTGTGATAGCTTTTTAGTACAAACACAATACAATAGCTTGCTGCTCTAACATGACATTCTCATAATAATACTGTAGAATTACTTATATTAAAATTTATTTGGTAATTCACTTACTGATCTTTTAGGTAGTAAGATGACTAGGGTATAGCTTTAATGTGGAATGAACAGTAGAAACTGACTAAAATTTTGTTGAGTGAAACCAGTTTTCTCTGTTCTAAGATATACCCCAGTGGTGTTTGAGCACTTATACAACTCATAAAATTACTCTTTGTGTATGAACAGTATAGTAGGGGTCACCATTTTAGGTTATTTGTCAGGTAATTTGTACTCATTGGAAAGAAATTTTGCAAAAATATCAGTGTCATACAAGATGCAAGTACTGGGGGACACTCCAAGGGTTAAACATTTTAATTTAATTCTTTAAGTATTATATTTGTGAACCACCTGGAATAGTCATTATTTTAACATATAATTGGCACATATTAAATGGAATCTTAGGGAACTAAAGGGTTTAAGTAGCCTGGTAAATGGTAGCATATACCTCAGTGGAACAACTGAGTCAATTTGGGCTTTTATGTAATCTGAACTTTGAAGTTTCAGTGTTTTTGCCTAATGCAGAAAAATGAGGAAAGAGGGAGGAAAGAGGAAAGAGGAAAGAGGGAGAGGAAATAGTACACTAATATGGCCAATTTTTTATATTGAATTAATGTAAATAAATTTGGTGTATAACCTTATGAATGGGAGAAACAGATACAGAGAGAGACTGAGACAAGACAGTACTAGTAAAATGAATACAACAGGAACTGTGAAGAAATTTGAGCTATCATGAGATATTTAAATTTTGTTTCACTTAATATATAAAGATCTCTTCTAATTTGTTCAAATGCTCTTCTCATATCAGATCTTATACAATATTCTACTTTGCACATTGAAATAATGTGATAATTTTCATTGTCCTCATTCTGCCCTTCTCTGACACAGTGCTGACTCATGCATTAACAGAATGCTGACAAACAGAATTACACACTGCCAGTCAGTGATATACCTTCATTCCCCAGTACTCTTACCTGTAGTTCATGAGTCAATCTTGGTCATATTTAAGGAAAGCACTTGTCATAAGACTCCATAGAAAATGGCAATCCTTTAAATATCTTTAAAATATGGTTTTGATTATGTCAGTAGGTATTAGTTGTTCCACACTACATAACACAAAGAATCAAAGACATTTCAGTGTTGATTTAGATCTCTTAGTAACCTAAACTGGCCTTCCTGGTAATATAGATATCAATACTAATTTAAGAAGTCATTATGGTATTTTGGCTAAGAGGGAAATAAAACACATCTTTTAAAACCAAATTATTTAATTTTCATAGATTTCTTGTACAATTATGATGCTGTATCCTGAAACTTCATTACATAAATCAATTACTTAGAAAATAAAATTGAATTTATGATTACATTTTTATCACCTTCCTAGACAGTTGGGTTCTTTAACTGTGCAGGACAGTTGGCTTTGCTCTGCCATTTTATTGTTAAATATTGTTGGAACTTTATGACTTTGATGAGTTAAGTTACTTAAACTTCTATGTCTCTATTTGTTTGCTAAGAGAAGTATAATTTTAATGGCTACTTCACAGAGCTTGTGCAGTTGTTTCTCAACACATTAAAGAACCTAAACTATATAGTGCTTTATGATTATTAATGGACATCATCATTGTTTGTTGACATTTCCAAAAAACTTGATAGTATTCTCTGGCGACAATTATCATCATAAGCTTCTGAGCAAAATATAGGTAACAATGCAACTGTATTTTATTTTATTTTCTGAGATCATGGCTCTTGCTTGCATTCCAGATTTTGGTAGAACTATTTGTCAGACTAGTTATAATCAGGTTGTCTTTATCCACTGCCCACCATTTACTAGAAATATAGCACAAGATTCAGCTTACTTAAAACTAATATACGTTGCATAATAAAACAAATAGAAGAGAAAATGGAGGGTCTTTTGTTCCTTTTCAGAGGCATTAACTCCGGAAAATGAATAACTCATTCTCCTAACTGGTTAAATGAAGGAGCAAGTGAAAAAAGAACTGAAACCTCAAACCAGTAGTTACTCTGATGTATTTCCTGCTCAAGGAAATAGGAGAATAGTAACTGGAGGAAGTGTAATCCTTTCCAGAAAGGAACATGTGGATGACAGAGCCACAGATCTTGGAAAGACATAGGGACATGTACAATCCACTGACTATGTGAAGTGAAAGCTTATTACATTGAAAATATAAGAACTAGTTGAGAGTGTTTCAGAACACTTAGAAGAGCACTGTAAGAGAAATACAGTTACCAAGCAGCCAAATTTGTTCTCATCATATATTACCTGTTCACAGAACAAGTGCTAGACTGTAAGTTTTCTCTAGAGGATTAAATCTTCCCCTATTTGAGCAAGAAAAGTGCTTTTGGTCAGATGGAACACTGCTAGACATGTGATTAAAAACCTCATGGAATCTAGACTGTTTCGTGATTTCTCTGAATTCATGAATTTGCTATGCTAATTCTTCACAGGACATATGGCAACTACTGAAAGAGGGACTCTATCACACATATGGTGGGGTGACAGATAAAAGACTCCTGGAATCGGATTCTAAGTTTGGTGGATATTTTAGGGGGAAAAACACTTTAAAAATATAACAAAATATTCCCATACAAAAACTTGAAAATCCTTAAGGTACAACTTGATGAACTATCATAAAAGTAACCACATACCTCCATATCTTGAACCAAAATCTTGAAACTGAGCATTTCCCACAAACCTTTGGAATAAATCAGTGAGCCTTCAAAACGTCATAGTCATTATCTTGACCTCCGTCTCTATGACAACATCGCATGCTTAGCAGCTTTGTAAAAAATGACTGCAGTAGAATATACTCCTTGCGTCTGACTTCCTTTTTGAATATTGCAATTTTGAGATCCACCAGCAATATATAAAATGACAATTTATTTATTTTCATTGTTGTGTAGTTATTCATAATTTAAGACTACTATTGCAAATCATTCTGCTAGGAAGATCATTGTACATATATGAACCTATTGATTTATATTATGATTTTTTCCCAAAGGTTGTCCCAAGTCCTTGTCCCAATTTGCCCTCTGCCCAGACTGTAGCTTGTTCTAACTGTTCCATATTCTTGACAAAACATATCCTTGCCTTTCTTTGTTATGCAAATCTTTTAATAAATTACATACAACTTTTGCATAGTGGTTTTCTTCACATTATACTTATAACTCATGCACTGGTTATCATTTTGTATCCTTAATGACATTTCAATTTTTATTTACCTTGTCAGGCCTGCTTGTTTATTGGGTTACATTTTTTTGCCATCATATTTGTTAACTGTCATATCCTAGATATAAGTTACTTGTGAAACAAGAATTTTACATAATGCTTAAAGGGTGAACCCTTTATTTTAATGTATTTATTTTGTTTGATTTTTATCAAGCCAGGATTTTACTCTAGGTCAGGCTGAACTGAAACTCATTCTGTAATCCCAGGCTTGTCTCAAACTCAAGGTTATTCTTCTACCTCATCTTGCCCAGAGCTGGGATTACATTCATGTATTACCACACTATTTGGTTCTATACTTCAAACATACATTATAACTCAGTTAGCAATGTCATTTTAAAAAATTTTAAATTCATATTGGGGGTTCTTCACTACTTATAGCCTATCATGTTTTCTCCTTTATATTTTGTGTCTTTTAAATTAAATATTGGCTTCTTCAAGTTTCTGAAGATGTGCTTTTCTGTGTTTTATTTTAAAATTATTTTTGTTACAACTTTCTCATTTAAGTCTATAATCCCTCTGAAATTGATATAAGTAGATAGTGTGAATTAGAATTTTAGATTTACTTTGCAACAATCTTTATGGTTATTCATAACTTATCCTGTGTTATTTATTGAGAAGGCTATCATTTACACGCTGCACCGAACCATATCATTGCTCTTAAGATTAATCACATGTCTCTTTGTTTTATATATTCAACGCTCACCTTTTTAAATCCATAATTTTATTATGTGCCATCTATATTTGAGACTGCTCACTCTTCTAGGGGCTAGGAAAAAAATATTGTTTTAAGATAATAGGGTCTGGAGACTAAGTAGATAAAGTACTTGCCACATAGACATGAGTACCTGAGTTCAAATCCTCAAACCCCCACATAAAAATTCGAAAAATCATGGCAGCTTTTGTAAACGCAGTACACTGTCAGTGAGATAGGAGGCAGAACAAGAGAATACCCAAGAAGGTCATAGACTGGCCAGCCTGCAGAACACCATGAACAATCAGGAGACAGCCTGCTTCAGTGGGATGGAAGGTAAGGACTGACAGCTAAAAGTTGTCCTCTGATCTCCTTAGGCACAGTGAGTGACACAAACACTCCACTCCATTTATACACATAAAAATGCACCCCTCCACACAACACTGCCCCCACCAAAAAAAAACCCCACAAAAAACAAAAAACAAAAACCAAAAAACAAAACAGGTGTCCGTCTTTATCCTTGTGGAGATTTCACATTTATGCATTGGAAAAGAATAAAAGGAATGAGAACGCACTGCAGATCAATAAATGCAGAAAAGAAACAAGAATAGAAGGGCTCTCAGGTGTCGGTGGACTCTGGGCAGGACACAGGGAATCTAAATTGGACCTTCTGTAAAGGCTTCCAAGAGAAGTGACATGAGATCAGATCTGAGTAAGGCCAATGAGTGAACTACTCATATTCCCCCCCAAAAAAGTTGGAAAGTAATGCTAGCCCTAAAGTGAAAGCATGTAATGTTGAAGGATACCAAATAACAGCTTCTCAAAATATAGGCCCCCATTTTTGGCCTAAGAATTATGATTCTAACTTAATTGAATAAATGTTCCTTATTCTTTGTTATTATTATTACTATTAGCTCATAAATAAGTGGGGTCGCTGTGGTGTTTTGTGCAATATTTTTTGTTTACCTTCCTTCATCTATCTTCCTTTCCTCTTCCCATTTGTCCAATCTCATAATTTAGACTCTGAGATGAGATAATCCTGGATCACTTAGGGATGTCTAATGGCTAGTGCACTTGTAAATAAAAGGCAGAAGGAAGTTTGATACAGACACAAAGGTGAAGACCAATAAAAGGCCAATAAAACTATAAACAATAAAATTTGTTTTAGAGATTATATCATCTATTTGCAGCCTCGAGCTTCAAAAGGTCTAGAAACTTCCAGAGATGAGAGAAACAAAGCTAAGAAGTCTCTGTTGAGGGTGTGGAGGTGTGCCACCCTCCTGACACAATGATGGAATTCTTATCTCAATAACTATTACAAAGTACATTTGTGTCTTAGCCTATCAAATTAGTGATAACTTTTATAATAGTGTAGAAAATAAATACATATGGAATGTCAGAATGAAAGTGCAGAGGCTGTGTGCCTAAGAGTGAGACCCCAGAGATGCATGAGGAGGCCTGAAAGATAATTACAAGATGCACAGGGGCCAATGGGCAGCCCTATGTCATATGAGACCAATGGGCAGAGACTGTCTTTTACTGCAACTGAGTTGAAAAGTTTATCTGTTTACAGGCTGGAATTCTCTTGGATCATGAGAAATCAGGTATCCAGAGTCACATCATTGGCGTATTTCCAGCCTTTGTGACTACAAATCCTATTTAAGACACCTCATATTTCTATTCCTGATTCATTTTTATTGACTTCTGAATGTTTGACTGTTAGGTTGTGAGAACTGTGACTTTTGGCTTCTGCCTTATTGCTTCCTTGTCCCGGTTAAAGTTTTGTACTGTATCAAACTCCATATTTATATTGAAGTATCCTCCTTTAACCTCAAAAGTTTTTTGAGACATCTCATACATTTTCATGTCTAATATCATAAGTGAACTGATTTGCAACAGCATATCTGGGCTTCAGTGCTATTTCACAGTCTATAATAAGATCAACCTATTCTAATTTGAAATATAATACTAGATACATGGTTTCCCCACAGCAAGATGGTACCATCTGGCACATTATTAGTGCAAGACACATTGGGGTTTTATGCAGCATGCATATTACTAGAATATACAAAAGTTATCAAAAAGTTGACATTTTACTATGATTAGTTTATCAACTTACTATAGTTCATTAGAATATTGGAAAATTATTATATTTTTTAAAAAATGCAAATAATATTATAAGAAGAGTGTCATTTTCTAAATGGGAATCAGTCATATCACATCTATATCTCACCGACATCTCCAAGAGACCTGTGAAAAGATCAAGGACAGTAAAGAGGCTATTGTTTGCAAAGTTAATTTCATTGTCCAGTAACATAGGAGGATTCAAAGAACAGTGTAAGCTTTCTATTGTTTTTGCATGTTAAAGGCTTTTTCCTCATTTTTTCAGCCTTAAGAATTACTTTCAAAATCAAAGATGGATGTGACATTCTTTCCAGTTCAAAATCATGATTGGGCTCGGCATTGTGGTGCATGCATTTAATCTCAGCTAGGGAGGCAGAGGTGGGAGGATCCCCATGAACTCAAGGCCACCTTGAAACTACATAGTGAATTCCAGCTCAGCCTAGGGAACACCAAGACACTACTTCAAAAAAAAAAAATCCTAATTGTTTCTTTACCCTTTCTTCATGATTTATTAATATATTCCCTTTCCTACATTCAGTCTTTCTGTATATGTGTTGTGAATATTTGGAAATTTCTTAGCCTAAAACTGGTTTTCTGGCCCTATACTTTTCCCTAGAGTCATGATATGAGAAGGATTTCATAAAGTTCCTAGGTTTATTTTTATTAATTTAGCTTCAAAGATGAGGTTTGGAAAATGTCAGCTACATGCTGACAGAAAGAAAGACATCATTTTGTAGGTGTAGTATTTGCTTGGTTTTTGAAGAATAATAGCATTGTTTTTCTGTATATAAATTGTTTGAAAATATGCTTATGAAATAACCCAGAGTTTGTTTTTTAATCCAGAACGCTACAACTATAGTCAGAAATAAAAGTTGATATTTCCATTTTGTGGAAGGAATGATTTTACTATAATTCAATGAGCTAGTACAGTGAATAATAATGGAATTTTGTTAAAGTAGAAGATCAACATATTCTAAGTCTGAAGTTTTTCATATATTCATATTTAGAAATAAGAAATACTTATTGTCAAAGTTTACTTGTAGCTTATACCAGAAGAGTCAATGCTATCAACCTTCATGTGTATAATTTTCTACTCAGTTATCTAGGATGATGGAATAGAAAATGTATTAGATTTGTTTTAGAGATTATGTCATCTATTACTTCATGTTTTCGTCCACGCTTGTGAGCTTATTTTTAGGTCATCTCTTTTCCCCATCTCTAAGAATTTGTTGTGGAAAGCAGGTATAAGGAAAAGAAAAATCCTGTAAAACTGAACTAAATGCATTTATAGATAGAGTGAAACTAATATATAGCCTAGCCTTGTAAAATATGTGTATATCTTAACTCTCTAAATTTGTCATCTTTTATTCTGTTAAAATAACAGATAGGCACCAGGCGTGGTTGTGCACACCTTTAATCTCAGCATTACTTCAAAAAAATGGCACAAACTTTTATCAAGGAAAAATAAAAATAATACACATTAAATATTCCTGAAATTAATGATTGAAAGAAGTAGAATTTTCAAAAAAAAAAAAAGGTAAGGCCTGATTGAGATGGCTCAGCAGCAGTTAAAATCACTTGCTTGCAATGCCTACTGTCTTAGGCTTGATCCCCCAATACCCACATGAAGCTAGATTCACAAAGTGTTGTATGTATCTGGAGATCCTTTGCACTGGCAAGCTGTTCTGGTATTCACATACTTTCTCTCTGTAACAAAAAGAAATAAAAACATTTTTTAAAATTAATAAGTACAGAAAGAGGATAAAATAATATTTATTTATCTTCATAAAACACTATACACATATATAATTAATATCTTATTTTGAAACATATATATATATATGCACACACATACATATATATATATATATGATATCTGTATATGATATTAAAAGCCCTACCAGAATACTAATTATTTTACTGTAGACTCTCTTACATGCATAATAAGTAAATTCCTAAGCAAGATGAAAGAAAGAACCAGAGTAGGTATAACATAGATCATTCCAAGAAATGGAACAGTTTCCTATTGTTTTTTTTTTCCGGGTATAATACTTTAATTCACTCAATCAACTTCAAGTTAACAAGGTCCTCTTTCTCAGGCAATTTGCTAAATGTACTCTTTTTCCATGTTTAGTGCTCTGTCTGTGTAAATTGACCACCTTCCCCTTGTATTAAGCTTTTACATTCTTTACATAATTGCAATCTGCATTTCTCTTTCTTTTACCTTTAATTTAGCTAAATGTTTTCTAGAGTATATTCAATATTCCCTATTCAATATGCTCGCCACAAGCTGGCTTCCTACAATATCTTCTGTATCCTTTCACTAAGGAAATCAGTGATTTTTTTTTCAATTTTGTGAGCACAGAGAATTAACCTTGCATCAAAATGAATGGCATATATGACTATTGATTATGTTCATTAAGCAGGTTGCTGAGGCAACCAATGGCAGCTAGAGTTAGAAAGGTATCTATATGTTAGAGTTTATTATTGGATTGGCACTTCTACCTGAAGCCATCTAAGTTGTCCACTTCTTAGTTTTATCTTTCTTACCATCTCATATGGTTTTATAGGGTTACTAGGTGATGTGCTTTCAATTATTTCCATCAGTAGAATGTCTGCAGATATTTTTCATCCTCAAGCTCTGTGACTCTCTTGTTCTATATCTGTTACTGCTGTGATCTCTCACTAAACAAAATGACATTCATTTAATGTTCCATAAGACCTTTGCACTATACTACATACTCTACTAAATAACATTTAAAGACAAAATTTAAAGAGCTGTATGTGTTGGGCATTGCTCTAAATTTTATTGTTGATGCATTACAACTAAGTTTTCATGACTATCCTGTCAGTTAAGTATGATTTATTTATTTACCTTTCTTAAAGTTATTTTACAGATGAAGGCAATATAAAAATTAATGTTTTCGGGATGGAGATATGGCTTAGCAGTTAAGCACTTGCCTAGGAAGCCTAAGGACCCCTGTTCGAGGCTCAATTCCTCAGGACCCAAGTTAGCCAGATGCACAAGGGGTGCACACGTCTGGAGTTCATTTGCAGTGGCTAGAAGCCCTGGCATGCCCATTCTCTGTCTCTCTCTAACTCCCTCTTTCTCTCTCTGTCTGTTGCTCTCAAATAAATAAATAAAAATAAACAAAAATATTTAAAAATTAATGTTCTTATTTGTTATAATTTTCTCATTAAATATTCTTGTTTAATGGGAAATTCTTATTAATGCTCATGTGATTAGAACTGGATTTCAGAAAATGTAGCTCTACGTTCTATCCAGGTATGATAGGACCCACCTTCAAAGGCTGAAACAGGAACATTATGAATTTGAAAGAGGTCTAGGCCACACAATGAGATCTTTTCATCCTAATCTATGATTTATCCTATACAATGGTGCTAATTCAATAATTCAGAGTACGACAGTTATTAAGATACCAAAATTTAGAAAAATCAAATTAGTTGACTTATTGAAAATATAACCACTATGGAAGTCTGTATATACTTAAGAATCTGTGTATGCCCTGTAATAACAATGGCAGTTTTCCAAATGTACTCTCTTTGACTTGTCAGTTTTAAATTTATGTAAGCCTCCTACTGGATTTACTAGCTTTATGATATGTACTAGAACTTGTGTTATTAAATTTAATATTGACTCTAATTAACCTGATCAAACCATCATATGATTATTAGGACAATACATGGCAACCTTCTTTCTCAAGCAAGTCTGACATTTCAGATTACTCAGTATCTCATTTTGTCAACGTGTTTCTGTCTTGAGTCTTGTATTAATTACTTTTGTCATGACTATGATCAAACACCTGGCAAGATCCAGTTTATGGAAGGAAGGATATATATCATTCATACAGTGTGGAATAGAAGGATGGCATCAGAAGCTTGAAGTGACTGGCCATACTATGCTCCTAGAGAGAAAAAAAAAAAAATCATGGTTGGGCTCAGAAACTCCAGATCCAACTTCAGTGATCCACTTCCTTCACCTAGGCCCCTCATCAAGTTCTGTTCCCAGATTGGGACCAAGTATTCAAAAACATGAGCCTATGAACATCATTTTACTTTCAAACCACAAGTCCTATTCATATCCCCATCACTGAGATATTTTCTTTCTATAACCATAATAAATTACCTACAGACTCATGCATATATCCATAATCTTTTACCTGCATACACATGCAAGTGTGTGTATATATGTGTGTGTGTAAAATTCCACTTCACCTTATATAATTAAGAAACTTAAAATTGTAGATTGCATTCTTTTCACTTCTTTGCCTCCCGTAAACATAAGAACATATTTAGGAATATGGCTAATGATTTCATCAGTTTATAGGAAAGTGCTTTTGCAAGACTTCTGGGTTCTTCTAATTGCTAATTCACTGGTTGCTTCCTAGATTATTTTCCCCTACTTGGCATCTCTGCTGTATGTGACTACTGAGAAATATGGTCATCAGATTCTTCTATGTTCTTGATTCCCATGACTACAAAACTCATATTTGAATCATCTCATACTTTATTAGTAGTTCTTTACTTATCTTTTAAAATTTTTTTATTAAGTTGAAACTTTGTTTGGATACATAAAGTATCAGTACCATCATTTCCCTCCTCCCTGCCTCCAATCCACTGAGGACCCTCTTAGTAGGATTATTGGCATTCACTATGGTCTTGTGACTTCTGAGTTATGAGAGCAGCAGTTAGTCATTGTGAAAGGGAGCAGTGCCTCTGGATATTCCCTCCCACCCTATGGCTCTTGCATTCTTTCCGTCCACTCTTCCACAGAATTATCTGAGCCTTGGTGGGTGTGCTGCTTTAGGTCTACTTTAGTGTTGAGCTCTCAGCCACTTCTAGATTTCTGCTTTGGTGCCTTTTGAGTATTCTCAATGTCTGTCTCCATCACCCTGGCTCAGGTTGTCAAACTCGCCATGGAAGCAGCATTCTTGCTCATCTCATCAACTCCTTTGTGGTTTCACCTGGGTGCTAGCTGCTATGCTAGGTAGGCTGATGTATCTTCTGACATGGAGCTACCTATCCTTTGATATCCTGTTGATAGATCCTGGTTGTCCTTGGTCCTTGCTGCTGTCTGAAAAAGAAAAATAGATACTCCAAATGGAGAGTGAAATCAGGATAGGTTAAGAGTATAAGCATTGCTAATTTAGAGAAATTTTGATGGATAATGCCTCACTTTTGGCCAAAGATTAATGAAAGCTTCTCATTGGAGTCCATAATCTTGGTCTCTATAGGCTTCTGACTTGGATCCCAGTTCTAGCTATGGTTTTCTTTCCTCTGAGCAGATCACTTAGCTAATCAGAAAGCCACTGGTTACCATGGTTACCTACCTAGGGTAGGTGCCACTATTGCACAGGTGTGTAGATTTTGTCACAATGGTTGCTTTCATATAGCCAGGTTCCCTGCTTGCTCATAGCATTGTTGCTTGTTTTCACCCAGCAACTCATGCAGTGTTTTTGTTTGTTTGTTTGTTTTGTGCTATAAGGACTAATCATCTGGGAGCTGACTTCCTTCCAGATTCAGCTAAATCCTTCAGTGGTTTACATTAGCATTTACTCTCTTCAGCAATAGTGTCTTAGCATTCCCCTCAGGACAGCATTTTCTTATAATTCACCTATCATTCCTTATAGAAAATCATGATATTTGTGCTTTACTAACTTGCTCTACATTAGTAAGTTTTCTCCATTCCTCTGAGGGCTGTGCTTGACTTACTTGTCTCATGACACCTGTATTAGTTTTCCATAGATGTTATAACAGTGGAAATGAATCCATAGCTGTAACTGGGAAACAAGTCAGAATCCTATCCAAATAACAAGTTCAGTCTCCAATATCAAGCTCCCACCAATCTTGGGCTACAAGAGGGCCTATACCTACTAAATTATCTCTAAACTAACAATGGTTATCCTATTTAACCTGCGTTGACTTCACTCCCCATTGGATAATCTGCTTCTTTTTTTCAGATGTATGCAGGACCTGTGGAGAAAACCAGCCCATCATACCTCACCAGGGCACCAGCTGAAACCATAGAAGAATTGGGGAAATGAGCAAGAGTGTTGATTTCTTGATGAACCTGACATCAGAATAAGGGTGAAGGAGATAGACACAGAGGACACTCAACTCCTACCAAATCAAAGATCCAGAGACACGCAGGCTCCCAAGAGCTCATCACTGAAGTAGACCTAAAATGAACCCAACTTGGCTTAGGGAAATTCACAGAAAAGGGGGGAGTTGTTAGAGCCACAAGTTGTGATATTACATATGGAGACATTGCCTCTTCCCCATAACTGATGGCTACCCTCACAATGCATGACCATAATCCCCATGGAGATAACCAACATCTCCAATGAGGAGAATCCCTTCAGAGTAGAGAAGGGGGGACAGGGATGAGGATAAGGATGGTACCAACATATGCTGTTTATACACTGAGTATGTATATAATTGATATATATATATATATATATATATTAGTTAATATATATTATATATATTATAAATTATAAATACTATATATGCATATATTTTATATATACATATCTTGCAAAAATAAGTACCCTTCTTATATGCAAAAGGAAAATATATAGTGAAAGAAATCAGTGAGGCTACTCCATTTTCAAAAGCCACAAAAAAAAATCAAACACTTTGAAATAACACTAACCAAGGACATGAAAGATCTATAAAATGAAAATATAAAAACACTCAATAAATTGAGCAGGACATGAGAAGATAGAAAGCTCTCCCATGCTCCTGGGTAGGTAGAATTAACATTATGAAAATGGCAATTCTGTCAAAAGCAACATACAGATTAAATGCCATACTAACAAAAATCCCATCATAATTCTTCACAGAGATAGACAAAATAATCTCAAAATTCATACAGAATGGCAGATATCTAAAAATAGCCTCAGGAAAAAATACACTTCTGAAGATATCTTAGGGAAGATTTCTTATCTAAAGCTACACTACAAAGCCATAGTAACAAAAACAGCATGATGCTGGTATAAAAGCAGACATATAGACCAATGAAACATAATTGAAGTCTTGAACCTTAGTTCAAGTAAATATAGCTACTTGATCTTTGGCAAAGGTTCCAATAATGTACACTAGAGAAAAGAAAGCATATTCAATTATTAGGGCTGGACAAATTGGAAAGTAGACCCTCTCCTCTCACCATGCATAAAAATGTACTCTGGATTAATGACCACAACATAAGACCTGGAAATCTCAAGTTTTTGGGTGAAAAAAATAGGGGAACTCTCCATCATATAGGAGTAGGGAAATACTTCTAGAATAAGACCTACAGTAGCCCAGGAAATTAAGCAGTCAGAGGGATCTCATGAAGCTTAAAAGCTTTTGTACAAATACACCATAAACAGAGCCAACTGACTACCCACTGAATGAGAGAAAATATTTGTCAGCTATTCCAATTACAGAGGCTAATATCTGGAATCTACAAAGAACTCAAACAACTGAGCAGCACCTGGGTGTGGTGGCACACACCTTTAATCTCATAACTTGGGAGGCAGATTTAGGAAGATCACCATGAGCTCCAGGCCACCCTGAGACTACATAGTGAATTCCAAGTCAGCCTGGGCTAGAGTGACACCCTACCTCGACAAAAGAAAAAAAAAAATCTCAGCAACAACAACAAAAAAATCAAATAATCCACTCAAAAACCAGGTCAGAGAACTGAATAGGGAATTCTCAAAGGAAGAATTATAAATGGCTAATGTACATGTAAGAAAATGTTCAACATCCTTAACCATCAGAGAAATGCAAATTTAAACAACTGAGATTCCACCTTACTCCAGAAAGGATAGCAATCATTAAAAATTCAAATGACAATAAATGTTGCTGAGGATGTGGGGAAAGAGGAACCTTCATTCATTGGTTGTGGGACTGCAACCTTGTACAACTACTATGTAAATCAATATAGAGACTCCTGAAAAAGATGAAAATAGAGCTACCAACTGACCCAGTCATTCCTTTATTGGACATCTACCCTAAAGGCTCCACTCCTCACTGCAGATATGTTGCTCAACCATCTTTATATCTTCTCAATTCACAACAGCTAATAACTAGCATCAAGCCAGATGTCCATTGTTTGACAATTGGATAATGAAGGTGTGGTACATAGACACAATGGAATTCTACTAAGTAGTAAGACAAAAATGATACATTGAAATTTCTAGGAAAATGGATGGACTTGGAACAGATCAAACTAAGTGAAGTCACACAAGCACAGAAAGACGAACATCACGTGTTCGTTCTCCTTCATTTGTGGTTCCTGAACTAGAAAAGCTCAGGTTGCAGACATACCTGACAGGCAACTAGAGGGACATCTAAGAGGGAGGAATTGTTACCATGGAGACCAATAGAAAGGGGGATCTACACCAAGCTAAATCCAAAATGAATTGGTACCACAGAAACCTTTCTCCTAGATAGCATACTAAAAGATATAACCCTCAGTAAGAGCAAGGAAGGACTGTCTGGAAAGAAGGACTCTGGAATAAAGCTAACCATAAAATATTTAATCTAGCTGATAAATCCCAGTACCAGAAATGGGTTAAAACCTACATTGGCCTGTTATTGGAGAGATCTACAACGTCCCAAAAATAAGACAGACATCTGTAAAAGCACTTGATTACCCACCTGAAGGGAAAGGTAAGATCCTAGTGCTAAAGACTCTATATGATACTGATACAGAACATCTAGAGATTTGGCTGAATCTGGAAGGAAGTCAGCTCCCAGATGATTGGCTCATATAGTGCTGAAAATCAGGGCCAAAACAGCCTTCAATGCTGCAAGCAAACAAGGTACCCTGCTATGTGCAAGCAACCACCCTGACAAGATGTACACACCTGTGCAATAGTGTCACCCACCCTATGTAAGTAACCAGCGGCTTTATGATTGGCTATGCGATCTGCTCAATGGAAAAGAAACCATAGCTGGAACTGGGAACCAAGTAAAAATCATATGGAGACCAAGATTATTTAAACCAATGAGAAGCCTCCACTAGTCTTTGGCCAACACGGGGGCTATACCCATCAAAATCTCTCTGAATTAACAATGCTTACCCTTTAACCTGTCCTGATTTCATTCTCTGTTGGAGAATCTGTTTTCCTTTTTCAGAAAGCAGAAAGAACTGAGGATGAACAAACTCTATCAGCATAGTTCACTCCATGTCAATAGGCGAACTAACCTGCCTAGCATAGTAGCTAGGGCCCATGTGAAAACAAAGGAATTGGCTAGATGAGCAAGAACGCTGCTTCCATTGTGAGCCTGACAATCTGTGCCAGGATGATGGAGATAGACACTGAGGATACTCACAAGGTACAGAAGCAGAAATCCAGAAGCTGCTGAGAGCTCAACAGTAAAGTAGACTTTAAGCACAGTCACCAAGGCTCAGGCAATTTTTGGGAAGAGGGGTGCAAAGAATGCAAGAGCCACAGGGTGGGAGGGAATATCCACAGGCATTGCCCCTGATAATGACTGACTGCTGCTCTCACAACTCATAACCCACAACTTCATGGTGAATGCCTGCAGTCCCACTAAGGGAGTCCTCAGTGGAGTGGGGGCAGGGAGGAGGGGAATGATGGTACCAGCTCTTTATGTATCCATACAAAGTTCAACTTAATTAAAAAAAAAAAAAAACTTGCACTGTTTTGAGGCTAAAGAGATGGCATAACAGTTAAGGTGCTTGCCTATGAAGCCTAAGGACCCAGGTTCGATTCCCCAGTACCCACATAAGCCAGATGCACAAAGTGGCATAGGTATCTGGAGTTTGATTGCAGTAGCTAGAGGTTCTGGTGTGCACATTTCTCTCTACTTTATCTTCCTCTCTTTCTCTCTATGTCTCTCAAATAAATAAATAAAATATTTTTTAAACTTAATAGTAGTCTATTGAAGGAAATTTTGGCATTTTCATGAAATAACTTCTTAAACTGGCACTAACTAAATTTGATATTGTAGGGTGATACAGAAATGGATTAGACTCCATTTGCTTGAGTGATAATTTTTTTTGAAAAATCATAGAAGTATAAACATCCCCCAGCCTCTGAAATTCTGAATAATTCTGAATATCTTCATAGAAAAATCTATGTTACTCAGTGAAATAAATAGTTGCAATGAAGGGTAAATTACTTTAAGACATTCATAATCAAATTTTTCTTCACATTAATTTTTTTCTTTTATATAAAGTTATACAGTAAGAAAAACTGTTAAAGATAGAATGTGGAATACAGACCACTTGAAATAAAATTTCTTCACTTTATAGTAGACTTGTGGCAATTGTTAAAATATACTATCAGTGAGGTATCATTTAGAGTAGTATACTATCTTTCAAGAACATTGAAATTATTTTAATGTATTACTAGATGACAATTTTATGATGAGAATTGTAGTTATTTTAAGAATTTTAGGATTTCTCACATATATCATTTATATAAAAAATAATTGCCAGATATTTTGAGAGAGGATCTCATCTCATGTATCACAGTCTGGCTTCAACTCACTATGTAGCCTAGGATGACCTTGAACTTTGATCCACTTTCATCTACTTCCTTAGTGCTGGTATTATAGGTGTTTGCTACCACTAACAGTTAATGACGTGTTGGGAATTGAATCAAAGCTTTGTGCATGCTAGGCAAGCACTGTACCATCTAAGGTACATCCCTAGCCCTATAAAGTTCATAAATATTGACTATGTTATCATAATGTTACTTATTTGACATATTTAACATTAAATAGAGCACATTATATATTCCTATTAAGCTTAATTAATTATTAAACTTAATTAATTAAGTTAATGATGCTAAGTGACTATGCATACAGAAGCATTAAGGCATGTGTGATGCTGATAATTAGTAAAAGTACATGTGATATGATCTGAACCTAGTAGGTTGAAATAAAGAAATTAAATGAAACAAACAAGAAAAATAATTAATGGGTGAGCAAAGAACTTAACCTTTCTCTAGAAATAGTTCAACGTGGAGAACTATAAAAGAATAGCTACATCAGAAAGGGCTTCTGTCCTGCTGTTGAATATGTTTCAGTTCAGAGGGGGAGGCATTGCATCCTACATCCCAGTTCTACTGCAAGCTGCTCCTGACAGGACCATCCATCTGTTTAGCCTGAGCAGCCCTGCACTTGCATGTGTGCTTATTCAGATATAAGTAGGAGGCTGGCTACAGGTTTTCTGACTTAGACTTGTATTCAGCTAATGTGACACATTTGGAAGCAGAGCTGCACATGTTCTGCTGTAATTGGGAAATCTCTCCTTTGACTTTCAGAACAGCATGAAAGAAACACAGGGTCTAAGCAGACCTAGATTCTGGGCTGATCCCAGCTGATTGAAGACAGCTAAAGGAATCATCAGGAAAGAAGGGCTCTCCAGTCAGAGGTGTCTCTAGAAAGGGTGAACAGCTGGCATAGTTTTACAGTTCTCTGAGCAGACTTGGCACAAGGTTGCAATCTTAGGTGGAGTCTGTAGATTTAGCATTGTCTGTGAATGCCTCCAAAATATCCAAAAAGTGCAAAGTAATTACAGCCTCTTTTGTTTCCATACACTGTGATAGACATTCACCTAAAATTCTCATGATACTCTAGCTGCTTTTTATATGATATTTTTAGACCTGAGAATCATTTTCACAAAGGCAATGGTATTTCTTGGTTTAGAATTTTAACTATTGATGCATAAATCAGACATGGACATTATTCATGCTTCTAGATTTAATCATGGTACCCCATAAGCTATTTTGAGCAATCCACAATGTAAAAATGTGAAAGGTACAGAGCATGTGTCACACATTTCAAAAGCTTATGACTATGGAGTTGAACTCCAGCATGATTTATATGGGTGCATTCTTCTTTGATACTGTTTTGATGACTGATAGTAAATTGCTTTACAAGTGAAAACAAATCTCCTTGGTTCTGAGAATACCTTAGCCCAGGCGTTTCATACCAACATAGCTTTACTTGTGCTGGTCTCCCTGTACCTTTCTATATCTTAACTGTGTAAATACTTACAGCTTCAATCTAATGTTATATACTCCTTGAAGCTGTGCTTGATCTTCTCAGTCAATATTAATGACTGCTGTACTTACATGGTACTTTGATTCTATTGCTTGTCACCATACTTCACAGTTTGAATTGAACCACCATTGTCCACTTGTTCATATTTTTAATTAGATCCTGATATTGCAGTTCAATTTATGTGACTATTTCATATTTAATTATATATAAGATAGCAGGCTCTCCATAAATGCTTATTGGGCTGAATTTTGTGTAGTGTGGAAATGTATCAAAGCTCTTATATAATTCTGTACAGTTCAGTTTTAATGACAGATAGAGTTCTTATGATATCTTAATCCTTTATAATTCCATGTTTCATCATAGCTAGAATATAAATCTATAATAAACATATATATGGAAACACTATAGTGGCATAAGAAATTCCAAGCTGCTAAAACTGGATGGTGTGAAAAGTGGACATTATGCAATATGACGTGGGAAATAAATGAAAATAGAAATCATCTAAGAAAACAAAGGGCTATTATTTTTCAAGGAGTACTGAGATTGTTTTTCTTTGGATGACAAATATTTAATGTGTATAGGGAGATATATTCATCTCTATAATAACAAAGAGGAAATAATGTCTCCATTCCTATCAGTCTTAGCATTCTTTCCCAATTAGTTGACATTAAAAAAGAAACACATCTCAAAAATAGCTTAGCTTACATTGGTATGAAGTCACAAGTTCTGATCAGAGCAGTAATTTCTATGGACTCTTGAGATATACTTCACTGTTTCCTATGTAAAGACTTTAGATGAGAGGATTTCAGATGTCTTTTAAATGTGCTCATGTAACTGCACGCAAATGCATGTTCATATGCACATACACACATGCAAACAACAAGTCTTTACTTCAAACTTGATTGCTCTACCTCTATCTAAGCTTATTTATCTCCATGCAATATATTTGAAGAAATGCATCTATGAAACATATTATTTTGAATCATGTTCACTTATGTGTAATATACATAAAATCAATGAACTTTAAGTACTTTGGGTATCATTACTGCATACTAGAAAGTACATACTAAAATGCTGATGTCTTCTTGAGGATATCATTGAAGGTATATATATATATATATATATATGCATATAGTATACTATAAAATGTGCATAGCTTCAGAAAACAAATTCTATTATACAGGGAGCTGCAAAATCACTAAGCCAACAGCATGGGTAACCATATATAAACTCGGAACTTTATTGTATTCCTAGAAGAGTAGGAGAATTCATACCCTATATACATACTCCACTGACTCAATTTAGTTACCCATGTTGCTGAATCTCTGCACTTCCAAAATGCACATTCCAGTCTCTTGTTGGGCACTCATGAAGACACTTGTTGTGCTTGTCCAGGACCATTTATTCCCAGCTCACAAGTGAAGAAACAATTCTACAGGAGTGAATATTTAACCAAGAGAGATTAAAAAGACAGGGAATTTTGAGGGAAATATATCTGTAGAGAAGGAAAGTATATTTTTTGAGACTCATTGAAATTCAGTAGTGAAAAAATTAGCTTGAATAAATGCAAAATTGTGACTAGCATTACCTCGACTGGTATTGGGGAGGAATCACATGTAAAGACAAAATGAAAAGCACAAAGACACAAGAAAAGGCCACTAAGTGATGGAAAAATTTGGTTAGCTGAAGTGCGTAGTGTATTACCTTAATCTTACCCTTACTTTTGCACAGTTTTTAAAAAAGGAGGATAACAATTTCAATTGTACATTTCTAAGTTTTATGCAGACCTATTACAATGACATTCCCTTATCTATACCTGTCTGAGGTTTAAATAAGGATCTTATTGAGAAGGTGATTGCTAATTATAAAATAAGATAGAAGAATCTCACAAGCACTGTGCCAGATATGAACAACTCAAAATTCTTTCCATTTTGGAACTCTATGATAGTTTCCACAAAAATGTTCATACCTACTCCTCTTCCTCCCACATACTTGGTCTCACACACAGTAGCTATTAAAAGTTAAAGACAAGTCAGTCTCCTGGATTTCTTTGTGTTTGCTACTAAGTATTACTGAATTCATTGTTTTCTTCTTGTATTTGTTTTTAACTAGTCAAATGGTGATTGAATGACTTCAACCATAAATGTGTAGATAATAAATTAATAATCTATAATAGTTCATTAAGCATAGAGTTGAATTGATGGAAGGTGTTATCATCTAATGCTAAAACATTCATCACTGCCATTTTTACCATTATTTTTAATTTATGATTTTTTTATTGTATATGTGGTTAGGTCTTAGCAGAAACTACATTGTTTCAAGTAATAATGTATATTGCCCTTTTGAAATAAAAGAAAATCAAACAAAGGGACAAGTTAGCAGCTTTATTAAGGGCCAATTATTTAAGCTGAATGGACCCAAGCAACATTGGCATTTAGATTTTGGGTTGAAGATAGCCTGTTATTGATATTTAATATAGAACAGAGACCTAATAAAGTCTAGGCATATACATACACATACATAATGTGTGTGTATAATTTATTGTGATGATTATAATATTGTATAGTATGAGTTTAGCTGAAATTATCACTTCCTATTAAATGAGTTAGAGACATTGTGATGTCAGCATTGACTAACAAACATTTTCTGGGCAAATTAGATTTGAACATTGTAGTTTAGAGCTCAGAATACTCTGCCTTATATGAAAATATCTAAATGAATGTACATAATAGATGGAGGTGTAAAGTATAACCAGTGACACTTTAGGGATTATTGAACAACTGTTACTATAAACACTGAAAGTAAAGTTGTATTGTATTAAAACATCGATATGATAGAACCATAATAATACATGCAATCAGGTGTTATATAATTAGCCAATTTTGATCTGAAATATATGGGTTAAAGGGAGGTAAACTCAAATAAAATTTATAACCATATATTTAAAGTCAGTAAATTCCATCAACCTGACCTGTCTGGCTCTATGTTCTTAAATCATGCATATTACCCCTACACATAGACACAGCCCAGGATCAGGCTCTTGATTCAACAATTTTTTTATAAAAAAAAAATAATAAATAAACTATATTCAAAAATACAATAATTTATAATTATATTATTTATTGTAGCTGGTTTGACTCACAACTTATGCTTGAGTTAAATTAGCAAATGTTCCATTTTACTAATTTACTTTAATTATAACTAATAATGATCCCATCTTATGACAATTTTTCTTCTATTTTAAAAATTTATTTATTTATTTATGAAACAGAGAGAAGGTGATAGGGAGAGGGGAAAGAGAGAATGGGTGTGCCAGGGTCTCCAGCCACTGTAAATGAACTCCAAACACATGTGCCACCTAGTACATCTGGCTTTACGTAGGTTCTGGGGAATCAAGCCTGGATACTTAGGCTTCATAGGCAAGTACCTAAACCACTAAGCAACTTCTCCAGCCCCAAATTTTTCTTCTAAATGTGAATGACAAAACATAAAATCCAAAATTTTCTTCCTGCTATAATTCCATGGATCTGCTTCCTTACATCTGGTTCTCAAAGTGTTTTTCTGGAATTTAGAGAAATGCATTAGTACAGATGTTCACTGTTGTTTCATCCCTGTCTGCTAACATTCCTGTCCTTGAAGACTGCACTTTCAACATTATACTAGTCTGTCTATCCATACTACTAGATCAGTTTCTACCACAGTTATGCAATATTGATGCACTATCTTCAGTACTCTTCTTTTCTTTTTATGCATTTTACATGTCTGCTTTTATAAGTGACATTACTAAAAATGAGAATTTAATAAAATTAAAAATATGTGTAATTGGTTTTTAGGACAGTATAGGGCATAGATTTCTGCACTGATACCTGAGGTAAGGCCTTAAGAATAGTCTGAGTGCATGGAAGGCATGCCAATTAAGTACATGCTTAATTCAAGATTAAAATAAGTATTGCTTTTGTTATATGATGACAATAAATGTAAAAACATTAATAGGTTATAATGTGTATGACTAAACTTGTTTGTGTGTGTGTGTGTTGTATGTATTGAGAGACAAAAATCTATAACCCACAGTAATTCCATAACTTAGAAAAACTAAGACTTTTCCCATCACAATAAATAATGGAATACATAAATATTTTATGAAATACAGTAAAAAAAGATCTCATGCATACCTGTTGGAGTCAGCCTCATGTTGCTGGGAAAAACTGTCAAACTAGGCACACGTCATGAGAGGAAAGGAATTTATTGAAGCTCACAGATCCATACAGAGATCAAAAAGCAACCATCAGCATACAAGCAAGTATACTCTAGAAATGTCAGACAGAACTCAAGCACTTTGCACATGTTTAGACAGGAATTTAGATCTTCCCCAGCATCTTACAGCTGGGCCCTAGAATCCATCCACAGTAACATCAAGTTACAACCTTGAATAAAACTCATGAATCTATTGGGGGACATTCATTCAAACATCTGGCACCCAATCGATTTATAATCATCTCACATTGTAAATTGTATTTAGCCGAACTTCAAAAGTCTCCATAGTTTTTATCAACTCATGATAGTTCCAAAGTCCCAAGTTTTATATGAAATTTAAGATTGTCTCTTAAATGTGAGTCCTATACAATCAAAACATGTCATATACTCTCAAAATGTAAAGGCACAGGACAAATATTTGCATTGTAATAAGGCACGACAAGGAGAAACTGGACTGATGAAAATGTAATAACCATCAATAAACATTAAGCATCTACAGTTCAAGTCCAATATTATAACCAGTGACTGACAGTTTCTAGATTTTCCATTTCTGCCCCTCCAGCTAGACTAAATATCCATGGAAAAGTTTCATCCCAGGCCAACAGCATTCCATGGTATACCTTGCACAGTCCTGGTATATCCAAAACAACTTTGTGTCTCCATGCAAACCACAGTCCATCTACCAGACTTCACCAGTCTCCTCATCAGGGTCATCATGCCCTGTGTCATGCTACATCTTAGCAGTGTCCGGGAACCATGTGTATTTCATGACCCACTCCATGAATCTTTCATGGTTCCAAAATCAATGTCAGGTGTGATCAATGTCAGGTGTGCAGAACAAAACCATATATATATATATATATATATATATATATATATATATATATATGTATTTGGTAGGGTCTCAGTCTAGCCCAGGCTGACCTGGAATTCACTATGTAGTCTCAAGGTATCCTTGAACTCATGGGGATTCTCCTACCTCTGCCTCCTGAGTGCTAGAGTTAAAGGCATGTGCCACCATGCCCGGCTTCAAAGCCATATTCCTAATTTAGGGACAAAATAAATCAGTGACTTTGAAGAGCAGGTTCCTTCATTACAATAGAGTTTTCACTTTTACCATTCTGTCTTTCCTGGGTGGAATCACCTCAGACATCCTTTCCATGGTTTCAGAGTAAAGTACTTGGGCAATTTTACTTCCAAATGCTAGTATATTTGACAATAGCAGCTTCAGGAACCACTCTCAGTGACAATAACCTTGAACTTGTTTGAGTTTTTCTAATTTTAGGTCTTACATTTCTCAGTTCCATATATTTAGCCAAGCACATCAGTCTATTACAAATTTAACCTTGATCAAACTCTCTGGATGTGGGCAATAGAATACAGCCAGCCCTTATGCCAGTATCCCACTACCAACACAGTTTTCTGCAGTTTTTCCTTTCCCTTAGAAAGTTTATAAGCCAAGCCTCCAAATATAATTCTCTCTGCACTTAGCGTTTTCAAACTGTCATCAGAATATCCCATAATACTTGGCTTACCACACCAGATGGTGTCTTAAATTTCAATCACCAAGTTTCCCATTTCTCTAGCACACAAGTTCCAAAAGATGAAAATCCACATTGTCAAATTCATCTCAGGAACTTTATCCCACTCCTCGGTACCAATTCGGTCACAGTCAGCTTCAAGTTGCTGGGATGAACTTCAAACCAGGCACAAGTTATGGGAGGAAGGGTATTTATTGAACCTCACAGATTTAGAAGAAGTTCCATAAAAGCAGAAGAAGTTGGCCCCATTTCATAGATCCATGAGAGAGAGAGAGAAAAAAAAGCATAATCTAGAAATCCCAGTCAGAACTCAAGCACTTTGTACATGTTTACATTGGAATTCAGATACACCCTCACACTAGAGGGTTGGATCCTAGGATCTACCCACAATGACACCAAGTTACAAGCTTGAATAGCACTCTTGAATCTACTGGGGGATATCCATTCCAACTACTATAATACATTTTTCTGGGTGACCTCTCAAGGTACCTTCCATCAATCCAATCCTTCTAGTTTGTAATTTATGAGACCCTTATTTGTCAACAAGAAAATGTTGTAGCCATTAGTAGTCCAGTGTGACCAGAACATGTGTTTCCCTTATCATTCCATTTGTTCTAATATTACACGTATATTTATTTATCTGCATGCATACAGTACAATGCTCTAACTTTAGAACAGTGTACTCAGTACTATGCAGTTGGATGTGTCAGATGCTGTTCCCGTATACCAATGTAGTTCTCTTTACAAAAAAGTCAGGACTCACAAATTAACAATAAAAAGGAACATGATATATTGCTGCTTTTACAATTATTGGTAATTTAAATACCATTTCCTAGTCAAACTACATCTAGCAAAATAAATTCAGTTTGGGAAATTTGAATTTGACAATGTTTACTTAAGAGATTGTGTTGTGCAAGGTATAAATAATAAAATCTCAAAAGTAACTCAATATGTAAGATGAAATGACTGCATAGTTTCTGTACCCTATGGTGAGAAACTAAAATGAACTGCCCTCTATGGATCAATTGTCAGCTACTTGGGCAGTAGATAAACTGGATAACTGTTCAATCTCTTCCATTTGGTGGTGGCAGAGGAATCCAAATGGAAGGTACATAGTTGTTTGTTTTTGTATACTTTTGTAATAGATCTCAGACTTTACTTTTAATAGAGCAATATTACATTTCCATTAGGAAGTAAGTGTATGAGACTAGAAATCACCAGAGAAATGCAATTAAAGATTATTCTTTCAATTAACTATAACTATTTTATTTATACTGTCATCTGAAGTCTGTTTGATCCTAAGAATGCCATCCAAAGATAAACTGTGTATCCTGAAACAAACTTCTCAGCTTACTTTTTGAAAGAGACTTCTTCAGAAATCTAAGAAAAGACTTTTAGCAATATACATTTTAAAACTGATAAAAACAAGCTAACATTTTAATATAGTCATCAACATTTTCTGCTTCTATGCTCTATCATATTAAAATGCCAGTCAATCTCATCATGCATTCTAATCATTTTACTATGTGTTCTAAGCTGAGTGTATTTCTCTAATACCATTCTCTCTACATCTTTATGTCTTCATGATCTAAATAGTTTCTTGCATCTTTTGCCTCCGCTTAATCACAAAGTCCTCCCTAAGAATACTATTAGAGAAATGGCTCAGAGTCCACCAGGGTATATACCACAGGCTCAGCAAGTATTACTTGTAATTTTAGCATTAAGTCAAGTTTAGTGTTCTTTTCCATTTAATGAATACCCTTCATGCAGATTTGTGAAACATGTTTTTGTGGACTCTATATCTTCCTGTATATTCATGTCTAATGTCCCCTTTCATGTTCCCCCCTATATGATAGAAGAAAATAGGTCCTTACTTACAATTCATGCCAATTCCTATCAGTAAAATTAGTATAACATTCATGTGAGAAACATATTCAGTAACCTAACTCTAAAGTCCAACATAATCCCAAGGGTCTATCATATCTTCTGATACAAAACCCACTATATATACACATATATTAAATCTGAGATGTACTTGGACATATATAACATTCATATCCTAATTTGTAAAATTGAAAAGGGAATTCTATTCATAATTGACTTTTCTGATTATGAATATGGGTAGGGGAAATGTTCAGAGTTTATGATGACAGTAATGGTTCGTGGTATTTAGTCTAGCTAAGGCCTCACAAACTGTGGGCAGTCAATTATTTTCTCAGGTTTTTTTTTTTTTTTTTTTTTTTTTTTTACCAGTTACACCTTCTTATTTCCATATTATTTCTTTCTTTAACTATTCCTAGATCTGCTTATTTACTGTCCTACTTCTCTATTTTAGCATAGGCTTCCTTAAGAAAAATACTCATATATTCAGTGATAAAAATTGTTGTTTTTCAAAACAAAAATCTGAGGAAAGATAAACACAATTTTTAAAACCTTTTTATTGACAATTTTCGTACATATAAACAATATATCATGATAATAATCCCCTCTCACTTCCCTCCCTTTCCCTGTCCCAGATAACTCTTCCACTGAATTCATTTTTTGTCAACTGGTCTCTCTTCTATTTTGATGTCATCCTTTTCTTCCCTCCTATTTTCTAGAACTTTTGTAGGTGTCATCAGCCACTATGAGGTCATGAATGTCAAGGGCACTTTGTGTCTGGAAGATAGTACTCTAAGCACCCCCTCTCCTCCTTATTTAGCTTTTAGAATCATTCTGCCATCTCTTCCTTAATGGTCCCTAGGCCTTGGAGGGCGTGATAGAGATACTACATTTAGTGCTGAACCTTCCATTGTCATTTGTCAGCACTTTGGTCAGTTTGAGTCACCTCAGTGAAGACCAACAAAATGTAAGGAACAATTTCCTGAGGAACTGCTAGCCCATAAAGAGAGCTTTTAAGGCTTTGTTAAACAGGAGAATAACAAGTAGTTAAGTGTGATTGGAATGTAATTCTCGTGGTACTATTTGGCATAAGAGCCATCTAGAAGGATGTCTGGAAGAAAAAAAAAAAAACTTGATGTTTTAACATACATAAAAATAAATGATGTATTTTTGAACTTCAAGCTATCCATAAAAGTAAATTTATGCAAGCCCAGAGAAGTTTGAATAAATAACACAACTATTTTAGCAATAAGGAATACCAAAGGGGCTTCAGCCCAATTACCACCCATTTAACAAAAGTAAGAGACAGAGGAAAGAGGGCTAATTCACCACATATTGTTTTAAGCCATTTCAGCACAGTTATTTATTTAAAAGGTCAGTTTGCAAATTTACTTTGCAAATGGAACAAATTAGGGAAATGATAGGCTGACAGAAGATTACACAGTGAATATGAGATTAGGGTTCCTGCCAGCAGGGCACTGATGAGTCTGAATAGAATGGGATTAGGAAGCAATTTTTTCAACAGTTAAATGGTTGCAAAGCAGGTAAACATGTAAGGCTGTGTGCTTTGGAACAGAACTTCATGAATAGCTTTTTATTTTTTTTAATACTTAATTATTCCTGCTTTTGTTAATGCTGTTTTCATGACCTGCACTGCAATTTAGTAATTCCTTTGACTATGGTTTCCAAAAGCATCTTTTAAATTATATTTCATTTGAAATTAAAATAACAGATTTCATAAAAGAACTAGGAAATACCGCATCAAACACATGTGTTTAAGTAAAATTGCTTTGTTCCTTTTCTTTTTCTTTCAAAGTATATTACTTCCTGTTCAGAAAAGAAGACAACTAACAAAAAAATTAAAAAAAAAAAACATTAACCAGGTCACTTGGATATGCAATGCCTAAAAAAATTACTTTGAAAACTGAGATAAAAATGGTTCCATCAGTGAGTGAAGTACGGAACAAGGCACAATCATGTGCATATGTGCCACAGTCAGGAAGAAGCAGCAGCTAAGCCAAGTTGTTATGATAAAGAACTTTAGAAGCTGATAATAATGGGCTTGGTACATATTTTTACCTAGAATTGTACTAGCTGGATTTGCACTGTTATGTATCACTTTACTTATCAAGGATTTAGAAAACATAATGTTTAGGAAAGTTTGGAATAAACTACTGCTTATAAGGTTTAGATGGTTTAGTAGATCTTTCATTTTGTCTCTTCATCACCCATTCATCTTTCTCAGAATAAGTACAGGTCAGGTTTCCTTGAAGATTCATACTTCACCAGTAACTTTACATGCGTAAGGTCTTGCAGTGTGATATCCAGAGAATGATCACAACCTCTGGGGCTGGCAAACTAGAGCATGTCATTCTTTTGTGGTAATGATTGAATCAAACATGGTTTAGAGATTCCATGATGTAAATGAGAAACAATGCTATAATTTTTACATTGAGTGGACAGTAAGAAAAAAGCTCACCATGTTTGAAGTTGAGGAATGTAAGTCAAGTGCTTCCTTATTAAATTTGTTATGAGCTGAGTTGCTGTCACTTCCAAAAAGAACTGATTGAACCAATACAAATGGGCTTGTGTAAAAATCTATGATATACTTTGGCATTTTAAACTCCATCCTGTTAATCTAAAACGCCTAAGCTCTTTCCCTCTTGGCTTTTAAAAAAAATATGTTTATTAGAGACAGAGAGAAGGAGAGAGAAAGAGAAAGATTGAGAGAGAGAGAGAGAGAGAGAGAGAGAGAGAGAGAATGGACATACTAGGACCCCTAGCCACTGCAAACAAACTCCAGACACATGCACCAACTTATGCGTCTGGTTTACATGGGACATAGAGAATCAGACATGGGCCCTTATACTTCTCAGACAAGCACCTTAACTGATAAGCCATCATTTCATTCCCCCGCCCCCCCTGCTCATGACATTTTTAAAAAGTCATTCTAGGGCTGGGGTAGTGGCTTAGTGGTTAAGACATTTGCCTGAGAAGCCTAAGGACCCGGGTTTGATTCCCCAGGACCCATGTAAGCCAGATGTGCAGGGGGGCACATGCATCTAGAGTTCGTGGCTAGAGGCCCTGTTGTGCCCATTCTCTCTTCTGCCTCTTTCTCTCTCTCTCTCAAATAAATAAATAAACAAAGAATATTTTTTAAAAAATTCATTCTGACTATGTAAGATAATATTTGGTGGTGGCTACTTATTTTATATGAATGATATATGTAGATTTAATTTCTGTATATTTATATATTTGTATATATAATGAATGATATATACACATGTATATTTCTTTTATGAGGTTTAATTATAACTATAAATTAAAATATGATATCTAAAATAAAGTATTATTGAATTTAAAGCTCATTGTCTGAGCTTACTCTAGAGTTAGTTTCTATTGTTAATACCAAAATCCTCTTTACTTAATTAATAACATGGATAAAAATGTAATCAAAGCTTTTAATTGCAATTACAGCATGTGCATGCCAAATTATAAGCTTTATCAAATTATTATTAATATTAATATTATTTGTTGATGCTTAGATTGTAAATAACAATAGCTAATAATAGTCAACAGATCAATGCCTAATACAAAATGACTACAGAATCAAAGTGTAGATAATATTTTTACTAAGGATGGAGAAATTAAATGGAGAAATAATGGAATAAGTAAACAAAACTGTTTATCTAAAATTAATTAAAGATTAGAACCAAGGCCAGGGAAGATGACACGGTGGTAAACACCTGTATGAATGTGAGGACTGGAGTTCCCATCCCCAGAACTCAGGTAAATGCCAGGTGAACATGGCTGCTGCTTGTAACCCCAACGCTCAGGAGAAGAGATTGCGGATCCCTGGGGCAAGCTGGCTAGCCAGATGAGGAAAGTTGGTGAGAGAGGACACACATGTGAGCATGCATAAATACAGATAAGGAAACCACATATACTTGCACATGAGTAAAAATAAAGACAACGCACCGTGGAATACAAAGGTATACAAAGGTCAATACCTTAGTGAAGCCAACACATTTACCTTAATGAGATGCCCCAAGTGAATATAAGATATTGATTTTTATTTTCAGTAATGGGAAGGGAAACAAGAAAATTCCAGGCCCAAGATTAAACTGACTTAAATCTAGTTTACCATTTTTTAAAATATTTTGCTGATTTGTTTATTTATGGGAGAATGAGGGAAAGAAGCAGATAGAAAGAGAGAGAGTGAAAATGGGTGCACTAGGGTCTCTAGCCACTGCAAATGAACTCCAGACACATGTGCCACCATGTGCACCTGGCTTTACATGGGGTTTGGGGAATTGAACTTGGGTCCTTAGGCTTTGCAGGCAAGCACCTTAACCTCTGAGCCATCTCTCCAACCCTCTTGAACAATTTCTTAGTCTATTCTTAAATTCACTTGATAATCTAAAAGAAATAGACATTGATTCCTTCCCTGTACTAACTCTTATTTATATAACGCTTGAATGATTTTTTTACAAGATAAAAAGTGGAGAGAATAAAAAAAGTACGATTCAGCATGTGCATTATCTTGCTCCAAGCTGTCAGAGAAGGAACTCCTCCAGGTGCTACATAGCTTCCTACTAGGTCCTCAAATTATCAATTGAACTTTTTGAATAGGACTTATAGTTATCCTCCTATAGTGATCTATGTATACTCCTCTCTCATCTTTGTGACTACCTTCATCATACCACCATGAATGAGTAATACTGATTTATAATACTAATTAATATTAGAGTTAATCAAATTAAATATGAAATTTCTTATCGGATTACAGATATGGTATTAAAAGTTAATTAGCCAGTGCTTAGTAATATATAGGTTTACAATAGATGTTAGTTACTAGTTTTTATATGTCAATCTTGTTTAAATATAACAATAAAGTATAACTATATATGATTTAGCAAAAAAAAATAAATAGATAATGAAAAAAACCCAGGTGCGTTACTTCCTTGGATCAGAATCTTATTTATAACTTTTTTATAACAATTAGTAATGGGAATAGTATTTGTATTTAAATTTAGTTACATAATTGCAACAGAATTAGTAAGTACCTAACGTTAGTAACATAAATAATAAAATTATGATATTTTATTTTAATAAATGTAAAATGTCTTGTTTAATTAAAATTTGAACTACCATTTCTCAATATATATGAAATATTTAATCTTTGATTCTTTTTATATATTTATTCATTTATTTTTGGTTTTTCAAGGTAGGATCTCACTCTAGACCAGACCAGGTTGACCTGGAATTCACTTTGTAGTCCCAGGTTGGAATTGAATTCCCAGTCATTATCCTACCTCTGCCTCCAGGGTGCTAGGATTAAAGATGTGTGCCACATTCTCGGCTTTTTAATTCTTTTCATTTTATCCAAGTCTATAATAAACATTAAAAGTCTTTTCTATACATAAACATAAAAATATAAGGTAGAATATATTACATTATCAGTTTTGAAAAGTGGTGGATAAACGTTCTTGATAATCTCAAACAGCTGTATAACTGTGTATTTGATTAAAGCATTTGCTGAATGATTTATGGGGGAGTGGGAAATATGAAATATTTAATAAAATTAATTAACATTTGTTTATATAATATCTAATATTTAAGTATTTAAGGTAAACATATATTTTAGATATTAAAAAAGGACCCTGTTTGAGATTAGGTTAACAGGAAAGGACCCAAGCCAACATATCATACTGACTGTAGAGTTCTGGATGCTCTTTCTCTTCTAGTGTATGCAAAAATTGTGAACAATTGTGACACTGATTTTCCTCATATTTTCAACCAAGTGCTTATATTTCATTATTGTTATACCTAATAATTGTATTTATTACATTGTTTACATTTAAATGGCATGTATTATTTATTCTTATTTGTGGGGTTTGATATGATATTGCAGAGCATGGTTATAACATATACTGTAACATCTGCGTAACTGACATAGCCACTGCTCCCAAACATATATTAATTCTTTTTTTTTTTTTTTTTTTTTTTTTTTTTTTTTGGTTTTTCGAGGTAGGGTCTCACTCTAGCCCAGGCTGACCTGGAATTCACAATGGAGTCTCAGGGTGGCCTCGAACTCACGGCGATCCTCCTACCTCTGCCTCCCGAGTGCTGGGATTAAAGGCGTGCGCCACCACGCCCGGCTATATATTAATTCTTTGTGTCAGAAAATTTCAAAATTCTCTCTGATAGGTATTTGGAAGGATATAACTAATTCTTGTCAATTATAGTTACCTTACTGTGCCATAGAAGATTAAAAATGTTCCTTTTATGGAGCTGTACATTGTTACCTGTTTCCCTCCCTCTCTTCGTTTTACCCCAAATTTGGTAGCTACTATTTATTCTCAGCTTCTCTTGAGACTTACTTTTTGAGCTTTTACATATTTGTGAAAACATGTAATATTTGTCTTTTTAAACTTAATTTATTTTACTTAGCACAATGATCTCCACTTCTATTTATGTTGCTTCAAATGACATATTTTAATATTCCACTATACATATATATATCATGCATTCTTTATCACTCATTCTTTAGTGAAAATTTTGTTTTATTTCATATATCACTTATGGTGAATAGTGATTTAATAAACACAAGATTTTGGCTATCTTTTTGATCTACGGTTATAAACCCAGATATGGAATTGCTAGAACTTCCCTTTTTATGCTTTTATTTTATTTTCATATGTTTGTATGTATGTTTCTAAACACATTATTTTCATAATGGTATCCTAATTTAAAATTTATCAAAACAGTACACAGGAGTTCTCTTTATTCGACATACTTGGTAGCATTGGTTCCCTTTGTCTTTTGACGGTAGCCTTTCAAAGTGCGTTAAATGATAGCTCATTGTGGTTAAAGCCTTAGATTAATTCATCAATGTCCACAATAATATATAATATATAATCTAATGAATCATGAAGTACAAAAGACATATTACCTGTGCAGACGTAAATTACATATAAATCAACTAAGAATTGAAATTGATTCCAACTAGGAGACTCTAGTAGAGTTACAAGAAAGACTCAGAGTAAGGAATTATTGTTTTTGCTAAACTCATTGAGGAGAAGTTAATTTAACTCCATGAATAACTTTCTTTGATTAATGTTTTATAAATTAATTTAAATTTAAGATGTTCTCATTGTAGGAATCTCCAATTACTGAGTAGGCTGAATAAAATAAAACTCATGCCTAAGATCACAAGAAAGAAAGAGAGAAAGAAATAAAAAGAGAAAGAAACAAAGAAAGAGAAGGAAAGAGAAAGACGGAGACAGAGAGAAAGGAAAGGAAAAGAAAAGGAGAGAGGGAGGGAGGGAGGAAGGAACAAAGAGGTTATAGTCTGAACAGCAATAATATGTAATTTCATATACTTACAAAATTCCCACAAATATTAGATACAGATATATTCACTCATATTAGAGCTTACAATAAAGCTGTCTTTGTGTAATCAGCTCCACTAAATCCATGTCAGGCTCATCCTAGTTCCACATGACTATAAACTAGACAGTTGACTTTAGAATGCTCTCTTTTGCCGGGCGTGGTGGCACACGCCTTTAATCCCAGCACTCGGGAGGCAGAGGTAGGAGGATCGCCGGGAGTTCGAGGCCAGCCTGAGACTACACAGTTAATTCCAGGTCAGCCTGGGCTAGAGTGAGACCCTACCTCGAAAAACGAAAAAAAAAAAAAAAAAAAAAAAGAATGCTCTCTTTTAAAAACATATTTCATTTTTATTTATCATCTCTAATACAGTATAAATGCTATCTATATAAAGGGTTTTGAAGATATGATAAGAAAGCTGTACATGTGAAGTTTAATTGCAATCCCTCTGCTCCTCTCCTTCATCTCCTTGTCTCCCTATTCCTTGCTATACCTCTCTGACCCTGTTCTGTTGTTCTCCTTTCATATCTCATATTTTCTGCTGCCAACCCCATACTCCTTCCTGAAAACCTCCTTTGTCCCATCTCACAGGTTCCTTTCTCATTTTCTGGCTTATGTCAATACTTGATCTCAATATAACCGTGTATTTAATATTAATGTGCTAGAAACTGCATCAGAAAGTGCAGACAATATTGGTCTTTTTAGACCTGGGTTATCTCACTTAATATACTTTTTCCAGTTCCCTCTTTTTTGTGCAATATTAATAATTTCACTTTTTCACAGCTAAATAAAATTCCATTTTGTATAAGGACCACATTTTTTGAGGTTTGGTCTCACTCTAGCAGGCTGACCCAAAACTTACTCTTTTTTTTATTAGACAACTGGAACTTATTTAAAGTAATCATATTTTTATTAGTTATGGACATAGGCAGTATGTAAACAGCACATGTTAGTACCATCATTTCACTCATCCCCCCCCCAAACAGACCCTCTTCATTGTTGTTGCAGGTCATCCCTGTGCGGATGTGGGTCATGCATTGTGGAGGCAGCCATCACTTACGAGGAAGGGGCAATGTCTCCGTGCATAATGTGTGGCTTGTAACTTGTGGCTGTAGTAATCTTTCTGCCCCCTCTTCTGCAAAATTTCCTGAGCCATGTTAAGTGTGTTTTAAGTCTACATCAGTGATGGACTCTTAGGAGCCTCTGGATTTCTGGTTTGGTAGGTGTTGAATGTCCTCAGTGTCTATCTCCTTCACCCTTGTGCTGATATCAGGTTCACCAAAATGCAGCACTCTTACTCATCTCCCCAATAACTCTATGGTTTCAGCTGGAGCCCTGGTGAAGTGTGGTGGGTCATTTCTTTCCACAGGCCCTGCTTGTGTCTGAAAGAAAAGAAGCATATTCTCAAATGAGGAATTAAATCAACACAGGTTCAATTATTATTCATTATTAATTTACAGAGAATTTAATGGGTATAGGTCTTCTTGTAGCTCAAGATTAGTGAGAGCTTGATATTGGAAAGCAAACTCATTATCTGGATATGATTGAAAGCAAACTCATTATCAGGATATGATTCTGACCTGTTGCCCAGTTCCAGATATGGGTTCCTTTCCACTGAGTGGATCTGCTAGCTAATCCAAGAGCAATTGGCTATCCACCATGGCTGTGTGCCACTATTGCACTTGTGTGAACATCACATCAGGTTCTTTGCTTCTGAGTAGTTTAGACCTTGAGTTGCCCAGAGAGATGTTGGCCACTTTCCCTCAGTAGCTCATGTAGCACCTTCTAGTACTAGACAGGCTGTCTGGGGATTGGTTGTATGCCAGATTCCTCCCAGGTCTCCCCATGTTCAGTAGTGACAGCATATGGTGTCTTCAGCAGTAGGATCTTACCATTAACCTCTGTTCGGTAATCAAGTGCTCTGACAGAAATCTGTCTTATTTTGGGAAACTGTGTACATCTCTCTGATCGACAGCTGATTGTGAGTGTTGACCACACCCTAGTACTGGAACTTACAGGCCAGCACCAAGGGAAAAGAAAGAAAATAGAAAAAAATAGAAGGAAAAAAAGGGGGGAAAAAGAAACTGGAGAAATATAAGGTTAGGCTTTATCTCACCCTCTCCAGGGCCCTTCAATTCAGGTCTAAGGTCTTTTCAAGAGTTTAACCTTTTAGCCTATCTTCTAGGATGTAAGATTCTATGGTACCAGTTCCATTTGGGTTCAGTTTTATGTGCCCCCTCCACCCTTACCCTTCCTACAAGCCCTACCCTCCCTATTTCCAGGTCTCGAGATACCTATTAGGTATGTCAGCATCTTGGTCTGATCCAATTTAGCAGCCACAAATGAGTGATATCATGCAACAGTTGTCTTTCTGTGATTGTGTGTCAGAGGACACTGAGAAATCCAGCTATAACTTAGCTGGTAGCCACATCCCTGATAACCAGCTGCCATACAGCTGGAAAATGTTATGCAGGCTGCTGGAGGAGGAAAGTAATCATCAGTCTTAACAAGCCCTTGATCAAACAAGCTACAAAAATCAATAAGCTAAGCAAGATATACCCACTGGCACAATAATGGCACATAACTTATGGATGTAACAGCTGCTTTCTGAATGGATTTGACGTTTACTTGGTAGGAGGGAATTCAAGTCTGATAATGAAAACTGAGTTAAATTCCTATTGTTATTTGACAAAATGGATATATTGAGAGTATCAAATTGCCTCCTAAATGTATAAATTCATTGATTAATGCTGTCCTCACTTTTCGTTAGAGAAACTTGTTTTTACAGAATACTGAGTGAATACTAAGGAAACCCAGACTCATCAAGCTGAGGAAAAGAAGAGAAAGTCCAGGGTTTATCACTGAGTGAGTCATCTCTACCACACCCACCAAGCTCAGGAAAGATTGCAGAATGGGTAGCAGAAGGAACCATTTGTGCTACTCTCACTTTTAGCCTGAGAAGCTTCTCTATGGAGATGGAGTTAAACACTGAGGAGACTCACAACCAAACAAAGTTGAAAATCAGGCTGTTGAAAGCTGAACACCAAAGGAAACATTTCTGCAAGGTCTTCCAAGGCTCAGAGAATAAAAAACAAAGACGTAATAGAAAGACTGTAAGAGCCACAGCATGGAAGGAATACATGAGGCACTATAATAATCCGGACATGACCTAATTGGCCCCTTCCTGACCTCACAGAAGTTGTTGTTATGCCCATATAACCTGCATAGTTCTATGCCTGTCAGTTTGACATAAAGGCTAGAAGATTACAAAAAGAATGAGCAAAGACACCAAAACAGAAGAAGACCTACATGGAAAGTATTGGGTACTCAATAAAACAGAGAGAGGAAGGCAGAACAAAACAGAAGAATAGGATATGAATACAAGATTGCAGTATGTTCTTGTATTATAATACTCAATAAAATATTTGTAAAGGTGAAACAGATGTACACTTATGTTGGAAAAGTTATCTATGTGCATTTTTGTCTGCCTTCACATAGTTGAATAAGGTCTGTGTCACACTGTGGTGGTTTGATTCAGGTGACCCCCATAAACTTAGGTGTTCTGAACTCTAAGTTCCAAGCTGATGGAGATTTGGAAATTAACACCTCCTGGAGACAGTGTAATGTTGGGGGTTGGCTTATGAATATTATAGCCAGTTTCCCCTTACCAGTGTTTGGCACTCTCCTGTTGCTATTGTCCATCTGATGTTAGCCAGGAGGTGATGTCCACCCTCTGCTCATGCCATCATTTCCCCCTGCCATAATGGGGCTTCCCCTCAAGTCTGTAAGCCAAAATAAACCTTTCCACCACAGTTGGTCTGGTGATTTCTGCCCGCAATGCTAACCTGACTGCAACACACACCTCATAGCGAGACCAGCTATGGAAACTTGGTTTTACATTGTCAGTATCTTTATATTTTCCAGTTTTGTGGGTGCTTGTTTATTATGCTCAGATGTGTATGTAATATATGTGTCATGGTGAGGTCCACTACTGTTTCTATTCCTTTGTGGTGGAAAAGGATATGGCCCTTCACCCCCAGCACAAAAGAGTACATGCAGGCATTTCAGTGGCTTCTGGGAAAAACACTGTTCCTGACAGCACTTATGTAAGTTATGTATTTTTTAGTAACCCTACCACCTACAAACTGTTCAGTGATTTAACAACCTTGGGCTGCTACTCCCAGTGGCATGTATTCCTTTGATCTTTGCTCCTTGCAGTGAGATTCCTTCATTGCTAGTGAAAACCCATGTTGCTTTCTTAGTAATTCATAGCATTCTTCAACAATCATTAGTATATAATTTCAGAATATTTTTATCACTCCTCAAATAAATCTAATGACTTCCAATGTCCCTATTTCATCCCTTTCCTCCCACCCCAGTTTCTGGCAACTGACCTTTGTGTATTTACATATTTGTCTAATTTCCCATTTCCTCTAATGGGAACAAAGCATTATGTGATTTTATGTTTTGCTTTACTCACTTATGTTTCCAGGATTTGTGAATGTTGTAGCATATATTAGTACCTCATTCTTTGTATGAAACAGTAACAGACTATGGCACGTGTATATACTTGGTTTATCTATGCATAGTGAAACACTGAAGAAGACAGCTCTCTGGATTAGGTAGACCAGAATAAGAGTCCTTGGTAATACAAGACGTTGAAAGGGGATGGCAGCTTCTTCCTGACATGGATATATTTTTGTTCTCTGCCCTTCTTGATACCTGGGCACCATAAACCAGTCAGCGTCTCTCACCTTCACTCAAGCCAACTGATCACACACTCAGGAAGGGTGGGCTTTCCTTTTTCAATAAAGGTTCAGTTCCTAGAGAAACTGTGGGTCCTCCAGCTCTGGAAGCCCCTTATTCTGTGAGAATCTTGCTTTCATTCCACTTCTTTCACTCTTACTCTAAAAATAAACTTTATTCTTTTAAATTAATTTTCTACCACTTAAATCCTTAATTGGCAGAGGATACAAATTCCCCTTGATGCATCAACAGGATCACAGACATTTGGGTGGTTTCTACTGAGGTGATTACAAATGGTGCTTACATGAATATTCATGCAAAAACTTTTGTGTAGAAATCTCAACATTTAATAGGTACATACTATAGGATAACATGAGGTTATTTAACATTTTGAGCAATTGTTAGAATGGTTTCCAGAGTGGCTGAATCAATTTGTAATCCCATAATCAATACAAATCTCTAGATTCTCTATACTTATAAATTTTTGTTATTTATAATGATGATTTTTATATTCATTATAGAATTTATAGTAAGCAACAAATGGAAACTTATTGTGGTTTTCATTTCCATATCCATAGTGGCTACTATCTGAATATTCTTCTTATTATTTTAGGCCATTAATGGGTGATTTAGAGATGTGATTGTCTTGAACTTTTCCCATTATAATTATATTATTTTATTATTGCCTTTTAAGAATATTTTTTATTATCAGATAGTTTATGTACAGCATTTTCTCTATGTCTATGGGTACATTTAAGCATTTGTCACTATTACACTGTCTAAAACTTTTATATTTCTAAGCTTCCTCAAAGGGGTGCATCGCTTTTGTCAGGATAACTGAATTGAGGAAAAGGAAATGGTTGAATTGTTTAGGGACTAATGGATCCTGACCATAACTTAAATGGATTCTAGAAAATCTAAAATGTCACTATTGTGCTTAAGTCAGAGTGTGCACAGAAATCAGTTAATTACTGCAGTTTTAGCTCACTTCTGTCACAAAAGTCAATCATTTAGTGAATCCTGTGGTTATTTTGCCAGTTCTGCAACTCAAATCAGACTAGAAACAGGTAGTTGCTCAGAAAATCTTCATATTGGTTTCCTATCCTGAAGTAGGATTTTTTTTTTGAATGAGTAAGTCTTAATTGAAGCAAATACAATTACCACTTGTTGGAAAATAATACAGTTAAGTCACATCATATTGATGGAGGGATTGTGGAAATTCATGCTATTTTCAACAACTAAAAATTTTCAGCAGTGTAAAATGTCATTCAACATTCCTATTTGGCTTCTACAGAAGACAGGTCATGGAGAATGACAGAGGGTTACTGAAACTTAACAAAATGATGACTTCAGTGGCAGCTGCTACACAAATATAATTTTATTGATTGAGCATTCACATTCCCTGATAACTGATATATAATTATTGACCCAGAAAATGTCTTTGTTTCCATCCATGTTTATTCAACAGAAGCAACATTTTTTTTAAATCTGATGACAAGGTCAGCAATATCTCTATGCTGCTATGTCATAATTTTCTTCACAGTCATCTTTCTCACCCTTCAGTGCTGGCCCATCACATTAATGACATTATGCTTATTGAACCTAGTGAGCAAGAAGTAGCAATTACTCTAACTTTTTTTTTCTTTTTTTCTTTATTAGTTAGTTTTGTATTCAGCAATTACAGTCAGTTTGGTACCATTATTAGGCTCGTCCATGACCTACCCCCTCCCTTTGGCCCCTCCTTGTTGAGGTATATGGGTCATGCATTGTGGAGTTAGCCCACAATTACTCTAACTTTATCAGTCAGTATCTATATTTCACTGAAAGCCACACAAGTCTAAGAAAACTACATGGTCTTTTTACTTTATTGAAACTTTCTAGGTGTCTTGTGCTGGACATATTGAGATACCCTTTGAAATGTGAAGGATAAATTGTTTCATCAGGCCCAGCACACAGCAAAAAAGAGATTCAATACCTAATACTTCTTTAAATTTTAGATACCTTATCTGACAATCTGCACCTATGGGCCAGACATGGGGCTGCTTTATAGAAGCCTCTGTATACTATGGAAGTCCCAAGTAAAAGTGGAGAGTGAAACCACTAAAGTTCATTTCTGAGCTATCTGCTGATACCACTAAGCAAAATATTCAACAGCATAATTTGCCGTCCATTATTTGGGCTGAAAAATAACTAAGTATGTGACAATCTGACAACTCTTGGGCTATGTCTGATGGTTTTCTTGGAAGAAATACAATTTGAAACTTGATGACAACTTGAGAAATATGCATGGACTTCTCTGAATGGATGAAAAACATAACAGTATTTATTAGCCACCTGATGAATACCAAAGGGTGATTTCACAGCAAAATTTTAATAATCACATAGCTAGATTGACATAATGTATGGCTACCAGTTGCTTTTTGTGCTGCTATCTCATTATCTCACTTGGCTCATGAATAATAAGACCACGATGACAATGATGAGAATTATACATTAGCTGAACTCATGAACTTCCATTCACCAAGACTGAACTGACTGCAGCTATGGCTGGATGCCTGATCTGACAGAAGCAGAAACCAGCTTATTACCTGATAAAATGTTGATTTCATTGGACTACTTCCATCAGGCAATTGGCCCCTGTTTTGTTCTTACTGGATAAAATACTCTGGCATGGATTTTCCTCTCCTACATGCAATATTTTTTGCAAATAATCCATTCATGTACTAATAAAATGCCTCATCTACTATGATGAGATTCCATACAGCATCACTTCTGGTCAAAGAACTAACTTCACAATCAAGTGTGCACCATTTAGGATCATGCTAATAGAAGTTATGGGTATTATTAACTTCTATGCTATCTTGAAGGACCTGGAGTGATGGAATGGTACAATAGGCTTTTGAAGACTCAACTACAGTGACAGATGGATGACAGTAGTTTTCATTGCTGGTGCAAGAAAGGTACATATGCTTTGAATCAACAAACAATTTATGGTTTTGTTTATTCCATAGCCAGGATTACTAGTTTAATAAATCAGGGGATAGAAATGGTGGTGGGATCATTCATAAACAAACCTTAGTGAAAAATTTGTATGTGTTATTAGCCTAAAGGCCCTTATTACATAGGGAAGAAAACATTCTAAAGAAGACAGCAGTATTTCCATTGAACTTGAAGATTGCCACTTAGTCATGTTGTACTTCTCATATGCCTGAATAAACAAAGAATGGAATTACTAATTGCCCTGACCAAAAGAAGGGAATTGAACTGGCCCTTCACAATGGGCATAAAGCAGATTGTATCTGGGATACAGGAAATCTATTAGCACATGCCTCTTCAAGTATCAGCAGCATGACCTATTATTAAAGCTGATAGGAAAGTACAACTGCCCAATCCTGACATGAATAAATGGCCCAGAACTTTCAGGAATAAAGGTTTATGTTACTTTAACAGGACAGAACTATGACCTGCTGGGTGATTATTGAAAGCTAAGATAGTAGGTAATATCATGAATGAAGGTTCTTAGAAAGAACAATTATGACTGTATGACCAGTTACAAAAATGAAAACTGTGAATCACTGATCATTTCCTCCTAATTTTATTGTGCATACATAGTGTGTATTTATATGTTAAGTGCATAGTGCAGATAACCCCTGATTTAGGACTTTATTTTTATTTACACATACTTCACTCATTTAAAAAATGGTTTTTCTGATTTCCATGAAGTAATAATTGATTAACATAAGCCACTGATATCAAAGTGCTGCACAGTATTTGGAGGGATCCTCTTGGTAGCTAGAGCACTGGTAGCCATCATGTCATGTAGTAATCAAAGGTATTCCTATGGTTTATGAGGAATGAATTAGATGATAACCTGTTCTCTTTTGCCTTCATGGAGATACTAAACCTGTCTTAACAGCACACTTGTGTATTTCTTTCACTTTAGACATTCCAGTCGTCTTGAAAACATTTTATTTTCTAATTTGGAGATGGATCTATCTATGTAAGCTTTGTAACTGAGTAAGGATTTGAGAAAGTTCATACCATATCCTACCCCATTATTTCTAATAAGGTGAGGTTTTGACCAATTAAATGATCAAGAAGCACATGGGCAGTTCTTACTGATTTTACTCAAGTAACAACTTTCTATATGCTTCTTCATTTAGTCCTTGATGGGTAGCAGCACCCTGTGTTCAGATCTGTATTGATTCTTCTGTGCTTGAAGTGAAGCCTTGTCTATTAAGAAATAAAGAGGGTAGGGGGTAGAATGAGAGAGAATGAGAAAGCTTTCATCAGGTAAATTAAGATAAGATAAAGCCCAATTTTCTTATCTTAAAAGTATCCCAAAATATTTTTTAAAAAATGGTGCTGACAGTATGCTTTAGTTTAACAAAGTGCAAAAATCAATATCACATCTAAGTTTGAAAATTGGACAGCATGTGGGATTTCAGTCTTTTCATTGGTGTTAACATAATCAAGATTTTCTTCTGTTACTGTGCCTACTTTAGACAAATGATATCCACTTTTAAAACATTACTGTATTTTTTTTTTACAGTGAATTCCCCCAAATTCTGAGAACTAAAGTTGCATTTTAGGGGTTGTGCAGGAAGCTCAGTAAAGTTCTTACCTCACAAGTATTAGGACTTAAATTCTATTTCTAGTACCCCTGCTTATAATTCCCATGCTGGGGAGTTAGGGACAGTTAAATCTCTGCAGCTTGTTGACCAGCCTGTCTAGACTAACTAGTGAGTTGCAGGACAATGGAAGACCATGCTGCTAAAAGAGATGGATGGAGCTGGACATGTTGGTTCACATCTGTAGTCTCAGTGATCATGAAATGAAGTCCATCCTTGTCTACTGGTTCACATCTGTAGTCTCAGTGATCATGAAATGAAGTCCATCCTTGTCTACAAACTGAGTTCTAGGTCAACCAGGAACTACCTCCACCCGGCCCCCAAAAAAGAAAAATTAAAAAAGGTGGATGGTTATATCCGAGGAAGAAAACCCGAAGTTGGCCTCCACATGTATACACATGCACTTGCATACATATGAACATGCACACACACATGCAAACATATCAATATACATATATGTATAAAAGAATGCATTGAAGTAATATTATTAATCCATTGAAACTTTTATCAACCTCTAAGCTATATTGATTTTAGATCATTACAAGTTAAGCATTCATAATGAATAAAATAATAGCATTGAATGTGCTATACACATATTGTTAAATTTAAGATAATATATTTTCTGCTTCTAATATTGACAAGCTTTTAAAAACTAATTCTTCACCTATTTGATGTGCATCTATTACATACTATGCACAGGTTTAATACTATAAGTTGTTGTGTTAGAGTGTATAGTTTATTACCTCTTGAGTTGATTTTTTCTTCATTTTTACTTTTGTTTTAAGGTAATCATAGAATTTTACTGAAATAAAGCATTTACAGGATGATCCTATACACACTTACTGCCCTTCACTAATGTTAACATGTTGCATAATTATAATAAGATGTAAAAAACAAGAAACTGTCATTGATAAAATATATAGCTTATTTGTGTTTTCCAGGTTCATATATACTGATGTAGTATGTATATAATTCATTGAAATTTTATGAACTATGTAGCTTCTTATAGTTAGCACTGCTTTTGAAATACAGACTACCTCCTCACTAAAAGGTTCTTATGCTTTAACCAAACATAGCCTCACCAACACATATGGTAACCTACTCCTTGACAACCACTAAATTGCTTTTCACTTCTATGATTTTTTTTTTCATTTTGGAAGTGTTAGACAAAAGGGATCATTCCACATGTAACCACTGAGATTACTTCTCTACGGAGCACAATTGTCCTGTGTTCTTTCTCCTTAGTATTGTATTCGTCATTCATGGCCTTTTGTGTTCAGTGAGGAATGTCATATCCATTTTCTTAATATAAAAGCATATATCAAGATAGACATGCATAGAAAGTAGATAAGCTATTTTACACAAAAGTTAACTCAGCAGTGGGGTGGCAGAAGCTTCAGGAAATGTTTACTCAAGGCTTCATGGGAAGAACACACTTCTACATAGAGAATATACAGATGATATAAATATAAAATCAGTTATTCAAACTCAGAAGATGAATAATGAAGGATTTAATGTTGGTCATGTTCCCTTGTAGAAATTATTGATATTCCAAACAGAAAGTGAGTGAGGATTTAAGAAAAATGATGAGCTACAAAAGTTCCTAGACTAGGAGCTTAAAGTACTAGCTATTGAATAAAATGATTAAGTAGAAAGATTATTCTTTATTCTAGGGCACTGGATGATTATATGATGATATACTGGACCTGCAGCAGAAAATCAAAGCAGATCAATATGAAGTATTTTGTGTCTTATGGTTCCCATATTTGGCCTACAGTCTTTCATGTTTCTTCATTTCCATTGAGCATTTTATATAAAGAATCAGGCTCCATAAATATTTTAAACTGCATGGGATCATAAAAAGCTCCTTTGTCTTAGATATTTATCTTTATATATAGATAATTTGTTTAACATATTCAACATACTGTTGCAGTAGTTTTAAGTAGAGAGTCATATGTGATGTGCAGCAAGAAATTGCTTTGCTGGAGTTGTTCCTCTGAAAACTTGCACTGTTATTAATCATGATGTGTATGTATTACATATGCATGTGTGTGAAGATCCATGTCCTGTGTACACATATGTGGAGGAGAGGGGAATATGCTAGGTGCCTTTTCTATACTGCTTCTAGGAGATAAGCGCTCACTGAACTGGCACTCCCCTTTTTTTAAGTATACTGACCAACCAGGAAGCCCCAATATCCCAAGTGTTTCTATTCCTTTCAGTGCTGGAGTTACAAGCATGTACTTTTGGGGGGGGGGGGCTGAAGATCAAACAAGTTCTCACTCTTGTGCAACAACTACTCTTAGCTGAGTCTCCCTAGCCTCAGAACTGTCATTCTTAATGTGGGATTATTAGGTAGATGCAAGCATTCTTCACAATATTTGGGATTAATATGAATGAAATTCCATTTTCAATCCAAACAAGGATCTTTAAGCAGCAAAGCAGAGAGATTTTCACCATGGGTTTCAAAGGATGTTTCCAGGGCTGTGAGAGTCAGCTATCCTCAGAATCCTAATTTTTCACAAAAATCTTATATTAAGTGATAGTCTGAAAATGATAGTAAATGCATACAGTTAATAAAACTAGAAAAATTGCCTGCAATTTTTGTAGGGTACAACACTGTTCATTATTACTGTGAAGGTTGTCTTCCATTTTCTTCATTTCATTTGAAAAATCTCAGTTTTTCTCAACTATATGCATTGCAAAGGACATTTTAAAATAGCCAAGTATATGCTCAGAGAACTTAGATATTATAAAGAAGTTAATATATGATATATGGTCATTTTGTTCTTAACTACAGTTCCTGAGCACTTAACATTTACAGAGTGCATTGAAATTTCTCCTTAAATGTGTATGTATGTAGTGTATGTATGTGTGTGTGCATATAGTGTGTGTGTGTGTGTATATATATATATACATATATATATATATATATATATATATATATATATATATATATAGAGAGAGAGAGAGAGAGAGAGAGAGAGAGAGAGAGAGAGAGATACATAGATAGATACATAGATAGACAGAGACCACATTGAGTTGCTTAGTTTAGCCATAATTTATAAATAGCTGTTAGTAAATTCTTTAGATAATTCAACAGTTTTCTAAACCTATCCCTCCCTCACTTGATTGGCCATGGAAAGCCTACTTATTCTCCAGCCTTATCTTCTTGTTTCAACACTCAACTCACCCATGAAGCATGATCCTTTCATGGACTTTTAAATCGGATGTTTTTTGATACTATGATTTGATAAGAAAAGTATCTACCTACTTAGACACACACACAGACACACGATTTCTTGTTAATGTTGAATCAATTAAAAAACATTTCATGTGTTTTCACACATGTTTTCCTTATAATGAAAGGAACTCTGAGTTGGTCTTGAAATGTGCCATTGATGTTTAACAAATTATTGAGTATTTTTATGACTCACTTTTCTCAAGGCATCTGAGTTATGGGACAGATAAGTTCCGACTCTATCAGCTGAAATACTTTCATCGTTCTGATTTTATTGCATACGGGGTTCTACCTTACACAAACTAGAAAGGGGTCCCAGCTAACGTTCTCAGTAACAGGAACATTCGCACTAAGGCCCTGGCAGCGGTTGGGTGAATATGCTTCTGCTTTGCTGGATTGATGGAAGAAGGATGGTAGCGCTTAGCCAGCCGCACTGTTGGTTTGGGGTTGACAGTTTTCATTGGGATGGAGGAGCTGACTGTCCCTCCATGTTCAAGCATACTTTTAAATAGCTTCTTAGTCATTTGAAAAATAAGTCAAGGGACAGGCGTGGTGGCATACTTGGGAGGCAGCACTTGGGAGGCAGAGGTAGGAGGATCACTGTGAATTGGAGGCCACCCTGAGACTACATATTGAATGAGACCCTACCTTGAAAAATGAAAAAAAAAAGTTTGAGGAAGCCCATACCAAGGTGAAGAAAAACCTGTTGAGAAATAATATAGGAAATGAGAGGGGTTCTGTGGTATGTTCTGTAGGCTCTGCTTTAGTTTGGGTGTTGAATGTCCCCTACCCCCTTCCCCCAGAGTCAGGCTGTGAAATTCCCCAGCCTGGTGCCACCAGAAACTATAGCAACTTTTGAGGTGTTCTGGGAAGTCCTGAAATCATTGGATGCATACCCTCAAAAGGAACCTGGGAACTCAGCCCTGACCTTTCTGTTACTGTTTCAAAAAAGCCACAGTTAAAGTCGTTTTCCACTATGCACTTCCCTATGATGTGCAGCTTTCCACAAGACAAACGCAATAGGCAAATCTATCATGGACTGGACTCTCTGAAACTGTCAGCCAAAATAGACTCTTTTTCCTTTATATTTTGAGTATTTTTGGTTTTGTTAAAGTGATGAAAAAGTAATATAATCTTAAAAGTATTTTGCCTTGACTAATAAATAACTCATTCTCTTGATCGATTTCCATTACAATAAATGGTTACCATGGATCTGAGTCTAAAACTATAGAAATTATTTTCTGACAGATCTTGAGTATGGGAAAACCAAGAGGTAGCAGCATACAGTTGTCAACTAAGGGCTGCTGTCTGCTTCCAAGAGGATGCCAAGTCCTTTGTCTCTATCAGAGAAGAATATAGCATTCTCGGAAGGAAGAATGGAAGGCAGTGAACCTACTCCCTCAAGTCCACTTATGAAGTACCTAATTTTATCCATGAGAATTCTTCCCTGTTACTATCATTGTCAATTAAATTTTAACATGAAATTTGTGGGGATATTTTTAGACAGTGACACTAATTATCTGCTCCAGTGACACATACGGAATATGGCAGGTCACTTCTGTTTGATTTTTCTGCCAAGGGAAAAGCAAAGAGTATTATTACACTAAAGGTACAAGGCTAATTTTTTTTCATCACTTCAATTCAAATCCATATAACACTGCATGACAAGTTACCAAACAATTTTCTAAACCATTAGTCTCTCCACATTTCAATATCTGTTTCTTCTCTACCACATCCTTGTCACTGGCATGACTGATTGTTCATCACACCAAGAATGTGATTACCATCCCTGTAATTTCATCTTTTTAAATGTATAGATTTATCCTTATTTCATCCCAGTAAGCCTATTCTAAAGCCACCTCAGTAGCTAATAATTCACTGACTTTATACATTATCAAGTTAAGTTCTAATATGGAGCTGATCCCTAAGGCTCCTCTACTTGCATTTTATTTCCAGTATGTCTATCCAGTTAACTCACTTAAAATTAATTTTGCGACTTCTCTATTTTCTTCTACATTTTCACATTCACTTCCTAATATTCATTTCCCACACAATTCACTATGTACTAATGACTGTGTATGTAAATAACACCTTCAATTCCCTGACTGTACAAATAATGCATTCATTGGCCAATGAATGACATTACATATTATAAGTCACTACAGCAGGCATCATGGATACAACAATGAAAGAGAAATTATCACTGCACTCATATTGCTCATGGCCCAGGAAAGGCTAAGAAGATAGACACCATGAACAGATTCAAAAGCAGAGTGGTAAGAGTACTGGAAAATGCACATCTGAATTGGAGAGTGAAGAGATACTCATTTGAGAGGGATCAAGGAATAATTCCTACAAGTGGATATGATAATCTGGGTTACAAACAACTAATCAGACTTACCCAGTCAGGAAGAAGTCTGAGAACATTGTTGTTGAAAGGGCACAGCATTAGTAAAGACAGTGATATTATAGCCTGTTATGTGTAACAATCTATAAGTATTCAGTATATCAAGAAAATGAGATGCGAAAAAGGTGGTAACTGAAAAGGAATAACTTCTTGGAATATATGCCAAGTGCCACAGCCTCCCGAGTGCTGGGATTAAAGGCGTGCACCACCACGCCCGGCTGCAGTTTTTTTTTTTTTAAGTGATTTTTTACTATTCTTTTATTTTCCATTTCCCAGTCATTTCATAAAATAATTTCTTAAAATTATCTTTACATAGTTTTCACTTAAAATGTATGTTTATCAATTTCCTTTCACTTAAAAATAACTTTTTTCTCCCTTCAGTTTTTTTTTTTTTTGTTGTTGTTGTTGCATTTCTTTGTGTGAAGGAAACATATACATCTATCTTCTACACTTTAGCAAAACTTTTATAAGGTCATTTGAGTGCAGTGTGTGTTTTGTGTATGTTGTCATGTGGTGCATGCACATGTGTGTGCAAATGCATGGGCACCATGTGTATGTGTGTGGAGGCTAGAGAGCATGCATGTGTCCTCCTTTATCCTCCATCACTCTTCACATTGTTTCTTAAAGACAGAGTCTACCCACTGAACCTTGAGTACCCTTTTCTGTAAAACTAGCCAACAGTGAGCCCCAGAAATTCTCTTATTTCTATAGAATTGGAGTGAAAAGTGTGTATGGCCATGCCCAGAATTTTATATTTGTGTTGAAGAATCAAACTCAGGGATGACCATGAGTAGGGGGGAGAAGGCAGAGACTGGAATTACTCCTCATTTTATAAATTCAACACCCATGTCAAAGGAAGTTCTGGAAACTCAGAGGACATGGTCTCTCTGAATATCTTCATTTTTAAAAAGAATATTTTATTTAGTTATTTGCAAGGAGATGGTGGGGAATATAATAATAATGAATGCCAGGGCTTCTTGCCACTTCAAAAGAATGCCAGGCTCTTATGTCACTTTGTGCATCTGTCTTTATGTGGGTACTGGGGAATTAATCAAGCACCTTTAACCCTAATCTATCTTTCCAGCCCTCTGTCTTACTATGGCTGACTTATTTCACTTCATATAATGAGTTCCAGTCCACATTTTGCTGAAAGTGACAGAATTTCATTCTTCTATATGAAAAAACATTCATACATATTCATCTTTTCTGTATTTTTTGATTGTTGGGCTAATCTATTTATATGGCGAAGTGTAAGACCTCAAGCTAAAAACTGTTAGACAAAAATGTTTCAGTATATTATTATAAATAATAATTTTTGAATATGACATGGATTTCTGGTAACAAGATCATGTCACAAGGGATAAAGTCAAGTAAATAGCATGAAATAAAGGTCTAACTTAATGTAGTTTGACCTCACACATGGTGATATCAACAGAACATAACTACTCAATCAGGGCAAATTGAGTTAGAAGTCCAAAAAAAACCTTGGGAGGGGTAGATGGAAATTTTCAAATGTCTTGATTTTCCAGAACTTCCTTTGACATGGGTGTTGAATACATAAAATGAAGAGTAATTACAGTCTCTGCCTTCTCCCCCCACTCATCAGGTTTTCATTTACTATCACCCACTAAAGCTTCCTTGTGTAAACTGCCTGGCATACTCTCTATCATATCAGCCTCACAGGATTTGTGACAGCCCATGGAGAAAGATGCTAATCTGGCCCTTCATCCTTTCCCATCCACTGTTATCCTGCTTCCAGAACACCATTCTTAGAACTTCACTTCCCCTGTGATCCACTGTTCATTTTAATTCTCACCAAGTCCAACCTCTCTAAAATTCCCCTGAAATATTTTGTCTATTTCAACTTCTTGTTCTTTCTGTCAGAACAGCTCTGTCCAATATGCTTACCAAGGTGAATTTCAAGTTTTATAATTTAAAAAGATGTAAATGTTTTTTTTTTCTTTTTTTCTAATTGCAGAGGGAACTGAAGGCAGAAAATTGAGTTATGAATTGAAGGCTATCTGGGCTCCATAGGTGGATCTAGTCTACCTGAGCCCACAAAGAACAACCTTGACACAAATAAATAAGTTAATAAATAGTAAATGAAATATTATTTAGCCTTTAGCTTCTGTACATCTATTAGTATATTCATCATCTTGATACAAGTCACATTATTAATTTGCGTATGTCTATACCACTCAATTCTGAGTTATTATATTGTCATTGTTTGAAATCCATTAATTTTTATTAGTAAAATTACATTAAAATGACTTTAAAGTCATTTTGTGTCTTCCCCATGTTCATTACCTTTAGTATCTCTAGGATGTTGCTGTTAGGGCTACCAGACACAGGCTGGATCCTTTGGGAGACAGGCCTGAGCTGCTAGGCAGGGCTAAGGACCCAGAGACTATAGGAGGCCACTCCCTTTCCAAACCCAAGCCCAGCATACCTGAATTTAGGATTTGCCCACATCCTGGTGACCTCTGGGCAGTTGCCAAGGAAACTCCTTATATGGTATTAGCCAGCAACCTTCCCACAGCCCATCCCCCTGTGACACTCTTCCTGCCACTATGTAGATCACCTGACTCTGCCCCTATGTGCTGGAATGAATGTCCCTAGGCATCCCCTAAGGACCCTCTTCCCACTCTCAACTGCTTATAAACCCATTTCCCTATTGAATAAATGGAACTACTCTCTGAGGTGGTCTCCTGGGTGTGTACTACATCCCTTCACTCTCATGGCTGCTGAAGACCTTGCTCTCCATGGTTGTCTGGATGCCCTCAGGGAACCATGGCCCTGAGGATCCAGGGACCCACAGGCTGCCATATTTGCAGCCATTGGATTTAGTGTCATTACCACAGTTTGTTTTGAACTAGGTCAGGGTCATATTACATCAGCTCTCCCATGTTTACTTTTAATAAATCATACCATTTTGTATAAAATATTATTTATTTTTCTAGAGTATGAGCTCAGAATACATGGCTATTTTCATGGTTCTTTAATTATCTACCCTCAAGATTTGTTTTGAAAATAACTTTATTTATTTATTTGTAAGCAGAGAGAGAGAGAGAAGATGGGCCTGCCAGAGCCTCTTGCCACTGCAAACAAACTCCAGATTCATGTGTCACTTTGTGTATCTGGCTTTACGTGGGTACTGGGGAATCAAACTCATTATATTAGACACTTCAAGCATGCATCTTTAACTGCTGAGCCATCTTTTCAACTCCAAGTTTTTAATTATGATATGCTTATATTTATCATTTTGTGACAGTTCTCAGCAGTTACATTGGGACTGTAAGCCTAAGTCTAGACAATGAATAATGATCAGATGTGATGTGGGTCACTTCCACTCCCGTCGACAAGTGGCCGTGGCACCTCTTTTAGCTGTTTCAGCATGTCAACTCTTTATAACACATTTTCACAAGATTATATCACAGAGCGATGGGAGCCAAAAGTTTCTATAGCTGTCTTAGAATTTTACATAAGAAACACTTAAACATCAACTATTATGCACATTATATTTCACATAATTTATAAAAATAAATGATAACACGAGTGAATTTTACTCAGAGGTGATATGGAGAATGAATTACAAATTGGTAGTACAGGTGACTTTGAAATAGAGACCATGGTATAAACAATTTTGTTGCAGGTTATGGATATGTTCTTTACTAAAAAACAACTTAGGGGGGCCCAGGTGTACTCAGATGATGAAAGCAGTAGAATCACAAATTTGGGCTACCTATTTAGACTCTATCACAGAAATGAAATTTAAAAATATAAATAATAAAATCACACCTATATAGCCATTGGCATTGAACCATTCAAGTGTGGTGTATTAAATACTACATTTAAAAATTGTTAATCTTCATAGTATGGGACTTTTGGGTGCCGAGCCCCTCTTGCAAGGCCATCATGTCATGAGATACTGTCATTTCATCAGTACTGAGAGGAGCAGAGGAAAAAGAGAGAAAAGACTGGCCTGAAAATAGAGCTAAGAATAGGAAGAGAGACTAACTCAGTCCCCTAAGGCTATATTCATTTCCCCCTTGTCACTTTAAAGACCAAAAAGGGAAGATAAAGAAAATGAAACTAAGTGTTCTGCTCATTCACTGTTTAAATGTGAAAAAGAATACTTTTTCTTTAACTTTCTGTTGATGGTCTTAAAAAAGGGAAAATCTAGGCTTCCTATATTTCTTGAGGACAGTGCATTATTGGTGTTTGTTTTGTTTCATGAAAAATTTTCTGTTTTCTCTTTACTAGTATTGAAACAAGTTTGAACTGGAAAATTATAAATGGTGTACTTTGCAAATTTATAGTATTGAAAAAAGATTATGCAACAGTGAAAGGTGTAGTTAATAAGGGTACTAGATTTTGTAAACAAATATGTTGCTTGGTTTAGTTATTTGTATTAGAATACCATATGAAATGTTATTCAATTAATTCTCAATTCTATTTTTTTTTTGCTTTTGAAAATTCACTATGCTAATGAAGTACTCTGAACTACATGTCCTTGGAAAACTCATGTAGATATAATTCTGCATTAAGATTGTATTCCCTGTTAGGGAACTTAGGTATTTGAAAAGTCACTTTTACTAAGATCATGTAATTTTCATAACATTACTAAGGGTTTTCAGTATATGACTTTCTATTAGCATCATCTTTTCATCCACTTAATGATAGGAGCTTGATTTGCTACAGGCTAGATGGTTGGTTATAACAAATCAGGAAGCAGGGTAACAAGAACAGTGGAAAGGTCAGCCACACTCAAGAGTGCGTTTTGAAAACTTCATGTGTTCCCTTCAAAATCAGGAACAACATTGTTATTCTTTTATAATGTAGTTATTTATTTATTCAGGAGAAGAGAAAGAAAGAAGTGGACAGAAAGAGAGAGAGTATAGGTATGCTAGGGCCTCCTACCCCTGCAGATGAACTCCAGATACATGAGCTATTTTGTACATCTGGCTTTATGTCAATACTGGATATTTGAACTCAAGCTGTCAGGCTTTGGAAGTAAATATGTTTGACATCTGCACCATCTCTGCAGTCCTTATTCTCTATTATGTGCTACACACTTTGTTGAACATTTTATGTATATGTGTGAATGTGTGTACAGGTTTACGTGAATGTGTGTATGCATATAACTGATGTGTGCAAACATGTGAAAGCCAGAGCTAAAAAAAATCCAGTAATGTTCTTCAGTGTCTCTCCATCATGTTTATTGAGTTAAAAATATTTTATTTATTTATTTGCAAGGAGAGAGAGAGAGAGAGAGAGAGAGAGAGAATGAATGAGTGAACCAAGATCTCTAGCCACTGTAAGCAAACTCCATATGCATGTACCATTTTGTGCATATTGTTTTATGTGGGTACTGGGGATCAAACCTGGTCATTAGGCACCACTGGCAAATGCCTTAAGCACTAAGTCAAAGCTTTTAATTAAACTTGATCCTCATCAATTGGGTACACAAGCTTGCCTGTGAGGCCTTAGGATCTGCCTATCTGGACCTCTCCAGTACTATGATCATGGGACTATGCTACTGTACCTAGCTTTTACATGGTTGCTGGAGAACCAGACTTTGGTCCTTGTACATTTATGACAAGCACTTTACTGATAAAAACATCTCCTTAGCTTCTGTTGCAGTCAGGTTCTCATTGCCTAAAGAACACACCCAACCAAGAGCAGCTTGTGGGAAAACAGTTTTTTTTTGGCTTACAGACTTGAGGGGAAGCTCTATGGTGGCAGGAGAAAATGATTGTATCAGCAGATGGTGGACATCTCCTGAACAACAACAGATGGACAACAGTGACAGAAGAGTGTGCCAAACACTGGCAAGGAGAAGCTTGCTATAATACTCATAAACCTGCCCCCAACAATACACTGCATTCAGGAGGCTCCAATTCCCAAATTGCTACCAGCTGATAGCCTAGCATTGAGAACACAAAAGTTTATGGGGGCACCTAAATCAAACCACCACATTCTGCCCCTTGCCCCCATAAACTGATAGAAATTCATGATGTAAAATGCAATTTATTCAGTCTAACTTTAAGACTCCATAGTTTTTATCAAACTCAATGATGTTCAAACATCCCTATAGTCCAAGGTCTTTTTAAATTTTTTTAAATTTTCTTTAATTTTTATTTATTTGAGAGAAGGAAAGAGGCAGAGTGAAAGAAGGAGACAGAGAGAGAGAGAGAGAGAGAGAGAGAGAGAGAGAATGGGTACACGAGGGCTTCCAGCCACTGCAAACAAAGTCCAGATGCATGTGCCACTTTGTGCATCTGGCTTACGTGGGTACTAGGGAATCAAACTAAGATCCTTTCGCTTTGCAGACAAGCACCTTAAATTCTAAGCCATCTCTCCAGCCCAGTCCAAGGTCTTTAAACTAAGCCACAATACCAAGAGAAAAAAAAAAAAAAACATAATGACACAGAATAAACATTCAAATTGCAAAAGATGGCACTAGGCATACCAAAGAAATATTAAACCAATACCAGTACGAGATTTCAAACATCAAACTCTGTAGCTGTAAGTCTAACAACTCTAGTCAGTGACAAGTCTCTAAGTCCAATAATACTAATCACAGACAAGTCTCCGAAGTTCTAATTCCACCCATTCAGGTAGGCTACTCATAGACCTGGAAAATTTCATCTGTTGCTAGAAGTTCTCCTTTGCAGCTATCCCACAGCCCTGACATCTCCATTTGGTCAACACTGCAACCCATGATTCATCCTCATGGCTCCGTCATGCATCCACACAGGTAACTCAACATGTCTGCTTCATACTGTCCATGGCTGTTTTCATAATACAAAACCAAGTTGCAACTTCAATGACCTTCTCCTTCTTGCATTTCTTATACTCCAAAGTGCCAAGTCAGTACCAAATTGTTAATCCATGGGGGAATAAAGTAGACTTTGAATAACAGGACACTCCTTTAGCATTCAGAACCCTTCAAAAGAGTCTGTATTCTTCCTGTTGTTCCAGTGCAGGTCAGATGGCCCAATCTCAGTTTGAAATTTCTTATACAGCTGAATGGGCAGAAGTTCCAGTCCAAATATTTTACTTCTGTTCCATATGCCCTTGCTCACATCAGTTCATTTCTACATAATGTAAATTGTTTTCAATCCAACTTCAAATATCCCCATAGTATTTATAAACTTTAAGACTATTCTGAAGTCCCATGTCTCATCTGAGATTCAAGACTGTCTCTTAAATGTGAATCTTGTAAAATCAAACAAGTTACATGCTTCTAACATAATATGGCATAGAATAACATTTCCAACACTATAAGGCATGACAAGGATGGACTGCACCAATTCGGTAACCATTAGTGAAACATTAAACTTCTGCAGTTCAAGTCTGATATCCATAACCAGTGACTGACAGTCTGGATTTACAATTCCTCCTTTCCAGCTGGGCTGAATAGTAACAGAAAGCTTCCATCCTGAGCAACAAAGCTCGTGGTAGCTACTGCACATTTCTGGATATATACCAAACATCTTTGAGTATCTATTGCAAATGCAGTCCATCTTTTAATTGCTTCCCTGGCCTCTCTATTACAGACTTCATGACCTGGTCCATATGCTGCATCTCAGCAGCAGCTCCTGGAACCATATGTTTTTCATGACCTGTTTCCACACGTTTTTCATACTACCAAAATAAGTAGCAGGTGTTCAGGATACAACCACTTTTTTTTTTCAATTTAGGGAGGAAATAAATCTTGACCTTAAAGAGTAACTTTTCTCCTTTCAAATGTTGTCATTCCTGCCATTGTTTCAGTGTAAAGCAGGTGGGACCTCCTTAATCATGGTAATATCTTCTTCACAATGGAAACTTTAGGAACCAGTCTCAGAGCCAGTAATTTTAAATTTGCTTGAATTTTTCCAACTTTAGATCTTAAATCTTTCAGTCCTGTATCTTCCACCAAGCATATCAAATTACTTTAAACTTAACCTTAATTAAACTCTCTGGGCATGGGCAGAAGAATGCAGCTAGCCTTTATGCTAGTAACCAAGTTCCAACAAAGTTTTCTGTAGTCCTTCCTTTCCCTTTGAAAGTTGATAAGCAAAGCCTCTAAATACAATTCTTCTTCACTTAGCATTTACAAACTCTTATCAGAATAATCCATAAAACTTGGCTTACTGCTCTGGAAGGAGTTTTCTGTAGCAAGTACTAAGTTCTGTCCCATTCCTCTACGACACAAATTCCAAAAGATCAAACTTCACATGGTCAGATTCATGTCACCAAATACACCCAAATTCTCTGAGGCCTTCTGTTCTTCCATATAAATATTAAGACATTTTTTTTTTCTCTGTGAAGAACATTACTGAAATTTTCATTTGAATTGCATTGAATCTGTATAATGCTTTTGGTAGGATGGCCATTTTAACAATATTCATTCTTCTAATTCATGAGCATGGGAGGTCTTTCCATATTCTTCTGTCCTCCTCAATTTCTTTCTTCCATGATTTTTATGGTTTTTTTTCTTTGCATAGGTCTTTCACTTCCTTTGTTAGTGATATTCCAAATTATTTAAATTTTATGCAGTTATTTAAAACAGGATAGCATAACAGAGATCTTTCTCTGTGTTTATCTTCGGTGTATGGGAAGGCTACTGATTTTTTTTATGTATTGCTTGTGTATACTTTCATTTTACTGAAAATAAAAGATTATCTTTAGGATATTTTTGCTGGAGTCATTTTGGTCTTTCTTACCAATTTGTATCTTTTTTTAAATTTGTTTTGCTTTTCTTATTGCTTGATCTAAAACTTCAAATACTATTGATGCAGATTTTTGGGTAAAGGATGAGTCTCTCATAACTTATGAACCCCACATTTTGAGTTCTGTCCTACTTTGAATAAAAAATTAATAAAGATAGAGTCAAGAATAAATTATGAAGGACTAAGTTAATTTAGGGGAAAAATAACAAATTGTGGGCTGTAATTAAGAGAGAAGTCACAAATTGTGGAACTTAGGACACATACTTTCATGTGGAAACACTTTATAACTTATGATGTTCACTTAAGAGAAATTGAGGATTGGGGGGAAATTGGAGTAGAGCTTTAAGAACATGGAAGACAGAACATAGATGTACATGTAGGGAGACTTAGAACACATATGGCATCTTACATGTACTTTCATGAAGAGAGGAAGAGAAATTTAGAAAAATGAGTAATGAAGAGAATTACACTCATGGTTACCTTGAGTTTAAGGAAAGTAAACTGGTTGCAGGCCTGGAGTTAGTGATAGCATCCATGTCGTAGATCAGAGACCAGAGGAAAATTATACATGTAATTAAAGGGAGAAGTTACCCCAGAGTATAAAGCAGAAGCAAGCAGAAAAATGATTTAGACCAAGAAACAGTACTCTATTCCCCTCCACAGCCAGCCAGGCTGAGTGAGAGGGGAATCCACTCACATGTCTCCAAGCAGAGATTAGACAAAAATCAGAGAGAAGCCTCCTGCTCCAGACACAGTGGTGGCCCTATTAAAAGAGAGGGGCCACCAGGCCATAGCCTTTTATAGCATCAGATTCAGGTATGCAAGGGGAAGACCCGATTGGTTTTTAATTTTAAGGTTGATCTCAGAGCGAGCCCACCCAGGCCATTTTATTTAGATAGTATGTTAGAATGTGGAAAGCAGGGGCTGCTGTAGATCAGTCTAAATCAGACAGAAATTCCATTCCTGACATGAGTTCCGTTCTTATGCCAGGATGAGGTGGCATATGGGGTGGCATTTTGATACTTTTTTGACCTCAGTCTCTAACTGAAATTGAGTTTTTAAAAAAGGTAGCTTTCTTCTATTCTTCACTATGTTGAAAACCAATAGTAAGAGTGCGCACCCTTATTTTGTTCCAGTCCTTAATGGGAATGTTTCAAGTTTTTCCTCATTTTGTGTGGATAGGAACCTTTACTATATTGAGATATGTTCCCTCCACCCTAGCCTTTTCAGTGCTTTAATCATGAAGAGGTATTATATATATTGTCAAATGAATTTCCTGTACCTATTTTAAAAATCGTGTGATTTGTGTGTTTAAATGTGTTCATGTGGTGCATTACATTTATCAATTTCCATATGTTGAAACATCCCTGCATCCCTGGGATAAAACCTACTTGGTAGAGGTGGATGAAGCTTCTTTTGATGTATTCTTGAATTCTTTTTGAAAGGATTTTATTGAGAATATAGGCATTGCCTATGGCCATACCACCCTGAACGTGCCCCATCTCATCTGTTCTCAGAAGCTAAGCAGAGTCAGGCCTTGCTAGAATTTGGTTGGGAGAGTAAATGCATCTAATTTCATTAGAGATATCAGTCTATAATTTTTTTGTTGTTGTTTCTCTTGCTTTAGTATTAGGTTCATAGAATAAGTTTGGGAGCCTTTGCTCTTTTTCAATTGTATGAAATAATTTGCGAAGTGGTTTCAGATCTTGACTGAATGTTTGGTTGCACTAAGTCATGCGTCTGTCTTGGTCAGGACTTTCTCATTAGGAGATTTTTCATTGCTTTTTCCCTTTCATTAGAAGTAATATGTTTATTTAGGAATTTTATCTGTTTTGGGTTTAGTTTTAGAAGCTGATAAAAGTCAAGGAACTCATCCATTTCTTCTGGGTTTTCCAATTTTGTGAAATACAGGTTTTTGAAATATGCCCTAATTCTTCCAATTTCACTGGTATCAGTTGTCTCCACTTTTTTTTTTTTTCTAATCTTTTTGGATGTGGGTCTTCTCTTTTTTTTCCTTTTGATCAATTTGGCCAGTGATTTTTCAATCTTGTTTACTTTTGCAAAGAATCAGATCTTCATTGCATCAATTTCTTGATTTTTTTTTCTTTATTTCCATTTCATTGATGTCAGTCTTCATTATTTCATTATGTCTGGTATTTTTGGGCTTGGACTGTTCTTGTCTTTCCAGTGTCTCTAAATGAATAGTTAAGTTATTCATTTGAGATGTCTATGTTTTTGTAAAGTAGGCATTTACTGTTGTAAACTTACCTCCTAGAACTGCTTTCATTGTGTCTCCTAAGTTTTGGTATGTCGTGTTTTCCTTGTCATTCTGTTTTGTAAATATATTGATTTCCTTTCCGATTTGTATGTTTTCTGGTGCTACTGTTGTTGATTTCTATCTTTAAAGCACTATGGTCTGTTAAAAGGCAGGGAATTATATCTTTTCTTAATTGTGGAGGCATGCTTTAGGGCCTAATAAATGGTTTACTTTGGAGAATGTTCCATGAGGTGCTGATAAGAAAACACAGTCTGTGGAGTTAGAGTGAGATGCTTTGTAAATGTCTGTTAAGTCCATTTTAACGATGGCATTGTTTAGCTTCATTGTTTCTCTGTTCATTTTCTGCTTGGATGATCTGTCTTTTGACCATAATGAGGTATTAAAGCCTTCTACCAAGATTTATATCTGTTTTGTTGTTTAGTAAAATTCATTTTATAAAATTAGGTGACCTTCTGTTTGGTGAATGTTCTTATGATTGTAACATCTTGTTTAACTGTTCCTTTGATGAGGATGAAGTAGCCTTCTTTATGGCTTTTGATTACTTTTGCTTTAGTCAATTTTGTCAGAAATTAGTGCAGCCACTTGTGCTTGTTTCTTGCTTTTGTTTGCTTAGAAAATCTTTTTCCATCCTTTCCCCCTCAGGTGGTTTTTATCTTTAATTGTAAGGATGTTTTCTTGAAGACAGAAAATGGATAGGTCCAGCTTTGTGATCCAGCCTGTTAGAGAATTGAGCCCATTAATGTTCAGAGTTATAATTTTGAGTTGTGACTCAGACCCTGTCACGTTGAAAATTTTGTGGATATTGTTGTTTTCTTGGATTTTTTATGTTTTATGGCCATTCTGTTTTTAATTGTTTATTTTTCTCTCCTCATGTGGTTGGTTAATCTACTACGTGTTGAGTATTCCATGCAGTATTCTCTGTGGGGCTGGCTTAGTGCTCATGAAATTGAAAATCTGGTTCACATTATGGAAGGATTTTCTTTTACCTTTTCTTATAATTTTTCTGGATATAGTAGTTTGAGGTGGTAGCCATGGTCTTTTGGCTTTTGAAATACCCTATCCCAAGCCCTTCTGGCTTTAAGAGTATCCATTGATAAATAAGAGGTGATTCTTATGGGCTTTTGAAATGTAATGAGCTGCTTTCTTCTTACAGCTTTTAGTACTCTATCTTTGCTTTTTTATGTTTATTGGTTTGAGTATGTGACATTGGGTTTCTCTTTTTTGGTCCTGTATATTTGTTGTTCTGTGTCCCTTTTGTGCCTGAACCAGTCTGTCTTTTACAAGTTTGGGAAAATTGTCTTCATCAATTTTGTTGAAGATATTCTCTATGCCCTTGGCCTTTATTTTTTTCCCCTTTCTGTAGGCCTATGATCCGATACTTGGTCTTTTCAAGGTGTGCTAAAGTTCCCTCATGTTTTGTGCACAGACTTTTTTGAACTTGACAGTCCTTGGAATCCTCAGCTAATTCTTATGTCTTTCCTCTATTTCTGAAACTCTGTCCTCCATGCGGTCCAGTCTGTTTGTGAGGTTTTCTTGGGACCCTTTTAAGAGGGTTATTACCTTTTGATTTCTTTTATGGTTTTCTTCAGCACTCTATCTCTTTCTTGAATTCCATTTTCATTTCTTTATTTGACCTTTTTATTGTTACTTGCATTTCATTCCTGCAATTGGATATGTCCTTTTTGAGATTGTTCCATTGGCCTATGGGCTAATTCATTCTTATTAATTATTTTTTTTTTGAGGCAAGTCTAACAGACTGGCCTGTTTTAAATGTAAGAGAGGGAGAAGGAGAGCAAGGGAGAGATAGAGAGAGAATTGGCACACCAAGGCCTCAGCCACTACACTTGAACTCCAGATATGTGAGCCCACTTGTGCACATGTGCAACCTGGCATGGTTGTGCTACTGTGTGTCTGGCTTACATTGGCCTGGACAGTCAAGCATGAGTCCTGATGCTGTGCAGGAAAGCACCTTAAATTCTAAGCTATCTCTCCAGCCCTCATTTAGTTTTTGATTCTCCTCAAATTCCTCTAGTCCATGTTGATCTCATTTTGATTGACTTTGGTTTCACTGAGTCTTCTATGTAACACTGTTTCTTGATTCTGTTTTCCTTCAGACATCCAGTTGTTCTTGTATCTTATCTCCATTTCCTTCATCCTTCCTTTATTGCATTTTTTCCAATTCATTGAGCCATTCTTTGTTTTGTAATTTGAATTCTTTTTGAAGATTGTCTCCCATTTCCTTCAGCCATTCTTGGAGTTCCTGTTTGACTGTCTTTTCCAAATTCTTCCCATTCAACCAACTGTTTGGTCATGGTCTCATTAAGTTTGTTTAAAATGCTTTCCAGGACTTTTTTTTTTAAGCTTCTATGTCTTGGGTTTCCTCTAAGCTTTCACTGGAGGTTTCCATTGTTTCACCAATTATTCCTGGTGGGGATGCTTTGGCTGGGTGTTATGAGTTTTTTGCTTTGCTTTGGTATCTGCCCAGCTTGTGATCATTTGTTTCACCAGGTGGCTTGTTCTAAATTGATCACAGTGGGGATGGGATTGAAGACTGTCCACTCTATTGGGGTGGGTGCACTTGCGACTGAAAAGGGTCCACGTTGTGCATGCCATTTCCTGGAAGATCTGGAAAAGACATTGGGATGCCTGGCTTCCTTGGTGACCAAGTCTGGTGCTGATCTTTGGGGACTGGAGCCAGTATGCTGTTACCTCTACTTCAGCCCTTATTCATATAATTTCTTGGGTGTGGGGGGGGTGTGGCTTTCAAGGTACTTTTGAGAAGTAGAATTCAAGTTGGTCCACTGCTTCCCACTGACCTTCCTCTGGCTTGTTCCTCCCTGAAGTCTTCCTGAAAATCATCTATGCTTGGCACAGAATCTCTGTGCTCATCCTCATCTTATAGTGACCCATAGCCCTGCTCCCCTCTGACCTTTCTCTGGATTGTTCTATCCTAATCACACTTGTCTCCCTGTGACTCACAGCCTTGCTCCCATCAGAAAATCTCCTGATTTGCTCCCTCCCAGACACACATCCTGGAGTGGCTGACAAATACTTTGCATCTATAGCATCACAAACTCAATTTTAAGTTAAGTAAGGAAACAAAGTCAGTAACGGCGGTACAAGTCTACAACCCCAGCACCTGGAAGGCTTAGGCATAGAAAGATTCTCTTTCAAAGTAAAATAAAATGAGAAAAAGTGTTAGGAGAATTGCCCTTAATTGGATGCCAGCCTGGAGGTACAGAGTGAGTTCCAGTTTAGCAGGGGCTACAGTGAGACATGAACTCAAATTTAAAAAAAGGATGATATGACAAGAGAAGAGAGAAATAGATGTAAATTATTTGGAGGTTACCCTTTTGTTGCACTAACATAAGTCTTAAATCATGAATCTTCTGAGATACTTCAATATGATGTGACAGTGAGCTCATATTTTAGGTATTATTTTATATTAACCAGTTTTATAGGAATAAGAATACACAGAGTTTAAATTATAACTGAGATCATAGTGTTAGTCAACATCATGTCACTATAACAAAATATCTAAGGAAAGCAACCTAAAGAATGAAAGTTTAGGTTTTTTCTTTTCATTTTAACATTTTTTTTGTTTTTTTTTTTGAAGGGGTAGTGGTTAGTCCTCAGCCCATGCTCACTTGTCTCGACATTTCTGGTCTTGAATGAGAAAGAACATTATGGTAGAGGGTAAGGCAGAGGAAAGAGTCTTAATTCATGGCAGCCAGAAAACACAGACACATGTTGGAAGGGGGAAAAAAAAAATTAAGTATTTCAAAGACATGTCCCAGAGTGATGGTTTCCTCCAATTTGGCCTCTCCCCTTACAGTTTCTATGAACCTCTAATAGTATCACCAGCTATAAATCTAGCTGCCTTTAATATTCTAGATGCCAACTATAGCAATCACAGCATAGTGAATTTTGGGCTATAATTCCCAATTACTTAGGAAGATGTCATAAGATTATTCTATACAATAATTTCCCAGGACTTTCACAGTAGGCAGACAAAATTGGACTCTACAGACTTAAGTGTGGCATTAAACACTGTGATAGTGTTGAATGTAAATGTCTCCCTAGCCTCAGATATTTTTGATTAAGACTAAGCTTCATATGTAAATCATCAGCAGGCAATGCCCTGGAGGAGATATGTCACTGGGAGAGATCTTGAGACCCACCTACTATGTGTTCAAATCAGCTTGTGCTTGCTAGTGCTGGCTGCTGTCTCTCTGCTGTGGATGTAGGATGAAGTAAGCCAGGTTCTCTCACAATGATGAAACTTCCCCAGGCATCAATAAGCCTGAAATAAACCTTTTCCTCCCATAAGCTGCATCTGATTCAGTGTTTGTGCTAACAATGATAAAGTAACCACTACAAACACCATCATTGTAACAATCACTGTGCTTTTAAATTTTATATGCTTTATAAATACAGTAAAAATATATTTCTTTGAAGTGTTCACTATTCTTGCATAGGGATCTCTCTCTACTGAAGTTTGGAGTGTAGTAGGAACTTATACAAACATACACTTTATTTGAACTTTTGCAAGACAAAATTATTAACACCTCTTTTCACATATCATAGGATATACATCACACTTACAATATAAAATATTTTCTGAAAGTTCTGCTTAATAATTTGAAGATTATTTTGTCTTGATCTGCTCTTCATAATAAACAAAATTTCATATTTGATAATTATGCTATAGAATTAAATAAACTGTATGGTTTTTAAGATGTGGGTTTTTGTGATCCACATTATATGAAAACAATTTTTCTAATGAATAGAATTTCTTTTCCCTTTAGTCCATAAACTCAAGTCCCAGAAATAAATTGATCAGGGAATATGGCGTTTCTTTTCTTTTATTTTGTGCATTTTCTTTCATTATATGCCTAAAGGTGATGTTTTCCTCCCTCGCTTTCTAAAAGTAATGCTATTGTGTCTCTATGGTGAAAAAATAGCAGAAAATCACATGTAATTATTTCAAATAGAAATAATTTTACTTTTGCATCATCAATTTTTTTGAAACTTATTTAGGATGAGTTTCATTTATCTCCCTTATTTCATTTTTCCGTTAAGTTAATCTTGATTCTTTTCATGGTTCACATATAACATCATAGATATAATGATAGAAGAGATATAACAAGAGTATATAATGTGCTAATGACTCTTATGTCGTACTTGTATAGTCCTCAGATCATATACTAAAGGATATTTAGTACTCAGTATTGAAGTTTAGATATAAAATGTCAATGTAAGTTCATGTGTTGAAAGCTTTGTCCCCATCACAATGTTCATAAGTGGGGATTTTGAGAAGTGATTGAATCTTATGCACTTTGATCTAATTGATTAATCCATTGAGAATAATTTTGATGGCATTATTAGTATATACTGTTATTATGTTTGTAAAATCACACTTTGATTTCTTTAACAAAAACAGCATTGCCTCATCTCAATAGTTGAATCCATTCAGATGTTGCTGAATCCTACATTCCAACTTGTGATTGTTTAACTATGGGACTCAAATCTAAGGTTTTTGTTTGCTTATAATATGTAATACTTGCATTATTTTTAATTTTTCTCATTTATATGTATTTTTTCATGATATAAGTTTATCTCAAATTGAAACTAATGTCCCGTTTCAGTTGAAGGCTTTTCCAGTGATGGGTACCTTATGTCACAACATAAGCAAGAGTTGTCCAGTGAAAGTACATTTTGCACATCGATCTTGATTTCTCAAGCTTTGTGCAATAACACATAATTTATAAAATTCAGATTGTTGTATAGAATGCTAAAAAAGTTAAGTGGTGAAGTCATCAGGTGGGTTATAAGAAGATGCCACCTATATAAAAATCTTAGAGTTGAATAATCTGCACTGGGTTTGAGATTTATGTTGTCCATTTCCTTAACAAAGCTCAAAAACTTTACTCATGAGTTCAAAGCTGTACTTGCTTGTGTGTTCTTAGGGTTCTAGTAGGCTTAGCAATTAAGGAGCTTGCCTGGAAGGCTAAGGACCCAGGTTCAATTCCCCAGGGCCCATGTAAGCTGGATGCACAAGGTGCACCTGCATCTGGGGTTAATTTGCAGTGGCCAGAGCCCCTGGCATACTCATTCTCTCTCTCTCTCTTTCTCTCTTTCTCTTTCTGTCTCATTGATAAATAAATAAAAATGTTTTAGAAAAAAAGAAAAAAAAACCTGAGTTGGGGAGAAGTGATCATGTTAGTGACATTTTTTATTCGATTCTTTGCTATCTATAGTGATGTATCCTTCACTAACCAGACTAAACAATGGTTGTGGAACCAACATCCTCCCTGAAAACTTCTAATGAATTCAATACTTATTCTCTTGTAATTGGGGAGCACAGCTATTCTGTTGTTAATTGGCAAAAGCAATGGCAATGGAACTAAGGTCTGCTCATATTGAAGAGATCTGTGCCAAGGCTTCATATTAAATTCTTCAATTTGCACAGATTATTGACTTATGCAATAGCTAAAAGTCACAAACCCCTCTCTAAATTTGTTTTCCAGATTAAACATTTGGAGCTTTGAAAATGTAGTTTACCACTGATCAAATGTCTGCTAGAAGTGACACTATTATTTTAGGTGTCATTTCCCAAACTTTTTCTCACCCACACACCTGAATTGTAATTGTATTGCAGACAGCAAGATAAATAGCTCCTAGAGAAACTAACCTCCACCTACCCATGATGGGTTTATTTTTCCATCTCCCCACAACTTCAGACAGACATAAATGTTCAATTGACTCCTTTATATCCTAGAATTAAATTCATAATAAAATTGTCAGTCAAAAAGACAGTACTTGATGGTCACATTCTTACTGCATTTTGTTTTCCTCACTGCCTGTCAGTATATTACAAAGGATCTTTGAAACTCCTAAGTGTTTGATATATGATTTTGATGTCTTAGAATGAGTGACCAAAGTCAAAACCTCCCATCCTAATATTTTCTCCTAAATTCCATTCATGACATGAATACAGATTTTTAGCAATCAAGCTGAGTTGAAATTACTTCCAGGCATTAGTCAGGATTGGTGTCCAATAAAAGCACTTGATATTTCTCAGAAGGCAAAGACTATATACTTTGCAGGTATATAGAAATGTGATTTTATTTATAACTGAATCCCAAAAAGGACATTTCTGGATATAATTTACAATATCAAGATTAAGTGAATTGAACTGAAAAAGATATTAATTTAATCTTCTTGGGTTCACAAATGTAATAGGGAAAGAAGAAAAAAGACACACAAAGAGAATTGTGCTGGGCTTGTTTGCCTACTGGCATGCTGTACATTTTGTATTGCAATTAAAATTTTTAATTAAAAATTCAAACTCTTTCAAGTACACTTAGCAAGTAACATATTCATATGACCTCTAAATAGAAGGTGTTTAGTAAGTGGTAATGAACTTGAATATTAACATGATTCTGATCAAAAGATATGGAAATGTATTTAAATTGAAATTATGTGGGCATTATGCTAATGCAAAATGGTAACTCTCATCTAGTTTGGGGATGTTTTAATCAGTATATTACAATAACTTCTAATATTTCAGAACTTTAAGCCCATATAAACAGGAATGCTGAGCTATCATAATATTTTAATATGATAATACATAAAGTTTTAAATTAATGTGATATTCTTTGTCATTTGTGGAAGCCCATAGAAAAGAGATTCACTAATTATGAAATGTGTATTTTCAAGGAGTTGCAGAGCCATTTCTTTGGAATTGAAAGATTCCCTTCCAGAAGGAGGTGAGAGACTCCTGCCACTCACAAGACTCAGGAAGCTCTTGCAACTTACCAGGCACAGGTAACACATAAAGTTATAATTTACTACACCTCTTCCAAACAGTATATAAGAAATAACAGTTATTAGGAAGAGAAGAATCTGGCTAGTGAAGATTCTAGCAAATTGAGCAGGGAGCTCCAAGCATTGGTTTCACCAGTCACCCATGCAGAGTGGGCTTTGTCATGATGCAGCTGCCTATGAGTCATGTAAACCAGTAAGTAGCTACAGTAAGCTCTCTTGTTCACTAACCTAGACAAGAGTGGAATTGTTTCTTTGATTTGCTGTAGGTACCCTGTTTAATGTGAATGTACATTGACTCACATCTTCTGAGGAAAAGTCCTAAAACACAAATGGTATCTGAACAAATTCTGACAGAACCAAAGATGGAGAGAAATTCTCTAGTCACTATGTGGTGGTATGAATCAGATACCCCCCATAAAACTCATGTGTTCTGAATGCTAGAGCCTGTCCTGCTGCTGATTTTCACCTGCTGTGGCAAAGGTGGTAATCCAGCCTCTGCTCATGTCAGGCTTTTCTCTGCCATCATGAAGCTTCCGCTCAAGACTGTAAGCTAAAACAAAAACAAAACAAAAAGAAAAACTTTCGTCTTAAGTGTTTTTGGACAAGTGCTTATCCTAGCAAGGAGAAGGTAACTGCAAAGAACTATGACAATGATGTGACATACAACTGAGGCTGATCTGGCTGGATGTGGAATATGTGCAAGGACCATCCTTTCCCCAAGTAGTATGTGATGGTGTACCTCCATGCTGCAGCAGTGGTGTTGTGATCCCTACAATGACTTGTAAGACAGGCAACCAAGGACCAGCCATCTCAGGTAACCATCATCCTCTACATGGTAGGGATAACAAGTCCCCCTCACAAATATGGAGATATTTAAAAAATGGCTGAGTAACTGTATAGATTATATTAAGGTCTCTGAAAGTAGAATATATTTGGAAAGAATGTTGCTATGTGACCACTTCTGTGCACAATAAGATATGCAACTGAGCTGAGCTGTCTGTCCATAAAAGTTTACCTGCATAATGGAGAAATTATAGAGAAAAAAAAGACACTAAGAGGTTATCTTCTACATTAGCCTCTGACTTTATAGGGAAAGTGGAAGGCACAGAATCAGACTGAGGTGTTGTTTGCCATCTCTTAAGCTGGGCAGATGCTAGGGAATAAGAACATAAATTGTATCTGTGCACTGGGCGATTCTGAGGAAGAATTAGAGAGGAAAAAAGACAGAAATAAAGTCATAAGTGGTAGAAGGTGTTGCTAAGATAGAACTTTAATACAGAAGAAGGAAAAAAACTTGATTTAGTATGCAGATTTGAATCTTAGTACTGGCTCAGTATAGGAAACTGTATTCTGCATATAAACTGCATGAATCAGGAAAAACTGTAAAACAAGGAATGAAAGAGGCCCTCAGAGCCTGATTCAGGAGACTACTGGACATATTGATGGAGAATATCAGTCTGCTTGCTATGGTAACAGAAAAACTATGTAATATAACTGTTCATGCTTCCTTGAGAAAAAGGCTACATTACCTGAGGCAATATATACGAAATCAGTCTCTGATAGATAGGCTTATACAAGCCATTATGGATGCTTGGTCATTATCACCTGAGGTCTCCATGACCAAGGACAGGGAGACAATAGAGGAAATACAGCCACTACTGAGGGAACTTGGTATGTGGAGGCAGTGTTTGGTGCCCAGGTCAAGAGGTCAGATTGGACTATGCTCATGGGGGAAATAAAAAACAGGATGATTCATCAGAGACTGCTGGACTAATATGGTACTTTATGGCTTTGCTAAGTGTCATGGTGAGATGTGATCTTTAGTTTTCTTTTTTTTATTTTTATTTTTTTTGCTTTTTCGAGGTAGAGTTTCACTCTAGCTCAGGCTGACCTGGAATTCACTCTGGAGTCTCAGGGTGGCCTCGAACTCACGGCGATCCTCCTACCTCTGCCTCCCGAGTTCTGGGATTAAAGGCGTGCGCCAACACACCCGGCTAGTTTTAATTTTTATTTATTAATTTATATTTATTTGCACATATGTTTGTGTGTGATACATATGCTTGTGTTTGTATTCATATTTGTGGAATATGATCTTTATGAAATAGAAGAAGCTCTGGCACATTTGAATTATTCAGCCTGGTGTGCAATACAGATTTATGAAGTAATGATTTAATTAGAGTGAATGAAAATAAGAGAAAACAGAAAAAGAAGAGCCTGTCCTGGTTACTTGAAGACAATGTGACAAGATTATGTCCACCTGGAATTTCCTAGTGAAAAATTTGACAGAAAGCCAAATGCTGTGCTTGTGAGATCCTGGAAAGTTTTAAGGATTGAACAACAGTTCATGGAAAGTATAAATGATAAAACTATACAGATGAAATAGATTAAGCTTTACCTAGGGGTGGGAAGATATTTCCCCAGGACATGTTGGATGCATTTCTGTCCTGTAAGATACTATACTAAGTGTGGAGATTCTCCCAGTCTGAGGCCCTGTTAGGAGCCAGCCATGGCTAATGGGAAGGTAAAGGCCACCTGTCAACTCCAGCATCAAAGACCCAGGCTTCGGTGAGGCTCTGCACGCCCCCACCCCCAGGATAGACTGAGAATGCAAGTCCGTTCCGGCAAGATTGTTGAAGATGTGGAGAAGCACAACAACTTTTCAGCAGTAGGTGCACTGCAGGATGAAGAGGCTGGGCAGCTTATGGAAAATGATTATGGATTATGGAGGTCTAAAGGATATGGTGTTGCCCTCCTGTGCGTCTGTACCCAACATTGGTCTTTTTACTGAAACAACTAATACAAGCGATGGAAAGTTTCAACACTTTATTAGACCTTGCTAATGTTTCATTTTAATGCCTCCTTAGCTGCTCAAGACTAACTGGCTCTTATTTGAAATGGCTGACAATGGGCCTTCAGGAAGCCTGCCCACTCATAGCAAAAAAAAAAAAAAATGTTTACATTATGGTAATCTTTGGCTCTCTTGAAAATTTTAAAATGCATCTGGAAGGACAATAAAAATAGCAGATAAGGAATTTGGATAAAGAGACTCTGACTGAGTGGGAAAGGGCAATTTCAGGAAGGCAAAAGTTGTTAGCAACAAATACTAATACCATTATTCAGATACCTTCCTAAGAGTTACTGTTCACAGAGTCTCTGGAGGCCCCACAAACCATAAAATTAATATCACTGTTATTGGTTGCATTCCAGAGCTAGATGGTAAGTCCCTATTGCTAAAATCCTTGCATTCTTTGGCTGCATTAAAGAAAACCTACTTCATGCCCCCATTTATGTTTTTTAGCAGAAACTATATTGTCCCTTGGCTAATGAGGCATTTTTTCCTAAGTTACTGTTTTAAAGTTCAGAAACTCAATATTATCACCAAATTCTGGTTATGTCCAGACAAAACTTGACATCTGATTTCATAGACCATTCATTTTGGATTTCAGAATGGACATTTAGCTCTCAGTATTTTCTGAATCACAAATTCCCCAGTGGGAGAATAGATATACTAGCCTCACTGGCTTCTTGTAAGAAATAAACTAAATTATATGTATAATATATCTTAGGATAGCCAAGAAGATTTAGAACAGAAGGCAGATTCTCAACAGCACAACTTATACCTTTCAAATGGAACACTTTAACAAGCAATCAAATACTAGTAATCATTCTTTACTTAAATATATATCCAGAGAGTAGCTTGAGTCCCTATACTAAGCCACAAAGGTAAAGGTAAAACTGGTGGTAATATATAATTAAACATCCCCTTTTTGCTCAATCCTAGTAAAATGCAAACTTATGGTAATACACTTAGCTATTTCCTATCTCAAATACCCTTCCTAAGTTTTGTGCCCACAGAAACAGCTTTTAAGTGAGTGCAAGGTTAAAACTAACAAAAATGGCATATTGTTAATTATTTCTTCCTCAAGTAGATAAAGGAAGTAGGTCAGGTTTAATGATCAAGTTTCATGTCAACATAGGTAGAAGTCTGATTCCATCAAAAGTTTAATTAAGCTTTCTGTGTAGTCTGTCTGAAAGAATGCTCTACCGAGGCAGCCCTAACCTTAGACCACTGCATCCAATAAGTGAGGGGATTATCTATATTTATAATAACAATTTTACCTAAGAAGAATCCAGTTTATCCTTGTCTCAATTAATGAAAACCACTTTGTTCCTTAAACTTAAATTTGTGAGCTTGCCCATTACTAGTCTATATACTCTTTACAAATTTGGTAGACAACTAATTTTCTTTGTTCTTTTCGATCCATTACTTGACATTTTTTTCTTTCTGTATACTCATCCACTAAGTAGAAAATATGAATCAGTTGTATTTTCAATTTGCATATAAAATCCCTTAAAAATAGGAATGTAAAAATTTATTCAGAAAGGGAACAGACCTACCCCCAAGAAAAAAGACCTCTGAGCAGCTAGTTTTACTAACTTTTAGGTTTGCTCAAATAGAGTTAAGATAACAATATTGTGAATTGTATGTTTTACTTAAGACAACAAGAATTCAAGAGACAATAAAAATTAATATTTTAATATTATGATCACTATATTTAACCATCCTATTCTAACATGTTTAAATTCAGAATAGATAGGCATAAGAACAATAAAAGTTTACTGTAAGCTTAGTAAAATCATTATCTAAAAATTTCATATATTCTAATTTTCAATTCCTTTGATCTACAAAAGAGACACATGGATTTTCTTTTCTTTTTTTCTTTATTAGTTAGTTTTGTATCAGCAACTACAGTCAGTTGGGTACCATTATTAGGCTCATCAGTGACCTACCCCCTCCCCTTGACTCCTCCTTGTTGAGGTATATGGGTCATGCATTGTGGAATTAGCCCACAGTTATGGGTAAGATAAATGTCTCTGCATCCCATGACCCAACATGTGGCTCTGACATTCTTTCCACCTCCTCTTCCACAAAATTTCCCTGAGCCATGTTGGGTTCATTTTTGGTCTGCTTCAGTGATGAGGTGTTGGGGGCCTCTGAGGCTCTGGCTCTCTGATTTGGTAGGAGTTGATTTTTCTCTGTGTTGATCTCCTCCGGTTCATCAGGAAAACAGCACCCTTGCTTGTTTCGCCAATTTTCCTTAGTTTCAGCCGGGGCCCTTTGGAGGTATGATGGGGTGGCGCTCTCCTTAGGATCTACATCTATCTGAAAAAGAGAAGCAGATTCTCCAACGGAGAGTAAGTTAGCACCAGGACAAATGAGATAACCCTTACTATTTTTATAGAGAGTTTAATATGTGTAGGCCCTCTTGTAGCCCATGATTGATGGTAGCTTGATATTGGCGAGTGGGCTTATTATTTGGATATGGTTCTGACTTGTTTCCCAGCTCCAGCTATGGGTCCTGTACCACTGAGGAGATCAGTTAGCCACATTGAGAGCAGTTGGTTCCCCACCATGGCTATGTGCCACTATTGCACTTGTGTGGGCATCACAAGTTATTTGCTGCTAAGTAGGTTAGACCATTTGTTGCTTGGACAGATATTGGTCATTTTCCCCCAGTCGCCCATGTAGCACCTTCTGGCACTAGACACGCTGACTGTCTGGGGACTGACTCTCTTCCAACTTCCAGCCATGCCATTCTAATTTGCATGTCAGCCACATAAGGTGTCTTCAGCAGTAGGGTCTTACCACTAACCTTTGGTGGGTCATCAAGTACTCTGACAGAAATCTGTCTGTCTTTTAGGAAACCTTGTAGGTCTCTCTGATCCAAAGCTCATTGTGAATGATAGCCCCATGCTGGTACTGGGAGTTACAGGTCAGGGCCCACTAAGAAAATGAGGAAAAAGATAACTAATATACAATAGTTAGAGAGAAGAGAGAGAGAGAGGGAGAGGGAGAGAGAGGTGGGGAAAGGGAGAGAGAGAAGGAGGGAGGAAAGATGTAGAAGATTAAGGTTAATCTTGATCCTACCCTCTCCAGTGTCTTGTGGTTCAGGTGTTCCCTGTAAGGGCCTGGTGAAGGATCAGGCATTTGGTCTGCCTTTTAGGAAGTAGAATTTTATGGTACCATTGCCATTTGGGTCTAGATTTGGGTTTCCCACCCCTTCGATGCCCTCCCCTCCCTCCCCTTCCATCTTAGTGTCTAGTCCATGAGATGCTTGCTGGATATGTAAGGTATCTTGGGTAGATTCAGGTTAGGTGCTGTAGATGAGTGAGACTATGTGGCGATTTTTTTTTTTTTTTCTGTGATTGAGTAAGTTCACTGAGAATGATCTGTTCCAGGTGCAACAATTTTTCCTCAAATTTCATTGTGTCATTTTTTCTTACTGATGTATAGAATTCCATTGTATAGATATACCACATCTTAGTTATCCATTCTTCTAGTGATGGACATCTGGGTTGATTCTAGCTCTTAGCTATTACAAATTGAGCCGCTAGAAACATTGTTGAACAAATTCCTAATCTAGAGTAAATTTTACCAAGAAATATTTTAAATTTTTATGTGTTTAAGAGAAAATGTTAAACACTTAAAAAAATTCAGAAAATGAAACCACAGTGTAGACAAAAGTAATCTTTGTCTTCATGGAATTTATAGTCTAGAATGGAAATTGTTTCACAGAACCTGTATCAGTTAGGTTTTGCCATATAAAAAATGTGTCACTCAGGCTAAGGGTATGACTTCTTAGTTAAGGGCACTTGCCTCTTAACCATGAGAGCACCTCAGGCAGAACCCACACAAAGACCTGAATGTGACCATTCATGCTTGTAACTCCAGGTTATGAGGGGTGGAAACTGGAGAAGCACAGGACTTTACTGGTTGACAGCAGTTCCAGATTGAGGAAGAAAACATGTCTCAATGAAATACATGGATGAGCTATATGAGAAGGGCATCTGACCTCTGGCCTTCATCTGCTCCCCTCCTCCTATGGGTTCCCCTCCACACATACAAGCAGACATTGCTCATCACAGACATTATGCACAGACTACACACACACACACACACACACACACACACACACACACACACACACCAATTAAAATATTAAAGAAAACAAAAAGCAGATAATATTTCTCATGATTCTCAAAGGTTGCCCAAGGGATTCCTCTATTTTGGTTTGGCTGGGTTAGAGGGTGTTGACATAGGATGGGCTCACTGGAATGTTTGGAAGTCAAGTAGAGTCATGAGTGGGTAACAGAGATGAGTTAACCAAAGGTCTTTTGTTGTGTAGTCTGAATGCCAGAGTCCTTACATATTCAAGTGCTTTTAGGCTCCTTCAAGTCTCCATGTAGGCACCCAGCAAACCTGCTTCACACTCCTCATGGCCATTACCCAAACACAAGACCATGCTGCAAATTCAAAGACCCTCTTTTTCCTACTAGGTGGGGTGCCAGTTTGTTAGTCAAGTAGGAGCATAGAGCAGACTTTGAAGAATAGGACACTCCTTCAGCATTCAGCCCCTTCAAAAAATTGCATTCTGGAGCTGGGCATGGTGGCTCACACCTTTAATCCCAGCACTTGGGAGACAGAGGTAGGAGGATCGCCATGAGTTCAAGGCCACCCTGAGACCACATAGTGAATTCCAGGTCAGCCTGAGCTAGAGTGACACCCTACCTTGAAAAACAAAAACAAAAAAAAAAAAAAAACTGCATTCTTTTTCTTGTCCCAATCAATGCAGATCAGCTGGCCCGATGTTGATGGTTATAATCTCTCATACAATTGCAGCTGAACAAGCAGCAGTTTTGGCCCAAGGATTTCGTTTTTATGTGCCATATCCCACTGCTCACACCAGCATGTTTCTATGCAAAACAACCCTGCACAAGTTCTCAGGACACAAGCATAATAGCAAGCCTCTCACACAAACAGCTTCTAGCCCAGTCCAGGGAAAGCTCTTTCTCACCCTTACAAGCCATACCTCACAGTCTATAGTTCTTATTGCATTAAGGATTTTCAACTCTCAACAAAATAATCCATCAAGCTGTACTTAACAGCACTGCAAGGCATCTCTTAGGCCAAGGTTTCAAATCCTTCCATATCTCTCCTGAAAATCAGATCCAAAAGGCCAAAGCCATGTAGATGTCTAGCAGCAAATGATACCACTCCTTGGTACCAACTTTACCATTGCTTTCAGGTTCGCATTGCTGGAAGAAATCACCCAACCAAGAGCAGCTTTGAGGGAAAAGGGTTTATTTTGGCTTATAGACTCAAGGAAAGCTCCATGATGGCAGGGAAAAATGACAACATGAGCAGAAGGTGGACATCACTTCCTGGGCCACATAAGGTGGACAACAGCCACAGGAGAGTGTGCCAAACACTGGCAAGGAGAAACTGGCTATAATACCCATAAGCCTACCCTCATCAATACACTTCCTCCATCAGGCATTAATTCCCAAATCTCCATCAGCTGGAAACCTAGCATTCAGAAAACCTAAGTCTATGGGGGACACCTGACTCAAACCACCATAACAGTCAGAGAGTTCTCAGAACAATGAGAATCTTCCAGAAATATAATGAGAATACAAAAGACATTTAGAAGCACTGTGGTTTGAGGTTGAATGAGGGAAAGACACCCACTTCCTTACCGAGCTTACGTGTTGCACAGTCATTAAAAAGAGCCCAGAATTTGCTTAACTATGAAAGAAAAGAGATTTTTCCAAACTGATGTACAAGATCCTGAGAGAATAAGAAATTTTAATAAGAATTGATAATGACTCCCGAAGGGATGAGAGTTGAAGAGGCATGCTAAATGAGGTCAGATTAGGTCTGAGACTAGATAATAAAAAGTAACTATGGTGTCCTGTTTATTTTGGAGACTAAGTGAAAAAGAGGGTCATAGATAAAATATATTGTCTAAAAGGAAAAAGGGAATGTAATCACTTTTTTTCATTTATAATAGTCTTGCAATCCAAATGAATTGTTCTCTTTTTCCTTAACTATTTCTAAGCCAGATTTTAACTTTTTCAGACCTTTACTGGACCTAACTGAAGGCATTTTAAATGACCTGAACAAATGAGTGCAGTAGAGCCCAGCTCTACTTGGACTTGTTTGGTACTAACCAGAAGGCTAGGCCTCATGCCGGGAATGCCAGACATAGCAGAAGAGCCATGGTTTTATCATGTCCATCTTCAGTGAATATGCATTTCTTTTTCTGTTGCTATACTATCCTTTTGACTGGTAGGTAAACTCATTTTTTTTTTAAAACAGTGTTCTCCAAAGGAACAGAACTAAGGAGACGGTTATAGAACAAATTCCTCCAAATTGAAATAATCCCCCCTTCCCTTAGGAGGGGGTCAGTAGGCCAACAAGTCTTTGAGAAATAAATTTAAAAGGTCACAGAACCATTTCACAAGGTTACAGGCACAATAAACAATTGTCTAGGGGCAGACTCTGACCAGTGTTTTGTAGCAAAGTTCTTTGACATTCGCTGTTAGGGGATGGAGGGAAGCTTAGGACTCAGGAAGTCAAGTCTGGGGAAAAGGTTACAGGACCTCTCTTTAATATTATATAAAGGTTAAACAAGTGCTTAGGGAGAGACTTTTCCACCAGCAAAGCTGACTTCAAGTCCTGAGGTGGGCTCCACAGTCACGATGTTCCTGTGTTATCACCTATGCTGGCTTTACAGTGATGAAGCTGCCTCAGACTCATCCATGCAACTGCTCACCCTGCTCTGTAAGAAACCCCAGTCAACTCATTGGTTCACTAAAACTGGCTTTCATGTAATCATACTTTTATCTGAATGCTATCTAGGGTGATATGTGTTATATATATGTTATATGTCAGATATGTGTTAGGTATGTGTTAGTGTCTCCTTAGGGGAAAAAAAAAGTTTCAGGTAACAGGAAAGTATGAGTAATTATAAGTAGAGATTTACTCCATAGGTTTACGTAGTCAAAGCCTGCATAGCTCTGCCATGACCATGCACATGCTAGAGCACTGAGAACAAGCAGAGGCCAGTTCAAGAAATTGGAAGCCTCAGAACAAGGGTGACTAACGATGTGGCCCCAGTGCAAGGGCTGAAGCTTGGAAGTGCCCTGCTGCCAGTCCACAGTCACCAACTAGAGAATCTGAATTTAAAGTCTATAGGTGACAATGCAACCCAAACCACCTTCACTGAGGAAGGGTCAAGTATACTTGTATGAACCACCTGTCATTCCATGTGGGTGGCCAGCTATTGCACGTTGCTACCCATATTCAGGTGAGTTACCTTCCCTCACTACATGCCAATCTTCTGTGAAAACCGTTTTACAGACACTCTAAATATGCTTTTCCACTTTGTAGGAAAACTCAAGTTAAGTTCCCAACTAAGATAAGCAAGCACTTATTTGTCTTTTTATACTTTTTAAATGATCCTATGGGTTTTATCTACATAAATTTGGCTAATCCTGATGATAATATGCAAAAGGTAATACTTACATGGTGAGTATTATGGTGGAGATGGGGAAGGGGTTGCAAATGTGGGCATAGGGAGGAGGACTCTCAAAAGAGTTTTGTTCACAATATGTAAGGGCAGGATGAAAAGAGCTGGATCATTCCAACTTCTAGGCCTCACATCTAGCAACCTGAGCAGGATGACATTTTATACTGTTTGGGATCAACCAGCTATTCTGTATAGCCTGATATTTGTGTATAGGTAAATTGAAGCACTAATTTTCTTAATCTATTTATCTCTAAATTTAGATATACTTTTCTTAATCTTCTTAAACTACCCTGATAATTGATTTGGTTTATCATCTGTGAATATATCTAAAATTCCTTGTATTAATTTATGCATGAATTATTTGTATGTTGCTATATTTCAATATATGATTGATGATTTAACAGTGCTAGTGTTCATTTTAAGTAATTCTTAGGAAATGTCCCTGAACAAAAGTTTTAGGAATGAATTGGCTCTGTATACTTCATGGTTTTAAAGTTTTTATCTTCCCATATCCTCATTTGTAGTCTGTCACTATCCAGAATGGTCCCCATACCCTTGATCAAGAGCAGAAAGGTTAAACTTCACTTCTACATCAGGATCTGAGGAAACTTGATAAGAGACAGCAAAAGTCTGGGACCATTAGTCACTGTCAGGCAAGAAAAATTGGACAAATTTATAAAGAAATGCAGCATATTCATTTGATTCTTTTTCTTCTTCACTTTCAAAATTAAAAAAAGAAAACATAGGTTAAAAACATTGAGATTAAAAAGATCTTGAGTTACTAAAGGCTTATGTATTAAATTTGTTTTTGAAATATATTCTAAAATATTGCTCATTTTAAAAGAAGATGTAAGCCTGGCGTGGTGGGGCATGCCTTTAATCCCAGCACTCGGGAGGCAGAGGTAGGAGGATCGCCATGAGTTTGAGGCCACCCTGAGACCACATAGTGAATTCCAGTCAGCCTGGGCTAGAGTGAGACCCTACCTCGAAAAACCAAAAAAATAAAAATAAATAAATAAATAAATAAAAATAAATAAATAAAAGAAGATGTATTAATAAAAACAGGAAATTGGGGCTGGAGGGATGGCTTAGCAGTTAAGGCATTTGCCTGCAAAGCCAAAGGACACAGGTTGAATTCCCCAGGACCCACATTAGCCAGATGCACAAGGGGGTGCATGCACTGGAGTTTGCAGTAGCTGGAGGCCCTGGCACACCCATTCTCTCTCTCTCTCTCCCCTCTTTCTCTGACAAATAAATAAATAAAAATAAAATATATAAAACAAAATCTTAAAAAAAACAGGAAATTGGTTTTTCAGTCAAATTAGAGATATGCAACACCTTTAAAATCTACATATTGCATACCTTCTTCCTTGTATTTTCATATTGCATCTCATCTTCATATGCTAATTAAGAAAACAAAATCTCACAAATACCATTAACCATGAAAACATTAACAATCTAATATTTTAGGAAGACTTTTATATTCATTTATGCTTTGGGAGAAAATAATTAAAATTTATTGTCAAAAATATTTTCACTGAAATAAACATTGGGCTTTAAGTGGCTTTGATATCAGAAAAAATAGATTATGGTTGATAGCAAGAATAAGATTGTGTGTATGTGTGTTTCAGAAGAAGCAATAATAAAAGTAAAAGGGAAAGACATCTTTAACGAAAATAGCACTGGATGCATGGATCTGAAGAATTTACAAAATTGGGGGACTGTGAATGGGAAAACATGGGTGCTGTGGGTATGGATGTGCTTCTTTAGCCATACAACCTATGTGAATGAAAATGGAGAAAATATTGTATGAGTTTTGTGCACCAATTACAAATAGTAGCTCTAAATAATGTAAGTTTAATCTGGCCCTATAGATAAAAGCTGCTTTTCTCATACTATGAACTCAATGAGGACTAAGTGTAGTTGTTAGTATATAAATGACATTTTTTACAATTAAGAAAGGAATCAAAGACTATGATTGTATTCGTGAGAATAAAAGCTTCAACTGTCTTCATCCTACTATCTGAATGGCTCTGAAATGTCATTCATTCTGAAATGTCTGCAGGTATTCCAATCTGGTTTACTAGATTTCAGGCTAGTGTTGAAGCTCAAGGGCTTCAACTAAATGCTTCCAAGCATTCAAGAGATGCTCAATAATTACTGTTGGCATTAGTTTGTCAAGTTCAGTCATTTCCTTTACACAATTAATTTACAGCATAAATAATTTCCTCTTCTCTTATCCACAAGTCATTATTTTTATTACTATTTGCTATTTTCTGATTAATTGTTCTATGAATACTAGTGAAATTGTTATATTCATAAGTATTATTGTGGACTTCAATGTTGTGGATAGAAACTGATAACAGACTTAAAAACTGTCACATAATCCCCATAGACTCTTTGCAAATTGAACATTTGTTTCTGTTAAAAGTGTAAAATAATCTGGGTGTGGTGGTTTATGCCTTCAATCCCAGTACTTGGGAGGCAGAGGTAGGAAGATCACCCTTTGTCCAAGGCCACCCTGAGACTACATAGTTAATTCCAGGTCAGCCTGGGCCAGAGTGAGACCCTACCTCAAAGAAACAAACAAAAAAGAAACAATAGAAAATAACTTCAGGCCTAAATAAGGAAGAAATTTCTTTATGATGTTTTGAAGTATAACCTTGATAGGGATGAAAATGATACCTTTGTTTATATTAAAATGAATGATATATTTTTGAACAAAGAGCTTCATAGACAAATTTGACAGATAAGAAATAAGACAATATATTTACAATGCCTAAAACTGACAAAGAATTCATACAAATACTATAGTAAGCTCCCTTATACTTCACTAAAAAGAATAATGATCCAAGGAAAAAAATGTTTTAAACAAAAGTAAATTTAGAGAATGGGAAGCTGGAAAAGGTTAAGTAGTATATAAAGCATTATTTCAACTCATTAAAAATTCAAAGTTGACTTAAAGAAATGTGAAATACATAATTGAAAAATTACTTCATAATATACCAAATTTTGGAAGGATAGGTATTACTAAGTATGTTTGAATTTGTAGAGAGATGGAAATGAACTGGAGAATGTACATTGGTGAAGTTGTATTGACCAATCTGACTGAATTTAATGAAATCACTCATCTAGGTCCTTTAAAGTCTTATTCCATTCATGAGCACTCAAAGCAGACATGTTCTACCATAGATCCTTGAGGTGGCATGGAAGAGGATGCAGGGAGCCACATCTAGTCCCCACCACTAGATGGCGCTGGCACTGCAGGAAACCACATCTAATCCGCCATTACAAGATGGCGCTAACCTCGTGGTGTCCAGCTTCTTTACGACAGTGCTTTGGCGCCAACCGTATTCAAGGTACGCGCATGCGCTTGACGCAACCTGTCCTGAGCCTATCCCGTGGCGCCTGGTGGTGGCAAGCAGATAACAGCCAATCAGTAGGTGCCTCATTGCCCATCCCCCTATAAAAGTAGCTGCACACCCCGCCCCCGAGTCCTTCTCCATCCGCTCTCCTGTTAACCAAGAAGCTCTCCAATAAAGTGTGATCAAGAAGGATCCTCGTGTGGTGATTGTTCTTTTCCCGCTGGTCGGGGGGGCTCGCCGCAAAGTGGTGCCGAAATCCCGGGAAGGACCAAAGGAGGATTCAGAACTTGACACACGGAGAGGAAGGTACCGGTAAGTCATTCTTTTTTTTTTTTTTTCTCTTTTCTGTGTCTCAGTCATGTCCGTGTCTGAGGGCCTCGCTGCTCTTGCTGTTTTCGGTTTGTTTTGTCTGGGTCTTTCTATTGTTTTGCGTTTGTTTCTATCTTGCCTAGTCTGTTGATTGCCTGGACCGGTTAAACCCGCGGTAGACAACGCGGCTCTGGTCTTTGGAGCCTCGAGTCAGATAAATCCTCGGTAGATAATGTGGGGCTGGCTGTTAGTTTTATTTCCAGCCTTCCAGCTCGTGATGGGTAATACATCGAGTGCCCGGTATTCTCCCATTGATTTTACTCAGCCTATAAAGGAAGTTTTGAAACAACGTGATCTAAAGGTCTCTAATGCCACTATTAAAAAGATTGTTAAAGACATTGATGCTGCGGCTCCATGGTTTGCGGTGTCCGGAGATCTCTCATTGCCCTCATGGGAAAAGCTGGGTAAAGACCTTGAGGCGGCTAGGGAGGAGGGTCACTTAGGTCGAGGTACCCTCCCTTTCTGGAGGATGATACATTCTTGTTTACGTTCTGGAAGCCACCCGGACCCACTTCAGGAGGGCCGGAGACGGCTCAGACAACATCAGGATAGTTTGTCAGAATCTGATGCAAGTGGGGATAGCAAACCCAGATTATATAAGGAAGTACAGGAAAAAAGGGCCAGTCATTTCCCGGGAGGAGTTCCCAATATGGCCAGTCATTTCAAGGAAAAGGTTCCCTGCCATGTAGAGGAGAAGGCACCCCCGTTAGAAGAGAGTAATGAGGGCTCCGGCTGTATGCACAGGAGGGGTGAGGACTTCCCTAGGGCCCCGCCGCAGCAGGGGGCTGTGGGATTATATCCTTCCCTACAGCCGCTGCGACATCTGAGTATACGAGATGATCACGGCAGTAGTTCTGCTTCTGATCAGGAGGACTCCAGTGGGACAGAGGGACAGGATTTAGAGGAGGCAGCTTTGCATTGTGCTCAGGATACTCAGTTTGTGGGCAGGCGTGTCTGCCCTCCCGCGGTTAGGGGGAGGAGTGCCTTAAAAGAGGAAGTTGGTATTCGGAACCGAGCACCGCCTAGTGCTCTGCCACGCCCTCATGTTCCCCCCCCCCCCATGTCCCAGCCGAGGATCGCTGCCATTTTGTTAAGCCGCGGACATGGTCCCGCCTGGCCTCCGCTTTCCCGGTTTTTTTGAATACCACTACCAATCAAAGAGGCTGGGAGCCAATCCCCTATACGGAACTTAAGGATTTAGTTCAGGCCTGCAAAGATTTTGGGCCCACTGCTGACTATTCACTTATGCTGCTTCGCAGACTCACGCAGCGCACCCTTACTCCTGGTGATTGGTTAGACTTAGCCCGAGCTTGTCTAACGAGAGGGCAATATTTGGATTTCAGATCACTGATTTCTGATAAAGCCCAAGAACAAGCTAGGCAGAATATTAAGAAAGGGGAATGGGACTGGACTTCTGATATGCTTCTGGGGGCTGGTCCTTATCTTACAGATCAGCTCAATTTCCATCCAGACATGTATATCCAAATTAATAATATTCATTATCAGGCTTGGAAGGAGCTCCGTAATAAGGGAGAGGTCGCAGGACACTTGACTAAGATTGTTCAGGGCCCTACAGAGCCATTTTCTGATTTCTCAGCTAGAATGTTGGAAGTGGCAGAAAAGACAATTGGCCTTGCTGACCACACCATGCCGTTTATACAACAGCTAATATTTGAACAGGCCACTAAGGAGTGCAAAAAGGCTATACAATCAGTAAGAAGGGGAACATTGGATGACTGGCTCAAAGTCTGTCGAGAGATAGGGGGTCCTCTGACTAATGCAGGATTAGCAGCAGCGGTCATAGCTGCCGCTAAGGCCCAACGGACAGGGAATCAAAAGGGCTGTTTCCGATGTGGTCAATTGGGACATTTTAAACGCCAATGTCCTCAAGCGGATAGCCCAGCCCCTGTCCGAGATGCGGGACCGGCACAGCGCCCCCCTGGGACTTGTCCTAGATGTAAGAAGGGAAAACACTGGGCTAATGAATGTAGATCTGTGAGGGATATTAATGGTCTGCCCCTCCCCCCTCTTTCACGTAATCAGGACCAAAAAAACGGGGGGAAGGGCCCACGTCCCCAGGGCCCACAAATTTATGGGGCAATGCAGACACCTCAGGTCCCGGTGACTGTGGCGCCAGGTCCCCCGCTGCCTCAGCCCGGAGAGCAACATCGGGCTCCGCAGGCCTGGACCTCTGTGCCACCTCCGGATTGGTCTTAACTCCGGAAATGGGCGTGCAAATCCTGGACACAGATGTGTCTGGCCCGCTAGCAAGAGATACGGTGGGCCTTCTTTTGGGGCGCTCCTCCTCTACTTTAAAGGGTCTCATAGTCTTCCCCGGTGTTATCGATCCAGATTATACAGGTGTAATTAAAATTCTTTGTCATTCCCCCTATGGAGCAGTGTCAGTGGCCCCTGGGGACCGTATTGCCCAATTGCTGATTTTGCCTTCTAACCATTCTCTATTTCCTGCACTAGATAAGGAAAGGGGTGACAAGAGCCTTGGGTCTACCGGTGTGGACTTGACCTGCTTGTCTTTGGAGTTGGATCAAAGACCCCTTCTGCGCCTGACCATAGAAGGAAGAGAATTCTCAGGACTGGTGGACACTGGGGCAGATAAAAGTATAATAAAATTGGATTCTTGGCCAAAAGCCTGGCCCTTGCAGAGATCAGCTCAGATCTTGCAAGGCTTAGGGTTTGCTAAAACACCACATATGAGTGCAAAGGAGTTAACATGGACCACTACAGAGGGTCAAAAGGGAAAAATCCAACCTTTTGTGTTGGATGTTCCCATTAATTTATGGGGAAGAGATATTCAGACCCAGATGAATCTCCGCTTGACCAATGATTATTCAGAAGCTAGTAAAAATATGATGAAAATTCAGGGCTTTGTTCCAGGCTCAGGTCTAGGGAAGCACCTTCAAGGGCGACCTCAGCCCATCATCCCGGAGGAGAAGCTGGATCGCTTTGGGTTGGGTTTTTCTTAGGGACCACTGAAAATTCTGCTTCCAATTTTGAACAGGTGCCCATACCTTGGATGACTCATAAGCCAGTGTGGGTTCCTCAGTGACCCCTCTCACAGGAAAAACTGGAAGCAGCCCAGAGGTTAATTGAGGAACAATTGCAGTTAGGCCACCTGGAGCCCTCTATTTCCCCTTGGAACACACCTATATTTGTGATCAAAAAGTCCTCTGGAAAGTGGCGATTATTACATGATTTGAGGGCTGTCAATGCTCAAATGCAGGTCCTGGGCCCAGTTCAGAGGGGCCTGCCAGCGCTTTCTGCTCTCCCCAGGGAATGGCCAGTGATGGTTTTAGATATTAAAGACTGTTTTTTCTCCATACCCCTTTGCCCTCAGGACAGAGAGCGTTTTGCTTTCACATTACCAGCTGTAAATCATGAGAAGCCTGATGCCCGCTTTCAGTGGCGTGTGTTGCCACAAGGGATGTCCAACAGTCCCACTATGTGCCAGCTTTATGTAGACTCAGTGTTATTTGTAGTAAGACAACAGTTCCCCTCTTTACGTATGATCCACTATATGGATGATATCCTACTCACAGCCCCTACCTTAGATGTTTTGCATGTCTCCTTTCAGGAGGTCGTCAAGGCGTTGGAACATAAGGGTCTTTTTATTGCCCCAGAGAAGGTCCAGCAAACGGATTCAGTAAATTTCCTTGGGTCCGTCATTGGCCTTCAGTCTGTGAAACCTCAAAAAATTTGCATCCGTACCTCCCACTTGCATACATTAAATGATTTTCAAAAACTTTTGGGGGACATTAATTGGTTGCGAGGTTTTCTCCATGTCCCCCGTGCAGATTTGTTACCATTGTTTTCCATTTTGGAGGGTGATCCTGAGATTACCTCTCCTCGTGTGCTCACTGAGCCAGCTCGTCAGGCCTTAAGCAAAATAGAAAAGGCCCTTATGAAGGCACAGCTTAAACGCTTTGACCCTTCTAGTCCACTTCTTCTCTGTATCCTAAAAACAAGGGATGTCCCCACGGGAGTGTTATGGCAGGACGGCCCTCTTTTGTGGATTCATGGACATTCCTTGGGAGCTCGCACCCTGCAGTACTTCCCACAGTTGGTTGCCCAACAGGCTTGTTTGGGTTTGAAATCGTGCCTAACTCATTTTGCAAAGTTGCCTGATAAGCTTATCATCCCCTATACTAAGGAACAAGTAGAGACTCTATCCGGTACGGTTGATGAATGGAGCATTCTTATGTGTGCTTTTCCAAATCCTATAGATAACCATTACCCAAAAAGCCCCATTCTGTCCTTCGTGGAAAAAAATTTAGTCTATTTTCCTCGGGTCACATCAAAGGGCCCTTTGCCCTCAGCCCCTGCCATTTTCACTGATGGTTCAAAAACAGGTCGCGGAGCTTATATGGTTCAGGGCTCAGAACCTGTGGTGAAGTTCTATAGGCCTGACTCTCCCCAAATTGTGGAATGCATGATTGTCTTGGAGGTGTTTCAGACCTTTGGTAGTTCCTTTAATTTGTTCACAGACTCACAGTATGTGGCTAATGCAGTTGTTGGACTGGAAATTGCTGCCTCTATTCGTTCTGCTAGTCCTGTCTCAAACATTCTTTCTCAAATTCAATCTCTCATTTGGCAACGCTCCTCCCCCTTCTATGTTACCCATGTTCGTGCTCACTCCTTGCTACCAGGACCTATATCTCAAGCAAATGACTTGGTAGACAAAGCCACGCGGATGACCATGTTAGCCATGAGTAGTCCTAAAGATTTGGCCACCGAGTTCCATAGACTGTATCATGTTCCTGCTAACACCTTAAGAAAGACCTTTGCCATTTCTAGGTCCGAGGCACGTGATATTGTTAAGGCTTGTCAATCCTGTGTCACTTTCCTGCCTTCTCCACATGTGGGTGTGAACCCACGGGGCCTAAGACCTGGTGATCTTTGGCAGATGGATGTTACTCATGTCTTGGAATTTGGCAAGCTTAAATACCTGCATGTCTCGGTGGATACTTGCTCAGGAATCATACATGCTTCTCCTCTTGCAGGGGAAAAGGTTACTCATGTAAAAACTCATTGTTTGGAAGCCTGGGCGTCTTGGGGAAAACCGCGACGCCTAAAGACTGACAATGGCCCTGCTTATGCTTCCTCTGGCTTTCGTGCCTTCTGTGCCCAGATGCAGGTTGCCCACACTACTGGCCTACCTTACAACCCACAAGGCCAAGGTATTGTGGAGAGAGCAAATAAAAGTTTAAAAGCTATCCTTTTTAAACAACGAAGGGGGATAGCGGAGAATGCAACCCCCAAGGAGAGAGTCTCTCTAGCACTCTATACCCTTAATTTTTTAGTTTTGGATGTTCATGATAGGTCTGCAGCAGACAGACATTGCCACCAGGGGGCACAAGCACATCCGGAACTGGTCATGTGGAAGGATGTGTTGGATAATAAATGGAAGGGACCGGATCCTGCTTTGGTAAGATCCAGGGGAGCTGTTTGTGTCTTTCCACAGGACCAGGAATCGCCACATTGGGTCCCGGCCCGGCTAGTCAAGACGCTGACATCAACTCCAGAGGAGAGTCCAGGGGACGAGGATGGCCATCCAAGTACGAGTGCCAAAGATCCTGTGGATGCTGATCCTTATGTGCCTGGAGACTAGTAGAGGAGAATTGCGCTGGGGCATCCTGTCTGTTTTCCCCAAGCCCCTGCCCGTTCGCCACACGGCGAGAGTCCTTCCTCGGTTCTTCACCACTCAGCAAGGTCTCAATCTCCCTGCGGTTGTTAAAGACCTGACCCTTGCCCCCCTGGGGGAGGCTCGACACTTCGAGGAAAGTGGAAGTCTCTGCTTTACTCTCGCCCGTGAACGTGACTCTTGTATACAACTGGAGATGCAGGCATTTGCTTGGTTTAGGGGGGACAGGAGATGGGGCCCAGAATCTACCTCTCGGAATTCGTCCCACAAAGCTTATAGTTACCCCTTCTCAGAAGAGGCGATATGGCTCAATGGTACCTTTTTTCGTGGCCAGAGAGGTACTGTGACTCTGCCTCAACCACGCCTGGCACCTCACTGTATGGGAACTTATGAAGGGGACCTTTGGCCATGGACGGAATGCCAGTCCAGTACTGTGGGCTGGGCAGATGTGGGACGGACCTTTACTTATTCCCCGAATATGAAAGGGCCTTTTCCTTTACAGTTTTCGTGGACGGAGGGACCATTTCTACAGGATGGTACTATGAACCCATTTTCAAAGTGGGTTCTGTGTGGGGTTAATGGTAGCTGCACAGATATGACACCCTTTGTTTTATTACGGGGGGGGGGGACAGTTGCCCGTAATAATGTGTCTGGAGTAATCCATGAGCTACTATCCCTGAGCGAATTCCTTGAATGGCGATATGAGAGAGTGCTCGGGGGTGTCACCCGGATAGGAAAATACCTAGGAAAAAATGCCTCTTATGCCCCCACCCCGGTGTGTGTCCATCCACCATTCATGTTTGTCCTTAGTAACTTTTCTTTCAGCAATTGTTCTAATGCTTCTTGTTATTTGTCCCAATGTTGGGACGCAACACTCTATCACAGAGCCATGGTACTTAGGGTCCCCCGTTGGGTCCCCGTGCCTGTAGAGGCTCCTAGTACATTGTCTTTGTTCAGGCATAAGAGAGATTTTGGAATTACGGCCGCTGTTATTGCTGCGGTGGCGGCTGCTGCTGCCGCAGCTACAGCCGCAGGTGTAGCCATGGCTTCTTCAGTTCAAACCGCCTCTACCTTAAATACCTTGGCTTCTTCCACAGCTGCCGCCTTAGACACACAATCAAATTTAAATTCCCAACTCAAAGGTGGCATTATGATCCTAAATCAAAGGGTGGACTTAGTTCAGGAGCAAATTGATGTTCTTTGGCAAATCGCTCAGTTGGGATGTGAATGGAAACTTAATGCCTTATGTATCACTAGTGTTCAATATGAAAACTTTACAAGGGCAGCAAATCTGTCAAAGCAACTGTCCTTGTACTTGGCAGGGAATTGGTCCCTAGATTTTGATGCGGAATTGGAAGAACTAAGACAAGCTATTGTTATGATCAATTCCACGCGAGTGGACCTTAGCCTGGCTGAGGGTTTTACCTCTTGGCTTTCCTCTGCCTTTTCCTTCTTCAAGGAGTGGGTAGGGGTAGGGATGTTTGCAGTTTGCTGCCTTGGGGGCTATGCGCTGTGCCTCTGGTTGATTTGTCGCCTGCAAGCCCAGACCAGGCGGGACAAGGTAGTTATTTCTCAAGCACTTGCCGCTTTGGAGTGTGGATCCTCCCCCCAGATTTGGCTGTCGGCCCTGAAAAACACCTAGTTTTTCCCTGGCCCCTGCCCCCTTAGGGCCTGAGGTGCTCATTATACAAGGAGGAGCAGAGGGTTGGTGTTGGGAACACGACATTCATTGGCGCTCAGGCTGCGAGACAAAGTACTGCACATGAGGTATGCTCTTAGCAGCCTCATGGAGGGCATGTTTGATTGCATATGGGTTGGTACCGACATCCCATCTCTGAGAAAAGGTACCGGACGGGTGAGGCACCAGCCTGGCTGGCCACCTGGCCTGGGGTCTTCACAATGTCCTTTTGTTTATCAGAGATCAAACCTCTACCTTCACCTGCTGCGCTTTATAATAGAAAGGGGGAACTGCAGGGAGCCACATCTAGTCCCCACCACTAGATGGCGCTGGCACTGCAGGAAACCACATCTAATCCGCCATTACAAGATGGCGCTAACCTCGTGGTGTCCAGCTTCTTTACGACAGTGCTTTGGCGCCAACCGTATTCAAGGTACGCGCATGCGCTTGACGCAACCTGTCCTGAGCCTATCCCGTGGCGCCTGGTGGTGGCAAGCAGATAACAGCCAATCAGTAGGTGCCTCATTGCCCATCCCCCTATAAAAGTAGCTGCACACCCTGCCCCCGAGTCTTTCTCCATCCGCTCTCCTGTTAACCAAGAAGCTCTCCAATAAAGTGTGATCAAGAAGGATCCTCGTGTGGTGATTGTTCTTTTCCCGCTGGTCGGGGGGGCTCGCCGCAAGAGGATGCTCACTCTGTCATTTATTGTGGCTTGAAGGTAGGCGTCAGTACTGATGGTTTAGTGAGTTTGTCATAGCTATGGCACAGCGCATATCTGAGCAAAACAACTTGATGTAGAACATATTTATTTTGAATAAAAATACTTAACGAGAATATTATATTTGCTAATACAATCATTTTACAAGTTTTATTTTTTTATTGTATTTGTTTATTTGAGACAGACTCAGAGAGAGAGAGCAAGAAAAGTAGATAGAGAGAGAGAATGGGTGTCAAAGCCACCTTGTGCATCTGGCTTAAGTGGGTCTTGGGGAATTGAACCTGGGTCCTTTGGTTTCACAGGCAAATACCTTAACTGCTAAGCCATCTCTCTAGCCCAACATGTTATATTTTGATCTTTCATTTTCATATCCAATAATTCATGTAGAAAAATATGTAAGTGATAAAAGTTATAAAGGAGTGGACACATTTGCAAATACATTTCTTCAGAAAGTATGAATTTAAATAAACTCTGTCTCTTTGGTACATATTAAGATTTGTGTCAGATCTAGATGAACAATGATATAACCAAATAATACAGTACTAAATTCCATCAAAGTGTATTTTGCATGTATGTGTGTGTGTTTGTGTAGGTGGACAAGGGTCTCTTTCCACTACAAATAAATGACAGACCCTTGTGCTACTTTTTTCATTTTCAGCTTATGTCCCCTGGGATTTGAACCTAGGCCAGCAGACTTTGCAAAGAAGCATGTGCCTTTATTCTCTGAGCTATGCTCCCAGCTCCTCTTCCTGTCATCTTAAAAGGTAGTAAAGTTCACAAACATTCACTTAGGGCTGCAATCAGTGTTTACTGCTAATACTCCTTTTATTTTGTTTCTGAAATTTGCCAGTATTCACTATAATGGGATTTTAAATAACTGCCTAAGGCAATACAGATTTTTATCATAAATAAGAAACTAGCTATCTGGAAAAGAACAGCAGATTAACATGCATTAGGCACCCGATACTCTCTTAATCCAAGTCAAATGCTAGCCTCTGCTTTTATCCCACATTTTACAGGCAACCTTGTGAAGGCTTCACTATGTTTGTGTTCTTATTCTGGTAAACTAAGTTCTTCATATTTTGAAATTAGATTTTTTTTTTTTTTTTTTTACTATTTTCCCTACTAATTCATGTTAGGTAGCTAGAGAACAATGGGCCTAATAGTATATGCTTGTAAGCCTACATAGGAGGAATAAGTTCTAAGATAGCCTGAGCTATGAAGTGAGTTCAAGTCCAGTCTGGGCTTTATAGCAACTATGACTTTGAGTTGATACAAATGTTCAGATCACAGAACATAGAAAATGTTGGAGAAAATGAACCTTGGCTATTATATCAACATAATGAAATCGTAGTACAAACTTAGCTGTCTTAAATCTTGAGTCCCTGTATCAGTTTTCTCTTTGTCATATATTATCATTTCAAACTGGCATGTTAGTTATGTTTCTATTACTGAAATAAAACACCAGGGGACATGAACTAAACAGAGAAAAGGTATTTTGGCACACAATTTCAGAGGTTTCCTTCAGTGATGGATTAGCCCTGTTCCTTCGCAGCTATGACAATGCATCCACATGGCTGTGGCTCATTGAGATCAAATTATTCACCCCAAGACTGGAACACCAGAGTCCACAAACTGGCATGGTATCATCCTCTTTAAGATACCAGTCCATACTCTAAACCTCCTATTAATTCTATGCTTGTCAACCCCTCATTGCTGGAACAAAAATCTTGATAAAAATCGGTTTATGGGAGAAAATGTTTATTTCAGCTTCCAGTTCCAAGTTACAGTCTATCATGGCAGGAAAGGCAAGGTGGCAGGCCTGGAGGCAACTAGTAACATTGAGCAGAGTGAGGAAACAAAGAGTGATGACTGCCACTAACCAGCCAGCTCTCTCCTTTTCATATAGTCCAGAACTCCAGCCCATGGAAAGGAGCCACACACAACTAAGGTAGTTCTTGCCACTTTATTTTACCTAATGATGATAATACCTGACATACAGGAAGAGACTAACCTAATCTACATACTCCCTCACAGGTGACCCTAGGTCCTGTAAACTTGACCGTCAACAATAAACTGTTACAAGGACCCATCTCTTAAAGTTTTCTACCACCTTCTAATGGAGCATGTAGCAATTTTATTTTAACTGTTTATTTCTAACACAATTAATTTGATTATGTATTCTTTTGTCACTTTCAGATTATATTAACATACTTAATCTGCCTTGTTTCCTGATAACCTTATTTTCAGGAGTGGCTGTTATCCTACTGTAGCATATAAGGAAATAAAGAATGAGAACATTCAAGATGGTTGCAAGTGCAATAGCTAGCAGTAACTAACTAAATAACATTGTGACATTGGGCATCAAACATCTCTTCTTGAATTTTACTTACTTTTATTTTTTTGATCTGATCTTTGAGTATGAGACATTGATTGTCTCTTAGTTTCTATTTTCCTGATCTATACCACTGATAAGTAACTTGTTTGAGCTTTGTAAGACAGAAAGTGTCTCAATCAAACTTTTAGCTCAAACTTGCCTTCAAACCTTGTTTAATTTATGCTTTCATATTCTGAAATATATATAACACCATATTCTTTCTCATTATTTGGTGGTACTATTTCAGGCAAAAATTGATTCTATTTTTGCTACTTCCATAGTAAAGCGCCTGTTATAGAAAATGGTCTTTAAATGTATGAAATAAATAATATAGCAATACACTGGGACATATATTTTAGAATCTGTAGGAAAATAGTATCAGTACACAATATAACCTAGCAATTTATGTTTTTATTTTCCTTTATTGTTAATACTACTTTGTCTTACCTGTTTTGTCTAGCCTATTCCCATAGCACAACTTTTTTGTTCTTTAGAATAGAAAGGAACAGCAATTGGATTTTGCCTGCTCTGAATTAATAGGAGGTATTGGATCATTTACACTTACACTAAGCAGAAGACTGGAAATACCTGCTTCTTATAATAATGCTGCATCCAATAGAACATTAGTAACTAAAGAAGCAATGTAGCTCATGACTCACAATGAAAGATTAACTACATGAGTCACCAGAATAAAAGTGCATTCTACCATAGCTGTTTTGTACAAGATTTCAAACATGACTTCTCACACAGTGCTTTTAAAACAACATGCTTGTTGGAGAGGTGTCTCTGGGACAGAAAATGCATCATGCAGTAAATTTGCCTTCTGTTCATTTTACTGTCCCAGTCACACTAGAGTGACCTCATTTGTCCATTCTAATTTGCTCACCTTTTCCAACATGCCTCTTGTTCTGAACAGCTGATTCTCATACAAATACTAAAAGCCTAGAGCAATCTTCTATAAATTAAAATGAAGTTGAGGGAAATTTTCCACTCTTCCAAAAACCACCTCCTTTGTAAATACAAAGTGATATTAATCTGACCTCTGTCCCCATAATTGAAGCCAGATATTATGGGTTTCCTAGCATCAGTCATGTTGAGTTGGTGAGATAATTTTATATACAAAAATAATAACATACTAAGCTTTATTCAACTACAGTCAATGTATGAGTTGATTTTTGAAAGAACTATGTATGTATTTTATTTTATATCTAATTCACTATATAATGCCTTTTGACAATTTGACCCATCTAGTAATTAAATATTGAAGTATAAAATCATAATAACTATAAATTTGGGGGTAGGAGGTATGTAGTAAATTCACCAGGATTGCTTTTTCTAAATTAATGTATTTTTATATTTATATTATATGTTGATCATATTCTTCCCTACCTCCCTACTCTCTCTTTTCTCCCTTATTCTCCCTCTCATTACTTCCCTTTGTCCCTCCAGACAATTCTACTTCTATATTCAAGTCATATATACATACATGATCACATGTATCTATATAAAATACGGGAACCAGAAATAAGAGAGACCTCATGATAGTTGTGTCTCTAACATTGGCTTAATTGACATAATTATCTCCAGTTGAAACCCTTTTCTGAATACGACATAGCTTCATTACTAATGTGTGTGTGTGTCACATTTTCTTTTTCCACATCTGTTGTTCTACACCTATGTTGGTGAAATAACTCAGCAATTATAAACAATGCCACAATAAACATTGATATGCAAGAATCTCTGTAATATAAGGAATTTAACTCTTATAGCTGCAGGCCCCTTCAGACTTTCATGCTTGTGTGGGAAGTGTTCTTTAACCACAGTGTGTGTAAACTACTTATTCTCTAGTGACATACACTAACTGGGGTGATATGGAATCTCAGTGCTCCTCTGGTTTGCATTTCTCTGATGGATAGTGAAGTTGAATATGTCTTATGAATTTTGATGGAGTTTGATTTCCATCTATTGAAATAAAATTAAAGATTAAGCTTATTTACCTAACTTTAATATTTATAATCTCTTAATATGGTAATTCTGAAGGTATTGAAATGTTTATTATTTTAATTCTCTGGACAAAGTCAGTTAATCACAGTTTACTTAATCTGTTCCATATTTCTTTCAATATCAAACTTTGAGAATGTCTTGCTTCTGCTTAGATAGCCTCCTCTGATTTCTACTAATTTCTAGTAGACCAAATATCAAGCCCAAGTGTATTTTGTTAAATGTGCATTTCTCAAAATTTCTGTGTGACTATGTACTAGTTGAAAGAGGCTTTTTCATAAAACTTCATTTATTGAACTATTCAGTGGCGAGTTTTGAAATAGGTGGTGTTCAGTGTTAGCATAAGTGGAACCAATTTGTCATTGTCTAAAGGAAAATCTTAGACATCGTGAAAGCTAAGAGTTACTATGGCATTAAAAGAACTATATTCCTCAATTAACGTGTAAAATATTATCATCAGAAGAACAAAGCAATGTAGAACTAAATGAAAATAATTTATTGCATGCAAATAATAATAAAGTGTTTTTTTTATATAAAATTTCAATTGGTAAAGAGAGACTGCAAAATAATAAAGGAGTATGCTTTATAGGCTACACAAAGAAAATTAAAAATTAACTAAAGTTTGTAACATTACTGCTAATACTATGTAGGAAACAAAGACAGCAACATCTGAGATTTTTATTAATTATCATGCATTCTATACTTCAATATTTAATTACTTTTCTACCAAAATGCCTAGAATGTTTTAAGTGTTAAATATGCTGCAATGGTGTAAAATTGGGTAAGACTCAGTTCCCTCCGAAGTTACTCATACTATACAGTATGCTGAAATATAAAGATATTCAAAGGTATTTTTAGCTTAGAAATAAAGAGTAAGCAATGTTAAATATGACTTTAAAATGCCATTTTCACTCATTATCATCTAGGCTAATTGAAGTAAAACAGGTGGTTTCTGAACAAAATTATTGCTTCTGTTTCTTTTGAAATATTTAATTTTTATTTATTTTTTAGAGAGAGAGGGGAAGAATGGGTGCAGCAGGGCCTCCAGCCACTGAATAGGAACTCCAGACACATGTGCTATCTTGTACATCTGGCTTATGTGGGACCTGGAGAATAGAACCTAGGTCCTTTGGCTGTATAGACAAATGCCTTAAACTCTAAGCCATCTTTTCAGTCCTTAAGTGTTTCTTTTTCATGAAGTAATTCACTTGGAAAGAACAGAGCTATGTCAAAATGCTCCCACTGTACTTCACATTAAACTACTCTTCACAGCCTTCCTGCAGTGTCCAGCTGTCTGGGGCAATAGACCTATGTATGATGAAACAAATCTGAGAACATGGCGAATCTCCCACTGATCACTTCCCTGAAGCAGTGAGTGTGTATACACACTTTCCTGCTCCTATCGGGGCCATCACAGAGCCAATTCACAATTGACAGTGACAGTAGGATACATTCCTGTGCCATTCTACAAAGCTCTCAACTTAGAGAATGTGAGTATGTGTGCTTCAGTGAGATAACAATTGATCTCCAGGGTGCCTACAAGCAAGAGGTAGGCAATTGAAAGACTAGCATTTTTCTTTGAAATAGGAATAATTTTATCTAGAAGAAAGTCCAGATTTGATGTGATTGCCTCTGTTCCACACTTGACACTTTAAGGACCAAGAACAATCAAATTCTAAGTAATCTGAGAGTATATTACTTCTAACAGATACATAAATTCTCCCCATTTATGGGCCACTATATACTTTTTCAATATATGTATACATTATGTAATGCTTACATCAAGGTAACAACTGCCTCTTCAAACATTTGTCATTTTCACAGCAAAAAACATTCAAAATCCTTTCTTTAAGATTTTAAATGCAATCAATACTTCTGTCTATAGTCACCTTATGGCACACAAGCACACTAGAATTTCTTTCTCCTTTCACTTATTAGCCTCCAACACCAGCCATACCCTGTCCAAAAGTGTTCTCCACACTTTCCAGACTCTGGAAACCACCAATCTACTCTCAATTACCATAATACTAATATTTGTTAGATTCCACATGTGAGTGAGGTCATGAAAGACTTGTCCTTTTATGCCAGGCATACTTCATTTAACCTAATGATCTCCAGTTCCAGTTATGTTACAAATGACAGAATTTAATGATTTTTTATCCCTAAATTATATTTCATTTATGACAAGGACAGATTTTAGTTAATAGACATTTTGATTCTTTCTATATCTCAGCAGTTATGCATAGATTGAAATGAACTTGACAGTACTGATAGCTCATTAACACATTGATTCCCTTTCGCTGGATATGTGCACAGCAGGAGGATAACTGCATCATGTGAAAGTTCTTTCAATTTTTGAAACACTTCTGTAGTTCTCCACAATTACTGGAGTAAGTTCTTACTAAGATTGTATAAGCATGTCCATTTCTCCATACCCTTGTCAGTATATTTTATTGTTAATCTCTTTGGTAACAGGAATTCTTATTAAAATAGGTTTTGATTTTCATTTTTTTTTTCCTGTTCAGAGATGTTGAACATGCTTTTATTTAACTAATGTCCATTTATATGCCCACCTTTAAGAAATATCCATTTAGGTTGAGTGTGGTGGCACATGCCTTTAATCCCACCACTCTGGAGAATTGCAGTGAGTTCAAGGCTAGTCTGTGATTACATAGTGCATAGACAGCATATTGAATAGGTCAGCCTGGGCTAGAGTGAGACCCTACATAAAAAAAAGAGAAAAGAAGAAAAGAAATGTCCATTTAGGTCTATTACCTATTTTCATTGGATTGTTTTTAGTTTCTATATATTTTGATACTAACCCTCTGTGATGTGCATACTTTGTAAATAGTTTTCCCATTCTGTGGATTGTAGTTGTTTACATATCAAATTCTTTATGTGTCCTGTGAACTTTCATTGGAATTAACTTTTAATAATTATGTTAGTGTTTGGAGATAGAGATGATTATTCTTTTGAAAAATGTTAAAACTGCTTAGTTAAAGCAGGAAATAGAATCTAATTTCAAACCATGTATATTTCACTATAAAGTATTAACATGTACTCATGATATAGTCAAAGAACTGTGGTTAAAATATGTAGAAATTGCTCAGCCTTCTACTTACCCCATGACATATTGAAAAAATAATTTGTCTCCAAAGGAAAGTTATTTACTCACATTACAGGTACAAAGAAATATCAATGCTATCTGAAGCAGCAACACCCCCCCCCCACAAGAATAATAATGAAATTTCAAGCTTTAAGCTAAGTAAATTCTAGACAAGATGACTAAAGATGTTCATGAATTCTTCTTACTAAGGTATATGTAAAATTAAGAAAAGTAACTGATAATTTCATGGAATGCTTTACATATAATACATGTGTGGTGGTTTAAACATATGACTCCATAGACTCAGACTTGTAATTTGAGTGTTCAGTGGGCACAGCCCTACTGGAGAAAAGGTACATCACTGGGGATGGACCTTTGAGTCCAGCCCTAAGATGGGTTCAGAGACGGTTTGAGATCTGGTTGTTCTTGGCTCTGGTAGTTTTGTGGTGTTTGTGGTTGGGGCTGTGCCTCTGCTTGGATTTATGGATGTGAGCTAGCTTCTTTCAACATTGATAGAACTTCCCCTGGATTTGCAAGCCTGAAATAAACCCTTTCCTCCAATAAGCTGCTTCTATGAGGGTGTTTGTCCCAGTACAAAAAGGTGAAGACAAGCATACAATAAGCAAAGCCAATAGATTACCCACAGAATGGGAGAAAATATTTGTGGGTTATCCAACTGATAGAGGACTAATCTCTAGAATCTACAAAGAACTCAAAAATCTAAACAGTAAGAGGTCAAACACCCCACACACAAAATGGGGCAAAGAGCTGAACAGGCAGTTCACAGAGGAAGAAATAGAAATGGCAAATGTACACTTAAGAAAGTGTTCATCATCCCTAATCATCAGAGAAACGCAAATTAAAACAACTATGGGATTCCACCTTACCCCAATAAGGACAGCAAACATCAAAAAATCAAATAAAAATAAATGCTGGCGAGGATGTGGAGAAGTAGGAACACTCATCCACTGTTGGTGGGAATGTAGGATGGTACAACCACTTTGGAAAGCAATATGGAGAATTCTGAAAAAGCTGAGTGTAGAGGTACCAACAGACCCAGTTATTCCCTTACTGGGCATCTACCCTAAAACCTTCAAACCACAGACTAAAGAGATTTGCTCAACCATGTTTATAGCAGCTCAATTTGTAATAGCTAAGAGCTGGAATCAACCCAGATGTCCATCACTAGAAGAATGGATAACTAAGATGTGGTATATCTATACAATGGAATTCTATACAGCAGTAAGGAAAAATGACACAATGAAATTTGAGGAAAAATGGTTGCACCTGGAACAGATCATTCTCAGTGAACTTACCCAATCACAGAAAAAAAATCGCCACATAGTCTCACTCATCTACAGCACCTAACCTGAATCTACCGAAGATACCTTACATACCCAGCAAGCATCTCCTAGACTAGACACTAGGATGGAAGGGGAGGGAGGGGAGGGCATCAAAGGGGTGGGAAACACAAATCTAGACCCAAACGGCAATGGTACCATAATCTTCTACTTACTAAAAGACAGACCAAATGGCTGATCCTTCACCAGGCCCTTACAGGGAGCACCTGAACCACAAGACACTGGAGAGGGTAAGATTAAGACTAACCTTAATCTCCTACATCTTCCCTCCCTCACTTCCCCTCTCCCTGTCTCTCTCTCTCTCTCTCTTATCTCTAACTCTTGTATATTAGTTATCTTTTTCCTCATTTTCTTAGTGGGCACTGACCTGTAACTCCAAGATCCAGCATGGGGCTATCATCCACAATGAGCTTTTGATCAGAGAGACCTACAAGGTTTCCTAAAAGACAGACAGATTTCTGTCAGAGTACTTGATGACCCACCAAAGGTTAGTGGTAAGACCCTACTGCTGAAGATACCTTATGTGATTGACATGCAAATTAGAATGGCATGGCTGGAAGTTGGAAGAGAGTCAGTCCCCAGACAGTCATCGCGTCTAGTGCCAGAAGGTGCTACATGGGCGACTGGGGGAAATTGACCAATATCTATCAAAGCAACGCATGGTCTAACCTACTAAGCAACAAATAACTTGTTGTGATGCCCACACAAGTGCAGTGGTGGCACACAGCCATGGTGGGGAACCAACTGCTCTCAATTTGTCTAACTGATCCCCTCACTGGTATGGGACCCATAGCTGGAGCTGGGAAACAAGCCAGAACCAGATCCAAACATAAGCCCACTCTCCAATATCAAGCTACCATCAATTGTGGGCTACAAGAGGGCCTACACCTATTAAATTCTCTATAAAAAAAAAAGTAAGGGTTATCTCATTTGTCCTGGTGCTAACTTACTCTCCGTTGGAGAATCTGCTTCGCTTTTTCAGATAGATGTAGATCCTAAGGAGAGAGCCACCCCATCATACCTCAAAAGGGCCCTGGCTGGAACTAAGAAAAATTGGCGAAACAAGCAAGGGGGCTGTTTTCCTGATGAACCGGATACCAGCACAAGGGGGAAGGAGATCAGCACAGAAAAAAATCAACTCCTACCAAATCAGAGAGCCAGAGCCTCAGAGGCCCCCAACACCTCATCACTGAAGCAGACCAAAAATGAACCCAACATGGCTCAGGGAAATTTTGCAGAAGAGGGGGCGGAAAGAATGTCAGAGTCACATGTTGGGTCATGATATGCAGAGACATTTAGCTTACCCATAACTGTGGGCTAACTCCACAATGCATGACCCGTATACCTCAACAAGGAGGGGCCAAGGGGAGGGGGTAGGTCATGGATGAGCCTAATAATGGTACCAAACTGACTGTATTTGCTGAATACAGAACTGACTAATAAAAATAAATAAATAAATAAATAAATAAATAAATAAATAAAGAAATAAATGGTGAAGACAGGAGGATAACTTGATTTTTTTTTAAGTATTTTTTTTCCTTTACATTGTGGGAAGAATATAATATTATAAATGTCTTAGTGAAGGTTTTCTGTATTACATTCTTAGATTCTTAATTAAAATGGTCATGTGTTAATAAATATATCATTCAGTATAATTTTACAATATATAAAGTAACTAATGTAAGAGTTATGAAATTTATTACATAGATTAATGTGACACATCTCTGGCATTGCATTATATTAACAATAGGGTCCTTTGCAAGTAGATCATATGTGTTTGGTATTTATTTACATTCAGAATATCATTTAATCATAGTTATTCACTGTATTTTCTTTTTCCCAGAATCAGAAGAAAGCTGCAATAGATTCATCAAGCTTTAACTTTACTTTGGAAATAACTCCTATTAAAAATAAATTTAGGGCTGGAGAAATGGCTTAGCAGGTTAAGTGCTTGCCTATGAAGCCTAAGGACCCCAGTTCGAGGCTCAATTCCCCAGGACCCACGTTAGCCAGATGCACAAGGGGGCGCACGTGTCTGGAGTTCGTTTGCAGTGGCTGGAGGCCCTGGCGGGCCCATTCTCTCTCTATCTGCCCCATTCTCTCTCTGTCTGTCCACTCTCAAATAAATAAATAAAAATAATATAAATAAATAAATAAATAAATAAATTTAGATTAAGTAACCCTTCTATACCATTTTTATCAATAATTTAAGATATTTTGTAATTAGAATCATTTTTTAAGGCAAACCTAATTTAGAATCTCAATCTGTTCTTTTGGACAAAAAAATATGAATTCAACTTTGGTATGACATAAGGCCTCATTCTTAACAAGGTATGGGATGATCAAAATTGAATAAATTCATATATCAATGCATCACATACAATTACATTTTATCTAGACAAGTTTTCTTTAGAATTGTTTTTTTGTGTTTGGGATATGTGTACAATAAAAGTATTTTGCCATATTTCAGGAATTGTTATGTACACTTTGCAAGCAATTGTTACTAATTCATTGAAAAACTGTAAGATTTTATCAGAAGTATTTTCACATAAATAAATCCTCCTCCTCGCCAGGCGTGGTGGCTAAAGCCTTTAATCCCAGCACTTGGGAGGCAAAGGTAGGAGGATCACTATGAGTTCAAGGCCACCCTGAGACTCCATAGTGAATTCCAGGTCAGCCTGGACTAGAGTGAGACCCTACCTCAAAAAGCCAAAAAAAAAAAAATTAATTAATTAATAAATAAATCCTCCTAAAGTTCAACCTGTTTTGTTTTTGTAGCCATCCCTCCATGAAGACATATTATATGAACAAAAAGTTTAATAACAAGCTTTGGATGTCATTCCGTGGTATAGTACCTACCTAGCATGCTCAAGGTCTAAGGTGCAATTTCAATACTTCAAAAAAACAAAAATGAATTGGAAGGATTCTTTTCTTATTTTAGGGCTCGAGAGCTGGCTCAGCAGATAAAATGCTTGCTTCTCAAATTTGAGTATCTGAGTTTGATCCTCATATTTTACTTAAGCTGGAAACCATGTTGGGCTAGTGTAATCCCAGCACACTGACAACACGAAGACAAGAGGAAATCTCAGGGCGTGAGAGACTCAGACAGTCTCTGCTTCAGTATGAGGCAGAAAATGGGGTAGAGGACAACTTTATGTGTCAGTGTAGGAAAACTTGAACTTACCCGTGAAAACACAAAGAGAATTGCATAAACACAAGTTTTGTAATAACTAACAGTCCCTAAATCTTATTTTCTTAAAAGATCATTGTTTTATTACTCATTAAAGCTACCTATCTTCTTAAGACAGCTGTCACTGCACACCATGAGACCACTCTAGCTGCTACATATTAAGAGGAGGTGCACTCTTGAAGATGTACTCTCTCAAATTCAGTCTTTTACATTGCAGTACATGGATATCACACATCTTCACTTTGGTGTTTCTGGCTAAAATCTTCCCATGATAACTATTTGTTTGTCTGGATCTAATCAAAGGACTATGCCCAATTAAGCAAGAGTACAGTATTCTGTACATTCAGAGAGAGTGACCAGATGTGGATGTGCTCTAGCAATGTTGTCTATAGGAGCCTTGAAAAAGAAGTTTCATATTTTAATATAGAATAGGATATATCACACACTTTATATGAGAACTAGTTCATTCATAGTACATTAAGTAATTGAGAAATACTTATTATGGAATCTGTAGCTAAAATCCCTCTGTTTTTATTCTCCTGATGAACATTTGGTTTATTTATAATGCCTTTACACTACTAATAATTCTGCCTTTAACATTCAGGTATAGTCTTCTTGTGCATAGAGATGAATTCTTATGAGAAAACTCCCTAGGTAACCTACTATGCATGTCTTTGTTTTGTGAGGCCATTCAAATAGTTTCACAATGAATATACACTAAAATACTTTCTTATGGTGTATTAGAGATCTTGTTTTCTAAATCCTGGTCTGATTTTTGTACATCAATGCTTCATTTTTGTTTACGGGGTACATGGCATATTATTCAGTTTAGAATACATGTGGCAAAAAATATCATTTAAAAAATCACGAAACACATACTAAGTAAGTTTAACAAACTCATATTAAGTAAGTTTGAACAAAGAATGGAGATTATAAATTGAATTGGTGACAAAGAATCTAAGAAGTTAAATGTTTGTTCTTCAATGGTAGAATGGTATGTACATAATGTACTACTGCTAAATTTTGTTGCAATGTGTTTGTACATTCTATATAGCAAAATGAAAATATATTAAAAATCATACTGGCCTTTATGATTATTCTTATATCCTACTAGTAGTTTTTTTCTTTTATATTTTATTTATTTATTTATTTTGAGGGAGAGAGAGAGAGAGAGAGAGAGAGAGAGAGAGAGAGCTAGAGATAGAGAACGGGCATGTCAGGGCCTCTAGCCACTGCAAATGAATTCCAGACGCATGACCCACCCTGTGCATCTGGCTTACATGGGTATTCGATAATTGAACCAAGGTCCTTAGGCTTTGTAGGCAAGCGCCTTAAGTGCTAAGCCATCTCTCCAGCCCTCCTACTAGATTTTTTTGTAATCATAACTAAGAATAAGAGCCTTTCATTTTGCAAAGCAAAGACTGGACATCCCTCTGCCACAGCAGATGGAAAGTAGCAGCAGGACAGAGCCTAACAGGTAGAGCTACTATAACGTCCATAAGCCGGTACTCAATAATGTCCCTTCTCCAGCAAAACTTCACCTCCCAAATTGCCATCATCTGGGGATGAAGCATTCAGAACACATGAGAAACATCTGATTTAAACTACCATAACCCCAAAAGAACTAGAAATACGATTCCATCAGCTACTTGTACATCAATGCTCAAGGCATCAGCATCCACAATAATCCAATAGTAAGAACAGTACAAATATTGGGGCAATGAATGGACAAAGAAGGTATATATACTTGTAACCAATGAGGATGTAACCCTTAAAAGGAATGAGAGTAAAATGATAACATCACAAAGAAGTATCCAGGCATTATATCAAGTAAAATAAAGTCTGAGACAAAATGACAAGTACTGCCATAATTCTACCTTTATGAAACACCAAGAGCAATCAGGTGTACAGACATGAGTGTAGAATAATTGTTTCAAAGGTTTGGAGTTAAGAATATATAAAGTTATTGTTCAATAATTATACAATTTCATTTTACTAAGAAGAAATTCTAGAGACTGGTTTATGTTGCAATTGATTAAATTTAAGTGAAGTAACCCCCAATGTCCTTAGCATACCTTTCAGTATAGACAAGAGGATGTTTTAACTTTAATTTTCTAATTTTTAAATTCTATCAACATAGAATTGCTTCCCTTAGATAGGACTAAGCTCCTAAGGAATTTTAAAGCATATTTCCAACAGCATCTCAAGCTAGGATGCTACATAATTCTTTTCTTTTAGATTTAGAACTTTATTGTATGAACATATTTTATATTGGTCCTATTCCCATCAAGTTATCCTCATGAGTTCCCTCTCCCCTAACCCCATTTCACTGAGGGCTCTACTCTTGGGGGTATTGGTATTCACTGTGGGGTCATGAATATATCACTCACTCTCTGTATGTGGTCGTGAGTGGAGCAATACTCCACAATACACAACCAAAACTGTACCTCTTACATTCTTTCTGTCTCTTATTCCATAATGTTCCCTGAGCCTTGAGAGGTATGCGATATACCTCATTTCATGTTGAGTTCTCAGCAATCTCTGGTTGTCTGCTTTCATGTGTTTTGAGTCTCCTCAGTGTCTATCACCATCTCTTTGGAGGACATTCTCTGGCTAACAGTGATAGTAGCACTCATATTTAATCTGACACTTCCTCTTTAATGTTTCCTTGACTCTGACAGACATAATAGAGATGACTCCTCATGATTGGCAGTTGGCTTTCTTTTCTTGACATACTGTTTGATCTTGGGTTGCTATGGTATTTGCTATGATCTATCCAAGAGTGGGAATATCATAGACAGAGATAAACATAGATATTTAGAAGATATTTTCGTTGACAAAGCTTCTGCTTTCAGACAAAAAACAGTGGGCGGAAGACTCTCTAGAGTCTATGACCTTCCAAGCTATAGACTTCTGACTTGGTTCTTCAAACCAGGTTCTCTATCACGGAATGGGTCTCATATCCAAACATACAGTAGTTTATTATCTGAATAGGCTGTGGGCCACTATTTTAAGGGTGTGCACATCTTACCTGGCTGATTTATTTTACAGCTTTTAGGATCCAATACAGTGCAGTTCATCCTGTTTGTAACTTTCATTCTTCAGTAGGTCACATAGCAATTCCAGTACTATGAGAGGTAGCCAGAAGAACACTCTCTTCCATTTCATTTCCAGCATGATATCTAAATGCCCCAAAATGGCAGCCTGTGATATCTTCAGCAATAAGGTCTTACATTTAGATCTGTTGGGTAGCCAAGAGGTTTGGCCATGTCCTGCATTGCTTTGTGGGCCTTGTGACCCTCCTTGACCAACAGCACACCAGGGGATAACCCTGTTTAAACACTGGAATTTACCAGCAACTGCCTATGGCTTTGGCATAAAATTTTTCTTCACTGTTGAGGTTCAAAGTTGAACCTTTAACCCATTCCACACCTCCCTTCATGGCATGTGGTAATCTCCAGCAAGAGATACATTTGTATATTATCTGCTGCACTGTCCTGTTCAGAAAGGCTTGACGTGATGGCAATACTAATTTTCCTACCTCCTCTGCATGGGGAAACCAGCACCTCTAACTCCTCCCTGTCTTCTCTGTAGATTAGATAGGTAAATCCAAATTCTTTCTAGTGTAAACACCTTTGATGATGAGCTTTAAGAATCAATCCCCAGGTGTGCCCTCTTTAAAATTCCTAATTAGTTACTTATCTCTTGCCTACAAACTTCATAGTATATATACCAACCTTTCCTGAGACGTACTCACTTTAAGTTCTTTAATAAGCTACTGCTATGTGAACCTCACCTATAACCTTGAATATGACCAGATGAGCTTTTCCTGATGAAAGGCAATTGCCCCTCTTGGCTGTGTGATTTTCTGCCAGGAGTTTAAACCTTGCAAGATGACTCCAACAATTTTGTTTGAGAGATCTCTTATCTGTAACTCCATCAATGCACACCTGCAAGGTGCTTCTGCCAAAACTATCCCCACTCATACTAAGAGAGTTTTACATTCAATTAGTTAACCAAAATGAAGGTTTTTATTGTACTGATGCCTGCCATCATTAGTTATCTGTAACTCCCCTTCTCATTCCCTTACCCCAGCTCCCACAGGCCTTTTCACCCCAAGTATTCAGTCCCTCCACTTGCCTGTCAAGTATTCCCTCCTGTCATCCCTTCTTACTTCCCCTCTGTAAACCTCATTCTAACTTCCTTAGCAATAGTATTGATGCTTATAACTTATCAACATGTTAGGATCTGGACAAAAGAGAGAACATCACGCATTTGTCTTTCTGAGGCTGTGTAAACTTACTTAGTATGATTTTTTCCAGGTGCATAATTTTCCTGAAAATTTCATGATTTCACTTTTTATTAACCCCTGAGTAGAATTCTACTGTGCAAATGCACCACCTGTTCATTATCTATGTATCAGTTAATGGGCATCTGGGCTGATTCCTTTTCGTAGCTACTGTGAATAGAGCAGCACCAAACATTATTGAGCAAGTATTTCTGTTCTAAATAGTAGAGCTTTTAGAGCATATGTTCAACAGTGGTAGAGCTTGGTCAAAGGGTAGATCTATTTTTAGAATTTTGAGGAATGTCCATACTGATTTTTTAAATAACATTTTTATTGGAGAGAGAGAGACAAAAATGGGCATGCCAGGGCCTCCAGCTAAAGCAAATGAACTACAGACACATGTTCCACCTTGTGCATCTGGCTTATGTGGTTCTTGGGGAATCAAACCTACATCCTTTGCCTTTGCAGGAAGTTCCTGAACCACTAATCCATCCCTCTAGCCCGATACTTATTTTCAGAATGGCTATATAAGTTCTACTTCCATCAACAGTGAGTGAGGGCTCCTCTTTCCTCATACCTATCCAGCATGTATTGGCATTCGATTTTTTGCTAATATTCTAACCTGAGTACAATGGAGTCTCAAAGTAGTTTTAATTTTGCTGGGTATAGTAGTTTAGGTTGTCAGAAGTGGTTTTTAAAAATTTGAAAAACTGTATTCCAAGCTGTTCTGGATTTTAGAATTCCACTGAAAGAAATTGGTTGTAATTCTGATGGGCTTACCTTTATAAATGATGAGTTTTCTCTTACAACTTTTAGTACTCTCTTTTTTCTATGTTTATTGTTTTAAATATAATGTGGCATGGTGAATTTCTTCTCTGCTTTTGCCTATTTGTTGTTCTGTGTGCTCCTTTGCTTTAGTAGGCCTGTCTTTTGTAAAATTTAAGATTTGTAAGGTTTTCTCTTTTTTTTATGTCATTGGGCTTCGGTTCTACCCCTCCTTGCATATCCATTGTTGGTCTTTTTAAGATATCCCACATTTCCCTTACTTATTTATTTTTATATGGCATTAATTTGGGACTCTGGATATATTTCCTCTCTTATTCTCAACCCTTGATAGTCTGTCCTCAACATGACATATTCTGTTGATGAGGCTTTTGGGGACCCTTTTATTTTCTTTTTTAAATATTTGATTTATTTATATACAAGCATAGAAGAACAGGAGCAGAAAGAAGTGGGCACACCAGAGCCTCTAGCAACTGCAAACAAACTCCAGGTGCTTGCACCACTTTGTGAATCTGACTTTACATGGACACTGGGGAATCAAACTAAGTTCTTATGTTTTGATGGAAAGTTGTTAAAACACTGAGCCATCTCTCCAACTCTTATCAGCCTTTTATTTTATTTTATTTTTTTGTTCATTTTTATTTATTTGAGAGCAACAGACAGAGAGAGAAACAGGCAGATATATAGAGAGAGAGTGAGAATGGGCACGCCAGGGCTTCCAGCCACTGCAAACGAACTCCAGATGCATGTGCCCCCTTGTGCATCTGGCTAACGTGGGTCCTGGGGAATCGAGCCTTGAACCAGGATCCTTAGGCTTCACAGGCAAACGCTTAACCGCTAAGCCATCTCTCCAGCCCCATTATCAGCCTTTTAAATGACTTATTTCATGTTTGTCTTTGTGTTTTTCTTCATTGTTTTCATTTACCTATTCAATGCCATTTTCATTTTCTTGATGTAATTATTGTCTCTTGGAATAATCCCTGCATTTGATCATGTTCCCATTCATTTAATTCTACTATATTTTAGTTCATTTTTGGAGGTGATGTTTATTATTCATTTTGTCATGTCTTTATTGAGTTCTCTTCCATTTTATTCATCAACCTATTGAGTTCTTTTTATTTTCTATTCCACTTCATTGAGCCATTTAAAAAGGAATGTTGTTTTTCTTAGTTTCAGCCGGGGCCCTTTTGAGATATAAACAAGCAAGGGGGCTGTTTTCCTGATGAACCGGATACCAGCCCAAGGGGGAAGGAGATCAGCACAGAGAAGAATCAACTCCTACTAAATCAGAGAGCCAGAGCCTCAGAGGCCCCCAACACCTCATCACTGAAGCAGACCAAAAATGAACCCAACATGGCTCAGGGAAATTTTGCGGAAAAGGGGGAGGAAAGAATGTCAGAGCCACATGTTGGGTCATGATATGCAGAGACATTTATCTTACCCATAACTGTGGGCTAACTCCACAATGCATGACCCGTATACCTCAACAAGGAGGGGCCAAGGGGAGGGGGTAGGTCACGGATGAGCCTAATAATGGTACCAAACTGACTGTATTTGCTGAATACAAAACTAACTAATAAAGGGGAAAAAAAAAAAGAATGTTGTTTTTTGTTTTTATTTGTTTATTTGAGAACGACAGACAGTGAGAGAAAGAGGCAGAGAGAGAGAAAGAATGGGTGCGCCAGGGCCTCCAGCCACTGCAAACGAACTCCAGATATGTGCGCCCCCTTGTGCATCTGGCTAACCTGGGTCCTGGGGAATTGAGCCTCGAACCTGGGTCTAGGCTTCACAGGCAAGTGCTTAACAGCTAAGCCATCTCTCTAGCCCCATTGAGCCATTTTTCATGGCCTCATTAAGTTTATAGAATAGGCTTATTGTAAATACATTTTTTAAATTCTATTTCTTGAGTTTCCTCTAAATAGTTTTCACTGAAGTTTTCCAGTTTGGGATACACATGCTTAGTGTGGATATCTTGCCTTGGATTCTTATTTTATTTTTGTAGTATTGGTATTTGCCCATCTTGAGGTAGTCCTTGTTTTCCTGACAATGTGGCAACAACAGCTCTTGTGGAGTCCTGTTGAGTGGCATGGCCATACATGATCCAGGTGGGCATGGAATGACAGTCTGAAGTAGCAAATCTGCAGGTTTGCACTGGGCACACTGGAAACCTAGCATACTCCTGTGTGAAGTCTCCACCTTTGTTCGAACTTATCCTAGGCAGCCTGTGAGGTCAGTGCCAGATGGATCTGATCCCCAACCCTAGTCAGTGACGGTGTCATTTCACTTGTGAGTTGTTGGAGACTGTGCTCACTTGGACAATGTGGTCTACTCATTGTCCAAGGTTTGGATTGTGATCAGTGCAGGAGTTGCTACTCAGGCCACATAGACAGGGGGATCCTACATCATTTTATTTTATTTTGTTTTTTTGGTTTTTCGAGGTAGGGTCTCACTCTAGCACAGGCTGACCTGGAATTCACTATGGAGTCTCAGGGTGGCCTCGAACTCACGGCGATCCTCCTACCTCTGCCTCCCGAGTGCTGGGATTAAAGGCGTGCGCCACCACGCCCGGCTTCCTACATCATTTTTAATACACTGGGCAATGCTAATTTCTTACCAAGTTCAACATTGCTGTGTCTACTGATAAACATAATACGACTTGGTATTCCATTGCAGTTCTTATTGGTGCAAAAAGCATATAGACATGATATTTACAAGACTACCTGGGAGAAATGTTTTTGTAATAAGAAAACATTTATTTTCATGAGTCCAGAGTGAGAACAAAATAATCTGCTATTGTCATCATTCCCTGTTTCTTTATGATTTACCTCATTTAAATTCCTTTATGGAATTTAGAAAGTATTCTTAAAACAATTTTTAACAAGCTCTGAAATTTCATGTATTGCATCTTAGCTATTGAATACAACCACACTAACTGTAGTTTGTGCTTGGGTAGGACCCTTGTTTAGGACACATATGCAACTGAAATATGAATATATAGCTGATATGGAGGATTATATCTGGAATGAGATTTTGTGGGTTCCTTGACAGTATAGAAACATGCCAATGAACAAATAAATTTAGGATATCCCAGATTCTTGTCTTATGAATTTAAAGAATTAAAATACATAGACTAGAGGGTAACATTTAGAGACTTTATTAGATTAAGAGAAGGAAAGAGGAGGAAATACAGAGAGGTCCCACCATGAGGGAGGTGAACGTGGGTGAATCCCATGTGGGAGTGTGAGCAGTAGGGGGAAGGGTTGGTTCTCCCATCCTCTCAGCCAAGTAGATGAGGAAAGCCTTACTGGAACCTGGATGTTAAGGTGTCAGCAAAAAGAGAGACCACCCACCGGGTAATCTTCTACTTGTAACCTTTTTCCTTCCTGCTCAGGTGGGCCAGAGTGTGGACTGATTGGCCTGGACTAGGAGCTCAAGAAGAGGCCAGCCATAAACCAAGTTTTGGGGCTGAGCTTAACCAGCCACAATACCAGGATCAGGTTTAAATTCTAGGAATGGGGAACTACCTTACAGGGAGGTGCTCAGGTTGTTCATAGGAAAACAGGTCTAGAGTAATTCTTTTAGGCAAGAGAAGTTTTAGCATTCTTTGATCTCTAGCAAAGTGGAGACTGCAAGGGAAGACATTCTTGCCTTTACTTTCAAGAGCCCAGTCATGCTACCTGCATCATGTCTAATACATATGCAAATGTAAACATTCAATCAAGTAATAGTTTAATCATGTGCTATATATTTCAGAGAGCCTCTAAGTGAAACTTTTGGAAATGGAAATGGTCCAAAGTCTACTTTCAAATAATAATTATACACACACACACACACACACACACACACACATATATATATATACATATATATATATATATATCTGAATGTTTGAAGTATTTGAATAATCCTTTTTTGTTACTTGCATATATATATATATATATATATATATATATATATATATCTGAATGTTTGAAGTATTTGAATAATCCTTTTTTGTTACTTGCGTAATTAAAGCATTGGGACTAAAATCACAGTGGATACTAATTGTTTTCTTCTTAATGTGACTATAAATTTATTCTAGATTGTTTGGTAATCTGTGTTTGAAGAGAAAGTTTTTACTTGGTGTATTAATCTCTCATAACTACCCATCCTTTAAGAACAGGACTGAATGGGGGAACATTAAGCACAGCCAGCTATGCTTTTGTAAAAATATCTTTTCTCTACTTTTCTTGCTTTGTAGAAAAGAAGAAAGAAATGATCAAATATGTGAGGTGTGATCTCTTATGAAGCCTATCTAGAGAGTTTGTGAACTCCAGTTTTGAGCTGTTATCACAGTGGTGATTTCTGTGAGCTCTCTGATTCCTCATTATCTCTCTGTTGTTCCCCTTGAACCAAAGCATGCGAGGGCAAGGTCAAGCTGTGGTTATTGGAAGTCAGGGTTCTGTTAGACTGAAAAGCTAGTTGACCCTCTTTGTTTTGGCACTATGACTTCAGATTAAATGGAAAAAAAATCATTTTATTCGGCTTCTCTAAAATATTTCCCACATCTCATGGTGAAGAAAACCTGATAAAAAGATTGGAAAATAAAGTATACATTGTCAACTTAGAAACCAGACTGTGATCCTGTTTTACACTTTTGTTCTCCACTGGATGCTGTGAACTAAGCTGTTGCTTCTCCTTCCCATTCCTATGCCACTTGTAAAAAGGAAGTTAGCAGAACCAGCTATATCCTGACTTGTATCAGTCTGCTATTGTGTCAATCCATACTAGAGATAACCACAATGCTGGACTTCCTCTCCTCCCCGTGCAATTGTGTACAGTTGATAGTTACTAAGGTTGCACAGCTCGCTCCCCACTTTATGACCTTATTGTTGTCTGTTCCATGCCAGACCTTAGGCACGAATTCTGCATAATTGACTATAAAAGTGGGGTCGCCCAGACTCAGGGTGTTGGATGTATTTCTGAAGCACAAGCTTCCCTCCAATCAACTGATGTAATAACAAATTCTTGAATTCTCCAATCCTTTCTGAGTGGCAGTTGGATTTCTTACTGAAATTTCTTCAACAATGGTATTCTCTACTGTGGGTATACTTACTTTACGTAACTAAGAACTGTTTTATTCAAGTTTATGAGTTCAAAATATATATATCATAAAAGAGAGTAAAAAGCTTTTAAAATTGATTTGGTAGAAATCTTTATGAACATATTGATAAAGTTTAATATATGTGTTTATATTTATCATGTATTATGAGTATCATGCTAGTTTGCAACAGGCTAATCTTTGCACAGGCTAAACCTGGGGCCATGGAAAAATATGTACCTTAGATGGACCTCATAAAACATGAGGAACTCATCAGGTTCTCCAAAGATTTCTTGATAAGATAAGCAGAAATCAAACAACTCCAGATCTGAGCTAATAAACATGAGTCAAGCATTTCCCAATCAGAGGAGACATGCTGGAATCAAACAACTTTGGATTTGTAGTATGCTGAGAATAATAAACATTTTACAGTTTGGCTTAGACTCCCTAAGGGATTTTCTTTTCTAAACTCTCAATAAATCTGTGAGTAAAGTCAGTATGGGGCTTCACTCCAGTGGAATTCCCTGGCTCTTCTTCAAGCTCTATCTTATGTGTCATGTGATCATCTTGTGTCCTCATAGGTGCTGCAGAATGGGTAACAACAACATATAATGTTTCAACACAAAAGACACAACTCTCACCTCAAAGGGGGTAAGAAATAGTTTATTCTATAACCAAATATGAGTGACTATGGTCTGAGATCATAGATTTAGGTTAACCCAATTCCATGTTCTAATGTGTTTAAAAAATCATGAAGTCTTTAATGTTACAGCACAAAAAGAAAAAGTCATAAATTGAGGCAATTTTCAAATCCATAGGCTGACCATCAAGTAGGCAATTATAGAAAAGTGGAGGGGGCAGGTTGGAGAATTTACTTAGTGGTTAAGGCACTTGCCTACGATGACAAAGCATCCAGGTTCAGTTCCTCAGGACCCATGTAAACCAGATGCATAAAGTAGCACATGCGTCTGGAGTTTGTTTGCAGCAGCTGAAGGACCTGGCATGCCTAATCTTTCCCTCCCTCTCTTTCTCTATACCTGCCTCTTTCTCTCTCTCTCTCTCTCATAAATAATAAATAAATAAATAAAAGTGGAGGGGGGTTTAAATCATAGACTTTATTTTATCTATTTATTATTTTAACTGATTATACTCTTTTACTCTCTCTCCCTTGTTCCTTTTTCCCTGGGGCCCTCCTCTGTGGGGTTATGGGATTTACTGTGGGATCATTGAAACCTCAGTCAATCCCAACGGGATAATGGGGGAACTGTCCCTCAAAGTATACTCACCCACTCTGTGGCTCCTTCCCCATCCCTCCAAGATCTCCCCTAGCCTCTATACCCTGCCCTCCCCTGATTTGTCAGGTAACTCTTCTTCTCCTCCATAGTTATTCTCTCAACTGGTCTCATTCTAGACTTCTGCCCATATTTCTGGGGCTGACTCCCATTTCTACTCATCTCTAATTGATCCCAGTTAGGAAGCACAGATGACAGAGTACATGCAGCATTTGTCTTTCCATGTTTGTGTGACCTTGCTTTGAATGATTTCCAACTCCATCCATTTACCTGTAAATTTTATTGGCTCATTTTTTTCTTACTGCTGAGTAGAATTCCATTATGTATATGTCACATCTTCATTATCCATTCATTAGTCGATGGGCATCTGTGCTGATTCGAGTTCCTAGCTATTGTGAATAGAGCAGCTACAAACATGGCTGAGCAAGTGTCTCTGTGGTAAAGAGCAGAGTCTTTAGGATATATGCCCAGAAATGGTATTGCTGGATCAAATGGTAACTCTTTTTGCCAATATTTTTTTTGTTTCCTTCAGCCATTCTTAGAAATCCTCTTTGATTACTCTTTACCCCAATTCTTCCCATTCAATAAACTATTTGTTCATGCTTTTATCAAGTTTGTTTAAAATGCTTATTGAGATTTCACTGTAGACTTCTATGTCTTGGGTTTCCTCTAAACTTATATTGGAGGCTTCCCTTGCAGGAATACATAATCTTGGTGGGGATCCTTTGCTGGGTGTTGTTTGTTGTTTGCTTGCATTGGGTTATGCCCTTCTTGAATTCAGTATTCTCACCAAAGATGCAGCAATAGCAGCTCTTATATAGCATGTGTTATGTAGCGTGGTCTAAGTAGATTAAGGTGGGTGTGGGATTGAAGATTGCCCACTAGATTGAGGTGTGTGCTCTTGAGCCTGAACCTGCTTTACTTTGGGTATGGCTTATCTGGGCAGTTCTGGATAAGACTCTGGAGGACCTGGCTTTCTTAGTGTCTCAGATGAGGGTTTCTCATTGGTCTTATTTGCTGCCTGGCTTTTTGGGGTGAAATTGGCTCCAAGTTTCTCCTAGCAGCTGATACCAGTGCACATTTGCCCTGTACTTCAGTCTTTCTTCAGATAATTTTTTTGAGGGTGGTGGGCTTGGAAGGTGAATGTGAGAAGTAGGATCCAAGTTGGTTGGCTGCTTCCAGCTGTTCTCCCTTTGGTTGTGCCCTCCCAGGCAGTTTCCCAGGGATGCCCCCCCCCCCCCTTGGTGCATAACCTCCGAGCTCAGCCCAGTCTCACAGTGTCATTTGGCAGGGCCCTGCTCCCAGTGTCTCCTGTGCCTGGCCTAGCCCTCTCTGCCAGCTGCTCAGGGATGGCTGTACCCTTGGCATGTGTTGCCCGAGCTCAGCATGGACTCACAACGGCATGTGTTGAGGCCCTGTTCCCAGGCTTCCACCACAGACTTTAGATACTTATCTGATGATCTTCTTAGCCCTTGGGAAGTGATCTGCTAGTACATTCCAAAAAAATGACACCTGATCAAGTGATAATCACATGGATGTCAGGTCAGACACGGAAGTGGGCAATAATGGCTATTGAGGAGCTAAAGGTAGCCTAAGGTAGTTAGGCTCTGATCTCGCTACATTCCATCTCTCTGTGATCACAGGAACTTTATCAATACATTCTGCCTTGCTGCAAGTAGGTGTAGCCAATGCAATGCTTTCCTAGGAACTTTAGTTTGGAAATGTATAACAAAGAAATGATAGCTTTGGCAGAACTTATTTAGGCAATGCAAGTTATTAAGAAAATTTCTTATTTCTTAGTCAAATGATTCAGATTGGAAAAAATGTGTTCATGCAATTGATGCATGCAGTTCTATCTGCATAACAAATGTAAATATCTTATTGTATCTTCCAGCCAGACTTTATGAATGATAAATATTACCCTAGCCATATTGATTGCGCAGTGAGTCACATCAGTCAATAAAACTACAGCTGTAAGCTACATGCATAGCCAAGCTCAAAGGAAGTACTCAATAGCCAGTGATTGATAGGGTTCTGAATTTCCAGATTGGCTTTTATTTGTGAGATATATATGCACACACACATATTTGTAGATAATTTGCCTAGACAATTTTTGATAGTTGTGTATCGATAGTCTTTTGCAGAACTCCATATTTGCAAATTCAGATATAAAAATCATGAACTTTTATTAGCCTATTAGAAATATTGTCCATGCACATACATTCTAGCACAATGTATTTCTATTACATTACTATCTGATCCTTTACAAATTCAGAGAAGGCAGGAAGTGTGACTGAAATTTCTAAAGAAATACTTTTTATACCAATGCTGCAAGAGAATAAAATGATAGATATAAAATAAATCAATTTAGCCAGTCCTCTTCAAATATTGAAAATATTTGAAAAATAAGAGATATTGTAGTTCTGTTGCTTTGCTAAATACAAATATAGCATGCATATAGACACCAAGGTTCATGACTTTAGCCACCTGAAGGATAATGTAAAAATAATCAGCAACTTGATAGGAAGTAAGATAATGAAGAATACTGCTAAATGTGGTGACATGGAGATGACAAGTCTCAATAAAAATGCTCGACTAACTAGTAAAAAGGAAAACAAGAAAACAAAAACCCATGTGACCAAAGACAACGACCTGAGAATACTTTTGGACTACCACCTGTCTGATGATAGCCCAGTTTTCAGCACTGGTTTCAGTTTTGAGTAAGTGTTCTTAGAACTGGAATTTGCATATGTTATTACCATCATTTTTTTCTCTTATTTTTTTAAAATTAGTTTTGTATTCAGCAAATACAGTCAGTTTGGTACCATTATTAGGCTCATCCGTGACCTACCCCCTCCCTTGTCCCCTCCTTGTTGAGGTATACGGGTCATGCATTGTGGAGTTAGCCCACAGTTATGGGTAAGATAAATGTCTCTGCATACCATGACCCAACATGTGGCTCTGACATTCTTTCCGCCCCCTCTTCCGCAAAATTACCCTGAGCCATGTTGGGTTCATTTTTGGTCTGCTTCAGTGATGAGGTGTTGGGGGTATCTGAGGCTCTGGCTCTCTGATTTTTCTCTTGTTGATCTCCTTCCCCTTTGTGCTGGTATCTGGTTCATCAGGAAAACAGCACCCTTGCTTGTTTCGCCAATTTTCCTTAGTTTCAGCCAGGTCCCTTTTGAGGTATGATGGGATGGCTCTCTCCTTAGGATCTACATCTATCTGAAAAAGAGAAGCAGATTCTCCAATGGAGAGTAAGTTAGCACCAGGACAAATGAGATAACCCTTACTTTTTTAAAAGAGAAATTAATAGGTGTAGGCCCTCTTGTAGCCCATGATTGATGGTAGCTTGATATTGGAGAGTGGGCTTATGTTTGGATATGGTTCTGACTTGTTTCCCAGCTCCAGCTATGGGTCCCGTACCACTGAGGGGATTAGTTAGCCAAATTGAGAGCAGTTGGTTCCCCACCATGGCTGTGTGCCACTATTGCACTTGTGTGGGCATCACAACAAGTTATTTGCTGCTAAGTAGGTTAGACCATGAGCTGCTTGGACAGATATTGGTCATTTTCCATCATTTTGATTCAATTTTAGTTTATTTGAGAAAGTCTAGTAAAGTATCTCTGTAGCTGCTGCATACATAGTGTATATACCTATTACTAATTATTCATTTAACAAGTACAATGATAGCACATCATTACAGAACTAAGTCTAAGGTTTATTGTTAAAGTTTCAGTCTTAAGGGAAAATAAATTGCATCATCTGTTGTTTTATAAAAGTAGAATTCCAGCCAGGTAAGGTAGCACTGGTGTTTAATCTCAGCACTTGGAAGGCAGAGGTAGGAGATCACCGTGAATTTGAGACCAACGTGAGACTTCATAGTGACTTTCAGGTCATCCTGAGCTAGAGCAGGACCCTACCTTGAAAAAAGAATAGATTTCCCACGACATAAAATTTGGTTCAACATTTTTGTGAAGGTCTGCAAGGATCTATGAACATTGTTGGAACAATTCAATAAGGAGTGTCAGGGAGCTGGAGTCTTCAAGTAACATTCAAGAAGAAATATAGTACTCTCATAAGAAATGGTAAAGTATAGAGAAGAGCCAATTTTCCATTGAAGATATCAATAAACAGAATTTTGCAGTCAGGTTCCCATTGCTGATAGAAATCACCCAATCAAGAACAGCTTCTGGAAAAAAGAGGTTTATTTTGGCTTACAGGCTCAAGGGGAAGCTCCATGATGGCAGGGGAAAACGATGGCATGAGCAGAGGGTGGACATCATCCCCTGGCCAACGTAAGTTGGACCATAGCAACATGAGAGTGTGCCAAACACTGGCATGGGGAAACAAGCCATAACACCAATAAGCCTACCCCCAACAATACATTCCCTCTAGGAAGCATTAATTCTCAAATCTCCATCAGTTGGGAACCTATCATTCAGAACACCTAAGTTATATATATATATATATGGTATGTATGTAGCAACTAATAGAGTGAGTAATGAAAAAGTTGACAAGCTGGAATTTGAGGAAATGTCTGTCAATTTACTGGCTGATCACTTAGGTGGTGGAATAAGATAAAGAGTTAAGAGAAGTCACTGAACAAAGAGATGACTTTCCCACTAATAAAGAAAAAGCTAAACCTGGTGAGAATCCATTAAACCACATCAAAATTAGCAAATATTCAGTTCAGTAAAACTATAATGAAGCATAATAATCAATAAAGTTATACAAATGGGCATGTTTTTATTATTTTTACATAAAAAAGAAATGGACAGAAACCATCACCAAGGAAATTCAGATATTGAACTTATTGGTAAAAGATTTTAAGCCAGATCTCTAAAATGAAATTAAGGATGGAACAGAATGTGAGAAGTGATTTTCAAAAGAAATATAGTTTAGTAATAAAGATATAGAATGTTTAAAATAGTAGCCAAGTGAAAAATTCCAGATCTGAAAAGTATAATAGCTGAATTGAAAAGTTTTTTAAGTGGAACTTAACAGATTCTAACAGGCAGAGCAACAACAACAACAAAAAAATCATCAGTTCAGGATGCTTGGGTTGAATTAATGCAAACAAATAACCAAAAAAAAAATCAATAAAATTTAATAGGGCCACAGTAACCTGAAATACCATCAACCATACCAATGAGTACATTATGGGAATTCTAGAAGTAGGTATACATAGAAGAAAAGACATAGTTGAAAGTCTAATTATGTAATGTGGCAAATTTGAAGAAATATATGAATCTACACAACCATAAATCGCAATCCATTGTTAGCAAGATAAACAAAGAGATTTACTTGAAAACATACTCTGTTCAAACTGTGAAGGCCAAAAGTAAAATATTTTAGTGTTCTCAAACAAACCATATTCTATTTGATTAACAGCTTATGTCTCATGAGAAAACCTGGAATCCAGACATAGAAAAACATATATAAAGTTTGTCTTGAAGAAATATCAAAGTAAATTAGTCAATGAAAATTAATCCATGAGCTTTTAAGCTATTTCCAATTATCTTTTGACAGTTGTCAGACTTACAAGAAACAAAATTTCTCATTGCTTTACTCAATTCGTCTTTTAATTTATCACTTGCTATTTTCTTTTTGTTTCCTTAATGTATACTGTTTTGTATCTTCTTTATTATTCATGCTATTTTTTTGTTGCTACAAAAAAGGGGGGGGCTGGAGAGATGGTATAGTAGCTAAGGCTCTTACCTGCAAAGTCTAAGGATCCATGTTTAATTCTGCAGTTACCACATAAGCCAGATGCACAAGGTGACACATGCATCTGGAGTTTGATCACAGTGGCCAGAGGTTCTGGTGCACCCATTCTCTCTCTCTGTCTTTCTGTCTCTAATAAATAAATAAATAAGAATACTTCTTTAAAGAAAAAATGTTAGATTTTTCCTCTCTCAAAAAAAAAATTATTTGCCCTGTAAAACCATGTTGCATCATTTTCCTTTCTTTGGCACTTTTACACCAACATAATATGCATTATGCATTTATTGTAGTATAAGAACATCACATGTATTGATTCTCATACCAATTCTACATCACCTTATTTGTAGATACCCCTATTACCATGTAACAATAAATAATTTGACAAACATTGAATAGTATATTAGTAATAATGTTACAATAAGGCATTGCAAATACCACATATCCATTTAACAACAGTTTTGATAATAAAATTGGTTTAAATGACTTATATAACTAATGGACCCCATAAATAGTTGAAAACAGAAACTTAGGACATAACGAGAGGCTTTGTCTATAAAGAACTCGCTGTGGCAGGAGCAAGCTGTAGCTAGTTTAATCAAATCAGTTAACTCTGGGTTTATCAAGAGACTTTTCTCAAAACACAAGGGTGAAAACTATTAAGGAAGACACTCAGGTTTCAACCTCTGACTTCCATACACATGTGCACTTACTTGCACATGCCTGAGTATCCACGTACATATAATCATACATACTCATACATACCCTACACCAATCTTGTGAGAGCATTATCCTTTAGTAGTCAGAGGCCTAATCATGTACAGACCTTATTTTGTTCACTCAGTTGACACAAATACTTCATTCTTTAGTCTCCTCATAACCGTGAATCATAAAGTAATTCAAGGTGTTATTCCTGATGCATCAAACATCAATAAGCTATGACTAACAAAATTAGAAATTTAGAGGAAAGCATAGAAAAATGCTCTAGATTAAGAGGTGTGGATAAAACAGAAGTTGAAGTGTTAGTGTGATTTTCATGTTACATGGAAGGAAAGAACTTTTACTTTGTTTAATCCCCTTAATTTTAGTAATCAAAAGTCAACCTTGGTTGGTATATGAAGGATAGGAAGAGTATAGCATGCCCTACTTGATATTTACATTTGTTGATGAAGGCATTTCTTCAAATATACACATTAAATTCACATATTTATCCCAGAACTCCATTGTAAAACCATTTAGGCCACTTCAATATTTTTGTCTTTAGAAAGTGTGATCATTTTCAGAACTCAAGGTAAATAGGAATCTTGTGTGTATGTTTTCTTTTGAATCTATTATATTTGTTTATTTTTAAAATGGTAAGAGTACACTAGATTTCAGAAAGTTTTGTGAGACTTTTAGTCAATTAACAAATATAGGGAGTTTGGGGGAGGACATTGGATAGACAGCTGATGTCATATTAGAAAGTGGTTTGTGTGGGCACTGATCTCATATGAGGAATATTCTCATTTGTGCTAGTTGGCTTAGCTCTGTGGGGAGTCTAAAAATTGAATTATCAATTACTCACAATTTTGACACTTTCATTTAGAAGCCTAAGAAAATCTTATAAAATAATTTAGAAACCACATGAACAATATTGGATTATAGTAATGATAGGAAGGGAGTTAGAATGAGCCATGTTTTTTTTTTTTTTTGGCCATACATACTACTCTAATATGTGTGTATGCACATTAGTTCAGGTATTATGAAAGTTCATATTTCCTGTGTGCTACTGGCTATAAAGATGATAGAGGCAAACAGAACAAGGAACTGCAAAGAATTAAGAAACATTTGTTAGTTGAATACTATCTTAAAAAAATTGCTCCAATATATATTTTAAAAATTTTTAAAGAATTGTTTGAGTGAGTCAACTCTCTGATGTGGTTGAAAATTATTTTTAAAGTTATTTTTTTTCCTTAAGAGAAACTTGAGACAGAGTGAGGTCCAAATACAATTTCTAACCTATAGCAGTTAAATCACATGACTTAAACTGATGTTATTTAACTATGTTTTATTAAGCAAAGAATTAACAATCTCATAAGTTCAACTTAGTAAATTTACATTGGGATGCTAAATAAATAAATATGTTTTTTTGTTGTTGTTGTTGTTTATATATCTTATTTGGGGTTGGGAAGATGGCCAAGTGGCTGAAGGCATTTTTTTTCTTCCATTTTTATTTTATTTTATTTTATTTATTTATTTTTTTACAGTCAGTTTGGTACCATTATTAGGCTCATCCGTGACCTGCCCCCTCCCCTTGGCCCCTCCTCATTGAGGAATACGGGTCATGCATTGTGGAGTTAGCCCACAGTTATGGGTAAGCTAAATGTCTCTGCATATCATAACCCAACATGTGACTCTGACATTCTTTCCGCCCCCTTTTCCGCAAAATTTCCCTGAGCCATGTTGGGTCTGCTTCAGTGATGAGGTGTTGGGGGCCTCTGAGGGCTCTGGCTCTCTGATTTGGTAGGAGTTGATTTTTCTCTGTGCTGATCTCCTTCCCCCTTGTGCTGGTATCCGGTTCATCAGGAAAACAGCCCCCTTGCTTGTTTCGCCAATTTTTCTTAGTTTCAGCCAGGGCCCTTTTGAGGTATGATGGGGTGGCTCTCTCCTTAGGATCTACATCTATCTGAAAAAGAGAAGCAGATTCTCCAACAGAGAGTAAGTTAGCATCAGGACAAATGAGATAACACTTTTTTTTTTTTAATAGAGAATTTAATAGGTGTAGGCCCTCTTGTAGCCCACATTATAGCGGCTCAATTTGTAATAGCTAAGTGCTGGAATCAACCCAGATGTCCATCACTAGAAGAATGGATAACTAAGATGTGGTATATCTACACAATGGAATTCTATACAGCAGTAAGAAAAAATGACACAATGAAATTTGAGGAAAAATGGTTGAACTTGGAACAGATCATTCTCAGTGAACTTACCCAATCACAGAAAAAAAATCGCCACATAGTCTCACTCATCTACAGCACCTAAACTGAATCTACCCAAGATACCTTACATACCCAGCAGGCACCTCCTAGACTAGACACTAGGATGGAAGGGGAGGGAGGGGAGGGCATCAAAGGGGTGGGAAACACAAATCTAGACACAAATGGCAATGGTACCATAAGTTTCTACTTACTAAAAGACAGACCAAATGACTGATCCTTCACCAGGCCCTTACAGAGAACACCTGAACCACAAGACACTGGAGAGGGTAAGATCAAGGCTGAAGGCATTTGTTTGTAATGCCTCCAGGCCCAGGTTCAATATGCTGGTTTCAGATTGTGCTATGTAAATGCTCATTCAGTACATTGTTCATGAACTAAATATACTGAGATATAGACAGTCACTGGGAAAAGGCAGAGATGTTCTCATCAGTTTTTCCACAGTCCAGTGAGCCCATAAAGTATTTTATACATCACTATTTCTTTTCTCAATTTTTATTAGCATCTTCCATGATTATAGAAAATATCCCATGGTAATACCCTCCCTACCCCCACTTTCCCATTTGAAATTCCATTCTCCATCATATCCCTTCCCCATCTCAATCAGTCTCTCTTTTATTTTGATGTCATGATCTTTTCCTCCTCTTATGATGGTCTTATGTAGGTAGTGCCAGGCACTGTGAGGTTACATCACTATTTTTAATATTATTTATTTATTTTATTTTTAGAACAATCTCACATTTATATACTTATTTTATTTTATTATTTATTAGTTATGTACACAATGTGTACACAGTCATATTGATACCATTGTTAGCCTCCTCCTTGTCCTTACCCTCTTCAGGGACCTTCCTCCTTGAGGAATATGTTTGTTGTGGGGCTAGCCATCAGTTATGGGTAAGAGAAAATGTCTCTGTGCATAATGACCCAACATGTGGCTCTAACATTCTTTCCACCCATTCTTCCTCAAATTTCCCTGAGCCATGTTGTGTTCATTTTTTGTTTGCTTCAGTGATGAGGTCTCGGGAGCCTCTGTGTCTCTGTATATCTGGCTTGGTAGGAGTTGAGTGTTCTCTATGTCTATCTCCTTCACCCTTGTGCTGGTACCAGGTTCAACAAGAAAGTAGCATTCTTGCTCATTTCTCCAATGGTTCTTAGTTCTAGCTGGGGCCCTTTTGAGGAGTGATGAGCTGGTTCTCTCCTGAGGATCTGCATCCATCTGAAAAAAAGAACAGAATTCTCCATCAGAGAGTGAAGGTAGTACCAGATAAGTGGGATAACAATTGTTATTTTAGAGTGAATTTAATAGGTGTAGGCCCTCTTGTAGCCCATGATTGGTGGGAGCTTGATAATGGAGAATGGGCTCATTTTTGGATATGGTTCTGACTTGTTTCCCAGCTCCAGCTATGGGTTCTGTTCCACTGAGCACATCAGTTAGCCACATAAAGAGCAGTTGGTTTCCCACCATGGATGTGTGCCACTATTGCACTTTTGTGAGCATCACATGAAGTTGTTTGCTGCTGTGTAGTTTAGACCATGACTGACTTGGACAGATGTTGGTCATTTTTCCCCAGTCACTCATATAGCACGTTCTGGCACTAGAAGAGCTAACTGTCTGGGGACTGACTCTGTTTCAGCTTCCAGCAAGGTCATTCCATGTTCAGTACCAACAGCACATGGTGCCTTCAGCAGTAGGGTTTTACCATTAACTTTGGTGGGTCGTCAAGTACTCTGACAGAAATCTGTCTTCTTTTGGGAAAACTTGTAGGTCTCTATGATCAACAGCTCATTGTGGATGTTAGCCAAATGCTGGTACTGGGAGTTACAGGCCAACACCAAAGAAAAGAAGGAAGAAAAAGATAGGTAATATAATAGACATAGACAGAAGAGAGAGAGAGAAAGAGAAACAGGAGAAGATTAAGGTCAGTCCTCATCATCCCTTCTCCAGGGCCTTGGCTTTGTGATTCAGGTGTTCCCTCTAAGGATCTGAAGAAGGTTCAACCATTTAGACTGTCTTTTAGGATGTAAACTTTTAAGACTTTTATGGTACCATTGCCATTTTGGTCCAGTTTTGTGTCCCCCACTCCCTAAACCTCCCCTCCTGGCCCACTAACCCTATTGTCTGGTCCTCAAGGTAATTATTAGGTATGTCAGCATCTCGGGTAGATTCAGGTTAGGAGCCATAGATGATTGAGTCTATGTGACAATTATCTTTCTGTAATTAGGTGAGTTCACTGAGAATGATCTGTTCAAGGTTCAAACATTTTTTTTTTTTAATTTCATTGTGTCATTTTTCCTTACTGCTGTATAGAATTCCATTGTGTAGATATACCACATCTTGGCTATCCATTTGTCTAATGATGGACATCTGGGTTGATTCTAGCTCTTATCTATTGTGAATTGAGCAGCTATAAACATGGTTGAACAAATCTCTCTGAGATGAGGAATGGAGCTTTTAGGATAAATTCCCAGTAAGGGAATAACTGGGTCATTTGGTAACTATTGTCAACCTCTTTAGGAGTCTCCATATTGCTTTCCAAAGTGGTTGTACCATCTTACATTCCTACCAACAGTGGATGAGGGTTCCTACTTCTCCACATCCTCACCAGCATTTATTTTCATTTAATTTTTTAAGGTTTGCTGTCCTTACTGGGGTTAGATGGAATCTCATAATTGTTTTAATTTTCATTTCCCTGATGATTAGGGATGATGAACATTTTGTGTTAAGTGTGTGTTTGTCATTAATATTTCTTCCTCTGAGAACTCTGTGTCCAGTTCTTTGACACATTTTGTGAGTGGGTTGCTTGACTTTTTACTATTTAGGTTTTTTTTTTTTTTTTCTTCATTATTTATTTATTTAAGAGCGACAGACACAGAGAAAGAGACAGAGAGAGAGAGAGAGGGCATGGGTGCGCCAGGGCTTCCAGCCACTGCAAACGGAACTCCAGATGCGTGTGCCCTCTTGTGCATCTGGCTAACGTGGGTCCTGGGGAATCAAGCCTCTAACCAGGGTCCTTAGGCTTCACAGGCAAGCACTTAACTGCTAAGCCATCTCTCCAGCCCTTATTTAGATTTTTGAGTTCCTTGTAGATTCTAGAAATTCGGCCTCTGTCAGTTGGATAGCCAGCAAATATTTTCTCCCATTCTGTGGGTAATCTGTTGGCTCTGCTTATTGTGCATTTGTCTGTGAAGAAACTTTTCAGCTTCAGAAGATCCCAATGGTTGAGTAAGTGTTTAAGATCCTGAGCTTCTTGGGTTTTGTTCATGAAGTGTTTTCGCATTCCTATATAATTGAAAATTCCTCCTGTTTTTTCTTCCAGTAGTAGCAGAGTTTCTGATCATATATTGAGGTCATTGATACAGTTGGACTTGATTTTTGTGCATGGCAAGATGTATGGAACAAGTTTCAATTTCCTGCATATGGCTATCCAGTTTGTCCAGCACCATTTGTTGAAGACGCTGTCCTTTCTCCAGCCTATATTATTAGGGTCTTTGTTAAATATCAAGTTGCTGTAGTTACATGACCCATAGTCTGGGTCCTTGATTCTGTTCCATTGGTCTATACTCCTGTTTTTATGCCAATACCATGCTCTTTTTAGTACTAAGGCTTTGTAATATAGCTTTAGATCAGGTATGATGTTGCCTCTAGAGTTTTTTTTTTTTTTTTTTTTTTTTTTTTTTTTTTTTTTGCTGAGGATATGGTAGGATATCTGAGGCCTTCTGCATTTCTGTATGGATTTTGAGGTCTTGTTTTTTCTATCTCTGTGAAGAACAATGTTGGGATTTTTTATTGCATTAAATCTATATTATCTTTGGTAAGATTGCCATTTTCACAGTGTTAATTCTGCCTATCCAGGAACATGGGAGGTCTTTCCATTTTCTCAAGTCCTCCTCAATTTCTTTCTTGAGTGTTTTTATGTTTTAATTGTATAGGTCTTTCACATCCTTGGTTAATGTTATTCCAAGGCACTTGTTGCTGTTGTTGTTGCTATTGAAAATGGGACAATGTCACTTATTTCTTTCTCTGTAACTTTGTCTTTTGCATATAGAAAGTCTACTGATTTTTGTGCATTGATTTTATGTCCAGCTACTTTGCTGAAGGAGTTAATCACCTTTGAGAGTTTTGAGATGGAGGTTCTCAGGTCTCTTATGTTTAGAATCATGTTGGGTGTGAATAGAGCTAACTTAACTTATTCCTTTGAAATTTGCATCCCTTTTATTTCTTTCTCCCTTCTTATTGCTTGAGCTAGGACTTCCACTACTATGTTGAAGAGTACAGATGAGAGTGGACACCCCTGTCTTCTTCCTGATCTCAATAGGAATTCCTTCAGTCTCTCCACATAAAGTATTATTTGGGCTTTTGGAGATTTATATACAGCCTTCATTATGTTGACATATAAATTGTGATGCCTATTCTCTCCAGTGTTTTGAACATGAAGGGATGTTGTATTTTATCAAAGGCCTTTTCTGCATCTATCAAAATTATCATGTGTTTTTTGTGTTTAAACTTATTTATGTGGTGCATTACATTGACATATTTCCTTATGTTGAACTACCCCTGCATTCCTGGGATGAAGCCTACTTGGTCAAGGTGGATAATGCTTTTGATGTGTTGTTGAACTTGTTTTGTAAGGATTTTGTTCAGGATCTTTGAGTCTAAGTTCATCAGGGAAATAGGCCTATAGCTTTCTTTTCTGGTGGCATCTCTGCTTGGTTTTGGTATTAGGGTGATAGTAGCTTTGTAGATAGAGTTGGGGTGCTTTCCCTGATCTCCAACTGTGTGGCACAGTTTGAGCAAAATTGGTTTCAGTTCTTCCATGAAGGTTTGATAGAATTCAGCTGAGAAGCCATCTGGTCCTGGGCTCTTCTTTTGGGAGTTTTTTTTTTATTACTTTTTCAATCTTGATGGCTGTGATAAGTTTGTTTAGGAAATTAATCTGCTCTGAGTTTAGCTTTGGTAGGTGAGATGTGTCCTAGAATTCATCCGTTTACTCCATATTATCCTCTTTTGTGGAGTAGGGGTTTTTGAAATAAGTTCTGATGATTTCCCCAATTTCTCTTATATCTGTTGTGATCTCTCCTTTTTCATTTCTAATTCCATTAATTTGTAGTGTCTCTTGTTTTTGCTTGATCAAATTGGCCAGGGGTTTGCTAATATTGTTTATTTTTTCAAAGGACAAGCTCTTTGTTTTATCAATTTTTAAAAATTTGTTTTCTTAGTTTCCATTTCATTACTGTCTGCTCTGATCTTAATTATTTCTTTCTGTCTGGAGCTTTTTGGATTGGATTCTTCTTGCTTTTCCAGTGCCTTTAGGCGTATGGTTAGGTTATTGATTTGTGATCTCTCTGTCTTTGTTATGAAGGCATTTAGTGCTATGAATTTTCCTGTGAGGACCTTCATTGTGTCCCATAAGTTTTGGTACAATGTGTTCTCATTTTCATTTGTTTCTAGAAATTTTGCAGTTTCATTTTTTACTTCATCCACTACCCATTTATTGTTTAAAAGTGTGTTGTTCAGTTTCCAGGGGCCAGTGGGATTCCCAGTGCATCTTTTTTTTTTTTATTAATTTCTAGCAAAACAGCATTGTGATCTGAGATCATGGAGGAAATTATGTCGATCTTCCTAAATATATGGAGACAGGCTTTATGACCCAGTATATGATCTATTTCAGAGAAGGTTTCATGGGCTGCAGAGAAGACTATGTAGTCTATGGATTTGGGATAGAATGTTCTGCAAATGTCTGTTAGGTCTAATTGTTCTGTGGTTTTGTTGAGCTCTCTCACTTCCCTGTTGAGTTTCTGTTTGGACCATCTATTTATTGCTGATAGTGTAGTATTGAAGTCCGCAACTATGATGGTGTTGGTGGCTTTCTATTTTGTTGTCAAGTAGATTTTGTTTTATAACTTGTGATGCTCCTGTGTTTTATGCATAAAGATTGATGATTGTGATATCCTCTTGTTGGATCATTCCCTTGACAAGTAGGAAGGGGCCTTTTTGCATTTTTTGATTTCTTTTGGTTTGAAGTCTATTTTATCTGACATTAGTATAGCTATGCCGGCTGGTTTCTTATTCCCATTTGCTTGGAATATCGTTTTCCACCCTTTCACCCTGAGAAGATATCTGTCTTTTTGGTGAGGTGGGTTTCTTGAAGACAACAGATTGAGGGGTCTAATTTTCTGATCTACCCTGTTAGCTTATGTCTCTCCATGGGTGAATTAAGGCCATTAGTATTTGGGGTAATGACTGTGAGGTTTGATTTAATCCCTGCCATATCATGGTGGTTTATGTGGTTTGGAGTTTTCTTAGACTTTGTGGTTTTTCGTGCCTTCTCTGAGTTTGGTTATTGTTATCTGCTTCTTGTAGGCATGTGAGGCTGATTATTTGATTCTTCTCTGTGGAGAATTTCCTTAAGAACTCTCTACAGGTTTGGCTTTGTGTTCATATAGTTGTAAAGCTGAGTTTTAATGTGGAAACTTTTCCTTTCACCATCTATTATGAGGGATACTTTTGCTGGGTAGAGTCATTTGGTTTGGAAGCCATGGTTTCTTAGACTATGCAGTGTTCCATTCCAGGCCCTTCTGGCTTTTAGGGTTTCTATTGGGAAGTCTGAAGTAATTCTGATGGGGTTGCCTTTATATGCAGTGTATTGTTTTTCCCTAGCTGCTTTTAGGACTTTCTTTTTGGTATTGATGTTTAGAGTCTTAATGACAATATGTTTTGGACAATTTCTCCTTTGGTCCAGTCTGTTTGTAGTTCTGTTAGCGTCTTGTAACTTGATGGGCCTTTCTTTTGCGAGAGTGAGAAAGTTTTCTTCAATAATTTTGTTGAATAAGTTCTCCATGACTTTGGTCTTCTTCTGTGGTCTTTCTTCCCCTTCTGGTATTTACATGATCCAAATGTTGGGATGTTTAAGGATATCCCACAGTTTCCTGATGCTCTGTTCACAAAATTGTTTTTAACTTATTGAAACTTTTGGACCCACAAACTGCCTCTTCTGTTTTGTCTTCCAGTTCTGGGTTTCTGTCCTCCACATGATTGACTCTATTCTTGGGAGCTTCCATAGAGTTTTGGGCTTGTTCAATTTGGTTTGCATTTTCTACTGCTTTTTTTTATGTATAGTTCCCATCCCTCTGTTGAGTTCTCTTTTCACATCATTTTCTGATTTTTTAAAAAAAAATTTACTTTATTTATTTGAGAGAGAAAGAAAGATGGAGGGAGAGACAAAGAGGGATAGAGAGAGGAGACAGAGAGAATGGGCACGCCAGAGCATCTAGCCACTGCAAACCAACTCCAGGTGTAAGCACTACCTTGGCTTTACATGGGTACTGGGGAATTAAACCTGGATCCTTAGGCTTCACAGGCAAGTGCCTTAACCACTTAGCCATCTTTCCAGCCCTGGAGTTTCTTCTTTTTTCTAATTTCTTTTTTTTTTAAATTTTATTAACATTTTTCATGATTATAAAAAATATCCCATGGTGCTACCCTCCCTCCCCCACTTTCCCTTTGAAATTCCATTCTCCATCATATCCCCTCCCCATCTCAATCAGTCTCTCTTTCACTTTGATGTCATGATCTTTTCCTTCTCTTATGATGGTCTTGTGTAGGTAGTGTCAGGCACTATGAGGTCATGGATATCCATGCCATTTTATGTCTGGAGGGAGGACATTGTAAGGAGTCCTACCCTTCCTTTGGCTCTTACATTCTTTCCGCCACCTCTTCTGCATTAGACCCTGATCCTTGGAAGGTGTGATTGAGATGTTACTCAGTACTCCAGTCACTTCTTTCCAGCACTATGATACCTTCTGAGTCATCCCAAGGTTACTGCCATCTGAAAAGAGAAGAGTCTCTACCCAAAGTGAGAGTAGCATTAATATAAGGGTATAAATATTAAGAAAAGTGCTTACTGGTCAGTTTGATAAGCATAGCATATACCTTTTTCCAGACATCAGCAGATGTTACACCCCCAGGGCTCATGACTACCCCTGTTTTAAGTTTTCAGTATCAGGGATGTATTCCCCCCCCCCCCATGAAGCGGGCCTCCAGTCCAATTGGAGGGCAGTTGGTTTCCACCATGACAGATGTGCCACTATTGCACCCATTGGCTCATTTGGCCTGGCTGGCCAATTATTAGGCTTGCAGTGTCCACTGTTGAGTATCTTCACTGGTGATATCTCTCCCCCATTGAACTAAGTGTAGAATGGCTTCTTCCAGCTTTCTCTCAGCTGGTCTACATGGAAGAGGTTATCAGCTCAGTTCCAGCAGAATTTTTCAGTGGCCTTGCCACCCAAGTAAGCGGAGTCTTCAGCAATAATTTTCTGATTTTCTTGATGCTTCATGGAATTCATCTTTGCATTTCTTTACGTCTTCATTGAGCTTAGTCAGTTGGTTATTGAGGTCCTCTTTTTGTTTAGCATCCTTCAGATCATTTAAGTGTCTATAGGCCCCTTCCAGATTCTTATCTGTTAGGTTAGTGTAGCGTTCATACAATTATCTGCCCTTTGTTGCTTTTCTGCAAGTTCTGTTATTTGCTTGGTCAGGGTGGCATAGTTTATATGTTTATTTTGTGGTTCTGACCATAATGTCTCATCTATGTTTTGATTAGAGACATCCAATGTGGGACTGGGCTATCTTATTACATCTACTTGCATTTGCTTTTTCATGTTATTCCTTTTGAGCTGCGGTCTGCTGATCACAGTGTAAGGAGGCTTATTTAATTTAGAAGGAAGCTATAGTGTACCCTTGAAGTGTTTTCGGTGGTTATTTCCTTTTATGTTTGCTTCCACTAGGCTTCTGGTGGCAATTGTGCCTGTCTGTTCAGAGGGAAGGAGCCTGTGAAGCTCTGGTGGGAGCCCAAGGACCTGATGTAGAGGCTTGTTATTCAGTGATTCAGGATATGGGAGTGCATGTCCATGTGACCCAAAGTTGACAGGGGGATGGTAGGGGGTGGTGGCTAGTGGGATGACGTTCTGAGCCTGGATGCATGGTTGGAGCTAATCTGACCTGCCTGGATTCAGGAAAGTTGGGGAGTGGCAGTGAGTGGGATGAGGTTCTCAAGCCTAGAGGCACAGGTGGACATAGACTGGCCTGCTTGGGTCCACACGTGGCGATGGGAGGCTGCAGTGAGTAGGATGGCACTCCTGAACTTAGATGTGCTGGTGCAGCTAATCTGGCCTGCCTGGGTCTGCAAGTATATGGGGAAGGGTAGCAGCAAATGGGATAACATTCTGAGCCTGGAGGCATGGGTGGAGCTACACTGGCCTGCCTGGGTGTGCTCATTGGGGTGGGGGTGGCAGCGACTGGGATGGCAATCCTGAGCCTGGGTGCACAGGTTGAGCTATGCTGGCCAGCTGGCTTGGGTCTGGACATAGAGTGGGGTGCAGCGCCAAGTGAGATGGTGTTCACACACGTGGAGGTGAGTGGGATGGGGTTAGCGTGTGTGGAGGTGAGTGGGACAGCGGAGGTGAGTGGGATGGCATTCGAATGTGCAGCGGCCAGTGGGATTGCTTTCTCATGCAGCGGGGAGAGTGGAACGGCATTTGAGAGCAAGGTGGTGAGCGGAACGGCATTCACCCACGCACGCAGTTTGTGCAGGAGGGACCTGCGGCTGGGCCTATGGCTAGGACGGCTGCTTGCTGGAATTGGGGGACTAGTGGACTATCCAAGAGCACGGGAATCAGCCGATCCCCCCCCCCCTTTTTTTTTTTTTTGCAGCTGCGTACCCTCCCACTGTAGGTCTATAGGAGTCTGCTCACTGCTAAAAGACCTGATGAACCCTTCATGCCTTGCATTTCCTCCTGGAGGCGCAGCATGATTAGGCAGACACCTTCTTGATCAGAAGTCTAATATTATTTATTGATAGTGACTTTGCAGGTCGAAAGAATGGAGTTGCACCCTGACTCTTTCAGTTAATACTTCTACAACATAAAACTCTTCCCAAAAATCCATTTAAGAGTAAATGTGAACAAAACCTGTAAGAGTTCCTGTGAAGATTAAAAGGAGTGAAAATAGAAAGTGCCTAACAAGTATATACTCATAAAATAGTTACCTTCCGTGTTCATTCTCTAAGATGAATTATCTTTTTCAAAAAAATATAGTGAATGATGAAATAAAATTTATCATTTTAACTATTAGCAAAATTCTATAACATTAAAATGTTCATTTTGAAGAATTTGTATTGAATGTTGAAAATGTAGGAAAGGCTCATTGGACGTGCACTTAGAGAAACACTTTAAGCTAGATGAGCTAGATGTTTCTGCAGAGCACTCTTCAGAATATTTATCACAACTGGTCCTGAGTCATAAATCCCTGGTTTCTTTAGCACAACAAAATGCTGCCATATTGATCTTTTAAAACTAGTGGAATAAGGACAGATAGCATTGTGATTGTTATTGTTAAAACTTGTTCTCCTTATTTGTTCTTGCCTGGTTTGACTTTTTTCCATTAGCTTATACAGAGTCACTCCATAGACCATAAGATAGAAAATTCAGCTCAATATTACTTTAAAACTTCATAATTCTGTGCTACATGAGCTACTGGGGGAAAGTGGCCAACAACTACCTGAGCACCCCAGGGTTTAAGCTACTCAGAAGCAAACACACAGAAATGATGTACACACAAGTGCAATAGTGGCACACAGCCTTGGTGGATAACTAATAGCTTTTAGATTGGCTAAGTGATCCACTCAGTGGAAAGGAACCAATATCTGCAACTGGAAAACATTTCAGAATCATACCCAGACAATGATTTTGCTCTCCAATCACAAGTTCCCACTAATCTTGGGCTAAAAGAGGAACTACATCCATCTAAATCAATAATGCTTATCCCATTTAATCTGTGCTGACTTCACTCTTTGTTGGAGAACCTGCTTCTCTTTCTCAGGCTGAATGAGACCTAGTGAGATAAACTACCCATCACAATTCAGCCTAGTGCCAGCTGAAATCACAGAGGAACTGAGGAGAAGAGCAACAGTGCTGCTTCCTTGGTGAACCTCAATGCCAGGGTGAAGGAGACGGCCCCTGAGGATACTCAACACCTACCAAAGCAGAGATCCAGAGTCTCCTAAGAGCCCATCACTGAAATAGAGTTAAAATACACCAAATATGGCTCAGGAACTTTGCAGAAGAGGGTTGGAAATATTGTTAGAGCCACAAGTTGGGACATAATTTCCTGAGGAACTGCCTCTCCCCGATAATTGACTGCTACTCCCACAACATATAACCTATAATCCCCATGGGGAAAACCTATGACCCCAATGAGGAGGGCCCTCTTTGGAAAGGGGGAAGGGATAAAGGAAAGGATGATACCAACATGTGATGTTGCCATACTAACTATGTCCATAATCAATAAAAAAATGAATCACATAAGCAGCACTATCAGCCTGATTCCATAGAACAGATTAAAGGCGACCTGAACTTAGAACTAAGTGTAAGGTTTGCATGGACACGCTTACATGCACAGTAAAACTAGAACTAGAACCCAAGCTGTCTTATGCCCATATGCTGCTGCCAATCCTTTGTTTTAATAAATTTAAATGAAACCTCCTTTTCTTTTTTACAGGATATTAAATGGCAAATGGATCAGATAGTCTTTCTTCTATAAATCACCAAGTCTACTTGTGCATATATCATGTACTTACAAATTTTAAACCTGAGTAAGTACAATCAAGTGTGTCAGAAATGCTACAGGACTCTAACATGGTTTATCTGTTCTAATTCTTCAAATAGACAGAAATTTCCCTTATATATTACACCACCAAAAATTTCTTGGTCTTTTCCACCATCTTTCTCTGAACAATTTGGTTATTTACTACAATCCCTATTACCTGGTCCTTAATAAGCACTGACTAGAAAGATTACCAAACAAATATGCAAAGTGTTTGGGCACAGCCATTGTCAGATGATGACTACAAAGTATTAGCATTTTATGCCCATGTCCTACACTGTACATTCATAGAGAACCTATACAGATCCATTTGCTTTTGTGGCCTAGACTGCAGCAACTATGACTAGTATCACTGGAGAGAGCTTTGATAAGAGATGTAACTCTAATACCAATTCATTCTCTAATATTGCCCACTAAGAATTTTAGAACAGGAAAATAGGAAACAAGTTTGTTGAATTAAGAATCTGGCCTTTCCATGCAAAGCCTTTATTTCAAGTGAGTTCAAAAAAATATAAAAGCGGCCTCAACAATTAAGTGTGCTTCCTCCACAAGCATGAGGGCCTGAGGAGGTCTGAACTTGCACAAGTACAAATCTCCAGAACCAATGAAACATCTGGGTCTGGTGATGTCAGAGTGTCACCCCAACCGGCAAAAGGGAGCAGAAACCAGTAATCATCCAGATTCCTGACAAACAGCAAATTCTGGTACCAGTAAGAGACTATGGCCCAAAATAAGTACACAGGAACAGCAATGGAGCTGAACACCTGACGTTCTCCTCTGGCCACTGCAAATGAATGCTCCCATGATACAGGCAAGCATCACAATGCTGGTGAGAACAAGGGGAACGTCAACGGCACACTCATGTACACACACCACAAAGCACACCATATTACAGACACATACACAAGCAAGAAGGGTAAAAAAAAAAAAAAAAAGCTTCTGATTGTTCAACTTTCACATATTCACTTAGTATTTGTTTACTTTTTCATTTATTATTATTTTTTTTTGTTATTTTTATTTATTTATTTGAGAGTGACAGACAGATAGAGAAAGAAGCAGATAGAGAGAGGGAGAGAGAATGGGCGCACCAGGGCCTCCAGCCACTGCAAACGAACTCCAGACGCGTGCACCCCCTTGTGCATCTGGCTAACGTGGGTCCTAGGGGAGTCGAGCCTCAAACCAGGGTCCTTAGGCTTCACAGGCAAGCGCTTAACCACTAAGCCATCTCTCCAGCCCTCATTTATTTATTATTTTGACACACCAAAGTATGTCTCAAAATAATCTAGCTGAGGCTAGCCTCAAACTCCAGAACCTCCTGTTCCTACCTCCTAGTTGCTAGGGTTATGGTCAAGTGCTAGTTTTTATTTGTTGCAGGTGATTAAAACCAGGGCTTCCTGCACAGTAGACAAGCAGTCTACAAACTGAGCTGCATTACAAGCCAAATTGCTAAACTTATAAAGTAACTGACACATCTTCACTGAAAATTCTATGGAAATTATTTTCCAATGCTCCCTTCAGTTGTAGTCTCAAAGTGGACAGTCACAGAGATCTGCAAAACTGTTAATAGAGAATGTCCATTGTAAACATGATAGAACAAAATGTTTCATGATGTAAATCAATCACGGCAAAATTATAGAAAGTGCATGTATTTATAGTCAGTATAACAGACAAGTACTATTGCAACCTGGAGCATTCTTTTGTAGTTTTCACATGTCGCTATGCTCTCCTGTTAGGATATGTCATACACATTTCCATTTATTATTATATTCATGGTTTAATACATGAGCTAAAGCTGTGTGATCATTTTATTTCAGTAGCTGAACATTCTTCAGTACAGAATTCATATTTTTATTACTTTCCTTATTTTTAAATCAAATTTTTATATACCTGAATCTATACACTAAACCAATTACAAATTAGGATTTCAATTGAACATGTAAGCATTGCTTCACATCACAAAGGGAAAAAAACAGCAAAGCTTGGTTCACAGATGGTGAACTACAGGAAAGAGTGTTGCTTCCCAGTTCTCCACAGGCTTCACTGCTGAGCAACAAGAAAACAGAGATATTAGAATAGTGCTTAAAATGAGATCATTTTCTACACTCAGCCATGCAGGGACACCGAACAGACATCTGGTACCAGATTCTCTGTGCTAATCCTTGGCAGAGATGGCTAGGGGATGACTTTTGAACATGGCCTCTGTTATCAAATGCCACATAGATAAAATGCATAATAGTGTGAACACAGCAGTTTGGTTTGAGCTTGCTGTGCTTGAGAATTTTATTTTCATCATAAATAAGTATATATATGTTTCTTTTTAAAGAAATCTCTAAAATTTACACTTCCAAATTTCACAAAGAAGAGCTGAAGAGATTTGATATGTAACAGATATTAAGAAACCTAGATACTTAGTTGTGAAAATTATTGAAAACTGGGTAACTTTCATAAACTGGACTGAATTTATGAAGACATTATATAAAGATCAACTCTGTACATTAGGGCCTTTGTTATCCTGAGATTTTTATTATAATACTTTACAAATTGTTATTTGATACCAATGTTAGGATTAGTAATAGCACTAAATTTTGTATACTTTTACCATGTAAAACACTTCTAATGAGGAAAGAAATTAACAAAAACTGGGAGTAATAGGTTTCAGACACAAAAAGTCTACAAAGCACTCTGACTCCACTTCTTGTTGATGGTTGCTGTCCCATGCCAGCTTTCTGAGACTTGGTTTACTCATGAATAAAATAAATTACATAAACTTACTTCAACCTTTGCTGTGATGACTAAGAAGGATGGCAGCCACAGTCACTTATAAACTCCCCTTTGGTAAAGATATTTGCATATTCTGTTGTTGGTTACTTGTGTTTTGGTAATCAGAGAAATGACAAACAAAGAATTAACCTCAATATCTGTTTCTCTCATTCATTATTTCCCTGTGGTACATATGACTGCAAGAAGAAGTATAACTTCCTTTTATATATTTCTCTTAATGCTTTCTTTCATGTTATCTCTTTTGTGGTTATTATAATTAGTTTGTAGTGTATAAAATGTGACACTATTATCTTGGGATAACAGAAGGATTGAATTTAAAAAGTCATTATTTGTTCATTATTCTTAATCTTGCTGTGGGCTATCACATTCCTCTAGGGAATGCTATACTATTTTATTCTTCATTTTTGTTATTGATTCTAAATAAGGGACTCTGATAAAGATCAAAAGAATATAAAATTCCCATAATAAACCACCTTATCTTGATTGAGGTACTTAAAGGGATTTCATGTCTAATTCCACATAAATAGCTTCATTTCAACATGCAAACTTTAGAGAGGAGCACTAATGAGCCATATGGAGATACATGCTGAGATAGGAATTACAACCCCATAATGGTATGGGCTGTTGCCATGAGGAGGACAAACAACCTAGCTGCTGAATGAATATTATCAACAAAATTAATTTATGGAATGTTATTTGCTTCTGAGGGTTAAAATTCTTTGGTAAAGGGCTATAGAGATGGCTCAGCAAACAAAGTGTGTGGGTCCCTGGATCCTCAGGGTTTCCCAAAGGCATCCAGGCAACTGTGGAGAGCAGGGTCTTGAGCAGGTGTGAGTGAGATGGGACATACACACCCGGGAGATGACTTCAGAGAGTAGTGCCATTTATTCAATGGGGAAATGGGTTTATAAGCAGTTGAGAGCATGAAGAGGGTTGTAAGGAGGTTGGTGGGTTTAAAAGGTTGCTAGACAATGCCTATGCCGAGGGACGTTCATTCCGGCACATAGCAAGAGAGTCAGGTGACCTACATAGAGGGTGTGTGAAGGCTGCTGGCTGACACCATATAAGGAGTTTCCTAGGCAACTGGCCAAAGGTCGCAGGGCTATGGGCAAAGCCTAAATTCAGGTGTGCCAGGCTTAAAGGAGTGGCTTCCTGTTTGGGGGCGGGGCAGTCCTTAGCCATGCCTGGCAGCTCAGGCCCATCTCCTGAAGGCTCCGTCTGTGCCTGGCAGTGCCCAACAAAAGTGCTTTCTAAACAAACATAAGCACCTGAATTTGGATCACTAGAATACCTGTAAAGCAGGACACTGTAGGTCAAGCATCTGTAATTCAAGCATGCAGCAAGATGGAACGAAGACGGGAGAATTCCACAGAACATCCTGGAACAGTTACTTTTGAAAAAATGGGAAGCCTTTCCTTGATGGAAAGACCATCAACCAATGACATCAAGCAAATTCATAAATGTGGACATATGAATCCACATGCACACATATATACCAGAAAACTAATCATTTGGTGCAAACATGTACTTTTGAGAGTTAATGATAGGTGTCAATAGGTGTCAAGATGACTGAGTCATACCTCACCTAATACTTAAAATATTATTCCAGATTTTTTCATGTGGATAAATTTTTTTCTGAATAACATTTAAATTAGTAGGCATAGTAAAGTAGATTGTTTTTAACAATGTGGACATCAATCTCATTTGATCATTTAATGGGCAAAAGACTTTACCCTTCCACAAATAAGTGAGTTAACCTGCCTAAGGTCCTTCAAGTTGGACATTAGCTCCTCCTGGCTCTAAAGCAGCAGCTGACCTTTGAACCTGAATGGATTCATTTACCAGAGGTATAAGCCTTCATACTTGAACTTCTTCTTAAAATAAATCAGTACTTTTTGTTTCTTCTAGTGAAAATGCAGTGTCATTCATGGGACATTGTTGTCCTTGTGGTGGGTAGAAGAGATCCACTCAATTATGTTTCTGTTTCTACAGGAAGTATGTCAATGGACTATAAAAGTCACAAGAATTTTCTGGCATTTATTTGCACTTTGTGGACACAGAAAAGCTAGAGGGAATTGTAATTGGCCAGCATCCTTTCAATAGTTTGGGTAAGACTTTTTTCTTTCTTTCTTTTTGTAAATTTATTTTTTATTGATGACTTCCATAATTATAGACAATAACCCATGGTAATTCCCTTCCTCCCCCAACTTTCCCCTTTGCAACTCCACACTCCACCATACCACTTCCCCCCTCTCAATCAGTCTCACTTTTGTTTTGATGTAATGATCTTTTCCTCCTATTAGGAAGGTCTTGTGTAGGTAGTATCAGGCACTATTTGGTCATGTATATCCAGGCCATTTTTTGTCTGGAGTAGCATGTTGCAAGAAGCCCTACCCTTCCTTTGGCTCTTACATTCTTTCCACCATCTCTTCTACAATGGACCCTGAGCCTTGGAAGTTGTGATAGAGATGTTTCAGTACTGAGCACTTCTCTGTCACTTCTACTCAGGACTTTGGTGCCCTCTGGGTTATCCCAAGGTTACCACCATCTGAAAAGAGAAACAGAAGTGCTTACCAGGCACTTTGGTGAGCATAGTATATACATTAACCAGAACCTAGTAGATGTTACATCCCTAGGGCTCACAACTACCCCTATCATAAGTTTTCAATACCAGGCATGTGTTCCCTCCCATGGAACAGGCCTCCATTATAATCAGAGTCTTTTGTTTCCCCCATAACAGACTTACCACTAATGTACCTATTGGCTCATTTGGCCTGAGTTACCAAATTTAAGGCTTGCAGTATCCACTGTTGAGTATCTCCACTGGTGATTTCTCTCTCTCCCATTAAATTGCATGCAACGTAGCTTTTTCCAGCTTTCTGTCAGCTGGTCTACACAGAGGAGGTTTTAAGCTCAGCTCCAGCAATATTTCTCACTGTCCTTCCAGCCCAAGTATGTGGAGTCTTCCGTAATAGGGTCTTACCATCTATACCTGGTGGGACACAAAAAGCCTTGGCAATGGCCTGTAATGTTTTGGGGGCATTAGAAACCCTCCTGGACAACAAATCACTGGAAGGTATCCTATCCCTGGCACTGAAAATTTTCTAGTAATAATTGATGGCTTCTGTGTGTTCCATTGTTCAAAAAAGTAGTTTTCCATATGACTTATTCATATCCTTCTAGATTTTGATAAGCCCTCCACCTTTCCTTTACTCAATCTCTTCCCCTGACCTCACTTAGGTCTTTCCACCACCATTAATCTGTTTTTGTACTTACAAATGTACAATACTATCCCAACGATTCTTCTAACTACGTTAGAGATAGTTGAACAACCATATTCATTGCTGCTCAATTTACAATAGCCAGGAAATGGAACCAGCCTAGACGACCCTCAGCAGATAAATGGTTAATAAAGATGTGGTACATTTATACAATGGAGTTCTATTCAGTGGTAAAGAAAAATGAAATTATGAAATTTTCATGGAAATGGATGCATCTGGAAAGAATTATACTAAGTGAGGTAACCCAGGCTCAGAAATCCAAACATCCATTGCCTGTTCTCTCTCATATGTGGATCCTACAAATGTTTAGACTTGTGTGTGATCTGGAATCAAAAATCAGTAGCAGAAGCAAGTAAGGTAGACAAAGACTAAAAGGGAGGGAGAAGAGGGAAAGATTTAAAGGAATGCTACTATATATATGTAAGTGGAAGAGGAAATTATAGGGAGTGGAATGGCCTAAGTGTGGCCAGAGAAAGAGACTGAAAAAAAGAAGAATGGGGGGAGGGTCAATAAAAATTCAAGATACTGTGAATAAGATATATGAAACCCTACTTTTTTGGATAGTGGCACATCCAGAAACCATAGATTGTTAGTGGAAAATTTCCCCCCTACTGAGTGGGCCTTAACATTGTAGAACATGCTGGGAGTACACTACTGTAATCCTTTATTCTTATTTTCACTTGCAGCTGTTTCATTTACCTGTGGACAACCCCACTCTGAAAATTTTAAAGGGAAAAATTCAGAAATAAATGGTTTATAAGATTCCAGTGGTAGGCTCTCTGTGTAATCATGAGCTCTTGAGCTGGCCTGCTGCATCATAGCTTGAAGATAGCTGTTCTCTTTCTCCTGCACATCACATGGTCTATGCCTACTGTCTGTTACTCATCTAGTACCTGTTTGGATTATCAGATTGACTTTTGGGACATTGCAATGGTTTCATTCAAATAACCCCTTGCTACTAACCTAACACTATTTCAAGACACCTCTACTAATCATCTTACTTTGAATCCTCATGTTGGAATTGGAACATTTGATCTCAACATAAAATGGTTTGTATAATACAATAAATTGTTTTCAGAAACTACATATACCCAACTTCCAGTACAGTTACTATGTGCTCTATTTTCATTAATTATTGCCAATCTTTTACCACACCTTAATTATGAGTTAAATGTTATCATAGGCATGTGTTTATAGGAAAAATAACAGTATAAATAGGTACGTAGAGTTTGGAATCATCTAGCATTTCAGGTAGCCACTATGGCCCTTGAAAGTATCTCCTACTGATAAGGGGAGATTAGCATCCAACTAGAACTTGACCCTACTCTGCCAAAACAGGAAGATTTTTTTCCAGTTTCTTTCTTCTATAAGAACCTCGTAGGGATTCCTGGAGGTAAAGACCATGAAAGTTGGTAGGTCCCAGTACACTTTAGTATCACAGTTTCTCACACAGCTTCAACTGCCAGAGACACCATTAAAATATGGCTGCCACTTAGTGCATTCTGTGGTACTTGATTTTCAGAAGCTACTGGAAAGTGACTCACTTGATTCTCATCCCAACAGATGTCAGAGTGATAATTTGCCCTGAAACTTTGGTTCTGTAGAAGCCAAGAAAAATCAGAGATTTGTTTTTCAGCATATTAAGTTTTTAATTTATTATTATTATTATTATTATTATTATTATTATTTTGCTTTCTGTTGCTAGGGTGCAAATAAAAATTCAAAATTAGTAGTATGCTTATATTACCATTTCTATTTTTTTAATTTCTATATTTTCAGAGTTTTCAATTTCAATTTAATAGTATGATTTTAGATGATTGAATATACTATCTTAAATACAGCTTTTTATTTTTACAAATATGACAATATAACTCATTGTCCATGTCAGGGCATATTTAAAAAGGGGAAATTAGACCTTAGAAACCAATTAAGAGCTACAAGTGTAAATGGGTACTCATAAACTGTGACCCTATATATAATCTGAGTTCTTGCATATTTGATATGATCCATCTGTTGTTTTTACATGTGAATGACAGTTTTCTAGGTTATATATCACAGCATTCATAATTTTATACAAAATATTGGCGATAGCTTTGTAATTGAATTTTATTATTTAACAACCTGAAGTTAGTCTAGTTTTTCCTGCAAGAAGGGACTAATTCTTTTTTAATGTCTATATCTACTGGGCATTAGTTATACTTGACACTTAGTGATTTCATCTTCATGCACCAGTCATGTGTCTTAAACATAGTTTCTCACTTAATTTACAGCAATAGTTATTCTGTAGTGTGTGTAAGTTTGCAAACTCATCTTTCATCTTTGGTTGCTTTATTTGCTTATTTTCCTTTATAAGAAATACAATGTATAATGATGTGCATTTTGATCTGCTTAATAACTAGTATGATTTCTTTATCTCTTGGTTTAATTTCATTTTGTGGTGTAGAAGTTTTTAAAGACTGCATGTACCTTTTGATATTGATTTTATTTTTCTTTCTAGTTGTTCTCTGTAAGTCCGTCAGATCATATCTAATCTCTTTACTTTCCTTAGCCACTTTAATATCCTGTACTCTGTCTTAGGGAACTTTCTTCCCCACAAAGCTGACTTGAGATTAATGCCTTTGAGAACACAGAAAACCCCATGTATGAAGGTTTGAAGAAGTTAACTCCTTTTCTAATATTTTTCATTCAGTTAAAAGCATACTTCTCAATAGGTCATCATTTGGTGTCTCTAAGATAATAATTTCTCCAGAAATGGGACCAGTCCTCTCAAGGCAACACTGCAGAATTAAACATGTAAAGGAAGATGCATGATGCAGGACTTTAGTTTATGTTCTTTTTATTTAACAGTATCCACATACATTCTAAAATGGTGTTGCATTTACGTTCTTGTTGCCGACACAAAGCACCCAACCAGCAGCTTGTGGAAGGAAAGGGGTTATTTTGGCTTACAGGCACAAGAGGAAGCTCCATGATGGCAGGGTAAACTATGGCATGTACAGCAGCTAAAAATTACTTCATGGCCAACATCAAGGGGATAACACAACCAAAGGTTGTGCCAAATACTGTCCAGGGGAAACTGGCTACAGCACCCATAATCCATGCCCCCAAAACACACCACTTCCAGCAAGCCTCCAGTTTCCAAATTGCCATCAGCAGAGTACTGCTACGGCATTCAGAACATATCAGTTTATGGGGGATAATTAATATTAATCAACACAGATACTCTTCATGGAGCCATCTTTCTTTATTTTCCAGAAACACACTCACTAGGACTATTAGGAAATCCTTATATATGTAAGGTTTGAGTTCCAGAATAGAGAGCCAAGAAAAACTTTCTTGGGCTTAAGGTTTTATTTAACACCAGGGGAGAGAATGGTAGGACCCAAAGAAAAGGTTTTAGCATTTTGAGTAAGGGGAAGAAGGAGATTTGTAAGGCTTTCTTGGTGACATGTTCCTATGTGGTTTTCATATAATTGATCATTACTTCATAATTTATGCTTGGTTCTTTTGCAGTGTTTCAATTTCTTTATTGAAAATTCCCTCCAAATTTATGATTTTTTTCTTCCAAACTACCCACTGTTTTATTCTCTTTGGAGACAGTGATGTCAATGTCTTATGTATGTTTCTGTAGATTATTCATCCACTTATCTGGGCATCTGTATGGTCATCAGTTATTTGGGGGGAGATAATAGCAGGGGTATATTTCACTGTAAGAGAGGGTCCTTACATAGGACTTATGGGAAGTAAAGTGGGGTGGGGGCTAGGAGGAAGTAACATTCCCTCCAATAGCCCTTGCTTCACAACATTTGGTTAATTTCCATAAGAATGCAGATTCTAAAATCCAATGCTTGCTCCTTTTGGAAGTGTCACATATTAATAGCTGTGGGAGAGAACATAGAGACAACTTTCTTAAAATCAATCAAATAGTCTGTCCTAATGTAATTATTTGAAATGAGACTTGATGAGCTGTTTCTTGTCAGCCCTAACAAAGCAAGTCACCTCTTTCCCTTCCTTCTTGAGCTCTTTTCACATTTTACTTTCATAATAAGACAGAGTAAGATTATTTCTAGTTTATTTCATGGAGCATGATTTCAGTGAACTCTAAAACAAATTAGATGATTGTTTTAAGACTGTTTGGAAAAGTATGTATCCTATCTGAGGCCAAGAAGGCATCATTTCTATGTAATCTCATGTGTGTTGATGTGGATTTAATTTCATGCTGTAGAGGGTATTTAGTATGATTAGCATTGCTAATCCTTGTCTTATGTCTTTTTATTACACTTTATTTATAAGTGAGCTTTAAGAAGAAGAGTAAAGTAAAAAGATTTCTACCACATTTTTGATATCAAGGGAAAACTTGGATATGAAATTTTAATATGTTACAATATCTTCAACCATGTTATAAATTAACAAACAACTAAATAAAACAATGCACTGGGCCTACCTATTCCAATCAAATGTCACTTAGTTCTTCAAAGAGGCCAAATAGCATATATAAATATTATGTCATATTTTATACATCATTCCTGAGAAAAATATAGTTACATGCACAAATACTGATAGATGGGTTAAATAGATATATATGTATATATTAGAAATATTAATAAGTGGTTTAAATGTGGAATATCTCCCAGAAAGTCATGTTTTGGAATGAATAATCTCTAGGTACTGGGACTGTTTGGGGAGGTTAAGGAACCTTTAGGAGATGAAAATTTGCTGAAGGAACTATTTCACTTATAGTAGGACTTCAGGCATTATAGTCTGGCCCCAGGAGATACTCTTGTGCTATCTACTTCCTTTATGCTGACGTGAAGGTAGGGCACTAACTGCCTGTTCCTGCTATGCTTTATGTCACTGTAAGACAATTACCCCACTGTAAGCTGAACAAAACCTTCTTCCATAAGCTACTTCTAAGGGCTGTGTTTTTTGACCTACCAATGAGAAAATAACTGACCCAATTAACATATAGATGAACAATAATTTCAGACATACACTATTAGAATAATGAGTTTGATATGCAATTATTTCTTATGATAGGATTCATAATCTAAGCAGAGAGTTCTAGTCAAATTTTTGTTTAAAAACTGCACATGCAGGGTTGGGAAGATGGCTCAACAGTTAAGGGGCTTGCCTGCAAAGCCTAATGACCTGAGTTTGATTCCCCAGTTTCCAGGTAAAGCCAGATGCACTAAGTGGCATATGCATCTGGAGTTCATTTGCAGTGTCAGGAAGCTCTGGCATGCCTATACACTTTCTCTCTTTCATAATTAAAATAAACTAAAATAAAAACTGCACATATAAACACCTATTACAACTGTCTTAGATATTTGTCTTTTGTAAATTTTGGAAAAGAACTTTAAAGACATACAGAAAAATAACAAAGAAAAGAAAATAAATAGTGAGTTCAAGCAGTCTATTTTACAGTTATAGTGTTAAAATACAAATTGTGTCTCCTTCCAAGGACATTATACAAAGCTAAAATTGAAATGTAGTCAAGGTTACTTTAACTTATGTCAAGGATATTGCCTCTTTCAAGACACTTTTGAGTCCTAGCTGGTTATTTGCAACAAACTCACAAATGTCATGTGCAATTACAACATAACCTAGGGAGCAACTTCAATTCAGTCAGTGAGAGAAAAAGATCTCAGGTCCTGCTGCACAGGTATCCCACATGAATTAGGACAGGTAATCAAGTTTCCACAAATGTCAGACAGGTAATAGACAGCTCCCATCAGAAGCCTCTATCCTTATAAACTACTCATTTAAAAAAATATTTCTCGTTTATGACAGTCATAGGAAAGTCTGAGCCAGAGTTACTTGCAAATCTAATTGACTGAAATTATTCCCTTGCAAAAAAGAACTATAAAGTATTGAAGGAAAAAAGACAGAAGAGTCTCTTCAATATATTTGAACTGTAGGTAGGGCTATGTTTTAGAGAGTGAGGAAATTGGGCATCCCCTGTAAGTATTCTATAATTTCCTAGTGGTTGGGGATTTGAAGTGAAATTTAAACTAGATAATAATACTTACCTGCAGCTGCCATGAAGTATATAAGTGGCCAGCTGTGCTGAAAGAAAGTACTGTGGACTTTCTGTATGGAGCAATGTCAAAGCCCAGAGCAGCGATACTGAGCATGCGTTTGCATATTGTGCTGGAAGTCATTGAAAAGCTATTCTGAAGAGCATTTTAAACACCATCATAAGCTTATTTTGTTGCAAAATGGATACTTCACTGGACGCCTAGTAATGAAAATACCAGTATCAGGGTCTATCAATTCTCTCAAAATAATTTTAATATAAATTTTCATATAAACATATAAATACCTTAAAGGTCAAAAATGAAAACAAATCAATCTTTAGTGCTGCTTATTGGGCAGTGAAGTGTTGTATTTATTGGATATTAGTGTGTAGCTGTATCCTACTCCAATTACTGCACCATTTGAGCATGCTGTGCAAGAACTTGCTATTGACAGCATTGACACTTCAGAGTATCAGTTACTAGATCAATGCCAGGAGGTGATGTACATAAATTTTTAACAGATCCTTGCCATCTCTGATCACATGACCATGTATTTCACTAGCCCATTGAGAAAACACTGTTGTTTTGTCCGACAGGCAGGGCCCTGGGTTAAAGCAGGCCTAGGCTATCAGGCATGACTAGAGCCCCAGGCTATGGAGCAGCAGCCTGGACCCCAAACAAATCTTGGGTCTCAGGACTGGCAGGAATAAGGATCCTCCCTCCTCACAGTTGCCGTGAGCCTGGACCCCAGTACAAATCTCGGGACCAGCAGGTGTAGGGCTACTCCCTCCCCTCAGCCCCCAGGCGCCTAATGTCCTGATAAGTCAGGCTTGGCTCATAGCCCTGTGACCCTTATACAGTTGCCTAGGAAACTCCTTATATGGTATCAGCTAGCTGCCTTCACACATCCCATCCCCCTGCCACTCGTACCCTATACCTCTTCCGCCACTACATAGATCACCTGACTCTCCCTATGTGCTAAAAGGAATGTCCCCATATGCCAACTAGCAGCAAGCAACTTTTGAACCCACCAATCCCCTTAGGACCCTCTTTCTGCTCTCTGTCTCTCTCTCTCTCTCTCCCTCTCTCTCTCTCAACTGCTTATAAAACCTCAGTCGCCTGACAAATAAATGAGCTGTTCTCCGAAGCTGTCTCCTGGGTGTTTCTTCCCATTGCACTCAGGGCCACTCAATACCCTTCTCCACAGTTGCCTGGATGCCTCCAGGGAGCCAGTGGGCAACAGCCCCCTGAGGAACCAGGGACCCATATTGTATCACTGAGGAAATGAAGCAACTCTTGAGATATCATGTCATCTGACTGCAGAAGGTAAAATTTGGACCATCAGTGCTTATTTCTGTAGTCCAGTAATGTTTTCACATTCTGAGTTTATGAGAATCCTTAGTGTAAACTTTTCCTATGAGCTTTTTTGGCTCCAATATTCTGACACACTCCTTCACCACTGACTGTTGGCCAAACTACTGGCCATTTGTCATGGATCATGACTGATTTACACATAAATAGCTTTTCTATGGAGCAAGATAGATGATTAGATGCAAGTTTGGAGATTTCTCATTTCCCGTTGCCCTTGAGGCCCTCATGGGAATGAGACTGATATTATGAAATGGAATAACTTATGACAGGTGCCTGCATTTTATAGTAGCATAGTTAACCTGGCTTAACTGGTCCATGAGGGTATCCTAAGTGTGTAGGTGGTGAAGAGGCAGCATGCAGAAGAATTGCATGTATTGGGAATGTGAACTACGTGCTACATCAATATGTGTGTGTGCGCACATCAGCTTAGGAGCACATTATTTATTTTTATTTATTTTTTTCTTATTCTTTTGGTTTCTCAAGGTGAGATCTTACTCTAGCGTAGGCTGACCTGGAATTCACTATGTAATCTCAGGGTGGCCTCAAACTCCCCACGATCTTCCTACCTCTGCCTCCAGAGTGCTGGGACTAAAGGAGTGCACCAGCATGACCTTGTGTTTGTTATTTATTTAGAGATCAATTCTGTTGATTAAATGTTGTACTGAGAGTAGTTCTCTTGTCCTATCATTACCCAACAGAAAACCAATAATGTTTTATAAAGATGAGAAAGTGAACATTGTGGAAAAGAGTGTTTCTTGTTTCAAAAGTGTAGGCCACAGATCTTCTATAGGCCTTGTGAACAAACCTAATCTGTCCCAGATAAAATGTACCGTTAGATCACCTGTGTCATAGGGGAAGAATGACACAATTCTTTGCACAGTAAGTCAGTTCACACAGAGAATCTTCCCAAGTTGTGGGTCAGACTCAAGGATGATGACTTTTCCAGTTATTTGAAAAAGGAATAGTTTTAACACAAGATGAAAGTGCAATAAGTCCTTCCAAACAAGAACTGTTTTTCAGTTGAAGGGAATATGAGAAGCAACTTACCTTTCCCTTTAAACAGAATATCCCAATAGTCAACCAGAATTCCCAGACATGTCAGTAATGCATCAGCTCTGGATTTAAAAATACTGTGTTCCACGCTTCAGCATAGATGTCTTTTATCCACTCTTTGGCTGTATAAGCCCTATCTGCATGTTGTGATCACTACAGGGATTCTGTGGGATAATAGGTAAAGGTATGACTACTTTATACAGAGTATAAGGGCTAATTTGAACCCATCCAAGGTACTTAGTTTTATATATATATATATATATAATTGCCAATTACTGACAAAGAAAGGTAAATTAATGCACAATAAAAAAGCATTATGCTTTATTAGTTCTGAAAGAAGTAGACACAGAGAGTAGTATAGATGTATGCCAGGGACAGATGTGCACAAGGAATCATAGTCATAACTGCATGTGCTTTCTGATTGAGTTTATATGTTTGAAACATTTTATAATTAACAAGTCAAATATTTATTAAAATAATGAAGGGTTATATAATGAAAAGCACCAATTTAAGTTGTCCTCATTAAAGAAGAGGCCATTTAAATCAACATGGTACAATGCTTCATGAATGTCTTTGGATGGAATTACTGGGTAGCCTCACTTAGCAATACAAAATGTAAATTCACATCATTAGCTGATAGATTTGCACTTAGTGTCAAATGCAATTATAAAACTGAAATTGTGGAACTGATAAAGTGCTCTCTTTTATTTGAATCCTGGCAGCTACCTCAGCTTGGTTAAATAAACTCAATGCTAAACTTTTATTACAGGGCTTATTTTATACTGGAAGCTTGGAGTTTAAAATTTCTGAAGTTTTTTGTACTTCATAGCCTAAAATATGTCCTACAACTGTAGCCATGGTAGTACATCTTCATGAGATAGGAAAGGTGGACACGGTACGACACGGTACAGAGGATTCTGTAGTTTATGTTGTTCCCACAGGCATTGGCAGGATATATGTGGTACTTCAGTGAGACCAGAAGAGTGGATCCAAGATTTAATGTCCAGTGTAGTGAGCACTGAATTTCAATCCCACTGGCAAAGTCAGAATTAAGAAATTTTATTCTTAGAAATTATGTTTGAGTTTTTTGATCGCTAGGTTTTGGTAAAGATAAAACTGTTTGGGGTGCCAGTTTCTCTCTTTCCCCACTTGTGAACTGAAGAAGAGCAGGACTTTCTGTATAAGATAGTCCTCAGGTATTATTTTGGGGAAGAGCCTGGGAACTTCATTTGATGTATTCACCCCCAGCCCTCCCATGCAAGTATTTGTAAGCATTTAATTACTTGTGTTAGCCACTTTTTTATAATACCAGGCTAGAAAATGTAGACGCACACTCTAAAGGGTTCTTATATCACCAACTACTACAAGAAATTGTTGCAATGATTTCGTTTTATTTTTAAAATTTATTCATTTACTTGTCGGCGGGGTGGGGGGGGGGACACATGCATGCCATAGGCACTAGGGCCTCTTGCCACTGCAAAATGAACACTAAAACATTTCACCACGTTTTGTCTGTCTTATGAAGACAGCTTGCAAATTGAATTATGAAGTCAGACTTCATAAGAAAGTGCCTTTAACTGTTGAGTGTTCTTCCCAGCCCTATGTTAAGTGCCAACCTTCTTACCATACTTCTTTTTAAAATTTCTTTGTTCATTTTTATTTATTTATTTGAGAGTGACAGAGAAAGAGTCAGATGGAGAGAGAGAGAAAGACAGAGAGAGAGAGAATGGGCACGCCAGGGCTTCCAGCCATTGCAAACGAACTCCAGATGCGTGCGCCCCCTTGTGCATCTGGCTAATGTGGGTCCTGAAGAATTGAGCCTCGAACTGGGGTCCTTAGGCTTCACAGGGAAGCGCTTAACCACTAAGCCATCTCTCCAGCCTGTTCTTACCATACTTTATCAAGTAAGTAGAATGCATCATTTTAATTTTTATCCTTCTTTAAGGTCTTAGTGAACATGGTACTGTCATGAGGATTTCCTCAATTCCCATGCCCTCATGGAGAAGAATTCAACAAGGAACAAAGAGAAGAACAGCAAGCAGATTACTTAAAATGAAATTACACTTGCAATAGATCTGAGCAGACCATGCAGAGGAGGATACGCCCACAGGGTCTTGGGCAGCCTTATGGCTTCCCTTAGTGTATCTTGTCGCACCATTCTTCCCTCTCTGTTCTAATTGGTGGGTTAGCAGACAGCTGCACTTGAAGTTTATCTCCCCTTAACCTATGTTCCCACCCATAACTAGCTTAAACCAGAAGTTGTTTTTCAGTGATTGCTCATGATTTCATGACCTAGTCTCAGGACTGGTTGTCAGTGAAGACATCCTGTTGCCATCATGCTAAGATTAAATAAATTATCCACTCATTTTTAAAAGTTTGGTCATATGAAAAAGCAGAGCCATGGTTGCACAATAGTTTGGCCAGCTGAATAAGAAGTAAACTGGACTTGAGCTTTCTTTTTCTTCCTGTAGCACCAAGGCACATATCAATCTTCTACCCAATAACACCTTTCTTCTATTTTATTTTCTATCATTTTTTGTTTTTTTTTTCCATTTTTAAAAAAATAATCCCATTTAATAATCAATAAGAATTATAAACATGAAAATATTTTATGCCTACAAACCCTAAAATGTAATGAAAGAATGATCATGTTTTCAATTTTTCTTGACAAAAATTTTATACATGTCTTCAAGTAAGCAACCAATGAAGACAAAATTCCTAGTGGAGAAAGTTTATAAAAGAGTGTTAGTAGCAGCTGCCCTGGGAACATTTGCAAGAACATTTGTGCATTTAGATTGGGCCAAAAACAAACATTTGTTTTGTCTTGATAGAAATAAACATCTTTAATTTAGGAACTGTTTGACACCAAAACAAGTTTCTTCAAATAAAATAATATTTAGGAAAGTAAGGCTCATACAAATATGCTTCTTTGCTAAGTAAATATTTTATTTTTTTAGGTTGGTGCCAATGCAGGTGCAAATGTACATGTTAGAAAAGATGTGGGTGTTCTTCTTCATGGTATAAGGGATACAAGTCGTGTCTTTTTTCTAGCTATTTTTATGACACATAGTAAAATATAGTTCTGTGAAAGTAACAGACAACATAATTACATATAACACAGTATTTATAATTACATAAAATACCTTCTCAATATTTATAAAATTAACTTGATTCAAGTTATGATACTGTCTTATAAATTCTGGGAGATAAATGACTCTTTATATAGAATATAACATATATATACATACATACATATATATATATATATATATATATATATATACATATATATATATATGGTGATATATTAATTTGAATAGTTTATCATTTGGAAAATAGGTATAGTTTTATAAAATGCATCTATGCTAATTATGTTACTTCAAATTTCAACTAACTACATTTTATGCAGGAGAGCTAATGGAAACTGACTTCTTAGAAAGTAGCTCTTAAGTCTGAATGCAGGATAGAAACTTGGTGCATAGCAGATGTAGGTAAAAGTCCTGTCAATTAACTATAACTATATAAGTCTACAAGAGGCTTATGCATGAGTGACTTCTTTTTATTCTCAGATGTATTTCCAATCCTGTACTATGCACCACCTAGAGTGAATGAGTTTATATAGATGAGGTAACTGGATAAGTATTTTAGTGAATAAATTTCTCCTTGAACAGAAACTCTGAAAGTGGGAATAAACTAAGTAGGAGCTGAACTTACAATATGAGTTCAAAAAGAAGTATTAAGCTCCTGTAAACAGCACTGACATCATTGAAGAGCTAACAAGGAAATATATTTTTTTTATCTTAGAGTCTCATATTTGGGTGAATTATCATGAATAGTGCTGTGAGGAAACAATTTGAGCAACAAAAGCCATAAACTTACCAGTTCAATGAAGTAATGCCAACAGGATAAACTTCTAACAGGAGGAAATGAACACAGAAATAATTATATACAGTGTTGACTAAATTTAAGTAACTAATTATAAAATAATAAGAAAGTCAGTTTTTCTTTCATCAACCTAAATTTCTAGATATAAATAAAAGAAACATATAATTGAAGAATTCAGTGATATTTAAAATATAAATTGTTTTCTCTCATTATTTCTAGGTTCTTGGTGTTGTATTCAATATTGGAAAATACAAACAGAGAAGGTAATGCAGCAAGAAATTTTATTAAGAAAAAAGTGACAGTATAAGAGTTTTAAAGCAAGTGGGTGGGTACAATAGAAAAATTTCATGTAGGGTCACAGTTTATCATGGGATATCAGACTCCTGCAGAGTCCATAAGTGACAGTGGTTACATTGATATGTGTCAGCTCAAGTCGAGTGAATATGAAGTCCACTTGGAAGCTGAAGCATGATTCTTCAACAAAGAATGCTCATTGGTTTTCTATCACTATCCAACCCTGAAATCCAAAGCTTAGATTTTAAAATCATACATATGTATTATCTCATGTAATATTTGAGCGTCATGAATCTGCTGCAGCTCATGTCTGTGTTTTGGATTCCAGGGTTCTTGTGAGAATGCCATTGAGAGGTCTTAAAGGTTAGTTAGACCCTTGGTCCACAACCTCTTATTTATCTATGTAGTCACCCTGGCCTATAGTCCTCACTGACTCTTTCCTTGGGAGTTTTGTATGGGTAACTATATTACATCTGCATTAGGCTATTAGCTACATTCATTATTTTAACTGGTGCTTGTATATAGGACCCACATAAGACTGAATACTATAAGACAGACCTTAGAGGCCAGTTACCATAGGGTGTCAGAGACCAAAAGAATTGGTTTGTCATTTCTGCACATGTGGCCCTGAAGTTGACTATGGATATTTCAAGTGAGAAAATGTGTGTTCTCACTGGAAGCCTGAGATAGGTTTTAGATGCCATGCAGAGCACCTATTAATGAAGAAGCATGGCATCAACAGGCAGGACCCAAAACAGGTGGAAAGACTCCAAGTAAGCAGAAAACGAAGCTGTTTGCAATGGAGATTGGTTGGAGAGATGATGTCATAGTCAGCTCCACACATTTCTAGGATGATCCTCCAAACCAGACACAGTTTATGGAAGGAACAAGATTTGAAGTTTATAGATCCAGAGGAAATTACATAACGGTGAAAGAAGCTGGCCAGCTTTCACACATACCAGCAGAGAGATAAACATGCAGAAAGCATGCAGGAACCTGCACCAGCTGGACCCTCAGAGCTCACTCTGTATACCTTAGGCTGGAAATCAGCTCTGCCCCCAAATACACCTTTGGGCTCGACCCTAGAATCCATCCCCAGTGACTTTCTTCAGTCAGATGGTTGGAAATCCAAGTCACAAACTTTCACATGACTTCTGAGTATATTGAGGGATATAAATTCAAACTACCACAGAGGAAGAGTTGTGATACTAGAATAATAATTAAGTTTCTCTAGTAAATAACTTATTTATAAACATATGGAAACTAAAATAAGCCCTTTCTTAGATTGGAATTGGAGACATTGTTTAAAGTTTATTGGTTATAATATATATAGACAACAAACTTTAAATAGATTAAGCATATGTATGGGCATAAATGTACTTATTCTATCTCTCTCTCTCTTTCAGTATGTGCCATGCACTAGTAAATTTTAAATGCCAGTGAGACATTTTGACCCTTGTGCATGGTTTTTGAGTACGATCTTCATCTGAAAGCAACTGTATTCCTTGAATAAAAGACATACCAGGCTTGATGGGGTTGCTTGGTGGTTATGGCATTTGCCCTATGAAGCCTAAGGATCCAAGTTTGATTCCTAGTACCCCTGTAAGCCAGATTCACAAGATGGCACATCTTCAGTTCATTTCCAGTGGCTGGAGTTCCTGGCATGTCCATTCTCCCATTCTCTCTCTCTCTCTCTCTCTCTCTCTCTCTCACTCTCTCTCTCTCTCTCCTATTTCTTTCTGTCTCATAAACAAATAAGTAAAATATTTTTTTAAAATTGACATACCAAACTTAGGGTCAATGACTAGATGAGGTGAGACATTTTGTTATATCAGAAATTAAGGAAGTATTTGAAGAATTATGGGGATATATCTAAATGACACAGGGGGCTAGACTAGAGAGATGACTTAGTGGTTAAGGCTCTTTCCTGTGAAGCCTAAGGATGCAGGTTTGATTCCCCAGTACCCACATAAGCCAGATGCACAATATGGCACATGGATCTAGAGTTCATTTGCAGTGGCTGGAGGCCCTGGTGTGCCCATTCTTTCTCTATCTATCTGCATCTCTCTCTCTCTCTGTCTTTCTCTGTCTATCTCTCAGATAATAAAATAAAATATTTTAAAAATGATGCAAGGGACAATTTGAATAGGCCACAAAATCACAGGTAATTTAATTGTTCTAAAAAACAATAAAAAAATGCAGAAAGGAGCCCAGAATAGTGGCGCATGCCTTTAATCCCAGCACTTGGGAGTCAGAGGTAGGAGGCCCACTGTGAGTTTGAGGCCACTCTGAGACTACATAGTGAATTCTAGGTCAGCCTGGACTAGAGTGAGACCCTACCTTGAAAAACAAAACCAAAAAAAAACACAGAAAGGGACCATCAAAATTAAAATTGTAAAGTGTGTTTTCAATTAAGATGTTGTTTTGATGTCATGATCTTTCCCTCCTCTTATAATAAAAGAGAGACTGATTGAGATGGGGAGGGGATATGATGGAGAATGGAATTTCAAAGGGGAAAAGGGGGGGGAGGGAGGGTATTACCATGGGATATTTTTTATAATCATGGAAAATATTTTAAAGACTTGAGAAGAAATTTAAAAATTTAAAAAAAGATGTTGTACAAAGATGAAAGTTGATGTAAAAAGGTTGTGAGACTTAAACTGAGAAAGATTTAACTTACCTGTGACAAAATGGGTTAACATCAAATGTTGTTTCTCATCCTTTAAAAAAAAAAATAAATAAAAACAAAGTTCTGGGAGAGAACTTAATAGGTAAAGAGCAAGCCATGGGGACCTGAGTTTCGAGCTCTAGTAGCCACATACAAAGCAGAACATGGTGTTAGGTGTGTATGATAACAGTGCTGGGAGGCAGAAACAAGAGGATTTTAGGAAATCATTGGCTAGCTATGCTGCCCAAATTGGTGAGCTCTGGGTTTGCATAAGGAAGAGGGAAATGAGGAAGACACTCAATGTTGGCCTCAGGTTTCAACATGACATGTACACATGTGAACCCACACACATATGATTGTGTACATTTATCATACCCATATATAGACGCAAAAGGGCAAACATAAACACTAATAATAAAGAAGTGCATATTAACATAAGGATATGAATAAATATAAAAATGAGTAGGAATAGGATATTTTTATAGCTTCAAGTTACTTCTATAGAAAATATTTATTTATTATGGAAAAAAGTAGCATTGCAGGGAAGAAGCTAGGTAGACATTCCACTTATTAGGAAACCTGGTGCTTCATTGTGAGATGGGCTGAGTACAGAGGCTACACAGTGAGGGTATTGCCACATGTGGGCGGCTGCCTGGGATCGCAAAACCAACAGAATATCTGGGAGCAGGGCCTCTCAGCACCACACAACATTGTGAGATGGGGCTGAGCTCAGGGTTTTGCACCAAGGGTAGGCACCATTACACGACAGCTGTCTGAGAGGGAAGAGCTAGTAGAAGAGCAGCTGGGAACATGCCATTGTGAATTGGGGGTTATTCATCAAGGATAGAGCCATCCGTGGGTGGCTACCCTGAAGGGAAAAACCAGCAGAAGAACATCTATAAGAGGCCTAGCAACTTGCATCATCCTTCTCACGTGCACCCTCCAAGTCCACCAACATATATATATATATATATATATATATTCTGAAGAAGAGCTGAAACAGAGGGCAACTAACTATGTACTATCCTCAGGCCCCAGAAGAAGCTTGGACCAGATCTCACTCCAAAAAGCCAGACAGTGAATAATATTGGGTGATAAACACCCAGCTTAGATACTAAGAAAACCAGTTCTCCCGAGGTCCTTCCCAGATTTGTCCAGAAGAGCCACACTCAAAGTAGACCCTGCTTAGGCTCAAGTGCACCCACCACAATCCAGTGGTAAGTCTTCAATCCCATACACACCTTGATCAGTTGAGACCAGGCTACACAAAACAGGCTATACAAGGGCTGCTGTTGCTGCTTCTGCAGTGAGATACCTGAACTCAAGATGGGCAGACCCCAACACAAGGCAAACAACAAACAACTCCCAGCAAAGGGTTCCCCACCAAGATTACCTGCTCCCACAAGGGAAGCCTCCAGTGAAAGCTTAGAGGAAACACAAAGCATAGAAGCCCAGAATGAAATCTAAACAAGCATTTTAAATAAACTTAATGAGGCCAAGAAAAAAGGAATTGTTGAATGGGAAGAAATGGGACAAAGAGTAATCAAACAGGAACTCCACGAATTTAAATTACAAACCAAAGTTTAGCTCAATGAGTTAGAAGATACACAATAAAAATAACTCAAAGGATGGATGAAGAAAATGGAAGATAATAAGAACATCTCAATAGATACCCGCAAGAAAACAAAAATCAGGGAAGAGTACTCCATAGACAGCTTAATGAAATTGAAGACAATCAAAGAAAGATCAAGAGAAGGTTAAAGGAATTTGAGAAGAACCAACAAATAAACAAACTCATGGGCCAGTGGAACAAGGTCAAATAGGACATATCCAAATGCAATGAAATGAAGAGACAAGAACCAGGACAAGTTATGATATTAAAATGGGCCTGGCTTGGTGGCACACACCTTTAATCCCAGCACTTGGAAGCAGGGGGTGGGGGATAGGAGTATCACTGTGAGTTCAACACTACCCTGAGAGTACATGGTGAATTCCAGGTCAGCCTTGGCTAGAGCAAGATCCTGCCTCAAAAATCCACAAAAAAAAGAAAGAAAAAAAAAAGGAAAGGAAAAAGGCAAAAAAGCAATGAAAACGAAATTCAAGCAACCAATGGAAATACTGAAGAAGAACATAACAGAAAAGAGAAATGCAATAACCCTCTTTGAAAGTTCCCAATAAAGCTTCACCAACAGAATAGACAACATGGAAGACAGATTTTTGGAACTCAAGGATCAGGCAGAAGAATTATACTGGGACTCCAAAAACATCATAAATATTATCAAGTACCAAAAAATATGCAAACAGAATATGAGGGAACCTTGATATTCCATAAAGAAATCAAATATTCAGATCATAGTCATACAGTAAAGGGAAGAAACAAAGGCCCAGGGCGTAGAGAATATCTTCAACAAAATTATTGAAGAAAATTTCCCCAAACTTACAAAAGAGAGACCAATTCAGATAAAGGAACTATATATACAGGACACCAAATAGACAGGACTAGAGAAGAGATACCCCACAACATATATTAATCAAAACAGAAAACATAAAATCAAAACATAGAAAACAAGGAGAGAGTACTAAAAGCTGTTAGAGAAAAAAACAGCTCTTAGCATACAGAGGTAAGCTTGTTAAAATTACCTCAGATTTTTTTTTTTTTTTCGAGGTAGGGTTTCACTGTAGCTCAGGCTGACCTAGAATCCACTTTGTAGTCTCAGGATGGCCTAAAAATCATGGCGATCCTCCTACTTCTGCCTCCCGAGTGCTGGGATTAAAGGTGTGCACCACCACGCCCGGTACCTCAGATTTTTTAATGGAAACTCATAAAGGTAGAAGAGCTTGGAATGGAATATTTCAAAAACTAAGTGACCATGGCTGTTCACCCAAACTACTATACCCATAAAAACTGTTCCTCATAGTAGAAGGTGAAAGAAAAACTTTTCACAATATAAACCAGCTGTATGATTACATGCCATTAGAATGCTGGCATGAAAAACTAAACCAACCCTACAGAGCTTTTCCAATGCACTGTCTATTGATGACAGAGGAGTATTGAAATCCCCTACTATGATGACATTTGGATTTATTTCTAGTTTGTAGTCATGTAGGTTTTGCTTTAGAAACTTTGGTGCACCTGTGTTTGGTGCATATACATTTAGGATTGTTATGTCCTCTTGTTGGGATCATTCCTTTGATGAGTAAAAAGTGTCCTTCTTTGTCCTCTAGTTATTTTTAGTTTGAAGTCTAATTCATCAGATATTAATATAGCCTCATCCACTTGTTTCTTAGTTCCATGTGCTTGTAAAATGATTTTCCATCCTTTCACCCTGAAGAGGTGCCTATCCTTAGTGGTGAGTTTGGATTTTTGAAGACAGCAGATAGAAAGGTCCACATTTATGATCCATCTTGTTAACTTGTGTCTCTTGATGGGTGAGTTAAGATCAGTATTATTTAACATTATAACTGTGAAGTTCAATTTAATCCCTGCCATGTTGGAGGCTTTGTGGGGTTTGTTGCTTTCTTGGGATTTGAACGTTTCTTTGCCTTCTCTAGTTTTGTTTATTGTGTTCTTCCTCTTGAAGCTTCTTGAGGTTGGTGGCTATATTCTTCTTGTGGAACATTCCCTGAAGTATTCTCTGTAGGTTTGACTTTGTATCCATATAATCACAGGACTAGCTTTTATCATGGATGATTTTCATTCTCTGTCTATTATGAGGGATGTTTTTGCTTGGTACAGTTGTGTGAGTTGGAAGCCTTAGGTTTATAGAACATAAAGTACTCCATTCAAAACCCTTCTGGCTTTCAGGGTGTCCATTGAAAAATCTGAAGTAATTCAGACTGGATTGCTTTTACGTGTCATGACTTGTGTCTCTCTTGCTCCTTTTAGCACTCTCCCTTTGTTTTCTTAGTTTAGTCTTTTAACTATGATATACCTTGAAGGGTTTCTTCTTTGGTCCAGTCTATTTGGTATTCTGTGAGCTTCTTAGTTTAAGAAATACTTTTGGGCTGGAGAAGATGGCTTAGCAGTTAAGCATTTGCCTGCAAAGCCAAAGGACCCCGGTTTGATTCCCCAGGACCCATGTAAGCCAGATGCACAAGGAGGTGCATGCATCTGGAGTCCATTTGCAGTGTCTAGAAGCCCTGGTACCCCCTCTCTCTCATACACACTCTCTACCTCTTTCTCTCTTCCTCTCAAATAAATAAATAAATAAAATATATTTTTAAAATAAAATAAAATGAAAAATAAAAATATTTTTATTTATTTATATATTTGAGCAAGAGAGAAAGAGAGTGAGAGAGAAAAAATAAGTAAAATTTCTGGACTTGAGAATATTTTTAGCAGTTTTTCATGCCTTCAGGCATGGAGTCCATGTTTTCTTTCCTTAAACACTAATGCAAAAAAAGTCAGCATTGGGCTTAGAGGCTTAAGGCATTGCCTGTAAAGCCAAAGGACCACAGTTAATTTCCCCAGGATCTTTTTAGATGCACAAGGGGGTGCATGCATCTGTGCTTCTCTCACTCTCTCTCTATCAAACAAATAAATAAAAATGTTTATTTTTTAAAAAAGTCAGAATGCAGCAGCACTGGAAAAGAGTTGTTTTATACAAGGAAGCATCAGTGAGGCTAGGTTGGGGACTATGCAATAGTAAGGAATTACAAAAGAAACTATGGTTCTTAGACCTTACACAAATCAACAGAATAAATTTCCTGCTGAATCAAATTCCCCTTCTTCTTACACTGGAAAGATTGGTACACTGGAGGATATGGAAATATAGATAAGAATTCTGTGCTATATAAAAGAGCCCATTATAGGCTGAATGCTTCAACTTCATTCTGAGCAGGGGGCATTGTCCATCTGGGGCCATGGGCTTGTTCTGTAATGACATCACCTCTGTACTTAGCAATAGTGCAACTTTTTCAACATGTGAGCCCCAAAGACTGATCATAGCATATTTTGATTAAGATACTCTTCATAAAGATTTGAGTTGAAATGAATGTCCATTAAAGAAATAAGGAAGATTGAAGTTTGGACTGAAGACAAAGAAATAAAATTCCTTTTACATTATGCTCTGTTGTAGTATTGAACTTCACATATCTCCACCAAAATGGTTTTCTGTTGAGGACTCAGAGACCAGAAAAGCTTGATGAATGTTACCAGTATTAAAGAATATTGAGTAGCCTATGATATAAGGGCTGCAAAATAGCCTTCTGAAGACTTCAACTTCTTGAATGGGATTAGTGGTGACAGGTAAAGATAGTCTTGAACACAGGCTAGGAAAAGTGGATCTTAGCCGGGCGTGGTGGCGCACACCTTTAATCCCAGCACTCGGGAGGCAGAGGTAGGAGGATCACCATGAGTTCGAGGCCGCCCGGAGACTCCATAGTGAATTCCAGGTCAGCCTGGGCTAGAGTGAGACCCTACCTCAAAAAACCAAAAAAAAAAAAAAAAAAAAAAAAAAAAAAAAAAAAAAAAAGTGGATCTTAAGCTATGTCTCTTATCCATTTTTTAAAATCTTAAATGTGAATTTGAGGAGGCAACTAAAGACTGGCTACCCCAATAAGTGTATTTATGGAATACTCTCTAGAAGGAGAAAAAATCTGTCTTCTCTATATGATGAAGAGTACAGTCATTGCTATCTAATGTTTTTCTCACTAAGTCTCAGGGAAGTCTTTTCAGCCACGTTTTGCAAGTGTGTAGGTAGGGTCTTCATCGTTGATATAAGGATGAATGTGATTTGAATGACTCCATCACATTTATGTTTTGGAAAATATAAGATTATAAAATGATGATTTTTAATTTTAGTTATACTTTGAGTGCTTTGGAGCTATTTTCAATTTTCAAAGCATTTGGTTACCAGCCTCAGTGATACTATTAAGAAGCTGACCAATTCATCTAATCGCACACATTGTTTTTTAGATTTGCTACTTTTAGTAAGTAGAAGACTTGCAATGAAGCAGAATTCAGAGATGTTCGTGCTCAGGAGACTCTGGAATTGGGCTGAGTGCCATTAGAATGCTGGCATGAAAAATTGCTCAGAGGCTTTGTAATGTCCTCAGTTGGGACCAGCTAACTCACAGCAGAAAGAAGCCTATAATAGCTTCTCTTAGGACCTGATTTGAAGTTTCCACATTCTTTGTCATCTCTGAATGAATCAGAACATATTTCTAGCATATGCAATTACTACAACATAATCATAAATGGGAAGGATACCTTTTAAGGACAGATAAGAGCTTTATGAGAAGGCTGCATATCTATGAGTACTCTAGTGTAATGAATAAAAATTTACATACAGAATTTCATATGACACCCATGTCAGACCCTCTGGACTTAAAAAAATATTTTCATTTTAAAAAAATGCAATTCTCTACCATAGGTAATTTATGTGTATGCAAAGGAAGATCATAATAGCTAAATCATCACAGTAGCACATAATTTAAAAGAAACAATGGAGTCCAAGCTTTCCTTCCTTAAAAATAAATGAATAACAAAATAAGTCAGGATTCAGTACATTGACAAGAAATCTGAGCCTGGTCCACCATGGTAAATCACCCTGTGTTGGTGGGGCTGGATTAAGGGCTATGTAGTGATTATAGGTCACAGTGATTCATTTAGTATAAAACTCCACTGAATTCCAAAATCACAATGGTTTAGAAAAAGAAATAGATTTTCATGTTGCATGAGGAAGGCAAATGAAGTATAGTATAGCTCCTCTCTGCATTGGTGTACTTCACATATTGTCTCAAGCTGATCTTGATGGAAAGTACACTCATTGATTGTCATATGCCTTTACAATGATGATGGACAGAAACAAGAGAGGTGGAGTGAGGACCATGTAGCCTGGATAGGAGGTGGCATACATTTTGCTTACTTACATTCATGTCTAGTTAATGACAAGGATAAGGAAAGATAAAAATTGTTAACAAACTGTAAATTCTGTCATAATCCATATTCTAGCTTATAAATATTGACCTCTCCCATACCTCATCTACACAAAATCCATCCTCTTAGCAGACAGAAATCCTATCCAGAGCTGGAAAGTTTACAAAATGTACGGTTTTTATCTTCAACATTCATGAGTATGTGGATCTAATTCTGAGCACCATACTCTTACAAACACAATTTATCTAATCACTGATTTGCCACCAAAGTTTGGGCTCTGAATCCACATACTTTGTTATTAGCCATTCAGATATAACACTCTGTGATTAAAATAACTCCCTCCCCTGGGGTAGACATGGGTGCTGTATCTCATGGATACTGCTCACCGTCTGCAAGGTCTTCCTTTTGCTGTTCCCTTTGCTCACACCTGAAGAGATTTTTGGAGAATATGTCTTCCTTCAGTAGCTTTTCCAATCCACTTTCTGACTTTAGAAAAGTGAATGTACAAGAGTTCCTAAATCTTGGTTCATTACCTCTTTAATCCAAGATGCCAGTTCTTTGGCACTTCTATGATTTTAATTTGATTGGAGATATATTTAGGTGCCAGTTTCTATCTTAGTTTTTGAGATATCCTTGTTTTTCTTGATTCATGTCCACATCCTTAAAGCTTACCATATTTCTGTAAGACCCACAGCTTTTTATTATTTTTTTAATTGAGAACTATAAAATATGAGCTATAGTCACATGATTGTGTGCCTATTCCTTCATTCTTTTTGGTCACCTCTACCCCAAGTCCCAAAACCCTGAAGACCTTGTTCTTTCAAGGTATGCCCTCCTCTGTCCTGCTGTATCATTCCTACATCCTGCTCTGTGCTCTGTATCAATCTTGATCTGCTCAAACCTGTGGTGGTCTTGTGGAGGCACAGGTCTTTTATACTGAATCATTTTATACAACTTAATGTATTTGCCCTGGCCACATAATCTCACCAAAACTTTTACAAATGGTTTATGGTTTAGAGATCATAGCCCTTACTTCATCCTTGCATCCTCCCCAGGCTGACCCCTGGATTAAGTTTCATCTTAACATTGTTAGATCATTGAGAAGTTGTGCTAATTTGGGAAGAAAATAGACCTACTAGGTTGAAAAGATTCCATAAATTCTTGGTTTCCTATTTTCAAGGCATCCAGTTCTGCTATTAATCTTTCTTATAGCATTGTACCAATATAGCTAATGAGAAATTATTCACCATTCTAACTTTTAAAAGAGAAAACTCTGTGACTAAAGCTGAAAGTTTAGTAGATATGTGCTCTACCTTCCAGGTTTTATAGTTTTGGTATCTGTGTGTAAGGTTCACTTCAGTGCTCAAATCAAATTAAGAAGCAAGTATTTCACATATTTTAAAATGTAATTACTCAATTTCTATCATAAATTTAGCTTTTTAAAATTTTATTTATTTGAGAGAAATGGAGGGAGAGAGAGAGAGGATCAGAATGCCAGGGCCTCTTGTCACATGCACCACCTTGTATACCTGGCTTATGTGGGTACTGGGGAAATAAACCTGAGTCCTTCAGCTTCACAGACAAATGCCATAACCATTAAGCCATCTCTCCTGGGAAATTACCTTTTTTAAAAAAAGTAATTAGCCCATTAATTGCCCCAAAATGCCAACAGCAATAAAATTTTTATTTACGTTTTGGCTTTGTTTGGTTTCTCTCAAATGGTCCCAGGTTTAATGAACAATTACCATCTGGAGCATGATGTGCCTACTATGAAGACAAGGAGCCAGACGCAGAGAGAAACAGCACAAAGCACTTAACCTCTCAGCCAGGACATGCTGTTGTCTCATCTTATATCAGATACCATTCAATTCTCTGAAGCAAGTCATATGGCCAAGCCCACAAGAAGGATCTAGAAGACAGACCTCCATCTACAGCAAAGCATAGGAATGGAGGGCATGAAGAACCAAAACAACAATGTGCAGGCTAAAACTTTGAGGTGCATGACTGCCAGTGCTTATCTAATAACAATTTCTAGTATTATAATCCTTATTTTAAATATATTAGTGCAAATAAGTTTTATTTATACTATAAATGCTTATATAAAATTATCACCTGCTACATACTTCCATTCTATGCTGCAGAAATTTATATCAGAATAAGCTGGTATTTTCAAAAAAATGTAATATTATTATTAGTATTCTTTGGTTCTTCAAGGTAGGGTCTCACTGTGGCCCAGGCTGACCTGGAATGCAATTCACTCAGTAGTATCAGGGTGCCGTTGAACTCATGGTGATCCTCCAACCTCTGCTTCCCAAGTTCTAGGATTAAAGGCATGCACCACCATGCCAAGCTAAAATGTAATTTTATATGTTTTTATTTTCAGTCTTAAGTATCATCTTTTGTGCAAATGAATTAATCTTTAAACTTATAAAGTGCAAGAAGTTGCAACTGTACTTTTTAATTTGAAAAGCACCCTGATGATTGTCAGTAGCATTTTATCAAGAGGAAATACAATAGAAAGCAGGCAGTAATCACTAAGTTTTTACATAAGGAATGGCATCCTTTCTTAAATGCATCAGTGGTCCCAAAGTTATATTTGTGTTTTGGAGGTAAGTCAAATGTCATTATTCTGACCTGCAGTGGTTTGTACTTTTAGGAGAGATAAAATAGCCATCAGCTGGATTTTCATATCTATGATATGAGCCAATAGCTCCATGAAATTGGATGAGCACTAAACTTCTGCAAAAAATGATTAGTCCCACTTTCTAAGATAAAATAATAATCTATGAAAATATTTGAAAGAGAAAATTTCCATCTTTCAAGCTACAAAGTAAATTTCAAGCATATGTTGAAAGCCACACATTTTCCCCAGAAGATTAAAAATAAGGGAGGATTACTTATTAGTTTGAACTTAGTCAAGTGTGTGTTAAAATATTATTCTTCCTTAAAAACAATTTGATCTCTAGCATTTTATCTCAACTCCTTTCATGTCTGTGTGCAAAGAGGGTAGAACAAAGCCACTGAGTGTGCCGGCGTGATGTCAACTGCAGAGTTCACCGGCTGCCTCTGTCGCACAGCTGGCATACAAATCAGTGCATTGCAAGGATTGTTAAAGTTAAAATCAAATCTGATTTTTCTGAAGCAATATGCTCCTTTGCTTGGGGCATGAAACGCACTACAGATTTTAATTGTTTTCCAAAGAAGAACACTTAAGGAGAAATATTCTGAACTCAAGCATTGACTACGTGCTCAAACACTTTATCTTAAAGTTCTTAATCTGCATGTGACACCATACATAGAAATACATTAGATTTTTAATTCTCATCAAAATATTAGGAGATATTATAAATCTGCTTATTAAGTTAGCTATGTACTGACAAATATGAGACATATGCTTATGAAAATGGGATGGAATCTATATCTTTGTCCACATTTTTACCTCTTCTTTTTCTATGATACTACTGCAACAGGCAGGGACCAACCAGAATGTGAGTAGAACTATCAGATATTGTGCTGGACCTAACAGAGAGGATACCTGGGTGTTGTTCCTACTACAAACCTGAATAAGGACATAAAAGGAGAGCTATGTACCACACGTAGCCTCAGAATGATATTACAGCAGCAACAAACATATCCTCCTAACATAGGCACAAGCAGGGCCAAGCCTTCTGAAAAACCTGTCTTGTTCCAGAAGTCATACTGAGCAATGAGCTGCCTCACATCTGAACTCACACACTAACTAATTAGCACCAGGTGCTGTCTGCAAGTTTAAATCCCTTATTTGAACGAAGGACCTGGATGAGAACTTCTAGTAGAAAATCTCCGTATAGTAGCTAGCCCATTTCCTTTGTTCGGATGGTCATGAGCCTGGTTTGCTTTGGTCAAAATTTCATCTCCCATCAAACTTGAGCAGCTGACCTAAAAATAAATCTGTGTCTGTATTCCTCTGGGTCTAGTCTTAATTTTACCATTTCTGAACCCAAGAACACAGCTCCAATAACAGTAGCAGATAATTACAATAACATTGAAGAAAGATGCCATAACTCCTACAGTTTTAGGAATTATAATTTCAAGAATTTATATGGCCTACTGGCTTATACTGAAAATAACTAGGAAAATGTGAAGGAACAATGTTGAAATATAAAGGAGTGCAAAAATCACACACTCTCATTGAACTTGAGCATTCCTTAATGGCACTGAAAACAATACAATAATATGCTTTATCTGTAGGGTTTTACATAGGAGCCAAAGTATAATTTACACAAAGCAGTAGTTTAATAAACACTTTAAATCTTATTTAATTTTAATTATTATATCTCTTTTGTTTTTTGATGATATAGCTATATGCTTAAATGTTGTCGATACTTCTTAGGAGTTAGTAGTGAAATTTAAGATTATCAACCCCAAATCCAACCCCAGGGTTGTATAGTGGTCAAATGCATAAAAGTCAAAGATGAAGTACAGGATCTTATAGCACTGGGCATGTAGATTTAAAAGGATTCAAGGAGGAGCTGGATTTGGAGTTGTTGTCTTCAACATCACTTTTTTAAATATTTTATTTATTTATTTGAGAGAAGAGAGAGAGAGAGAGACAGAGAGAGAGAGAGAGAGAGAGAGAGAGAGAGAGAGAGAGAAAGAAGAAGAAGGAGGAGGAGGAGGAGGAGGAGGAGAAAAAGGGCAGACAGAGAATGAGAATGGGCATTCCAGGGCCTCCAGCCATTGCAGACAAACTCCAGATGCTTGTGCCACCTTGTGGATCTGGTTTACATGGGTACTGGAGAATCAAACCCAGGTCCTTAGGCTTTGGCAGGCAAACACCTTAACCTCTAAGCCATTACTCCAGTCCCAACATCACTGTTAAGGAAAAAAAAAAGGACTCAGAATTTAGGTCTCCCTGCCCATACTTGCACTTTCCTTCCTATCTGGAACTGAGTAGTAGAAGAAGGTGAAACAGCTTTACTGTCTGTATTGAATTATTTTTTACTTGCATCAATCCCATACACTTGTCTTCTCTGGGTTGCTTTCATTATCTCAGGTAGAGTAGTGCAGCACTGTTTTTCTTCTGCTATTTCTTTTTTCATGTTATGTTTTGAATACATTTCATTTTAAAGCAGTTTTAAATTCACAGCAACACTGAATGAAAATTGCAAGTTCCAACTACTTTCTTATGCTCCAAATGTATAGCCACCCCAAATACCCACATCCCATACCAATCAGGTAGATTTGTTACAATCAGTGGACCTTCATTCATGTGTCACTTTAAGCCAAAGTCTATCACATACAAGAGAACTCACTCTTGGTATTGTGCATTCAAGTTTTTATACTAAGGTTTATACTAACCTAACCATTCTGATACACAGATGCATGGGCTATAAATTTTGAATGTATCATCTTGAACACATGGATGACAAAACCCATGGGATATAATGAAAACTGGACTTTCTTTTATGGAGAATCTTTCTGCTTGTCCTTTACTGGGAGCTATTATAGGGATTCAAAGAGGAGGCTGATTATTAAATGTAAAACAATTAGTGAAAGTTGTCTTCTCTGACTCTGACTTCTTTAGCTGTGGCATTTCTAACCATGTGTTCAGTCACTATGATGACTTTAAAAAGTCAGAAATGCTTTGAACTGAATGCCTTTGTTCCCTTTGAAGTGTCCAAACCCTATAGTAGTAGCAGTCATCGTGGACACTAGGTGAGATGACACCCTTTGCCATCCCTATTTTCCCCTTATTCTTATTCTTTTATTCTTATTCTTCTCTTTAACTAAGCCTATTTAATTTACAAAATTCCTCCTATCTATCATCCTGTGGAAGAATCGTTTTCATATTACTTTACTATGGCATGATCACTCCTCATTCCTTTCTTTGTGAAAAATGCCTATAGTATCCTGTATATTAATCTTTTTGTTTACATAAGCATCTCCAGTGATAAACTCTTCTGGAAGCATTTCCCATTAATATCTATATTATAGCACAACATTCTGTGTAATGTATTTCTCAGTAAATAATAGATGATTTTCATTTGAGTTGCCAAATGATTATACTAGTTCCTTTTGTTCCCTCCCCCACTCCCAGTTCTGAAGACTGAACCCAGAACCTTAAAGTTGCTAAGCAAGCTCTATATCCTTGGTCTAAATCTCCAATTCCTAAACTCACTAATTATTACACTAAACTTTCTTTACCACTCCTATTAGTTGAGACCTATTCCTGTTCTCCATGAGTTCTTTTTCCTATTATATCACAAAACTTCCATTGTCTAGATAAACAAACAGTGACATTGTTTTTAGATTTCTTACCTAATAAGTATTATAAATATTCTCTAAGCTAAAAATAATCATGGAAGTTAAATCTATTCTATTTCTGTTAATTCAGTCTAACTATGTAATTTAAGAAATCTTTTTGCAGTCCTCGGCCAAGCTTGATTCAACCAAATGTTAAATTTGACATATTTTAGAATGTACTTATTTTTAAAACAGCATTTGGATGTATGGTAGGATTGGGCTTTGAAGACTTCTCAGTTTATATAACCAAAGTACTTATTCTGTTGTCGAGACACAGAAATTTGTTTTCCTCCTTGGAATAATGACTAGTATAAATGTATAATATCAAGTTTGGGGAAGAGCCTACTTAGAAATATATCTACTTCTAGCAATTTTCATTTATTAACCTCACACTCATTTAACCATTTTGATCCAAGCCCTGGTCAATGCATTCAAGGTATAATTGGAGACTGGGGCATATCCCAGTGTCAGAGACCTTACCCATGTGTATAGTATCCTGGCTTTGAACCCAGGACCTCGCAATTGCTAGGAAAGCTCTCTCACAATGAGCTAACTGTCCAATCTGTAAGGTAACAAGAGATTTTGATAGACTTTGTTCATTTTTTCTTCTCCCATTAATTTACTTATTTTTATTTCTCCATGTATTTCTGTTATATCTCAAAACCTTCATTTTTACGGTAGGGCAAGTATTATAACCATTACATAATGAAAATATTGGTCCTTTTCCCAAAAATACACCAAACTCCCTTACATATATGACAAATATGTGTTTAACATGTCTTCATCAGATGAAGAAAATAGCAAGATCATAAAACTTGTTGAAGGATAATTCAAGAAATGAAAGTTTACATAGATATTCAATAAAATTTTTAGCTTTTTCAAAAAAAGCTATAAATTGTGTGTATGTGTGTGGCATGTTTGCATGTGTGTTAATCTGTGTTAAGTGTGGCATGCACATTCTACAACATATATGTGACAGTCAGAGGACAAGTTTTGGTGTTGGTCCTTACCTTCCACTGTGTAATATTGAATATACATGGAGTCATTTAGCAGAAATCTGTTATGGCTGGCTATAAGTGCTCTATGGCTTCTTTAATATGTTAAATGACTGCTTATAATGTTTCTTCAAAACTATGGTACATTACTCTTTTATATCTTAAGCATCATGTTATTCATCTCATTTCTTTGTGAAACCATTCACGTTTATAAACTTTTAGATACCATCCATATCAGACCCTACTGCTGAGGACACCTTATGTGGTTGACACCGAAAATGGAATGGCATGGCTGGAAGCTGGAAGAGAATCAGTCCCCAGACAGTCAACACGTCTAGTGCCAGAAGGTGCTACATGGGAGACTGGGGGAAAAATGACCAATATCTGTCGAAGCAATGCATGGTCTAACCTACTTAGCAGCAAATAACCTATCGTGATGCTCACAAGTGCAGTAGTGGCACACAGCCATGGTGGGAAACCAACTGCTCTTGATTCGGCTAACTGATCCCCTCAGTGATATGGTACCCATAGCTGGATCTGGGAAACAAGTCAGAAACATATCCAAACATAAGCCCACTCTCCATTAACAAGCTACTACCAATTGTGGGCTGCAAGAGGGCCTACACCTACTAAATTCTCTATAAAAAAAGTAAGGGTTATCTCATTTGTCTGGTGCTAACTTACTCTCTGTTGGAGAATCTGCTTCTCTTTTGCAGATAGACACAGATCCTAAGGAGAGAACCACCCCATCATACCTCCAAAGGGCCCTGGCTGAAACTAAGAACAATTGGCGAAACAAGCAAAGGTGCTGTTTTCTTGGTTAACCTGGTACCAGCACAAGGGTGAAGGAGATCAACACAGAGAAAAAATCAACTCTTACAAAATCAGAGATACAGAGACCAAGAAGCCCCAATACCTCATCATTGAAGCAGACCAAAAATGAACCCAACATGGCTCAGGTAAATTTTGTGGAAGAGGGGTGGAAAGAATGTCAGAGCCACATGTTGGGTCATGATATGCAGAGACATTTATCCTACCCATAACTGTGGGCTAACTCCACAATGCATGACCCATATACCTTAACAAGGAGGGGACAAGGGGAGGGGGCAGGACATGGATGAGCCTAACAATGGTACCAAATTGACTGTATTTGCTGAGTACAAAACTGATTAATAAAAAGAAAAAGAAAAGAAAATGACTTCCAGAATTATTCTTGTCCAACCTGACATTAATCTACTTATTTATGTCTGTGTAATAACCCATCTTAAAATTTAGAAGCTTAAAATAATGAATATCAATTGTATGGCTCATAAACACACAATTTGGATGGCATTCTGTGAAAACAGTTACTTCTGCTTCAAGAAGAATTTGCCAGGTTGGCTCAAATGAAGTTTGATAATCCACTTTAAGACAGCACTTTTACATACCTGGTGATTTGATTCTTGATGCTCAGGTACCCAGCTTATACTATTGTTTAGGGGCATGGATCTCTCTCCTCTTATCTGGTATTTCCAGGGACCTGCTTACACTTCCCTGCATAATGGTAGCTGGGTTCTAAGAGCTAAGTTTCAAGAGACAAAATTAGAAGGTGCTTGTCTCTTACCATCAGTTTAGAAATATCGATAAGATGTGATTTGTTGCATAGTCAATTGATCAAGTGGTTAAATCACTTATAAAATTTCAAGAAGTGCCCTATTCTCTGTCTTTTCTTGGAGGGAACATCAAAGTATTAACAGCAATCATTGCCAAAATCATATCTCTCAGTTGTCTATTGATATTTTATAACTTCCCCCAATATATTATTTTATACTTCATTACATTTCAGATTGTGCAATTTCTGTTTACATATTTTCAAGCTAATTGAGTCTTTTCTGGAAGGCTACTCTTCAAATCCACTTTAAATAATTTCACCTTTAGTTTGTTATTCCCTATTCAAGAACCTACAACCCCTCTGATTGCCATAATATTTGATATAAAGTGCTTTTGCTCCTTTTAAATTAATTTTCTACTATTTCTCAATATGCAATTTCACTTGCCTCATTTGACTGTGTTCACATACCTCAGACAACCTGATGATTTTGACTCTGTGTTCCAGAGTCTTAATTAATGTTTTATACTCACAACTGTTGCAGTCTGTTTCTCTTTAATTAATCAAATATTTGAATAGAGTTGATGGAAGACACAATCTTAACCTATTTATAATATTGATTTTCTAATTTATTTCCTGTTTTCAGAGGGAAGGGCAGCAGAGGGGGAAAGGGTCCAAATTTGTAGACCATAGCACTAGAATTTTCATGTTACCTTACTCCTTATTCTTTCATTCCTGGTACTGAGGATTGAATGTAGGGTCTTGCCCACTCTAGGTAAGCATTCTATTGCACTCAGGATTGAATCTAGGGTCTTAAGCATTCTAGATAAACATTCTATTACTGAGGTAAATCACTAGTTCTCTTTTCACTTCTTTGAGACAGGATCTTAGTAAGTTTCCTATTCTAGCATTTAACTAGCTCTGTAGCCTAGGCAGATCTTAAATTTGAGATTTTCCTGCCTTAGCCTCTCAAGTGTCTGAGAATACTGGTCTATACCACCAGGGGCACTCTCTTATCTGTTCTTTAAAGCATGACTTTATGTCAGTTTATTTTAATTTCATTATATGAAGAAGCTAGAATATAGTAAGTAATAGCAAAGCCAGAACTCAGGCCTAGGGAGATGACTCAATGGGCAAAGTACTTGCCATGCAGACATCAGGGTTGAGTTCAGATCACCAGTACACACATAAAAGCTGAACATAGTGCATCATACCTAAAAATCCTAGAACTGGGAAGGTAGAGGCAAAGTTACCTAGTGTTTGCTGTCTAACTGAACCAGCAACTTAGTAAGAGACACTTTCTCACAAATAAGGTGAAAAGTGACTGAGGAAGACACCTGATGTCAACTTCTAGCTTTTACACACATATGCACATGCACTCACACGTACATGTACATGCATCCATACACATAAAACACATATTTGTATCACACTCATGTACATAGAAAAAATACAGGCTTCAACTTTTAGCCTCAGAATCTTAAAGTTTTTTTTTTTTTCTTTTCACCAGAAAAAAAAAACGAAAAAAAATTTACCCTTCAGTTTTCACACTTAAGTGGGTTCAAATAATTTTGTCACTTTAGCTATATATCTCCAACTAGATTAACAGGTAAGGTATGAAGAACAGTTCCTATATGATTAATTTTCATCTTTGTATTTTGTAACAAATTGCTTACATGTCTACCTGTGCTTCCTGTTGATGATTTTCTTAGGAAAATAAAACAAAATGACTTTTTTTAATCTCCATCTGTTGTATGAATGTATGTAATAATTAGATAATTAATTGATTAAAGGATATTTTTAGAGAAATAAGTGACTTTTACAAAGTAGGTAATCTATTAGTTCTGTTTATGGTGTGTTTGTCTACACAAGAGCTTTTTAGCTTCATGAGATCTCACTGGTTGAGTGATTGTTTCTTTCACTAGGCTATTAGGGCCTTGTTCAAGAAGTATTTTCCCCACTCCTATATCATGGAAAGTTCCATTTTTTTCTTCAAATAGGAGAAGAGCTTTAGGTTTTATATTGAGGTCTTTAATCCATTTGGACTTGATTTTTATGTATGGTGGGTCTCGTTTCCTTTTTCTACATATAGTTGTCCAATTTGTCCAGTACCATTTGTTGAAGATGCTTCTTTTCTCCAGTCTACATTCTTAGAATCTTTTTCAAAGATCGAGTAGCTATAGTTACTCATCTAGTGCTGCAAAGTGCTGCATGAGCTACTGGGAAAAAGTGGCCAACAATAATCTGAGCAACCAGAGGTCTAAGCTACTCAGAAGGGAACACCCTGACAGGAGCCACACATAAATGCAAGAGTGGCACTCAGCCTTGGTAGATAACTAATAGGTTTTTCATTGGCTAAGATATCTGCTTAGTGGAAAAGAACCTATATCTGAAAGTGGGAGCTAGGTCAGAATCCTATGGAGATAAATATTATGCTTTCCAATGTTAAGCTCTCACTAGTCTTGGGCTAAAAGAGAGGCCACATCCATGAAATTCTCACTAAATTAATATATAACCTGTGCTGACTTCATTCTCCACTGGAGAATCTGTTTTTTTTTTTTTTTTTTTTTTTTTCCAGAAGGTAGCATGACCTGAGCAGATAAACTACCCCTCACTCTTCAGCCAAGTCCCAGCTGAAACTAACGGGGAATTGAGAGATGAGTAAGAAGGCAGATTTCATGGTGAGCCTGACAATTAGCCCCAGGGTGAAGGAGACAGATTCTGAGGATACTAAACACTTACCAAAGCAGAGAAACAGAGGCTCCTAATAGCTCATCACTGCAGTATCTTAAAACGTACATGTAGTAGAAAGCTTCAGGTTCACTGAGATGAACTTCAAGACTAGGCACAGTTATGGAGGAAGGGATTTATTAAAGCTTACAGATCCAGGGGAAGTTCCATAATGGCAGAAGAAGATGGCCTGCTTTCACAGGTCCAAGCAGACAGGGAGAAAGAGAGAGAGAGATTGAGAAGCCACAAGCCCAAAAAGCCAAAAGCCAGAAGCCAGAAGCCAAAAGCCACACAGCACAGCATGTTTCTGAACTTCAGCTTGGCACACTTTGCATATCTTTAGATGGGAATTTCAAACCTACCACCACACCTTAAGATCTGCCCAGTGACAGCTTCTCCAGCCAGGTGGCTGCAGGTCGAAACTACAAACTAATAAAACACTGAATATATTGGGGGCCATCTATCCAAACGGAAACAACCTCTGGTGAACAGACGTAAGGGAAGCTATCTTAGGCCACTCAGCCATCTTGGCATTCTCAGGGAGCTATAGGAGATTAAATATTAGCACAGAACATTAGAAGGATGTGGTCTCAGTAAGGCATCTGGTGTTTGCTCTTGCCCTGAGGTCAAGGTGGCCTGATATTTGGTACCTGCTTCATACCCGTGCTAACTGCAAAAATTCTGCTTTGTAATCATGCTTGCTTGCTCTTGCTAAAGACACTTGTCTGTGGAGGTGGTGGCTGAGGGTTTCTCAGATCATTGTAAAAGAATGTGGATTTTTCCTTTAAAAACTCACTGGAAAAGTAAGATGGGACTGCTCTCCACCATGTTGTGAGGGGCCAGAGGCTGGCCAGCTTAATAAAGACTCTCCTTTTTAATTTTATTCAGGTAGTCTTCTGTTCATTTCTGGTCTGGGACTCATTACATTTGGTGGCCTCTATGAGACATTAAATTCTTCTTGGAAAACCAAACCCCAAATCTGGTCTCATAGAGTCTTGTTTTCTTGGGACTTTACTCTGACTGTGGGTTGGAGACCCTAGGCAGCAACAGCTGAGAGACGTTCCTCAGCCCCAGGGACATTCTCCAGGCCCTGGCAGAAAGCAGTGGCAGTCAGAGGACATCAACACTGTGAGAGGAGAGTTATCTGGTCTGAAAACCTCTGGAGGCTAAGAGGGATTCAGTGGAAGGCTGGACACAGCACTACTTCCCAAATCCCAGGTGGTGGTGAGACATCACTCCACCCCTGATCTGTCTGATTCAGTTCTTTGGGGCCAGGTGTCCTTGTCTTTCTGTTTAGTGTTTGTTTTGTTCTTTTGTGCTTAACATTTTTGGATCCTCCTAGGAAACAAACTGCAGAGTCAAAACTCTACCCTGGGACAGATAAGCTCCACATCTAGCACATCTAGCCCATTGCAATGTATCCTTACTGACTCTTCATTCTTATAACAACAGGCATCTGACTTAGGTGCCACATGTGATGCCTTCTCTTTAAGAAAGTTCTGGGAATTAGATTGGCCATCTTTGATGTGAGATGGCTCCCAACTGTTGAACAGGTCATTCTTGGGAGACCTGGACACCCTGACCACCCCAGGTAAATTGGAAATTGGAAGTTAAAATAGGAATTGAAACTAGTCAAATTTTGGTTTGGAAAATCCTCAATGTGAGGTCTCAGATTATACTCAAAGAAATTTTGAGGTGTGGTTTTGGTCCCCAGAGTTGTAAATAGAATAGGAATTTAAAATAGGAATTATACTCAAAGAAATTTTGAGGTGTGGTTTTGGTCCCCAGAGTTGTAAATAGAATAGGAATTTAAAATAGGAATGCATAGCTTCTGAATGAATGAATGAATATGTGAGGGGAAGATGGTTGTCTGAAGTCTGTATTAAAAGTGGACTTTAAATAAATGTGTGTGTATGAGTATGTATGTGGCTCACAGCCCTAAGGCTGCAGAGTGATTTCTGTTCCTAGTAGTACATGCTCAGGAAGGTTTTGTGCAGCACCAACACAGTAGAAAATTCATTGTGGGGGATGTCCTCTGTCCTATGTGACCAACCCCACTGTCCTAAAATGCATGACCAACATTTACTGTTGAATGACCCTCAGAAGGAGCACTGAAAGTAATTAAAATCATAGGCAGGGAAAAATGGAAGATTTTTCTACTCCTTAAAGGTTGTAAAATAACAGGATCAGAAACCTGTCTTGTCCAAAACTCTCCCAGGGGTTTAGCAAAAAAAAAAAAAAAAACCTGTCCTGCTGTGTTCCCGAGGGGCAGAGAGCAAAGAGGACAGTAGTACAGGAATAGTTACATAGTTACATTCTGGGCCACTCACAGACAGATGCAAAAGCCAGGGTAAAACTGTCCTGTGCTCACCTGCTGTGGCTGGGACGGCTCTCCATAGCAAAGACCAAAGTGGGTGATTCGCTACATTCTATACATGAGCGGGCACCTGCAATGTGTCAGTGCTTTCCCCTAAGGGCTTGATCTGCAGAAGGCCAGGTGGCCCTGGGAGTAAGAGGGGGAGTCTAACACACAAGTCTCATTGTTAGACAGGGAGAAAAGACACAGACCTTTCTGAGGTTTATGCTGGGCTCTTGTTTCTTAGCTTCCCTGCCTTGCAGAACCAGGGGGGCTACCGACACAGGGAACCTCAGTATCTTGGCCCCAGCATGATGATGGGTGAGTCCTAAGTTGCTGTGAACTTATGGGGACTTCTTGTAAGCAATTTGTAACTGTTTTGAAGTTTACTTTATCTGTCTCTGCTCCTATGGAACTACTAAGAGACAACAGCCTTAAGATTTATGCTTAAATTTGGAATTATTCTATACTGAGTTTGTTAGAAAATTTCTAAAATTTCTAATAATGTTTGAATCTACTTTCATTTTTCCTTTTTTTAAATGAATTTCAGGAAATTTATAAGTAAAGAAGTTCCAAAATCAACAAAAGATAATATCTATATGTATATTCTGGATAAATAGTATAAGTCTAGTCTGGTCTACATTTTTTATTTATTTATTTTTTTGGTTTTTTGAGGTAGGGTCTCACTCTGGCCCAGGCTGACCTGGAATTCACTCTGTAGTCTCAGGGTGGCCCCGAACTCATGGCGATCCTCCTACCTCTGCCTCCCGAGTGCTGGGATTAAAGGCGTGTGCCACCATACCCGGCCCTGGTCTACCTTTTTATAAAAAGGATATTTCAAAAACCCTTTTGAGACAATACAAAAATATAGATGGTCATATTAAAAGTCTCTTGGCAGGCTGGAGGGATGGCTTAATGGTTAAGGCATTTGCCTGCAAAGCCAAAGGACCTAGGTTTAATTCCCCAGGACCTACATTAGCCAGATGCACAAGGGGGCACACACATCTGGAGTTCGTTTGCAGTGGCTGGAACCCTGGCACACCCATTCATTCTCTCTATCCCTCTTTCTCTGCCAAATAAATAAGTAAAAAATAAGAAATATTTAAAAGTCTTATGATAAGGACAATGAAAGTTTTTGTTGGTAGTTATGAGATGAACTGACCAAGGAAGATTAACTGGAGAGGAAACTTTAAATGTTGGATGGTAAATGTTTGATGAAGAACATTGTTACAGAGTGGTTACACATATTGTGAGGTAAAAAGAATGTAGATGAAGGTATGAGTAAGCTTAAATAGAAGGTTAAAGACAAAGTTGATTAACTAAGTCTTAAAGTACTTGATCAGATTACAGACTTCTTGAGATATAAAATGACTAGGATATACATCAGACTATCAGACTAATAAAGAAATGCCCTGGATAGTAGCAGGTTGCTATAATATTCAGGTTGTAAATTTAAAATTTTAACTCATTGAAGTTAATCTGGTCATGATAATGGTTGTGAAAGACTGACTTTAGAGTACTCAACCAAATTAGCTATGTTCCTCTATTTGTCAAACTTTTAACTAAATTTTAAGGTTAAAAAGTGGCTCATTAGTATTTAATTCTCTGCTAAGGTTATTATATCTAAAACCCTGCCTCCCTCCCCCAAAAATCTCACAGAGGAATTTACTATCTTTTCCTAATTTAAAAAGGAAATAGACCACATTTGGAGACACTGGACATCTATCTGTCATACACTTGGAAACTATTTACTTCATGGTGAACAGTAAAAGAAAATTCTAAACAAATGTATGCTATTATTTAAGATGTAATTCCTCTAATCACAGTCTTAATACTTGAGATTTAACTTCTATCATTACTGAGCAAGTTTACCAAAGTGCCACAGACAGAAGTATAGAGGTGGTTAAGGTTTGAGTAGCTATAGATTGTGTCATGAAATTTTGTGTATGTTTGGATTCACTATGGTTCTATAAAATTGATTTGGAGGAGATGGAAAATATTTCTTTCTGGCTCAACAGTTAAAGTTGCTTGTTTGCGAAACCAGATGGCTTGAGTTCGATTCCCCAGTACCCATATAAAGCTACATGCACATAGTGGAGCATGCATTAGGAGACTGTTTACAGTGGCAAGTGGCCCTAGAATGCCCATTACCTTTCTTTTCCATGAGACTTTTCTCTTTTTTCCTAACATTGTGACAGTTTAGTCAAGTTCCTCTATTCTTTGGGTATGTTAGATATAGCTGAATTAATTTCAGAAACTGGCATCTAGATTTGGTGGACATCTTATTTAGCTTTTAAAAGTGCTAAGTCTCCTCATAAAGAATATATATATATATATATATATATGGCAATATTATACAAAAGTATCCTGATTCTGATGAGCTTTAAAAATTATAAAGTTTTTCAGGCTGGAGAGATGGCTTACAGTTAAGTGCTCACCTGTGTCTAAGCTTTATATAATCTAACAATCATGAATATTTATTTATGTTAAGCTATAAAATTGTTCAATGATTAAAGGTACTTGATTAAGAAATTACTTTGTGTCTGTCAAAATGTCTCTAATGTATGTTTAAAATCAGGGTACTTCAGCTCAACAATGACCAGGCTTGACTTTATTCTTAAACTATGTATAATCAGTCACAGTCAAGGATTTACTTATGTAATTGTCTCATTTCTAGTATCTCAAGTTCACTGCTTATAGATATATTGATACTTAAAACATGTGTTCTGCTCTAGAAAAATAATCACTCTGCTGTTCTACTTCCAGTTTGAGGGTTAATTGGTACCTGCATAGGTATACAGATTAGCTAAAGTTGTTTTCAAACACAGATACGAAGTTTTTACACTGTATTGTCTTTTCCTGACATACAATTTTGAGATTAAATAAATTGGCATAAGTTATTGGTAAGATATTATTTTCAGGGCTAATAAAATATTCTGCCTGTAATTATAACTGACAGATACTTAAAAGATAGAATGTGTATGCTTTCTATGTTCCAGACATACCTTACACTGTCACCTGACAACTAAACTTAAATACCAATCAGAATGATTTTAAACTGTTGTGTCATTCTCTGACGAGATCTGCTTTGCTATCCAGATATTTTCTGCACATTTTTAACTGAATATGTTTTGCTAGTCAGATATGTACAGTCTCTATGAGTGATTAATAACTCCAAAGTCAATTGGAAACATTGGAATTTAAGGATAACCAATATTTTGGTTCCTGCTCCCAGGTCAAAAGGCCTCAGGAGAAGATGGCACATTTGCTAATTCTAGCCTCTGACAAGTTATCTGTCTTCTTGATCAGGGAAGATATGAAGACCCAAAGATGAATTCCACATTGGTGTATCTGCAATAGGAGAGTCACAACAGAGGAATATCAGTCACTGTGCCTGGTTGGAAAAGTTACATGTTAAAACATGAGGGATTATGACTGGGAAGAGGAGGGGAATATAATGGGAAAACTGAAAGCTGGACTTATGCCCTAAGTCACTATAAGAGTAAACTGCTCAGGAGTTCAAATTATCTCTTGTCAGTAGCTGAAGGAATCACAGTGAGACAACTAACTGTCCAGGGAAACCCAGAGGGACGTTAAGAGGGAAGGACAGTTAACAATAAAATAGAATACAATAGAGATCATGGTTAAGATGACCCAACTACATGATTCATATGCATGTTGATTAATAAGTATGTAGCAGACAGCTTCTGGTTTGCTGAGATGAACTTCCAGACCAAGCACAGTTATGGAGGAAGGGATATTTATTGAAGCTTACAGATCCAGGGGAAGTTCCATAATGGCAGAAAAAGCGGGCCTGCCTTCACAGGACCAAGCAGAGAGAGAGAAGCACAAGCCAAAAAGCCAAAAGCCATAGCACACTTCAGGAACTTCAGCTAGGCACACTTTGCATATCTTTAGATTGAAATCTGAAACCCACCACCACACCTTAAGATCAACACAATGGTACTGACTCCAGCCAGGTGGCTAAAGATGCAAACTATAAACAAATAAGCAACTGAATATGTTGGGGGCCATCTATTCTATTCAAACCACCACAAGTATATTTTGAAAAATTGTTTTGAATCATATAGACTGCATAAGCTGTCATGTCCTGCTTCTGTAAGCCAAGTGCCTGTTTGCTTGTATGAAAATTTGGTTCTTTTGGTCACCCTGGTTCACCACTCCAATTACCCCCATCTCCAGACCTACAATTCTGTTATTTTAGGATTGATTTTAGGTCCCTTCATTTTAAATGTTCTAATCAAGTTTATCCAACAGAGAAATTCCTCAGTAAAATTACTGATTCTCAGGACCAAGTATAAGGCTATGGTAACTGATGAGTCCAAGATTTGTCACAGTTACCAAAATCAATGGGGAATGAAACAACTTCTGGTGATCAGACCTAAGCGAAGCCATCTTAGGCCACACAGCCTTCTTGACATTCTCAAGGAGGCTTAAGAAATTAAAGATTAGCACAGAGCATGAATTATAAGGATGAGGATGTGGTCCCAGTGAGGTTGGTGTTTACTCTTGCCCTGAGGTCAAGATGCCTGATATTTGGTACCTGCTTCATACCTGGTGCTAACTGCAAAATTATGGCTGAGGACATTGTTAAGTCAGGGAGTGGGGGTTAGGCAATATAAACATCTAAAGTTGTATCAATCAGGCTGCTGTTGTTCTCTTCCTTTACTTCAACTCTGTCTTGGGACTATTGTCCTACCTAACAATTAAGCTCACAGATCCAGGGCAAGTTCCATAATGGCAGAAGAAGCTGGCATGCTTTCACAAGTCCAAGCAGAGAGACAGAAAAGCCATAAGCCCAAAAAGCCAAAAGCCAAAAGCTACATACAACCAAATAGCACACCTCAGGATCTCCAGCTAGGCACACTTTACATATCTTTAGAATGGAATTTCAAACCCACCACCACACCTTAAGATCTGCCCAGATGGCTGCAGATGGAAACTACAGACTAATAAAACATGGAATATATTGGGGGGGCCATCTATTCAAACTACTATAACACCCAACATGGCTTAGGGGGTTTTGCAGAAGAGGGGGGAGAAAGATTCTAAGAGTAACAGGTTGGAATACCATACACAGAGATATTACCACCCCTGACAACTGACTGTTGGTCCCACAATGCATAACCCACAACCCCATGAGGAATACGTGTAACCCCACTTAGGAAGGTCCCCAGCAAAATGGAGGCAGTGATGAGGGAAAGCATAGTACCAACACATGAAGTATCCACACTAAGTATGTCCATAGTAAATGTATATATATATATGTATATATATCCATAGTATTTTAAAAGTAAAATGCTTTGGACACTAGTTGTGCCCATGTAATTGCTTCATTCACAGTTAGGACTCAGTTTGATGTTAAGGACTGTATATTATTTGAATAACAGCCTATGGAATATAGTTATATCATTTATTTCTTATAAATAAAACATTATAAATTATTTTTTATACATGTTTAAAAGTCAATATAAATTTACCAACAAATTTATATTCAAATAATATATATTATAAAATAATAAATCAAAAGTAAAATGGTTTAGAAAACCACAAGTCAAAATATAACACTAGGTGCACATGCAAAGTGACTGGCCAGGAGATCCCAGTTTGTTCCCCACATCCCAGTTCCCCAGATCCTGGTACTCCTGTTGCTGGCATAGGGAAGCCTGAACTCTATGAGCATGCTGCAGAAGCAGGCCTTTTGTCTCTTGGCTTCCTGATTGACAGGCCCCTGTGTCCTCGACTTCCTGCTCCCCTGCCTAGAGGGTGCTTGTGACAGTGTAAGAGCTAGACTTTTACTCCTGGATCCCCTGCTTCCCAGCTCCTGGTTCCCCAACCTGTGATTTCCCTGTGTTGAAGAGTGTGGAAAAGCAGACTGAGTAGGTCTGAGCTTCCAGTTTCACACACCTCAGTTTTCCAGGTACCCCTGTTGTGCTTGAAACCTCCATAACCTGGATATCTTCAATTATAACACAATTCTACTCAAATCTGGGTCAACTGTAAAACAGATCACACACTGAAGATCCTGCAAGAACAAATATATATATATATATATATATATATATATATATATATATATATATACACACACACACACACACACACACACACACACACACATATATATATATATATATATATATATATATATATATATATATATAACTTATAACTGGAGATGTGTAGACTACAATGCAAAAAAAAAAAAAATTAGAAAACTCCACCAAGGATGCCTGCTCCCACAATGGAAGCTTCCAGTGAAATATAGTGAAAACAACAGAAATTGAATCACAACATGAAAACACAACAAGGTATGTGACCCTGACCAAGTGAATTGCTAAACTGGAAGCAAATCATCAAAAAACCATCACATAAATGAAGTTGAGCAGAATTGTCTCTTTGAGCATAGAGCTTTTGTCAGTAGGCTTAACTTAATTGAAGAGTACTACCAGAGAAAATTTAAAAGGGAGACAAACGAACTGAAGGTGAGTCAGCACATACAGCTCAACAACCAGCTGAGTCAAGCTTAGAAGACATGATCAAATGCAAGAATGAATTCCAGGAAGGAACAAGAAAATCAAACCTCAACCTGAAATTGGTCCTTAAAAAAGAAATGTACATGATGCCAAATATAACTAAATTTTCCAGCAACTCCCTTAATTATGGCAACTTATTTTTTCAATATTACTATGTATAGTAGTATCATACCTGTAATTGTATAGCAGATTATAGAAACATACCACCTAGATTTTTTTTTTTTTTTTGGTTTTTCGAGATAGGGTCTCACTCTAGCCCAGGCTGACCTGGAATTCACTATGTCATCTCAGGGTGGCCTCGAACTCACGGCAATCCTCCTACCTCTGCCTCCTGAGTGCTGGGATTAAAGGCGTGCGCCACCACGCCCGGCTCCCACCTAGATTATTAACTAAAGGCATGGTACAGTAATCTTAAACCTAAATATTTGAAAATGAAACTTTATGTCTCCTTATTGTTTTATTTTTTAAAGAAAGTGGAAGTTTGAGATAATAGCAAATGTTCTTCAGCCATGTACTTTTGTTTTTAAATATCATATTTAATGAATGTGTTAGTTGATTTTTGGAGGATGTTGCCTCTGTAAAGTATGTGATTTCATTATTGAATTACAATATTGCAAAACTTTAAGACTATACAGAACTGATTTATTCTCTAAAATGAATGTACTTTCATTAAGAGTAGTAATGTAATAAAACAAGGTTTATTGCAATAGTATGGTTAATATAATTGCTCACTAGGAAAATTAATAAGTAATTTACAAAATGAGTTTTGTTATTAACATAAAGAAGATTAAAAATTGTTCTTACCTTGACTACTATCTGTGAAACCAAGTGATAAAAATGTTAATTTACATAATTTACACAATATTTCTGACTCTTCTGAAGGTGACCAGTAACCAGCTGATATATTTAACACATTATTTATTAAAAAATCAAGAATAACTGTACAATAAAAATATAAATGCCATGTTAGAGTTAATGTAAAATATCAAAAATCTGGACATAGTACTTAAGGCCAAAATAAATGTTATCATGTAGCCTAGAGATACAAATTTATGTGCTTTCAGCTTGTGGATAAAACTCAAGCTTCAGTTGTATTGAAATGATTTGTGAAGAAAACCCTTATGAATAATTAATGTTGTCTCTTAACATTTAAATGATCAATATTGCTGAAAATGATAGGACATACATGTTGGTGTATGTGATTCTAGGAAGGATTTTATCAACACTAGAATATAGAGAGTAGAAATAATGTTTTATAAGAAATTTGGCTTCTACTTGAATCATATATATCTGGGCATACTTTGCCCTCAAAATAAAACCCTAAGTAATCTACAAAAACATTATTTAAAAAATCATTATCAAAAAAATGAAATTTTTGCTCTCAAACAGTTTCATGCAAATATGACATTGTCAAAATCAGGGAGTTGGGGCTGGAGTGATGAATCAATATTTAAGGCACTTACATTCATTGCCTAGTTACCTGGGTTTGATTTCCTAGTACTTTCTTAAAGCCAAATGCACAAACTTTGTATATGTACCTGGAGTTAGTTGAAATGGCTAGAGGTCCTGGTGCACCCATTCATTCACATTCTCTCTCACTGTCTTCCCCCTTGCAAATAAATAAAAATAAGTATTTTAAAAATCAGGGAGTTTGGAAGTATGAATACTTGTTCCAGTATTGAGTGTAAGTCTGTACATTTAAAATATTTCTGGGATAAAATGAAGCCCCAAGAATCCATAAAGGCCATGGGGCATATCAGTTGACCCAGAAAGAGATCTGTGTATTGGTCTAGGTGGTGGACTGAGTGTGACTTTGGACATCCTACATCATTTGCACCATCTTCAGTTTGACCTTTCACATTCAGGAAAGTTTTCTGCTCGCATGTTACTTCATTGTTTGGAGACTGTAGTTATCTTAGATTTTAATGTTTGCCTTCTTTTCACATGGTAATACAATACCAGCTCCAATATCCTAATCGATGCTTGAAACCCAGTATAACAAAATTTGAATATGCATTCAGTAAAAGATCTTAGAACTCATACAACTTTATTGTAAATTTAGCTTGTTAAAATATAGCTGCCAGGCTGGAGAGATGGCTTAATGGTTAAGGTGCTTTCCTGTGAAGCCTAAGGACCCATGTTCGATATCTCTCTAGATCCCATGTAAGCCAGAGGCACAAAGGTGAGGTAAGCACAAGATCGCACATGCCCACCAGGTGCTGCAAGTGTCTGGAGTTCAGTTGCATTGACTGAGGCCATGGTGCACCAATTCTCTCTCTCTCTTTCTCTTTCTCTGTCTCTGACTCTCACTCTCACTCTGTCTTAAAAGAAAAGTGCTTTCCTATCTTTACCAAAGATACATTGACCACATACTGCTGCTATTTCTTTTAAATTACTTTTAAGCACTGTTGAATTAGGACACAGATCTCAGCACATTCTATGTATCTTGGAGTTTATAAGCATTTTTTCCTCAGTAGATAAAGTTTTCAAAGAATGTTTTCATTTTCTTAAAGTCTATGCTTGCTTCATATAAATAATACTATTTAAAATTGTATTTTCCACCACTGCTAGAATCTCTGTAGAACTGGCTAAGGATAATTGGAGGACAGCTATCCCATTTTGTTTCCAAACAAACACTCATTTCAGTAGAAAAGAATGAAAGGACACTTTAGAAAGCTGAACATAAGGAGAGGGTCCCGGAGGAAACAAGAGACCCAAAATACAGCAAATACTGAACAGATGTGTAATGCAATCAGCTAGAAGTCACAGGATTCAAATACTGAACAGGTTTACAGTACAATCAGGTAGGAGTCTCCGGGTTCACCTACCCAATAGAGGTTTGAAAATATTCTCTTCCCAGCATTTTTCTGAGAGGGGGATAGAAGTCAGTACAAAGATTCCTGCTGAAGTGGTGGCATTGTCAATTCGGGGATACCAGGACATGCTTTAGAGGACTGCATGCCCTCTGAGACTTGGTCTACAGAATACCTATAGGTAGAATAGGAGAACCTGGGGTCTCCAGTGGAAGTCTTGTCTGAACCATAGCCTGAACTGAGACTAAGTACCTGGGATATGTGGTGACAAGGGCTTAAAGGTGTTATTTTCTAAACCACATCAGTGGAAAACCTGCCTATACACATTTCCATACCTAGAGACTGAATGACATGGTAATTATACACAAGGTCTTGTCACCAACTACAGGCTCTGAATGTGGAGCAAACAACACAAAATCAATTCAGGACACAAAATCCCATAAAGTTCTGCTCTCCTCAGAAGACACCAGCCCTCAGAAGACACACAACAAACAACCACCAAGAACACAACAACAATAACGACAACAACAAAAAGTCATTTTATGAAGTCAGTTTTAATCTGATATCAAAACCAAGTAAGGAGAAAATAATAAAACTATGGACCAATGTATAAGATAATCATGGATAAATTTTATAAAGATAATACTTGCAAAAAGTATTCAAAATATATTTATAAATCATTCACCATTACCAAGTTTGCCTCTTTCCAGTGAGGTAAGAATGGTTCATCATTTGACAATCAATAAATGTAATCTATCCTATTAGTAGATTCAAGATAGAAATAACTTTATTAATGCCCCTGAAAAAACTAGAAATAGAAGAAATATGCCTCAATCTAATTAAGCATGGATATCACAAACCAATGGGCAAAACTGTGTTAATGAGGAAGATCTCCAGCCATTTCTATTAAAGTCAGGAATAATAAAAAGAGTGTCTACATTCCACATTCTTGTTCTATATGGTGCTTGAAATGCTAAATCATTAAAATAAGAGAAATAATCATAAGGTATATAAACAGAAAGAGAGGAAGTAACATTACACCTGTTTTCAGATGATACAATCTTTGGTAAGATATCCTGAAGACTATACCAAAAAAAAAAAAACCTGTCATAACTGATAAAAAATACTAACAGGATATAAATTGTGCATAGAAAAATTAGTAGCACTCCTATATACCAACAATAAATATGTGGAGAATGATATCAGGGTAATACCAATCACAATAGGAATAAATTTATACCAAGGAATAAACCTAATCAAAAACAAGAAAGACTTCTGTAAAAAAAATTAAAAAGTGTGTGGGGGGGGGCTGGAGAGAGGGCTTGGAGATTAAGGCGCTTGTCTGCAAAACCAAAGGACCCTGGTTCAATTCCCCAGAACCCATGTAAGCCAGATGTACAAGGTGGCAAATGTGTCTGGAGTTCGTTTGTAGTACAGTCCCTTACACCCTCTCTCTCTGTCTCTGTCTCACTTTCTTTCTCAAATAAATAAATAAAATGTTTTAAAAAATAAAAAAATAAACTAAAACTCTAAATTGTCTAAGAAAGAAATTGAAGACATTGTGCTGGTCAGGTGCCAGGAGAAAGTGAACTGTATACACTACAAAAATTCATATAGTAGCACAGACAACTGAATAGTTATAACAATTATGATCACCACAAGCAATACTAGAGATATGGCTTCTGTCTTTGTCCAAGTCTACAAAAGTATGGTCACAAAACATCATGATATTAGCACAAAAGCAGACAAGTGAATCAAGGAAATAAAAGTGAAGGTCCAGATATAAGCCCGCATTGCTATGGCCATCTGATTCTTGACAAAAGCATGAATTGGAAAAATAAGTGATGCAGGGAAAACTGGAAAAGTGGATAGCTACATGTTGTTGTCTGTGACTAATTCTTTATTACCCACGCTATATTAATAATAAACTAAAACTGAGTCAATACCTTAATGTAACATTTGAAAACCTGAAACTGCTAAAGGAAAACATGGGAGAATACTTCAAGTTATAGCTACTGACAACAACAATCTCAATAACTCAAGAAATAATTGCAGGAACTGACAAATGGGATTCCACCAAATCAAAACCTTCTACACATGACAGAGTAAAAGACAATCTTTAAAATGAGGAACTATCTTTGACAGGTATTCATTAGATAGGAAGAAAAATATGTAGAATATATGAAAAAATTAAAATATTAAATTCCAGAAGAACAAATAATCTAATCAATAAATGGGCAAGTGAACTGAATAGACATGTTCCCAAAAATTACAAGTAGTCAACAAATACATTTAAAAATATTTAACAGCTTTAGATATTAGATAAATTCATATAACAACTATGTAGTAATTCCATTTTACCAAAGTTAAATGGCTATTAGCAACAGAACAACAAAAATCACAAATTTTGCCAATGAAGTAGGAAGAAAAAGAAACAATTATATACTGTTGGTAGGAATGTATCCTTGTGTAGCCACTAGATCTTGAGTTTCTTATAAATATTAAAACTGAAGTACCATATAATATAGCTATACTATTACTGAATATATCTCAGAAGCAATGAAGGTCAGCATACTACAGAGATACATTAATCCCAATGTTTGTTGTGACAGTGGTCTAATTAATCAAAATATGGAACATTTGAGGGTAATCACTGATGAGTTAATAAATAACATGTGGTAAATATACACCATGGGATTTTATTCAGCCACAGAGAAAAATAAAACCATGTTGTTTTCAGGAAAATGGATAAAGTTCCAGAACATCATGTTAACTGAGAAATATGCCTGGCTGAGAAATGCATGTATTAAAGTATTTTCCTAATATGTAAAATCTAGGGCTGGAGAGATGGCTTAGAAGCTAAGGCACATGCCTATGAAGCCTAAGGACCCAGGTTCAATTCTCTAGGTTACATGTAAACCAAATGCACAAGGTGGCACATGTATCTGGAGTTCGTTTGCAGTGCCTGGAGGCCCTGGTGCACCCATTCTCTCCCTCCCTCTCTCTCTCTCTCCATCTAATAAATAAATAAAACTAAATCATAAAAATAAAATAAATTATTAATAAAATCTAGGGGAAAGTAAGAATATATGAATGTAGAAGATGTCTATTAAAGAAACAAAGAGGACAACATTGCGGAGAATAAGAGATGGTAATAAGAGGTGAATGTGATCAAAGCATTGTATATGTCACAGTGAAATACTTTATTGTTCATAATTTATATGCATGCAAATAGAAAACGCTATTATAGCAGGACAAGAAAAGTTTTCTGAAGAAAAAAAAAGTGTTGGAAAGCATAACCAGTAAAGAAATGAATGAGCAGTGCTATAATACTAGCACTTATTAGGCTGAGGCAATAGGAGTCAGACCTTGAGTTTGATGCCAGCATATATACCATGTGGTTAAACCCTGTTTCAAAAAGTTAGAAAGAAAAGAAAGGAAAATTCATCAAAAGTTCCATTATGTTAAATGAAGTCAGGTGTAGTGCCACACACCTCTAATCCCAGCACTCAGGAGGCAGAGGTAGGAGGATATCCATGAGACCAGCCTGAGGCTACTTAGTGACTTCCAGGTCAGCTTGGGCTAGTGTGAGATCATAACTCAAAAATGTCAAAACAAAAGGAATCTGGGACTCAAAGATGCACCTCAAAATATGCATCACAGGGCTGGAGAGATTGATCAGTGGTTAGGTGCTTACCTGCAAAGCCTAATGACCTGGGTCAATTCCCCAGTACCCACATAAAGCCAGATGCACAAAGTGGCACTTGCATCTGGAGTTCTTTGCAGCAGCTAGAGGCCCTGGCACTCTGATTCTCTCTGTGTGTATCTCTTCTCTTTCTCCCTGCTTGCAAATAAGTAAACAAAAATAATTTTTTTAAATATTTAAAAAAATATTCAGTATGATAAAAAGCCAGAAAAGCAAAGAAAATATTTGTAACACATTTACATGACATTATTTGAATTTTTGGAAAACCATTGCAAGGTCTTTTCTGTCCAATATTTTAATTTTTTTTGTTCATTTTTATTTATTTATTTGAGAGTAACAGAGAGAGAAAGAGGCAGATAGAGAGAGAGAGAGAGAGAGAATGGGCGTGCCAGGGCTTCCAGCCACTGCAAACGACCTCCAGACGCTTGCGCCCCCTTGTGCATCTGGCTAACGTGGGTCCTGGAGAATTGAGCCTCTAACTGGGGTTCTTAGGCTTCACAGGCAAGCACTTAACAGCTAAGCCATCTCTCTGATATTTTAATATATTAAAAACTAATATTTTAAAAACTGGCTTCTCTTGGCACTCTTGTAACAATAGTAAAGGGTAGTATTTAAGACCAGACAATGTATCAGAAGTTCAGAAAATCTTTGCATAATCCAAGTAAAGGACATCATTTATTCTTGAACTCAGTGTTATCTTAGCATAGACTTGTAAAAAGGTAGGCTTGGTGGGCTGGAGAGATGGCTTAGTGGCTAAGCGCTTGCCCCTGAAGCCTAACGATCCCAGTTCGAGGCTCTATTCCCCAGGACTCATGTTAGCCAGATGCACAAGGGGTTGCAAGCATATGGAGTTCGTTTGCAGCAGCCAGTGGCTGGAGGCTCTGGCGTGTCCATTCTCTCTCTCTCTCTCTAACTGCCTCTTTCTCTCTCTGTCACTCTTAAATAAATAAATAAAAATGAACAAAAAAATTAAAAAATAAAGTAGGCTTGTGTCCCTCAGAAAACCTCTGTGATCAGAAACCCCTTATACCATGGTCTCAGATAATGGGTTTCATGTTTTGACCCACCAAAGATCACAGGGTCAAGCCTGGCTCTAGACCACCAGACCATATGGTCTCGGGGGTGCCTCTGTGTGGCAATGTAACAGGTAACTATTAATTCCAGCTAGCCATAAAATAATTGAGCTCCAGAAAGAGTTGAAAGTGCATAGTACTCAACTTTGACAGAAATACTTAACAAGTTTTAGGATGAATATGTCAACTAACTTTTAATTTTTCCATTTTAATAATTTATCTTGGTATGTGTTTACATTAGAATACTCTCAAAGTAAATTGTCATCATTAGAGCATGTTGATGAACACTTGGATCCTGAGCTCTTTTTCATGAATCATTTTATGTCTCATAAAAATTATATAGTATTGTTTAGAACTTGAAAGATTTTTATTCTGGTAGAAAGACTAACCCTTGGTTACAATATTCATTTAAACTAATATTGTAATAGAAAATTTCAGTAGTCTTAGCCTCTTTCATTCTCTTCATTGCATGAATAAGCAATTGTTCTCAGCATGAGTTGGCACTTAATGTGAACAGTTCTACCAAATGTTATGATTGCACTGCTATTTAAAGTAAATGAGTCTTTGTAAATTTACTGATGGTTGTGTCAATGCAGTGACTGCAGACATGTCAGAGTCCTGTATAATGTTTCTAGCAGAAGGCTCTATAAAACATTGATTGTAATATTATTGAGTAGTTTTGAAGCCTTAGGAAAATAAAAAAGAAAATGACTTGGGTTTATTGATTTATCCTTAAAATCATATTTTATAAATAATTTTTATAATTTTATATTTGTCATTGTACCACCCACAGAAAATGTATTTCCAATATGCTAATATTTATCACTATGTATAATTATGATATCTACTAAGTATTTTAATTTTAGTATTATATGGAGAGTCATTAATAAGAATATATTAAACTTCATGTATATAGAGATAAAGGCAGTATAACAGACAAGTAAAAACACAAGTTTTAAATCCTGCCATTGGGCATGATGAAACACTCAACCTGTGTACATATCTGCTATACCAATATGTTAACATACACACTAATTGTTTATATATTACTTCAATAATTTCTCATCTTCTCCAATAATTATTATTGTCATGCTTGCATTATTATGTGCTCATTTGATGCATATTATGCTGGTGATCAGCTTACTGTATTTCAGTATCAGGGCCAACTCTCACTGCTATAGCTGGTATTGGCTTCATCATTCTACTATGGGAGAAGTTAGGCTCTGATGGTACGAGCCACAGGATGATTCTGCAAGCATGGAGGAGAAAAAAATAGTCTTGTGTTTTTCCATTTGCTCTTCTGTCAGCATGATTTACTCTATCATCAGCAATTGTTCTATTAAACATTTATTCTGCATTTCCAAGAATAGATTTATTACACACCCTCAGTAATATCAGCGCAACAAATGGTCTGCATCACAGAGAGACCCTCTGTGTACAAAACTAGGTCTGCTCCCTATTTCTGTTAGTTTGCTTTTCGTCACCATGACAAATACCCAGGACAAAGAAACAACAAAAGAAAAATTTATTTTGGCTTACAGCTTTGGCAGTTTCATTCTATGACTCAACTGACGCTGTTACTCTGAGCTTGTTATAGTACTTAATGAGGGTAGCAAAAAAGGGACAAAGCCATTCACTTTGCTGCTGGGAAATGGGAAGTCGGGAGGATTCAGTGTCCATACTCCTTCACGAGCATACTTTCACATGTTGGAAGATTTATCAAGCAGCTCCTCTTCTAATGGAGCGGTGGGGCTAAGCCGTAACCTTCCACACATGGAACTTTAGAGATGGTTCTCCAAATTGAAGCGCCAGAAGTTTCAGTTGTAAGTGGTTATGAGCTATATGTATCAAATATTTTGTTTTTAACTCCCCCATTGTGTTTCATTTGTATCTCTAACCATAGAGTGCCAACAACTCCCAGGAGTTGTTATCGCTATGAAAATTATTGGATATTTTCAAATAGAAGGTAAGTATTCCAATGTCTAATAGCTAGTTCTTTATAATAAGAAACATTTATGAGAAAAAAAATAATAGCAGAATAGGGATAAGTAACACTTTTTAGCAATCCCCTTGAATCTGGAAGAAAGCATCCAATTTGAAACCTCAAAAATATGTGGAAAGCACAGAAAGACAAACATGGACTGCATAAGCAGGGACTCAAAAATGAGAGCTAGCCAGGTGCCAAATACTATGATGCAACATCCCACACCAAGGGCTAGGAAGTCCTCAGTGAAAGCTGACCACACATCATGGTTAAAATTCAACTCTAAGGGCACCTATTTGCTCTCCCCAGAGACTGTGTACTTACAAATCTGGACAAAACATTTTCAGCTGGAGATATAGGTAGATGTCTCTCAAACCATCATAATTATACCTAGTAGAAAACTCAAGGAGTAGAGAGACATGATCATCATCATCATCATCATCATTATTATTATTATTATTATTATGGTTTCTTGAGGTAGGTTCTCACTCTAGCTCAGACTGGCCTGGAATTCACTATGTAGTCTCAGGGTGGCCTCAAACTCATGGTGATCCTGCTTCTCTACCTCCCGAATGCTGGATTAAAGGCATGAACCACCACACCCAGTGAGAGACATTATTTTTGATGCTAAAAGTGAAGGAGAGATTCTGACTGCTGATGTAATATTTTAAATTTACTTTTTATTATTATTATTATTTATTTGTTTTTTTTTTTTGAGGTAGGGTCTCATTGTAGCCCAGGCTGACCTGCAATTTACTATGTCGTCTCAGGGTGGCCTTGAACTCTCCACGATCTGCCTACCTCTGCCTCCCAATGCTGGGATTAAAGGCATGTGCCACCACACCTGGCTGTTGTAGGTTTTTATATTGCTCAGGACTGTTGTGTTTCTTTCCCTCTTCTATTGTGTTCTTCCTATTTGTTCTTTTACATACAACCTATCTACTCCCCTTCTCATTCCTTTTTCATTTTCTTTTTAAAATTAATTTTTGCACCCCCTCCTCTACATGTTTCTAAATTATACTTGCCTCTGATAGTTTTAATAATCTTTAAGATTTAAATTTACCCTGACAATATCCAAATTCTCACATTCTATTTACTATTAATCCCTCTATTACATTTCTAATGCTCTTCTATTTATTTCTACTTACTCAGATTATTTTCTTTGCATTCATACCTTTAGTAACTAATAACCTCTATACACCTATTTATGCTGTTGATTTATTTTCCAAAAGTTATTGGAGTTTAAGTAGTAATTGTCCATACCTGTGTCTACTTGTATTTTCATACTAGGTCCACCTATTAATTGGGGTTTCTTGTACAATTAATATTCCTCTTGCAGTATGATGCTAGATATTGACCTTAGTATGTGAGCTAAGGATGTAGGACCACATTGAACTACATCTCTAGTACAGCATAACTGGTGACCTCCAGACCAATGATCTATTTAATACTTAAAAGGGAAGATAGAGCCTGGCGTGGTGGCACACGCCTTTAATCCCAGCACTCAGGAGGTAGAGGTAGGAGGATTTCCGTGAGTTCAAGGCCACCCTGCGACTCCATAGTGAATTCCAGGTCAGCATGGGCTAGAGTGAGACCCTGCCTTGAAAAACCAGAAAAATAAAAAGAAAAAGGAAGATAGTATTCTTCAGTATAACACGCAAGATCATCCTCTCTTTCACATGCAACTGCACATACATAGATGAGAACCCCCACCCACATATACCTTTGACTACACACATATGGGAATGCATCTATATGCATACATACCACATATACATAGGTAAAAAAATATAAAATGACATAGATGGAAAAACCATTGCAGATGTGAAATTCCAGTTGTTAGGAAATGGAGGACAGGTTCAAGTTCAAATTCATTCTTAGCTATATAGTGAGGTTGAAGTCAGCCTGGGCTACATGAGACCCTGTCTCAAAAAGCCAAGAAAAAACTATTAAAAAAGAAAGATAAGTGATATGTTTTTTCAAATTAACTTTATTTAATTAAGAATGTGGCTGAAAAAAATTTCTATGAGAATTTGATTATATGAATTTCTGTTTTATAACTCAATCTTTCCTGAATTAGGTTTACTATTATTTTATTGGTTGTCTTCTTGATTTGTAGTATTTACTATTATAAATATTTCATCTGCTACTATTTTAAAGCTTTGTTTTAATTTTGATGCAGTAAAATTACTTATTACTTTCTTTCATAATTTCTTTTTATTATCTTTTCTTTTAATATATGTCCTGAAAATAAATCAGGTAGGAGAAAACATAATGACAGTTCTTATAGTTTATACATACAAATGTTAAATCACATTTAATAAAAAGTATTTTAAATGTAAAGTTGATCCTACAATAGAGAAAAATGGTGTCAGAGAGTCAGAAATATCAAAGGAACAAAAGCATAGAATTAATCATGTGGGTTGCAGGTATATCTTGAGATACACTATGTTGCTTGCTCCCTAAGAGCCTGCTTTTATATTTCTTTTCTAAAACATTTTCAAAGACACTGAGTGCGAAAAGAAAAGCCAAATAAATCCCCATGTTCCCATTACTCAAATCAACATTTTTTATCACTTTTGTTTTATCTCCCCTGTTTTTCTTTTAAATTGAATTCCAGACCTAGCAGTATAGCCTACCTCTTTGTTCTTGAATAACAAATCTCAAAAATAAAGGGGAATTCTTGACAGTAACAATAGAAGAAAATAAAGCAGAAAAATCATTTTCAAATTCCTGAAAGAACCTGTCAATAAGAAATTTTATGATTAGATGAGCAATAATTTAAGAGACATGGAAAATGAAGACATTTGTATTTGGTTGATCCTTCTTTAATATCTTTCCTGACAATGAAGCATTTTAGGCAGATTATAGATAAAAAATATAAATATGAAATATTCTGATAGCTTATGCATACAGATGTTGAATAATATATAACAAGATCATTTTGTATACATAACTGATCATACAGGAGACAAAAGATGGGTCTCTGAGATCAGAAACACAAGAAGGAAAAAAAGAAAGGCAGAATGAAGCATGCATTAGGCAGCTATGTCCTCAATAGTCTAATAGTAAACTACTAATGGAATTCCACTAAAAGAATTTCTACTAGATGGTGTACTTCAGGAAAACTTACTGCCAGTGCTTTATTATGTGTGTTCTTTACACTCTGTGAAGCTGTAATGAACACTGAATCCATGAACCCTGATCTGTCATTCTAAAGACCAAAGCAAAATTGTATTCCTGAGAGTTGCTCATCACATTTTAAATTAATTGTCATTAATATAAGCTCAAGAACCAACTTCACCAATTTTGAAAATTTTTCTCTTTTGTGTAACTTGTTCCTTTGTAACAACCCCCCAGTTATTTGAAAAAAAATCTTCCCTAGCCTTTTCTTCTACAGATACTGCCTCTCTTATATGCTTAATATTTTTCATGCCCTAACAACTTTTCATATATGAACTGTGGGACTTGGTAGCACGAGCAGAGAAAATATGAACATTTCTTGGCCCTGAAAAAATGTGAATATGAATAGGCTTGGTTTTTAGCCTCCATGTCCATAATGCCTGTTTCCAGTAATCATTTATCATCTCATGAACCCACACACTAAGTATTTGTAGAATCTTTCTTTTAGTGATGTCATGCAATATAGATGTTTTAGCACTTTCCTGAGTGGTCACATGTACACATCTAAGAACTGTTTCAAATTTGTTCTGTATATACCATATTGCTGATTTGTTTACATTGTTGGCCTCAATGAAAGCTTGAAGTAAGCTTATCTAACATAATTTCTACACAAGGTATGTCACAGAATTCCTGTGCATAGGACTACTGAACAGCACATCAGTACTGACATGAGGCCATTTCAAAGTAAAATTACAAAGAAACCTCACAAAAATACAAATAAGCAAAGCATTAAAAATCCATAAATGAAAACAAAACTTTACAATATGGTACCCGCACATAGAAGGCTTAGGAAGGGCCTTACTCACTTCAACTGGATGTGTGCATGCTGAGTGATTCAAATTTTCTGCAATCATGAGTATTTCCACAAATCACCAAGGTGGGCATATAATGAGAATTGACTTGTTGGAACAAAGAAGGGAGATTTTTTTAAAAAAATATTTATTTATTTATTTGAGAGAGAAAGAGGCAGGCAGAGAAAGAGAGAGAGAGAGAGACAGGGAGAGACAGACAGAGAGAGAGAGAAAGAGAGAAAGAATGGGCATGCCAGGGTCTCCAGCCACTGAAAATGAACTCCAGACGCATGGACCACCTTGTGCATTTGGCTTATGTGGGTTCTGCGGAATCAAACCGAGGTACATTGGCTTTGCAGGCAAATACCTTAACTGCTAGGCTATCTCTCCTGTCCAAGAATGGAGATGTTTAAAAAGATGTTGTCCAGCAATTCAACAAGTAAATCTAAAGAAGCGCTAGCTCCAGAAATGACCAATAACTAAAAATGATTTTCCTAAAAAAGTGGTAATTAAAATCAGTATGAAACTATATATATATATATATATATATATGATGTTGTCAGAAGATTACGTGTGTCAAATAACAATGTTGAAAAATTAGCTGATATTTCTAAAATAACAGGTTACTTTTCACATTGAAAGAATATAGGAAATAAATGATAAATAAACAATAAACCCATGATAGATGAAGAAAAGAGTAAACAGAAGCAAAGTAGTAAATACAGAAAATGGAAAGACTAAACAAAAGCAAATATAATACTAAAAGTAATGACACAATAAGTACAAACGGCAATAAAAGAAATAAAAATGGTTAGAAATCTCTTAGCTTGAATTTGAGGCCTAACCAATAGCAGGAAATTCATGTCTGCCACTGAAAGCCTGGTCAAAAGTCTATGGCTGGGAAGGAAATAAGCCTTTGGGGGGCGGGGGGAGGAAAGTACTACCATTGTTTGGCTGAATAGATATATTATGCCTATTCAATTGCCCTCTAAATACTTATGTTATTGCCCATATATTAAGGCTGCCGTCTCTTGTGGTTGGAGATGTCTCTGTATTAATATGATGGTGATTATTGGGGAAACTGAAAATTCATGAAAGTATTGAGAAGATATCACAGTTAAGTACACAGAACTAAGTGGAACACCTCTATCATACCCTCCAATGGCTCAGAGACTATACTAGAATAGGTGGCAGAAAGAATGTGAGAGACGTAGCCGGGCGTGGTGGCGCACGCCTTTAATCCCAGCACTCGGGAGGCAGAGGTAGGAGGATCGCCGTGAGTTCGAGGCCACCCTGAGACTCCATAGTGAATTCCAGGTCAGCATGGGCTAGAGTGAGACCCTACCTCGAAAAACCAAAAAAAAAAAAAAAAAAAAAAAAAAAGAATGTGAGAGACGAAGGATGGAGAAAAGGGCTTTGGAGTATGTATTCCATTAAAAAAAATATGAAGTGGTCCTTGGATTCATGATCTCACAGTGGCTACCTTTACTTGCACAAGACCTGCATCATATTGGGCCCATTGACAGGTTTTTGTGAATGATGGAGGAAATGCCTCCTCCAAAAGAGACAGAAACATCAAAATAGAGGACGGATAGCTGGGGGAAAATTGCTCAGTGGTTAAAGGCACAGGCCTTCAAAGCCTGCCAGTCATGGTTCAATTCGCTAATACCCACATAAAGCCAGGCACACAAAGTTATACATGCCTCTAGAGCTCATTTGCAGTAACAAAAGTCTCTGCCCTTTCCCCAATACACACACACTCACACACACACCCTCTCTCTCTTTGCCCACAAATAAATAGATAAAAATATTTTTAAAAATAGAAGAGGAGCCGGGAGTGGTGGCGCACGCCTTTGATCTCAGCACTTGGGAGGCAGAGGTGGGAGGATCACTGTGAGTTCGAGGCCACCCTGAGACTCCATAGTGAATTCCAGGTCAGCCTGGGCTACAGTGAAACCCTACCTCAAAAAACCAAAAAGAAAAAAAAAAAAAATAGAAGAGGAAACAGTAGGAAGACTTTCAGTGGAGTGGAATGGGACAGTGGGTACAAAGGAGGGTGGTGGGAGGGGATTACATAATAATAGGTTTATTTATTTATTTTTTTTGGAAGCAAGCCCAACAGATTAGCCTTTTTTTTTTTTTTTTTTGGTAATGTGAGAAAGCAAGAGTGAAAGAGAGAAAGAGAAACAAACTGACATGACAGGGACTTCAGACACTGTAATCACACTCCAGATGTTTGGGCCACCTTGTGTGCATGTGTGACCTTGTGCACTTGTGTCACCTTTTGTGTCTGGCTTATGAGGGACCTGGAGAGGCAAACATGGGCCCTTAGGCTTCTCAGGCAAGAGCCTTAACCACTAAGCCATGTCTCAGTCCTAAAGTTTTAATTATATTAGTAAAATAAGAAATACCTCTATGATACTTAAAATATGATGCTTTTAAATTGAGAAATTAGTGACATTTTTTTTCAGATAAATGCTAATAAAAATAAAGATAGGAAAGCAATGTTAGGCCAAACGAAAAATAGTGGCAAAATTTATTAACAGTGACAAATTAGGAAAAGAACTTTCCACCTACTTAATATGCCCTGAGCCATTGTATAACATAACCAACAAAATGGCACTTTTTCTTTCTTTTTTTCAGGCACTTTCAAGATCATGTTTATTTATAACTTCAGATAAAAAGATAGGATACATATTAGGGAATCCCTTAAAATTTGATTCTAGAGTTATAACGCCATCTAGTCTTTTTGTGGAGTAGTGGAGAGACCGTGCCTCAGTGTGGCACTTATGCAATCTTTCATCCTCATCTTCCACAATGTTCTTTGAGCCATGGCAGACCTGTTGGCAGTCTGATTTAGTGTTGAGTTCTTTGTAGCCTCTGGATTTATGCTTTGATGGGTTTTGCTTGATCACTGTGTTTGCCATCATCACCCTGAAGCTAGTTTTCAGGCTACCATTATGAGCAATGTTCATGGCATAACTCCCACTGCAAGTTCTCCTGGGCCCTGGAAGATGTGGAAGAGGTGGCAAGTCTCTTGGTGGGCAATTGACTATCTTCTTGTTTTATCAATGGATCTTGATCCTCCTCATCTACTCTGCCTTATGTAAAATAAAGCAGATTCTCTAAGCAAGAGTAAGGTTAAAGTTATTTGAGAAAGTTATTTTTGTTGTACAAGCCCATTCTCTTTTTCCAGAGGGCAGTGGGAGCATCTGTCTGAAGTATGAGATTCCTGACTATGGGAATCTGATATGGTTTCCCAGTACCAGGTATGAGTTCTTTCCCATTGAGCCAGGCTTGTGTGCAATCAGAGAACAATTGCTTACCCACAGAAGCTGAGTGCCACTACTGTACCAGTGTGTACTTCTTGTCTGGCTGGTTGATTTTGCAGGCTGCAGGGCTCTCTGTTTATTCATGTTTTCCTTCCAGCAGCTCCCACAGAACTAGCAAGTACAGAGTTAGTTTTCCTTTCAGTTCCAGCATGGCATTCAATGTCCTGTGATTGTAGCCTGTGGTGTCTTCAACAATAGTGGTATTCTGATGTCCTGTGACCATAGCTATGGTGTCTTCAGCAATAGAGTCTTTCCTTTTAGCTCCGGTAGGTAAACAAGTGTCTTGGCAATGGTCTACATTGTTTTGGAGACCTCATGGGTCTCCTTGGTAACAAGTCACTGTGGATGGCAACCCAACACTGGGCCTGGAATTACTGTTCAGTGGTATTAAGAAGGTTAAGCTTTTGCCATCTTCTGTTCAGACTGTCCCCCTCACCTCCCTTTATTGATAATTATGTCTTGTAGAATGCTAGTCAGAATTAGGATTTCTACGGAATTGATTTGTATTGTCTTAACTTTTGTGTAATTCCCTCCCCACCTTCCCTACCCCTACCTTCCAGGACTCCCCAACCACAATGTTCTGCCCTTCCCTAACTTGTCAGGAAACTCACTTTCTCCTCTCTCCCTAGTAATTCTCTCTACCACTGGTCTCCTTCTGGTTTTATGCCCATATTTGTGGTGCTGACTACCATTTGCACTCATCTGTAAATGATACCAGTTAGGAACCACAGATGAGAGAGTACATATGGAGGTGTCATTCTGTGCCTGCATGCCCTCACTTAAAATAATTTTTTCTAACTCTATCCACTTACATGCACATTTTATTATTTTTTTCATTTTTCCCTACCACTGAGTAGAATTCCATTCTATATATGTACCAAATCTTCATTATCCATTCATCACTTGAAGGGCATCTGGGCTGATTCCAGTTCCTAGCTATTGTGAATAGAACAGCCACACACATGGCTGAGGAAGTATCTCTGTACTAAAGACTGGAGTCTTTAGGCTATATTTGCAGAAGTGGTAATGCTGGATAAATCGTAACTCTATTTTAATCTTTCTCAGGATTCTCCATACTGATTTCCATAGTGGTTGTAAATGTTTGGTCTCCCAGCAGCAGTGGATAAGGGTCCTCTTTCCCCACAGCCTTACCAGCATTTTGTTGTCATTTGACTTTTTGATGAATGCCATTCTGACTGGAATGAGATGGAACTTCAGAGTTGTTTGATTCACATTGCTGTGATGATTCCTTAACCATGTCCTTGAAAGTATAATGGAATGTGGTAATGGCCATTTGTATTTCTTCATTTGAGAATTCTCTGTTCAAAACTCTACCCTAGTTTTTGATTGAATTGTTTGATTTTTTTATTGTTTAGTTTTTTGAGTACTTTGTATATTTGAGATATTAGACCTTTGTCAGAGATATAACTGGTAAAGATTTCCTCCCATTCTGTGGGTTGTCTATTAACTCTGTTGATTGTTTGCTTGTCTTTTACACTAGCTTTCTAGTTTCAAGATGTCCCAGTGGTTGAGTGTTGATCTAATTTCCTGTGCTTCTGGGATCTTATACAGGAAGTCTTTCCATAAACCTATATTGTGGCATACACTCTCTGTTTTTTCTTCCAGTTGTCTTTTTTTTTAAAAAAAAAAAATAGTTTTAGGCCTCATATTGAGGCCCTCAAACCATTTAGGTTGACTTTTTTTGCAGGGTGATGGATATAGGTCTGACTTCATTCTTCTAAATGTAGTTATTCAATTTCTCCCACACCATTTATTGAAGATGCTGTCTTTTCTTTAATGCATATATTTGACCCCGTTGTCAAAGATGAGGTAGCTGTATTTGCTTGGATTTAAAGATGGGTGTTCTGGCAGGGCATGGTGGCTAAGACCATTAATTCCAGCAGTTGGGAGGCAGAGGCAGTTTGTGAGTTTGAGGCCAGCCAGAGACTACATTAGTGAATTCCAGGTCAGCCTGGGCTAGAATGAGACTATACCTCAAAAAAAAGGGAGGGGGGTTCTTCTATACTATTGATTTGTATTTCTGTTTTTGCACAAGTACCATGGGATGTTAGTTACTTTGTATATATCACGTATGGTGAAACATCCAGATGCATTTCTTTTGTTTAGGAAATTTTTGGCTATGCAAGGCTTTCTGCAAGTAGGGCTGGTTTGAGTTATTCCTTACTATTTTGTATCCCTTTTATTTGTTTCTATTTTCTTATTGCTTGACCTAAACTTCAAGTACTATGTTGAAAAGCACTGGTGATAGCGTGCACCCCTGTTTTGTTCAAGTTCTTAATGGGCTTCAAGTTTTTCCACATTTAGTGTGATCTTGACTTTAGGTGCTTTATAAATACCCTTTAATATGTTGAGATAAGGTCCCTCCATAGCATGTCTCCCCAGTGTTTTGCTTATGAAATGGTGTTGTATTTTATCAAAGGCCTTTCTGCATCTACTGAAATAACCATGTGATTCTTGTGTTTATTTATGTAGTGAATTACATTGATTAATTTCCATATGTTGAAACATCCCTGCATCCCTGTGATGAAACCTACTTGATGGAGGTGGATGATGATTTTCATGTGTTCTTGAACTTGGTCTACAAGGATTTTATTGAGCATTTTTTAGTCTAATTTCATTTGGGCTATCAGTCTATAATTTTCTATTCTTATTGGTCTCTGTCTGGTTTAGGTAACAGAGTAACGCTGGCTTTATAGAAGGAGTTTGAGAGTATTTCCTTTTTTTCAATTATACAAAATAATTTCAAGATAAGTGGTTTTAGTTCTTTATTGAAAGTTTGGTAGAACTCAGTGGTGACTCCATCTGGACACGGACTTTTTTTTTTGTTGGGAGATTTTTTATTACTTATTTCTTTTTCCTTTCCTTTTCTTTTTCTTTGAGACAAGCCTAACAGAATGGCCTTTTTTTATGAGAGTGGTGGGGAGGGGGTGCAAGGGATTGGCATGCCAGGGCCTCCAGCCACTGAAATGAAACTCCAGAAACATGTGTCACCTTTTGTTCATGTGCAGTCTTACGTGCTTGTGTCACCTTGTGCTTCTTGCTTACATGGGATCTGAAGAGATGATCATGGGCCCTTAGGCTTGGCAGGCAAGCACCTTAACCACCGAGCCATCTCTCCAGCCCTTATTAATTTTTAAATTTTATTAACAGTAATAAGTTTGCTGAGGAAGTCTATCTGTTCTGGATTTGATTTTTCAAAGGTGATAAAAGTTAAGGAATTTATCCATTTCCACCAGGTTTTCTAATTTTGTGGAATATAGGTTTTTGAAATATGTACTGAGAATTCTTCCAATTTCATTGTTATATGTTGTGATATCTCCATTTTCATTTCTAATCTTGTTGTTTTGAGTCTTCTCTTTTTTTTTTATTCAGTTGATAAAATTGGCCAGTGGTGTATCAATCTATTTTTTCAAAGAACCAGCACCTAATTTCATCAGTGTTGTAAATTATTTTCTTTATTACCAGTTCGTTAACTTCTTCTTTGGTCTTGGTAAATTTTCTCCATCATTTTCTCCACTTTTGGGCTTGGACTTCTCTTGTCTTTCTACCACCTTCAAATGCACATTTAAGTTGTTTATTTGCCATCTCTTTGTTTTTGTAATGTGAAAGTACTATGAACTTCCCTCTTAAAACTGCCTTCAGGAATTCCAGTCAAGATGGTGAACACATAACCACACTAGAAATCCAGTGGAGAAATCAGGCAAGAATTTTGGGGCTCCAACACCAGTAGGTCCTAGTGGGCCTGCACTGGGTGTGGGGGTAAGGGTGTGCCCATTCAGGAATCTGCTGACTCCTATGCTCACAGGAACCCTAATGGTAGCTCATATTGGGACTCTCTGTTGTCTACCTAACTTGGGCTGTGTGAAGTTAAGTTGCCAGGGAAATCTCATGATCTGTCTTTTCCCATACTGCCTACACTCATATAGAGAAACATCTCACTGACTGGTACACACAGTGTTGAATCCAGAGCCCATATTCATCCCACCCCACATAGCTCAGGCATATCACCCCCCACACCACCCCTGGCATCCCCTCACCCCTTGCCATCCCTGAGCATGTCCTGTGGGTTCACTGACATTCTGGCTCTCCATATGCCCCCATGAGGCAGTCAGACAATGCATTACCACCACAGGTTGCCCATACCCCACCCACAGTGCCCTTGTGAGTCCCCCACACCATGTGCTATTCCCATGTGTCAGTTCCCCACATCCTGCATCATCCCAACCCCTTAATACCAGTTTCAGCCCTTGGTCACCTCTTCTTACTGCTGGCCACCTCTTCACACCAACATCCTCACAATGGCCGACTCCATGAAACTGAGCCCAGCCTAGTCAGTGAAATGTGGTGACTCTTACCCCTGTACCATCCTGCAACCCCCCATCCTAAGCCAAACTTGGTGAATTTCCTCTGTGCCAGGCAGGGAGAACAGGAATATCTAGCAACTACCCACCAGGGGGAATTGGTGAATCCTCCACAATCTGCTCTGCTGGGTACAATTAGGGAGTGTAAGGGTTCTAAAATCACTGAAGAAAGACCCCAGACTCAAGTAGTATGTAAAAGCAAAAAGCATTTATTCTGCAAAATCAGCCAGCATATGGGGGTCAACCATTCATAAAAATGGCAACCTCGAGAGGAGTACACAGGCTCCTTTTAAGCACAACTAGGGGAATTCCAGGCAGGGTTAGGCAATCTTCTAACTTGATTGGCTGGGCAAGCACCAGGTACAGTTGTACATCTCTGATTGGTTGGGCAAAAGGGACATGTTTGGGCAGGTCTGGACATGTCTCCAAGAACTGACTGAGCCCCCAGAGCACAAAATGTTGCTTATCTTCCCTGGCCACTTAGGCTTAGCTGTAAACTGGAGCAAATATGATCCTCGCAGCAGCAGAGGCAAGTGCTACTGCCCTGTTCATCACAGGTAAGGCATGACAGACTTTCAACAGCAACTTTTGTATTAGCCACCAACCCAGAGCTTCTGGTGTCCTTACATGTTCCACAACCTGCTCATCTGTGGATACAATGCCATTCCACTCCAATCTGGTTCAAATCCAAAACAGCACTCATGAAACTTCCTGCAAGGACAAATACTTCATTCCTTCTTAATTAAAAACAAACAAACAAAAAGAAAAAAAAAAAAAAACTTTTACACTGAGAAAAAAAAAAAAAAAAAAGATGAAAACAAACTGAGACATCTCCACCAAGGTTGCCTAGTTCCACAATGGAAGTATCTATTTAAAACATGGAGGAGACAACAGAAGTTGAATCCCAAAATAAAAGCACAGTAAGCTTATTTACCCTGAACAACTGAATGGCTGAACTGGTAACAAATCATCATAAAATCAACAATTACGTAAATTAAATTGATTTATTTCATCTATTATAGTACACAGTTTTCACCAAAAAGCCTAAGTTGATTGAGGAAAAAAAAACAAAAACAAAACCAGAAAGACCTCAAAGTAGAGGTAAATTCAAGAATTGTTCCAAGAAGAATCAAGAAAATAAGAAAAACACTTGTGTGGGCATCACAATAAGTTATTTGCTGCTAAGTAGGTTAGACCATGCGTTGCTTCGATAGATATTGGTCAATTTCCCCCAGTCGCCCATGTAGCACCTTCTGGCACTAGATGCGCTGACTGTCTGGGGACTGACTCTCATCCAACTTCCAGCCATGCCATTCTAATTTGCATGTCAATCACATAAGGTATCTTCAGCAGTAGGGTCTTACCACTAACCTTTGGTGGGTCATCAAGTACTCTGACAGAAATCTGTCTGTCTTTTAGGAAACCTTGTAGGTCTCTCTGATCAAAAGCTCATTGTGGATGATAGCCCCATGCTGGTTCTGGGAGTTACAGGTCAGTGCCCACTAAGAAAATGAGGAAAAAGGTAACTAATATACAAGAGTTAGAGATAAGAGAGAGAGAGACAGGGAGAGGGGAAGTGAGGGAGGGAAGATGTAGGAGACTAAGGTTAGTCTTAATCTTACCCTCTCCAGTGTCTTGTGGTTCAGGTGTTCCCCGTAAGGGCCTGGTGAAGGATCAGCCATTTGGTCTATCTTTTAGTAAGTAGAAGATTATGGTACCATTGCCGTTTAGGTCTAGATTTGTGTTTCCCACCCCTTTGATGCCCTCCCCTCCCTCCCCTTCCATCCTAGTGTCTAATCTAGGAGATGCTTGCTGGGTATTTAAGGTATCTTCGGTAGATTCAGGTTAGGTGCTGTAGATGAGTGAGACTATGTGGCGATTTTTTTTCTGTGACTGGGTAAGTTCACTGAGAATGATCTGTTCCAGGTTCAACCATTTTTCCTCAAATTTCATTGTGTCATTTTTTCTTACTGCTGTATAGAATTCCATTGTGTAGATATACCACATCTTAGTTATCCATTCTTCTAGTGATGGACATCTGGGTTGATTCCAGCTCTTAGCTATTACAAATTGAGCCGCTATAAACATGGTTGAGCAAATCTCTTTAGTCTGTGGTTTGAAGGTTTTAGGGTAGATGCCCAGTAAGGGAATAACTGGGTCTGTTGGTATCTCTATACTCAGCTTTTTCAGAAGTCTCCATATTGCTTTCCAAAGTGGTTGTACCATCCTACATTCCCACCAACAGTGGATGAGTGTTCCTACTTCTCCACATCCTCGCCAGCAGTGTATGCCCACACAAGTGCAGTGGTGGCACACAGCCATGGTGGGGAACCAACTGCTCTCAATTTGGCTAACTGATCCCCTCACTGGTATGGGACCCATAGCTGGAGCTGGGAAACAAGTCAAAACCATATCCAAACATAAGCCCACTCTCCAGTATCAACCTACTATCAATTGTGGGCTACAAGAGGGCCTACACATATTAAATTCTCTATAAAAAAAAAAAAAAGTAAGGGTTATCTCATTTGTCCTGGTGCTAACTTACTCTCCGTTGGAGAATCTGCTTCTCTTTTTCAGTTAGATGTAGACCCTAAGGAGAGAGCCACCCCATCATACCTCAAAAGGGCTCCGGCTGAAACTAAGAAAACTTCGAGAAACAAGCAAGGGGGCTGTTTTTCCTGATGAACCGGACACCAGCACAAGGGGGAAGGAGATCAGCATAGAGAAAAATCAACTCCTACCAAATCAGAGAGCCAGAGCCTCAGAGGCCCTCAACACCTCATCACTGAAGCAGACCAAAAATGAACCCAACATGGCTCAGGGAAATTTTGCGGAAGAGGGGGCGGAAAGAATGTCAGAGTCACATGTTGGGTCATGATATGCAGAGACATTTAGCTTACCCATAACTGTGGGCTAACTCCACAATGCACGACCCGCATACCTCAACAAGGAGGGGCCAAGGGGAGGGGGTAGGTCACGGATGAGCCTAATAATGGTACCAAACTGACTGTATTTGCTGAATACAGAACTGACTAATAAAAAAAAAAAATAAATAAATAAAATGCAAAAAAAAGAAAATAAGAAAAACAAATATCAAATAGAGCTTATAAAAACTTCTCTAGAAAGCCTAACTAGCAGAGTTAGTTATGTTGAGCGCAAAACCTCAGATATGGAAGACAAGACAGAAAAAAAAAAAAAAAAAAAAAAAAAAAAAAAGGTTTGGGAGTCCAAAAATATTGATAAGTTAAAAAACCATGGAAACAGAATATGAGAGAATTTTGGTATACTCTAAAATGACCAAACATCCAGATCATACGTATAAAAAGAAGGGGAAGAAATTTAGGCCAAAGGCATGGAGAATATATTCAAATAAATTATTGAAGTAAACTTTCCCACTACTTCAAAAGAGAGACCAATACCAGATACAAGAAGATCACAGAACACCAAATAAACTGGACCAAAGAAGAAACTCTCCAAGGACTATTATACTTAAAAGTCTAAACAACAAAAACTAGGAGCAAATGCTAAAAGCAAGAAAGAAGCAACTCATTACCTACAAAGGCAATCCCATCAGAACTACCTCAGACTTTTCAGAGGAAACACTGAAAGCCAGAAGGGGTTGGAATGGATCATTCAAAGTCTAAAAACTATTACTTCCAACTCAAACTACTGTACCCAGTCAAAGTAACCCTAATAATATATGGTGACAGGAAGACCTATGATAGAAGACAGCTGTATGACTATATGAACAAAAAGCCAAACCCACAGAGATCTATCAGAGAATACTCCACACAGAAGAGTCAAACAATCAGCCTCAAGATCCCACAAGAAGATGAACGCAATAATAAAAACTAGAGCAGGCATGAAAATGATTAAAGCCCAAGGAAAGAAAGTGAAAAACCCTGTAGAGCTTCCAACATGGCAGGGATTAAATTGAATCTCATAATTATAACCTTAAATACCAATGCTCTTAACTCACCCATCAAAAAGCATTCATTAAAAGGGTTAATCAGAAACATAGACCCTTCTATCTTCCAACAAACCCACCTCACTACTAAAGATAGATACCTCCTCAATCTGAGAAAATAGACTTTAAACCAAAAGCAATCAAAAAGGACAAAGGAGGCCACTTTTTACTCATCAAGTAGACATAACAATCATAAATTTATACTCACTAAACAAAAGAGTACCATATATTATAAAGCAAAACCTACTCAGCAACAAACCAGAAATAAATCTCAATATCATTATAGTAGGGGACATTAATACACCACTATCATCATTAGACAGATCCTCCAAACAGAAAATCAAGAAGGAAATAATACAGCTTGACAACACCATAAATCAACTAGACCTAACAGAAATCTATAGAACATTTCCTGCCAAATTTACAGAATGCACATTCTTCTGAGCAGCCCATAGAGCCTTCTCCAAAATAAATCATGCATTAAAGCATAAAGAATGCTTCCATACACTCAGTAAAATTGACATAACCTCCTGCATCCTACAGACCCCAATGCATTAAAGGTAAAAATTAACAACAACAACAACAAAAGATATATCAGGTACTCCTCCAGCTCCTGGAGACTGACAGTGTGCTTTCAAATAATGAGTGGGTTGTGGAAGAAATCAAAAGGGAATTGTTTAATATTTAGAACTGACTGATAATGAAAGCACAACATACCAAAAATCATGGGATACAATGAAGAGAGTCCTAAGGGGGAAATTCAAAGCACTAAATGCCTTACAACAAAGACAGAGAGATTTCCAATTAATAACCTAACAATCCAACAAGAGCAATTCAACCCTAAGAGTTCCCAACAGAAACAAATAATTGAGATCAGAGCAGAAAATAATGAATTGGAAAATAAGGAAACAATTAAGAAAATTGATGAAACATAGAGATGGTTCTTTGAAAAAATAAACAGGATTGATAAACCCCTAGCTAATGTGATCAAACAAGGGAGGGGGAGACAGAGAGAGAGAGAGAGAGAGAGAGGGAGAGGTCTCAAATTACCAAAATCAGAAATGAAAAGGGAGAAGTCGCAACAGACATCAATATAAATGTAATTGGAAGAATCATTAGGGCATATTTCTAAAACCTGCACTCCACAAAATTGGATAATCTGGAAGAAATAGATGAATACTTAGACATAAACCACCAACCAAAACTAAATCCAGAACAGATAAATCTCCTAAACAAACTTATTACATCCACTGAGATTTAAAATGTAGTAATGATAATAATAATTAAAGGAAAAGTTCCTGATGGACTCTAAGTTGGATTCTACCAAACTTTCATAGAACAACTAAAATCACTTTTTCTAAAGCTTTTTCACATAACCATAGAACAGGGAAATCTCTCTAACTCCTTCTATGAAGTATCAGCCTAATACCAAAACCAGACAGAGATAGAACAAGAAAAGGAAACTATAGGCCTATATCCCTGATGAACTTAGTTGCAAAAGTCCTGAACAAAATCCTTGCAAACTGAATTCAACAACACCTCAAAGCATATTCTGTGCTGGGTATGGTGGCCCTTTGAATGCCAGCACTCACAAGGCAGAGGATTGTTGTGAGTTTGAGGCCAGCCTGAGACTACATAGCAAATTCCAGGTCATCCTGAGCTAGATAGAAACCCTACCTCAAAAAACAAAACAAACTAACAAAAAAAGCATATTCCACTTTGATCAGCCAGGCTTCATTCTAGGGATGCAGGGATGGTTCAACATATGGAAATCAATTAACATAAAACATCGCATAAATAAATTTAAATACAAGAACCACATGATCATTTCAATAGATGCAGAGAAGGCCTTTGACAAAATAGAACATCACTTCATGATCAAAACACTGGAGAAATGAGGCATGCAAAGATTTAGCTTTGTGTGTATCTTCCCCCACCTCCATTTCCCCTCCTGCCAAACCCAATCCTTCCATCCCTATTATGTGTCCCTTGAGTTGCCTGCCAGGTATGGCTGACAGCCTGCACCAGGGTTATGGAGACAGACACTGCAGATATTCAAAATGCACCAGAGTAGAAATGTAAAAGCTGCTAAGAAATCAACACTAAAGTAGACTTAAAGCACACCCACCAAGGCTTAGGGAATTTTGTAAGAGGAGAAGGAAAGAATGCATGAGCCACAGCATGAGGGAGAATGTCTAGGTTCATTGAGTCCCACACACAATGACTGACTGTTACTCTCATCACTCAACCTAAAACTCCATGGTGAATACCAACAATCCCACTAAGGAGGGCCCTCGATGGAATGGGGGACAGAAAGGAGTGAAATGACGCTACCAAACACATGATGTAACCATACAAAGTTTCTACTTAATGGGAAAAAAAGAATTTAGTAGCCTAATGTAGTCTCTGAAAACATTCTTTTTTCTTTTTTTTTTAATTTTTGTTTATTTATTTTGAAAGCAATGGACAGAGAGAGAGAAAGAGGCAGATAGAGAGAGAATGGGCGCGCCAGGGCCTCCGGCCACTGCAAACAAACGCCAGATGCATGCGCCCCCTTGTGAATCTGGCTAACGTGGGTCCTGGAGAATCAGGCCTCGAACCAGAGTCCTTAGGCTTCACAGGCAAGTGCTTAACCGCTAAGCCATCTCTCCAGCCCTCTGAAAACATTCTAATCAGAAATTAACATGTAAGTCTTTGTTGCATTTAAAATCACTCCACTGGATACCTACTGCCTAAAGAGGGAGATCACATGTATCATAAACAAATTATGCTGACTCTCCATCAATCAGAATGTTCAGTGTCTGTCTAATTTACATCGCCAAAACTAAAGTGTTAATAGTCTCTATAATATGAATGAGGCTGTGTTTATTAGACAGACCTCTTTCCAGGATTAAGATGTTGGTTGAACAGGATGAAAGCAATATGTTTAGATTCATTTTTATTCCTGTTTATTTATTCTTTTTTCTAATCTGTCTTCTTGTCTCTCAATGATCTATTACCTTGCAACTTATAACCTGAGATGGTTAATATGGGTAGTCAACTTAATTAAAATTAGAGTTGCCTAGATGATAAGTAAACCATTCTTTGAGTGTTCCTGGGGGAGTGGTTCCAGACAGGATTAAGTGGGGACACCATCCCATAGGCTAACAGACTGTAGATAGACTAAAGGGGGGAGAAAGCTGCAGAGGGCAGGCTCTCTTCCTGTTTGTTTCCAAGCTGCCATAATATGAGCTGTTCTGCTCACCTCACCCTTGCTGCTGTGATGGTCTGAATCCATCAGCAAGATATCTGTTTCTGCCAGGTTTTTGGTCAGTAATATAAAGCTTGATGAATACTTGTTGTGAAACTTATGTGAATGAACCCACTCAGCTACTCATCTGTAAGATTTCTCAAGACCTTTCAAAATAAGGGAAATGTGGGATCTCTCTCAGAAACAATGAACTGATTTACGATTATTTTCAGGTGAAGATGTGTGACATTCAACAGAAACAGAGAGAAGAATTCTGCAGGTTCCCTCATCTGGTTAAAACAGAACTTTCTGAGAAATGAGGCTGCCATCCTTTCCCTTTCCAGGGTGACTCCTCTCAGACAGAAAAAGAGTAAACCTGCCATGAATACCTTTCAGGAAAAATTTGTGGGCAATAAAAGATGGGAAGACCATTCATTTGCATAGATAAGCATTATCGCAAACTTTCTTATCTCTGAATAATTCTCAAGAAAAAGAACATATCCCAGCTAAAGAAATCCATCTATTCTTTCAAAAACCTTCTTTCCTCCCCTTGCTTTCTCTACTAAATTCAGTATATAAGCCTCTAACTTTAACCATTTATGCGAGTTCTCCATGTGTAAATGATATAAACATATAAAATAACTTTATTACCTGTTCAGTTAATCTTTCTTTTGTCAGTTTACTTCTCAGGCTCTAAGACTTGAACTTGAGACACCAAAAGAAAAGATTGCCTCTTCAATGCTGCCACTATCTATCACTTATTACACAGTTGAATGGCAAGTCTTCAAATTAATGGTTGATTTTTTTTTTTAATTTAGAACTTTATAATATGAACATGTTACCAAGTGGTCATATTCCCATCAGATTATACTCTTTTTTTTCTCAATTTTTTTTTCTTTATTAGTTAGTTTTGTATTCAGCAAATACAGTCAGTTTGGTACCATTATTAGGCTCATCCGTTACCTACTCCCTCCCCTTGGCCCCTCCTTGTTGAGGTATTCAGGTCATGCCTTGTGGAGGTAGCCCACAGTTATGGGTAAGATAAATGTCTCTGCATACCATGACCCAACATGTGGCTCTGACATTCTTTCCGCCCCCTCTTCCGCAACATTTCCCTGAGCCACGTTGGGTTCATTTTTGGTCTGCTTCAGTGATGAGGTGTTGGGGGCCTCTGAGGCTCTGGCTCTCTGATTTGGTAGGAGTTGATTCTTCTCTGTGCTGATCTCCTTCCCCCTTGTGATGGTATCCGGTTCATCAGGAAAACAGTCCCCTTGCTTGTTTCTCCAATTTTTCTTAGTTTCAGCCGGGGCCCTTTTGAGGTATGATGGGGTGGCTCTCTCCTTACGATCTACATCTATCTGAAAAAGAGAAGCAGATTCTCCAACGGAGAGTAAGTTAGCACCAGGACAAATGAGATAACCCTTACTTTTTTTTTATAGAGAATTTAATAGGTGTAGGCCCTCTTGTAGCCCACAATTGATGGTAGCTTGATATTGGAGCATGGGCTTATGTTGGCTGGAAGTTGGAAGAGAGTCAATCCCCAGACAGTCAGCGTGTCTAGTGCCAGAGGGTGCTACATGGGCGACTGGGGGAAAATGACCAATATCTGTCGAAGCAACTCATGGTCTAACCTACTTAGCAGCAAATAACTTGTTGTGATGCCCACACAAGTGCAGTGGTGCCACACAGCCATGGTGGGGAACCAACTGCTCTCAATTTGGCTAACTGATCTTCTTACTGGTATGGAACCCATAGCTGGAGCTGGGAAACAAGTCAGAATCAGATTATACTCTTATTTTCCCTTTTCACTGTCCCCATTCTACTGAGGACCTTGTTCAGTGGGGTTATCAGTACTCACTGTGGGGTCATGAGTGTACCATCAGTCCCTGTTGTGGGATTAATACCTCAGAGTACACCTTCCTACTCTTCCTACACTCTTACACTTTAATTTCTCTCAAGTTACTTAATAACCGATAATATTTTTTAATGAATAACCATATAACACTTACTTGATACCAAAAAAGTATCATGATCAGGAAGTTGTGTGCCTTGGGAACAGACCATTATTTTGCAATCAACACTGGAATATCACCTTTGCTCAATGACTATGGTGGAATGGCTGATTGGCATTAGAGGACTTATGGGAATGTGTACATTTATTCATAAGATGGTAGACTTTTAAAGATTAGAGGATCAAGATATGTCTACATTTTAAGTAGTTTTGTCAAACCTTGGCTCCTGAATTGGCTCTGAGTCAGCATGGTAATTTACCATAGAGAAGAAGAAAAATACAAACAGATGACTAACTTACACAATGCATGTCCTTTGTGGAAAGGTACTTGGCAGCTAGAAAGAATGAGTAATGATTTTAATCACCAGCTCTTCAGGATAAGAGGTCTCTGCCTGGCCATGGATGAGAAGGCAATACAATAATGCTGATATCTTGCTACCTTACTATGCTTACCAGAAATCATCCTCTTGAATGATGACCTTGTCTATTTCAGATCATTTTAACTGGGCATCATTCCACGAATCTTGAAAATAAAGTAGGAATTCTTTGAAAATTGATTACAGCTAAAAGCTGCTGACTTAATCCCTGTGTCATAAACATCCTATGACTTTGATTCATTAAATAATTTGAAAAAAGATATCATGTTATTGAGTGGCCATTACTGTAAGAAAATGCCTGCGATAGTCAATTTACAAAAAATGAATTATGTTAGTTTAAAACTGTAGAGATTTCAGTGCATGATCAATTGGCCCTGTATTAGTAACTTTCTTGTTAACTGTGACTAAATACCTGACAAGAAGCAACTTAGGAGTGGATAGGGTTCATTTCAGTTTACACGTCAAGGTGACAGTCCAGTGTGGTGAGGATAGCATCACAGCAGGATCAGCTTCATTGTAATGGCCTTTGTGCTCTGGTACGACAGGAAAGCTGCTTTCTCCACATCAGCCTCATGATGGCCTGTCTTGGGATATCCTCTGTCAAGAAAATTAGTTCATTACATTCCAGTTCAGTTTTATCCAAGTTCTTAGAATCCGAACAGAATTCAGTTAACTTCATTGATATCATATAGCATGCCTGGCCTCTAGCTCCATTACTTTGCTGCCCTCTGAATCCTCAAGCGTTGAGCCTCCGCTGTCTGTTCTTCTCCAATTATTATTGTCTTTCAAGCTCTTAGCAGCCCATCAAGCTCTTCTTATGGGACTCAAGGGCCTTTCTAGCAAAAGTTCCAAACTTTTCCACATTCTTACCACAAACTAGTTTCAAAGACCTATAAGCCCCATGGTCAGTTTAAGTAGTGGACCCATTCTCCATATTTTTGTCTTAGTTGCTTTCTTTTTCTTTCTTTCTTTTTTTAAATTTGTTTTAGAGGTAGGGTCTCACTCTAGCCCAGGCTGACCTGGAATTCACTATGTAGCCTCTGGGTGGCCTTGAACTCATGGCGATCCTCCTACCTCTGCCTTCCGAGTGCTGGGATTAAAGGTGTGTGTCACATCGCCTGGTTGCTTTCTTATTTTTGTGACAAACACCTGACAAGAAGTAACTTGAGGAAAGAAGGGTTTATTTCTGTATATACTTTGTGGTTACAGTCCCTCAAGGCCCAGGGACTTGAAGAAGCTCATCAGTCTGCAGTGAGGTAACAGAAAGCAATGAATCCTACTTCTCAGTTCACTTTCTTTTCATTCTATCCTGAATGCCAGCCCATAGAATGGTGCTACTAACAGTTAAAGAGGATCTTACCTCCCTGGTTAACCTAATCTAGAAAACTCCTCACACTTTCCCAAAGATTTGTTTTCATGGTGATTCTAAACCCTTTCAAGTTGAAAAATAGAAGTTAGCCAACCTAACAACTAAAATCCTTAAACTGCTTATGATGAGACTCAGGCCCCCTCGCTTGTCCCTTCCTCCCCATCCCTTCCTCTCTCTTCCATTCTGAAGCAGCCCCCAAAACAATGCAGCTACTTGCGCACCTCCGCTGCTGAACCTACCACTGTGCTGAATTCTAGATCGAAAGTCTAATTTTCTTTCTTGCCTTTCTGTATCCTTCTTGTCAGCTGCCAAGATAACTGGCTTGTACTCCCTCCTGAGTTCTCTAACTTCAATAAAATCATCCCCAAGTTACTTTTTGGGGTCTTTAAAAATTCTTTTATCCTATGAGATCAAGAACTGACAAAATGAGCCCTGAGTCCCCCAGAGAAAATAGTTTCAAGAGAAAACAACAAAGCTAATGAAATTTAGCATGTTTTCCTCATGGGGAAAAATGGCTAATATCTGACACTATCTCCAATTCAGTTTCTACAGTAAGGCAGGGAAAAGTAGAATAGAGACTCCAGGCAGAAAGTTATTTTCCAAAATATAAACTGGCTTGATATGAGATGGTTCTTTGAGGGATGCCTTCAAAATATCTCACTTTAAATTTTTACGTTGTCCTATGTAATTGCCTACTAAAATAAATCTAGCATTACTTGGAAATGCCTACTTTAGAAAATAGGGAAAAAAGGTAGAGCTCAAATCAATAAACTAAATGTATGCCTTAAGGGACTAGAAGAAGGAGAGTTCACTAAACCATAGTTAGACAAGAGACAAGAAAAAAAAAAAGTTTTGCAAACATATGCAGAATTGAGACTAGAATAATAGTGAAATCAAATTTGTTTCTTTGAAAAAAATTCTCTTAAATGATCCAACATTCAGCTATACTGACAAAGAAGTAGATAGAACAGACATAAATAGTCCATTGAGAATTCAGACCAAGAATATTACTACTTAGCTAACTGAAATAAAAAGAATTACAATGCTATAAATAACTGCATGCCAACAAATTAGATAATATAGAAGAAATGTAAGCAACTCACTGAAATACAAAAATTAACTAAACAGCCTCAAGAAGAAACGGAATATTTCAGCAGAACCAGAACAGGTTAAGACTGAATAATTGAATAATTGAGTTATCATAAACTTTCCAACAAAGAAAAATCTTAAACCACATGTCATCATGTTTTGATTCTATCAGACAATTAAGAAAAGTTACCACAAATCCTTCACATTTAATGTTGCTGGATAAGGTGGGCATCTGTGATGTTCATTTGCTCTTGAGAAGCTCTTAGTAGTATAGTCAACAAAAAAAGATACTTGCTGTGAGTTTTTCATGAATATTTTATCTATAATTTTATAGTAGGGCTAATTTTGCATCACTTCCTAGTTTTCAGTGTCTCTACCTTTACAAGTTTTAGGAATCTGTCAAATCCTTCTATGTTGATTGAAAAGTCCATATATCTTCAATAAATGTGATATTTTATATGGATTGTTTATCCTTTGTCAAATGGCTCTTTCTACTCCTGTTATAAATACTACTTATCTATGCTGAATTACTACCTTCATAGGCTGCTGAATTACATGCTAATATTTCTGTGAAATTTGAAGTTATATTGATAAGAAATATTAGTTTGCGATTTTCTTTCCTTATGTTAATATTTGGGTTCAGTATCCTGTCAATGGAGTCATCA